>JAPDNY010000004.1:63756825-65006825 GCA_029375565.1 Gekko gecko | reverse complement strand
CATTACATTTTATGGCACACATGGCCTGGCCCAACAAAGTGTCATTTATATCAGATCTGGTCCTCGTAACAAATGAGTTTGATACCTCTGAGCTAGAGACTTTTTTTTTTGAATGAATGAAATATGAGAATTCAGAGAACCTGTGATACCTATTGTTACAACAGTGCATTTATATAATGATATTATAGTACTGATTTTTTCAAAAATTAAAAGCCCTCATTGGCAGGGGGGGATATGGCTGCAGCAGGACTGGAGCCTGGGAAAATGGCTGCTGTGTGGGCCAGAAAAATCCAATTTCCCTCTCTCACACATCAGCCATTCAGGCTTTACTGAGATCTTTCACAAAACCTTGCAGCAAAACAAGATTTGAAAAGTTCAGAGAAAAGCTGGAGAAACCCCCGTAGGGGACGGAAACAATTTCCAAAAGCACTGAACTCAAGAGCAGATAACCTGTGTGAAAATGGCCCATGTATGCAGTCCTAAACTAGTTAGAGGAAGAATGCTATAAAAATATACTAGAAGTTCATCAGATGCAAAAGTATCTTCAACTACACTTCCCATGCAAGTTGAGAATCAACATTTCTAATAGTTTCTCAAGTGAGAGTAAATCTTATTTCTGTTGTGTAATCTTGTGGATAGTCTACTGCAGGTGCAGTATAAGCAGAAAGCTGGGTGTGTGTAAGACTCTTGATTTCTGTAAGATCCAAGTAGTTATATAAGTTTAATTATAGTACTTGCCACCTTTCCCCTCTTTCTAAACACAAGTTGGTTATTGTTTCTTCTTTTTACCATTTCAACCAGCCATTCCCTCTGGGTCTCAGGATAATAACAAATGCCTAGTTGAAACTTTCACAAATACAGTGTTTGTAAAAGCATTGTTATTAACAGTAAAACATTACTTTTGATCTAGTTGTTTCTAAACATTTTATCCAACAAAAAATATTATCACCAGCACATTGTGTGTGTGTGTTTATGTGTACAATAAAACCATATTATAAAATCTCCAATACCAAAGCTGAAGGGGTTAATAAAGATGTATCCTATAAATACTTGCTACTTATCTCATGGGAATAATTTATTTCAGAGGAACAACACACACTTCCCCTTGAGAAATACAGAAGGCCCATCTAATACTTACCAGCAAGCTCCAGTTGAACCGTTTGATTGTAGAGATGCTCTCCATGCTCAGTAAATATGTCTGCTGTGTACTGACCACCATCTCCTGTCAGTGTGGGGCACAATCTCAAACTGCCATTGTTCAAAACATGACATCGGTTGCTGTATCTTTCACACACTGTTGCATTCTGACCTTTCATCTTTCCCATTAAGACTGTGCCTTTCTTCCAAACCACTTCACGCATATGGACTACTGGTTTCCCGTTGTTCTCCAAATTTAGTAGCTGACAGTCACCAAGGGTTCCTTTGATGGTAATATCCTGGGCTATGTCTTCTTGTAAAACAAGAATAATGCATTGTACAGAGATTTGATTCAAGCATGTAAAATGTGTGCATTAAGTTGATATGAGGCATACCGTTTCATAAATTTGGTATTTTGTAAAATACAGGCATTGGGATTTCATGGGTGTATCTGATATTCCAGCTACAAAACTGGAAGTATGATGGAAAATTCATATCTCAGTATTCAAACTTGCTGCTTCAGTTTACTGCCCCTCTGAAACAAATGTAATTTTTTTATAAAGTATAAACTGATCCTAGCTTTAACTGTAGAAAAATGTAATTTCAACACAGAGCCAGGCATTATTGGACCTCAATGTATTCCTGTACAATTCTTCAACATGTTTTCATTTAGTTATTTCTAAACATTGTATCCAATCAAAAACCTTATTGCTAGCATAAAAGGGATATATATATATATTTAAAAAGTAAATGAAACCACATTATAAAATCTCCAATAAAATCTCCAATGCCAAAGCTAAGATGTATTCTATAAATACTTGCTACTTATGGGAATAACACACCCTTGAGAAATACAGAAGGTCCATCTCAGATTTACCAGTAAGCTCCAGTTGAATTGAGTGCTTGTAGAGATGTTCCCCATACTCAGTAAATACGTCTGCTGTGTACTGACCACCATCTCCCATCAGTGTGGGGCACAATCTCAGGCTGCCATTGTTCAAAATGTGGCATCGGTTTCTGTCTCTTTTACATGTTGCTATACTCTGACCTTTCATCTTTCCCATTAAAGTTGTTCCTTTCTTCCAAATCACTTCATGAATGCTGACTGGTGGTTTCCCATTGTTCTCCAAATTTAGTAGCTGACATCCACCAAGAGTTCCTTTCATGATAATATCCTGGACGTTGGCTTCTAGTAAAACAGGAATTATGCATTGCACAGTGATTGATTTAACATAAGCATCAAAAATGTATGCATTATGCTGATATAAAATTAGTTTAAAGCATTCCAATGCATAAAACTGATATTTCATTAAAAACAAAATACAGATTTTAAGGATGTATCTCAAATTAGCAAGCTCCAACATAATCATATCTTCAGCATAAAAAGAGATAACCCCTTTAGTACAAGTCATTACATCACAGATGCTGTGAGGAAACTGAAAAATATTTATAGAAAATTGTACAATGCCTTACGACTATACACTGGTTGCTTACTCTATAGAAATTATAAGCCAGTCTACATAACCAGCTCTTGGGTTCTTAAATTTTCGCATCATGGGATTGTATGATACGATTATTTTTTGCATTCAACAATGCAAGTCTAAGCAGAATTGTACCTTTCTATGTCTTTTCATTTATGCTATTTATTTATTTATTGCAAATTATATCCCACCTTTTCTCATGGATCAAGGTGGCCTACAAGTCACAACTGAAACATTATAAATGAAGTTAATGAGCTTAGAAGAGTGTAACTTAACTTTGTGTAGGATTGCCCTGTGGGGATAAGCAACTGTGCAGACCAGTAGTGGGCACTACCTATGATTATCCCAATATGTTTAATCACCATTTCATCTGATTAGGGCATCATGAGTATTTTCTGTTTCAGTACATGTTACATGAAACCTGTAGTGAAACTGAAAATACATGCTGTGCTCCATTCAGATTACATGGTGATCATGCATAGCAAGAGGATCGTAGATAGCGTCACTCCTGCTACATACAACACCCCAAAAGTAATGTCTTGAAAGGGCCATAGTATAAACTGAATCCTGTTGATACATATGAGCTAAGACTCTCAGGGACTTATATTCTTCAGTCTTTGAACAAAGGCTACCTTTACCTGTCCATTTTATCACCTGGAAAGACTCTGGTACTTTGTGACTAAAGATAACTATTTGCCCTGTAGCTGTTTACCATGGCAAACAGAAAACCAAGTAGAAAGCTGTTTTCCCCCCATAACAAAAGCATAAAAGTCAATGTTCATGTTGCATCCCTAGTTTGGTTTTGTCACACAGTCTTGACCACTGTAACCAACACAGTTGAAATGTACTTTGATTCTCTGTTAGAGACTTTACAACTACCCCTAAATTTCCACCCATCTCTGGTGCAAATACTCTTGTGATCCAAAGACCTCTGAATCTTAACCATTAAGATTTTGTAAAGACAACCTCAGTTTTACTAACATTTGTGAGTTACAAAAAATGTACATGCCTTTTTAAAAAAATCTCATACAAATGTTGGCATTAATTTCTTATTGTGTTTTAAAGGATGCTTTCTTATTTATAGTTCTTCATTTGCAATCACATTCCACTATTAACAGCAAATACTGTTGCACATTATAGCTGTCCATTAAATCATCCAATAACTCAACTTACCAAATCATTCCTTCTACATTTCTGTCCACAAGCCATTACTTGGATCCATACAAATTTTGATGGGATGAATAATGGCTTAGGCCCCAGTTCTCTAGATTTTGTAAACCATAGCCCCTATTGGTCTAATCTCTCTACCATTCAAGCTATAACTGTCACTGATATCCATGACATATTTAACTGTATAGAACCCATCCCAACCAAAAAGAAACTCACCTTGAAGTATAAGCATATACACCACTGACTGGATAGTAAAGACAGAAAAAAAATTAGAACTCATTTTTGCTGTGATATTATAGATGTTCTTGCATACAACACCTCAACAGAACATCTGTAACATTGCCTAGACAGATAAAGCTTGTGTCCCAACTTTAAAATCTTCTTTTCTGGCTCGGAATTAAGGCATCAAATAGAGACAGTAGATGGAAGGAAAGGAACGGTTCTTCGTGATAGAAAAAAGGCCACTTTGACCGCTGCAATATGTACTCCAGAAGCAACACGCCCTGCACTTACAGAGCTTGAAGAAGATATAAAAGGAAACCCTCAGAACACATTCTACAGCAAAAATAGAGCTCAGAGATAAGAGGTTTTTAAAAAACAGAGAGAGCCTATTCATAAGGCTGGATTAAAGATTAGCCTCTGGCAAATTTTAAAGTGCAGTTTCAAAAATAATTTCACATTTACATGCACATGGACATGCACACACACATACACATCATGCCCCATCCAGCTAAAGTGAAGGACTTTTAAGTCCAATTTATTTTAAAGAGATTTACAGTACAGTTCCAAGGAGAGTCATACCTTTCTACATTTACTAAAGTCAACGCTAGAGAATAATGTGCTTAACAATACAATTAGTACAACAGAACAACCAGTACATTCCCAACAGTCAATGGGTTTAGAAGTCTCTGTTTAGGGTTGCACTGTTAAGGATGTTATTTCTTATTCCAAGATCAGTGGCACTAATAAAAGCGCTTTACTTGGGACTGTTCAATGATAGTTTACCACAGTCAGTGCAATCTATATTTTCTGTATGAAATCAGTGAGAGTCTAGTGGCACCTTAAAGACTAATAATACTTTGATTCAGTATGAGCTTTTGTGCCCTGATGTGGGTGGCCCAGGCTTGCTGATCTTATCAGATCTTGCAAATATCATCTCTATTCTTCACTGTGAACAACAAAATGTGAAAGAATTTTTTCAGACCCAAGCATGGAACATTTCTACTATTGAATATATTCATATTTTAAAACACTAATATCTAATACTTATATTACACAATACTACCAATTATTGAAAGACTTTTTACAAAGGAGGCCTTGATTTCACAATAACAGAACACAAGCTTCTTTCTTGTAAAGCTCGCACAGAAAATTCAGTAATCCAAATATCCAGCAAAGTTCCAGCTTTCCATTTTCTCAAAATGTATCTTTAGGCATTATAAAGCTCTGATATGACTAGCATTTATTGTTAATCGATAACAACATCCAATATGCAAAGTTATATTATGTATACAGGTCAACAGTGGGAGGGCTAATAGTGTCCTGGTCTCACTGGTGGACCTCCTGATGGCACCTGGTATTTTTGGCCACTGTGTGACAGAGTGTTGGACTGGATGGGCCATTGGCATGAAAAAGTGAAAAAGAACATATGAGGCTCAAGATCAAGTTGAAGTAGCTAAATCCATTTTTTCCAAAATGGTCCTGCAGCTCCACAAAAAGTACGTTACTAAGACCCTAGTTATTACAGCATCAACATGAATTTCCATGGTTTCCTCTGTACTTCAATGACAATGGAGTCAAATATTTGTAGAATTCTATTTTGGTTGATGGAGCCTTGGATCTGATACCAGAGATGACAAGAACTAGTCACAAAGTATGTTTCCATGGTATAAATGATACATATATTACAGAACAGTCCTGCAACACAGTTCAGATTACGAGTTGTTCCTTAGACCTGAATCTACACCCCTTTCAAGGGCTTTGCCAGGTACACACACATCCAGAAGTACTGGGGACTTTATACCAGATTATAACATCAATGCAGGTTTATGTGTGAGACAGTGAGAGCAGTTACCATGTGAAGGGAATGGCCTGCTTTATAAGCTTACATCATACCACACGGTATATAACAACACCTGGTAAGGATTGATATATATTATTTTCTGGATGTGTTTTTTAAGAAGTGTATATTATTGACCACTGAGGAAGGCCCTTGAGGCCGAAACATGTATGGTTTTGTGTTGGTCATTTGACCTGTTCATCAACTTTGTATGGAAAATTATCACAGTTTATGTAAAGCTTGTTCTGACTCTTAATACAGACTGATATTCAGGCCCTATGTATTATATGTACACCATATAATAAATATTTATTTTGATATTACTTAATCTGCTGTAGCTTTTCAGTATATTTTGGGTTGAGTTTGTTTCCCCTTTCTCCTTTGTTTGCTTACTATGAAATCCAATTTAGCTAAAGTGTAATTCTGGGCATCCCTTAGGAACCAGCAATAATATTGCATGTCTGTTACAAATGCACCATTCTCCACACTTCGTTACTTATTGCAAGGAATCAAGCATGAAGGGCACAGTGGGGAGAAGCCAGGGCAGATCAGTCTCAGCAGAGCCGTGTGTAGGGTGGTTCAGTAAATAAGGTGAATGAACATTATGAATACTGTGGGTCTAGGGCCCAAGATATCATTGGGCTCAATATACACTTGTAAGATGAATACCCACAATTAGAGTTGCCAACCCTGGCCTGGAAAATTCTTGAAGATGCCAGTGCCAGTGGAATAGCTGACATGAACAAGACATGTCAGCTTTGCTTTAACTTAAGAAGGGTTTTTTATAAGAAGGGTTTTTTATTTAGATTTTGAAGTAGATTTTGTAGTATCGTGAACAACAGGATGTGTCAGCTTTGCTAAAACTAAAGAAGGGTTTTTTATTTAACTGTCTGATGCATTCTTTCTTTGGCTTGGTCTTCTTTTAGTTGGCCTATTAATCAGCTCCCTTGGCAGCTCACTAACATAAAAGAGCCCTGCAGGGCCAAAACTAAAGGATGTGCAAAACACAAACCTGCCCCTATAGGTTGCTTGTACACATTACAACATTCTCCCCCCATTACGTTTTAACTGAATTCCCAAATGAGAATACACTAACTAATATGAAGAACCTGGAGAACTTTATACTACATAATCTTTCAAATGTGAGTAGGAACAAACCTCTGATGTGTAGAACAACGTATTAGCAATTCCACCAATGGTGGTGTTTTCAGTAAAAGAGAAGAAGGAAGTAGGATGTCACTTCATTGATAATAGTGCTCATGGCAGATGAGAGCCTCCCATGCCATAATGTTTGCTCCTGCAGCATACAGGCCAAGAACGGACAGCTGATCTAAAGTTTGCTCAGAAGAGAATCTGCAAGCAAGCAAAGCCTGAAAAGGGCGTGGGGGGTGACCAGTGTTTTCCACTGATCTTCCCATTGTCCCCATTGTGGACTTCAGAATTTGTGGTCTCCTTAGACATAGCAGCAGATTTAGAAACAAAGCCTCCTGGGAGATATAGGCTGCCATCACACATACTAAATAATCCACTTTCAATCTACTTTCTAACTGGATTTTTCTGTGTGAGCTGGCAAAATCCAGTTGGAAAGTGCATTGAAAGTGGATTGAAAGTAACCGCAGCCGTAGTATCCTGAAAACAGGATATAGAAGCATGGAGTTTTTGCCTGGATCAAATCTGCCTTACTGAATTATAGAACCGTTACTATGCTTGCTTAAGATCTACAAAAACCCTTGTGTGGCATATAAATGCTATTCAGTTACTTCATACTATAGAAGGTACTTAGTCATCCAGTGCATTCATAGGAAGTAAGCTCTGTTAAGTATGCCACTCAACAACAGGATTTCAGCAAAGAAGTGATTTCAACTTTATTTAACAGCAAACTCCAACTCAGGAACACACCACAACATGAGCGGAGCACAGCTCTCTTTTTAAACTATCCCGGGCTGTCAAAGCCACACCCATAACATGTTAAAGACCAATCATAACACAGGGATAAAGGCCAATCAAGACTGTTCCCTCTTTGCTACATTTTCACACAGTGATTGGATATTTACAATGGTTTCGCAGAAACCAGCCAATGGTAATGCAACAGATTAAGAGCCACATTCAGACTGAAGCTTAACATCAGAATACATAGGATGGATTCACAACTCCTCCCCCCTAAGATGGAGCATTACCCTTCCATACATAGTCTTTTAGGTACGGGGGGGGGCACAACGGCTTCTGTTCGACTGGCGCAGCAGTCTCTGCTCCATAGGTGTTGGAGTGGCACACTCTTCAGGGACCCTGGTAACCTCTCTCGCAGGAGAGACAGGGGGAACAAGGACAGGGGACTCAGGCAGACCCCAACTCCAATTCCTGTTCCGCAGCACTCACCTCCTCGTCCGAAGGCCCCTCCTGCTCGACGGGGACCAGCTCAGAGTCAGGCACTGACTCGACGCTTGAGTCTGCCCAGCACTCTCTGAGCTGGTCTACGTGGCGGCGTATTTCCCGACCGTTGGAAAGCTGAACCACGTACAACCTGGCCCCTGCAACCTTGGTGACTACGGCCGGTAGCCACCAATGACTCTCCCCAGAGCCAGGGTTTCTGACTGCTGTTTCGACTGGTCTAAATCAGGGTGCAGGTGGTTGAGAAGTGAAGCCAACTTCCTCCCCATTAGCAACTCTGCAGGGCTCCTCCCTGTGGCAGAGCATGGCATGATATGCTGCCTCAAGAGGAATGAGGTGATCTTTTGCCCCCAGTCCCTGCAAGTCAGGTGCCCAAGTGACTCCTTCGCCGTCTGAACCATCCACTCCGCCTGGCCATTGGAGGCAGGATGGAACGGGGCTGAAGTCACATGGCGAATGAGATTGTCCCTCAGGAATCCCTCAAATTCCCCGTACACAAACTGTGGCCCATTGTCCAAGACCAAACAGTCTGGCAGCCCGTGCATTGCAAATAGCTTGCATAGGGCGTTGATGACTGCCCCTGACCCAGTTGAATGCATGTTAACAATTTCCAACCATTTAGAAAACACATCAACTACAATAAGGAACATTTGCCCTTGGTAAGGGCCCGCGAAATTGATATGGAGGTGGGACCACGGCCTCCTAGACTCCTCCCAAGGTTGAATGGGAGCCTGAGGTGGTTCCAGGCATGACTGTTGGCACAGCATACAGTTCTTAACCCACACCTCAATGTCCTTATCCAGTTTGGGCTACCTTCATGTGGACCATGCCTGGGTGGCCCACATGTAGTGCCTCCAAAACCTTTTCCCTCAATTTGGAGGGAATCACCACCCAACTCCCCCAAAGTAAACAACCCTTTGCCACCGATAGTTCATTTTGGCACGAAACATAGGGTTTGAATTCTGGCACCAATTTACCCGCCAGCCACCCCCTCCATGCCCAATTGAGCGCACGGGCGCGCACAGAGTCTCATGCTGACGCAGCGGCAACGTCCATAGAGGAAACCGGCACCTCAGGTAGCTCGTCAAGGGCCAGAATGTCCAAGTCCTCAGCACCGTCAGAGAGCATCCGCATGCCCAATAGCCTTTCCAGGCCAATGTTCGAATTCAAAGTCATAGGTGGACAGGAAAACTGCCCACCTTAGCATCCTCGGCAAGAGGATATTGGGAGTCTGCCGGTCCAGTGAAAATATGCCCAGAAGCGGTTTATGATCAGTCACAAGGAAGAACTGTTGCCCATATACAAAGTCATGAAATTTTTTAACTCCAGCAATTAGGGTGAGGCCCTCCCTGTCGATCTGGGCATAGTTTTTCTCCACTGCAGGGAGGGACCTGCGAGTAGAAGGCAATTGGCGCCTCGGTGCCGTCCGGCATTAGATGACTTAACACGGTGCCCACCCCAAAAGGGGACGCGTCAGCAGCCAACACTAGCAGTTTGTCCTTGTCAAAGTGCGTAAGCACTGCATCAGATGAAAGTAGGTACTTTACTGCTGCAAACGCTTGCCTCTGCTGCTCGCCCCACTCCCATTTCGCATTTTTGTGAAGCAGGGCGTGCAGGGGCTCTGCCACTGAAGCCTTGTGTGGCAGAAACGAATGATAAAAATTCAATATGCCCAAGAACGAATGGAGGTCCTTCTTGGACTTAGGCAGGGGTGCGCTCTTGATGGCGGCAAGCTTATCTGGTGTGGGGTGGACCCCATTCGCGTCAATGAGGAACCCCAAGAACTCAACCTTGTCCACACCGACAACACATTTGGATTGTTTCACCCACAGCTCAGCACCTTTAAAACGGCTTAACACTGCTCTTAGTCGAGCCATTAGTTCACATTTGTCTGTACCGGCTATTAAAACATCATCAAAGTAGGGTACAACACCAGGTAGCCCATGCAGGAGCCCCTCCATTAACCTTTAAAAAATACCTGGGGCTACATCTATCCCAAATTGCAAGCGTTTGACTTTAAATGCCCCTTTGTGGTCACAATTGTTTGTGCTTCAGCAGTTGCATTGTCCACGGGCAACTGCTGATAAGCTTGAGCTAGGTCAAGCTTAGCGAAAACCTTTCCTCCTCCCAGTGATGCCAACACATGACTGATCACAGGCACTGGGTAGGAGTGTTGCTGCAGAGCTTTGTTGACTGTACATTTATAATCGGCGCAGATACGAATTGAGCCGTCGGCCTTGACAGGAATTACAATGGGAGTTTCCCATTTCCCATAGGGCACTGGTTCAAGGATACCCTGTTTAACCAGTTTGTCTAATTCAGACTCAATTTTTGCTTTTAAGGCAAGCGGTACCTTCCTATACTTCAGCCGTATCAGATGTACTGAAGGGTCTAAGTCAAAAGAAACCGGGGGGCCAATGTACGTGCCAAGCCCTTCCCCAAACACATCAGGGAACTCACTATACAATGAGTCCCTTTTCTTTCCACATATTTGGTTAACACCAGTAATAGCGATACCCAATGCCTCAAACCAATCGAGGCCCAACAGGCTGACCCTCTCACCCTCTGCAACCAGGAGAGACAGCTCAGCCTTCCGATCCTTGAACTCAACTTGGAAGGTCACCTTTCCCGCCAATGGAATGCACCTTCCTTGGAAGTCGGTCAGGCAGGTCGAAACTGGTGACAATCAGTGGCGACTTCGTCTCGGGAACAAGCACTGCCACGTCTGCGTAGAGATGACTGTGACAGATGATCCAGAGTCCACCTCCATCGTGCAGGGCACACCGTCCAGACAAAGCGTGACGTGGGTCTTCTGGCTGGGCTTGTCACCAGTTACCAGGACCATCGATGGGCAGCAGCAGGTGTCGGTCTGATGACAGTCTTGTTGCCATCTTGGGCCCGAACCTTGGGGTCTGCACATCGTGAAGACGGTGGAGATTTCTTGGCCACTCGACAAACTCGGGCCAGATGACCTCGCTTTCCACAGGAGCAACAGATCAGCTCTTTCGCCCAACAGAGGTCTCTCTCATGCTTACCGCCACAGCCGGCACAGGGACACGTTGCTGTAGTTCTCGGTCTGGTCCGTGCTGGGCGTGTCTCCCAAGTTCTGTACACGCTGTCGGCATCACTGTCGGACTTACTGGCGGACTGTTGGTGAACTGCAGGCTCTTTGCTGACCAGGGCCTGCCACTGTCGAACCTCTCGAGTCGACCTATCAGCGGCTTCTGCAGCGCCGACCTCAGCATAGGCCACTGCATACGTGAGCTCAGTGTGGGTGAAAAGACGCTGCTGAAGGTGTTCGTCCTATAGACCACACACCAGGCAGTCGAGAAGAGCCTCCTCCAGGTTGGAGAACCCGCATGGTCGGGCTGCCTTCCGCAAGACGGTGATGAACTCAGCTATCGACTCCGACGGTCCCTGGCACCGCTTGTAAAAAGTGTGCCGACATGCGATTTTTGACAGTTGCGGCAAAAAATGGCCCTTGAGCTGGGCCGTGATATCAGCCCACGTAGCCGCGCTTAGCTCAGTGGGAGCAACCAGGGACCGGGCGACGTCGAAGATGACCTTTCTGCAGGACATCAGGAGTGTTGCCTTCTTCCTTGCCTCATCAGTAATCTGGTTCGCCTGGAGGGGGAACTCAAACCATGCCAGATAAGAGTCCCAGTCCTCCGTCGCCGGGTCGAATGCTTCGAACGCCAGGTTGACGGCCATCTCAACTGGTGGAGCAACCACTACTGCTTGTGGAGCTTCAGCCGGCTCGGCCGGGTGTGTGTCCTTGTCTGCCGTTACTGCGTCGGTTCAGCGGGGCTGCCTACCCGCTCTGAGCATCCCATCCTTGTCGCCAATTGTTAAGTATGCCACTCAACAACAAAGGATTTCAGCAAAGAAGTGATTTCAACTTTAACAGCAAACTCAGGAACTCAGGAACACACCACAACACGAGCGGAGCACAGCTCCCTTTTCAAACTATCCTGGGCTGTCAAAGCCACACCCATAACATGTTAAAGACCAATCATAACACAGGGATAAAGGCCAATCAGGACCGTTCCCTCTTTGCTACATTTTCACACAGTGATTGGATATTTACAATGGTTTCGCAGAAACCAGCCAATGGTAATGAGACAGATTAAGAGCCACATTCAGACTGAAGCTTAACATCAGAATACATAGGATGGATTCACACTTCAGTACATAACAAGCTCCATTTAGGGCTGCCAGTTCAATGCTGGGAACCCTCGGGAGACATGAGGGAGCAGAACTGTGATGAATTCCAATATAAGTCTGATGCTACCTTCTAGGATTCACCCAAAACTCTATAGTGATGTCACTGCATTGCATTGGTGTAATGCTGATTCTCCCCTCATTTGTGTCCCTCCACAGAGCAGCAAAGGAAGTGGCAGGGCTTGAGGTGGAAAGTCTCTTGATAAACAGGAGACCTGGTCAGTCTGGCCCCACTAAACTCAATGGGACTTGGTTCTGAGTAAAATATGCAGAGGATCAAAACTTATAAGGTTGCCGTTCTAATGAACAGTGAATTCCATCTACTTCTCCACATCTGTCCCCTTTGCTGGGATTGCCTCATCCCAGAAAGCATCCTTTGTTCACCTACGAGGGAGTGGAGAAAGTAAAAGAAAGGCAGGGCCCACTACAGGAATTGTAAATCAACAAATAATTTTAACATCATTATGGGGGTGGGAGTTCAGGCAGGGCACTAGCCAAGATGGGGGTAGTGGAGACACTGTACAATGATTAACCCCACATAAGAATCCCCCCCCCCCAAAAAAAAGGCCTTTTAATTTATAACGAAAGCTTCTACTGAAGAGTGATAGCTTGTTTTTCAGAACAGGATAATATTTGGGGTTTAAAAATCAGTAGCAGTTGTTCCCCCTCTGTTATGTCCTGAAGCTGGAATCTGTCATATACATTCCTATGTTAAGCTTCAGGCATAAGATGGGATTGTAAATTGTCGCATTCCCATTGGTTGGTTTCTATGAAACTGTAAATATCCAATCAGAACTGTACATAGCTTTCTGGAGGGACAGACCTCAATGGTCTTTATCCCAGCATTGTTATTGGATGTTAACTTATTTATGGGTGTGGCTTTGACAGCCTGGATCATTTAAAAAGGGAGCTGCGCTCTACTACTGTGTGTGTGTTGTTGTTGAGCTGAGTTTGCTGTTACAATAAAGCTGAAATCACTTTTGCTGAAATCCAATCATGTTGAGTTGCATACTTAACACCCTCCAAACTAGTAATGATCTAAACCATGTGTAACCCTTTCTAATTGGGGGGAGAGGTTTCAGATCAATAAATGACAGCACCCTTATAGCTTGACAAATGTGAAATTGCTTCAAAAGTATAGAGGAAAAAACATTCAATATGTTAAATGGTTTTCAATATAACAAACATGTATCATAAACCTAGCAACTTTACAATTAAAGATAAAACTGAATTATAATGTCTATAAATGAACATATCAACATTTGAAGAGACAGGATTTTCAGTGCCGTTCAGGAAGGGCACTCAGAACAATGGAAATTTTTTAGCAAACAGCTAAAAAAACACAAGGAAAAACAGAAAGTTCCAAATGTTAACTTAAGAAAATGGAGGGCTGCTTCTTCCCCATATGCTCTTCAAGAGTGCTTGCTGCTGCTCTTGCTGCTCTGGAATCCTTTCTTTGGATTGGGCCTGCAGAGAAATTAGCAGTTTCCCTCAATTAAACTCTGGCCTTCTCTCTCCTGCTGCTGCAGGCCGGATTAACTGAGGGGGTGGGGCTCTTGCAGCTAGTGTGAGCAACTTTACCAACCGCCCATGCTCTGCAACCTTTTGCTCCATAGGGCCTAATTTTAAACTGTTTTAACAGAAATAAAATGTTAAAACAAAAATGACATGTGTTACACATGCACCACACCTGGTAATCAAAAAACCCCACCCCAGGCTCAGTGTATAAAGATTACAGTTGCCAACAGCCTGGAGAAAAAAACCCAGTTCCTTTAACAGAGGCTTAATGGGATGTTACTTAACTGGTGATGTTATGAAAAGCTTCAGTTGCCCATTTCTACACATTAGGCCTCTTTTAAAGGGAGAAGACATTTTTCTCTGGGGTTGTTGGCAATCCTAGTCAACATCCCCATCTCCTTTATTTAGCTAAGAGAACCTGCATGTGTGTACAAGCCCTGTAAATGTTAGAACTGAGTTTAGCAGAATGCTTAGCATTGTGACTTAAGGAACATTTTTGTTTAAGGAAGTGTTCATTATAAAGAGATATATGTTTATGCAGGGGTCTTTTCATAGAAAAACAGATGCAGGAGCTCATTAGCATATGATATGCTAATGAGCTATTAGGCTATTAGTATATGCCATGCCCCCTGACATCACCGGAAGTGATGTCAGAATGGGAAGCAAAAGGGGGGGGAGGCATCTTCAAAAGCCTCCCCTTCCCTTCCCCAGCTGACCTGGGTGGGGGAGTGAAAAGAGAAGGGGTTTAAAGTTTAAACTCCTTCTCACTAGAGTTGGGCCACAGAAGGAGGAATGAGGGAAGGAAAGAGAGAGAGTAGAGAGATGGAAAGAAGGAAGGAAAGAGGGAAAGAAAGAGAAGGAAAGGAGGAAGGAAAGAAAGAAAGAGAGGGAAGAAGGAGGGAAACAGGGAATGGAGGAAAAAAGAGAAGAGAAGAAGGTGGGAAAGAAAGAAAGAGAAGAGAAGGAGGGAAAGAGGAAAAGGTGAGAAGGAAAGGAGGAGGGAAAGAAAGAGAGGGAAGAAGGAGGGAAACAGGGAACGGAGGAAAAAGAGAAGAGAAGAAGGTGGGAAAGAAAGAAAGAAAGAGAAGAGAAGAAGGAGGGAAAGAGGAAAAGGAGAGAAGGAAAGGAGGGAATGAAAGAAATTTGGCGGCAATTCGGCCCCATTATATCCTATGGGCCATTGAAGTCAATGGTGAAAACCTAGGGTATATTCTGGGGGCTGGAGGGGAGGGAGTTTGAGAGAGAGGCTCCAAACTCACAGGGTAGCTTATGGAGCCTCTCCCCAAGATACCCACCAAGTTTCAAGAACATTGGATTAGGGGGTCCAATTCTATGGGCCCCCAAACAGGTTGCCCCTATTCCCTCCATTGTTCTCTATGGTGGAGAAAAAGTAGGCAACTGAAGCTTAGCATTGTGATAAACAATGAAGAGTTTGCCTCCTCCGGTTAAAGTCAGTTCCCTTTAGAGGGGGGCAGGAGGAAAAATGAAATATTGGGGGTCAATTTAACAGCTGATCAGCTGGGGAGCGGGTTATGAGAGATTATCGGAGATACCCTGATTAGGCAGGGAGTCCAATAGGGATGGTAGTGAATTAGTAGATAGGCATGGTTTGAGTGCTATTCCTCTCAAAAACAGTTAAAAGTAAGAAGTGTATCTACCATGGTATTCATGACTATAAGCCTCTCAAAGATTTCAAACTGTAAATGTATACCCTCTTCAGACCCAGCTCAGTTATTTTGTTATTCTGACCAGTTAAATAAACATATTTTGTTCTATTCTCCATGTCTCCAGTGAATAATATAAGTGGTAAAATAAACTGTAGGAGTAATAGATAAACTAAGAATAAACTGTCCTGGTGAGATTTGTCTGTTCAAAGGATACACTTTCTCTTCACATGGAAAATATCCTGGGATAGGTGCAGGGAAGGGCGTGCATAGGTGAAGCAGAACACCCTGATTCAGATGAGGGCCCTCAATATATATAAAGAGAAAGGTTGGCATAAAAAGATTTTATGAAAGGCATGGTATGGCAGGCATGGCACAAAGATAACATCACCTGAGAATACTGTATAAGTCTCTATTAAGGGGACCTTTTTTCTGTCCAGCCAGTTGACAACTCTAGATTTGTGTTCACCTAAAATCTCAAGACAGAAAGGAATAACAGTTCATTTCAATTGTTACTTGAGTAAAAAACAGTTCATGTCCAGCAGCACACCTGGTTGTGGTACTGCCCACACAGTAAAGGGTTCCCATAAAAATTATTATTTAGCATTCTTTATTTCTTTTCTGTATATTGTTTCTGATACCACGGATGGTAGTAATACAGGTTACTTTATAACTAAACTAGGAATAAGGCCCGTTGTGGAAATAAATACAACAGGCTCTAGAAAGAGGCTCTGGGAGAGTGCCCCGGCTTTGGGCACTCAGTGACAAACTGCTGTGGCAATCTCAGCGGGGTATAATGACAGAATCCACCATTTTCTCCAGAGAAACTGATCCGTGCTACCTGAAGAGCAGTAGTAATTTTGAGTGATCTCCAGCCCACCCCCAAGATTGGTAACAGTGGTTCCCCAGGAGGAAGTGGCTGGTTTGGAGGGTGGAGTCTATGGCATTGTACCTGTCTGAGATCCCACCCCTCTTCAAACCTCACCCTTTCCAGGTTCGACCCCTCAAATCTCCAGGAATTTCTCAACCTGGAGTTGATAACCCTGTCTCCCTCCCAGCCAACCATCAACCTACTTTTAGTTTTCCATCTCCTCCCCCCTCCCTCCTAGAGAGCAGTTGTAATTTTGAGTGATCTCCAGCCTCCACCTGGAGATTGGCAACAATGGTTCCCCATCAGGGAATGGCTGGATTGGAGGGTGGAGTCTGTGGCATTGTACCTGAGGTGCCACCCCTCTTCAAACCTCACCCTTTCCAGGCTCCATCCCTCAAATATCCAGGAATTGCCCACCTGAAGTTGGCAACTGATCAGGACTGGGCCCAATGAGTTTTCTCCCAAAGGCCAACATAGGTGTGGAAAGGGCCTTTTACTGACAGAGGAGAAAGTACAGGTGCCAACTCTGATTACGGAAATACCTGGAGTTTGGGGGGGGGTAGATCCTGTGGAGAGCAGCATTTGAGGTGTGTGAGGAAGGACTCAGCAGGGTATAATGCCATAGAGTTTACCCTCCAAAGCAACCATTTTCTTCCAGGGAACTGATCTCTGTCATCGGGAGGTCAACTGTAACAGTGGGAGATCTCCAGGTCCCACCTGGAGATGGGCAACCCTAGGGGAAAGTCAGCCGCACAGTGGGGAGTTGAAAAAAAATGGTTTGATGGTTGCTGGCCCACCTCGTTAGCCAGCCAGCCATGCTGAAGCTAAGCAGGAGAAAGAGCCTTTTTCCATTTATTCTGACAGGAAAGTGGCCGTTGGGGAGGGGGTTATGGGTGGGGGAGGGGGTTATGCTGAAAGTCCTTTGTTTTTTTACTCACAGCACCAAGCTTGGTTGCCTACCAACAGCCACTAAGGGGACAGTCCCTCACAGGAGTCAAGAGAACTGTCTTCCTCAAGAGAGAGAGCTGTCTGCCAGTAAATCTGATCTGACATGCAAATCTGTCTGAAGGGGGAGTGGGTGGGGAAGAGGAGCAGACCAAGCACCCAGCCAATGGCACGCGAGTACTCTTGAGTGGTGGCTGATGGGCCAATAGCTGAGGGAGGGCATTTTACAGCCAATGGGAGCGCATGGAATCTTACGAAACCAAAAGATAATTATTATAAGGAGAGATGTGTATAGTGTCTACCTCTATTGGTTTTTCAGTAATTCTAGAAGTACTTAGTAGTTTTCAGTGTTTAGATTACCCTTTACAAACATGCAGCCACATTTGGTATACTGTTTATAATTCTGGTTTCCCATCTCACAAAAGATACTGAAGAGCTAGAAAAAGTACAGAATACACAAGGCAGTGCAATCTAAAAACAGCTACATCCTTCTGAGCCTACTGTTTTCAGTAAACTTAAAAGGGTGTGTCATGATCTGTGTAGACTGGGAGACAAGGCCTAGAGGCCTAGGCCCCAGGAGACCTGTGTGGGAATGGAAAGCCGACACAGCCTACAATCCCCACAATGCTTAACGACGGTTTTAACCAATTGGTGTCAAGGGATTGTGTGAGGGAATTGTAACTTAAGCTTTGTGGGCCATGAAACGGTGTTCTTTTCTCTTCTGCAGTCTTCCCTCTCACAGAGTTAAACTGAGGGGACAGTCTGGTCTGAAAGAAAAATCACTCACTTGGGACAGAGTGAGTACAGGCACAGGCCTGGTATAAAAGGCTGTGTGCCTTGAAATAGTAACCAGTTAGGAAGAAATAGGTAGTCATGTTAGATTTGATTTATTTGCCTTTAGACACTATTATATATTTTTAAGCACCTTATTTTGTTTTTCTTGCCCCATTACCGTATTAATAAACCTTTAAAAATTGTTCTTTGCCTGGTCATCACGCCTATGTTTCTCGGCTTAAAAGGGACATATTGGTTGGGCTTGGGAGGGTACTCTGGGCCTTCTCAAGGGACCCTAAGTCCAGAGTGGTGGCAGATGAAGGTGGCAACCCACAGGGGATCATGACAGGGTATAACTAGGTTTGCCCTGTTTGGAGCATCTTTCCTATGAGGGAAGGCTGAAGAGTTAAGAGCAAAATGACTATTGGGGAATATAACAGAAGGCTCTTAAAATTATGCATGGGGTAGAGAAAGTGGATGGATAAAGCTTTCCTCACCTCTCCCATAATGCTAGAATTTGGGTGCAACACATTCAGGGCAGACAAAAGGAAATCTCCTTTACTCAGTGAATAATTAAATTGTAACTGCCAGAGAATGTAGTGATGTCCAGGAGCATAGATGGCTTTGAAAGGAAATTGGACAGATTCATGGAAGACAAGTCTTTTAATAGCTATTAGCTATGATGATTAAATGATTACTAACCATCATGATGCTATACACAGTAAAAAAAAAAAAATTGAAATAATTTTTTATTGTTTTTATACTCTACATCCTAAAACATAAAGGTAAGAGTACAAGGGGAACACTACCACTAATTTAAGACAAGAGCTTTGCATTAGTTTACGGATACATAAATCACTCCTGCAATAATGATGATATACTGAGAAATATAAAAACAGAGAGTTCAAGCCTCTGTCAAGTAGAATTTAATTACGCTAAAGTAAAATATTTTGTAATCCAGAATAAATCATTTTTTTCTTGCA
Source organism: Gekko gecko (assembly GCA_029375565.1). Classification (NCBI taxonomy): domain Eukaryota; kingdom Metazoa; phylum Chordata; class Lepidosauria; order Squamata; family Gekkonidae; genus Gekko; species Gekko gecko. Next base: position 64,987,614 of record JAPDNY010000004.1, on the reverse strand, counting down.
CCTCTTCTTCTTCACTTTTGGTGTTTTGGGTGCTGCTGCTCCTTATTCCGACTCTGAAGTAGCACTGCTGAAATCACTTGAAGCATTATCCGACTCTTCCTCGCTGGGTTCCTCTCCTTCCTCCAAATTTGGATCATTGTCTTTATCTGCGCTTTATCTGTTGCTTCACAAAATTTTTGCCCTTTCTTATCATTATATTTGAACACAAGTCCTTCTGGAAAACTCCATCTGTAGGTTATTAATTTATTTTGCAGGAAAAGAATTAAGTCTTTGTACTGACGTCTTCATTTCCGGATCTCAAATGGGATGTCTTTTAAAATTTTAATTTCTTCCACATTAACTTTTAAAGTGTTTCCTTTTGTAGCTTTTAGAATGTTGTCTCTCATTGTACTCTTAGAGAATTTGATGTAAATTGCACCAGATAGTTTGTTTTTTCTTATAAAATCAGAATATGTACGGTACGCCAAGTCCATGTCACTCTGGAGATCCTCTTGTTTTAGGTCCGAGATTTAGGCTATCGTTCCACTTAATGTTCTTTTTAAATCTTCTCCCTTTTGTTCAGGAACTCCTTGGAACCGTAAAACATGCATAGATTTTTCCAGTTGAAGTTGTAGTAGTTGGTTTTTATCCGTATTTCTTTCTTTTTTAACTTCTTCCAGTTTTTGCTTAATATCTATAGTCCTTGTTTCAACTTTCTTGATCGTTTTGTCTGTCTTGTTGGCCCTTTTTTCCATGTGGGCAAGTTGTTTTTGCACAGAATCTAGCTTGGTGTTGATAGTTGACATCTCCTCCAGCAGAGGGCGCAATGCTGTGGCCAGCATATTGGGAAAGTCTGCAGTCACTTCCTGTCCCTGGATGGGAGTCATTGGTACTGTACAGAATCTAGACTCTCCACCCACAGGTTCAGAGGGTCCAGACGCTGCCAACAAGCACTGGGTCCCTGTTCCTTGCACCCCCCTTCAGGAGTGAGAGAACGGGCCAACCCCTCATGCTTTGTAAGAGCACTGAAACACCAGTGTTCTGCCACCAGGACCTATTGCTAAGAACGTTCCCAACCAGCCCGGAGGGTAGGTCCCCCCCTCCTTCCTGGTTCTTGGAACTGAACAGCTTATCAGCTCTGAGGTAGAGCAGCAAGTGATTTAACACACGCCAGTAGCTATCAGACGAGCAGGTAAGGCTCTGGAATTTAGCCTTAGAGTTCAGGTACAATAGTGATCCAAACCAGATCAGATTAATCTATATAAGATCTTTATTCAATACAGCAATTATAAGACATAAGACTACTCAGGATACAAAATAAGAAACAGTTCTAGAGCTTTATAGTGCTCTAACTAAAACATAAAGAAGCATCATAGTTACCAATCCTTGGTGTAGGTACCAGTTCAAGCGAAGTCCCTTCTCCAAGGGATTTTAAAGATGAAATCCATGCTTGCAATGGGCAATCACAGTCAGTGTGTTGCCCCCCTTGCAAAAGACAGTGTTGCCAGCTTGTAATCCAAACCGAGACTCACTCTTAGAAAGGGGCCCTCTTTCCAAGAGAGTTCTGGGTGCTTTCCGATAGGTCAAAAACAACTCTCCGCCTACCTCTGTCATAATTAAGCATGGCCAGTACCCAATTATGCCAGAGCAGACAGGCGTGTCTACTTTGCAACTGCCCACCCTAGCTTACATGCGATGGGTCACGTAGGCTAGGCTTTGAAGTGTGGGAGAGAGACTGAATGTTTACGCTGTCCCCTTAAGGTGTCAAAGTGTCCTTTGAAATGTAGAACCAGGCTTGCCATTTGTGCTTGCCATCTGGTCAGGTGTGAAAGTTTTATGGGGTCTGTTCCCAGCTCAACCATTTGAGTTTAATCAATGAATCAGAGAAATATTTTTTCTATACAGGTACATTACTTCCGGAGGGAAGCTTCTTTTAAGAACATAAGAACATAAGAGAAGCCAATGTTGAATCAGGCCAATGGCCCATCTAGTCCAACACTCTGTCACACAGTGGCCAAAAACACCAGGTGCCATCAGGAGGTCCAGCAGTGGAGCCAGGACACTAGAAGCCCACCACCATTCTCCTCCCTCTCCCAGCCATTTGTTTACAAAGAAGAAAACTTTTATTTTTAAAGTAAAGTTTATCTGAATTCAACATTTCTTGGCTTAAAATGTAGCTTTCAAGCTCAAAAGGAGTCTCGTACAGTTCCGTTCTTTCTCTCTTTTCTATAATGCTTAGGAACCAAGACTTCTTTGCTTATACAGAGGTTTGATTAACTCACTGTTTAGATGAGTTAGATTGCCGGGGTTACTTTCGCTTATTTTCTTGTCCGCTCGTCCAGCAGTTGGCTCTGATTGGTATACTGGCTCTCGGTGTCAGGACCAGGGATGGGCAAGCCTCGATAACTCAGCCGTCGCCTTGGGAGAGGCTTCTCCCAGCTCCCCAGGCTGGGAGTCTCCTACAGAGACCCCGGGGGGGCGGTCTGGAACCAGCCAAGACCCCACCTGATTGCCTCAGCTTGGTGCGTCTCCATCGGAGGATAGATGAGACACGTCCAAGAGCAAGCTGCCAAAAACCGGAAGTCCTGAAGTAAAATCTGAATAGCAACAGTAAGGAGAAACCTTGGCCTCTATATCCTGTTTGTTGGCCTTCGCAACTGGTTGGCTACTGTCTGTGGGTCAAACTAAAGGGCCAACCCATGACCATTACCACCATTTTAGAAAAAATAGACTTTTAATAATTGGCATGAGGGCCAATCCTGATTGAGCCTGTGGTGCAGTGGAAGGCAGTAGTCTTGTTTCACCCCTTGGCAACATTGAAAATGTTGGGTTTTGGCACTTTAAAAAGGGTGGAGGGGAGAAACAAGATCGCCTGTTGCCACTGCATCATTCACAGCAATGGTTAAATGGCTATTTTCTCCTCTAAAATGGCAGTAGTGGCCATGGGTTGGTGGCCCAATAGCTGCAATCACATTTAGTTTGGCCCTGAAACAGGTTGCTGGATTAGATGGACTACTGGTCTGATCCACTAGGGGCCTTTTCATGTTCACAGCCATAGTTAGTAAGAAACCTGCAAAGTTATTTCAGAAACAAATGCCAAGAAATACAACAAATTTAGAGTCCAATGGCACCTTTAAGACCAACAAAGGTTTATTCAAGGTATGAGCTTTCATGTGTACGCATACTTTATCAAATATAGAATGGCAAAAAAGGTTCAAACTTATAGCCAGAGAATAAACAGCAAATTAACATGCAACATGATGATCAAGCCATGCAAAGTGACACTAAATAACAAGTGTTATTCATACCCTGAATAAATCTTTGTTGGTCTTAAAGGTGCCATTGGACTCTAAATTTGTTGTACTGCTTCAGACCAACACAGCTGACCAACTAGAAATGCTAAATAGAGAAAGTGGTATGTTTTAAAAAATTTACCTACCTCTAGAAAGCAATGAAAGGATGCTGACTTATACCCAATCCAATTTAGAAATGTACTGAGAAAATCCTGTTTGTTTCAATGGGATTTACTTCCAAGTAAGTAGTTTTAGGATTGCAACCCAAGTGTCCATCCATTGTAACAGAAGTAACATGAACAGGTATCCACTGACCACAAGATGGTGCTGTTCCCTCACTAATACAAAAGTATAGGTGGCATTTAAGGATACACAGGTGACAACAGGCAGTTTCTCCAAGATGCTGTAATAAAGCCACTATACACAGAATGTCTGATGTAGCATTGGAGAAATATTCTTCAAAATTGCTCGCATAGTTTTGCAGTGCTGTGAACACCAAAGGTAATCTGCACTACTACCATACTTGTGGTACTGCAGTGATCTGTCCTTATCAACAAATAACATCAATCTGTGGTATAAGTGGAGACCAAGAGGATATGGGACCAGGGGTCTTTTGGGGCCGGAACGCACCGGAGCACTACTCTGGCAGCCCAGGAGCCCGTGCTAATGGCGGCGGCAAGCCCTGCCCCTAGCTCCCCACGCCAAAAGCACTGCAGCTCGGGGGAGGCTGGAGAGCCCCGCCGCTGCATCCCCCAGGCCCTTCTTTTCCTTCCTTCCTCTCTTTTCCTCCTTTCCTTCTCTCTTTCTTTCATTCCCTCCTTTCCTTTTCCTCTTTCCCTCCTTCTTCCCTTCCCTCTTTCTTTCATTCCCACCTTCTTCTTTTCTCTTTTTTCCTCCTTTCCCTGTTTCCCTCCTTCTTCCCTTCTCTCTTTCTTTCCCTCCTTCTTTCCTTCTCTTTCTTTCCCTCTTTCCTTCCTTCTTTCCTTCTCTCTACTCTCTCTCTTTTCTTCCCCCTTTCCTCCTTCTGTGGCCCAACTCTAGTGAGAAGGGGTTTAAACTTCAAACCCCTTCTCTCTTTGCTCCTCCCCCCAGGCCAGCTGGGGAAGGGAAGGGGAGGCTTTTGAAGATGCCTCCCCCCCTTTTGCTTCCCCTTCTGACATCACTTCTGATGATGTCAGGGGGCGTGGCATATGCTAATAGCATAGTAGCTCATTAGCATACCATATGCTAATGAGCTCCTGCAGCTCTTTTTCTATGAAAAGACCCCTGTATGGGACCCACCATGTATGCCTCTGATGTAGGCAAATTTTTTGAGAACTGGCTGAAGTGACCTAGATGTCTTCGTAGTATCATGCATGAGCAGGTGAATTAGTAGGAATGATAAGCTAAAAAGACACACATGACTATAGAACGTAGCAGCTATACAAAGTGTAGCCCAAGGGAGACTGTTTCTTCTCTGAGCCAAAGTCAAATATTCCCTAAATAAACTATTGAAAAGCTTTCCCCTAATCATAGATTTTTTTCTGCTTCCTCTCCCAAAATCTTCCGGGAAGCTGAAGCTTACTGAGAAAGTCCCCACTGAGAACTTTTGGCTGCAAACAGCTCAGCCTAAGTGTTTCAGGGGAGGGAAGGCAGCATGGTAGAGCTCAATCTTGTCAGAGCTTGGAAGCTAACCAGGGTCAGTACTTGGATGGGAGGGTGTGAAGAAATGCATTTGGGGGACAGAGGTCTGACCTGAGTAAAATCTTTACCAGGAAGTTTCAGAAGTTCTTCTCTCTGGGCAGAGAACAGGCAGGAAGGGGGAAGTCAGTTCAATGGCCTTCCAGCTTCACCTCAGCTACCTCTTAAGAAATTCTAATATGTCTGGTCCAGTCCTCCCACACCAACAGGGAACAGAGATTTGGAGAACTTAAGACTAGAAACTTCTGGAGACTTCAGGAAAAGCTTATTTGACCTGGCCTGACCAGATTAGTAGGTGGGGAAAGAGAGTAAATAAAAAAACAGGAGCAAGGATCTCTTTTTGTGCTAAGTCCATCAAAGCAGACAGAAATCTTAATTGAACTCTGGAAGAGGCAGCCATTAATCATGTGCTGGTCTGGACAGTTGAGGAAGCTGTAAACTAATCGAAACTCTAAGCTAAGGAGCCTGTCCTATATTTAACAATTGATAGGGCATGTACAGAGAGAGGGACAGAGGAATTGTGTTTTATCTACTTCTTTTGAATCCCTTGCTCAATCTGGTGCTGTTCTAAAAGTATGCTTGTGAATTTTTTCTTTTTAATAAACACTTTATAACTTTTGGTGCTGGTTGTGGTTCTCTGTACTACACGCACCTCCACCATCTTAGACACGCTATTTTAAAAGCCTGCACTGCAGGGAGGGCGGGATATAAATGTGATAAATAAATAAAAGGTGTGCCGGGCAAAGGCAGTCAATTGCTAAGAGGCTATTCCTCCAGGGGTGCACAAGGCAGTAAACCATCCCTGCGATGACCAGGCACTCGGCAGCAGAAGACACAGAGGCAAGGCCTGAGAACTTAGAAGGGAAGCTGGGAGTCCTGACTCTCCCAGAGTGCAATTCCTACAAAGGTCAGGTGGTGGTGGCAGGTCACCAGAGAGAGAGAGAGAGAGAGAGAGAGAGAGAGAGAGAGAGAGAGAGAGAGAGAGAGAGAGAGGGGTGTGTTGGGAAAACCTTGGAGAGCAGGGTGGAAATGGGCTTGCAGGCTGAAGCAGGACTGTTCCGCCACAGAGACAACCAAGGAAGCCTCTGCTTCTCACTTTCCTTGAAAGCCCCTTACTGGATGTCAGGCTGCCGGTGCCCTCTCCCTGGGGCTCCCCCTTGGCCATGTTGGGACTCTCTGAAGGAGGGTGCAGAAGCCTCAGAATAGAGGAGCTGCAAGATTACTTCACCTCCAGCAGTTTACCCCTGTGACAGTTCTAAAGTGTACGTCTCTCTCTCTCTGCTGTCAGTTCTCTGCCCTTCTCTTCCTCCCATAAGAACATAAGAGAAGCCAATGTTGGATCAGGCCAAAGGCCCATCTAATCCAACACTCTGTCACACAGTGGCCCAAAATATCAGGTGCCATCAGGAGGTCCAGCAGTGGGGCCAAGACAATAGAAGCTCTCCCACTGTTGCCCCCCCCAAGCACCAAGAATAGAGTGCATCACCTGCCCCAGACTGAGAGTTCCTATCTATACCTTGTGGCTAATAGCCACTGATGGACTTCTGCTCCATATGCTGATCTAATTCCCTCTTGAAGCTGTCCATGCTTGTAGTCGCCACCACCTCCTGTGGCAGTGAATTCCATGTGTTAATCACTCTTTGGATGAAAAAGTACTTCCTTTTATCCATTTCATGGAATGCCCACGAGTTCTTGTATTGTGAAAAAGGGAGAAAAGTACCTCTTTCTATACCAGCTCTATTCCATGTATAATCTTATAAACCTCAATCATGTCACCCTGCAGCTGTTGTTTCTCCAAGCGTTTTAACCTTTCTTCATAGAGAAAATGTTCCAACCCTTTGATCATTCTAGTTGCCTTTTCTGCACTTTTTCCAATGCTATAATATCCTTTTTGAGATGTGGTGACCAGAACTGTACACAGTACTCCAAATGAGGTTGCATCATTGATTTATGTAGGGGCATTATGATACTGGCTGATTTGTTTTCAATTCCCTCCCTAATAATCCCCAGCATAGTGTTGGCTTTTTTTTATTGTGGTCACACACTGTCTAGACATTTTCACTGAGTTATATACTTTTACTCCAAGATCTCTCTCTTGGTCAGGCTCTGCCAGTTCGGACCCCATCAATGTGTATTTATAGTTAGGATTTTTGGCTCCAATGTGCATCACTTTGCACTTGGCCACATTGAATCCCATTTGCCACACTGATGCCCACTCACCCATCCTCGACAGATCCCTTTGGAGTGCCTCACAATCCTCTCTGGTTCTCACCACCCGGAACAACTTCCTGTCATCTGCAAATTTAGCCACTTTACTGCTTACTCCCAACTCCAAATTATTAATAAACAAGTTAAAAAGAAGCGGACCCAGTACTGATCCCTGTAGTACCCCACAGCTTACCACCCTCCACTGAGAAAGTTTCCCATTTATACTCACTCTCTGTTTCCTATTAATTAGCCAGTTTTTGATCCACAAGAGGACTTGGCCCTTTATCCTGTGACTCTTGAGCTTACTTAGGAACCTTTGATGAGGAACTTTATCAAAAGTTTTCTGGAAGTCAAGGTAAACAACATCTATTGGGTCCTCCTTGTCCACATGTTTGTTCACTCCTCAAAAAACACTAACAGGTTAGTGAGACAAGATCTTCCCTTAAAGAACCCATGCTGAGTCTGCCTCAATAGTTTTTGTTCAGCAATGTGCCTACTAATTCTTTTCTTAATAACAGTTCCCACCAACTTACCTGGTATCGACATCAGACTGACTGGCCTGTAATTTCCCGGATCTCCTCTGGAACCTTTTTTAAAGATGGGAGTGATATTAGCTACCTTCCAGTCCTCAGGAATGGAGGCAGATTTTAATAAAAAATTACATATTTTTGTAAGGAGATCCACAAGTTCACATTTGAGTTCTTTCAGAATTCTCGGATGTATGCCATCCAGGCCTGGTGATTTATCAGTTTTTAAGTTGTCTATCAATTATAGGACCTCCACTCTCATCACCTCAATCTGATTCAGGTCTTTCAACACCCCTCTCAAAATCAGCAGTTTTGGAGTGGGCAAGCACTTCTCCTCTTCCACAGTGAAGACTGAGGAAAAAATGCATTCACCTTCTCAGCCATTTCCCTATCATCCTTCACTACTCCTTTTACCCCTTGGTCATCCAAGGGCCCCACTGCTCCCTGGCTAGTTTCCTGCTTCTAATGTATTTGAAGAAAGTTTTATTGTTGGTCTTTATGTTTTTTGCTATATGCTCCTCATATTCCCTTTTTGCCTGCCTGATCACAGACTTGCCTTTTATTTGCCACAGCCTGTGTTCCCTTTTATCAACCTCACTGAGACTAGCTTTCCACCGCTTAAAGGAATGCTTCTTACCTTTTACAGCTTCCATTACTTTGTTTGTTAACCATGCGGGCTTTTTTCTATACCTATTTGTGCCTCTCCTAACCTGTGGTATATATTTTTTCTGAGCTTCTAGGATTGCAATTTTAAATAGTCTCCTAGCTTCCCCAATGGTTTTGACCCTTTCTACTTTTCCTTCAGTTTCTTCCTCATATGTCCCCTCATATCATAGAAGTTACCCCTTTTAAAGTTAAAAGTAGTTGTGTCAGTCTTTTTGGGCAACTCCCTATTTATACAAATGTTAAACTCAATAACATTATGCTCACTGTTCCCAAGTGGTGCTCCCTGGCTTCCGTGTTCCCTCCTCCTTTTATTGTTGCTTCCCCCATCTCCCTCTCTCCCTTGTGGTCCCCACCCCTGTCCATCTTCCCCCTCACTCCTCTCCTCTTTTATCTGCCAGTTCCTGTCCTTCTCCCTCATCCATGTTCCACCCCCTCCCTGTCAGGCGGTGCTCCCTCGGTTTGCCTGGCATTGTTCTTTCCTCCTGGGACTTCTCCTCAACGGCTTTTCCTGCAGGGTCTTCAGCTAAGTTTGTAAACTAGCTCTGCCCTGGGTCCATTCTTGCCCAAGCAGCCTGGTATTGTGGCCTCACTTTCCCCATCATTCCCAGTCCGCCCTCCTGGCTCAGCCCTTGCCTCGGGGCTCCCTGTGCTCTGCCCATTCCCACCCCCGGGCCAGTGATTCAGGGGCCCTGCGAGTCAAGGTGCCACTCACCAGGGCATGGCATAGCAGGGTGCTGCTGCGCTGGCCTAGAAGAGCCTCGGGCCGCAGCCACCTGGCTCTTCCCATAGTGTGGCGATGCGGGCTTTGGGGCCAGCATCAGGCCACGGAGGGGATGCGGCTGAGCCAGCCAGGGAGGACCCTGGGCTGCAGCTACCCGGCAGTGCGGACCTTGGGGCCAGCGTGGAGTCCCGGCTTCAAGTTGAGATGCTAGGGCTGCCAAAAGTTGGTTGCGATTTGATTGCACTCACATACATAAATGTTCCAGTCTATATCTCTAGCACAAGATTGCCCAACCAGTAATCTGCAGACTATATCCACCCACCTTGCACCTGCTGCATCAAAAGTGGTACCCTGCATACATTCATACCTGTATACAAGGCATTATTTGTAAGACAACAAGCCATCTAACACCTTTTTTCATACTGAGAGATGTGGCATAGGCCTCTGCATTCTTGTTCCACCTGGCAAACCTTCATTCACCATGGGAAGACTTGGGACTGGCCATTTCAGAAACAGCATGCAACTCTCAAGAGCTGTGCTGAGTTTGTAGAAGTTGCTGGGAAGTGGCACCACCAAACTGATTGCATTGCAACTGGGAAATGAGTTTAATTTGGCCCGTACTGCTTCCTGAAAACTTGCTTAGGAAGCAAGGTAACACCTAAGAATCATGTGTTGCTTCCAAGCCAAGCCAGCCCTCAACCTTCCCGGACAAAAGGCAAGGACATCCTAAAGCTTCTGGAGAGGTCTCTGCTCTGGAACTCTTTCCCTTCCTCATTAGGAAACTGCCAAGGCCAGGTATGATAATGCCATGGATGTAACTGTCCAGCTCCTAAGTAAGTTGGCTAGGGAAGGTCAGGCCACTGGGCTAAAGAAGTTGGCTCAAAAAACCTAGGTACTTTAGGATGGCAGAATGGAAGCTATGCATCAAGCATTTCCTAAAACAAAGGACCCTCTGAATTCCTCAGGAATCAACGGCAGGCCCGGCAACCTGAGAACCTTTTAGAAATTAGCTACAGCTTAGCTATCTGGTGTGCAATCAGCAGTATGTTTTGATTTGGAGAGAACTGAAGCAGTTATAGCAGTGGCAGTGCAGAGACAGAGACAGCTGCATCAATCTCTACCTCCTATCACCTCCTTGAGAGAAAGATGAGCACATGATCCTTGTACCTCTCTCCCAAGAGCTAGCAATGGTCTAGGGTTAGAGGTTAGACTTGGGCGATCTGGGGTCAAACACCCACTTGACCATAAAGCAATCTGGGTGCCCTTTGGTCAGCCACTCTCTCTCAGCCAAACCTACTTCATTAGGGTTGTCACGAAGGATATGGTTAAGAAGAGGAAAACTATGTATGCCATCACGAGCTCTTTAGAGCAAGAGCAGGATGAAAATGTGATCAATTGCATTTCTCCAGGTCCCGCTGCTGCAAAGGCAATAGGAACAAAGGCATGAGGAGGGCCTGGGTAATTGTGCTGAAACATCCAGGGTACATTTATCATGTTGCTGAGTATCAGGACAACTAAAGGGGGGCGTGGCTTTCCACAGCTCATATTTTAGAGGTATTATCATATTACATAGTATGTCCCCTAAGCCTCTGAGCACTGCCCAACACATAACTTCTTTCTCAGTGCTTTCATACCATACTGGAAGCTGGGGAAAGAAGCCTGCACCTACATGACATGTCAAGCTGGGTCTTGTGCGTTGCTGTTGTCTGTACTGGGATCAGCATAAGTTCAGCTCAAGATTAATATGGTTTATGGGAACATAAACACTGGAAGGACTGCATCCAATCTCTGGAAAAGATCCCATGCAGGTGGTGACCTGAGCTCACAGTAAATCTCTTTTTCTGCTTCACCTCACCATAGGGATACCACAGGTTATGACTAGCACTCTTCATAAATCTGGAGTACGGAAGAGGCTCAAAGGTGAATCCCTGATTGAACTCACACTGGCTCGTTCTTTATCCAGTCAGGGGCTACACTTGCTGTTCACTAGAGAGCATCACTTTAGAACCGGTTTTCAAAAACCCAACTATAGTCCTGAAATACATTTGTTCATTTTACACTTAAACTGTTAGTTTTCCAGTAAATTTTGCTTTAAAGAAGTATCCTGGCCATATAGATAAAAGTAGATGTTCCACCAGCTCAAGCTGACTGAACTTCAGCTCCAAGAATTGATACTGCTTGCACTATACCTATGTGGACAGGACAATGCTGATGCAAATATTTGAAACGACAGCATAATGACTCAAAGACACGTGGCTGCAGCTAAAGTCTCTCTCCCCCCCCCCCCATACAAACACATAACTTGAAACCAAACTCAATGGAGCTTTACAGCTGCTATTCCTAAATACTTGGGGCTGTTCTGCACCTTCTGTGGAGGGTTCTTGGGCAACTCACATATTAGAAAAGGAACAAAACAGAAACAGCTGGAATGAAGTCACTACCAAAGCTGGTGTTTCATCCAACATATTTATTGTTCATATCTTGTGCTGCCTTATTGAATGGCCTCAGTCAATTACCAGATAGTAGTAAGCTTGGTCCCTGTAGATGTATAAAAGAAATGGCTATTCCTTTCTTTTGCACCCTGATTTTCTCATTCTAGCTCTGCTCTTGCCTATCAGTTGGCTTTAAAAAATAATAATCATTGTCCAGAGAGTACTGTCAACAGAACCTGAGCATGAATTCTGCTTACAGTAGGACCAATCAGCATTCCCAGCTGAAGCCTTTTATGGCTATAGTTCAACTGTAAGGCAACGCTGATACATCATATCAGACAACAGTGAAATAACATGGCACATTCTCATTACAGCAAAATCTACTGAGTTTCACTTCCAAAACAAAACATTAATCTTACTCGTGGCTCCCATTACTGAATGAGGCCTTCTAAAAAAACAGTTCCAAAATGTCTTTCATTACCCTGTCCTTCATAGTGCAGTGTCCCAGGTTGCAGTTTTGGGTCATTTCCAAAGTATGAAGGCTTCCTTTTTTGCAATTTTCTTGAAAATACCACTTTCATGATGGGAGCCATCTCCGAATGTTACATAAATTCCTTCTTTCTCTCAAAATAGGAGTGAACAGGCAAGTGATGAAAGGCCCTGAAACCTGCAGCAACCTTTGTTACCAACTGTACAATGCAAAGCCACACAGGTGAAAAGCATGTAATAATGGAGTGAGAATATATACTGTACAAGATGGCAGCTCCTTCAGTATTGCAGGCATTTTGGAGGATCAAAGTACAGAGATATCAGCCTTGTGTACTGAAATCCAAGGATAAGTACAGTAAAAACAAAACACCCTACTTTACTTCCTGGTGAAGTGAGCTATCTTTTCCAAGAGGCTCGCTGGGTAAGGGCAATTGGCTGGAAATGGCTTTCACATGAGTCCTCCAGGTCCATGGCTGAAACTGACACCTAGTGGCACCGCACATTCCTTGAAGTCCAAGTAGTTCTGAGAGCTTCTGGTTTCTCAGCCTATTAACACAGGCTTCTAAGACAGCATCACACCACAAGAGACATCCTTGTTGGAAACTCATTCTGTAGTAAACAAGAAAGAAGCAAAAAAAAATCAGTCCTAACACAAAGAGAATATGTAGCCTTGGCAGGAAACAGAAGGACATTTGACACCTGCTTTCATGTTATGGGGGAATTAACTAACTTCCTATAACTAGTCAGCCAGAAGTCTTCCCCGTATGCTAACCAGATTGGTGGTAGCAGGGCTATTTTGGGGCAGAAACGCACAGGAACTGGATTCTGGCTGGCTCCTGAGTTCGCCACGCCCACCAGGAACTCATTAGCATAACAGGCCACACCCAACAGCAGAAACTCATTAGGATTGGCTACACTAGGGCTGTGTGGCCTAACATGCAAAGGAGTTCCTGCTACCAAAAAAAGCCCTGGGTTTTGACAACAAACAAGGTAAACAGAATAAGAAACAAAAGGTGGGTGTGACTGGATGATCACACTTCTGGTAACATGGGGGTGTGGCCTAATATGCTAATAAGTTTCTGGTGGTGGGTGTGGCCTATTATGCTAATGAGTTCATGCTGGGCTTTTTCTACAAAAAAGCCCTGGGTGGTAGCATGTATTAAGCTATTTCTCATGACCCTTCTGAAAACCTGCTCAAAGAATACTTGTTTGCATTCAAGATTCAGGTCCAGTAAATTGACCTGCAGAAGAATTCACCTCTCTCTCGAGTTACTCTTACAACAACTGTTCAACATCTAGCTTTCCAAAACAGATACTCTTTTAAAGTGTTGTCTAGCATGAACACTGTGAGTTACGAGAACATTCTAAAACCTTAGAAACTTCATATGTTGAATAATAATTGTTTTCTACTCATCATCCTTGGATTGCATACAAGTACCTCCTCTTTGTAAGTTAACTAAAATTCATGCATGATTTACTAAGTTCAAATATTTTCCTACTTTCCTGAAGAACTGCCCTTAGCCTAAGAAAAATTCTGTTGAAGATGTTCTCCTTTGCACTCTTCTTCTTGTCTGAAGTCCATATACAGGATACATTTTTACTCAAAATCCAAAAACCTAAGAATACACTACAAGTACTTCACATCACTATGGAGGATGTAGGTTGCATAATTTTCAGCTTTCGTCTGCAAAATTCTTGCAAACAGTGAAATCTTTTTCCCCTTCCAGATGCAACTTAGCTAGTGGAACCTGAATATAAAATGATTCCTTAGAAGCAGCCCCAAGTAGTCCTGTAACCCCAGGCCCTGAAAACCGCTGATGCCAGATGACCCCTGTTCAACCCATTTGGATCAGAAGTGCCAAATGTGTCCTTACTGTTTTCTTTGGCTCTTTTTTCCTTTTCTTCTCTGAGGAATTGAGATTAGGTTGTTCTCTGCTTCTGTATGAAGAACCCCGGCTCAACTCCCTCTCGCTGTAAGGTGGCAGAGGGTCTTCTCCTTCCTCCTGCTGTGGAGGTTGTTGTTGCTGCTGCTGCTGCTGTCCTGACTTGTAAGTTGATGGTGGTGACCAGGCATAGTACGACCCACCTCTCTGGCTGGAATGGGAGCTAAGCTTTGAAGGGGTCTCGCTGTGCTCACCACTCTCATCGTAGCTTCGTGATTTCCTTTCAAGGGCACTGGTTAGGTAAGAGTGGTCATACTTCTGACTCCCTCCAGGTGTCCGACACATTAGCCTAGGCACCTGTTTCTCATCATGGGTATGTCTCCGGGGGTGGCTGTATGACCAGCCCCGATCTGAATCTGTCAGTGTCTCATGGTTTCCCCTTCGTGCGCCATAATATTCATCCAAAGAGTTGTCCTGGTGCTGCGCTGCCCCTCCACGTGCTACTCGTGACCCTGATCTCTCAAAGCACCTGGCTTCCTGACTGCCCTCTGTTCGACGGGCACGCTGGCTGTAAGACTCAGCAAAAGCTGCAAGTTCATCCATGGAGACGGCTGGCACTCCCATGGAGAAACTCTTCCGGGAGAGCTTCTCTGACTTTGATCTCTGCTGACTGTTGGAAACAGGAAATAAATGCTTTCAGGTTTTGTTTACAGTAACTAGACAATGGTAAGCAGTTATCAACCCAAATATATACTGGTATGTATCATGAGCAACATATGCCAGCAGTTCCACATGCCCCCTCCCTGAGCCAAGGATGAAGACCCTAAGTGAATGTGGGTAGGAAAAGGATTCTTAGCACTAAGAAGCCCAGATATAGAACAGCCAGGGTACTTCACAGGTGAAAGTATTTTGCAGTCCAGACTGTGAAGTGATGCACTGGGACCTGGATTCAAATCCTGACTCACCCAATGGTCTGACTGGCCAGACTGGTGATAGGCTGTGGTCACACACACTAAATAATCCACTTTCAATCCACTTTCAGTACACTACGCAAGTGGATTTTTACTGTGTGAACTTGCAAAATCCATTTGGAAAGTGCTTTGAAAGTGGACTGAAAGTGAATTATCTAGTGTGTGTGACTGCAGCCACAGCCTTCTCAGAGAATTTATATAGTAAGTATATAGTACCATCAGTGCTAATCTGGTGAAGAAAAGCACAGCACAACCAACACTGTTCACAGGGCTTGTAGCTAGATTGTCAGCATGATGCAATAGGTAAGAGTTTGGGGCTTACATAGTAGAGGGTCACAATCATCCACAGCTGGTAGAAAGGTCAGACACTCAATACTTGGCATCTCCAGTAAAAGGATCTTAGGTATCGTGCTGGGGAAGACAATGGGTAGCTGACAAAGGGAGCTTTGACTCTCAAAAGCTTGTATCATTAAAATCTTGTTGGTCTTAAAGGTGCTACTGGACTCCAATCTAGCATTTCTCACAGGGACCCCGCAGAACTGCTGCCAGAGCAAATGATGCTGAGCCAGGTGGACAAATGATGTGACTCGTTATAAAGCAGTTTCATTGTTCATATATAGATGCATCTCTTTTCTTCCTGACATACAGCTTGTGTTATTAATCCATTTTTGTTTTGTTTTGCCTATGTGCAGGGGTCTTTTCATAGAAAAACAGCTGCAGGAGCTCATTAGCATATGGTATGCTAATGAGCTATTAGGCTAGTAGCATATGCCATGCCCCCTGACATCACTGGAAGTGATGTCAGAAGGGGAAGCAAAAGTGGGGGAGGCACCTTCAAAAGCCTCCCCTTCCCTTCCCCAGCTGGTCTGGGTGGGGGAGCTAAGAGAGTAGGGGTTTAAAGTTTAAACTCCTTCTCATGAGAGTTGGGCCACAGAAGGAGGAAAGAGGGAAGGAAAGAGAGAGAGTAGAGAGAAGGAAAGAAGGAAGGAAAGAGGGAAAGAAAGAGAAGGAAAGGAGGAGGGAAAGAAAGAGAGGGAAGAAAGAGGGAAACAGGGAAAGGAGGAAAAAAGAGAAAAGAAGAAGGTGGGAAAGAAAGAAAGAGAGAAGAGAAGAGAAGAAGGAGGGAAAGAGGAAAAGAGAGAAGGAAAGGAAGGAATGAAAGAAATTCAGAGGCAATTCAGCCCCATTATATCCTATGGGCCATTGAAGTCAATGGTGAAAACCTAGGGTATATTCTGGGGGCTGGAGGGGAGGGGGTTTGAAGTTACTTTTTTCCCACCATAGAGAACAATGGAGGGAATAGGGGCAACCTGTTTAGGGACCCATAGAATTAGATCCCCTGATCCAATGTTCTTGAAATTTGGTGGGTATCTTGGGGAGAGGCTCCATCAGCTACCCTGTGAGTTTGGAGCCTCTCCCTCAAACCCCCTCCCCTCCAGCCCCCAGAATATACTCTATGTTTTCACCATTGACTTCAATGGCCCATAGGATATAATGGAGCTGAAATTGACATTCGGCTACCTGAAAGACTCCCCGGGAAGCCGGCTGGGGGCGGGGCTTGGCTCCTGAGCTCCCGGAGCTGTGCTCTGGTGCGCTCCCCCCAAAAAAGACCCCTCCCTATGTGTATCTCACAGCTGAATATGCTAGGAAGCTAAGAGAGAGTTCTCTGCTGGGTATGGATCCCATGGAAAACGCTCACTGATGCACAATGTGTACAAGGGCACAAATGCACCTGCAGGATACTTAGAAGTCTGCCCCTCCAATAAGACATTGACATTCAACTTAAATTCCTTGGTTGTGCCATAACAGCAATTTAAATTACTTTAAATGTTGGCCTATATCAGAAGAATAAATTGATACATTTATTCCTATGCCACTGATCCCAGGAATCAATTCAGTCACCCTACTCAATGGAATTTTACAGTCCAAAAAAATTAATCAATTAAAATTACACTCCAAATCAGATTATGTAACATAATTGCTGTGAATATCTCCACATCCTATTAGCACCTTCCTTGCCATTGAGGCACAGAAAACCAGGAAATGAAAAGACCCTTCTCTCCTTCCCATTCTCCCTCTCCCAGACATTACACTCACCTCAGCCTGAAGCTGCCCCTCTCATCCCTGTAATCAGAGCATGTTTGGGGTCTGGACATGCCACTGCCAGCCCTTGCCCAGTACTCTGCATCACCATCCAGGAGACCACCTGGAGAAGGGAGTGGCTTTCTGCGCACCTGGCGAAAAGACTGACGGAAGTTGGCATCTTGCTCATGCAAGGAGCTGAGCTCTGAGATGGTATTATTGTCTGGAACAGATGAAAGAGAAATGACAGAAACAATAAACATCATGGTGGGACATGCTCCCATCCATTCAAACAGTGGCTTGCTCCTTCTGAGTGGGACTTTGATTAGTTCTTAGCAGTGGAGTCTATCAGAAACATGAGATCGCTCATCAAAAGCCATGTTGTCATGATTTTTCTCCTGACCTCCCTCTCACACACTCTGGGATATGATAACAAGACCTGTCAGGAGGACTAACTTTGATGTAACATAAAAACATGCATGTAAAAAAAAAACTGTAGAGGCAAGTCGAGCCTTGCATTGCCCCTTGAATCCAGGTCCAACTCAAACAGACCATGTTCCAAGTAATCCCAAAATAAACATTAGCTGTATTCAGAAATAACTTGGGAAGGGCACTGATTCCCTATATATTTTCTGTTAATCTGATGATTTTGTTTCCCTTTCAATCTCACAGGGCAATGAGTGGGAGGGAAAAACTGACTCAGCAGATGTGTCCTTGATAGGGATGTCGTCCAAGCAGAAGACTCTGCTAATGTTTCTAATGAATAAGATTGTCTTGGCTGGCATTTTTTGCACAGTGCTTCCACTTTACACCAATCACTGCACTCTCAGGCTTTGAGAAGGCTTTCCCATTTCATATGAGGCATTAGTCCTTTTGCACAAGCTGTTTTGTTATCTGCTTCACTCCTCCTCTACCAATTGTACCAAACACACATCTCAAATCAGACAAAAAGGGAAAAGATATGTGCTGAGGAAAAATTAGACAAGCTTCTTCCTCACATAGATATACGAGGCAGAACTGCTGACCCAGGATCTGAGATCTTTCAGTGTCTTTAATATCATGTAAAAGCACTAAGCAACTACATCTTCTCTCTG
This sequence comes from Gekko gecko, assembly GCA_029375565.1. NCBI lineage: Eukaryota > Metazoa > Chordata > Lepidosauria > Squamata > Gekkonidae > Gekko > Gekko gecko. Next base: position 64,969,589 of record JAPDNY010000004.1, on the reverse strand, counting down.
ATCTCTTCCTCCGAGTTACTATTAATAAAATATCTGTGTTTGCCTCTGACTTTCATATACATCCCTCTGTGGAGGAATTATGGAAGGTGAAGCCTTCAGTGTGTTAACTTTGTACTCTCACTCTCTTTCTACAGTGGGAGACAGGCTGGTTCAGTATGATCAACCAACCGAGGATTTTTTAAAATGACTGGATGTTTCCCTCCCATCAGCCCCACTGCCTACCCCACCACATGCGATGACATCTGGGTCCTAGGCATTCCAATCTGGAGAAATACTTTTTATAGTATTTCTTGTGGGTGGCAAATGGCAGCATGTTCAGTGATGACTGTTTTAGAACACCATGTAATTTGTTACTTTCTGTAAAAGCTGTGATTAAAGTCATTCCTTGAATCTGTCTGTCAGTTGATTGGGGCAGCTTGCGTGTCTGTGACTACCATGACCTTCTAGCACTTATGGGCTGGATCTACTGAATGTGTAAAAGTAAAAATAGAGGCAGCAATTTATTTATTTATTTTAAATCAGTCCACCATATCTGAATGGACTGAATGAGTCAACAACTTGCACAACATCAGTCTGCAGAGGTATTTTTCTTGTCTTCATATTCCTGACAGAATGTCTGCCATGATTTTCAAAAGCAGTTACTGAGAACATTGCTCTGTGCAGAAGCTCTGCATGCCCTGTAAAGGCTTCTGTCATCTCACATCCTCAGAACAATACAGTGTGACTCTTATCAGCTACACTTAAGGAAAATGTTTGTACTGTCTATGCATACCCCACAAGACCAGACCTGGAAGGGTTGCTGATTTTACAGAGCCACAACTCAAAAGGCCCTGACTCTAGTTCTAATCAATCTGTCCACTTGACGGAACTGGAATTTGCATCAGAAACAGCAAGAGATATCCTTGATGGTTAATAAATTCTAGATAATGACTAGTTGAATAAGGGTGGGAAGGGGCCTAGAAAAACTTCCAGAGCTGTTCATAGAAACAGAAAAAAACCCTCCATCACATAAAACCTGAGCTAACAGTATCCAGCTGAAAACTATCATTGGCTATTATTGTCTATGCAGAGTGCCACCTCTCTCTGGCTGTGACCACACTGGAGGCTTGGCACAATCTGGTGGTGCCTCTATTTGTGGTGGTTTAAATCACAGCAGAAAGGGGTGACCAGACTGAACACCCTGAAGCAGCTTCACTGCATGCTCGCCCCATGGTCAACTGTTCAGATTACTGCTGAGGGGCCACCATGGAATGGATGGTTGGCTGGTTTCTTTTCTTTAATTTGTCTTTTGCATATGCATATAACCAGTTATTTGAAGCACTGTTCCATTTTGACAGCTGGAGGAGGCTGTCTCCCCCTCTGAAAAAAACTAATCTTTTCAATTAACCCTTTCCCCACCCTGTGTGCTGCAAAGCTGTAGGCAGAGGAACTGGCATGAAGAAAGACAAAGGAGGCTGCCCTTCCCTCCCCCTTTCTCGCCTCAGAGGACAGCCGAAAGCTTGCTGGTATACACAAAGATGTGGTTATGCTCACATCACTAACTGACTTTAAAAAAAACCAAGGAGTGAAAATGGAACAGAGCAATCAAACTTCCCAACCGGGTTGAGCTTGCAGCAGGGGTGTTCAGACATCTGGGAATACAGGGTGAAAGTGCTGATATCTGTAAACACTGGACTTTCCCTGGTGCCTGATTACTCCACTTCCAAAGTGGGGTAGAATGGGATAGCAATGACTGGGGACTGGAAGACAGATGTTGCTGTCTGATTGTGCTTTTTAAATCTGCAAAGGTACCACAATGATATCAGTACAAACTGCTTGTGTGACCACAACCTCTCTCTCTCAGCAACAAATTTTGTTTTCTGGTTTCTGAGGTGATCTGAAGGCTAGCTAACCGTGGATGGCAGTTAACATAAGAAAGATGTTCTTTGTTCTGTCCCCTTCCCTAAAGATGTTCTGTCCCCTTCCCTAAAGCCATAGAGACCCTCCCTCCATTCCCAACAAAAATTAGAGGCCTTTATCTTCACATTAGCTGAACAACAAAGGAAAGATCAGTCTGCCTTATGGAGGACATTGGGACTTCCTCAGCTACCTTCATGGACCCCCAGGGGCTACTGGACCTTTATATTAAAACAATAATTTAAAAGGTAAGGTCAGAAATATGGTATGGAGTCTACATTAACATTCCATTCTGTTTCAAAGGATTCAGTGTTGGGCTCTGCTGAAAATAGCTGGACAAGATCTGCTTCTTACATCTTTCTCGCATCCTCCTTGTTGGGTCAAACTGAGCTAGTTCCTTCTCAACATAGTACAACACCTTCATTGAATCTCTGTCTTTGTCAGTCTGGATTCGGTAGCCTTTGCGTACTGTTGGGAAAAGTAAATGAATGGTCAATATGTTAATTCAAAGACATAACCATTGTGTTAAGTCCTCTTTGCCTACTGTTTTATTACTTGTCTCACAGTCCTTGACATATTTATGCTTGCAAGAACCAGCCTAGACCAACCATGGGCATATTTGAAGGCACCTCAGACATCACAAACTTTTATCAGCCTGAAATCAAAGAATTCAAACAGTTTCAATTATTTAAAAGATTTATTCTTCATGAGTTTTAGGAAGTTATTTATGGTTAACTAAAAAGCAGAGTAACAAAATTTTAGTCCAGTGGCACCTTTAAGACCAACAAAGTTTTATTCAAGGTATAAGCTTTCGTGTGCAAGCACACTTCTTCAGATTTTGTTCTACTGCTTCAGACCAACATGACTACCCACCTGAATCTAAAAAGCAAAATGTAACATAGCTGTAGTTGAAAACTCTCAGCAATACAACTTTAATCAATAAGGCTAGTATCAGACTCTCCCTCCAGTAGACCCCTCTGTTGCCATGGTAGTTTCTTGCTATCATCACCCGTTTGCCCAGACAACTGATGTGTAAGGAAAAGAGCCACAGCTTGCTCCTCATCCCTGTTGTCATTTATTCATCTGCCCAAGTTGGTGGGCAAGTGGGAATGTAGCAAGGAGCAAAAGGAGAGGGCTCTGGCCAGTGGTGGACACTTCTGGGGTGCAATAGCCATGGCTTCTTCCATGGATCTCAGCCCTTGATACCAGCCCTAATTATTAAACCAAGACTGATTTTGCACAAGGAGCTGCACCACCGCCACACCTCCCTTTGCCCTGTTTCCATTGGTCAATTTCCCACTCAAAGCCACGGGGATGCATTTTGACCCACGGCTTCGCCCAATTTTCCCCACAGTTTCGTGATCCTCAAAAAACAGGATCATGAAAACGCGGGAAAAATCGGTCAAAATGCAGCCCCACAGCTTCGAGTGGGAAATTGACCAATGGAAACAGGGCAAAGAGAGGCGTGATGGCAGCGCAGCTCCTTGTGCAAAATCAGTCCAACTTAAGTAAAGATATAGAGTTGAGTCTAGGCCTGGCAACCAATGGGTTGTGGGGAGGCAGAGCATTTGTAGGAGGAAAAAAAGCAGCCTGGTGTACTTACTGGAAATTGATATAGGAAGTGACAAGAGTAGCTGTAGGAATCACTGAAAACTCTATGGTAAAACCGCAGAGGTTCCAGCAATTCCTAGAGTTATCTCTGTCACTTCCTGTATAAGGTTCTAGTGAATACACAAAGCTTTTTTCCCCTTTATTGTTTCCCTGCCACCACCCAGAGTGGCAGTGGGTAATGGGACCTGGGGGCAGGGATTGCTCGAACACCACTGGAGCCTTGTCAGCCCTAGTTGGATCCCCCATATCTGTTCCACTAAAGGTGCCTTCCCCTGGAAGAAGACTCCATCTACTGGAGGAAAGTATCTCTGCTAATGGAGCAGATCTGTGGGATCCAACCCATTACCTAACTTTCACACAAAAAAACCCAGGAAGTCCAATGGACAGGATAGAACACAGACCAAATTTCAAATGTCCTAACTGGTTTGATCATAAGGATAGCTCCTCTGGGAGCAACCTTAATAGGTCTGCTTGGAATGGGATTGAAGCCTCTATTTTAAACCCCTGATCTAATTTTAAACCCCTATGCAAAAAAAAAAAATATTCTCCCAATTCAGAAAAATATGGGTATTTTTGAATATTCCTGAATACCAGTATCGGTATTTTACTGGTATTTGGGTAAATATTCTGGAAACTTGAATTTATTATTATACTCTATGGGGACTAATTTAAAGTTTAAATGCCTTCTTTTCCGTACCAGAGTTGTGGTGGCACAACTCTGGGAGGAAAGCAAAGGCATTTTAACTGCCTTCCCTTCACTCATGGAGTTATGCTGCAGATGCAGCACAACTCTGGGAGGAAAGGGAAGGCAGTTAAAGTTTAAATGCCTTCTGAACTTGCCAAGTTGTGCCATAGGGGCATCATGACTCGGTGAGTAGCCGCACCCAAATAAAAGCCGAATAATACTGGCTTTTATTCGGATGCAGCTCCTTCAGTAGCCAAATACAGATCTCTGATCTATATTCAGCTGAATACATATCCGAAGAATAACTATTAGGTGGCGTGTTTTGTATTTACCCAGCTAGGTATATACCAAGTGCACACCCTTACCCCTGGTCAACATGTATTGTTTTTGCTCTCAATTATAAGAACATATGCCCTTCATTAAAGCTCCAAAGCCACGATCCTAAGTATAAATTACCTGGGAATAAATCCAATGGAAATCAATATGATGTACTTCTGAGTAACCATGCAAAGACTGAGCTGCACATGGTGAAACTACACGAAGTGATATCCTTTACTGAATTACTACTGATGTACAAAAACAAACTTCTTACTATATACAGAAACATTCACAGTTCCTTCTTGGTACCTCATCTTTTCCCCTGCTTCTGTTACAATTACATGTGCAGCAACATCTCTTTAAAAGGCTCACCAATCTATAACCACCAGTAAAATTCCTGTAATTCAATCATTTGGCTTGTCATTGCATGGGCTCCTCCATATCAGAAGTAATCGTTTTACCCTACAGAACAGAGCAATCCTTGAATTTGTTGGCTCCTGAGGTGAAAGCAGCTGGGGGTGGGGAGGAAGGTTCATTTGTCTTTTACAAGGTATTGCAGTCAGTGTGTAATTCTATGCAGAAAATCAGGCCTGTACCAGATCTAAATACACTGAAATACGCAACTTTATTTTATCATATATCTTAGTGTTGGGCAAGCCCTGACTTTCCCAGGATTACTGTACATGTAGGGCAACAAAGTGATATTTGCTTTTTTTTAAAAGAGCATATAGATGAAGCATTGATCTGTTGTTCAAAGTACTCTGTTGAGGAAGATGATTTCTGCATTGGATATTATTTCTGCTCTGGGCCAGCTGCTGGTTTATTTCTCGCTCCCAAATACTCTACTCTCATTAGCTCATCTGTTCTTATGTTGGGTTCAGGAGAGCACAAATGCACAGATTATTAGAAGCCTGACTTTCCTGACAATCCCTCAAAAGGTCAGTACACTAGCACAAGGGTATAGAAGCTTTATTGCTGGCATATGATCACTAATTGCTTTTTCAGTAATGTCATCTCAATGTGGTGCTGTGGTAAAAGTCAAGTTTTTGACTATTACCAGTTAGATTTTTTTCCTTTCTAAAATGCCACTTGCTGTTTCAAAAGACTGTAGGGTAAGCTTTTGATCCACAAGCAATGTGTGGTGCTGCTGATAAACGGCTTCTGTGGCTTTCAATCAGTGATGGGAAAATGACGTATGGTCCCATCATAACCATGCTTACTTGGCAGCAACTCTCCATGGGTTCAATGGGACTTTACTTCCAAAGAGATGGAACATACTATGCCTGGTAACCACAAAGTATGTACGTGACTGCAGCCTTATGTGCGCAAAAGGTTATTTTTTAAAAAAAACATTCCACAGATCAGTGTTTCTTCAAGGCATGTAGGACATGATCTAGCCTGCACAGAAACCACTGTGTGTACTGCTACTACTATGCTAATGCAGAAAATAATTTTTTTCTCTGCTCTGAACAAAGCACGGTCTCTGTGTCAAACACCATGAATGTTGCCTGTGGATGGCAGACCTGACACACTTCATGCGGGTTCATGGTTTGTGGCTGAACATGGACCGAACTAGGAGGTTTGTTCATGAACCAGTTTATGGCCCCAATAACCCCAATGAAATAGACTGCAGTTCCTTTCAACAGGGTTTGCGAAAAGCCCGAAAAACAGCTGAGCAACGGGGAGCAGCTTGTTCCTTGCTGCTCAGCTGTTTAAACTTTAAAGGGACTGCACAAGATAGCCTGAAACAGGCTGCTCCCTGCCACTCAGCTGTTTTTGCAGCTTTTGTAAGGAGCAAGGGTTTAAAGGGACTCAGAGTCCCTTTAACATCCTGCTTTTGGCTCTATCCAAAGACCGGCAAGAACTGCTTCAAAAGTTTATGGAAGTTCATGAGGACAGACCTATCACGAATTTCAGTTTGTTAACCATAAACAGGGCAAAATTCGAGATGAATTTTGCTTCATGGTTCAGTTCATGCCCATCCCTACATTGGATAGTTCGTTTGATGAGTTTAGCCAGACCCGTGACAGAAAATGTAAAAGATGCAGAACAAGAAAAATTAAAGTGCAGTCCCCACCAATCCTTCAGGGCTGTTAGAATACTGAGGCAACAGCCTATTCATAAAGAACAATAGGGCGAGTCAGCTGCAAAGACTCAGAATACTGCAGTGGCTATTCTACTGCACAATGTATTTTCCATCACAGAAGTGGCTGCAACAGTTTTTATATATTTATTGTTTATTTACTTCATTTATACCCTGTCTTTCTCCCCCAATGGGGATCCAAAGCATCTTGTTTAATGCACTCCATCACTCATGTGAACTGAAAGAAAACAAAAAGAGGAATTGTGGCCAATTGCACTGTGTGAATCAGCCCTAAATATACTTCCAAATGGGACTTCTCAAGTGTCTTGCATGGATATCCAACTTATCCTACACTTACTCCTTCAAAGACCAAACTGCTGAAAGAAGAGCACATATAGCATAATCCAGTGCACGGACTGTGGAAGGCCATGCCTTACTTTAGCTCTTCTTCACAATATCACCTCCTGCTCTTCTGGTTTAGTAGTAACTGCACCATCTGCCATCTGGACAGAATCTAGGGTAGGCTCACATTAAATAATACATGGAGGTACCTACCTATTAAAAACATGGGAGTCAGCATGAAAGAATATGAAAATCTGTGCACGTCCGTTGCCACCAAGAGTACAACTAAGTGCAAAAGTTTCTACCTTATTATTTTCCTAGAGAAACATCCTTTTCTAAACTTCTGACCGTCCCTTGTTAGAATGGGGGAATTACTAACTTTCTGCATGCAGAAATTGTTATTTTGCCACCTTCATTTCCCTTGTCTTGCTTCCCTTTGGGGTTCTGCTGCCTCAGGCTGTTCTGAAAAGTCACAGAAAGGTTTCTGATTACCGCTTTGGCCTCCTGCGCTGGATTCACTGGGTGCCAATGGAGGAAGGTGAGACTTTTCCATCATGACAGCATGAGATGGGATGCCACCCACAGGGACCGTGGGAATATAGTAAGGACCAGGGACTGATGTAACTGCTGGAGGATACCCAGCCTTTGCAGCTTTTCCGGCCTCATATACTGGGGAAGAAAAGATGAATTGTCAATAATGATTGAAGCACTAGCCCTTGAATTCTGCAGTGTTCCACAAATATTGCTGTGCTGCTGATCTTGCCTTTAGAGATTTAAGGTGAATAACAGAAGCTGCAAGAGGTGGATGACTCTTCCAAATGTTTGTCCATACCACGTATTTAACCCCCCTTGAATCCATTTTAAACCACAGCTTAAATATTTGAGTCCAATGAGCTGAAAGTAGTGTCAAAATTGGGATTCCATCAGGCGCTTAATTTCTTCTATCTAATTGCCACATGTGGCCCCACCATGCAAGTCAAAAAGTCTGCACAATAGGGCCTCCTGGGATTAGGGCAGATCTGAAAATTTAAAGGGATAGCCCAGTAAAAAATTATGTCCACGTGGGTAGACACCATGAGAAGAAATACTGAGGTGGCATACCAACCAATATGGCACCAAAAGTTGCAGAGCATCCACAGGAAGGGAGGACGCTATAGGGGGGTTTTGTGAGAAGGGAATAGCACTGGGTGAAACAGGAGAGGATAAAGGATGGGGAGGCGAAGACAAAAGACACTGCTGGGGCCACAAGGGCGAGGAAAAAGGAGAGCTAGAGAGGAGGAGAGGTGGAGGTAAGAGCTAGAGGAGGAGAACCAGGCTGGTAGGCAAATAGGAAGAAGATATCAAGTAGGCTGGATGCCAGAAGCATAGCCAGAACAAAGGGGCAATCATGCCATGAAGAAGCAATACAAGGGAGCCCTGTTAGCTACAGAGTTCTAAAGGAAGAAATACACAGGTTACCCATTTTGTATTTTATTTCCTTTTCAAGTAAATAGCATTGGAAGAATGGTATGAGGAAAGAGTTAAAACCTCTTCTCTCTACTTTGCCATGGCCCTAATCCAAATGGGGGGAATCATATTATTATACTTTGAAAACCCACAAGAGATCTGTTCACTGATCTCCCATCATCATATCTTGTTTGGTCCTCAAACTCCTCTCATCCTAGGTGCTACAAATCCGATGCCCATAGACAGGCCTTACACTTCTTTCCAGGAACAATACTGACACACCTCATCACACAGACTGTCCCTTAACCACAATACAGCTAGTGGCCCAAATCAATCAAGAACCCACCTGTTATATGAAAATCACATCCAAATAGTTGTCTGTGAGCATAGCTAGTCTTAGGCCAGTGTGTTTTGCATTTCATCCCACTGAAATATGATCCCATGAGAAGCTCAGTCCTGTGAAAAGTCAACCAATATGTGTCTGGCGCACCAGGGTACATACAGTGGGCTGAATCCAGAATAAATTTTCCAACAGCAGCCCCGCAGCCCACTGATCCCCACAAAATCTTGATCCTGAGCAACAGTGGATCCAAACAGCAACAATATGGAGGGGGTCTGCAATCAGAAGGGGGCATTGGTGGAAACTGCCAGCTTAGTCTGGATCCAACTCACTACTTCACTGCCAATTAGCAACTTCTTCAAGAAAATAAGGAAAAGTTTGTTTTGTTTTTCAAAGAAGAGATAAACAAAAGACTTCTTCATAGTTTAGTCCATTTTGGAAGGCAATCACTCACATGCACGCGGACAACAGCAGGTATCCGGACAGCAGGGACAGCGGACATAACAGCAGCAGCTATGAGGGCAACACTGGCACCAGCAGATCCCAACCAGGAAAAAGAAGAGAAAAGCCCCCAGGATCACCAAGCCCACAAACACCCACTCTGGAAGTAAACAGAGACACATGTGTAAAACATGGGGTTGTCAACTGAATAAAGAAGGTTTAGTTGATTAATCATCTGTCTTCCAATGTTTCTTCAATTTAATATAAATAAATATGCACACCAAGAAAACCTCAACATTCCTTTTGGAGATATCAGAAGTAATGTGAATTAACTTAGAATTTAATTCATTAAAAGCTACCTGTTGTGAAGAAAGGGTGGGGGGGTCACTGTAAATATTTCCACGCCCCCCTCCCACTCCCTATTAGTGAAATAATTATGAGGACAAAAATGTGCTCAAGAAGAAACAATTGTGCCCTCACCTTCTAGCCCCAACTAATAAAAATTTGCTAGATCAAAAATCGTCAAAAATTGAAATCAAACTCAGGAATCTCACCACTAGCATTATTTAACACAGAAGAAAAAGAATATATCATAAGGCCAATGTAGAGAAACATGCAGTATGGTAAAATGCAGGGTGATATTACTGTTATAGATGAGCATAACTGAAAAATCAATGGGGAAATACTTTTTTCTTCATTATCTTCAGATCATGGTTACAATAACAAACTAAGACAGTAGAGCAGTTTGGCCAAACTAATTGTGTTAAATAAGGTATTACTGTATATGAGTACCTGGCACAGAGAATATGAAATTCCCTTCCTTAAACTGATGGCACTTAACATTTTATCCTCACAATAATCTTGTAAATAAACTTGAGAAAGAGAATGACTGGCCCATGGTCACCCAGTGAGGTTCACGGCTGAATGGAGATTTGAAACCAGTCCTACCCACAATAAAATATTGGCTTTCTTTAATTAAGACCCATTAGAAACAGATTATTGAAAAGATCAATAAGACACCAGTGAATCTAGCTGGTATACTTAAACACAGTGTTGCCCTACTGGGCACCTAGTGTTCTCTTATGAACTCACAAGTTATGAGAACCTGAACTTTGCTAGTTATCTGCAATAGGGACTGAACTGTTAGGTGACTCCAAGTGATGCCAGTTATAGTGCACATCCAGAAGAAAAGCCTTCCTGTGAAAGGTGTGCCTATGATTCCTGCATGTCACCATTCCACTTTCCTGTAACAAGATGGACCAGTTCCCTAGCCATGCATAGCATTAAAAAAATCAGGCAGTGGCCACGCCAGGCCAGAAGCAGGGGATTCAAACTCTATACAGAGTCTCCTTCCCCACTAATAGGCAACCTGTTCTCTCCCAACCTAACACATCACCTAGTCAAAACTGCAGCCAGAAGACAACAAGAGAACAATGGCTCTGGCCAGCACAAGACATAATCCCATAAGGTGCCATTGTCCAGACTAGTTTGTCATTAGGTCTAACATTGCCCACTCCCCAGACCTTCGACCCCAGCACCAGTCAGCATATTTTTGGGGGACGGATTAACAAGAGAGGGGGCCAAGCTTAGCCCACCCCTCAACCTCCTAATAAAAGAGAGTGCTCAGTACCAGCTCTCTCTCTCTGTTGCTTACCTGCACTCTTGCTCTTTTACCTGACCCCCCCACCCTAAGCTTCTGACTCATGGATGCACAGCCAGAGTCCCCTCATGCCCCTGCCCGCTCAGGACACGATCCTCCCCTAGCACCTCACAGCCCTCCTTCTTTTCCTGAGGTTTGCTTCATTCAACTGCGGACAGGTACAGTATTGCCTATCAATGGAACATCCTGCTAATGCAAATTTGCTGTTTTCTTCTATCTATATTTCCTAGAACTTGTATAATTGTGTGTATGCTTGTGTTGTTGTATGCTTGAAATATATTCAGTAAACAAAATCATCGTATACTGACGTCAGTCTCAGTGTCTACAGGGCCGGCTCGAGGTGCTTCTGCGCCCTAGGCAGGCACGGATGCCAACCTCCCAGTGGGGCCTAGAGTCCCCGCACTGGCCGCTGCCTCCTCCTCCACCCAAGGGGGGAGGGGGAGGACGGGCGAGCTGTGCCACCGCCGCTGCCTCCTGTGCCCTGGCATTCTCCAGTGGCAGTGAGTGGACTCGCTGACTTCTCCTCCACCTGAGGGGGGAGGGGGAGGGCGGACGAGTTGCACCGCCACCACTGCCTCCTGCACCCTGGCTGGCTGGCCGGGCATTCTCCAGCGGTGGTGAGTCCCCGCGCTGGCCGTCGCCTCCTCCTCCACCCGAGGGGGGAGGGGGGGCAAGTTGTGCTGCTCCGCCGCCTCCTCCTGCACCCTGGCTGGCCGGGCATCCTTTTACTGGCTGTGGTGGGCGGTGGCAGCAGGTCCCCGCTGGCCACCGCCATGCCGCCATGGGGGGAGGGTGGGTGATCTGCAGGGTGCAGGAGTGCCCCGGCCGGGGCAGTTTGGCACCCTTGAGGGCCGGCACGCCCTAGGCGAGCTGGCCCTGAGCGTCTATTTGGTGGGTCTGGAGGGAACTGCTCCCCTGTATACATAGATGCTCGCCCCCATATTGCCTACTATCTGATGTAAGATCATAACTCCCCATATTAAATAACAATTCAAGGCAATTTGGCTAACAACAGTTCTAAACACAGTTATATCCTTCTAAGCTAAATAACTTCAATGGACTTAAAAAAGTGTAACTTTGTTAAGGATTGCTCTGTTAGAATGTGTATGCAATAATTTACAGATAGAACTGGTATTTTAAAAATACTGAAATATAACATGAAACCATTAAACAGAAGTTAAAAGTTATTAACAATATTCAAAGCAACTGAAATATATTAAGAATTAAACCAGCATCAGCCAGCATTAAAACAGTTTTGGTGGCCCAAGAATGGAATAATGCATTACCTTTCACAGTGATGGCTACGCAAAGCCAGAACCATGTTAAAGGTATTGAAACTGTTAACCAATTCAGAAAAAGATTTAGCCATATAGAGCTTTTATGGAAAGAATGCTGATTAAATTTAAGATCTGTCTCAGAGGCCCTGCTCTCTGTGCCCCTGCCTTCAGAGGTGAGGTGGGTGGCAATCAGAGACAGGGCTTTTGCAGTAGTGGCACCTCACTTATGGAATGTTTTCTCCTTTGAGGATCACCTGGTGCCTACACTGCTTTCTTTTAGGCACCTGGCCAAAACATTTCTGTTCACCCAGGACCTTAATTATGGGGGTTCATCTTTTAACACTGTTTTAGTCTGACAACTGTTATTTTAAGCGGTCAGGGGTCTGTTTTTACAGTTTATGTACAGTTGCCAGCTCTGTGTTGGGAAATGCCTGGAGATTTTAAAGGTGGAGCCTAAGGAGGGCAGGATTTGGGAAGGAGAGGGACTTCAATAGAGTATAGTGCCACAGAGTCCACCCTCCAAAGTGGCCATTTTCTCCAGGGGAACTGATCTCTGTAGCCTGGAGATCTGTTGCAATTCCAGATCTTCAGCCACCATCTGGAGGTTGGCAACCCTACATTTATGTTTTAATGCTGGGCTGGGTTTTTAATGCTGGATTGTAAAAAAAATTATCTAATGTTTTGAGTTTTTAAATTATTTTTTGTAAGCCTCCTCTAAAGAGTTGCCAACCTTCTGTGGAACTACAGCTGACCTCCAGGCAACAGAGATTAGATCCCCCAGAGAAAATAACTGTTTTGGAAGGTAAACTCTATGGCATTATAACCTGCTGAGGCCCCTCCCCTCCTCAGACCCCACCCTCCCCAGGCTCTACACCCAAATGTCCAGGAATTTTCCAACACAGAGCTGGCAACCATATTTCTTGAGCAGGTTTTTGGAGAGGCAGCATAAACACTTTCTAAATAATACATTTCTAATGCCGACCTCAATTAAACCGGATCTAAAATGCATGCAAAGATGGAAGGCGTACTTTTTCTTCTGAAATATAAAGATGTTGATCAAGTTTTATTTAACAACTTTTACATTACCAAGTTTTTAAAATTATACAAGTGAATTGTGAACCTCCTTACAAAAAAATTCTTGTTTTATCTATATAATCTACCTTTCTACGCACAAAAAACATAAATAGGGAAGGGGGCACTCTGTGACAAGCTTTATCAATGCCAATGTGAAACTTGTAAAAATGACAGAAATTTAAAAACATACAATAAATTCAGAAACTCTTGTTTATAGTCTCTACTGTAAAGATCAATTCTTTGATTACAAAAATATTCAAACTATATATGAGGCTGATCCTATAATTCACCTTATAGCATCCCAAAATAACAATCTTCCTTCAATGGACTTATGAATACAGATATCTTTATTATAATGAAAAACAACATTTAAAGTGGACAGCTCATTTATGAGCTATGATGTCAGGTTACAAAACAGAAGTTAAAAACTTAGGATGTCAATAGGTTGAATTTGGGCTTATTTGTCTTGCATGGAATTTTGTGGTTTATAATTTTACTAAATAAACAAAAGTGCCCACTGAAATCAATGAGCTTTGAAAGTAACTCTCCTTAGGATTCCACTGGAAATCCCCTCAAATGCACTGATTAAACCTTGTGGTCTTGGTAAAAGAGATAACAGCACCACTAAATATAATGAGAACTGTCTTCTTTACAGCAGGAAGTATCAGGAAAGAACTCAAAAGAGGTGGGGTAATGGTGATTGGCGACAGAAAGAAAAAGAGCAAACAAAAAGAAGGTTCCTTATTCTGCCATGGATTAAAGAAGATGAATGGAAGTGAAAAATAAGGACACAGCACTAGGAAGGGTTTGATAGTTTGAATACCCTACAATCTTACATTATTAACTCTCATAATATCTCAGGGGGAAAGGAATATTATTCCCATAGAGCGCATAGCAAACAAGGACTGATTACTAACATTTACACAGGCATCTATATACTAATAGTCAAGGCACCCCTGCATGCAGATATCTAAATCTGCACATCAGGGGCACCTAAGGAGCAAAGATATTTCCCTGCACATTTGGGGCAATCCCCAGATGTGCAGAAAAATCTAAAATCTATACAAAACTATAGGGGGATACTTAAATCTCCCCCAAAGTAGAAGAGCATTCCCTGCGCATGCGCAGGGAATGCTCTGAGAACTTCATCACCACCACCAGGGAGGGGGAGGGGGCAGGAGGGAGAAAGCTTGGTGGGCCAGCCAGGCCTCACTGCTGCCACCGGAGGGGAGGGAGAAAGTTTGGCGGGCCAGCCAGGCCTTGCTGCTGCCGCTGGGGGAGGGGGAATTTGGCAGGCTGGCCAGGCCTCACCGCTGCTGCCGGGGGGAGGGAGAAAGCTTGGTGGGCCGGCCAGGCCGCGCCACCACCACCACCACCGGGGGAGGGAGTAAGCTTGGTGGGCTGGCAAGACCTCACCATCGCCGCTAGGGGAGGGGGAAGGGGGATGGAGAAAGCTTGGCAGGCTGAGCTCAGGCCTCACCGCCAGTGCTGGAGGGGGAGAAGGAAGAAAATTTGGCAAGGCGCAGGCCTAACCAGTGGTGCCGGGGGAGCAGGGGAGAAGGCTCACCTGCGGCTGCTTCCTTCTCCTCCCGTGGAGCTTCTCCCCCCCCCAAGTATTGTGGGTCCCCCTTCTTGTATTTTCCTAACATCCCAATATTATTTATTTTCCCTTAAAATCTAACAGTAAGCCAACAGTGCTACAAGGAAGAAACTGAATGTAAGTCCCTGAGCCCATCCATGGTATCAAACAAGCAACTGGGGAAAAAATGAATCTCGAGAAAATAAGAAATATAATTCTCATCATACGGGCATTCCGGGGATAGGTGGGGACATCATGCAGTGTCCCTAATGCAATGTTGTCACCCGGAAGCAACATCATTACGTTGGGGACATCAAGCAGAGGAAGCTCTGGTTTTTGGGCAAACTCTATGGTGAAATTGGGCTTAAACCATAAAGTTTGCCCAAAAACCACAGCATCCCCCGCATAATATCCCTGATGTGATGATGTCACTTCTGGGTGATGTCATCGCATTGGGGATGTCGCATAGCAATGTCCCTATTTAGGGGCAGGGTTTCTCCCACTGGCCAGCTAGTCTACAGTGGAGAGAAGCCCTCAAAACCGGGGGATCTTCCACTGGGACCTGGGGGCTGGCAACCCTAACCTGACACTGTTATTTTTGATCTTTAGGAGACAGAAGAACACAGTTTTGTTTAGAAGCATATTTGGTCGTTTATTAGCAGTCCTGAGTTGTGATTTTAAATTTTGGCTTTTATGCTCTTAATGCATTTTATTTTATGTGTTTTATCTATGTAGTAAGCCATCTTGAGCTCTATAAGGAAGAAAGGTGGCTAATAAATGTTTTAATAATTAATAATTAATTAACTAAATATTAACATCACTTCCAGGTTTTACTAAAAGTGATGTAAGGCTATTGCTGATGGATGCCCTCCACATCCTACGCACTCCAATCTCCCACTGGTAGAGTTGGGCTTGCTGCAATATTTTTCCTCTCTCTCTTTTATTTACTTTTCAGGCTTTAAATAGACATTTCTGTGACTCCCCCCTTTTGTGCATTTTAATCTGTTACTATTGGAATTGGTCCATATATACCTATATAATCAAATGGATGGGAATGGTCAGTGCTGTAAAGAACTCTGGCATCTTACATGGAAACAAAACAACAACACCCTGTTGTTATTTTGCTTATTTTTAATTTTTCTTTTTTTCCTTTTTCTTATTTTCTTTTTTGCTTTGGGATGAGAATAGTTCTGTTGCACAGTTAGTGGTTAGTTTACGGAATTTTTTTCATCTTTCCTTTCTTATCTTTTTTGACTTTTGGGTAAATACTCTACAGATAGTGAGGTTCTCTATATAATAGTTTATAACTTCTCTATGACTTCAGAATTGAGCATTGTAGACTGGATATATTAATTTCAAGTGTTATCTTCAACATGATATCATGGAATGTTAAGGGCCTGATAGACTCCAATAAGTATTTAAAAAGTTACTTCCAAGTTGAAATATCTTAAAGCTGATGTAGCTTTTTTTACAAGAAACTCATATAATAGCAAAGCATAAGAATTACTTGTGTAAGGACTGGGTTGGTGAGATATATGTTACAGATACATCTACTCTATCTAATGATGTTGCTATGCTGATGCACAGCCCTCGTTTTTTTCAGGCTCAGCAAGTGATTACAGATCCAAATGGTCTCCTTGTTACTCTAATAGTGAAAAGTTCTGATTATATTACTGTTAGGATTAATGTGTATTATCCAAATGTAGACTCATGTTTCATGAATGTGCTAAATCTGTGCTAAAGACGTTGCACTGGCTGCCTATGGCATACTGGGTCCACTTCAAGGTGCTGGTTTTTAAAGCCCTTTATGGCAAGGGTCCTGCATACCTAAGGGACCGCCTTTCCCCATATGTACCTCAAAGGACACTGTGATCGGGGACCCAAGTTGGGGCTGCTCCCCCAAGTTTCAAGGAGGCCAGACTGGTGGCAACTAGGGCCAGGACTTTCTCGGTGGCGGCTCCACTCTGGTGGAATGAGCTCCCGGAAGAGACTAGGGCTCTGTGGGACCTTTCACAGTTCCGCAGGGCCTATAAAACAGATCTCTTCCACCAGGCCTTTGGAGCCGCCATCACTAACACCTCTACTGCCAATAGTTAATATCTACTTTGGCGAAGCCCTGGCCCATAGGTCCCTCAAACACAGCCCGTGCCAATGACTTGAGATAGCTGCAGAAGGCAGAAGAGCCAACTGGAATATGAGGAATGTTGCAAGCACTTTATCTCGTCTGAATTTTAATGTTGTATTTATTAATATATGTGATTTTATCATGACTGTATTATGGGAATTTTATTTGTCTGTAAGCCACCCTGAGATGGCCTCGGACGGAAGGGTGGGATAAAAATTTAATAAATAAAATTAAAAAATGAAATGAAATAAATGAATGTTTCAGCCACTGGGTAAACTTTACATATGATGACCTGTTAGTGGGGGGAGATTTTTAATGACATCCTAGACACACAGTTTTGCATTGAACCACACCTCCACCTAAAGAATATTCTTTGGTAAGATCTACACTCAGTGCCTATATGACTGAACTAGTTTTGATTATCTCTGGCATATATTGCACCCAATGCACAGAGCTTAGATTTCTCTTTCTTTTGTGCATTACAATTGTTTGCAGTTAGATTATTTTCTTGTTTCAGTTTCTCTGATGTCCCAGTTTATTGCCTCTGATAGAGATGTTATTGTTATTTCTCATTTTTCATGTAAATAACACTGATATAGCTAATCTATTTCTGGGCACAGTTCAAAGGGTCAACCTTTAAAGCACCAAATACATGGAATAAGGATATCTTCTCCCCTATGAAGTTTTCTGTTCCCTAAAATCTTAATTCAAGGCCCAAACAACTGCATCTTCACCACCAGACAAGAGATGAATGGGGACCAAAAAGAGGACCTATTCAGGTGGTGTTGTGTGTCTGGAATGCCCTTCCCAGAGAGGTACACTTGGTGCTTTCATTTTTTAGGTATTTTTTCTTTTGCTTTTGACTAAGCATTAATTTATTTCCACTTTAGTCTTTTGCTGTTTCACTGCTATACAGACCCTCACCATCTGCATGGGATTTGTTCCCAGGATCACTGTGAATGACAAAATCTGTGAATGCTAGGAAGCAGGGTTCTGCTACCTCCCAACAGTAAAAAAAATAAATAAATCCAAATTTCCTTATGTCCACTGACTGCCACTAGGCATCAGCAATTCAATGCCGAGCTTAACTCCCTAAGAACAATAGGGACTAGGCTCCTGGATTTTCCTTGGGGAACCAATAGGGACTTTGGCGGGAGGTTTGAACCCACCAATAGGATCTAGGGGTGTTCCCAGGTACTGTATATAGTTGGCCACCCGGCCGGTATTCAGGGTTCTAGTTGTGTACCAGTAAACAATGTTGATCACTACAACCATATCTGTGGTTTCTACATGTGTCTAACCCACTACACAACAATGGCAACAAAGGTGGGATCCTGCTGAGCATCCCAGCCAGGCCGACGGGGCACCGCAATGGAAGACAACGCACCACTACCTACGCTCCTCCGACTGATGATCACCAAGGGTGAGCAAGCAGCTTCCCACCCGCAGTCACAACTGATTGGCACAATGGTCATTGCTCCAGGATCTCGGCCGGTACTGCCATTCGATACAGCCCATCCACAGTAATGGTGAGCCTGGGTCACCGGGCTGAAGCCAGTCCTGATATTCTACCATGTGACGGACGAGGTCAGGAAGAAGGGCCTCCTGCTAGGGTCCTATGGTCCCGCCGTAGTGGACCTGGCCCAGTACCTGCTCTCCCCCAAGAAGCTGGATGACTGCACCTTCGAGGAAATAGACAAGGCAGTCCAGGACCACTTCACACCCAAGCTGTCAGAGATGACGTGCCACATGCTGTTCCACCAATGGAACCAACAAGGCCGCGAAACCGCAGCGGAGTTCTTCGCGGAGCTCCGCCGCCTCGCATCCGAGTGCAAGTTTGGAGCACACTTGGACACGGCCTTCCGGGACTGCTTCATCACGGGCCTCCAGGAAGAAAAGCTCAGGAGGCGCATCATGGAGGACGAGACGGTCACGCTCATGTTGGCCATCACCACAGCGACTGCATGGGAAAGGTCCCATCTGGTTGCCACCTCCGCTCACAAGGCCACTACCCTCCCAGGCGACCTCAAGGACGCAGAGGTCCAACGAACCCAAGCACCGACCAGGTGCCGCAGGCCTGGGAACAACTTGAGCAACTCTGCCACCCAGGAGTGTGCCAGCTGTGGGGTGCAGCACAAACAGAAGACCTGCAGGTTCCGGGATGCCACATGTTGTGGTTGCAGATGCACAGGCCACATCGTCAAGGTATGCCACTCTAAAGATGCACGTGCACAACCACAACCTCGCCGCAAGGCTGATGCCCACTATGAGGAAGACGGGACCAACAAGAACCTCTACCTCCTCATCAGCGCATCGACTGAATAGGTACTGTGACTCCCTGGCCAATCCCCCACCCCTAAGATTCAAGTCCGGGCTAACATAGAGGGGTCCCCTTGCGTCATGGAGCTTGATTCTGGCTCCATGGGCTCTATTATATCCGAGGCCACCCTCAAGACACTGTGTCCCAAGGGGGGAGCCCTCTTACACTCATCACCTGTCATGCTCATGGACTTTCAGCGCAACAGCGTGCCTATCAAGGGGGTGGGGAGTTTCTGGGTCAAATACAAAGGATTTGACAGACATTTGGACTTAATTGTGGTCAAGGGCGACCTCATCAGCCTCTTGGGCTGCGTGTGGTTCGAGCCCCTGGGAATATCCATTGCAGGGGTGCAGCACTGTGCCACACATGATTTCCAGGCTATCTGTGGAGAGTTTCCATCCATTTTCAACGGCACCTTGGGTTGCTACACTGGCCCCCAGTCGCACTGCAACTGGACCCCAAAGTGGCCCCGATACAGCTGCGCTCCAGGATGGTTCCACTGGCAGTAAAGCCCAAAACGGACAAGAAACTGGACCGCCTAGTGGTCCAGGGCATCCTGGAGCAGCTCTCTCACGTGGCGTGGGAGACCCTGATAGTCATGGTCATGAAGCCAAATGGATCGGTCCGCATCTGTGTGGACTATAAATGTACACTTAACAAGGCACTACGAGACCATGCCTACCCGGTCCCCATAGTCAGCCATGTACTGGCCACTTTGGCGGGGGCAAAGATCTTCAGAAAGCTCGATCTAGCCCAAGCCTATCAGCAGCTACCTGTAGATGAGGCCACCGTGGAGGCACAGACCATTGTGACCCACCGGGGGCGTTCCGGGTGAAGTGGCTGCAATTCGGGGTGAGTGTGGACCCAGGGTTGTTCCAAAACCTGATGGATTCTCTCCTTAAACGGATTCCCGGTGTCACCCCATTCTTTGACGATGTGCTGATCGCCACAGCATCGCTGGCAGAGTTCACCTCCTGACTCCGCATCATCCTCCGCTGTTTCCAGGACACCGGCCTCAAAGTCAAACGGAAGAAGTGTATTCTCGGAGTACCGACAGTGGATTTCCTGGGCTTCAACGTGGATGCAGATGGCCTGCACCCAGCCAGGGACAAGGTGAAGGCAATCGTGGAGGCCCCTCCGCCCAAGACCAAGCAGGAGCTCCAAGCATTTCTGGGCCTACTCAATTTCTACCACGCCTTCCTCCCCCACAAGGCGGTGGTAGCCGAACCTCTCCACCAGCTGCTGGACAAGCAGGTTCCTTGGATGTGAGGCCCACACCATGCTGTGGCGTTCAAGGGGGTCAAGGCATTGCTGATCTCCAACACGGTCTTGGCCCATTTCGATGAGTCATTGCCTGTGGTCCTGGCTTGCAATGCGTCCCCTTATGGCATGGGGGTGGTTCTGGTGCATCATCTCCCGGACGGGCAGCAGGTGCCCATCGCTTATTGTTCCCGGACCCTATCTGCGGCAGAACGGAATTATGCCCAGATTGATCGGGAGGGGCTGGCAACTGTCGCTGGCATGAAGAAATTCCATGACTTCGTCTATGGCCAGCCCTTCACCATCGCCACCGATCACAAACCCCTCCTGGGCCTCTTTGCCATGGACAGCTGGACACCTCAGGTTCTCTCTCCATGGTTCCTGCAATGGTCCGTGTTCCTCTCCAGCTATGACTACATGCTGCAGCATCACCCCAGGAAAGCCACGAGCCATGCCGACGCCTTGAGTCACCTTCCCTTACCAGACGTGGAGGAGGACCCTGCCCCGGCGCACCACATGTTGCAGGTCACAGAGCTTCCCAAAGGCCCCCTCCAGGCCACGAACATCACCCGCCACTCAGCCAGGGACCCCATTATCTCCCAGGTTCTGGGCTCAGTGGTGGGCTCAGAAACTGAGGGGCCAGAATTCACCACTTTCAAGAGCCACCATGAGGAGCTGTCGGCACACAAGTGGTGCCTGCTATCGGCAGACAGGGTTGTGGTTCCCAGCACCCTAGGCCACCAGGTTCTCCAGGCTCTGCACAAGGCACATTCGGGCATCGTGAGGATGAAGGCCCTCACCCGGAGATATGTTTGGTGGCCGGGAATCGATGCGGAGGTGGAAGCGTGGGTGAAACGTTGCCCTACCTGTCAGGCCATCCAACCCAGCCTACCGAGTGCACCTACCCAGTCTTGGGAATCCACATGGACCCCATGGTCCCGGCTCCATATAGATTTTTGCTGGGCCCTTCCATGTACTGTTATTTCTGGTGACTGTGGATTCGTATTCCAAGTGGCTGGAAATAAGCCCCGTCTCTGCCACCTCCACAAAAGCAACCATCCGTGCCCTCAGCAAGATATTTGCCACCCACGGCTTGCCCGACACCATTGTGTCAAATAACAGAACGGCGTTTACATCTGAAGAGTTCCATCTCTACGCAGTAACCTCATCTGACACATGAGGTCTGCGCCATTTCACCCAGCTACCAATGGCCAAGCAGAGCGGATGGTTCGCACCGCAAAGGAAGCACTTAACCGCCTGTTGGAAGGCAACTGGAAGTGCCGCCTTGCCAGATTCCTCCTGGCTCAACAAACTACACCAAACCCAGTAAGTGGACGATGCCCTGAGGAGCTGCTGATGGGCTGGCAACCCGCAATCCTCCTTGATCGCCTGCACCCCAAGGCCCCAGAGTCGTGCAGCCTAACAGAGCAGTGAGAGGCGCCGTGAGGGTTCTTCCCTGAAGACACTGTGTACATCCACAATTATGGGAAGGGCCCCGAGTGGCTCGCCGGCTGCATCATACGCCTCAGGGGCCCGGTGTCATATGAGGTGTCAACCGAATGTGGCCAAGTCCTCCACAAGCATGTCGACGAGCTGAGATGGCATATGCTACCAGCACAGGAAGATGTGCTGACACCTAGACACATGGAAGCGAGTTGGCCCGAATGTCAGAATCGGGAGGAACAGCCTACAGAGCCACAACAACACACCCCATTCCAGCAGCCACCCCTGAAAGAGACACTTCCATTCCCATTGGAACACCAGCAGAAAATTCGCCATCACTGCCACCGAACAGCCTGGTGGAAGCTCCTAAGGTGCCAGTGCCAGTCCCCAGGCAGTCAACACAGGAGCGACGGCCACCATTGTACCTTCAGGACTACGAGACTTAGGATGGGTCTGAACTATGGGGGGATGGAGTGTTATGTCCACTGATCGCCACTAGGCGTCAGTGATTCAATGCCGAGCTTAACTCCCTAAGAACAATAGGGACTAGGCTCCTGGATTTTCCTTGGGGAACCAACAGGGACTTTGGCGGGAGGTTTGAACCCACCAATAGGATCTAGGGGTGTTCCCATGTACTATATATAGTTGGCCACCTGGCCGGTATTCGGAGTTCTAGTTGTGTACCAGTAAACAATGTTGACCCATTTCTGTGGGTTCTACATGCGTCTAACCCACTACACAACATTTCTATAAACTATAATGATTCCAATTAAGTCACTGTGGAAGTAAAAATGGGCTGAAGAAGACCATATGACATGATCAAGACTGTAAAAAAAGAAAAATTGCAAGTCACAAACCCGGGAATGGCCACAGTCTACTGCAGCTATTTTGCTCAAATAAATTGACTATTTTAACATTTTACTATATGATCCTTTGTGGCTTTGGACAAAATATTATTTTGGAAAAGTGAGATATGAACAGTTTAATAAAAATCCATTCTGACATTAGGTTGGACAAGATAATAAACCAGCTTTGTAGATATCTTTAAAAACTTCTACTAGTCCAGGAAAAAAAATTCATTGGCTTGAAACTGAGGAAGAAAAATACGATTTCATTTAAAGTTAGTTTCATATAAGCCAATTTGCTAAAGTTTCCATTGTAGCTGAATGAGAAGGTCACATGAAAAAAGAAAGAATATACAATGGTGCTAGGAATGGGAGGGGAAGAGCATATCATGGAGCTGGGAACTGGTTTGAAGCAGCTTGCAGCTATGGAATTTTCCACAGCTGAGTTTAAGATTGTGCACATATGTTAACAACAATATGAAAGGATGCTTGAAAGTTGTGGCCCTTTTGAGATTTGCTTCTGCCATCTCCTGTGATCACATAATAAAGTTCTGTTCTTAGTGAGTTTTTCCTCAATTGAACCAAATGTTTCTGCAGGCAGAAATATTTCTGCCAGTGTATGATAACCTTCTGACTTCTGAGTTCCGATTTCAGCCCAAAATGCTCCTGAACAGAATTTCAGGGGGTGTTTTTGGCCAACAGCAGGACAGGGGAGGTGAGAAAGTCATGCTTCATGGGAGAAAATCCTTCTGCCTGCGGAAACATTTGGATGGATCCAAGGCCATGCCTGCTTACCTGATATATTCATGCAGCAAGCTATGATTTGACAGGTGAGCAGGCATTTGTCTAACTGTGCCATCCTAAGCAGAGTTACACCCTTCTAAGCCCAGGGACTTAGGTGGACTTAGAAGGGTATAACTCTGCTTAGGATGGCACTGGAACAGCAATGCTGTCTTTGATATCAGCTTTCTTTGTTTTTCCAATATGATAAAGTACCAGTCAGTCCCCCCATGCCAATTCAATGTACACTGGCAATGCAAGCAGTTATGAAGGTATCAGGAATTGAAGGCACAAGTGGATACAAGGAATACATGCATGCACAACTTGCAGTGGACTGACAAACAGAGAAGGCAACAGAGGAATGGATAAAGTGTTACATGACTGAATAGTACCTGGCATAATTCCCACAGCAAACTTGGGCAAGAGATCAGCAAGCAGCCCTGTCCTGCCTAGAAAAAGACAGAAGAAAGGAAAGAAGCAGAGAAGTTAGTGCACTACATCTCTCCAGCTTAGCATCTAGCTTTGTTTTTCTCATCATAGGACGATGGTTCTGTAATTGCACCTATGTACCTTAGGGCGTTCATCTGCTCTAACTTAGCTATACTCTAGTAAAATATATAAGACATATTCCATGTTGAATTGCACTTGTGCTAGTTTTAGTGAACACAGGAAGCTGCCTGATACTGAAAGAGCCTTGGTCCACTAAGGTCAGTACGGTCTACTCAGACTAGCAGCAGCTCTCCAGGGTCTCAGGCAAAGGTCTTTCACATCACTTACTACCTGGTCCTTTTAACTGGAGATGCCAGGGGACTGAACCTCGGACCTTCTGCATGCAAAGCAGAGGCTCTTCCACTCAGCCACAGCCATTCCTTAAATTAAGCTGCCTCATACTGAATCAGACCCTTGGTCCATCAAGGTCAGTATTGTCTACTCGGACTGGCAGCAGCTCTCCATAGTCTCACACAGAAGTGTCTCACATGACCTACTGCCAGATCCTTTAACTGTATTTGAAAAACATTATACAGATCTAACTATACACTCAAGCACCAGATCAATCTACATGTGACTGTCCTATGATGCCTCTGAATAACCAAAGGCTATGATAAGACACAAAGCTATTTTGCCCAAATGATTCAAATCACCTTGTGTGAAGAGTAGAAGCTGGAAACAACTCTGCATTTTCTAAATAAATTGAAAATCAATCCTGAAAAACACAAAATGCTCTACATCTTACAATAGCACTACGGATAAGATTAGAATTTCAACAGCCAATCCATATACAAAAGAACCTCCTCAGGAATGCTCCTCCATTAGCATGTCATAGCCTGGGGAACTCCTACAAGATAATGACTCAGCCCTACCCCACCTTCCTGAGTAGAGATAAATTACCTGCCTACCATTTTTCTTCTCACCTTGACATAGAGAGTACTCCATCTTTTTGTGTTATACCTCTGAGGATGCCAGTCACAGCTGCTGGCGAAACATCAGGTCCTACAATGCCAAGACCACAGCCATACCGCCCAGAAAACCTACAACAACTAATGAACTCCGGCCATGAAAGCCTTCAACAACATATTGAAAATCAATGCTTGAAATGCAAGGAAAAGTCTAGGAAATTGCTATATTAATCTTAGGATTAATCAATTTTCCATCTCTAATCCTGGATGCTGCTTCTATGAAAGCACTAGAGGCACCCCTACTTGGGCTGACCTAAAATGCTCCCAACATAATACATGAACACACATGAACACAAGAAGCTGCCTTATAATGAACTGGACGCTTGGTCCATCAAAGTAAGTATTACAAAGTAACTACTCAGATCGGCGGCGGCACCCCAGGGTCTGAAGCTGAGGTCTTTCACATCACCTCCTACCTCATCCTTTTAACTGGAGATGTTGGGGATTGAACCTGGGATCTTCTGTATGCCAAGTAGATGCTCTGCCAGTGAGCCACAGCCCCTCCCCAAAGGAGGGAACATATAGATACTACTTCACCATAAGAGCTCTGTAGTACAAAAGCCAAGGTGGAGCAAAACATCTGTGTGGAAACAGCCTGTGTCACTATTATTTTCTGCAAAGTGCCATTGATCTGGGCTGTTTCCGTGTCAACTAGAAGCAATCCATGTAAGCTCTGTAGAGAATCCATGTCTGTTACCCAATCTAACTTCACAGAATCCGCTACATAAAGTGAAATAAAATCTAGGTAGTATGGATCCCCCTTGCCTATTTTAGAACAAGCACAAGGATGATAGAGGCAACTGAATGATGCACAGAAAGCGAATTGTACCTGTTTTTGTAATGACTGTAGAAAAAGATGAGAGCAGAAAAACACATGATTAATGCTGGCCAGAGACTTCCATGCTTTTTTAGAAGAAGCTCAGATTATATAGTGTAGAGTAGAGTAGAGTAGAGTAGAGTAGAGTAGAGTAGAGTAGAGTAGAGTAGAGTAGAGTAGAGTAGAGTAGAGGAGTGAGGGAGGGAGGGAGTGGAGTGGAGTGGAGTGGAGTGGAGTGGAGTGGAACAGAAGGAATAGTGGGATCCACCGACTTGAAGAGGGCATCTCATTTTCCTCCATATCCCACTTCACACTATTTTTTCTCTCCTCCAAAAGACCGCATGGCCTCTCCTCTTTTCCTGTTTCCTTCTTTCTTTCCCAGCCAACCTGCATTTAGCCCCACCCCCTCAATCTCTCTTGAGCTTCAGCTCACCCTCCTTGCCTCCCTCTGCTACCATCTGCCCAGGAAAAGTCTGGACAAGTTGCAGAAGTTGCAGTTGGGCTCTAAGTCACACAGTGGCTACTGGGTTTGAGTTGTGCAATGGCCTCTAGGCCTAATGACACCACTACCCAGTCCCCCCAGTTCTCCCCTGGATTTGCTTTACAGAAACCAAGGGTTGGCAATAGTGTTGTGGTTGCCTAGCAACTCCCAAAACAGCCACTGAGAATTCAGTGTCATACAAGTGTTGTAGCTTTACAGTGTGGTGTAGTGGTTAGAATATCAGGCTAGGATCTAGTGGTTTTGTGGATTTAATGATCATATAATATAGCCCAGTTAGAATTAAAATTAGAATTAATGAGCAGGGGGCCCACAAGGACATGGACATCTCATTTCCCCTCCCAATTTCCTCTTTCCCTTCCCTGAAAGCCCCCATACCCTCTCCCATTTCCCTCCTTCCTTCATTCCTTCCCACCCACCCACCCTTTATTTGCCCTCCATCTTCAGCTTTATTATTTATTTATTTATTTATTTCATTATACCTCACCTTTCTCCACAATGGGAACCCAAAGCAGCTTACGTCATTCTTCCCCCAACAATGCCCACTGTGGAGACTAAGCATTCGTTTCTTAATGGTACAGGTGCTATTTCTATTATTTTGTGGAATTTTAATCCCACAATGTCTATTTATTTATCTTTCAGATTTTTATGCAAACCTGCACCTTTTCTCAAATTTGGAGAAAGATCTGTTTTGTCTGTTCATGACTTATGTTCATGCATAAGAGAACATAAGAGAAGCCAATGTTGAATCAGGCCAACGGCCCATCTAGTCCAACACTCTGTCACACAGCGGCCAAAATATACCACGTGCCATCAGGAGGTCCAGCAGTGGGGCCAGGACACTAGAAGCCCTTCCACTGCTGCCCCCTCCAGCACCAAGAATAGAGTGCATCACCTGCCCCAGACTGAGAATTCCCATCTATACCCTGTGGCTAATAGCCACTGATGGACTTCTGCTCCATATGTTTATCTAATTCCCTCTTGAAACTGTCCATGCTTGTAGCTGCCACCACCTCCTGTGGCAGTGAATTCCATATGTTAATCACTCTTTGGGTGAAGAAGTATTTCCTTTTATCTGTTCTAACCCGACTGCTCAGCAATTTCATGGAGTGCCCACGAGTTCTTGTATCGTGAGAAAGGGAGAAAAGTACTTCTTTCTCAACCTGCTCAATCCCATTCATAATCTTATAAACCTCAATCATGTCACCCCTCAGCCGTCGTTTCTCCAAGCTAAAGAGCCCCAAGCATTTTAACCTTTCTTCATAGGGAAGGTGTTCCACCCCTTTTATCATTCTAGTTGCCCTTCTCTGCACTTTTTCCAATGCTATAATATCCTTTTTGAGATGTGGTGACCAGAACTGTACACAGTATTCCAAATGAGGTCGCACCAATGATTTATACAGGGGCATGATGATACTGGCTGATTTGTTTTCAATTCTCTTCCTAATAACCCCCAGCATAGCGTTGGCCTTCTTTATTGCAGCTACACACTGTCTAGACATTTTCATTGAGTTATCCACTATGACTCCAAGATCTCTCTCTTGGTCCGTCTCTGCCAGTTCAGACCCCATCAACGTGTATTTATATTTAGGATTTTTGGCTCCAATGTGCATCACTTTGCACTTGGCCACATTGAACCCCATTTGCCACATTGATGCCCACTCACCCATCCTCGACAGTACTCCTCTCAGCTGAGGCAAAACAAAAAGGACTTACTCAGGAGAAAAGAAACAGCCAAGCAGGATAATTTGGGCATAAACTTCAAGTGCGGTAAGACAGCATTTAGTTAATTACATTCCTGAAGAGGAAACGCCCAGACTGGGGACATGGCGAAAAACATTCGGGAGTTATCAGAGCAATTGGCAGGCTTTGAAAAGAAAGTTTTAGCCTCCCAGGAGAGAATGGGCGAAGAAATAAAGGCAATTAAAGATAAAGTGACGGAGTTGGCAGGAGAAATTAGCTCAATAAAGCAGATTGCAATCTCGGCTAAGGAGCAGGCAGGAAAAAACAAACAGCGGATAGATCAATTGACTAGCCAGCTAAATGATCTATCAGATCAAAATAGAAGAGCCAATTTAATCCTGGCAGGAATTACCGAGGATGTGGGCTTTAAATCTCTGGAGGAAACCCTGAGAGGATGGATAGAACAAAATGGTGTAAAAATTAATCCAGAAGAGATAGAGAGAGCCCACAGATTACAAAGAAGAGGAGGAGGAGGAGGAGGAACCCCCAGAGACGTCATTATTAAATTCAGCAGAGAAAAACTTCAACAACAAGTTTATAAAACACTAAAAAAGAAACCAGATTTGAGTTTTAGGGGAAAAAAGGTCTGGGTAAGGGAAGACTACTGCCAAGACACTATTAAGAAGAAAAAACAAATGAGACCTTTTGGCCAGAGACTGTATGCAAACAACGTTAAATTCTCATGGGGCTACCCCTCCACGATAATAGTCTTTAAGGAGGGGAAGAGGCACATAGCAAGAAATCCTAAGGAGGCAATGGAGCTACTCAAGCGATTAGGAATAAATACTGACAACCTCAGAGACCAGGACACGGAGGAAGAATTAGAAGTAACAGATGACCCAGAGGAAGGAGGATCAGAGAGACCAGAGAAGAGGCCAAGGACAGACTCGCTAGAGGAAACTGCATAAAAGGGAAGTATGCAAATGTTAAGTGATCAAGGTTACTAAGTTTAAAAGTTAAGGAGAGGGAGGGGGGGTGTGCACTCCAGAAGGTGGAGAGATGGGATGAGAATTTCATCACCAAAATTGTCTCAACCACAGGGAGGGGAGGGGAGGGAAGGTTTTCTTCAAGGAATAACATCAAAAGCCTCCAGCCAGGGTGGCCAAAGGTCCAAAGCAATAAGGAAAATAGATAGGACAATAAGATTACTTTCACTGAATGTAAATGGGTTAACTTCAAACCTTAAGAGGTATAGGATATCCAAAATTGCTAGAGAACAAAGGATAGATTTATTGTGCTTGCAGGAGACACATAAAAGAAAAAATGACAAAAAAACTTTACTAAATGACCCTAAGTGGCAGGTCTTAGTAGAAGCCAGAAGCAATGCTAAGGTTAGAGGGGTAGCAGTCTTGATTCACAGGAAGGTTCAAGTAGAGGATGTGGAGAAGTTAACAGATAAAGAAGGCAGATTCCTAATAGTTAAATTTAAACTGGAAGGGAAATGGTATACAATAGCAAATATATACACACCAAATAAAAAGCAAAAGAATTTTTTAACCAGGATTATTAAGAAGAGCCAAAAATTCTCAGAAGGAGAATTAATAATAACAGGAGACTTAAATACTGACATTACAAAAAATAAAAATATTAAGTTAGGGGAATGGGGATTGAAGGAAGTGCATGAGTTTATAGGTAAACAACCAAGGCCTACACACATATCTAGCAGACATAAAATGTCATCATGTATAGGCTATATAATAGTAGAAAAAAATAATATGATTATAAAAGATATTAAAACCGATCCAATTTGGATATCTGACCATGCACCCATAAGTATTGAGTTTGAAATAAAGCAATTCAATATAAAAAGACCATGGAGATATAATAATTTAATAATGATGAAAGAAGAAGATAGAAAATACATGGAGAAACAGATAAGTTTATACTTTAAAGAGAATAGAGGGACAGTAGCCACTAACATATTATGGGATGCCACCAAGGCAGTAATAAGGGGGCATTGTATAAAGAAAGAAAAGAATATAAAAAGGGAATGGTATAGTAAAAGACAACCCAAACTTCAGGAATTAGAAAAGCTGCAAAAGAAACAAATGAAAAAATATAACCCTAAGGTACAGAGTAAAATTAAAGAGATCCAGAAACAGAAGAATTAGATATAGCAACACTATGGAAGAAGGAACTAATGGTTAAAAACGAATTTCAGAGGAATAGTATTAATACAGCAAAAAGACTGGCGAACTATCTGAAGATTAAAAGGGCAAAGCAAAGCATAAAATGCATAAACCACAATAAGAAATTAACGCAAAATCCTAAGGAAATTACAGAGGCTTTTGAGAAATTTTACAAAGACCTGTACAAAAAGAAGAACACAGCAGACTTCCAGGAGGAAATTAGCCAAACAATAGAAGAAGCAGAGAGAGGAAAATTAAAGGATGAGATTACAGCCCAAGAAATAAGAAATAACTTAAAAGGGGCAAATCTCCAGGGTTAGATGGCTTTACGGGGGAATTTTATAAAGTAATGATGGATACTTTAGTACCGGAAGTCCAGGTACTGTTCAATGTAGTTCTGAATGGTAGAAGCGCTCCAGACTCATGGAGGAAGACCGAAATAATATTGATCCTTAAACCTCAGAAAGATCCTAAAGAAGTAGGCTCATATATAGACCCATAAGCCTCTTAAACCAAGATTATAAGATCTTTGCAAAAATAATGGCAAATAGACTAAAGAAGGTAATCCCATCTATAATAAAAGACGATCAATATGGATTTGTAAAAGGTAGAAGTATAGCTCATCCTATTAGAAATATCCTAAATGTGCTATATCATGGACAGCAGAGGAAGATAGGACTATTAAAACTAGACATCTATAAGGCCTTTGATACCCTATCCCATGAATATTTATGGCAAATAATGAATAAAGTGGGAATCGAAAAGGAATTTTTAGAGGCAATTCAGGAAATATATAAAGATGGGAAGGCAATAGTGAGAGTAAATAATGAGCACTCACAAGTATTCATTATACAAAGAGGGGTACAGCAAGGGTGCCCACTGTCACCGTTACTATTTGTAATGGCAGTAGAACAGTTAGCGGAGCGGATTAGAAATTTGGGAAGAATAGAAGGTTATAAGACAGGTAAGACGGAAATGAAAATTAATTTATTCGCAGATGACATCATAATTATTATGACAAATCCAAAAGAGGGAGTAAAGGAAGTAAAGATTATTTTGGAGGATTTCGAAAAATGCTCAGGGCTAAGTGTTAACATGACAAAATCAGAAATTATATACTTAAATGTAAATAGAGAACAAAAGAACAAAATAAACAGAAGTACAAATATAGGGTTAGGAGTAAAGAAATGTAAATATCTAGGTATAGTAATACAGAAAAATTTGGATAAGATGATAAAGGATAATTATGATAAAATCTGGAAGAAAATAGAGAAGGACATGAGAAGATGGAAAAACAAAACATTAGGGATATCCTCCAAAATTAGAAGCGTTAAAATGTTTTGGGTACCTAAAATAATGTACCTATTTCAAACACTACCAATGGGAGTAAAGGAAAATAAAATTACCCTATGGAACAGAACACTAAAAGAATGGATATTTGGCAATAAAAAATGTAGGTTTCATAAAAGGATAGTGTACAGCCACAAGTCAGAACTTGGATGGGGAGTTCCAGACTTAAATAAGTATTACGAGGCATTCCAACTGAAATCATTACTAGAGATTGGAGAGGAAAAAGAACTGAAATGGGTTAGATTTGAGGATGAGATTAATAACAATATAGGAAGACTAGGTATTTTTTTACAAAACTAAGGCTAAAGATCTAGAATTAACAATAGGGCCAAGAAGATCAACATTAGAAGTATGGAAAAAATGGCAACCACACTGGCTAGGAGGACCCTCTAGATGGGCGCCACTAGAAACCATTATAGAAGAGGAGCAAGGAAAAAAATGGTGGGAAATTTTAAGGTCTAAAGGATATCATAGAGTAGAGGATTTGTTTAGAGGGAAAATTCTTAAACCACTACAAGAAGTAATAGAAGAGACAGGCAAGCAACACTGGCTAAAAATAGCAGGTCTTCATAAAGCAATAAAGGAGATTAATGAAAAAGAAGAATTGTGGATAGACGAACCAATGGAAGAAATATATAAAGAAAGGGCTGGGAGGAAACAAGGTCTAGTAGGGGAAATTTATAAAAGATGATATTAGATAAAGATAAAATGATAGAATATTTACAAAAAGTCTGGAGTAGAGAAGGACAGATATCAGAGAGGATGGCAGAAAAAATTATGAAAGGAATGGACAAAATCAAGGTTTTCAAATTTAAAGAACTGGAACACAAATTTCTTACAAAATGGTATGCCAGCCCAATTGGCGAACATGATTCCAGGATTAAGTTCTCTTTGTTGGCACTGTAGGAAATCTAAAGGCTGGTTCGCACACATGTGGTGGGAGTGTAGTGAAGTAAGGGTATTCTGGCTAGAAATTATCAAAGTTATAAGGAAGGTAACTAAAATTAACTTAAATATAGATTTCAACTTAATGCTGGTAAGTACAATGGGGAACCCGAGGCTGGATAAGGAAGACCAAACCTTAGATATTGGCGGGAAAAGCAGCTATAGCTTGGGTTTGGAAGGATAAAAGTAAGTGGACAGCCGAAATCTGGCACAGCTATCTGCTTGATTTTATACAGTCAGACATCGCAGCAACTCTGCATAAGGAGACAACTTGGGAAGGGAAATCCGCTGAAATCCAGAAAAGATGGAAGACCTATTTCGACTGGGTATCCAAGGAAGGAAGAAAGGACATTTGGTGGAAGATTCAGACTTTGTGCCCGTGGCTGGAGATAAAGGAATAAGGACAACAGGAAGATAGGGGGGGAGGGGGGGGAAGAAAATTGTAAGAAGCTAAACAATATGTGGTGTAAAGAAACCGATAAAATCAATAAAATATATAATTTTTTTTTTAAAAAGGTGACCAACACCATCCCCATTCCACAGCCGGGGCAGAAGCCAGCCTGGAATGGATCCAATGCTGATGTGTCATCCAAGAAACTCTGGGGCTGCTCAGCTACCACTCTCTCAATTACCTTACCCAGGAATGGTAAGTTCGATACTGGGCTGTAGTTGGCTGGATCATATGGATCCAGTGATGGCTTTTTTAGAGCAATACCACCACAGCCTCCTTAAGACCCTCTGGAAAGACCCCAGTTTCCAGAGACAGATTGATAATGTCCTTCAGTGGGCCCCATATCTTCTCATCACCAGCTTTCACCAACCATGAGGGACACGGATCCAGGGGGCATGTGGTTGGCCACACAGCACCCAAGATCCTCCAATGCGTTACTCAGCAATTGATACCATAAAGCTGAGTAATATAGTGCAGTTGGGATTTATTATAGTTTAAAGTCTTGTAAAAAATGTTGTAAATGAAATAGAGACATCTAATTTTGAAAGATATAAGGTTATCTGCAATAGGGGATCTTAAACTCTACATGAATTTGAATGTCTTGAATTTCTTTACTTCCCCAAACTGCTTCAGCAAAGGGTTCAATATATAATGAAAATAAAATTGATGAGAAGGGTCAACCTTGTCATGCTCCCCTAGTCAGTGGGATCAATCTGAAGAACCATTAATCAATATGTGCGTTTCTGTGCCTGTATAATACTCTTGTATACAACAAGTCAACCTATCACCTGCCTTCATAGGATTTAACAGTAGAACAAGATATTCACGGTTATCCAAATCAAAAGCTTTTTCAGCCCCAAATAGTAGAAGCCCTCCTTTATCCTTATACTATTTCCCAGAGTTTTTGTGTGTGTGCGGATACCTATTTCCACCAACAGAGGGCTCACTCTCCCCCAACAGCTTTCCCTACATAGTTAGGAAACTTCCTGGATCTGCAGAAAAATCCAAAAAGTAAAAAGATCCCTTCAGGAACAGTTTAATTCCCCCAAAAACCTTTTGAAATGGCCTCTGCAGGGACCTAACTCCAGGCATCAACGGTGAGAGATTAGAATGTTGGAGGAAGGGAGGCTTCTAACTGGCTCTGTCAGTAAAAGGGTGGGGGAAGGGCCCTTTCCAGACCTCTTTTGGCCTTGGAGGGAGGGAGCCTTGGGGCCAGGCTGGGGGATTCCTAAAGGTTTTGTGGTGGAGTGCAAGGAGAGCAGGATTTGGGGAAGGGAGAGGCATCAGCTGGGTATGATGCCACAGAATCCACCCTCCAAAGCAGCCATTTTCACCAGGAAGACAGATCTCTGCTGTCTAGAGTTCATTCTCCAGGCCCCACTTGGAGATTGTCAACCCTAGGCCTGGCAGCAGCCTAGGGGTGCCAGGTCCCCCCATGGGCACTGGCCGGGGATGGGGGTGGTGGGGTTGCCAGCTCCAGGTCGGGAAACTCCTGGATATTTGGGGGTGGAGCCTGGGGAGGACAGGGACCTCAGTGGGGTACAATGCCGCACAGTCCACCCTCCAAAGCATCCATTTTCTCCAGGGGAAGTTATCTCAGTAGTCTGGAGCTGAGCAGTAATTCCAAGGGATCCCCAGATCTCACCTGGAGGCTGGCATCCCTAGGCAGCACCCTCTGGGTGACTTGATACCACATAATTTGCATGACTCAACTTGGCCTGGCTGCTTGTGTTTCATATTATGCATGTGGTGAATGGCATTTAACAAAGTCCTGATATTATCTGCAAGCTGCCCATTTGGTACAAATCTATGCTGATTGGGATGAATATACTTGAAGATAAATATATTATGTTTAGATGCTAGATCAGTTGCAAAAACTTTGGACTCTACATTTAGAAGCACTATAGGGTGGAATGCTTTGGGGGTTAATTTGTCCGTGTCTTCCTTAGGAATTACAACAGTAATAGACTGCTTCCCTGATGCTGGAAGAATTCCTGTGTCCAAAGACAAATTGAAAAATATTGGAAGAGGTTCTATTAAATTAGGCAACTTTTTTTGTAAAATTCTCCTGTAAAGCCATATATGCTAGGGGGTTTATTTGTTTAAAGAGATTTAATAGCTTTCTCTGCTTCCTTGGTAGAGCTATTTTGGTTTAACAATTCTTCATGCTCCTTTTGTGAAAATACTTCCCAGGAAGGCCTTTAGCTACTGTATTGCTGATGGATTCATCAAAGAATAACTATTTATAAAAAAATTAAAATTGTTGTGTAATATTCACAGGGCCATAGATTCAGTTTCCTTGTTCATCCAAGAGCTATAGCTGTAACATCTAAGAAAAAAGAGCAGCAAGAAATCAGAGACGATCTCATACACGCAATTACTGCTTTACAGGTTAAACATAAACTCACAAGGTCCAAAAGAATTTACAAAAAACTCATGCTGGAAAGGAGAAAGTTGGATTTATTAGATACATATAAAATCCCAAAAAATCTTCTATTTTTTAGGCTAAAGTATTGGCAAAACAATCCCTCTTCTCTGAGAAGACCCTTGGAAAGTCTTTAAACAGATAGCAAATAACTATACAATAACTCCAGCTAAATCATAAATGAATCATTAAAATAAGTTTAGCATGGGTAAGAAAGTAAGTGTTCCATATATTTCACTTTCCCTCCCCCCATACTTCCCATCTCTATGAATGTGTGGCTAAATCGTTTTGTACTCATAGGCTACGTTCAGACGGCCAGTCAATCGCGCCATGAGCCCTCCTAAAATTTTATCCTGATTTTTTTAATCCAGCCTAGCACGACCAGACGCCCCCCCATGAAATAGCCTCACCGCGCGTTGTTCCCACCGTGATTTGTCTACACGGCATCCACCGAGGATTTTTTAAAAAAAAGTTTTGTACATTCGCATAGGCAAGGCTGCGCCTCCTTGGAGAACTGAGGCGATCGCGGAGGGTTTTCAGCAAAGTCCCGGTCCTCCCCCTTGCCATTGCCATCATGATCAATGGAGGGACTATTTTGCAAGTTAGAACTGTCCTTCCCCCCCTCCATCTCCCATCGCGGTAACATCTTGTCCCTAAAAGAAATAAGCATGAATATTACATTCCTCGTAGCGCTTATCGCTGAATGCGTTTCCTCGTTAAAGCGCATATGGGGTTTCAATTTTTAAAAATCGCGCCCCCCGTCGGCTCGGTCTGACGTCAGACCGAGCCGACGGGAGCATCGCGCGCTAATGGAGTGACCAGACAGAAGAAAGTCTGCAGTTGTTGCGCGGGTAAGCGAAAACCCTACATTGAAACTGCTACTTTTTAAATCAGGATTGGAGGCGCAGCAGAACGGGATGCCTATGGGACCGGAATATTTCACAGATGTTTCTGTCTGGTCGTGCATTTTTGATCTGCAAGGGAGTCGTTCCTATGGCAGATCAAAAGATCCGTCTGAACACACCCAAAGTTCTATAGGTACGTGATGGAACTATGTCCAAACTTGACATTTTGTACATGTCAGACAGCAGCAGCTGGGAACTAATTTCTCAAATGCCACATGGACCTGGTTCAGATCAGGACTATGGTAGGTGGGGTTCCCAGCCTTCTCCCGCACTACTTTCTCTACCCTGTGGGGCTCAATTTGGGTGTTGCAAGTGCAGTCCTTCTGGAATCAACTTTTCTCTATCTCTCACAGCTCTCCTTCTGATAAAAGGGTTTTATAATTAAAACAGTCTCTCAATATAATTGTTTCAAGAAGAGCACATCTACGACCCCAAGCATGACTGTGTCACTGAAGTAAAATAAATACACTCTAAATTGTAACAGTGCTTTGCAACCTGTTGCAATTCATAAGTGCTGCCCTGTTATCATCACTGTAATATCATCATTCATGAGTACCTCTCCAAGTGATTGTGGAAGGCATAAAACTGATCCTTCAGATACTGTCTCTGTGTTTGCTTAAAATGAGAATTGCTTTTATCAGCATGCAAGCAGTGATGTCTCAGGGCCTAGCTACGCAGTACATGAATATAGCTTTTTCAAAAAGCTCAGTGGCTGCTATTTCCTATAGAAAAACAGCTTTGGGAGAAAGATTTGGAATAGACAGACAGTGAGAAACAGGTGTCTTACAGAGTAATCCAAAACAGAGTTACACATAAATCCATTGATTTAAATGGATACAGGAGGGTGTAATTCTGTTGCATTGGCAATCCTTCCTATGCCTACCATTTCTCTATTTCATTTCCCATTATCAGTAGTCTGCCTTCAGTGCTCCTTTTCTTGAGAGGCAAACATGCACATAACTCAGTGGGAAGGCTGGGTGTAATTTAGAATGGAGAAAGGAAAGGGTCAAACATCTTCCACCATTACTAAGTATGGAGACGGGAAAGGGTTGAACATTTTCCACCAATACTAAGCTGCTTTTCCCCCCAAGGAGAAGCAGCCACTGTGCTCTTATTATTTCCTTATGCATGTAATACATAAATGGTGAAGTGGTTAGGGTGTCAGTCTAGAATCTGGGAGATCCAGGTTCAAATGCCCGCTCTGCCATGAAAACTTGCATGGTGACCTTGTGTCAGTCATGCATTCTCAGCCTAACCTATCTCACAGGGTTGTTATAAGAATAAAATGGAGAAGTTGACAACATTGTAATCCACTTTGGATCCTCATTTGGGAGAAATGAAGTGAACAAATAAATAAATTCTATAATAAAATTGCCTCTAATGGCAATCCTGCTTGATAAAATCATGGGGAAACCTGTCAGGTAGCCCTGTCATTGGGATGGAATGTAAGGGAGTACTTTCTTCCTTCCAGCTTCTCATCAGTACTGTTTTACCGCTTGTATGTTATCATTACTCTGACCTTGTGGTGTGTCCAGCTGCAGGACACTACACTGGGAATCTACGGCTTTTAAGTTGTGTTCATGCTTTGCCTGCTTGCTTTGCCCGCACACACGAAATGTATTAATTGGCTTCAACTAGTTTAGGAGGGTGTTTGAATTCACTATAAGTCAGGGGCCTCTATACCCATGGCTATTCCTGACACAAGCTGTACATGTGTCTTTAGTTATGATTCACCAATAAATAGATTCTTCTTCTGAAGCCCTGTGCCATGTGACCTAACTAAGGAGCCTGACAAAACCACAAGATGAATACTGTGTATAAGTTGTTCACCTCAATTAATCCTGTCCTTATATATATTTGAATTTTGGTTCCAGAACATTCTATGCTTGCCATAATTGATTCGGCTCAAGAACTGGCAGTCAGAAGACAATGGCCAGGGCTGACTGGCTGCTTCGCAAAGTCCCGCCCACGTCAGCCCCGGTCAGTGTTTTCAGCTCAGTCTGCTCCAGTCCTCCGACAGGAGAGGACCGTCTGGAGTGTAAGCACTGGGACAGGCCCTCAAGGCTGAGGCAAGTGAGAGAAGCCCTTTTCCACCCCCCACACCATCCCCTGGGCCTTCTATGAGGGGACTGGGCCCAGAGAAGGCCTTTTCCATCCCCCTCACACCATCCCCTGGGCCTTCTATGAGGGGACTAGGCCCAGAGAAGGCCTTTTCCATCCCCCCACGCCATCCCCTGGGCCTTCTATGGGGCACTAGGCCCAGAGAAGGCCTTTTCCGCCCCCACACGCCATCCCCTGGGCCTTCTATGGGGCAATAGGCCCAGAGAAGCCCTTTTCCGCCCCCACACACCATCCCCTGGGCCTTCTATGGGGCACTAGGCCCAGAGAAGCCCTTTTCCGCCCCCACGCGCCATCCCCTGGGCCTTCTATGGGGCACTAGGCCCAGAGAAGCCCTCTTCCGCCTCCCACACACCATCCCCTGGGCCTTCTATGGGGGCACTAGGCCCAGAGAAGCCCTTTTCCGCCCCCCACACGCCATCCCCTGGGCCTTCTATGAGGGCAGTAGGCCCAGAAAATCCATTTTCCATCCCACACACACCATCCCCTGGGCCTTCTATGGGGGCAGTAGGCCCAGAGAAGCCATTTTCTGTCCCCCACACACCATCCCCTGGGCCTTCTATGGGGGCAGTAGGCCCAGAGAAGCCATTTTCTGCCCTTCTTCCCTTCCTTTCCCCCTTTTCCTTTCTTCCTCTCTCCTTTCTTTCACTCTTCCCCCTATTCCTTCCTTCCTTCCTTCCTTCCTTTCTCCAACCCTCTCTCCCTTCCACCTCCCTCCCTTCCTTTCTAGGGCCCGTTGTCTTCCACCACAACGAACTTTGCTCCCTAGTATACAATAAAGTTCAATTTTTACATTAAAAATGCATTATCTCTCCTTATATATAATTGTGAAGTGGGGTGGCACTTTCCAGCTCTACCACTGGCTCTACAATGCACTCCCTCAGCCATTGGTCTGCTACTCAAGAGTACTCACATGCCACTGGCTGGGGGCTGGGTCTGCTTTTCTCCCCAGCCTACTCCCCCTTCAGCCACTGTTCCCTGTCAGAAGCACTGGCAAATGGCTGTCTCCCAATGAACACACTTCTTCTGCTTGGCTCCTCTGTGGGATTAACTTTTCCCTCAGTGGCTGTTGTGAGGAACTCACTGGGGCCAGTCCTGACTAGGGTTGCCAGCAACAGGTTGGGAAATTCCTGGATATTCTGTGTCTAAGGAAGCCAGTTTAAAGAAGCCAGAGTTTGGGGAGAGGAGGGGAGAGGCCTCAGCTGAATAGAATGCCATAGAGGCCACCGTCCAAAGCACTATTGAAGTGGAAGACCTTGGGTTCTGTGATTACAGAGTCAACAGGGAATGTTTCCTTCAAGAGCTGATAAGTAGAAATCGATAAGAATTGGGATTGCTACACGCTCAGATAAAGCAAATATTGTGAAACGAATTGTTTTCATTGCGCAGTATTCGTTGCGTATGAGCGATTATAGAAGAAAATTTTCTACAGAATTACTACAGTAAACGTTTTTGCAACTTATCTTTATTGATTCTTCATTATTTTTGTCACGAATGTTGTTTTTGGTATTCCTCTTCCACCTGGAGGTTGGCTACCCTAGGCATAGCAGTTAGCGTTTCAGAGGAGGGTCTGCCAGACCCAGATTCTTGCTGTGGAAGCTGTGATTTCAGATCAGTCACAGACTTTCAGCATAACCCCTCCCCCGCCCACTGCCATCTTGGCCACTTTCCTGTCAGAATAAACTGTGAACATTGGTAGGCAACCAAGCTTGGTTCTGTGCATAAAACAGGGTTGCTGTGCAAGTCAAAAGGGGGAGAGGAGAATGTAAGCTGCTTTGGTCCCCATTGCAGAGAAAGACTACTTTTCCTCCTGGGAAACCACTGTTGCCAATCTCCAGGTGAGGGCTGGAGATCACTCAGAATTACAACTGCTCTCCAGATGGCAGAGATCAGTTCCCCTGGAGAAAATGGTGGACTCTGTGTTCTTATATCCTGCTGAGATGGCTTCCCTATGACAGCTCAGGGCTTCAGCGTACAGTAGAGGCTGCAGGTGGGAGGGAGACAGAAAGCTGAAGAGTCAGGGGCAGATAATGGCAGGTTGATGACTGGCTGCGAAAGACATAGAATTGCCAACTCCAGGTTGGGAAATTCCTGGAGATTTGAGGGGTGGAGCTTGGAGAGGGTAAGGTTAGAGGAGGAGTGGGACCTCAGACAGGTATAATGCCATAGACTCCACCCTCCAAACCAGCCATTCCCTCCTGGGAAACCAATGTTACCAATCTCCAGGTGGGGGCTGGAGATCACTCAGAATTACAACTGCTCTCTAGGAGGGAGGGGGGAGGACATAGAAAGCTGAAGTCAGAGGGGCAGATAAAGGTAGGTTGATGGTTGGCTGTGAAGGAGATAGGGTTGCTACCTCCAGGTTGGGAAAATCCTGGACATTTGAGGGGTGGAGCCTGGAGAGGGTGGGGTTTGAGGAGGGGTGGGACCTCAGACAGGTACAATGCCATAAACTCCACCGTCCGAACCAGCCATTTCCTCCTGGGGGAACCATAGTTGCCAATGTCCAGGTGAGGGGTGGCGATCACTCAAAATTACAATTGCTCTTCAGGTAGCAGAGATCAGTTCCTCTGGAGAAAATGGTGGACTCTGTGTCATTATACCCTGCTAAGGTCGCCACAGCAAATTGACGCTAAGTTCCCAAGGCCAGGGCATTCTCCCAGAGCTTCTTTTTGGAGCTCATTGTATTTATTTCCACAACGGGCCTTATTCCTAGTTGCATGTCTTATTATAACATCACAACCTTCAACAATTTCCAAATTTGTTACATACATTCCATAAATTCACATAACTACACAAGCGACAAGAAAAATACTCTGCATTCAGTGATGCCTCTGCTGTTTAACAATGTTGCTACATACAAAGAAGTGAATCAAATATCCAGGATCAATACTGTCAAGTTAACGAAATAAGTTATTATAAAAACACAAATATTTATTGTGGTGTACACATCAGTAAAAAATAAAATAGGTTAAAAGAAATGATCCAAATATCAGACCCTTAAAGCTTTTTACATACAGAGCTGTAAGTTTCACATATACAATTGATGGGTATATCTTATGATCAGTAAACCATATACATTTTGGCTCCTTACGGCCTTCCTCAGTGGTCAATATTACTATTGTAAAACAACACACATCCAGAAATAAATATATGAAAAAAGATTTTCTTTAGAGCCAGGTGTTACTTTCTGGAACTGTCAAAAGGGAGAGAAAAAATATAGGAGGAGGAGGAGACTGGATTTATCCCCGCTGTTCACTCAGAGTCTCAGAGCGGCTTACAAACTCCTTTTCCTTCCCCTCCCCACAAGAGACACCCTGTGAGATAGGTGGGGCTGAGAGAGCTCTTTCCAGAACTGTCCTTGAGAGAACAACTCTGACAGAACTATGGCTTGCCCAAGGCCATCCAGCGGCTGCGAGTGGAGGAGTGAGGAATCAAACCCAGTTCTCCCAGATTACAGTCTGTGCACTTAACCACTTCACCAAACTGGCTCTCACTATTTATTCATTTATTATATGTATTTCATTTCAATGTTTTTTATTTTTATTTTTTTTACAGCAATTATTTTCTGGTCCATTTTGTATCCATTATGTATAATTGTATTGTATTATGGTATAAGCCAATTTGTTCCCCATTGTGTTTGAGCTCTGAAGAAGGCCAAAACAGGCCGAAACACATCAGTCTGCAGAGGACCAGCTGAATGTGCACCTGCAAGGGTGTCACAGACAGCAGGTGCACTGCTGCATTCTGCACTAGCTGTAACTTCCAGATCAGGCGCAAGGGTAGGCCCATGTAGAGCGAGTTACAACAGTCTAATCTGGAAGTGACTGTTGCAAGGATCACTGTAGCCAAGTCATGGGATAAAAGGTAGGGGACTGGTTGCCGAACCTGCTGAAGATGAAAAAAGGTTGATTTGGCAACCGCTGTAACCTGGGCCTCCATCAATAAAGAGGCATCCAGCATCACACCTAGACTCCAGACTCTAGGTGAAAGAGCCAATAATGCCATGATAAGGGCCGGGAGTTGAATTTCCCCACCCAATCCCCCACAACTCAGCTACAGTACCTCCATCTTCGATGGATTCAGCTTCAGTTGACTCTGCTGCAGCCAGCCAGCCACGGCTCTCAATGCCCAGTCCAAACTATCTGGGGCTGAGTCTGACCAGCCGGCCATTAGAAGATACAGTTGGGTGTCATCTGCATAT
This sequence comes from Gekko gecko, assembly GCA_029375565.1. Lineage (NCBI taxonomy): Eukaryota > Metazoa > Chordata > Lepidosauria > Squamata > Gekkonidae > Gekko > Gekko gecko. The sequence goes on along the minus strand of JAPDNY010000004.1, from coordinate 64,927,021 downwards.
TGATGACGTCCAAGCCCAACTCCCAGATCAAATGTTCCCTGTAAGTGTTAAACATACCATGTTTGAAGCAATTAGATCAGTTTTTGATTTTTTTTTCAGATTCAAAATTAGGGTTGTCAAACTCCAGGTATGATGTGGAGATCTCCTGAAATTACAACTGATCTCCAGACAATTAAGATCAGTTCTCCTGAAGCAAATGGCTGCTTTGGAAGGTGGAATCTATGGCACTCTACCCCACTGAAGTCCCTCCTTTCCCCAAACTCTATCCTTCCAAGGCTTCACTCCCTAAATCTCCAGGAAGTTCCCGAGACAAAGTTGGCAACCCTGCTCAGGACTCACGTTTAACCCAGACATGCAATATGGGATGCCATTTCCTGTTTTTTTTTATTTTTTGCAACACGTGTAATGGCAGCACCATTAGTGCAAGCCACCTTAGAGCAGGAGGTGGCCTTGCTGTGGGTTTCAGCCCACCAACTGACAAGCAGCTACTTTAATACCAATAGTCAACCACTATAAAATGATGGCTGGTACTGTGCACTAATAAGAGATGGGATTGAAAGCAAGAGGACCTGGTTTTACCCCACCCACTTCATGAACACCTTGCCACATCTCCACCTTTTCTCATACTCAATGAATTGTTTACCAGTATTTGATTATCACATATTAAATGAATAGGGTTAGCGCCTTGCCGTCACTGCCACCACCACCACCACATCCTTGTGTAGAAAGCCAGCATGGTGTAGTGGTTAAGAGCACAGGACTCTAATCTAGAGAACCGGGTTTGATTTCCTACTCCTCCCATGAAGCCTGCTGGGTGACTTTGGGCCAGTCACAGTTCATGCAGAACTATTTCAGCCCCACCTACCTCAGAAAGTGCTTGTTATGAGGAGAGGAAGGCCATTCTAAGTTGCTTTGAGACTCCTTAAGGTACAGAAAAGCAATTTATAAAAACCTGTTCTTCTTCTTCTAGGTCCACAAGGCAACTAGTGTGAGAAGATGTCTTTTGCAAAGGAAAATAAGGTTCTTGTGCCTTTCATTGTCAAGTAAAGCAATAGTTTCAGAAAGAATGTGGTTTTTTTCTTATTAGCAACTGCACTTACATAATTCCACCCAATATATAGCAGGGACACTTTTAAAGGTATTGGAGACTTGTCCTTTATTGCCTAGAACACTGTAGTAACACCACTGCATTAGTTTTAATGGCAGAAACAGCAGCAGGTTTAGAGAGGGAAGACCATCAGGTCTTTCCCAAACCATCTTCTGTTTTCTAGTAAGGCAGTCTATAAATGTCTGGACAGCAACAAATGCACTGAAAACGTGATGTAATGCCTCAAGATTCATATGAGTGAACATAAGAACTTAAGAACATGAAAACAGCCTGCTGGATCAGTGGTTACGTAGTCCAGCATCTTGTTTCATTCAGCATCCATACAAACAGGGCATAGAGACTATGGCCCTCCTCTGCTGCTGTCTCCCAGAACTGACAGTCAGAGGTCTGCTGCCTCTGTAGATGGAGACTCCCTTCGTCACCAAGGTTAGTAGCTATTGATAGATCTCTCCTCCACAAATCTCTCTCTCACACACACACCCATTTAAAACAGTCTATGTTCATGGCCATCACTACCTCCATGGGAGGTGTATTCCACAATCTAATTACTTGTTAAGTAAAAAAAGTATTTCCTTTTGTAAATTAGAAGAAACTGTTATTAAAGGCAGAATCATTAAGCACATCGAGGAACAAAGTCTGCTAAAGGAAAACCATCATGGCTTCTGCAAATGGAAGTCCTGAGCACTGGTTGCAAAGTTCTAGGGATGCCAGCCCCCAGGTGGGACCTGGGGATCCCCCCTGAATCGCACTTCATCTTCAGACTACAGAGATCAGTTTCCCTGGGGGAAAATGGATGCTTTGGAGAGTGGACTCTTTGGTATTGTACCCCACTGAGGCCCCTGTCCTCCTCAAGCTCCATGCCCAAATCTCCGGGAGTTTCTGAACCTGTATCTGGCAACCCTATGCCCCCATCCCCTGCAGGTGGCCAGGAGGGACCTGACAACCCCATGCAACCAGTAGGCTTTCAAAACAATGCAGGCCTTATAACCATTCTAGCAGCCAGGGCCAGTTCACCTGCTAGGTGAACTAGGCAGTCGCCTAGAGCACAGGCTGGCCCTTAGGGCGCCCAACTGGACCAGGGTGGTGGTGGCGGAGGAACCGAGGAGGAGGAAGACTCATGAGCAGGGCTCCTCTGGTCAGAAGGACCCCAGCGCCACGTGGGGGTGGCTGCCTGTCAGACACGTGGGACTTCCCAGGGGGGCAAGCACAGTCTGTCCCAGCTGGTGCGGAGGCGACGGCCTAGTTTAGGCAGCACGAGGAGGAAGAGGAGCCATGCAGCTTGGGCAATGCCCATACCCCCACCCCCTGCATGGGTGGGTGGGAGGACCGGGCATTCCAGTCCCCCCTAGTCGACTGCACGGAGCTCCAGGCCCACCACTTGGGCCAGTCCCACCGCCTTCCTTTGCTGCTTCCCGGGAGCGAGCCGCCGCCACTGCCACTGTGCCCGCGATGCCTCTCCAGGCGGGTCTGCACCCCTCGGGGCCAGAGGTGCCCTGAAGAGCCACATGTGCTTGACAGAGTGGGAGCCCTGAGCCCCTGAGCAGAAGGCCAGCCTGCCCCTGGGCCCGAGCGAGGAGGAGGAGGAGCACCGCCGACAGGTCCTGCCATGGAGCCAGGCAAGTGCTGCTGCGGTAAGCGAAGGCTGGGGGCAGGGGGGCTGTCCACCTCCGGGTTGCACCACCGTTGAGTCCACTGTCTGCCTGGCTGGCCACCCACTCCGGCTTGTGGGTCAGGTGGAACTTCCCAGGGCAGCCCGACGGGCGGCGAGCGGACAGAAGCCGGGCGCAGGCACCGACTGCAGATGTGCCGGGGCTCTGCTCATATGCATCTCCCCCAGCGGGCTGGGCGAGTGGGAAGCTGACCCAGGCAGGGGCAAGGCTGGGCATGTTTCTGAGAGGTCTCCAGGCCCCACTGGGAGATTGGCATCACCTGGGGGGGCACAGGCGCCACAAGCTGGCCTCATCTAGGGCACAAAAACATCTCGGCCCGGCCCTGCTAGCAGCCCAGTCTTTCTTATGTGTTCTTTAAAAACAATCAAATTGACCTTGATCATTACGAAGTATGTTACATTCCAATATCACAGAAAGGCTAATTCCACAACACGGCAAAACTTCAGACAAACCACACACCCTTTTTTCCCCAGCTCTCCTAGATTTCTGTTTGCCCTCTCCACCCTTTCTATTGTGAGGAATTCAATCTGTAAAGGAATTCATTAAGCTCTCTTCTTGTGGTCAGTCTAGAAAAAGGCAGAGCAGAGGACATAAATAAATCAAAATCTGTTGACTCTAATATCCTAGCTAGCTCCCTGTCTCACCCTAGCATTGAAAATAAGCATTACTAAATAACTGTGCTCCACAGGCAGTTTTCAGCATTTTGATTCTTTTCCACTAGCAATTAATTCAAAGATAATCATTGTCCTATTGCTGTGTAATTCTCCCCCCCTCCCCTGATCCTAGTTTTTAATACCGGCTGTTAAGTAGGCTGCTGAAAAACACTACAGCTGACCCAGCCGTTCTTGTTCATACCAGTGGTTACCACAGCAACGGTAGAGGGAGGTAACACATAGGCTTGTCATGAATGCTCGCTAATTGAAGGCCAACTTTCCTCCCACTGGGATGAGCAACAAGTGAACCAAAAATATATAACAAGAGAGGACAAAAGAACACACTCAGGGTGGGGAAGGAAGGAAAAGGTCTCTTAGAGAGTTTTAGTTGGGAAGGGGAGATGTTTGTCATGGTTAGATGTGGGATAGCTAAATCCAAGCCCAAAGCAGTTGGGGAAAAGAGATATTATCTTGGAGTGTGGAAACCATGTATGGGGAAAATCAGAAATAAAAGTGATAGAATCATAAAATGCAAAGGTGCCAGATTCTCCCCTACAGAGAATAGTCCTAAGAATATGGTGGCTTTAGCAACCTTCCTGAGGCAATTCATTTCACCCCCACCATTTAATTTGTTTTGCACCAATTGTGATGCAGAATCAGAGGCCAGGCATTCAACTTCCTAGTTACTAATGCTGTGGGACAGAGTGAACAAAAGGACTGCATTGGCATGAGGACCAATGATAGGCCAAAGCAGCTGCAAGCCAGAGGGGAGGGGTGCAGAAGCGTGGTAGCCCCATGAATTGAGTTTGATTGTCTAGAATACCCAACTCCTACTCTACAAGAGGCACAAGCACTTCCCAGAATGTCAGGCATGTGCTGCTTCTACTATTCGAAGGCTGCTGAAGAGATGGTGTCATGAACCGACCTCCAAAATAGGATGCTTAGTGCATCAGATTCAGAGAACCGGGAGATTAAGGGTTAATGCCTCACTGTGAAACACAGTTTGATGGACAGGCTTCTGCCTGCGTGTACCCCCTCACACTGATTGCTCAGCACCAGCTGAGGAGAACTTTAAGAGCAGCTGAATGATGAAAAAAGGGGCTTTTCTGCCTTTTTTCATCTCTGATGTGTCAGTAGCCAGACAGCTAGAGTTGTATGTCTGTCAAAGGGAATCAGACAAAGTCATTTGGAAAGTACAGGCACACAACTCCTTGCCCTTACTGTATACTATAAAATCTGAGGAAAAAGTCAAAATAGGAACTTTTAGTCTAAGTGTCAGCCAAGCTGAAAATCATTTATTCACAGTGTCAAGAACTGAGGATCAGGTTTGGCAGGAGAGATTGATCAGTAGTTTGAAACTGCCAGCCTAGCCAAGTAGAAAAGGAATACTGTTTCTAGGAAATGGAGAATATTTCCTACTCAGTTATTTAGCAGGTTCATCTCTGAAAGGACCTCTGGTGTGTGAAAAAGAAAACAGTCTCAGACACCTCCAGAGTCAAGAGGAACACTATAATATCACAGGGAGGGAAATAAGTACAGGAAGAAAGTGCTTGCCTCCAGGAAACTAAGTTAATTAAATGAATCTATATGAAGACACATTGTTGCTGTGAAGAAATCTCTAAGACAAAGAAATATCTCACTGTTGAGAACCAAGCATTTACGACAATAAGCGTCAATAATACTCTGTAGTCTGTTAAAAATATTATAACCTGAAAATACAATGAAATTTACCTCAGCTTTCTCATCCCCTGCCTATCCCTAACCCAGCCATGCCTGTTAAATAAAACTGTTATTTCAGATTGAATTTTACAAAGTCTCAAGAGACATTTTCATTAAAGGGATTAATAAGAGGGCTCCTGCTTTTCCACAGAAAGTCTTTTACAAACCACATTCATTTACACACTATTAGGGACTGCTCAGTCACAGCAGGGAACCAAAAAGAATTTTGGCAGGAAAATCTGCCTCACAGTAAAACAAGAAGCAGGGGTCCATCATATTTGGTGGCAGTGCCATGCTTCAAAAGAAAAATCCACAACTAGTTGGTTCCACCACAAGAACACAATAGTATAACAACCTAAGAATCCACCTTGAAACTATGGGACTAATTCCCCTATTGCTAGCCACCAATCCTTATCCTATATGGTCCTTAAAGTTCATTGATAATGGATAAAATTAAGTTGATTGGATCAGAGTCAGAAGTTTTGCTGGATATGGGACTGAATAAAGCAACAGCTTTAATTTCTCAAAGGTTATTTGACATAGAGTCCCAAAATGATGAGGCAGTACTTCCTTTAAGCTACAGGAGTTTGAAAAAAGGACCAAGTTATATAGTACTGTCATACCTCTCAGATATCACTTATGAGAGGTATAGATGGGCTTTCTCAAGAGCATGTTTTGATGCATTTCCATCTGCAGTCCTACAGAGCAGATTTTCTCAACAGCCTGTACAGCAATGATGTTGTTCTTGTTCGAGTAATGCAGATGAATCAATTACACATATACTCTTACATTGTGAATATTACCAAGAAGAAAGACTTCAGATACTTATTCCTCTACTTTCCTGAAACTCTGAAACTCTTCGGATATATCGCTTAGAAAACAGTCAAAAACCTGTGTCTTATGCGGTGGCAAGGTTTTGTGCACCGGTACTTAGAAAGTGGAACCATTTGTCTAAGAAAATGTTAAAGGCTGAAGTATGAATTTTATTTGTGCTGTGATTTTAAACTTTATGTCTTAGTTGTCAACGTTGTATTTTAACCTTGCTGGTCTTGACCATAATAACTGAATTGAAGGAAACCAAGTAAAAACTAAAATACTTGATAGGCTTAGAGCAGTTCTACCAACGTCCCACCACAGTTAAGATGGTTTTTGAGGGACAAAAAAATCTTAAAACAGTAGATGAAGTTGCCACCTTACTTGATGAAACTGAGGGAGACTTGAGAGGATCACTATTTCCTCCCCTCATTAGAAAAACAAAGTTTGGAGCCCTTCAGGGAAAGCTGAACCATTAAAAACCAACCCTCCAAGGCAGGACACTCCTGCACCATCAATAAGATACTATCACTGTCAGGAAGCGGGACACATTAAAACACGTTGCCCAAAATTAGACAAGGGAAAGCCCCAACAGCCAAGACAGTTAAAATAATAAAATAGGCAGAAACAGCCAATGAAAATTCAGCAGACCCTGAACCAGCTGATGAAACAACCCCAGATAGGCCAGCCAGAGTGCAGCAAATCTGGAAAGTACAGGAAGATATCAGCAGAGACTATACAGAATCTGTGGACATAAATGGGAAGAAATTACTGGCTGGAGAGATACAGATGCAGAATTAACTTCAATACCACCCCATTTCATGAGAAAGGATCAGTGCCTTCCTGGAAAAGCATACAGAATTAAGGGGATATGTGGCCTAGAATTTGAAGGGGATATGTGGCCTAGAATTTGAAGTGGAGTTGGCAAAACTCTCGATAAAATAAAAGGCTACCAAGGGAAATAGAAAATGGGAGTGTGGAAAGGCTTAAATGTTCCCATTCTGTTAGGATTGACTTAGCCACACAATTAAATACTATGAATATAATTACCAGATCTAAGCCTCAAACTTCAGATTCTCAGGCATTACTAGCAGAGCAACAGACAACACTAGAACTAGTGATTCTGATATCTTGTTGCAAGGGGTTCAAGCTGAAGAATTTCTAGCAGAGTAAAGGGAGATCAATCTTCAAAAGACTTGTGGTAAAAAGCAGAAACTACAATCCAAGAGATAACTGTAGAGTATCCTTGCTTATTTAAAGTTATAGATCAACGACTTTACAGACTGTCCATGAAGAAGAAATGTGTTGTCATCTGGGAAAAGCAAAAACCATTAGGCCCCAGAAGGTACAGGATGCAAATCCTACAACTGGCACAGAAACACCCATTGCAGGCCATTTAGGCATCAATAAAACAAGAGAATGGGAGCAAGGAAGATTCTATTGGCCTAACACTGGCAAAGACATCTGAGCATTTTGCAAAATGTGCAAGGCATGCCATCGAGTAGGCAAAGCCCTAGATAAGACTAAGGGACTTTTACATCCAATACCTCTTGTGCCTGAAGCCTTTGCGAAGGCAGGAGTAGACAATGTAGGACCCATCTCTAGAGTGACCAGTCAAGGCAACAAATACATCTTGACTATTGTAGATTTCACTACAAAGTATACAGACACAACACCATTAAGGGATACTGAGGCAAAACCAGTTGCTGATGCACTGCTGTCTGTGTTTGCCAGGCTTAGGTTCCCACAAGAGATGGTCACGGACTTGGGAACCACCTTTCTCTCCCAAGTTATGAAGGAGCTGCTGCAGGCTTGTGTCATCAAGCACATCACCACCACAGCCTATCACCCACAGGCAAACGGCCTCAATGAATGGTCCAATGGTACATTGAACCACCTATTGAAAACCTATGCTGTCAAACATCTGAACAACTGGGAACAGTGATTCAGCATTTGCTTTTCAGGTTCAGAGAAGTGTCACAGGAGAGTTCCGGGTTCAGCCCATTCAAACTACTTTTTGGAAGACAGGCAAGAGGGCTGATGGATCTCCTGAAGGAAATGTAGTCAGGAAAAGAAAATATCAAGAGCTGATTTGTCATATCTTATCTCCAAGAAAACTTACAAGAGCGGAGAGTGGCAGAAGACATGGTAAGCCCATGACAGAATTTTCAAGCCCAGAGACCAAGTCCTTTTACTGAATCCCTGAAGAAAAGGTAAACTTGAAGTGGTTTGGGAAGGACCTTTCCAAGTTGTTCACAAAGTTTCTGATGTAAATTATGTGGTAACTGTAAAAGCTGGCAATGCAAACTGTATCATGTTAATATGTTAAAACTGTACTATAATCAAAGCAATCTGGTCATGACCAGAGGTGGGAAGAGAGATGGTATTAATTTGTCAGGTTGGGGAAGAATCACTAAGGGAAGCACCATCAATGAGGTTTTTTAGCCCCTTCCCTTTTGAAAGACCAAGAAGGGCAAGTAAAGGCATTCTTAATCAAGTTCCAAAGTATTTTTCTAACTTACCTGGGACGACCAAACTAGCCCAACACAGAATTGACACAGGTGATTCAAGGCCTGTTGCACTCCCACAATACCAAGTGACTGGCCTGAATGCCACCAATATAAAGGAGGAGATGGAGGAAATGTTAAACCTTGGACTGATAATACCTTGCAAAAGTCCATGGGCCTCTTCTGTTATTCTAGTGCCAAAACCAAATAAAAGTATGAGGTTCTGTGTAGACTACAGGTGATTAAATAAAGTGACAGTACCTGATGTCAACCCAATGCCCTACATGGACGAGCTGGTAGAAACAGTTAGTGCTGCCCACTTCATTTCCACTGTTGATTTAACCAAAGGGTACTGGCAGGTGGCTATGGACCTGATAGACCAACCCAAAACAGCTTCTGCAACTAGGGAGGGACTCTTTTGAGTTCACTGTCCAAGCTTCCAGCCTGCAGAATGCCCCTGCCACGGATCGACAAAATGTTGGCAGGGTTGAAAGATTTTGCTCTGGCATACATTGATGATATCACTGTATTCAGCCAGACATGGAAGGAATACCTACAGCACCTAGCTATAGTTTTCCAGCTGATCAAATATGCTGGACTAACAGTCAAAGAGTCCAAATGTCAGTTGGCAATGAATCAGGTAAAATACCGAAAGCATGTACTAGGAGGTGGAGAGATCAAACCAGACTGGAGCAAGATACAGGTAATCCAGGAAAGGCCCAAACCCACCACCAAGAAGCAAATTAGAGCATTTATAGGTGTCATGGGATATTATAGAAGGTTTATATCTGATTTTAGTGCAATTGCTGCTCACCTGTGTGAGCACACAAAAAAAGATTAGGCAGCCTTCCTCCTGTTATTTTTGTCAAAGCACATAAAGATCATTCAGAAGTAAAATTTGCATCCCTGTTGCTGTTGAGTTACATCATTGCATATAAACTACTACTGACTATGTCCCAATATTCTAACAGAGCTACCTTGCTGCTACTAAGTGTGGTCTATTCTCCTAAGAGGGTACATTCATACAAATTAAGATATTTCTTTAAGAAGCACTGAAGTACAATATCTCATTCCAGAAGAGGAAGATAAAGCCCTCCTCTCAGGCCTGCTTCTATCTCTATTAAGGGCTAACTGCCTCAAGTTAAATGATAATCAGAACAACCTTTCATTCCTGCACAGAGGGTAAATGGGGACATTTATTCTGTCTTCCCACCTATTCCTGTAATTGTGTACTGGGAATAGATCTCTGTCTTGCACTTAGCAGGGGTGCCAAACTCAATTCAAAGCAAAAGAGCACAGAGTCTGGACAAGCAGGCAAGGTAAAACAGCATACTGAACTACCCAGATAACAGATCATCCATCTTTGCTTCCTGTTTATTACTGCTCTGTCTCCCTGGAAAGGGAGCTGCTGACATTTTGATAAACGGACTGAAACAGCAACATGTTTTTCAGTGTCTTTAAAAAAATATAAACACCTCTATCATTGACGACTACAGCCCTTCCTTGTCATCGTATGTCAATGCCTAAGAACAGCTCTCATCCAGCTAGGCTAACTATATGGCCCACTTTATTAGGGTTGTCCCAGATGGTTATATCTAAGTGGCAAGACTGTCCTTGTTTCAATATTTTTTTAAAAAAATAACTAGGACATGGTGTCATTGTTTCTATTCCCCTTGCACTGCTGATTATATCTTTTATACAAGTATATTCAGCAGCTGCCTCTCAGCCATTTTCCTAAAATGCACCTGCTGCCTCTCAGCTGAAAGCAGAAGTAATAACAACGCAGAAAATCAAGTGGTAACCAGTGAAGCAAGGGCTAGGAAATAGTAGATGGAATTGATTTGGCTTTGAATATAGGAGCATACAGAACCAAAGAGGACACAAGGTGTGTGTGTACACATAAATAATGCAAGAGGTAAATAGTTGGAAAAGCAAGGAAGAAGACTATGAAATACAACATAGAATATATTATATAAATAATATGGGTGGAAGAAGTGAGAAAAATAATAGCTGCATACACATAAATACCATAATTCAAGTGGAATAAAGCAAAGAGTAGGAATTTATGAGACCATTGTCTTTGGGGATTTGCAATTATGGTCATCTGACCTTGTAACCCTTTAGTAGAAACAGCAGAGGGCATAAAGAAAAGGAAACAATTCAATTTCTTCCAGCAGTGGGAGTGTGTATCTCTTTGGCCAAGCCGTGGCACTACCTGGGCCTTGGAAGTTAGAAATGATTCAGGACCACTATGTGTGCAGGAGAGGAAATGTGACTGCCATAAATCAGAGGGGCATCTAGGAATCTGCTGGGAGATTTATTGGGAGAGCGTGTCCATATAATGAATTCCTCCTTTCTCCCTCTGCTAGAAATAAACTTTTCCCATCCCTCTCTGTTTTTGGTTTGTCAATCAAGGGGGAGAAACAGCAGCCACCATTCCCAGAGATCAAAGTTTTAACAGGCAACAAAGACCACCAAGGAGGCTGTTGCCATGGAAACCTTAGTCACTGAAGCCTTTGAATGGTGCCAGTATCCTTTGTTAGCAGCATGTGGCTGAGGCTGGCAAGTAAGAAGAAATGATGGGGAAATCTTTTGGCAACAAGTAGCATTTCTAAACAGTATTATAGAAGTCAGGGGTAGAACTGAACAGAGATTCAAGAGGCTGCCAGCAGTACCATATGGAGTGGCAGCAGCAAGATAGATGGAAAAGCTACTGCAAAGGATAGACAGGAACTCATTTGTCAAAAACAGGGACTTGCAGATGCTGACAGCAAATTACATTGCACTGTTTTTATTTTATTCCACTCTTTTACAATGTTCTTTTACTGATTTTTCTGTGAGAGTCCAGACACAAATGCACGGCCCTGAGGGCAATGGAGTACTGAGGATAGGTTATACTATATGACTTTCTGGGTCATACAATACCTCCTGACAAACAATGACTAGCCAAAGCTTCTTGATTTCTTCTGGCCTACCGAAGGAGAAACTAGATGAAAATACTGGAAGACGTACAATCAGTCTTGCTATTTTTTTTTTAAACTGGATCACAACCATACCAGACTCAGGACGTTTTTCTTTGCCTTCCAATCTGAAAGGTGTTCTGGCTTTTCTGTCCACAGAATTCCTGCCACAGAGTTGCAGCTTCCACAACTGCACTTCTGTTAAAATGAAGCTGTTGGTACCCTGCACAGAGTGGCTCTAGTTTGACCCAAATATTCATATTAAGAGAGCTTACTTGGGCTCAGCTCACTGCCCCTCCTCTTGCCCACCAGCCTTGGCTTTCTTCACCCAACTTCACTCCCTATATCTCAGTACCCTAACAACCGATCAGCAGACATTTATTTTTCCATCACATGTTTAAAGCCTTGGCCAGGAATCGGTTTCCTTGTGGTATAATTTGAGAAGTTGCAAGAGATTTGTGATTAGATTTCTCAACAACTTTAATTTTATTTAAAAGCCATTTCTTGAGGCAACTATTTGAGTTGGAACTGTAGTGCTGAAAAGGTGAGGATTTAACACTTCCACCTTGTGCCATTCTGGAGTGGAGGTGATAAGAAGAGCCCTGCTGGATCAGACCAGTGGTCCATCTAGTCCAGAATTCTGTCTTACACATCTAGATAAACTTTCTTTTTTCCTCTTCTAGGGTTAATAACAGCTGTATAGCTGAAAAGCTGGGTGGAGAATTATTTCTATCTAGGAAATGGTGCAAGGTAAAAGGACGGAACTTTCTCTTCCACAACATCACATTGCTGATTCAAATTGTGCCCCCCTAGATGCTTTTAAATAAAATTAGATGCACTGGGAGATCCAGTTATATATATCTTATGCCTGGTGTAGTTGTGTCCTTAGAGGCTGATTCAGATAAAGATGGGGAGTCCAAAGCTTGCTACTGTCCCCTTTGCAGAGGTATCTTCCACACAGCTAGAATTGTCTAAGATACATATCACATTTGGTGCAGGGGGCACTAGTGCAAATCTGTAGTTTAGAATTTCAGAATTCTAGGATTTCAGCATTGCATACATGTCAAAAACACCAACACTAGTTTCAACCACTATGACAAGTAGTTGTTAGGATATTAATAGCAGCTTTCAAGCAAATCAATATGAAATCAATGAGATCCTAAGACTGTCATCTAGTGAGTAGAACTTCACATGAAGTATTTTCCTATCTTTCACATCTTTATAGTTCCAGCTGGGCAGAAGCAACAGTTAAATTTAACATGGTTAAATTAAATTTAAGATGGTTAAATTTATACTGTCAACATATATACATATAGGCGGTCTGAACTGATTGAATAACACGCTTATTTGCAAAGTTTGTAACTATTGCTTCTGAGCTCTCATAGAAGAGCACCTCCCAGTCAAGAATGCACAATAAGTACTCTGTTCAGGTAGTACCTTGTTCACAATTTGCAATTAGCATCCTTGAACACTTGAAAAAAATGTTTGTTTGTTCAAAAATGCCTGGAATTGGATCATAAATACCTTGCATATGCTTTGTCAAAATTGTCCTTTTGCCTACCATAAATCACCTTTTAACTCAAATTTTCTCTCAATTAAGGAAGAGCTCCCTACAAGATCCATTTTTTCTCGTATATTTTCTGAAGATATGTTCCTTTGCAGCTAAATTCCACATTTTAAATCCCTAATCTATGGGCCAATTCACACATTATACAGTCCCTTGTGTCCTCCACATAGCAACCACAGATCCTGTCAACAGATGCAATCTGCAAGTTCCATGGTGGGAATTTAATTCTCAGATACACCCAGGCCCAGTTCAGAGTGGGACCATGGTACACCAGGGGTCTTCATACCCATGCCATTTTTCTGATCTGAAGCTGCCCCAGGAAGCCATTCATTGTCCCACTGGGGAAACTTACTCATTAATACATGTAAGGTTCCCCAAAGGAGAAATAGTTTCAGGTCCAGAAAATGGCACTGGAAGGATGACAATGCCCCCATGTACCATAGTTCTGATCTAAATTGGGCCCCCATGTGCCTAGAATTAAGTTCCTAACATAGAACATCCAGTGTACATCTAGCTGATACATGTGAGGTACAAAAGGACTTCGTAATGTGTGAATCTGCCCTGATCGGAGTACTCTCTGTGTTGCAGTGTGTTGCAAATTAAATTGACTGTGCTTTCATTCTGAAAGACCACTTAGTATATCAGTTTGGATAGGTGCGCAGCTCCACAAATAGAAAATGGGAATGGAAATGGTCTTCATGACTCCATCTTTCAGAAAGGTTAGAACTACACTTTCTACAGAGAGGCCTGTAATACCTCTTGGCCTAGTGCTCCCAAGCCCTTGGCTGGGGTGGGGGATCACCTGTTCCTTGCTCCCATTGCCTGCCATTGAACTGAATGGCAGCAGGAGACAAATAAAAAAAATAACACTGGCTGTGGTGTCACACCACTTCTGGTAAAAAACTGGAAGCGACATAGGGTAGCTCTAGGAATCTCTGGACACTCTATGGCAGCCAGCATTGTGCCCCCTCCCATACCCTATCCACAGCCCTTTTCCTGGGCCACTTGACCAAATCAGCCCAGCTTGACACCAACAGCCATGAAGAACAAGGATTGATTAAGCAAATCTTTTATGAAGTCTGCAGCATTTCTGTTCCCAACTTCTTGCCCCAAAGGGGAAATCCCTGTCTTTCACTCTAGTTCACCAATTCACATGTACATTCAATGAAGGATGCAGAATTTGCTTAGGTTCTAAGTTTTGGTACACTGTAGAATGGAGGCAAAGCAAAATCAACTCTGCACAGTTTGTAACTCCCTTCCATTTCACATGGCACCTTACAAACATCCTGTGGATTCAGCATAATTGAAGCAGTTTTGCTGATCAGACAGGAATGAATGCTGCAACCAGAACTCATTGAACCTTTCCAACAACAAAATATAAGCACACTGGCTGTTAAATTGGTATGTCAGACATTCTCTTTCCTAGCACATCTGTTATGAGGAAATTATATTTCCAGCACTCAAAGCTGCAATTATGAGACACTGTCAGTGCAATCCTATGCAGGGTTACTCCAGTCTAAGTCCACTGATTTCAATCAACTTAGACTGGAGTATCTCTGTATAGGATTGCAATGCGTGTATGTGCTAAGTGTCATCAAGTCAGTTCCAATTTATGGCAACCCTATGAATTAATGACCTCCAAAATGTCCTATTGTTAGCAGCCTTGCTCAAGTCTTGTAGGCTGTGGCTTCCTCGACTGAATCAATCCATCTCATATTGAGTCTTCTTTTCCTGCTGCCTTCAACTTTTCCTAGCATTATTGTCTTTTCCAGTGATTCTTGCCTTCTCATAATGTGACCAAAATATGATAACCTCAGTTATTTTAGGTTCTAGAAAGAGTTCAGGGTTGATTTGATCTAGAACCCACTTATTTGTCTTTTTGGTGGTCTACGATATTCATAAAACACTTCTCCAACATAGCATTTCAAACAAATTAACTTTCTTCCTGTCAACTTTTTTCATCGTCCAACTTTCACACCCATAGTAACGGGGAATACAATGGTATGAATTATCTTGATCTTGGTCACCAGTGACACATCCTTATACTTAAATAAGACACTAGGAACTTGTGATTTTTTTAAGGGTGCAATTCTAGCTCGCCGCCTCTTGGTGCACCCTGGATAATGCTAAAGAGCTAGAACTTCTGGCTGCCAGACAATCATAGGATCTCCTAGCTACACTACACACATGGAAACAATCAAACAATCCTTCTCAGAACTACTTGACAAGGGGTATAGGAGACTGCATTTGAATCTGTCAAATGAATATTGAGAGTATAAGCAAGTCTAAATGCCAATACTTGTCATGAGTCTTACAGGCCAATAAAATGGATTTAGCTCTCGTTCAAGAAACTCATCTCTTGCTCCCTTCCACTAATAAAGATTGCAAGATGTACTGTTAGGTTTCTTCCCTTTTTTCCTTTCTTTTCTTTTTTCATCTGTTAGAATTGGAAAGGAGAATCTCTGCAAGTGAAATAATGTGTGGATTGCACACTGAACAAAATCCACTCAGTGCTAGTGATGATCATGAAACAGTTAAAAAGTAAGAGGGGGGGTTAATGTGAAGAAAGGCAGCCAGTTAGGTGGGAAGGGAAAGAGGGAGACCCCATGTTGAACTGGAATATATGGAACCATAAATGTATTTTAAATACTTATCCCAGATAGGCACAGAGAAATCTAACAGAAAAAAACTTCTCAGAATAAGCAAAAATAATTTCCCTTTATTTACCCTTATTCAAAATGCATCTCTTTCCTGCCCCCCTTCCTCTTTTAATGTGTGTGTGAGGGAGAGATCATGACTCAAAGTAAACAGCAAATCGTAATGTAAATTGTGCTTGCCAGAAAAATCTCTCTCTCTCCCTCTCTTTGAGGAAGTGTGCAAGCTTAAGAAAGCTTATAGCTGGAATAAAACTTTGTTGGTCTTCACTGTGCCACAGGACTGTTTCTTGCACTCTCTCTCTCTTTCCTTCCCCTTCCTCCCTCCCTCTCCAAAGGAGAAGGAGGAAGAGAAGATCTCATCCAATGGAGGGAAGAGAAGCTTGGAGACACATCAGCAGCCTTGAGGATGAAGCAGGAGAGAGTGATTCAGGAAGCTTTTCCATGGTGCACACAGACAAACTCTCTCTTTCCTCCCCCCCCCCTTCCTCCACAAAAGAGGAAGAGGAGATCTCAGTCACTGGAGGGAAGATAGGCTTGGCAATGCAGCAGCAGCAGCCTAAGAGGAATAAGCAGGAGAAAGGCAACTGCTCACAGGTTGGAAACCAGCCCTACACCCCTGATTTAGACTCAGTCATAGTTGTGAAGACCAGGTTCTCAGCTTAACAACTTTCACTGAGGCAGGGTATCAGAAGTGTCTTAAGACATCGGTAGTTTCCGTCAATCTGAATGCTGCTTATAACAAAGTCTGGAGGGATGGTCTGCTGTCCAAGTTTTTACAAGTTTTCCCCTGCAGAACATTATTTTGACTCCTAAATAACATGCTGAGCAATAGAACTTTTCAAGTATTTATGGGTCAGTCAATCAGCAAGCAGAAGAAACTGAATAACATTCTACCCCAGGGCTCGGTCCTCACTCCAGTTCTTTTCAATCTATACATCTCTGATGTTCCCAAGACAATATCCAGAAAATTTGCTTATGCCGATGACATGGTGATTGCAGTAAGGCACAAATCAACTGAAAGGACTGAGGATATAACTTAGGGACCTCGAAATTTTGGTTGACTACTACCGTAAGTGGCAGCTTATCCCAAGCCCAGGAAAAACAGGATGCTTCTGTTTCCATCTCAATAATAATCTTGCCAACTGTGAACTGAAGGTATGCCTCAATGGTGCCCACCTTACACACAACCATACACCTAAGTAACTTGGCATTACACTGGACAGGACCTTGAGCTATAAACACCATCTTACCGATGCAGCAGCAAAAATATGAACACAAAATAACATTCTCCAAAAATTATGTGATACAACTTGGGGCGCGTCTGCTTCAACACTTAGATGCTCAACTTTGGGGTTGGTATATAGTACTGCGGGATATGGTGCTTCAGTCTGACTCAACAGCCCCCATGTCCACAAACTTGATGTCCAACTCTATACAACAATTAGAACCATCAGCACACATATTAAAACCCACTGCAACCTATTGGCTATCCACGTTGTGCCACATCACTCCCTCACATCTCCAAAGACAAAATGCTCTTCTTCATGGCTGACACAGGCCTATCCAGACTAAGGTCCTGACACCCAGCAATAAGATCTACACACATCCTTCAATCACAACATTTCGATCTAGGGAATGAATGGCTGCACACATGGATGCAATTAGTTCCACATGGTATCCATATCCTGATAAACACCAACAAAAGGCCCACATATTTGATTTGCCATGAAAAGTATGGGAAATGGCTAATAGAATATGAACAGGCTTTGACAGTTTTGCCGACCTGTTGTTTAAATGGAGCAAAATACCAGGATCCAAATACATTTGTGGTGCACCCCGCCAAACTATTTTCCATCTGTCATAGGAATGTGATCGTCATGCTTACCAGGGTGATGTGACAGAGCTCTTTGAAGTCTCCCCAGCTGCAACTGACTGGATTGAAAATTTAGATATTAGTATTTAGGGGGATTGTCCAATCAGTCTGCATACCCATTGTATCAACTTGGTTACATATTATATATTATTATATGCTTCCTGCCATAATCTGCCATATGATTAAATAAATAAATGTGAATTGTGTTTATGTGAGAGAGAAAAAAACAAAAAATAAGTGCATACATTACAATAACATGCTATTAAGTGGCAGTTGTGTGTGAACATGGTCAAGCCTTAAGGCGCGGGCCTTTCCTCACTTACAAGCGCCACACAATCATAAAAAGCTTCTCACCAACAACAATGGACCACCCAACAGAGACAGAGACCGAGGAACCAAACCCTACAACAGACCTAGGTGCCAATTTTGTCCTCACATACACTCAGGTAATACTAATACAGAGCCTTATAACATCAGGTACATCACCTAGTGCTCATCTACTTGCACATCATCCAATTTAATATATGCAATCATCTGGCAACAATGCCTTCTACTATGCCTTCTACACGTTGGTTCCTATGTGCAAGAACCTCTGATTTTACATGCATCGTGTGTAACAACCTAGTATGTTCCAATCTCTTGCACAGTGAATCACACCTGAAAGATTTATGATGGGATTCCAAACCTCTCTCTCCCCAGCTCCTCCCTTTCTTCCCTCCTCTTCTGTAATTTTCCCCATAAAAATGTGAAATATGATTTCCTTTTCATGGACTTTTTGGAAGCAAGCTCTGAATCACAAAACCTCATGCTGGAATAAATGTTGTTAGTCTTTAAGGTTCCACTAGACTTATTTTGCTACAGGATATTAACAAAACTACCCTTCTGAAAGCAACTATCCTTAATTCTTTTCAGGTATTAGTTTTCACGAAACATATGAGAAAATGTGCTACAATCAGTCCTCAATATGGACACTCACTGACCTGGAAACTGCAGCTGGTCCAGAATACAGCAATGCAGGTCCTTATTGGAACACTATGGACAACACATATTCAGCCAGTGCTATGCCAGCTGCACTGGCTTCAGGTGGAGTACTGGATCAGGTTCAAGGTTTTGGTATTAACCATTAAAACCTTAAACAGTCTGGTACCCACATACAGTCCAGTAAGACTGAGAGGGAAAGAAAATTGGATTCGCTTCTGGAAATGCTATGGGTTGAAATAGTGGGTCCAAAAGGAGGCTTAACAGTGGAGTTTGTTATCGCCCACCAGATCAAAAGGTAGAGGAGGATTATAAAATGATGAATGAGTTAAAGAGAGCGACTAGACAGAATAACTGTGTCATAATAGGCGACTTTAACTACCCACACATTGATTGTGTCAATATGAGTTCTAGTCGGGAAAAATAGATTGAATTTTTAGACACTCTCGATGACTGTGCTATGGAACAGATGGTCACAGATCCTACCAGGAGAGAGGTGATCCTGGATTTGGTCCTAAGTAACACCCAAGACCTGGTGAGAGATGTAAAAGTGATTGCACTGCTTGGGAACAGTGACCATAATGTCATTGAGTTTAACATTTGTACACATAGGGAGTTGCCCAAAAAGACTGACACAACCACTTTTAACTTTAAAAGGGGTAACTTCTCTGGTATGAGGGGACATGTGAGGAAGAAATTGGAAGGAAGAGTGGAGAAGGTCAAAACCATTGGGGAAGCTTGGAGACTATTTAAAAATACAATCCTCGAAGCTCAGAAAAAATATATACCACAGGTTAGGAAAGGCACAAATAGGTATAGAAAAAAGCCTGCATGGTTAACAAATAAAGTAATGGAAGCTGTAAAAGGTACGAAGGATTCCTTTAAGCGGTGGAAAGCTAGTCTCAGTGAGGTTGATAAAAGGGAACACAGACTGTGGCAAATAAAATGCAAGTCTGTGATCAGGCAAGCAAAAAGAGAATATGAGGAGCATATTGCAAAAGACATAAAGGCCAACAATAAAACTTTCTTCAAATACATTAGAAGTAGGAAGCCAGCCAGAGAGGCAGTGGGGCCCTTGGATGACCAAGGGGTAAAAGGAGTAGTGAAGGATGATAGGGAAATGGCTGAGAAGCTGAATGCATTTTTTCCCTCTGTCTTCACTGTGGAAGAGGAGAAGTGCTTGCCCACTCCAGAAGCACCGATTTCAGGAGGGGGTTTGAAAGACCTAAATCAAATTGAGGTGACAAAAGAGGAAGTCCTCCGACTGATGGACAATTTAAAAACTAATAAATCACTAGGCCCGGATGGCATTCATCCGAGAGTTCTGAAAGAATTCAAATGTGAACTTGTGGATCTCCTTACAAAAATATGTAATCTTTCTTTAAAATCTGCCTCCATTCCTGAGGACTAGAAGGCAGCTAATGTCACTCCCATCTTTAAAAAGGGCTCCAGGGGAGATCCAGGAAATTATAGGCCAGTCAGTCTGACATCGATACCGGGTAAGTTGGTGGAAACTGTTATTAAGGAAAGAATTAGTAGGCACACTGATGAACAAAAACTATTGAGGCAGACTCAGCATGGGTTCTGTAAGGGAAGATCTTGTCTCACTAACCTGTTAGTGTTTTTTGAGGGAGTGAACAAACATGTGGACAAGGGGTACACAATAGATATTATTTACCTTGACTTCCAGAAAGCTTTTGATACAGTTCCTCATCAAAGGCTCCTAAATAAGCTCAATAGTCATGGGATAAAAGGACAAGTCCTCTTGTGGATCAAAAACTGGCTTATAAATAGGAAACAGAGAGTGACTATAAATGGGAAACTTTCTCAGTGGAGGGTGGTAAGCAGTGGGGTACCACAGGGATCGGTACTCGGTCCGATGCTTTTTAACTTGTTTATTAACGATTTGGAATTGGGAGTAAGCAGTGAATTGTCTAAATTTGCAGATGACACGAAGTTGTTCAGGGTGGTGAAAACCAGGGAGGATTGTGAGGCACTCCAAAGGGTTCTGTCGAGGATGGGTGAGTGGGCGTCTACGTGGCAAATGGGATTCAATGTGGCCAAGTGCAAAGTGATGCACATTGGAGCCAAAAATCCTAAATATAAATACATGTTGATGGGGTCTGAACTGGCAGAGACGGACCATCTTGGAGTCGTAGTAGATAACTCAATAAAAATGTCTAGACAGTGTGTAGCTGCAATAAAGAAGGTCAACGCTATGCTGGGGATTATTAGGAATGGAATTGAAAACAAATCAGCCAGTATCATCATGCCCCTGTATAAATCATTGGTGCAACCTCATTTGGAATACTGTGTACAGTTCTGGTCGCCACATCTCAAAAAGGATATTATAGCATTGGAAAAAGTGCAGAGAAGGGCAACTAGAATGATAGGAGGGTTGGAACACCTTCCCTATGAAGAAAGGTTAAAACAATTGGGGCTCTTTAGTTTAGAGAAACGACGGCTGAGGGGTGACATGATCGAGGTTTATAAGATTATGAATGGGATTGAGCAGGTTGAGAAAGAAGTACTATTCTCCCTTTCTCACAATACAAGAACTCGTGGGCACTCCATGAAATTGCTGAGCAGTCAGGTTAGAACAGATAAAAGGAAGTACTTCTTCACCCAAAGAGTGATTAACACATGGAATTCACTTCCACAGGAGGTGGTGGCAGCTACAAGCATGGACAGTTTCAAGAGGGAATTAGATAAACATATGGAGCAGAAGTCCATCAGTGGCTATTAGCCACAGGGTATAGATGGGAACTCTCAGTCTGGGGCAGGTGATGCACTCTATTCTTGGTGCTGGAGGGGGCAGCAGTGGGAGGGCTGCTAGTGTCCTGGCCCCACTACTGGACCTCCTGATGGCACGTGGTATATTTTGGCCGCTGTGTGACAGAGTGTTGGACTAGATGGGCCATTGGCCTGATTCAACATTGGCTTCTCTTATGTTCTTATGTTATCTTTGGGATCGACATTCCTGCTATACCCCCCGAAAAGCATTACGCTCTGCAGAGAAGAACTTATTGGTGATTCCCAGCCCAGGAGATGTCCAGCTGTCCTTGACTAGAGGACACTTCTGACCTGGTGGAACTCTCTGCTGAATGACTTCCATGGCCTGCGGAACCTAATGCAGGGCTTGTACGGCAGAGATGTTCCTCTAGGCTTTTGGATGAGGACAGTGACGGGTTCCATCTCATCTGGCACTCCCTTTCCTTGTTTTCTTGTCTTCCCCCATGGCTGTGGTACAATCTGACGTTTAAGCATCATCTGGAAGTTTTAACTGTTCATTATATTTTTGTTTTTAAATTGCTTTACGAACTTATGAATGTGTTTTATTGTTGTTCACCTCCCTGAGCCTTGTGTGTAAAGGAGAGGCTGGTTTAAAAGTCTAATTTAGAAATAAATAAATAAATATAAATAAATATAAGGAGAGAATGAAGCAGGACAAAAGGAGAGGCTATGGGGCCTTTCAGGGATAGGAAAGAGGAAATAGTGGGGGAGGAGAAAATGAGATGCTCCCCCTGCAAGTCATATATTTATCTTCTTCTTCTACAAGATCCAGATTAGTCTGTTTATATGCATTTGACAATCTGAAAATCAGCAAAGAATAGTTTTGAAAAGCAGTTATCAACAAAACCTGGTAAGGTAGGAAGGAACTGAGTTCTTTCCATTACATTAACATCCACTATTGACTAGCAGTGCAATCCTATACAGGGTTACACCCTTCTAAGGCTATAGGCTTCCCTGGATTTAGAATGGTGAGGGTGTTTAGGATTGCACTGCAAATAATTCATTTAACGTTGTCAAGAGCCTTATTTTCTCAATAAAAAGCTACTCTGTGATATAGCGTAAATCAAAGGAGCAACCCAGCCCCCAAGATGTTGCATAATTTATGGGCAGTCCCTAATATCTTGGCTGTTCTAGTTTTGCTTCCCCCTTGACAGGTATCTGTCTCCCCTCTGAAAATCAGCAAACAGACTACAAATATTCATTTATATTCAAATTCATTAATATTGGGAAGGGTCTAAATGTTCCATGAGGTTTCAGAACATCAACAAATGACAGTTTCTAAATGTCTGTCTTCAGTTTCAAATAATATGCCATGGGAGAGAGAAATGCTAGGAATTGACATAAAACAAAACATGGTGAAATATACTGGGTTCGAGATGCGTAAAGTGATCAGCTCATAATTTATTAGTGATTTCAGCAAGGGGAAAGAAGACTGAAAATCCGTGGCTGAAGCCAGGTATTTATGCCTGAAAAAGGTTACACCCAAAACACATCCCACAAGAGGCTATTTATACACCCCACTCCCAACAACAGGCTATTTACACTCTATTGTTTCCCAACTGGTTTACTCTAGGATCCCTGTCTCCCCACTGGTCCATTCTAAGATCCTAGCAAGCTATTCTTATGCATCCTCAAGCTACATCCTTTTGCAAGTACAGTTCAGGCTCAATACATAACACATGGGGAGTGCAGGAAAGGAGTCCTTTGTAATGGTGAGCATGAAACACACAAACAAAACTAGAGAGAGAAGTCAAATACAAATAGCAGCATATCTAGGGCTGTGATTCTCCACACACTTACTTGAGAATAAGCCCCACTAAATGGAAAGCATAAATACATATAAGATGACGTTGCATGACCCAGAAGAATACAATATCAGACTGATTTCCATGATCTTGCAGCCACTAGCCAGAGTTGACTGCACCAAGATCAATGTCAATGCTTTGAAGGCATGCTACCAGCTTCTCAGCCAACATTCAGCAGCCAAACATACAATTGCCAGGCCGTATGTGTCCTTGATGTGAAGTACAACAAATGCGTGTTGTTCAGCATGTCATAGTCCGAGTCTTCAAGCTGCAAACCCAGTACTTTACAATGGCAACGAGTGATCCTGACTATGCAACCTGCTCAGCACTGGCCATTGATCCAGTGGAAGCCGCCACGCCCCACACTGCTCCCGAGCAGCACTGCACCACGCACCGTACCCCTGGACACCACTCCCTGCTCCACACAAGAGCCATGACTGTTGCTCTGGGACACCTCGAGGTCTTCGACCCCACACACCCTGAGTTCTGGGAATTGTGGGTAGATCAGCTAATGTGTTTCTTCACCTACCACGAGGTCACCGATGCAGGCAAGAAAAGGGCTCTCCTCCTCAGCACATGTGGAGTGGCCACCATTCAGCTAGCAAAAAGCCTCCTGGCACCCAAGGCACTCATGGAGAATACATATGATGAGATCGTCGAGGCTTTGATGAAGTACTATATGCCCAAGCCCACAATGATGGCCAAACGTATGGACTTCCAAGCACACCTCCAGAAGCCCAGCAAGACAGCCGCCGCCTTCATGGCTGACCTCCACCAAAACGTGATGGGTTGTGGGTTCACGAAGGTAGAGGAGAACATCTTGACACTGTTTGTCTGGGGCCTGTGAGACACCAAACTCTGTCGCAAACTAGTAGGCACCTCTGACCTCAAAATTGAGGATGCTCTACAGACTGCCACCACATATGAGGCCTCCCATCATGACCATCCCTCATCGGCAGCACACCTCATATTATCCGAAGCGACGTCCAACAACTCGGATGAAGAAGAAGTCCGGCTTGTCTGTCCCTCCAGCTGCAGACAGCCACCCTTACCCGCTGGAGCGACCAACAAGCCCGCCACCACAGCACCATGTGCCAGCTACAGAGACGCCCATGAATGCAGCACGTGCCATTTCCGCGATGCAATATGCCACACGTGGGAAGCAAGGGCACCTAGCACACGCTTGCTGGTCCAAAGGTGCCTGGGCTTCGAACACATAGCTGCAACAACGCCGCCGGGCCATGACACACTACAAGGCCACCACAGACATGGAGGAACTGTACCTTCTCACAAGCCAACCTTCACTCCAGGTACTACGTCTCCCCAGCCAGATGGCGGCCCCTAAAATACAGGTCTAGGTTCTGATAGAGTGGTCCCCTTGCTCCATGGAGTTAGACTCAAGGTCCGCGGCATCCATCACCTCAGTGGAAACACTGTAAAGAGTTTGTCCAAACAGGGGCCCCCGCCTGCAATGCTCACCCTTGAACTTGGTGGACTTCCAAAGAAACCCAATTCCTATACGGGGCTTGGGGGCTTTCTGGGTAAAGTACTGGGGGTTCGAGGGCTACCTGGACTTAATAGTAGTCGAAGGAAACCTCGTCAGCCTCCTCGGGCGGGCTTGGTTTGCTCCGCTGGGAATCACAATCAGGGCGGGAGGGGTTAAGCAATGCGCCCCAAGAGATTTTAGCAATGTTTGTGGGGAATTCCCCACAGTGTGTTGATGGGGCTCTAGGATGTTACACAGAACCCCCAGTTTCCTTACAACTTGACCCTAAGGTGGCCTCCTCTGCATGTGGTTCTGTAGCACCCCATTTGCCTTACGGCCTAAAATTGACGCAGAGTTGGACCACTTGGTGGTGCAAGGGGTCCTGGAACTGGTCTCCCATGTCGCATGGGAGACCCCCAAACTTACCCCCATGAAACCCAACGCTGACATCCGCATCTGCACGGATTATAAATGCACCTTGAACAAGGCTCTGCAGGACCATGCGTACCTGGTCCCAGTAGTAAGTCATGTGTTAGCCACGTTAGCAGGGGCCAAAATCTTTGGCAAGCTGGACCTGGCCAAGGCATACCAACAGCTGCCAGTTGATGATGCCACGGCTGCTGCCCAGACCAGGGGACGTTCAAGGTGAAACGGTTACAGTTCAGGGTGTGTGTGGCTCCAAGAATCTTCCAGCATTTAATGGACTCTCTTTTAAAAGGGATCCTTGGAGTGATGCCATTTTTCGACGACGTCCTCATTGCCGCAGCAACCCCAGACTAATTCGCCACCCGTCTCCGCGTAGTCCTCCGCCGCTTCAATGAGGCCGGCCTGAAGGTGAAGCAGGAAAAGTGCCTGCTGGAGTCCCCAAAGTGGATTTCTTGGGGTTCCAGGTCGATGCGTCAGGCCTCCATCTGGCGAGGGACAAGTTCAAGGCAATCATGGAGGCCCCGCCACCCAAGTTCAAGGTGGAACTTCAGGCATTCCTTGGGCTGCTGAATTTTTATCACGCCTTCCTTTCCCACAAAGTGGCAGTGGCAGCGCTGCTGCACAGATTATTGGACAAAATGGCGCCGTGGTCGTGGGGTCCCCGGGAATCCACAGTGTCCTGGAGAGTCAAGGTGCTCCTGATCTCCGAGGTGCTGATGCATTTTGATGAATCTCTGCCAGTGATCCTCACCTGTGATGCCTCCCCTTACAGTGTGGGTGCGATTTTGGGCCACCAACTCCCTGATGGCCGCAAGGTTCCGGTGGCTTACTACTCCCAAACCTTATTGGCTGCCAAGAGAAATTACGTCCAGATTAACCGGGAGGGCCCGGCAATTGTTACTGGGGTCAAAAAGTTTCACGATTTTTTTGTATGGGTGGCCCTTCACTATTGTGACAGACCACTGGCCGCTCCTTGGACTCTTCGCAGCCAACAAACAGACTCCCCAGGTGCTTTCCCCCCAGGTCCTCTGCTGGTCCCTTTTCTTGATGGGTTACAACTACCCCCTGGAACACCACCCAGGGAAAGCAATGGGGCATGCTGACACCCTCAGCTGGCTGCCACTCCCTTCCGTTGATGCTGACCCAGCTCCCGCTCATTGAGTCCTCCTGCTTGAGGACCTTCCCGAGCCACCCCTGCAGGCCGCAGATGTCACCAGATGCTCAGCCCACGACCCTGTCATCTCCCAGGTTTTGGGCTGGGTGTTAAGGGGGTGGCCTGTGGGCTTCACAGCTCCAGAATTCACAACCTTCGCTACCTGCAAGGACGAACTGTCAGCGTACAAGGGGTGCCTGCTGTGGGGGAATAGGGTGGTCATCCCCAAAGCCCTGAGACAACGCATCCTCACCGCACTCCACAAAGCCCACCTGGGAATAGTCCGAATGAAGGCCCTGGCCCAGAGCTATGTCTAGTGGCCTGGGATCGATGCAGAGATCAAGTCCTGGGTGCGAAGGTGTCAGATGTGCCGAACACACCACTTAATCCTGGGAGTCCACCCACAAGCTGTGGTCCCAGCTTCACATAGATTTTGCCGGCCCATTTCAAGGACTGCTCTTCTTAGTCACCATGGACTCATATTCCAAATGGTTGGAGATTAGCCCCATCACCACCACATTATTGAAAGCAGTCATCCGCACGCTGCGCTGGATCTTTGTGACCCATGGGCTGCCGAACACGATGGTCTCCCGACAATGGAGCAGCGTTTACTTCGGAGGAGTTCCTCCAAAGGAACTTAATCCAGCACGTGAGGTTCGCACCCTTCCACCCTGCTACCAATGGACAAGCGGAGCAGATGGTGTAAACGGCAAAGGAAGCCCTCAGCAGAATCGCAGGCGGGGACTGGGAGTTCCAACTAGCCCATTTCCTTCTAACCCAGTGGACCACACCAAACCCCATCAACAGTTGTTGCTCTGCTAAGCTCCTGATGGGTCGCCGCCCCACCATTCTGCTGGACCGGCTGCATCCGGACTGGGTGCCGGAGTCACGAATGCTGGTCAAAGGGAGGCTCCCCGGGGGTTCTTCCCGGAAGACCCCATCTTCATCCGGAACTTTTGGAAGGGACCCTCGTGGCTGGCGGGCCGGGCTGTTAGGCCCACAGGCCCAGTCTCCTATGAAGTGTCCACGGATGACAGCCAGCTCCTCAAGAAGAATGTGGACCAGCTACAGCGGCGACAGATCCCGGCAGAGGAAGAGGCTCCACTGCGGCTTGTGGGACCTGTGAGCTACACCCCAGAAGCAAGCGTAAGTGAAAGTCCATCTGCCCCGATCGAGACCCCAACAACTGTGGCACCACTCACACTGCTGGGCCCAGAAGAGGTGCCGCCACTGCAGAGTATCTAGGCCAATAGCCTGGAGCTGGTCGCAAGTGACCCTGTCTCAGCATCCCGGCATTCCCTAAAAGAGCGCCAGCCGCCAGCCTACCTACAGGACTATGTGACTTAGGTTGGTTTTGAACTGTGGGGGGAGGGGTATTGTGTCCATGGACCACCACCAGGGGTCCACAGCCTCAGTACTGAGCTTGGTTCCAAACACAATAGGGGATAAGGATCCTAGGCCATCCTTAGTCCTCCAATAGGAGCAGTGGCGGGAGATTCAACCCCCCTAATGGAAATGTGGGTGTGTCTGGGATGGGTGTATATAGCTGGCCCTTACCGGGCCGTGTGTGTCCTTGGTGTGAAGTACAATAAACGCATGTTGTTCAGCATATCATAGTCTGAGTCTTCATGCTGTGAACCCAGTATTTTACAGTCACTGTAAAATGAGCTAAGATGCAAATTTTCCTGAGTTTGAATACAAAAATTCACAGCAGAGATGAGGCATAACAAGATAAAAGAACACTCTCTATTTCCCATTTTTATACACAGGTTCCAAAAGAACAATGTGCATGATCCACAGTAAAGTCTTGCTGTTGTAGGAATGCTGGCTTCAGAATGACTGTAAGGCTTTCTATTGCATAGCCTAGTAATCATTTGGCTCTTATAGTTTATGTGTTTAAAATACAGGAAGATAAAATACCTCACAGGGAAGGGAAACACTATGTGGGAGATAAAATATCTCACAGGGAAGGGAAATGCTGTGTGGTAATCTGTCCTGGAGCAAAACAACCCCATATTGGCCATTTTATGAGCAAAGACTACCAGCAATGGATCCAGGCCAGTGAAGCCTTAAAACTGAACTTCAGTTTTCACTGTTGTCCTTGAAACCCCTATAAACCTACAACTGGCACATGAAAGAAATGGATACAAGCTCAAAATCTGGATTGGCAGTCAGATGTAGAAACTATGAGCAATTAAAATGTGGTGACTGGCTTGTTGATCTTATGACACTTCAGCACTCAGGATCAAACTTGATGTGAAGCAGGAGGTCCATTATCAGGTTATCACGCCATATTTATTCCAAAGCACTTTCTCAGGATTAAAAACAGTCATGAGAGAGGCCAGATCAGTGACCCAGCAGGGAGGAGGGTATTTAACCCCTTTGCCCTATATGTTTTCTGACTTTAATCCCCCCTACACTTGCTACTATTTGTTCCATGGGTGAAAAACACACAAATAATCACATATAGCAATAACAAGATGTTGTGGGGAATTGGTGTGCTATAGGCATGTCTTTGAATTCTTGGGTCTTCCTCTAGTTGTCTTTTGTTTTTATGACTTTGGTTCTGTAAAAATTTTAAATAGGTTACTGAGCTCTTACCTGGTCGTATTTTGCCACCTCCTATCCCTCTTGATTTCTATGAAGCCAAAAAGAAAGGCCTTCATAGAGTGGCAAAAACACAGATGGCAGATCCAGAGCTTTGCATACACTCTTAACCTATTTATTTATTTATTATTTGTATTCCTATCCCTCCCATCCCGTGGACAGGCTCAGGGCAGGTAACACCATTATAATAAATACAATTACAATTTAAAACACAATATAAACATTAAAACAATGGGTACAGCTTATAACAAATGTCAGCTGGCTATAAATATTCTGGCCCAATGGAGAGCCAGTTTGGAGTAGTGGTTAGAAGTGCAGACACTAATCTGGGAGAACTGGGTTTGATTCCCCTCTCCTCTACGTGCAGCTGCTGGTGTGACCTTGGGTCAGTTACAAGTTCTTTCAGAGCTGTTCTCTCAAGAGCAGTCCTTGAAAGAGCTCTCTCGGCCCCACATACTTCACAGGATGTCTATTGTGGGGAGGGGAAGGGAAAGGAGATTGTAAGCCACTCTGAGACTTTGAGTGAACGGCCAGGTATAAATCCAATCTCTTCTTCTTCTCTTCTACAGTAAATTAAAGGCCAATTGTCAGTAGTCAATAAGTGGGAGGGTGACAGCAACCTCAGGGAGGCCATATGTAGGCACCTGCTGATCAACCAAAGGCCTGGCAGAACAGCTCTGTCTTGCAGGCCCTGTGGAATTGAAGAATATCCCGCAGACCCCTGGTCTCAAGAGGGAGCATATTCCACTAGGCTGGGGCCTGGACAGAGAAAGCCCTGGCCCTGGCTGAGGCAAGACGGACGTCCCTTGGGCCAGGGACCACCAGGAGGTATTGATCTTTAGAGAGTAATGCTCTTCAAGGGGTGTATGGAAAGAGGCGGTCCCTTAGATATGTTGGTCCTAGGCTGTATAAGGCTTTGAATGTCAAAACCAGCACCTTGAAGCGAACCCAGTTCTCAACCAGCAACCAATGCAGTTGGCAGAGCACATGCCTAACATGAGCCCACACAGGCATCGACGTCAGCAGGCACGCTACCGCATTCTGCACCAGTTGTAATTTCCGGGTCAGCTCAAGAGTAAGCCTGTGTAGAGCGAGTTGCAGTAATCAAATCTGGAAGTAACCATTGCATGGGTCACTGTAGCTAGGTCTTGGGGAAAGATAGGGCTTCAGTAATCTAATCTGCCTGAGATGGAAAAATGCAGATCTGGCGACTGTGGCAACCTGGCCCTCCATGAAAAGAGAGGCATTCAGTGTCACTCCCAGACTTCTCACTGTCTGGGCCGGCACCAAAGGTGTCCCTTTCAGTATGGGGAGTCTGGCACCCACATCCATCCCCCCTTGACCCAGGTACAGAGGACCTCCGTCTTCGATGGATTTAACTTCAGCCGATGGATTTAACTTCTACAAGCATGGACAGTTTCAAGAGGGAATTAGATAAACATATGGAGCAGAAGTCCATCAGTGGCTATTAGCCACAGGGTATAGATGGGAACTCTCAGTCTGGGGCAGGTGATGCACTCTATTCTTGGTGCTGGAGGCGGCAGCAGTGGGAGGGCTTCTAGTGTCCTGGCCCCACTGCTGGACCTCCTGATGGCACCTGGTATTTTTGGCCGCTGTGTGACAGAGTGTTGGACTAGATGGGCCATTGGCCTGATTCAACATTGGCTTCTCTTATGTTCTTATGACATTGCCACAACCATCCAGCCACCGTGTCCAAAGCCTCAGCCAAGTTTGCAGGAATGGAAGACGGATGGCTGTCCATTAACAGATAAAGCTGGGTGTCATCAGCATACTGATGACAACCCAGTCCATAGCTCCAGACTAACTGGGCAAGAGGGTGCATATAGATGTTAAATAACGTTGGCGAGAGGATCATCCACTGTGGCACTCCACATTCCAGTGGGTATCGTGGGGAGACCCTCCTGCCAAGCACCACCCTCTGTCCCCAATCATGAAGAAAGGAGGAGAATCATTTCAAGACAGTTGCCTGAACTCCTACATCGGTGAGGCGGTGAGTCAATAGATCATAGTAGCTATATGGACTTATGGGCTCCCCTAACTGAGCACTATAGCATGCTCCCTTTTCTACTTTTGCTTTGATTTATCTGTTCCTAACCTGTCAGGATGATAAGGGGGAAGAGATCATGCTTGGAAAGACTGACATAATTTTCATAAAGAGCTCCCTGATGATCGTCTGTAGTAACTTCTCTCCTAAATATTGCCTCTTTAGGCTCTAAGAGAGCACTCTTTTGACCCTTAAGGCTCAAAACCTTTCAGGCATACATACTGTTACATCATGTACATACAATAATAAATTTAACACACTGTATAGTAGCTAGAAGAAGAAGAAGAGAAGAGACTGGATTTATACCCCGCCCTTCACTACCCAAAGGTGTCTCAGAGCGGCTTACAAACTCCTTTCCCTTCCCCTCCCCACAAAAGACACCCTGTGAGGTAGGTGAGGCTGAGAGAGCTCCAACAGAAACTGCTCTTTTTTCAAGAACAGCTCTTATCAGAACTATGGCTTGCTCAAAGTCATCCAGCCAGGTGCAAGCGGAAGCGGAGGAGTGGGGAATCAAACCCGGTTTTCCCAGATTAGAGTCCGCGCACTTTACCACTACACCAAACTGGCTACCCATTGTAACTTCCATTAAGTACAGGACATTGAAGCAAGTACATGATAAGGAGGGGGGAAAACATTGAGCCATCACATACCACTTCATCAGCTTTCAACAGTCTCTAGCTATCTATCTGGACATCAACACCATGGATTTACCTGGAATCAGGGCTGACGTCCAGCGTCTACTGAATTTATGTGGGAACTGGTCAGCCTCTAAGGAAGTTCGATTGGAATGTCAGTTTGGCACCAGTTTGAAAAGGGACAAATGTTGAATCCATGAAGCTGCCTTATACTGAATCAGACCCTAGGCCCATCAAGGTCAGTATTGCCTATTCGGACTGGCAGCAGCTACTCAGGATCTTAAGTCGAAGTCTTTCACATCATTTACTACCGTAAGACTTAACAAAACAAAATGTGTGGCAATGGATGCTTGAATGTACCACATTTATAGCTACCTTGGGACTCGTGTTAGGAAAGCCGCTGAGGCCCCTCAGCTGTTTCCACAGCTGCCACTGACCATTCTTCCTGGCAGAATAGGTTACAGCTCAAGATACTGGCCCAAGGGCAGGCTGATGGCATGTGATAAAACTGCTGACATGAGTGGTCAGTGCCTGGATGGGAGACCTCCAGGGAATCCCATTATACTGTCTTCAGTTTTAGAATGGAAAAATGGAGGAATATAAATGTTATCAATAAAAGATCGTAAAACACCAGGCAAACCAATTTTCTACTAACACTACAGTTCCAGTTTTCCTAAATATGTTTTGTAACATCGTTCTGTACATTTCTCTACCCAGTTGTTTTGAGACTTTCCAGGCAATTTAAGGCCAGTGCAAAACACTTTTACGTCAGTGTGCTTCTAATCTGTAGTTGATATTGTAATTAGGGGTGATGCTTCTAATGCTGATGTGGTTTTAATTATGTGTTTATGATTAGTGTTTTAGTATGAGCAAACTAGAGTTTCATGAAACACAAAACAAGATAACACAGTTTTATACATACTGTATCTCAGAATTCTGCTTCAGTATAATTTTATTGGCTTCTATCCAATCCTGTGTTTCCTCCAGTGGAACAGCACTGTACTTCCAAGTGCAGAAGAGGGTAGCTGTTTCCACTGATTCTCCCCACCACCACTGCCAGCCTCTATTTTGCCTCCTATACTCTTTCAGGGAGGGCTCAGTGGGCAGCTGCAAGAAAGGAAAGCAATACTGACCAAGATCTCCTTGCAGCAGCTTTCTCCTTGCAAAAAACAACTTTGCAAGATACCGAGCAACTGCGAATAAGAAAATGAAACAAGGAACCTTTTTGCCCTTCCTATTTCACATATTGATATGCACATTGAAATGAACAGAGAAGCAGGCTTCATTTACCGGAAAAGCAAGCTGAACTCACCCAGAACAAGCAGCTCCACTGACTCCTCGTTCTCACCATCCACATCATCCGGCGTGACAATAATGCAGTAGTACAGCCCACTGTCTCCCCACATCAGTTTTCCAATGTGTAGGTCTGCATCTGAAAAACAGTGCCAGATCAAGAGAAGAATCAGAGGCACAACAAAAAAGGTGAAGGCCTACTAAGCTTACATAGGGTTGCCACCCTCCAGGTAGCACCTAGAGATTTCCTGCTATTACAACTGATCTCCAGATGACTAAGATAAGTTCCCCTGGAGACAATCAATGGACTCTATCACACTGGAGGATGGACTCTATGGCATTGTATCATGCTATGGTCCCTCCTCTCCCCAACCCTGCCCTCCTCAGGCTCCACACCCAAAATCTCCATGTATTTCCCAACCTGGAGCTGGCAATCCTAAGCCTACATCCCCATGTTGTAGAAGGGACAGAATCTTGAGAGTGGCTGAATGAAGTACATGGTCAATACTGCAGTATTTATTTATTTATTTATCACATTTCTACCCTGCCCTCCCCGCTAGCGGGCTCAGGGCGGCTTGCAATAGGGCACCAGATGCCTACACATAAAACAGCAAAAAAAAGGATAAAACAATCAACATTAAAGTGCTCAGTGGTTACAATGAAAATCTAACAAGATGGCATCACATTTACAAGATGGACTCCCCCGAATCTTACATAACAATAAGGGATTAAAACCCATAGTTGTTACTCGACTCCACCCAGCGGTACTGACCACAGCAATGTTATGGTTGTTCTTCATGGAGCTGCCCCACCGATCTACCAATGGTGGTAATGGTAGTGGTAGTGGTGGTAGTAGTGGCTCCTACTCAAAAGCCTGGCAGAAGAGCTCTGTCTTACAGGCCCTGTGGAACTGTAAAAAGTCCCGCAGGGCCCTGATCTCCTCTGAGAGCTCATTCCACCAGGTCGGAGCCACCACTGAAAAGGACCTGGCCCTAGTTGCAGCAAGCTTGGCCTCCCTGGGGCTTGGAGTCACCAGGCGATGTTGTGTCCCCGACCAAAGTGCTCTTTGGGGCATATGTGGGGAAAGGCGGTCCCTCAGGTATGTCGGACCCTGGCCATATAGGGCTTTAAAGGTAAGCACCAGCACTTTGAAGTGAATCCGGTATGGTATAGGCAGCCAGTGCAGCGCTTTCAACACAGGCCGGATGTGCTCCTGCCTAGGGGCGCCCACCAACAGCCTGGATGCAGCATTCTGCACTAGCTGCAGCCTCCGGATTTGTGACAAAGCCAGCCCCATACAAAGAGCGTTGCAGTAGTCTAACCTCGAGGTGACCATCACATGGATCACTGTAGCCAGGTCATCGTGTTCGAGGAAAGGAACCAACTGCCGAATCAGCCGAAGGTGGTAAAAGGCAGATTTGGCAGTGGCTGCCACCTGGGCCTCCATAGTTAAGGCAGGATCCAGGAGCACTCCCAAACTCCTAACCTCTGATGCTGGCACCAAAGATGCCCCATCGAAGGTTGGAAGCGGGAGCCCCAACCCCGAACTGACCCGACCCAAGCACAGGACCTCCATCTTCGCCGGGTTTAGTTTCAACCGGCTCAGCCTGAGCCACCCAGCCACGGCCTGCAAAGCCCGGTGAAGATCTTCTGGGCCAGAGTCCGACTGGCTGCCCAACATCAGAGAGAGCTGGGTGACATCCGCATATTGATGACACCCAAGCCCATACCTCCGGGCAATCTGGGTGAAGGGGCGCATGTAGATGTTAAACAACATCAGGGGAGCACCGCCCCCTGAGGCACTCCACATTCAAGTGGGTGCCTCCGGGACTGCTGTTCCCCTAGCACCACGCTCTGTCCCCAACTTTGGAGAAAAGAGGCAAGCCATTGAAGGGCGAGCGCCTGAATCCCCGCATCGGCAAGGTGGTGGGTCAGCAGCTGGTGGTCAACCATATCAAATGTGGCCAACAGATGTAACAACAGCAGAGCCGCCACACCGCCCCAATCCAGATGCCTCTGGAGGTCGTCAGTAAGGGCGACCAGAACTGTCTCCATCCCATGGCCCGGGCAGAAGCCGGATTGAAGCCAAATAGGGCAAATTGGACACCGGCCGATAGTTGGTCAAATCAGCCAGGGCCAAAGTTGTTTTTTTCAAGAGAGGGTGGGCCATCGCTTCCTTGAGTGTCTCAGGGAACTGCCCCTTGAAGACAGACTTGTTGACAATATCCCTCAAGGCACCTTGGAACCCCTCGTGGCCCACTTTAATGAGCCAGGAGGGGCACGGATCAAGGTCACATGTGGTTGGGTGCACATGTACGAGCAATCTGTTGACTTCCTCCAGGCTGAGCTGGTCAAAACACTCTAAACCTGACATCAAAGACACACATGGGGTCTGCAGGTGAGCTAAAATCTGCTCGCTGCCTAAACAAGGTCGGGGTGGGACATTCAAACGGGCCTTCAGAGCATAGTGGTCCAACCATGGTACTACTACTGCAGTAATCCGGTCCACTATAATCCCCATCGCGAAGATCAAGTCGAGCATGTGCCCGGCCTGATGCGTGGGGGTCGACACGAATTGGGAGAGTCCCAGTGACGCCATGGATGTCACTAGGTCCATTGCCCAACTAAAGGCCACGTCATCGGCATGGACGTTGAAGTCACCCAAGACCAGAAGCCTAGGGTGCTCCAGCACCCAGCCTGATACAGCCTCCAGTTGGGATGGCAGGATACTGGCTGGTGTATTAGGTGGTCGGTACACTAGCCAGATTGCCAAACTCTTCTCGGCCTCCAGCACCAGACCAACACACTCTATGCCCACAATCTCCAGCGGGGGGAGCGACCTGAAGGAGTAAGCCTCCCGCACGAATATCACCACTCCTCCCCCCCACCCCCTAGTCTGCGATTGGTGTAGGACTGAGAACCCAGGTGGGGTAAGTTGGGAGAGAGCTATAGTCTCCCCAGGGGTCATTTCATAGAAAAAGAGCTGCAGGAGCTCATTAGCATACGATATGCTGCTGAACTATTAGGCTATTAGCATATTGGCTCATTAGCATATGCCACACCCCCTGACATCACCGGAAGTGATGTCAGAAGGGGAAGCAAAAGGGGAGGAAGCATCTTCAAAAGCCTCCCCTTCCCTTCCCAGCCAGCCTGCCAAGGTGGGGGGGAGTAAACTTTAAACCCCTTCTCACTAGAGTCGGGATGCAGGAGGGAAAGAAAGAAGGAAGAAAAGAAAGAAAGAAAGAAAGAAAGAAAGAAAGAAAGAAAGAAAGAAAGAAAGAAAGAAAGAAAGAAAGAAAGAAAGAAAGAAAGAAAGAAAGAAAGAAAGAAAGAAAGAAAGAAAGAAAGAGAAGGAGGAGGGAAAGAGGAAAAGGAGAGAAGGAAAGGAGGGAAAGAAGAAAAGAGAAAGAAAGAGAGAGAAGGAAAGGAAGAAAGAGAGAGAAAGAGAGAGAGAGAGAGAGAGAGAGAGAGAGAGAGAGAGAGAGAAAGAAAGAAAGAAAGAAAGAAAGAAAGAAAGAAAGAAAGAAAGAAAGAAAGAAAGAAAGAAAGAAAGAAAGAAAGAAAGAAAGAAAGAAAGAGAGAGAGAGAGAGAGAGAGAGAAAGAAAGAGAGAGAGAGAAAGAGAGGGGGGGGCAAAGAGAGGGGGGGCTCCAGGGGGGATTTCCCACCCCCATCAAGCCCCCGCCACCCCCACACTTACCACAATCAAGCTTCCGCCAGTGGGGGGCACTTTGGGTGTCCCCCGGGCCACAGTGCTTCTGTGTGGGCCCAGGGACACCAGCTGGGGGTGGGGCTTGCTGCCACCGCCATTTGTGCTGGCTCCTGAGCTGCCAGAGCAGTGCTCTGGCATGCTCCAAACCAAAAAAGACCCCTGAGTCTCCCCATCCCGCACCCAGGTCTCAGTCATGCATGCCAGGTCTACCTGTTGTTCCATGACAAAGGACTATAGTGTTATTATTAATAGACCTGGCATTGCACAACACCAATGACGGAGGGGGGTTACTGCTCCTCGCCCCACTGCTGACATCCTTTGGGATGGGTTGCAGTCTGGAAGGGTGCCGAGCCATTTTATTTCTCAGTGTCCTTCCCTTAACACCCTGCCTGGGCCCACCACTATACTTCCCCTCCCAAAGAGCAACGGAATCTGCTGTCCTGGCATTCCTGCACCAGCCAGTCCATGCCGTGGCTCCAGACCACCGGTGGGCCATCTACACAGGCAGTCCTCCTTACAAGAGCTGCCGCAATATCCGCTCCCAGTGCTGCAGACCCAGTCTAATCCAACTCAACTGCTATACAACTATAAATCTGACTAATCTGCTGTACAGAATTGCAAAGATACAAATTCTACAATCGTCCTATCACCTAGCCATTCGATGAATAGTTACAACAAGTCTACCTGGCAATCACAAAATTCAATCATTCAGCATTCATCAACTTAATGGCAGGATAATACTCACTCGCTCCACTCTCATACCCTTACATCCACACAGACGAGAGCTGCTGCCAGTCTAGTTCAGTTCTAATATCTGGCTCCACAGCTGCCAGGCGGAGCAAGACACAACAGCCCCACTCCCTACTGGCTGGTCTTCTGCGGGCCCACCACTGGGGGCGCGCCACTCACTCCGTTCTCCAGGCTCTCCGCACTCTCCTCGGCTGCAAGCTGATCTCCACAGGCATTGAGAGTCCCACTGCCCATCGCCGTCCTGCAGGCTCAAGGGCAGGGATCCGTGATTCGCCAGTGGTCCCCACTCCACTTCTCCCACCTAGCTTGCAGTGCCCAGTAGCCCGCTGCCAAGATTGTCCAGTCTTCCTCGCCGTCCCCGTCACTGGCACTGGTGCAAACCTGTCACTGCTTGTGCCCATGTCAGCCCACCGGCCGGCCGGCTGGAGGCCCCCAGAAAAGGGAACAGCCCCCCCCCCAGACTTCTCCACCAATGGCCGCGGGGCCACCAGCCGGCTGGCTGGGGGGGGCACAAAAGGGGAAAGCCCCCCTCAGAAGTATCCACTGCCGCCGCCAGGCACCTGGTCACCAACAGAAGATCGTCACTCCAACCAGCCATCCAGGCCCAAGCTGCACCGCTGTCGCTCACCTCACTCACCCCACTCACCTTACTGGCACCAGCAGCAACCGCATGCCAGGCCAAGGCAGCACACCGCGGACAACACACCAAGTAGGCCAAACCAGCGCACTGTATCCAGCCGGGGTCAGGTCGAGAAAAAAAGCGGGGGCTGGGGTGTTTTCGCACCACACACCCTGCATAGGTGTTCGACCAGTCTGCATTTCCTGGCTCAGAGTATTTATTGCTGTTATTTATTGCGCTCCAGCTCCTTTAGGTCCTCAGTTGCAGGAGCACGAGCACAACACTACCTGCAACGTTGCCATCTTAGGTCGAACCATGACAAGGAAACAGAACAGTAAACAAAAAAATTACTGTTAAGGAACACTGGTTAGTGCAAGGATGTTGAACTCATTTGTTATGAGGGCCGGATCTGACATAAATGAGACCTTGTTGGGCTGGGCCATGTGTGCCATAAAATGCAATGCCAGGTAGCAGAGATATAAACTTTATAAAGGACACAAACAGAGAGGGTTTTTTTTTTCTTAAAATAAAAACATGCTTAAAACATTAGCACTCTTGCAATATTTTGTTTCTTTAACAGTGTCTGATATCTGGCACCTCTTGCACTGAATTATTGCATCAAAATGTCTGTTCTGTTGCAATTTTGAGCATGCTGTTTAGGTGTGTATCTGTAAGCTGCAAACCTACAATGACGCAGCAGCAGCAGAAATGGAAGAAGAAGCAGAAGCCAGTTCCACTGCAGACCTGATAGAAGCCCTCTGGGGGCCTGATCCAGCCCCTGGGCCACATGTTTGACACCCCTGGGTTAGTGTGTGGTACTTGCATTTGGGAGCCCTATATTTAAATTCCAGGAGAAGAAAAAATGAGCTGCAAAACTGTTTACATGGAATGTGAAGTGGCAAACCAGTTCAGTTCTGGAGCTAAGGCCATACAGCAAAGAAATCACAAACAAATATGTAATCAAAGCATGCTAAATAAATGCAACAATCCCAATCAAAATGTTCCAGTTTGGTGTACTGGTTAAGTGTGTGGACTCTAATCTGGGAGAACTGGGTTTGATTCCCCACTCCTCCACTTGCAGTTGCTGGATGGCCTTAGGCAAGCCACAGTTCTGTTAGAGTTGTTCTCTCAAGTACAGTTCTGGAAAGAGCTCTCTCAGCCCCACCTACCTCACAGGGTATCTCTTGTGGGGAGGGGAAGGGAAAGGAGTTTGTAAGCCGCTCTGAGACTTCGAGTGAAGGGGAGGGTATAAACCCAATCTCCTCCTCTTCTTCTTCTTCTTCTTCTTCTTCTTCTTCTTCTTCTTCTTCTTCTTCAAATTAGGCATAGCTCCATATCTCTTGCAAGTCATGGAGCTGTGCCTAATTGGAACATTTTGATCAGGACCTCACTTATACATGTGTATTTATTGTATGTTAATGAAGACTTACCTGAGCTACCTGACGAAGGAATAGATCTGAAATACTGATTATATTATCTGGAATGGCATTGTTTCTACTTGGAACAGACCTTATTCACTACCAGCCACAGTACATAGAGGTTTGGAATTCAGTTCAAGGACATGTGATATTTATATAAACAAAAAAAAATTCTCTGTGTGCCTGTTCTATTTATGAAGGAAGTCTGCTGCTTTTGAGATATACTGTGGGTTTGAGTTTGTTACCACCCACTTTTGGATAATTGTTCCTTATTATGTTTGTGATTCTACAATTATGTGTGTGTGTGTGTGTGTGGCATTATTATTGACTTTGTTTTCCATATAATTATTGTTGCATTTATTTAGCGTGCTTTGACTAGATTTGTTTGTGATTTCTTTGCTCTTTTTTCTGTAGCTGCTTTCTACTAAGGCCATACAACAGACATCAGGAGTAAGCATTATCCTCAACAAAACCCATCCCTGTCCCAAAGCCTTTTCTTGAAAGGAGACTGAGTACAACAGCATGCTACATAATCCAACGAAATACACCAGATGGGC
This sequence comes from Gekko gecko, assembly GCA_029375565.1. Taxonomy (NCBI): domain Eukaryota; kingdom Metazoa; phylum Chordata; class Lepidosauria; order Squamata; family Gekkonidae; genus Gekko; species Gekko gecko. Next base: position 64,887,198 of record JAPDNY010000004.1, on the reverse strand, counting down.
ATAATAGTAATTATGCCTGTATAGCATTACAAATAATTCAATTACTATCATTTCAAAAGCCTAGGGGACAAGCATTTGATTCATTTGTATGTACATTTGTCATGTAAACTGTGAAAACAGCAAGAAGCAGGTTCATGTTGTAAGCAAGTAACCTTCTGTGATTTTTCTTCTTACACTGTATTTGTCTTTAGCCTGTTTTCTCCAATAATATAATGTCCTAAAGTAGAAGGCTGATTAAAACAGAGAAGTGTTATACATTACAGTGACAGAACCAGGCAACTTTCCTCTTTTCTATTCTCCACCTCTCTTTCATTCTTCAAAACACCCCCTCAGAATAAAGAGTTTAGATGCTTAATTGTAAGCAAGGGATGTATAGAGACGTTCTAGGTTAAATTTACTAAAAACTGATCTTGTCCCTTTTATCTGTATGGGAGTAAATAACTGATGAAAGCTGGACTCAGATTCGCGCACAGGGTAAACTCTTCAGCTAGTGATACACTAAAAAGCTTTCTGCTGCATTGTGGCTCAAAAGCAAAACAATGGGGTCTGTAGTTCCTTTGAGTGGCCACACATTGAGATTTGGCTACAACCAATGACAAGGCAGTTTTGAAGTTTGAGACTGGTTTTGGAAATGAGCACATGTACTGCACATGATGAGGTTTCCAGTTTGATTTGGGAAATTCATCTATCTCAACCTGATCTGTCTACTGGGACCAAAAACAGTGAAATAAGATGAGGGGTGGAACAAGCCAATATTAGGGAACACACTGGGGTAGAACAGGGTTCTTACTTTATGGCACAGGTTGGACTAGACTAACTTGTGCATCCTTTGAATTCATCTATTCATTGATAAAGTTAAGCCAAATAATTAGTCAGCACAGTCCTGAGACTATTCCATAAGAAAATTCTAAAATACTCCCCTCCTTTTCCATAATTGCCAACAAAAAAGACAGGTTCTGATCATTTTTAAACCACTATAAAGTTACCATGAACAATGGTGACATCTCGTCCCTTGTAGAATTCTCCAATTGTGACTGCAGAACCCTGCTTGGAAGCCACAATGCGAACTGTTCTCCTGCTGTCAACGCAGTCCACATAAGGGTCCCATTCCAAGTTCCTCTTGCTCACTGCCTGGATCCCTGCAGAGACCACACCCAAAGCTTCTCCCATGCGATCCTGGCAATAGGACTTGAACTTCCATTGCACCACAGCTGGTTGTGTGGAAGAAGTCGAAAAGTGGCATCGAAGCACAACAGGCTGAAAAAGCATTGCTACCCGTTTCTTCTCAGGCACCCTGACCTGCAGTCCTTCAGTCACAGCTACAGAACAAAAGCATTAACATTAGTGAGTTGCAGGAGACAGACTATCTGTACATATGATGTATGAATACGGGCCAAAGTACACAAGATTTTTTTTTAACAAGTCAAATGCAGGTACTATCTAAATCTCTATGGGGGACTGCAAAAAAGGGGAAATGACTCTCCTCTCCTTTTAAAATGTTGTGGGTGTTTGATCCCGTGCCATTTCCCCAAGCCAAAGAGGCTGCAGTGGGGAGTTATCTCCCCCCTTTTGCAGCTGCATGTACTGAATTGGGTCCCAGAGTTTTAAACTGATCCCAGACCTAACTTGTGAAAATATGTGTAGTTTGGCCCTGAGATGGAATGCTAAACAGTTCCCCAAACCTTAGAATCTTTAGCACTAAGGAGAAATAGCACTGAGGGAAAATTGGCAGCATGAAAGTAGGATGACAGTTCTTTTAATGCCACAGAATAGTACAGAGCAGTTAATAAAGTGGTGCTTGAACACCACTTTGATTCCCATTTTCCCCTGGTTGTGAGTGTAGAAAGGTGAAGCAGCAGGAAATAAGCTACAGGTGAAACATAAGCAAATTTAAACTCTCACTGTGGGATTTACACAGAGCAATGAAAATACAACAACTTTGAGTCCCTGTTTGGAGAGGTAAGAAGGTTTTTATTTACATCCATCCTTTTTTCGTTAATGGCTAACACAAATAAAAGAAAAAGAAAATACCACTGGATCCAGGCAGGCCAATAGAAGAGGCCTGATTTGCTCCCCTCCCTTAAGTTTCTGAGATGAGAAATATTTAAAATTTCTTATAGACAAGGGCTCTTTAAGGGGAGAAAGCCCTTTTAAGAAGTACTAGCTAGTTTGCAGGAATTCTATTTTCACTGATAACAGAAGCAAATACTATTACCCAAGGATTTCGATTTAAATTACTTGTGGGATCATCTCTAATAGGGATGATATTAACTCAGGAAATCTGGAGCAGTTTAAGATATATCAAATTTAACCCAACCGTAACTGGATGCGGAGTATTGCAGTACATGTTCTATAGATCTAAATTTCATATCTCCAACTAACAGATGTGTACAAAAGAAAATTTCTCCAGGCAGGAAGGGTGAAAGATGAGACAAGTGATCAAAATGCTCAGTCATTCATACTCAATGGAAATAGACAATTTTAGTCACTGAACATTACTTCAGCCAATAGAACAGCTACACTGCCCTCTGGTGTGTTAAATTACATATATGGATTATATCACGGGTCCCCAATGTGGTGCCCATGGCTGCCATGATGCTGCAGACACATTTCCTGGCACCCGCCAAGTATTTTTAGAAAGTAGGTGGGGCCAGGTGGGGACTTTGCTCACCAAGGCTTCTCATTGGCCACTGGAGTTTTGATCGGCTGTCAGATTTTTAAACACATTGCTTTGACGGCAGCGGTCACTGCAGCACAAAGATCTTCACTATATGACAGAAGGTAAGCTATGGTAGCCGTTCTGTGGCTGGCTCTGCCTCCTGAGGCCAGCAGCTACTTTTTGGTTGCATCTACCATGCGGTGCCAGAATTCCAAAAGTATTTCCCTTTCTTACAGGGCAAATTTTCATAACACAGAAGGCATTAGTTAGAATATGTCTCTTACATCAGCATATAAAACACGACTGACCAACACAAGAAGCCCTTGTATAAACATGTATTTTAGGGCCATCTATGGCTTCAAAACCATTTCCAGCACCATGGATGTAGACATCACTTACATAAATGTGACCTCTGTTCCTGAAATATTTACAAGTCCAAATAAGGTAACTGAGAGAACAAGTTAACAGTTCAGAAGAAGGTGAGAATCCTCATGGTGAGAAGGGATGAGGAAACTGTAGGGACAGCATTGAAATAAGGAAACAAAACAATTTAGAAAATAAGTTGACAGTCTGTTAAGAACATGGGGAAATACAGAGGCAAAGTTAATATAAAAGGTTGCAGAATTGGTATGACTACAGGGAATAGGAAATTTAGGTGACATTTCAACAGACCCTATGAAGTCCATTCATGCAGTGATATTTTCATCACAAGCTACCTTTATACCTGTTGACGGTCACCACCTGCACTTACTGAATTCCTAGAGCGAACAAACATATAATAGAAGCTTCAAAACATCAGACTATAACATGATAATTATAATCATCCCATGAAAACCATGATTGCGCAAATCCACCCTGAACAGATGAAGATAATAGGAACTACATTTAGAAAAAAAGAGGTTACTGGTTTTAGAGAAAGCAGTTCCTGTGCCCTGGAAGTAAGAGAAATCAGCTGGCAGTATAGATCCAGACTGCAGTTTATATGCAGTCTTTGAACCTTTTCGGTTTCACCCACTATCAACATTCCTTTCATTTCATTTCATTCCTTTTTGGCCACTGGGAAAATGAAAGTCTCACTTATTATTAGTTTGGACAAGCACATACACTCTCCTTGGCTTCATCTCAGTTATTTGAGTATCACAGCACCTGAATAGAAATGGTGAATTTGGTTCAGTAAAGTCTGGGGAAAGGAACCAATCTTAAGGTCATTCACAGCAACCACAGAATAAAAACAATCTGATTTTCATATGCATGTCCAGTCATTGGTGTCCTATTGAAAGTAATATTTCAAGACTTTTGCCTGACAAATAGGAGTCAAAAACTAGGAATATAGCATAGGACAAGATCAGGAGGGCTTCCCAGCAGCAATGACACATTTCACCAAGCAAGAATTTGGCAAATTGTGGGGAAAAGAGGACTTTATTAAACTTGGTTAAGGGTAGATTAAAAGTTAACCGAGAAAGCTGAACACACAGCTAGAAATGTTAGCCTAAGTAGCCATGCTCCAAATTAAATTGGAGGAAGAGCCTCTCAAGTTGGAGGAAGGCATCAAACTTGGCTTAGCAGAGTGTTATGACACAGGCCATTGTGACGATGAAATTAAAGGATACTTTAAAGTGAAGGGGTGTCATGTCACTGCAAAATAGCAAAAGCCTAAATCATGTAGGCTACTTGAATTTAAGAGTGAAGCAGCAACGGTGATCATCATGTCTGACTAAATGGCTAACTTCATTTTGGCTTCAAAGAGTAGCATTTGAGGCAGAATCAGAGATTCACAAGCACAGCCTCACCAGATCATGGTCAGTCCCATCAAGGGATGGGCACAAACCAGGAAAATGGTGGTTCATGGTTCGTTTGATTACATGAACCACAAACTTTCATGAACTTTTCCCATTTACTGAACCAGTTTGTTGCTTGTTCAGTTTGTGAGTTTGGGAGGTGGTAGAACAGCTCCCTCATGTGTTAGAGACACCAAACTCACAGAGAGTCTTCAGCAGCCTGTCCTCCATCTGCCCTCCAAGTTTGGTGAAGATTGGATTTGGTATGTCTGAATTATAGCCCCCAAAAGCAGGTGCCGCCAGGAAAGCTCAGCTCTAGCTTCCCCTTAAATCAGCCATGCAGCAAGCAATTCTTCCTAACTCACTCTCACATGAGTGCTAGTGTTTTAAGCACGTTTTATTTAAAGTTTTTAAAAAATCTTTAATTGTGTTTGTGTCCTTTATAAAGTTTATAGCTCCATTACCTGGCATTACATTTTGCAATATTTTGTTTATTTAACAGGCTCTGATAACTGACACCTCTTGCTCTGAATTATTGCATCAAAATGTCTGTGCTGTAGCAATCTTGAGTATGCTGTTCAGGTGTGTATCTGTAAGTTGCAAACCTACTTTTGATTTATGGACATTAATTACACAAATCTCATGCTCAGTGTTCTGAGCCTAGCACCCAGGAGAAAACATGAAATGGCTGGGCATCAGTGTTCCCTCTAAACTGAGTTCGTGTGAGCTAGCTCACAGTTTTTTAGCCTCCGGCTCACACATTTTTGCCTTAGCTCAGGAAGGATGGCTCCAGAGCAAACTAATTTATGCAGGAACCAAATTGCTCGCTACGATTTTAATGCCCATAGCTCACAAAGTAGAATTTTGCTCATAAGTCTCCACAGCTTAGAGGGAGCACTGCTGGGCATAGAGAGCTTTTGTACATAAAACGCTTGTGTGCTGATCAATAACATGAGAAGGCATCCTGACACAGATGGAGGGCTATGTGTTTGTCTACGAAACTATAGTCTTCCCCAGAGAAATATCTACAACTCCTATGAGGCAGTGCAAGAATAGAAAGACAGCCATGATAGTGGACAGTATCAGCCTATTATCTGGGAAGTCTAGGTTCAAAACCCCAGTCTACAAAGGTCTGGACTTGGTCTGGACACACACTCTCAGCCTAACCCACCTCACTGGCTTCTTGTTATTCTTCATCTAAATAGTTCATATTGCTTTCCTTCTGAGAAAGACTGGGTCATGGGAGCATGAATATAATGAAAAAGGGGAAGGGAACCCAATTGCACCCAGGAGAGCCCTGGCATAATGAGCCCAACAAAATACACATACACACATACACTCTCTGTATAGCAAGACAAAAATCTCATCTTGAATAAAACTTTGTTGGTCTTAAAAGTGTGTTGTATCTCCCCCATGCAATTGAGGCAGCTGAACAAAGCATGACAGGAGGAAGGGGAGGAGCCTCAGCCAATGGAGGGGAAGAAAGGCTTGCCTTTGACTCTTGTGTGACTGAGGCAGCCTGGCCAGGAAGCGTACTCTGGCTCATTCCCTCCCTCTCCCTGGGAAGAGGAGAGGGAGGAGCCTCAGCCAGTGCAGGGAACAGAAGCTTGCCTATCTATCTGTTTTGTGCGATTGAGAGAGTCTGGTATCATAGAATCATAGAGCTGGAAGGGGCCATACAGACCATCTAGTCCAACCCCCTGCCTAGTGCAGGACCAGCCTAAAACATCTCTGACAAATATTCATCCAATCTCTTCTTGAAAGTTGCCAGTGAAGGGGAGCTAACCACTTCCCTAGGCAGCTGATTCCACCTTTTAACCACTCCGACCATGAAAAAGTTTTTCCTAATATCCAGCTGATACCTTTCTGCATGTAATTTAAACCCGTTGCTTCAGGCCCTATCCTTGGCTGCCAACTGGAACAGCTCCTTGCCCTCCTCCAAATGACATCCTTTCAAATATTTAAAGACAGTAATCATGTCCTCCCTCAATCTCCTCTTCTCCAAACTAAACATTCCCAAGGCCCTTAGCCTTTCCTCGTAGGGCTCAGTCTCCAGACCCCTGATCATCCTCATTGCTCTCTTCTGTGCCCTCTTGATTTTGTCCACATCCTTTTTGAAGTGAGACCTCCAGTACTCAAGGTGTGGCCTGACCAAGGCAGCATGCAGAGGGGCTATGACCTCCTTTGATTTCAATGCTATGGCCCTTTTAATACAACCCAAGACTGAATTTGCCTTTTTGCCACTGCATCATACTGACTGCTCATATTTAGTTTACAGTCCACTCTTACCCCAAGATCTCTCTCGCATACACTACTCCCCAGAAACGTATCCCCCATCCAGTATTTGTGCTTGACACTTTTGTGGCCCAGATGTAATACTGTGCATTTATCTTTGTTGAATTGCACCCTGTTTGCAACTGCCCACTTTTCCGGAATATTCAGGTCTTGTTGAATTTTAACTCTGCCTTCTTGGGTGACTGCTACTCCTCCCAATTTGGTATCATCAGCAAATCTAATGAGCAGCCCTTCTACCCCTTCATCCAGATTGATAAAAATATTGAAAAGTACCAAGCCTAAAACTGAGCCCTGCAGCACCCACTGGACACCACCCTCCAATCTGATGAAATGCTATTGACCCAGGGGTCTTTTGGGGGGGGAGCGCTGCGCTCCGGCAGCTTCCGAGGGCAGAAAGGCTCCCGCATGTCAGTTTCAGCCGTACAAGCTGATTAGGAGGATTAGGGAGTCTTTTGGCAGCCGAATGTCAATTTCAGCCCCATTATATCCTATGGGCCATTGAAGTCAATGGCGAAAACATAGGGTATATTCTGGGGGCTGGAGAGGACAGGGTTTGAGGAAGAGGCTCCAAACTCACAGGGTAGCTGTTGGAGCCTCTCCCCAAGATACCCACCAGGTTTCAAGAATATTGGACCAGGGGGTCCAATTCTATGGGCCTCCAAACAGGTTGCCCCCATTCCCTCCATTGTTCTCTATAGTGGGGAAAACGACCATTGGACTTACCGTGAGGGGTCCTTCTCCTCTGAGGTCAGGAGGACATCTCCAATGGGTTATTCCCACCGTGCCTGTAGGGAGGCAGGAAACAGTTTTTTCCCCTTCCTGTTGGCGCCTCCGGAATAGCCCATCTCAGTTCTGGGACTCCGAAAGCAGTGCTTGCAGCCTAAATGAAGTTGCCTTGCCCTAGAAAAACGTAACTGCAAAACAGTAATATCAAACTGAGTAAACAAGAAAGCTCTGCAACTATGAACAAAGGCAGAGTACAACCAGAGATACAAGAGAAGAAATCAGCACAGAAGGAGTAGAAGAGGAAGATGAGAATGGGAGGGCCGAGATGTCCTCCTGACCTCAGAGGAGAAGGACCCCTCATGGTAAGTCCAATGGTCGTTCTCCCTCTGAGGTGGAGGACATCTCCAATGGGACCTGCCCGAGCAGTGTCCCTCATGCGGGTGGGTCGTCATCTTCCTCCATGTTAACGATGTGCTGAAGAATTCTTCTCCCAAAGGCCGCGTCTGCAGATGCAAGCGTGTTGATATGGTAGTGCCTTATGAAAGTGGAAATGGATGACCACGTAGCCGCCTTACAGACTTCTTCTACCGAAGCTCTATTGGTAAAAGCGGCGTTGGTTGCTGCGCTCCGCAGAGAATGAGCTGTGATGCCACTGGGTACTTCCTGACCCGAGGCCCGGTAAGCCTCTGTGATACAGGCCTTCAGAGCCGAACTGATTGCCAATCTAGACATCTTCTCACCTGACCTAGGTGGAGATATATTGACGAACAAGGACTCTGACTTTCTGCAATCCTCTGTCCTGGCTATGTAAATCTTGAGAGCCCATTTTACATCCAAGGTGTGCCAGATCCGTTCCTTAGGGTGCTTGGGAGCAGGACAGAACATGGGTAAACAGATCTCTTGAGAGCAGTGGAATCTAGAGCCTACCTTTGGCTGGAAGGTAGGATCTGTGCGAAGCACAACCTTGTCCTTATGAAAGACGCAGAGTGACGATTTCACTGACAGTGCCCCGAGTTCTGACACTCGTCTCGCAGACGTGATGGCGACCAGGAACAGCATCTTCATCCTCAACCATTTCAACCCCACTTCCCTGAGAGGCTCGAATGGTGATCTGGTAAGAGCATTGAGGACCGTATTCAGCCTCCAAGTTGGGAAGCGATGGACCTGAGGCGGAGATTTTGCCACCGCTCCCTGCAGAAAGAGTTGGATGTGAGGATGTTTGGAAATCTTGCATCCTCCCAGGGAAGGGAGAACAGTGGAGAGAGCCGCTAACTGTCTCCGAAGAGTAGCAGACTTCAGTCCCGCGTCCAGTCCATCCTGTAGGAAAGCCAGAATCGAAGCAACCGACGGGGACAGTGGTTGCACCTTCTTGCGTCTACACCATCGCACGAACGCCTTCCAAGTGGTGTTATATATACAGACCGTGGACTGTCATCTGGATGCCAAAATGGTATCTAGAACCTGGGAAGAATAACCTAATTTTGATAGGTTGCCCCGCTCAATCTCCACGCGGTCAAACTCAGCCAGGCCGGATCTGGGTGCCATACCGGACCCTGCAACAGCATGTCGGGAGCTATCGGAAGGACCAGAGGTGGAAGTATGGACAGCTCCTGTATCGCCGAAAACCATGGGCGCCTGGCCCAGTTCGGAGCCACTAGGATGACCTCCGCTCTGAGAACTCGGATTCTGCGGATGGTTCTGGAAAGCAGGGCAAACGGCGGAAATGCGTATAGGAGACCTTGGGGCCAGGGCGTCGTGAGCGCATCTGTCGCCTCTGCCTCTGGATGGAAGAACCTGGAGAAGTATCTCGGAAGTGTGTGGTTCGTAGGGGAGGCGAACAGATCCACCATGGGACGTCCGAATCGAGCCACTATCATGTGGAAGAGACGTGGATGGAGGGCCCATTCTCCTTCCTGTATCTCCACTCAGCTGAGCCAATCGGCTTGCACGTTTTCGGTCCCTTTTATGTGTTCTGCCCTCAACGAGGTGACGTGTCTTTCCGCCCAAAGGAGAATCTTCATCGCCTCTCTGTGGAGCTGAGATGACCGAGAGCTGCCTTGCTTGTTGAGGTGTGCCTTGGCCGATATGTTGTCTGTCCTTATCAGCACTTGTTGACCACACAATTGAGGGGCAAAATGAACCAGAGACAAGCGGATCGCTCTGAGTTCTAAGAGGTTGATTGGTAGTTCCTTCTCCGCAGGCTGCCACGTCCCCTGGACTGGAGTGTCGTTCAAGGTTGCTCCCCAGCCCAAGAGACTGGCATCGGTGAACAGCTCCCTGGTGTGGCTGACATAGTAACTTTTGCCTGCCAACAAATTGTCCATGTTCGTCCACCACCTTAGGCTCTTTTTGACTCCAATCGGTACCTGTAGGTTGAGGACCTTCTTCTCCATGATGGAGAATTGATGGGGACGGAGGAACATCTGCAACGGTCTGGAGTGTAGACGGGCCCATTGTATCATGTCGATGCTGGCGATCATCAGACCCAGAAATCTGGCTAGCTCCATGAGGAGTGAGGACCTGCCGTTGTAAATCCTCATGGCGGTTTCCTTGATCTTCTGAGCCTTGGCCAGTGGAAGAAAGAGAGCATTTTGATTGGTGTCGATTACTGCTCCCAAGTGTTCTATACGCTGCGTCGGCAGCAGGGAACTCTTTTCGAAGTTGATCAGGAACCCATGTTTCTGTAAACACTGTAGTGTACGCTCCGTGTTGCTGATGGAGCCTGCCCGCGTGCTGGCCCTGATCAAGAGGTCGTCTAGATATGGATGCACATGGATGCCCTGAGATCTGAGATGAACCACGGGATTGATAATCAGCTTGGAAAAGAGGCGTGGAGCCGTGGATAGACCAAAGGGAAGTGCTCTGTACTGGAAGTGTTGGTTGTAAATGCAGAAGCGGAGAAATCGCTTGTGTGCTGGGTGAATGGGCACATGGAGGTATGCTTCCGTCAAATCTATGGAAGTGAGGTACTCGTTGGGGGATAGAGAGTCCGCTACAGCCTTCAGAGTTTCCATGCGAAAGTGTCTCAGTCCTATGAATCTGTTCAGAAACTTGAGATCCAGGATCGCCCTCCAGTCTCCGTTCTTCTTGGGGACCATGAACAATATAGAGTAAACACCCCGTTTCCTCTCGTTGTCGGGAATAGGTTCGATGGCCTGGATTTCCAGTAGATGCTGTATAGCCCTGCTGATGATGGCTCTCTTGTTCTCTGATTTGCTGGCTGGTGATTTGAGGAACCGCTCTGGAGGCTGGTGCAGAAATTCTATCGGATAGCCCTGTGACACCACCTCTACTGCCCAGGCATCTGCCTGTGCATCTGTCCAAGCCCTTGTAAAATGTAGAAGGCGGGCACCCACTGGAATGGAAGGATAGTCATGCCTGTTTGGGTTTGGCTTCTCTGTCTCCCCGATCACCTCTGTTGAAAGGCCTGTGGAATCTGGGTGCGAAGGAACCACGTCTGCCAGACTGCTTGGGCGTTTCCCACGAGGTCTTCCTGGTGTCCTGTCGAAATCTGGGGAGAGAGTGCTGGGTACGAAAGGACTGCGGGTTTCGCCGATCGAAACGGCGCAGGGATCTGGGCATAGCTTTTTTCTTATCCCTGGTTTCCACCAGGATGTTATCTAGGGCCTCTCCAAAGAGACGGTCTCCCTGGAAGGGGTACGCTGTTACAATAGATTTGGAGAGGAAGTCAGCTTGCCAGGCGCGGAGCCAAAGTAGCCGCCTGGCCACTGCTGTGGATGCCATGGCCCTAGAAGCAAAGGATATAATGTCCAGAGTGGCGTCTGCTGAAAAAGAACTAGCCTTGAGGACACGAGAAATGCCCTCCAGCACAGCCCGATTGTTCTCAGGAACAATTTGCATCAACTTACGTAACCAAACGATTGCCGCTCTGGAAGCGATGGAGGTTGTAGATGCCGCTCTTACCATCATGGCGATTGCCTCGTGGATCCTTCTGAGCATTGCCTCCACTTTCTTATCAGTTTGGTCTTTGATGGTACCCAGGCCATCCTCAGAAACTAGGCCTGTCGACTGGATGGCGGCCACTGGAGCGTCCACAGGAGAAACCTGCAATAACTCATTGGCATAATTAGGTAAGGCATATAACTTTTTTGCGAAAGCAGGAAATTGCTTATTGACTATGGGTTTATCCCACTCTGCTCTGAGCTGACGCTCAAAATATTCCGGGAAGGGAAAGACCTTTTCAGTAAATTCCTCAGGAGGGAAAAATTCCCGGTTGCCCCCGGATCTGGATTTAAATTTGTTTTTGGCCGCCTTCTGATACTCTGAAGGTGGCAAATCATGTAACTCTAGAGCCTTTATAGCTTTTGCTAGAAAGAACTGATAGTCCTCAGGTTTGAAAAACCGACTAGATTGCTCAGGGAGCCTTAATTCTTCCTCCTCCTCATCAGACAAGAATTCACCCTCTTCCCTCTCCTCAATGGAAGAGGTATTGGATTCTACCTCCTCCCTCCATGGCTCCTCTGTGGGTCTCTCAGGGGGAGGGGGGAGCCTTCTTAGCTGCCTTGGTAGGCCACCCGGGGGGAGAACAGGGGGTTTGGAGGAGGATTTCCCTGTGGCGAGGGAAAATCGGGCCTGGTATGGAACTGTGCCATTTCCTGCTGAATGGTCTTTTTAATAATAGCCATGAGGTCTGATGAATGAATCAGAACTCCTTGATCCACGATCTTACCCCGTTTGGAGCCGGTCCCAGGATCCTGATCCTCATCGGAATGGGTGGGGGGAATGTGAGACTGGTCTCCTTCTACCCCCAAGGCTCCAGAAATGGCTGTATGAGAAGTCCCGAGGCTAGAAGCCGGACCCTCAAAATGGCCGCCGCCGCCCGTTCGCGAGAGCGCGGGAAAAATGGCGGGACCTTCTACATTGGGCTGCCTGCGCCGTTTAGGCGCGCGGGGCACCGCCGCCGAATCAGCCGCGATCATCGGGGTGTTGCGATCATGCCACGAAGGCAGATCGGCCCCGGAATGCTCCTGCATCGCCGTCGCCGCGGCGCGCGCGTCTCCCTCGTCGCCCGAGGAGAATGCCTCGGGAAGCTCCTTTGCCGCCATGGCGGCTGCCTGTGACTTTATCTTCGGGTCCTGGGACCCCTTTGAACTTCGCTCCAAGGAAGGAGCAGAAGAATAGAAGAAAAGATAGGAAGAGAGAGAGAAGAAGGGCAAGGCAAAAGGCTGAATTAAAGAGATAAGATAGCAAAAAACAGTGGGAAACAGCTAAGCCTAGTCAGATTTGCTGCTTCTCCCTACTGAGGCAGGAATAGAACTGAGATGGGCTATTCCGGAGGCACCAACAGGAAGGGGAAAAAACTATTTCCTGCCTCCCTACAGGCACGGTGGGAATAACCCATTGGAGATGTCCTCCACCTCAGAGGGAGAAGTTACTTTTTCCCCACGGTGCTGTTAGTAGCTCTGGGGGGGGAAGGGGTTTGAGGGAGAGGCTCCAAATTTTCAGGGTAGCTTTAGAAGCCTCTCCCCACATGCACCCCCACGTCTCAAAGCAATTGGACCAATGGGTCTAATTCTATGGGCATCCAAACAGGTTACCCCTATTACCTCCAATGTTTCCAATGGGGAAACCCAGTCAGCCGCACTTAAGGCAGGCAAGCAGGCAGCCACCCAGCAGTCAGACTCTCCCAGAGAATCTCAGGGAAAGTGAACTGTCTTGGGAGCGACTAACAGCACCGTGGGAAAAAAGCAACTTTTCCCCCACCATAGAGAACAATGCAAGGAATGGGGGCAACCTGTTTGGAGGCCCATAGAATTGGACCCCCTGGTCAAATGCTCTTGAAACTTGGTGGGGATCTTGGGGAGAGGCTCCAACAGCTACCCTGTGAGTTTGGAGCCTCTTTCTCAAACCCCCTCCTCTCCAGCCCCCAGAATATACCCTATATTTTCGCCATTGACTTCAATGGCCCATAGGATATAACGGGGCTGAATTGCCGCCGAATTTCTTTCATTCCCTCCTTTCCTTCTCTCCTTTTCTCTTTCCCGCCTTCTTCTATTCTCTTCTATTCCAGGTAAATCACATCATCAGAGTTCCCACGATCCAGTAACCTCGTCACATGATCAAAGAAGGAAACCAGGTTGGTCTGAGAAGATCTGTTGGGGACAAAACCATGCTGACTTCCCCAGATCATTAAGTGGTCTTCCAGATGCTTATATATCGATCCCTTTAACAAGCTGTGACTCAGCAGCAGCAGCAGCAGCAGCAGCAGCAGCAGCAGCAGTGGTGTAGAAAGAAGCAGGAGACAGCCAGTTCCTTGTGAGCCAGATAGGAGCTCTCCAAGGGCCTGATCCAGCTCACAGGCTGCATGTTTGTCACCCCTACTCTAGCCCTTTTGGTTGTCAAGCTATAGGGAGAAATGTGGAGCCACTATCTTTCCCCTTATAACTCCACAACCAAAATGGCTAGAGACTCAACTTTAAAAAAAAGGAAAGCAAGGAATGAGTACATTGTTCCAATACATCATCAGATCACTGCACGGCTGTAACACTACAGCTATTAAAAATACAAAGCCTGAAAAAGCACTGGAGGATGCCACAGCATGGATTAAGGTAATAAAAACGGCACAACTTTAGGCAGGACCAGCAAAAATGTGCCCATCCGAACAGCTTCCAAAGGTGATTTGACTGTAATCTTTCCAAACAGACTGTATCAAACCAGTTTTAGACAGATTGCAGCAAAACAAAGGAAAACATGGGAACAAGACCTGAGGCACAGCCTGCCACCACTTAGCCTTACTCACCCAGGGGGCTCAAAATGCCATCCCACATGGATCAAAGCCAGGCCTGATGTTGGTTCCAGGGGAGGCAAAGTAATATTTATTTATTTATTGTATGGCAGAATTGCAGACAGGAAACATATAATAATATTTTTTAAAGCGAGTTGATACAATGGGTATACAGACAGATTGAACAATTCCCCAAATACTAATATCTAAATTTTCAATCCACTCAGTCACAGCTTTCTAGACAGCACAATGCTCACATTACTGACAGATGAAAAATAGTTTGACGGGCTGCACCACAATTACGTTCAGGTCCTGCTATTTTGCCCAATTTAAACAACAAGTCTGCACAACTGCCAAAGCCTGTTCATATTTTATTAGCCATTTTCCATACTGTACATGGCAAGTAAAATCCTGTGGGCCTCTCGTTGGTGTCTATCAGGTTATGAATATCAGGTGGAACTCCAGACTAGACTACTCCAGACTAGACTAGACTACTGTAACTTGCTCTACACTAACCTTCCCTTGAGACTGACCCAGAAACTCCAGCTGATCCAGAATGCAGCAGCACGAGTCCTGACGGAAATGCCATGGACAACACATACACAACCTGTGCTGCACCAGCTACACTGGCTTCCAGTAGAATACCAACTCAGATTCAAGGTGTTAGTACTGACCTTTAAGACCTTAAGCGGTCTGGGACCAGTGTACCTTTGGAACTCTCTCCTCTGGTATGTCCTTAGGAGAGCATTATGCTCTGCTGAGAACGATCTGCTGGTAATCCCGGGCCCCCAAGATATCCAGCTGTCCTCAACCAAAGACAGGGCTTTCTCAGCCCTGCCTCCGACCTGGTGGAACTCTCTGCCAACTTCCATCAGGGCTCTGTGGGACTTAACGCAATTCCTCAGGGCCTGTAAGGCAGAGATGTTCCGTCAAGCTTTTGGTTGAGGACAGCAACAATTTTCCATCACAGCTGGCACCTTCCTTTCTTCCATAAAACACACGGAGGGGAAAACAAACCTGACCCAAAAACCAGAATCAAGAACCAAAAGGGTGAGAAGAAAGTCTAATGAAGGGCCAATATTAAAAACCTAGTTAAAATTTACAATATACAAAAATACATGTATTTATTAGAAAGACAGTTAAAAACATACATAAGAGCCCAATGAAAGCCTTGTAAAAAAGTAAAGCCTAAACACAAGGGCCAGTACATATGCTGGGTGTCAGGACCTTAGTCTGGATAGGCCCGCATCAGCCATGTCTTTGTGAATGGGCAACTCTCTTTTTTCAATGATCTTTCTATATTTATGAAGAAGAGCATCTTGTCTTCAGAGATGAGGGGGAGCGATGTAGCACAACATGGGTAGTCAATAGGTCAGAGTGGGTTTAATACATCCACTGATAGTTCTCATTGTTGTATAGAGTTGGACATCAAGTTTGTGGATCTGGGGTCTGTTGAGCCAGACTGGAGCACCATATTCCATAGTACTATACACCAACCCCAAAGACGAGCATCTAAGTGTTGTAGCAGACGCACCCCAAGTTATACCATATAATTTTGGGGAAATGTTGTTTCATGTGCGTTTTTTGCTGCTGCACTAGTAAGATGGTGTTTATGGCTCAAATTACTTAGATGCCAAGTTACTTAGATGTATGGCTGTATGTAAGTTGGGTGCCATTAAGGTAGACATTCAGTTCACAGTTGGCATGATTGTTATTGAGATGGAAACAGAGCAAAGTAACTACTGAAGTGTCAGGGTCTGCTCCTAGCAGCCCATCAAGCAGCTGGCAGGAGAGGGAGAGCCCACACTGACTGCATCAGGGAGAGAGCCATACCCAGTGCCCAGTGAGCTGGCAGCTGTGACGGGTAGCTTCCAGCATCACAGTGGGATCTTGTGCAGTAGGGTTGCCAGGCCTCCAGCTATGATGGGAGACCCTTTGTTGCCTGCTGCCACTCTGAGTGATGGCAGGGGGAAAAGGTTCTTAAACACTAGCATCGTGCATTGCATGATGTCACTTCCAGACAAAACCAGGAAGTGACATCACATAACTCTAGGAATTGCCAGAAACTCTATGATTTTACCATGGAGTTTCCAGCAATTCCTACAGTGGTGTGATATCACATCTAGTTTTTAACAGAAGTGAAATTACAGTGCAAGCAACGCAGGTGATCAGATTGTTCTGTTTCTTTGAGAGGGATTTCCCAGGGATCCTGGAGGTTTTTTTCTGGGCATGGAGCAAGGGTCACTGGGGGTGGGTGGGGGAGGTGAATTTCCTGCATTGTGCAGGGGGTTGGACTATATGACCCTGGAGGTCCCTTTCATGATTCTATAATTCTGATTATACTCAAAGTATATATAGCTACACATTTAGGTTTCATGCATCTGAGGAAGTGTTTTCTGACATGAAACTTCATGCCAAAGACTCTTTTATTTTTGCCTTTAAAAATTAATTCTAACATTAAAGTAACGGGGGGCAGCTCATAATTTGTTGTGTTTATAGCAACAAATGTGTCTCAGTGAGACAGAAAGACATTTCATGGCAAAACAAGGAACTGAATACAACCTAGGGTAGCACCACAGCTTAAGAAACTGCTCTTTGAGATTATGACTCGCTTCAGCTTTTCTGTCTTTCCTCCCCCCACAAACACACACACAACTTTATTTCTCTGATTCCTAGACATGATCGCCTAACACACTGTTCAGCCTTATATTATTTAGCCTGTATGAAAGGATGGGCAGGTACAGAAGGTGGCATGGTATAGTCTGATCTTGTCACATCTCAGAAGCTAAGCAGGGTCAGTATTTGGAAGTAGGGTTGCCAGCTTGGAGTTGGGAAATAGTTGGAAATTTTGAGGGTGGAACCCGAGGAGGGCAGGGTTGGGGGATGAGTGGGACTTCAATGGAGAGCCAGTTTGGTGTAGGGAGAGCCAGTCTGGTGCAGCGGTTAAGTGCACAGGCTCTAATCTGGGAAAACCGGGTTTGATCCCCCACTCCTCCACTTGCACCTGGCTGGATGACCTTGGGCAAGCCATAGCTCTGGCACAGCTGTTCTTGAAAAAGAGCAGTTTCTGTCAAGAGCTTTCTCAGACCCACCTACCTCACAGGGTGTCTGTTGTGGGGAGGGGAAGGGAAAGGAGTTTGTAAGCCGCTCTGAGACTCCCTTGGGTAGTGAAGGGCGGGGTATAAATCCAGTCTCTTCTTCTTCTATAATGCCATAGCATCCACCTTCCAAAGTCACCATTTTCTCCAAGTGAGCTGATCTGTGTTGGCTGGAGATCACTTGCAGAGCTGGGGGATCTCCAGCCACCACCAGGAGGTTGGCAATCCTACCTGGAAGTGAGACCACCAAGGAAGACACTGCCTCTACTTCTCACTTGCTTTGAAAAGCCCCTTGCTGGGGTCACCATAAGTCAACTGAAACTCAACAGCACTTTACACACACATACACACACACACGAAAGGATGAGTAATATAAGAATACTCCCCTCTTAACCTCGTCTGTTCAGGAAACACAGGAGCAAGGCAGACAATGTCACACAGTATGTCTGTTTTTGTCCATCCAGAGAAAAGCCCACTTCCCCCTTAAAACAGCGTGTGATGACAGAACACGGACAGATAACAGTTCTTATTATTTATGTGTGGGTGCAGGCAAGCAGAGACTTCTCCTTTGCATATGCAAAGCAACTCAGGAACAAGCTGTTCTTCTAGTGTTAAGAAGGTATTCTGTAGAATCCATCAGCAGATACTTCCTTACACAAATGTATGCATACAGCTTCAAACATTGCATTGGCTGCAATTCCCACAATTTTCTTAGCTAACTCAGATGCAAGGACAGCCCTCCACAGGACATTCTAGAAGTGACTGAGCCACAGATACTCTGTGTGCAGAACTTTTAATCTGACAGGAATCCCTGGGAATTCCCTCCCCACATTCATACATTGATAAAAACTATCCACACATATGACATCACTCCGACATGATGGGTATAGGAAAACAGCTCTATAGGCTTCCATATAATCCCACATGTAAAAGTCACGCAAATATCTATTCTACAACATATCTGAAAGTCTCTGTGCACTGCCACGAACACAACTGTTTTTCATAATAAAATATTGGAGGCAGAAATTTGCAAGAGGTGAAGCCAGAGCATACCAAAATAAATGGGTGGAAATAGCAGTGCCACAAACTGGCATTTTCTCTTTGAGAAAGCCCTCCTGACCTGTGAGCAACTACTTGGCCATGAAGAAATAGCAAGATTTGTATGCTATTTCCAGCACAGCAAAACTGAAAATCCAGCCAGTAAGATGTCCACTTTCCAATGCCAGGATAACAACGCAGACCTTTGGTTTATGCTACATCTCTCTTTGGGGATTGCCCTTTCTCCAGCATATTACCAGAAAGGGCCAGCATGGCTCAGAGTGTTTAGAAGTGTTGAATTAGGATCTGGGAGACCCAGGATGGAACCTCCACTCTGCCATGAAGCTTGATGGGTGACCTGGGGGAGCCAGGCACACTCTCTCATCCAAGCCTGCCTCACAGGGTTGTTGTGAGGGCAAAATGATGGAGGATGGAACCTGACCTCCTTGGAGAAAGGGCAGGATAAAAATGTAGCAGATTAATAAATAAATGGCTGGCATCAGTAGCCTGCAGGAATGGAATCTCCTTGACTTCCAAGCAAATGTGAAAGAGGAGGAGGAGATTAGATTTACACCCTACCCTTAACTACCCGAAGGAGTCTCAGAGCGGCTTACAATCTCCTTTCCCTTCCCCTCCCCACAACAGACACCCTGTGAGATAGATGGGGCTGAGAGAGCTCTTTCAAGAACTGCTCATGAGAGAACAGCTCTGAAAGAACTTGTAACTGACCCAAGGTCACAGCAGCAGCTGCATGTGAAGGAGTGGTGAATCAAACCTAGTTCTCCCAGATTAGAATCCATGCTCTTCACCACTACACCAAACTGGCTCTCATGGAAAACACAAAGAAGCGAGGGAAATCCAATAGATCAGGCAGCTACCCTCTACCGACCTTTTATAACAAGCAAAAATGGCACACTGACTCTTGCCAGCCCAGCTCCCGTGCATGTTGTGCTATGCAATGCCTCTGGGAACGTGCATGCTTTATTCTTGGGACAGTTACTCTCTACCCATTTGAACAGCCTTCCTTCTCCTTGACCTCCCAAAGGGCAAGCTGTCCTTGTGCTCTGAAAAAGTCGGCAACAGAAGCGACAGCAGCACAGCCTGCCCCCACTTGATGTGCTGCAGCTGGTAACCTGGAAATAAGAGGACTGGACACTGGGGCACAGCAGCTCTAGGCAGGCAAGGTGAATGAGTCAGCCCAGTGAGTCAGCCCAGCTGCTGGGCAACTTTTTCAGCAGCATAAACAACAATCTATGGATAAATGATGTCCTGAATCATTGGAGAGGTGGGATTTGGGCTGGGCAAGGTCTTCAATGTAGCAAGCAACTATGCTAAGAAAGGAAGACACTGTAGATGCTCCTACCTGGAGGAAAGCAGGGCACAAGAAAAACAC
Organism: Gekko gecko; assembly: GCA_029375565.1. Taxonomy (NCBI): domain Eukaryota; kingdom Metazoa; phylum Chordata; class Lepidosauria; order Squamata; family Gekkonidae; genus Gekko; species Gekko gecko. The sequence goes on along the minus strand of JAPDNY010000004.1, from coordinate 64,867,466 downwards.
AGGGGTAGGACTGGGGTGGACAGTGAGTTCTTGGGAGGGCCCAAACAAGGGGCTCCCTCACTCAGAACTACCTTACGGGGGTGTTGCAAGGAAAAATGGAGGAAAGAACAGCAGTCTGAGCCACTTTGAGACCCTGTTTGGGAGAAAGGTGGGGTTAAATGAAGTAAAATAAATCAATAAGTAAGAAACAGTGCGCTCACAGCCAGTCCTGAGGACAACCTATAGAGAAAGACAAGAAAAGTGTGCACCAAAAAGCGATGGTCTGGCTGACTGCGATGGTCTGGCTTCCTTCCCCTCCACCCCACATCCCAAACACAGTTGTTGATGCCTGCTTGTCTGGTATACTTGGTCTGAGAATGTGAGATACATGGTGCAGGTAAGTTCTATCCCTGAGTAAAAGAGGGATGTTCATCTGCATTGTGAGGACAGAGAGAGAGGTGCTGATGAACATGAATATGCTGGCATAGAAGTTGTAAAAACAGTCCCTTCCCAGTCTTCCCCCACCCCCAAGTTTCAAAATGTATTTTTCCACATGCAACCAACACCACAGAATTCTAGAGCTAGGGAAAACACAAACTGTCCACCCGACTTTGGCACTTCTCCCTTTCAAATTTTAACAATTCATAGCCAGACTGAATCGGCCTGCTTGTGCATCCAAATACAAAAGGAAGAGACTGGAGCCTAATCACGAAGTTCCCGGTAGACAAGCACCTGGCCATGCCTCTCTTGATCCCATTTCCATCCCTCCCTTTGTCCAGCAAGCTGAGGTTGCTGTACCATTGCATTCTCACAACGACCCTGTGAGGTTGCCTAGTTGTACCGAGAAATGCATGACTGGCCCACGCTCTCCCAGGCAGTCTCATGGGCGGAGGCGGGGTGAGGATTGAACCAAGTCTGACCGACCATAGTCCGATCAACACACTGCGCTAGCTCGCTTGACCGTGTTCAGCGCTGATCAAGGAAAGCAGGAGTTTCAATCCAACATTTTTTAACCATTCACTTTGCATTTTCTCCCCACCCCCACCAATCTCTCCCACTTACAGAACGAGCTCGGAACCACCACCCCCCGCAATAGTGACGAGACTCAACACACGCACACACACGAACACACATGCAGGCTGGAAGGACAGGCAGGCAGCCTCCTTTGGAATCCAAAAAAGTTACTCAGCGTCGTGAAAGTGGAAGAGAAGCCCTTACCTATCACCCACAGGAGAGCGGTCCATCCTAATAAGACCCCATCCATCTTCTTCTAAACGTCTGTTCAGACTGGAGAGGAAAATGGGAGGGGGGTGGAGCAAGAAAAGTTTTTTTGTGTTTCTGTTTTCTTTCAAACGCTCCCTGCTAAGAATCGGCTGGCACCTAAAGTCTCCTCTTCCCCCGTTATCTGCGGGTCTCCACCACACAAGTGTGTGAATAGGCAATAGAGTTCTGAATGGGAGCTACCACTCTGCTAGGGGGGAGATGAGAAAGCTGTGCTCTTTTCTAGTGATTCTGTTCCTTTTGACTTACTTATTCACTTCACGCAAGACAAATGGTCGTGTTTGGACAGATCTGCCCCTTAGAATAAGCCTGCATTGCAAGAAAGATTAATGCTTATACGTTTTAACTCTCCTCCTCCCCCTGACACCGGAATCCCAGGCTACAGGAGTTTCTGAATCACATGGCTGTCCATTGAAGCTCTCAAGGAGCCTTAGAGAATTCATCGCAGGTTTAATATCAGGGGGCCAAACCAAGAGACCAAAGGGCTAGCAGTGCAAACAGCCTTTACTGTGAAGGCCAGATTCATAGCTGGAGAGTGTATATTGACATAAATCAAAAGAAGAGAGGAACATTGACAGTAAAAGGAGAAAGAGGATGGTTATTATATTTTAAAGTTAAAGAGGTTGTTATTGGTCTGTAGAAAAAGCTGTGGAATTATATCTGTCAATAAAAATCAGAAGATTATGCATACTTTTCTACAAGCAGCGCTGATAGCATTCTGTACCAAACCCCAAAATTTTGCAGTTGTAGCCAAATGGAAAAGAGGAGCTTATACGGATCTCTTTATTAGCTGAAGTTTTAGAAACCAGATTTCCAATAATTATTCATGCCACAAGTGTATTTAGTAGGTCAGGGCAGCATACAGAGTTCTCCCTTCATCTGATCCTCACAACAACCCAGTGAGGCAGATGACACTGAGAGGCTGGCCCAGCATCACCCAGTGAGTTGCATGGCAAGCAGGGATCTGAACATGGATCTCCTCAGTCCCAGGACAACACTACCCACATTGTCAATCGACACACACGCTGATAGGCTTTATAAGTCTGGGCTGAATGGCAAAATCCCATTGACTTGCTGTACAGCAAGAACTGTTGCAACCTGCTATGCACTAAAATAACCACCCCAGAGCCTACCACTCCTCTCATTAATGTTTGGAACTTCTTTCAATTAAGTAGCTCTTTCTCCAGAAGAAAACTTACTCAAACTGAAGGAAGTCTCCTTAGACTGGAGGAAACCTTTAGACCGTTGTGTGGAGTGGTAGGTTCCAGGTTACCACAACAATGATTTGAAATTTACACAGTTATAGACAACTGAATTCAGATGCTCATATGATTATTTGCACTTTTCATTTGCTGCACATATAAGTTTAAATTGGATTATTAAACTGAAGTTCAAGATACAGCCAGAGAATTGCCGCTTTCCTAACTGGCATGGATCCACTAAGCTACAAAACAGGGATAGTAATCATTACCTTACCCAAAAAGACTGTTAACTGAGGCATTTCTCCCCATCTCCCCCAAGAAGAGTTACTACAAATAACTGATCAAAAATTGAGTCCAGTGGCACCCTTAAGACCAACAAAGTTTAATTCTGGGTATAAGCATTCATGCGCATGCAGGTGCCACTGGACTCAAACTTTGTTCTGTTTCTTCAGATCAACCTGGCTACCCACTTGAATCTACAAGTAACTGGTAAGTTAAGATTCTCAGTCATATTCTGACTCTCTGGATGACAGCTAGATGATGGGTGTTCAGCTTCCAAAACAGCATGTGTAGCTTATACAGCAACTCCAGCCACGCCTGCTGCAAAGGGAATTCACCTGTCCTTTTGGTTCAGTTCCTTGTCCTGATCCAGAAATCCCTCCCCATCACTGTCTCCATCCCCCCTCTGCTGGCAGAATGGAGATTAAGCCACAATACTTCTATGGCTGATTCCTGTTCTTGTACACAAAAGGGGAGGCTACAGTCCACTGATGGGCCAAACCCTACTGATTTTGGACTTGTTTCTTCATTTTTATTTTACTTGTTTTAAATATTTATGTTCTACCTTTCTTTCAAGATGGGTAGCAGTACTGTATAAAAAATAAAAAACACAGTTCTTTGTTAAAGAAGTAGGAAAGGGAGTAGAAGAGGGCAGCGTGGCATTTATGACCCTACCTCATGAATTTGACAAACTCTGGGCTTTCTGAGGCACCCAGACTCAAAACCCATCTCCACCATGGTTTCCTTGGTGGCCTGATTTCAGTTCAGCCTTGGTCTGCCATGCATCAAATGTGGACCGCCACAGTGTATGCAATCATACAGTGCTGCTGTGAGAGTTTAAATATGGGAGAAAGGCCTGGGCTATCAAAAATATCTTAAGGTGCCATCTAAAGGCTAGAAGAGAACGTGCCAGGCAAATTTCCAGGGTGAAAAATATTCCACATGGACAGAATGTGTCTAATGAGAAGGCGTTCTACCCCTCTCACTTCCATCAGGATACTGGTACAGAGAGCAGGCATTGGAAGGAGGCTCAAAACTGGTGAGCAGGATGATATAGGAAAAGACTAGGGGACTGGCACAGGATGGGATCGGATAGGCTATGTCCAAAGCAGTCAAGGATTTCCCAGGAGGATTCTCAGATCTGTTAACATTGTGAATTAATTGTCCAGAATTTGACGCAGCCTGCCTCCTGTTCCCCAGGAAACAGCATTTCTCCCAGCTAGTCTTCACCTTGGGACTGTTCATGACAGCTGCCTTGGCCAGTAACACAGTCTTTCTTGGAGAGAAGGTAATTTTTAAACAGTAGTCACCAGTTATGTTAGCAATTCCATGCTGCTTGTATGCTGCACTGTTCCTCATGCTCTGGGAGAGAGGCCTAGCTTGACTGGATGGATCCTGCCTGGACTGCACTGATCTCTTTTCTCAACAAACTCATTTGATTCATACTCATATCATAGATTCATTTTGGTTATGAATTTATTACTACTAACTAGCAATTTCCCCATCCTTTTTCCCCAGAGGATAGTAACAGGGTGGAGGCGACATCAGTCATTAGAGTGGGGTAGTTTGGAAGTTCTATGTGGATTACTCTCTGGTTTGTTTTGATCTTCTGACTTTCATTTTCTGTGGAGTTAGTTTCTTGTGTTTTTTTATTGTGATTTATTTTTCTTGGTTTGTTGGTTTTTCTGGTTGCCCTCAGTTAATGGGTTACCTGTTTTTTACCTTTTTGTGGCTCATTGCCTGGATTCTCAGTTTAACCTTCCTCATGGGGTTCTTTTTTATATATAAGTATTTTATTGATTTTGCAATACTACAGGATTTGGGGAAAGGTTACTAAATCCCCACCTCTAAATGCTATAGGAAATGGGGAAGGGAAAACTAATACAACACAAACTACTGGAATGGGAGAGGGAGACTACCGCCCTAACTCTAAGCCAGCTAATGGTTATAGGGAAGGGAAGACTAACAAGGTGACACAATCTGGTTACATAGGTATATATCCCTGTCACCTAGTGATACAGCACTGTTTATCCTCACGGGATAAAATGGAGCACTTTGGAAAACATAAAAATGCACAAAATAAATAAGAAAATAAGTAAAATCATCATTCCAAGCCATGCACATCTAATGAGTTTCATAAATTGTGAATCATGAAATCTAAAAATGGTCAGTATGAAGGTGTTGCTGAAACTTTAAACTCTTGTGGAGTCTCTCAAGTAAGCAGCAGTTGGCAGTTGCAGTGGGAACAAATAAGCAACAGAGAACAGTCAACCAGATTAGCACTTCATTTCAAAACAAGGGAGGAGTAATAGCAATAGCAATGCAATCCCTTAGTACCTATCCAAGTTAAATTAATACTTTGTGCACAATCTATCAGGCATTGTTGTTTTGCAGCATCTATTCATTCTAATAAGGCTAGCATGATACTTAGAGGATTGTGCCCTTCAAATGAACCTGAATGGCAGCAAAAAGGCCAACACCTAATGCTTCAATTTCTATTCTCATGTAAGAGAGCTGTGACAGGTTTGCCATCCATATAAACTCACCATACTATAGAGCAGGGGTGCCCAAACTGTGGGCCCCCCTGCATTCCCCTCCTTTGAAAGCTACTCCCCTCCCCTCTGCTGCCTCCTGCTGCTGGAAGAGAGCACAGAAAAGAGAGGAGGAGAAGGAGCAGCAGTAGCCTCAGCTGCTGGGGACTCAACGGCAGGGGAGGGATCAGCTAAGAGAGTCGCTGGGGCCACTGGGGGAGCCAGTTTCTGTGCGCCCTACTCATCAGCCTGCCAGCGCCATGGGTTGTGGGGGGATGCCCTCTGCTGGGAAGGGAGATCAGGAGGGCTCCAGCCAGGCTGTGTGGTTGCCTTACCCCCCTCCATGGGCATTAAACAGGAACATGGTGAAAGGCTCTTCATGGGCCTCTTACTGCTAGTGCCATGGGGGGGTGCAAGGGATGCCCTCTACCAGGGGGAGAGGGGAGGGAGGGCCCCAGCCAGGGTAGACAGTTGCCTTCCCCCCCTCCATGGGGGCCTTTAAATAGAGCATAGTGAAAGGCTCTTCATGGGCCTCTTGCCACCAGTATCCTGAAGGGGGCTGTGAGGATAGCAGGCAGAGTACCATTGAAGATGGCTTGCCCATATTGGCTGAGGTACCTTTGCCATTTCACAAAATATTGCAATATGTCCCAGCAATGTCTGTTTTTACCACTTTTGTTTTTCTGTTTTTACCATCTGGGGACTTTGGGGTGGAGCCAGAAGACTTTGGGGGTGATGCCTTGCAAGGATGTCCTATGATGTCACTTCCAGGTCAAAGATCAGGTGACATCACTTCCTAAGCTCCACCCTTTCCCATGACATCACATCCGTTACCCCTTCCTGTGATGTCACTTTCAGGCCACTACCCTAAACCTGCCTCTTTCTCCAAATTCACCTTGCAGCTCTCGAGCAGCTGACATTTCGTCTACGTGTCTCTTACATGAAACAAGTTTGGCCAACCCTGCTATAGAGATATGATAGTGAAGGCTTTCATTCCATGAAAAGATAGGAGTTATGCATTGAGAGATTACTTTGTTATATCTAATATGATATGTGAACTCTCCTAGAGAACATAATGAAGTCTCCACAGCACAAGTATGGAGTTTCAGATGAACCCCCCCCCCCCAGTTTTTCTTCAGTTCTTTTCAAAACCAACTCATAGTCCTTTGGAACAAGCCTACTGATGCTTTCCCAAATTATAAACATTGTTGTTGGTTTAGTCCCTAACATGAATATTTGGTTAATGCTTGGTTAATGTTTTCTTCATTTTGTTTTTTCCTCCAGTGAGCAAACTTGGCAGAATTCATCTTTGTTGAAAATAGCCTTCTGACTCACTGCTAAGGAAAAGGTTTTCAATACAAGGAAGTGGCATTGTTCTATATGCGACACTGATTTATTCTCACTTTGAAACATCACTATGTTCTGAGTATCACCCGATAAACCCAGAGCACTATGCGCAACAAACAAATGAACTCTTCCCGTAACTCAAAGGCTTCCAAACAGACCAGACCTTTGGTCTGTTTCTTCCCCTTTCTGACATTTCTTCCAGCAACCCAGCTTAAAAGTTAACTTGGAAACCACAGATCCCTACAGAGGCCTAAGCAGTTGTTCAGGAAAGAACAAATGCCACACAGGACTTCTCCCATCTAGTTTTTATGTATGTCATGTTTGGGCCGGAAAATGATGTGTTTGGGCAATGGGCCAAGAGTATGGCTGCATCCACATGACAACAATTCTCCATTTAGTGTCGCCTCAGTCAGCCACCATTTTCCCAACTGTGCCACCAGGCTTTATGGACGTAAAAACACAACTTGCACTTGTTATATTGCTATTGTATTGTAGCACTAAAATGATATAGCCAAGGCTTTTTGTGTGTGGTGGTACTTACCAGGACCGAGTACTGGCACCTTTCTGGAGGGCTCTCCTAAGTCCTGAGGGAGGAATTGGTGTAAATTGGTGCAGCCTTATATATGAGTACTGGTACCATTTTTTTTGGTAGGAAAAAAGGTGCACTGGATATAGTAATTATCTTCTTCTAAAGCCTAAAAATGCCTTACAGCAGCACAGTGGGGAGAATGGTGACCACAGGGCACCAACAAAAGAAAAATGGCACAAATGAGGATATAACCTTTAAAAATACACATCTTCCATCCAGACAGCATTCAAACGTGTTTAAACTATGTTCTTTCTGGAAAGCTCATACCAAACCAGGTCTGGGAACAATCAGAGCACACATTGATGGATACAATGAGTCTCACCAAGAGACACTAGGGGTGATTTCCCACTAAAGCTGCCGCGGGGTTGCGCCGCCGTTTGCCCCGAGATTTTTAGTCAATTTCACACCCGAAGCCGCGGGGCTGCATTTTGACCCGCGGCTTCGCCCGATTTCCCCCGCAGTTTCGTAATCCTGTTCTCTTCTATCTTCTTCTCTTCTATCCCAGAAATGGTCTTCCAGTTTGGAAGCAAAAGTAGAGCAAAAAATTGTGTGGAAACTGCCTGTGACAGTCACATTCCTACCCACTTACTTAGTTGACTGACAGTGCAATCCTAAACAGAGTTAGACCCTGTCAATGGAATTAGAAGGGTGTAACTCTATTAAGAATTGCACTATAGAAGTGCTAAGATCACTGGAGACACCATACAAGGGATAGTTTAAAAACACTTTGGTAGCCCACTGTTTAAGAATCTTCAGTAACAATGAATTACAAATCAGATATCCCTTGTCTGTTGCCCTGGATCCTAGGACAGGCGGCTGAAAAACAACCTCAGCAATGTGTATTTTGTCTTGATTACACACAGTGCAACTTGAACAATATTATTCTTAACTTTGGGAGGGGTCACAAACTCAACATTTGAAAATTTCTTCTTTATAATGAGATCTTTCATGTCATTTAAGTTTTCAGTAGAATACAAAAATGTGTTATTATGAAACTTTCATCTATAGCCAATTACTTAGTAATGCAAAAGTAATCTAGTATTGGGCCAAGGGAAATAAGTTTGCTCAACACATCAGGCTGAGTGGTATAAGCCATAGAGTCTAACTTTTTACCACTCTGTTTCCATGCCAATCAGCAGCTCCTGTTGCTGACAGAGCTATTATTTTTTGCAATAAACATATTAGTCCTAGAAAATAACACATTTTAACAAGAGCACTTTATCCCTTTGGGGGGAGATCAACTTCTATTCTGATAAAAACATGTCATCAAACTGTGTTGCAAGCTCCCTGCTTGCTTGAGTGGGGAGAAGTTCCAAGGACAGCACTATAGGGATTGGTTCCTCTTGGAGGAGAATGGCATTTGTGCAATATTTGCTTTACTTACAAATATATAGGTTGAGAATGGTGGTGGCAAAGAAGCACTTGCACAGGGCAGGAGATCATCAGCTATCCCACACCAGATCCTGTTCCGATCCCGATAGTTCCACAAGCTGCATTATTCAGCTCCCAGCAGTATCTGTTTGATTCAGTCTGTCCAAACTCAAAGCTTCTTTTTATTTACACACACACACACACACACACACACACACACACACACTTACTTACTTAGTTGGGAGATGTCACCTCCTCTAAAATGTAATCAGGGGACCATTTCCTTATCATTAGAATCCTTTTGTCATAGGCCCTGATTCCCACTTTATGTTTACATAAATAAGACAGCACAGCAAACCCAACCTCCAGGTGGTGCACAGAATTCTCCCAGATGTTCAACTGCTTTCTAGACTACAGAGATCCATTTCCTGCTGCTTTGGATGGCAGACTCTATGGTATCACTTTACCACCAAGCTCAATCCCCTCACCAACTCTGTCCTCCCCAAGCCTGGCCTCCAAATTGCCATAAATTTCTCAAGCTGGAGTTGGCAACCCTAAATCCACAAAAGCTGTGTGGAACATCTTAGACTTCAGTGTAGGAAAGCAGCACCATAAATTTAATAGAAAAGATTAGATTTTCTGCAAACGATATTGTAAATGTTCTTGAAATGGTTTTATCTTTCAAGTGATCGACTCTTAGTAGTCTATAAGAGCAACAATAACACTATGCAAACTGAGTGGTTCTGTAAAGTATAAAAGCTTCTCCTCTCCTTGGCTATTTTTCTCTTCCCCATAATTTTCTATCACTAGTCACTGGAACACTCATTTCTTCTAGCAGTAATGTGCATTCTTATTTCACTCACTGCTGGCAACTGACATCTTTGCATTGACACCCTCTGTCTGAATTATTTGTCTTCTATGTAGGCTGTGTCTCCGCATGTTACACCTTCCTTTTCTAAAGCTCCCGCATAACAGAAAGGAAAAAATAGAGGCTGGCTAGTTAATAATAATAGAACTGCAGGAAGGGAAAATGGAGAAAAGATGCGACATTCCATGTGTATGTATGCACATGCAGGGAACATGGTTGCACAAGTAATTTCCCCAAATGGCATTATGTATCCTCCTCCTTGAAGTGCAATAAAACATAGGGTATTTACACCTGTCCTTAAGACTCTCCTTTTAACATTTTATTTGGAAACGTGTAGTTTCTTTGTGTTCATTTGCACATCCCTTCAGCACTCAGGATTTATCTTGCAGCAATTTCCATAGAAACTGTGATTTCAACAACCTTCAGAGATACGCAGCAGTGCTCAACAAACAGGCATTGCTAAATTGCTTCCTTAAAGGCCAACATGTCACGTAAAAAAGTACCATTTGATATTGCAGCAACTTCTTATTGTTCAGTTCACTTCCTTAAAGAAAGCTATAAAAGCTTTCCTCTCTGACAGCATTCTATTTTGGAATCTCATCACGAGCACCTTCACAACAAATTGTTACCAAAGTACTTAGTTACAGGATCTCAACATATATATTTCTGGCAGAACCTAGTAATTCCTTTCCAGTCTTTCTCTTTTCCATAAAAGCTTGAAAGTGCAGGTACAACCTGTTTGTCATGCATACCATTATGTTCATTACACGTGCCTGCACATATTATTCTTTAAGTGTTGTTAAATATGCTGTTGAATGGCTGCTGAATGAGGACTGGATACTGGCTTGCTGGAACAGGTGCAAACAATTGCACAGCCATAATATCAGGCTGCATGTCTCTGACAGATAGAAAGGTGCTGGCCAAGGTAATGCTACCTTAACAGAAGCAACCACAAGATCCAAATTTAGCTTCTCTCTCTCTCTCTCTCTCTCAGCCACAGTCATATGCACTAACTAGGGAGAATGTTCCACTGAATTTCAACTAGTTTCTGAGCTAATAGAATCAAGCTGCAAGTGACTTGACCATGTCTCAGGGTGGTACAGTGCGTACAGTGCCAGACTAGAATCTGGCAGACTCAGGTTTGAATCCTCCACTTTGCTATGAGATCTTGCTGGGAGACCTTGGGCCAGTTACACACTCCCAGCCAAAGTTGTTGTGAGGATAAAACAGAGAAGAGGAGAATGACATAAACCACTTTGAGGACAAAGGCAGGGTACAAATGAAGTAAATAAAATCATACCTTATACCACGAGTCTTCTCTTAGAACACCAGAGTGGTGCCATCTTCTTTACTTCCTTCAAATTCTTCCTCAAAACTCACCCTTCCAGTAAGTACTTGGCACAACCACTTATAATGACTGGCACAATCAATTATCTTCTATCAATATTGGGTGCATTTTCTTCCCCTGTTTTTGCTCACACATTTCCATCCCCCTTCTTTTGTTGCCTCTTCTTTGTTGAATTGCAGATTGTAAATTCCCACATCTGGTATTCTGAGAACACATCATGTATACTGATGGTGATGTATGATGAACATGATCATGAAAAGGAAAATATAGTACCAGCCATGTACATGGCATATTACAAGGTAGCATTAATTGAATAAGGTCCCTGCTCCAAGGAGCTTACAATCTAAAATTGGCAAGGGGGGGGAAGTAAGTATGGAGGGATACAGGAAGAGGAAAGTAAACCTGTAAGGGATAGACAGGGAGACTAACAAGTGATGAATGTAAGAAAAGACAGTAATACATGCTTGGGTTTCATTTGAGTTGGGGTGAAGTCTGTTAAGCCCAATTAAAATGGGATGTTGTCCAGATATATATCAGTGGCAATATATTTCTGTGAACTAAGCAGCATCAAATATATTGGTAAATTATTAAAAATCAAGCATGAGATGAGATTCTGAGCCTGTAACATACGAAGTTTTCCCAAGTCAAGAACATACTGCACAAGTGTCCCTAAGTAAAAAGGGGAGAGTTACTAAGGAGTATGGCACTTCCCAGCTGGCTGATTCTAATGTCTTTCGCTTCAGTCCAAAGAACTGAAAGACTGGGAAGAATTGCAATTACACTGTCTTCTAAGCCCACTGATTTCAATGGACATAGTAGGCTGTAACTCTGCTAAGGGTGGGACTGTTGGATTCTTATATCTCCTAGCTAGCTATCTCAGGGGGACCTACTTCACAATTTGAAAACCATGACAAAAGATACTTTGATTTCTCCAGTGCTAAGAGCACTGGCTGTTCCATCACTGCAACAGATTCTGTGAAAAGCTGTACTTATGTAACAGTTGCTCAGCAGCTCATTTCTACATGTTAACAGTCAAAACAAAAAAGCAAATTCTAGTTCTATCTGGGGCAGCCTGATCAAAGTGTAATTTTGCCATGGAAGTCGTTGTTCTAAGGCATTTAGCCACAAAATTTATTGTTACTGGGAAAAATAATAACTGTCATGCTGGAATCAAATATCTGTTCAGCACATTGTAAGACCAGATAGTCTGCTGCTATTTTTATTTTTGACAAGAATGCAGGACCTGTTTCCAAGAGGTGCCACAAGATTCTTTCTTATTTTCTTCTGAGGTGATTGTGAATGTTATCTTCTACCAACACCTCTACCCTCAAGTATGTTTTTTGTGGTTCTTGACATTTTTTAAAGTTATCTGAGTCATGCTAACCTTAATTTCCTCCACAAAAAGAACATTTGTCAGTGGGTAGGTGGTATTCTTACAAAGAGGGAGTTTCCTTTTCTGTCAGGATCAAATTAATAAGGCTGTTATGTTAAAGATACACAAGAACAAAAAAATGATGCGGGGGACAGAAAAGCAAGAACAGGCAAAGTGCAATAGAAGCAACTATGCATGTTTCAACAACACAGTAGAATCTGGTAATGTGCACAGTTTGTTTTTAAATCTACAGGAAGTTTTCATAATTGAGCAAAAATATATGTTTACATCTCATGCACTCATGGAGATCTTCATATGGGAAACTTGGGTTGCCAGCTTTTTTCTGACAAGGTTTCTATGGCATTAATAGCTGGGACAAAATGTAGCAAAAGAAACATTCTAAATGCTTCTTTTCTACACTTGAAAAAACTTTTGGTACCAAATAATTGCATGACACACTGCAGTTACAACATGAGAGCCCTCAACAAAAGAGACAGAGTGACATAGATACACACACAGAGATAATACAAATTAAAATATTTGGTGATTTCCCAGAGTAGAAGTGAAGGAGCCACTTAACACTAGACATCATTCAGATAGTCTGAAATTGTTATAATGTAATCTGGTTCCATAATACAGAATGAAAGCAAACAAGCACCCCATGTTGACCCCCTTCATACGCACCATATGCATATCCACTCAGTTCAAGAGGTACAATTTGTTCTACATACTATGCAGTCTCTCCATTTAGTTTCATTCCTCCCAGCTGAGAAAATGTGGAGCGAATGCTAGAGGCAGAATCACCCACTGAGGACAAGGTGCAGGTCAAAACCATATTCAAATACCTCGGGGAAACCCCGTGCCAATTGCAAAGGCTTAACATCCATAAATCTAAGCAGAAGCTACCATAAAACCCGTTAATCAAAGAAAGCAAAAGTAGCATGCAGTCTAGAGGGTACCATAAAATCCGATGATCAAAGAAAGTGAAAGCAGCATGCAATGCAGAGGGGAGGGAAAAGCCAATGCAGAATCGCCCTGTGTTGAGAAAATCTGGAGCGAATGCTAGATGCAGAATCGCCTGTTATAAATATACTCTACCTCTGACACACTTGCATCCAAAGCAATCAATGGAGACATAGGGAGGTGCATTTAAACAGCTTTCATCCCCTCCCCCCCTCCAGCTTTAGTTTGGGCCAGGCTGAGTTTGCTTGGATACTGGTAGCCTACCAGCTGGTAAACTACACTTACTTCCCCTGAAAAGGGAGAAGTGATACATAAATTGCTAGGCAGATCAATTAACAAAACCCTAGTTTAACCCACTTGTTCTTAATTCATTCCAAGATGTTAGCTATCTATGTAGCTATTGGTACATTTTATTAATTATTTGCTTTATTTATAGCCCACCTTATTCAAAAAGACTCATGGCTGGTTTTTATTTTTTATTTCTTCCTATCAAGTCACAGCTGATTAATGGCAACTCTGGTGGGTTTTCAAGGCAAGAGAAGTTCAGAGGTAGTTTGCCATTGCCTCACTCTGCATAGCAATCCTGGAATTCCTTGGTGGTCTCCTGTATGCATATTAACCATATTAAACCTGTTTAGTTTCTCAGATCTGAAGAGATCTGGCTAGCCTGGGCTATTCAGGCCAAGGCAAAACCATCAAACAGCATAAAACAAGCAATGAATAACACAATAGGAAAAGGATTACAGAACTAGAAAACAGCAAACTGCCTAAGGCAAGGTATACTATAAACAATGCAGAACATTGAATTATAAAAGTATAAAATAATCTAAAATAATCATTGCAGTAGACTACCATCCATTATAAAGAACCATCCTTCCTTATATATAAAAGGATTTTCGTCATACCTTATATGGTGAAAATGCGCGCCGGAATCAGTTGGCTGAGGGACCTGTCAGTCAGAGACAGGGTCCCTTGCCACTGGCTGCCTTGCTTGCCTGCGTTGCTGCCATTGGCCCGCCAGCTGCCGCTCAAGACTGCTGGTGTGCCATTGGCTGGGAGGCGGGAGGCGAACGCTGCGAGCGAACACCGCCACCAGGAGCCAGGGAAGGGAGGCTGCGATGCCAGCCGACGGTGCTGGCCGGGGAGCGAGGCAGGGCCAGTGCCAGGGGGACGTTGCAGCCCCGGAGAGACGGAGTCTCAGCGAGAGGGACAGCGGAGGCTGGGGACGGCGGGTGAGCTCCTTCCCCAATGGCCGCCAGATACGCCTGCCTCCAGCACCTTCTTCGCGGGAAGGGGGCCTGTCTAGCGCCCGTTGTCTCGGTTCCACAACGGGCTTCCCTTCCTAGTCCATTATAAAGAACTGTTCTAACCCCTTTATAAATCTTATATTCTAATAGCGGAGTCAGGATATCTTCAGATACCTAAAACTAGTGACTGGAGCTGCAAGTGCCACGGGCAAGACAGATCTTTCTACAAACCTGAAAAGGGCCCTAAGTTTGCAGAAAAGTGTGAAATCTTTTTTAAAAAACCAAACATTTGGCAGCTTTAAAAATCCAAAAATGATAAAAGGAGTACCTGTAACTTAAAAAAAAAATCCCTGGCTGTTGCTAGGCAACTACGATATTCCAGCCTGGGTTCTGTCAGTAAAAGGCAGGGGAGGGCCCTTTCTAGCCCTATTCTGGCCTTTTAGAGAGTACTTATTGGGGCCAGAACTAGGCCTAGGGTTGCCAGCTCCAGGCTGGGAAATTCCTGGAGATTTTGTGAGGAGTTCAGGGTTTGGTGAGAGGTGTTAGGAGATGTACTTGTAAACTGCTTTTATTTGTTGTTTTCTGACCTGCACACACACCTGAATGGTGCTTACAAGTGTCTTTGGTTTGGGAGAATTGTGTGCTTTGTTTGATGTGACTCTTTGCACTAGGAAGTTGCCCTACCGCCTGCACTTTCATGCTAATGAAGTCACACACACACACACCTATGCACATACACCTACCCATCATGCACTTGGAAAAAGGAATAGCATCTCCATTATGGTCTGCCAGAAGGATGATAAAAACAACAACCTGCCTACCATCAAGGAATTCGAGGTCCACATGTAACCCACAGGATGCTTGGCTTTTGCAAGTGTTAAGACTGTTTCCTGTTGATGACTTGGAACAAGTTGGAGTCATCAGCAGTTCTAAGGTTTCCATGACAACCCATCTTCACACCTTGGACCAAATGTCCCCTTTAGTGAAAGGTGTAGATTTTCAATATTGCCCCCCCTTTGTATGAGGATACCCCACATCCTATAAGTCAATGGTATAGGGATGGGACGGACTGGAAGATTACCCTAATGCCAGCCCCCAAAAATAGCTGATAAAAAGCAATGTTCACCTTTTGTTCTGAGCATCCTTCATCACCAGCCAGCTAGCTAGTCATCCTTCCCCTACCCCTAGTAACCTAAGAGTCTTCTATAGGTAACTCTAGCATGCTTTCTTGGACTGCAGCCAAGGAGCCCACACGTGTTGGTTGGTTCCAACTGTGTGTAGTAAGAGTTTCCCTTAGTTAGATCTCTATTCTTGTATTCTTCACCGTGAAGGTTGAGTTTCAGGAATCAGATAAGTATCACGTGTTTTCCCTCTCCTAAATATCCTCTAGTTTAAAACCCCATATTGTATTCCATTTCTATTGTATCTAAAGGAACTTGGTTGTATGTGTGTATGAATTTGTTTTGTTTGCCTGTGAATCAAAAGATATTATTCAGTAAAGAGAATAACTGATTTTACTTAAGAAACCTTGTCACGTGTTGTCTTTGGGAAACAGATTCTTTGGGGCGAAGCTGCTTTCTCTGTATACATAGACCAGAACTCAATATAAGTTTAGTCCGATCAATGCGTAGATAAGCATTTCGGCTAACAGAGGGGAAGACTCAGCATGGTATAATGCTGCAGAGTCCACCCTCCAAAGCAGCCATTTTCTCCAAGGGGATAGATGTCTGGAGTTCAATTATAATTCTGGGGAATCTCCAGGTCCCACACGGAGGTTGGCAACTCTAGTCCTGGCAGCAACCTCTGTGTGGCTTGATGCCACCTGCCTTGCATGACGCAAGTAGGCCTGGTAGCTTACTACTGTTAAGCAGTAGTCACTCTATGAAAGCCAATGTGGTGTAGCCGTTAGAGTTTCAGATGAGGGTCTGCAAGACTCAGGTTCAGGTCCCCATCTTGCTGTGGAAGCTGACAGGGTGATTTTGGACCAGTCACATACTTTCAGCCTATCCTATCTCATAGGGTTGTTGTGTGGATAAAAAGGAGGAGAACAGAATAATGTAAGCCGCTTTGGTCCCTACTGTGGAGAAAGGTACAGGATAAATGAAGTAAATAAGGAATAAATATAGCTGATGATAAGAGGCAAATTAAAAGTTGCTTAGTGAAGGAGAGAATGAGGTAGGGGGAGGATATGGGGATTATTAAGGGTAGGGAAAGAGACTAGGAAATTCCTAGACATTTTGGGGGGAGTCTGGGGGTTGGAAGAGGGAAAGGACCTCAGAGGGGTATAATGCCATAGACTCCACCCTCCAAAGTATCAGTTTCCTCCAGGGAAACTAGGGGTGCCAACCTCCAAGTGGGGGTTGGGTATCACCTGGAATTAAAACTTTCCAGATGACAGAGATTAGTTCCCTTGGAGAAAATGGCTGCTTTGGAAGGTGGACTCTAGGGCATTATAACCTGCTGAGCCTGAAGGTAATCTTACTTGAAGGTAAAAGAAGAAGGGGATGGCAAAGGATGAGAAGAAGATAAGAGATTGGATTTATATCCCGCCCTTCACTCAGAGTCTCAGAGCAGCTTACAAACTCCTTTCCCTTCCTCTCCCCACAACAGATATCCTGTGAGGTAGGCGGGGCTGAGAGAGCTCTTTTGAGAACTGCTCTTTCAGAACAGCTCTGACAGAGGTCATTCAGCAGCTGCAACTGGAGGAGTGGGGAATCAAACCCAGTTCCCCCAAATTAGAGTCCATGCACTTAACCACTACACCAAGCTAACTGAAATGCTTAGACGGTGTTATCAATGCAACAAATATGAAGTTGAGCACACTCCGGGGGACAATGGAGGACAGGAGGGCCTGGCATGATGTGGTCCATGGGGTCACAAAGAGTCAGATTTGACTGTGCGACTGAATAACAACAACCCTGCTGAGGCTGCGTCCTTCCCCAAACCTCACCCTCCCAAAGCTCCACCCCCAATGTCCAAGAATTTCCCAACCTTGATCTGGCAATCCTAAAGGGAACTTATCTCTGTGGCTGGGAGATCTGTTGTGATTCCAGGAGATCTCCAGTCCCCACTTGGAGGTTGGCAACCCTAGAAGGAGAGAAGGAAGCAGGAAAAGGGGAAGGACCATGGGAGCTTTCAGGAAAGAGAAAGAAATAGTGAGAGAGGAAGAAGTGAGATGGCTCCTGCAAGTCATTGTGGGTTCCCGCTAGTTCCTTTATCATTCTAAAGTTCAAATTCCTTTATAGAATGCATTCCTGAACATTTCTGTTTTGCACATTCTGCAGAATGATAGAAGTATGACAGCCTGACCTCCTTAGACAGGTCATTCCACAATGTGGGAGCCACCACAGAGAATGTGTATGAACAGGCATTTGCCGTGCTGTCTCTTTTGCAGGTGGCCCCTTCCAAAGGTCCTGCTCAAATGAATGAAGCTGTCACAATGGAGCATACCATATATTTCCTTCGAGATGCTCAGGGCGGTCTATACTGTTCTCTTCTCCTCCATTTTA
The DNA here is from genome assembly GCA_029375565.1 of Gekko gecko. Taxonomy (NCBI): domain Eukaryota; kingdom Metazoa; phylum Chordata; class Lepidosauria; order Squamata; family Gekkonidae; genus Gekko; species Gekko gecko. The sequence goes on along the minus strand of JAPDNY010000004.1, from coordinate 64,849,580 downwards.
TTCTCACAACACCCCATGTGATAGGTTGGGCTGAAGGAGAGCGTTCAAAGCTACTCAGTGGGTTTCATAGAAAACTGGAGATTCAGAATGGGTCTCCCCTGTCCTGGGCTGCTTCTACAAAACAAGTATTCTGTTTTCCTGCAAATGCAGATGTATTGCACTGGTAACTGAGCATCTGGATGGGAGTTGTTCTAGCAGTTTCCAGCATCAGCTGCCATTTCCCCTACATTTTATAGCAATCTATTGCTAAGATCTAGGAATTCCTCTGAATTCCCAGCTTCTGTTTTTCAAGTCTTTTAAAATCCTTTCTGAGCCATACTTTGACTATGTGATGCATAACAGTTCTGAAAATGTCACTACTTTGCTACCCATCAAATATGGCTTTACTATGCCTACACAAACCATTAACAGACCTTCTTATGCACTTGCTAGTGGAGCTGTTCCAACTTGCCATGATAACGCAGTGCAAGCAATTCAGCATTGTTCTGGCATTTCAACACCGCTGCATCAGTCTAAATTGTTAGCATTTGCCCATGACAAACTTGCTGAGAACATGGGGTTTGTTTCCCACTACAGGTGTTAAATTAGCATACCATACTATAACTGGAAAGATTATATTATCACCATGACTACTGTTGTGAATGGGTGATTCTTTTCTTATCTTGCAGGCATCTGGGCTCTGTACAGAACTGCCACAGATTCTATTCCTATATTTCATGGGTATGTGAAGGAACAGGTTTTAATTCATCAAACTTCATGCCATCATAAAATTTTTAAAAGACATATGGCTCTTTGTTCTTTTTAACCTTAAGAGCATAGCACTGTTGCCCCTCAGTGCAAACTAATCACGCTCAAAGCACTTGGTTCTGTGCACTGAATTTTCTTCTTATTAGAGACAGGTTAGTACTGGACTTTGATCTACTTCCTACAAAAATTATTCCACAACAATGACATGAAACACTACACATTTTATCATGTTCAAAACAGGCTAATACAAAAAAAGGTTGTGTGGTATTTTTATATAGTTTTAATTATGTTATACATAAATTATTCATGGGATTAATCAAATAATTTTCCAATTATTCTGAAATAGATACAATAGGATCTCATTTAGATAAACCTCCATGTTCTGAGGTAAAATATCTCTTATTACCTGAGAATCATCATTATTGTCAAAACTATTTTTAAGTGCCCCACAATATTGATAAGAGTCCAGCGGCACATTAAAGATGAACAAAACTGATTCCATAAGTATTTGTGAGTCAGAGGCTCAATTTGGTACAGGAGGATTCAGTCCAGGAGGATACAAAGAATAAATGGATATAAGTCTGAAGAAGTGAGCAGAGTGACTCATGAAACCACATACTCTACCACAAATTTTGTTAGTCTTTAAGGTGCTACTGGACTCTTACTCTTTCTACTGCTATTAGAAACCACAACATTCAAAAACCAGTGGGGGAACATTTTAACCTTCCAGGACATTCAGTTGCTGACCTAAGAGTAGCAGTTCTCCTACAAGGAATTTCAAAGGGAGATTAGAATGAGGGACTGCTTAATAGAACTGATAATGAAGCTCAAGACAATGCATTCTCCTGGACTGAATCGAAACCTAGGTTTCTTTTCTCATTACCAATGCCTGCTATTGTCATTTGGTGTCTGAAATCACCTCACTCTCCAAGCAAAACGACTGTCAAGAATTACTTTATGTTAGAACTCAGACCAAAGACTATAGAGTGACTTGTGCCTTTAATTTTTCTATATTATCTGATTCTATTTAAAAAATAATCCACAAAAATTGGAATATCGTTTTACATCTCTTCTTTGGGAGGGCATAACAGCAGGGGGAGCACTGCTGCAGACTCTACATTTATTTTTAAAAGAATTCAATATAACATTCAAAACACCAGAGATTGAGCCAGTTGTATTAGGCAGACATATCCAGAATAAGACCATGGCAGGTGGACATAAGTCAAAAATACAAACAAGCATTTTTTTAATCAGTTCCAAGTTTTTTTATCTTATGGTAAAGAACACAAAAAAGTCATGCCTCCAATAATGCATTCCAGTTTTAGCATACTGAATGGTAATTTCCAATTCACTCCTCTGGGAGCGCAACTTTAGATTATTTTTGCATACAACAATATTTATATCACTCTTATGTTGTACTAGGTAGAGTGCTGGAGTGGGACCTGGGAGGCAGAGGTCTGAGCCCACACTCTGCATCAAATGGAATATAAATACATAAATAAATAGCGTACAAAATTAGCACAGGTTTTCTTTATACGAAAACCCTAAGCATGTCCACTCAGACTGCAACCTGTTCTAGAATCCATACTTGTAATTAGTTATTTACTCATACCCCACCTTTCCCCCCTAAGGGTGACTCAAACTGGTTTTTATTGCTCTCCTCTGGCAGTAACATGAACATTAGAACCTGAGTCTTCCTAATCCTCGTCTAACAACTCTACTCATTCCACTGCACAAGTGTCATTAGAACATAAGAGAAGCCATGTTGGATCAGGCCAATGGCCCATCCAGTCCAACACTTTGTGTCACACAGTTATCAAAACCCAGCTGCCATCAGGGGGCCCACCAATTGGGCCAGAATTCCAGAAGCCCCCCCCCATACTGTTGCCCCCCAAGCACCTAGAATACAGAGAATCACTGGCCCAGATATAGTGTTCCAAATATACATTGCAGCTAATAGCCACTGAGGGACCCCTGCTCCACATTTATCCAATCCCTTTTTGAAGCTGTCTATGCTTGTAGCCGCCACCACTTCCTGAAGCAGTGAATTCCACATTAATTACTCTTTGGGTGAAGTACTTCCTTTTATCTGTTCTAAGCCTACTGCTCATTAATGCCCAGGAGTTCTTGTATTGTGGGAAAGGGAGAAAAGTACTTCTGTGTCTACCTTCTCTATTCCATGCATAATTTTATAAACTTTTATCATCACTCCTCAATCATTGTTTCTCCAAGTTAAAAAGCCCTAACCTCTTTAACCTTTCTTCACAGGGGAGGTGTTCTATCCCCTTAATTGTTTTCGTTGCCCTTTTCTGCACCTTCTCTAATGCTATAGTATCTTTTTTTTGAGAATTGTACACAGTATTCCAAATGAGGATGCACCACAAATTTATATAGGGGCATTATGATACTGCCTGATTTATTTTCAATCCCATCACTAATAATCTCCAGCGTGGTATTTGCTTTTTTTACTGCAACCACACAGTGACTGGACATCTTCAATGAGTTATCTACCAGGACTCCAAGACCTCTCTTCTGGACAATTACCACCAGTTCAGACCCCATTAAGGTATATTTAGGGCCAGGAACTCATTAGCATAATAGGCTACACCCAACAGCAGAAACTCATTAGCATATTGGGCCACACCCTCAACAGCACAGCTTATTAGCCTATAAGGCCACACCCCCATGTTACCAGAAGTGTGGTCATCCAGCCGCACCCACCTTTTGCTTCTTATTCTGTTTACCTTGTTTGTTGTCAAAGCCCAGGGCTTTTTTTGTAGCAGGAACTCCTTTGCATGTTAGGCCACACACCCCCTAAAGTAGCCAATCCTAATGAGTTTCTGCTGTTGGGTGTGGCCTATTATGCAAATGAGTTCTTGCTGGGTGTGGCCAACTCTGAAGCTGGCCTGAACTCCATTCCTGTGTGTTCCTGCCCAAAAATCGCCCTGTTCTGGTAACATGTGGGTGTGGCTTAATATGCTAATGCGCTACACTGTCAGGGTGTGGCATAATATGCTAATATATTTCTGCTTATGGGTGTGGCATATTATGCTAATGAGTTCCTGCTGGGCTTTTTCTACAAAAAAAGCCCTGGGTATATTTATAGTTAGAATTTTTGGCTCCAATATGCGTTATTTTGCACTTCCCCACTCTGAACCACATTTGCCACCTTGTGGGCCCTTGCAACAATTAATACACTGCATAGTTAACTACATAGTTATCTGATGAATGGGGCTTTGACTGTGAAAATCTTAAACAAAAACACAAAACCATCTTGTTGGTCTCTAAGGCGTTACTAGATTACACTGCAGCTATTCCTCTGTACCCCAACACAGGTACTTTCTGAAACTTCATTGTTAACGTGTACATACGTATCCACAAGTAGTAACGTCACAATAAATTATAAACACAAGTACCACTATAATATTAAAGCACGAGCTACAGAAAAACTCGCTTTCCTCCCCAACTAACCGCATACACGTGCAGCTTGATGTTTGCATTGGGTTGCACGGCGTCACGCGATTGGTCTTCTGGTCTTTAAGAAGAGAGGTGTTAAACGCACGCGCACGGTTCTATTTCCCGGGCCCCTCTCCACCGGTTGGCGGCGGGAGTTTCTCCTTTCCCTAGTGCTAAAAACGAACGAGATGCCCAACCGCAAAGGTGGGAGGAACGCCTATTATTTCTTCGTGCTGGAGAAGCTGCCGGAATTGAAGCGACGCGGTTTGAATGTGACTGGCGTGGCAGACGCCGTCCCGCACTGTTCGGATGACTGGGCGGTGAGGGCAGAAGCCGTTGTCTCGCTTTCGTGGACCTGCTTCCCCACCCCCCTCGTTGGGTGGGGGCAAGTCGTATTTGCCCTTCAACCTGTTTTAACTTTTCCTCACATACAGGGCATGTAGGCTTTGGCTTACCGAATATCCATTAAATCGAGCGCGTGTTTTCTCTAGTCTGAAACTAGCCCGAGTGTACACTTGTATTTCCATTCATGTGGAATAGCGGGAAGGACTGTCTTATTTACTGGAAACGGAGCGCGTGATTGATACGCATTCCCTGGACAATGGCTCCAGTGGACAGTTTTTATTTCAAGCCTGCGTCGAATTTAACGTGACCTTTGAGGCCTATCGTGAAATAAGCAAATATCTGAAATGTGTGGTAATGCAGTGTAACCCGTTGCAGGTACCCAAGATGGCTGTGAAAAATCTAGAAAAGTTAGAGTTTAAATCACTTAGATGCAGGGTTTGGTTTGAGTCTGAATCTTTCCTGATTTTCTGAATGTTTGATATGCTTTATGTATCATTTTTCAGGAAATTGCTAATAATAGATGCACATGCTTTTTTGTTATTTATAGACTAGAAAATTGATGGGTTGGGTCCCCCTGCCATAACTAAGCTTTAAGTTGGTTTCCAAGTTCTTCATATATAATGGTATCTACCCAGTGCTAAAAGTTTGCCACTTATAAGCTTATTTGGGAATAAGTCCTGGTGATTTTAATGATGCTTGCATCTAAAAAGAATGAGTAGGAGTCAGCTGATGGAAAACTGATGGGCGCAATCCAGCCACAGATTTAAAAAGTACTCAGGTCACATGGATTTCAGTATGAGTTTAGTTTATGCTTAGGGTTTTCTATTGGAGTTACAGGGACTTAAATATTTAACTCTGGATAATCTTGGCAAATAAATTATGGAGAAAAGTTTGTTTTATTCTTGGAATGAAATGATGGAAAACTATAACTGATTTTACTTAAAGTTGCTGACTGAAGAGCAAAAAGAAAAGTATGCAGATAAGGCTCGGCTATGGAAAGCTAAGAAATTGGAAGCAGGAGCAAAGGCAGTAAGTAACAAAATATGTTTGGATTTGGGCATAGAAATATTTAATATTGTTCCTTGTTTTAACTACTCTAGTAACTTGGAAGGTCCCACAGTTGAAGAGCAACACATTAGTGAACCTGCAAAACAAAAAGAAAAGCCATCTTAAAATGTGAATGCATTTGGTAGAATGGGCAGGGGTGATTTTCACACAGGAACAGGCTTATGTGGTGTTCCTGATGAGCAATGAACACAAATGGTACTTTTATGTGAGCACATCATTGACCTCATACCATCTCTTGTGATGTGTACAGTGGAGGACTCATGTGATCTAACTGCAAGGGCTATGTAAGAAAAGGAAAGGTCAAATTACAGAGAGGTTATGATCTGTTAATTTTTATTGGTTTGGTGTATAACGGATAAATTGTTCAACATTTTTTCCTTAGTCGCCTGGCCAGGCCCTGGTACCTCCTCCTATGCAAACGCAGACAGTTCCTATTGAGAGCCTCACCAGCACATCCAGGAAGTCTGATCCTGGTGAGGAACTCTAAAAGCATCTTTTCTCTCCTGAGCATATGTTTCATTCAGTCTGAGGATGATGGAAGGTAACAAACAAATGTGGCCCAGAAGGGACCATGAAGGTCTCAACAGAGTAAGAGCAAAAGAAGCAAGCCTAGGTAATTGGGTTGGCAGATCTTGAACTGCTCAAGCAGAAGTGTATGCATACATACATATGGTACCCCAGGCGAAGACTTGGAAAATACAAATTTAATGAAGTAGAAATGTAGTTTTAAGGGAAGGGTTTTTCAGGAAGTTACCATTCAGCTTTTCAGTTCTCTCACTGTTTTATTTGCAGGAAAGGGAGCAGATCATACGCCTCAAGTTTAACATGGCATTTATTCTTTAATGGATGGGATTTTCCTTTCCTACATTAGTGGTTAATATTGAGCTTAAATAAGTAGAAGCCACATTTGGTAGAGTTAGAAGCTGTTATATTTTTAACACCCTCACAATAAAATCAGGAATGAAACATGCAAGTTGAGTGGGATAAGAAAAATCTCAAGCTACTGTAGTGACTGCTTGTTGGAACAGATGGCATGTAGAGTCCATCTAGTTCTCTGGGGGAAAGTTACATAGAATTCACTAAGGTATAGTACACGAGTGTTTCAACAATTTCAGTCTAAAGTTAGGGCAAGAGGACTCTTCAGTGGTGGTATTACTCTTTGGTGTAGTTTGGTTAAAAGTGCAGACTCTAATTTGGGAGAACTGGGTTTGAGTCCCCACTATTCCACATGCAGCTGTTGGTGTGACCTTGGGTCAGTCCTAAGTTCTTTCAGAGCTATTCTCTCAAGGGCAGTTCTCAAGAGAACTCTTCCAGCCCCACCTATCTCACAGGGTGTCTGTCTGGGGCGGGGAAGGGAAAGGAGTTTGTAAACCGCTCTGAGACTCCGTCTGGTAAAGAAGGGTGGGGTATAAATCCAAATTCTCCTTCTTATATTCAATTCTATTCTTTTTGCAGTGGCTCTTAAAAATGTATTCTACATCCTGAACATTTTCAGCCATGGAGAACTGCCTCCTCATTGCATTCAGCGTTTTCTCCCTTGTGAAATTGGCTGTGTCAAATACTCGCTTAAGGATGGCATAATTGCAGACTTTCACCTTTTTATAGATAGTGGTGAGTTTGGGACAAAGGAACACAAGTCATTGGTCCTTTATATTTGAGTGGAGGCAAACAGTCCTGTTTCCTTAGATAAGTTGCTTTAGGTGGGTGTATTCCTGCCATATAAAAAAGACTGAGTTCAGGTTCTGTACAAAAATTCTATTTAACATAATTATCAAATAGAGTTGAAATTAGAATACATGGAACACTCCTCTTGCCAGCAGGAAACATGATTGCAAAATTCATATTTGTATGTAGTTGGATGCTTTACACTTCATTGTCTCATGTTAGTAACTCTTACTGAGAAGGGCATCCTTGAATAGTAATCTCCCATTCTGCCAAAATGGAGGAAAGACTGCACTGTAACACTATAAGCCCTGTAACCCTGGTGTTACATAATACATGCTGGGTTTCTCTCTGGTCTTTTGCAGGTGCAGTTCCTCGGGGTTTTCGGTTTCATTGCCAAGCTGCAAGTATGAATTGGACAAGTGACATAGAATTTAGGAAAGTGGTCATGTTCTGGGTGGGGAGCAGATAGTCTGAAGTTCCTTTCTGTACTGTTTTCTTTGTTTGAAACAGTTTACAATAAAGTAGACAAGTCCAGATATATTAACGTATTAGTTAGCTGTCCAAGTCTTTTTTATGATAAAGCCCTTAAAGCAGCTTACAATATTTAACTGTCTCTTCCACCTACCCTGTCCCATTCTGAATATTAATCCTGGTTTCTGAGTGAATGTTTTAGCTGCTCCTCCCAGGGCAAGAGGTCTTTTATATCCAGAATGTCAGGCAGGGAGGAGCCATGAGCTGCTCTGCATCTGATGGGAGAATGGCAGTCACTGATAGATGCCTTTTAGTTCAAGAGAACATCTCAGTCTTACCCTTTTCCCCTTTATGTACTTGTTGAATGTATTGTCTTGATGTAGTTGTAGGATAGCAGCCTGAACTAGCCCAAGCTTGTCAGAGCTTGGAAGCTAAGCCCGAGTCAGCCACAGTGAGTACTTGGATGTGAGTATGAAGGATGTCCAGGGTTCCTACACGGAGAAAGGCAATGGCAAACCACTTCTGCTCATCTCTTGTCTTGAAAACGCCATAGGTTTTCATGTTTCTGAAGAGGTTTAAGCACTCATATTGCAGAATTCATGAATCAGAGTCTCAGACTAGATGTAGGTGGGTGAATAATGCAAAGGGCAGAGTTTTTTGTTTTAGAGGTCATGGGTTTAAGACACTTGAATGTTCTGTTGTTAGGTGATGCCACTCATAGGATTCCCATCTCTGGCATTGAACTTGCCTCTTCAAGCCATTCTGTTGTGTTTCGTGACCTGTGCATGTTCATCCAGCCACATAGGAACAACTGGCCACTTGTGTATTGTAAGGTACAGTGTAATGTTTTCAGACTTGAATTGTTCCATTTTTTTCAGAAGTAGTGGTCTAAAATCTCTATCCAAATATTTATTCTCACAGGAGAAGCTTTATGATGATAAAGCCTTTTGTTGGTGTAATTAAGTAATGGCAGGCTTTCAGTTATCTGTTTGTCTGGTCATTTCCAAGGCTGCAAGGATTTGTGCATAGTCTGGACTACACTGTGTATGTGCAGGTGCCTAAGGAAGAGTGGGAAAAGAACTCAGGCTTCTACTGCATGGATATTTATTTTATTAAATTTATTAATTGCCCACGATGCATGCAGGATCTGAATGATTTACAGCCTTATAAAGCCTTTAAAATACAATCAATAGGCTATATTTAACACTTAGTTGTAGGTGATAGGCGTCCATCCAAATAATTGTTTTGAATGCCTTGACCTTGAGAAAGCTGCAAATATACTTTTTAATTAGGAATCCACCATATCTACTTTTTTATTTCCCTTTCCTCCAAGGAGCTCAGGAATGTGCAAAGGTACCCTTTCCCGTGTTTTATCCTCACAACAGCCTCGTGAGGTAGGCTGAGAAATAACTGTTGTAGAGCCACATTTCATAGCAGAGCTTGTGAATGTTGTCATTATTGCATGCAACAACATTAATACCCTGTGATAAACTTCTACATGTTTTCATCTGTGCCTCTGTGAATATTTTTCCATTTTCTAAGTATTCATTTGCCAAGTGCTGTGGAATCGGAGCATACGACTGGAAGGTCCCTTGAGTTCTTGACAGGCATTTGCTTCACCTATGTCAATGGTCTACACTCAGAAGTGTTGGCTTCCTTGTGTCCCTAACCTCTGAGCATCAAAGACCCATCCTAGGTTCAATTTAGACTTCCTTGGGTAGAGTTGAGCAGCTGTGCTTGCTGCTGGATGGGTTTCACTCATTCGGCATCCATTTTCCATCTTGTAATGGAGACACAGTAGCCAGGTCCTCCCCATACCCAGTATATTTCTCCCTCTAACCTTGAATAACAGGACTTAGGTTGGAGGTGTCACTACAGTCACACAAATTTATTACACATACTTTGGAGTTGTTATAAAATAGCAATTTTTTTTGTGCCAGAGCTTTTTGTATAAATTTGAATTAATGGGCCATGATTTACTATTTAGTCTTGTGGCTGCTTTATTATGTTATGTATATCTACTTCAGGGAGCCGCAAAACTATGTGTAATGTTCTGTTAGGAAAAAATGCACCAGGATACTGTGGAGAAGCAGGGAGGGAGAACACACTTCAGCAGCACTGAATCCAAATGAGTCCATGTGCCCATTGTCTGTGGCTCCAGTCCTTACTTCACTTCTTAGTTGCTCAAAGGTCTTCCCACTTTTAATTCACCAACAGGGGTTTCCCCTCAGCTGAAACCTGTCTGGTTTTTTCGCAGTGGGCAAGTTTCCCTTTGAACCAAGGGCCATCTGTTTACAAAATAAGCTTGCAGCTCTTAGAACCGAGGTCTGGATCTGACATCTGGTCCCACTGGTGGGCCTCCTGATGCCACCTGGTATTTTTGGCCACTGTGTGACAGAGTGTTGTACTGGATGGGCCATTGGCCTGATCCAGCATTGGCTTCTCTTATGTTCTTAAGACAAGAATGTCACTTTGTCGGGCCAGGTCATGTGTGCCATGAAATGTAATGCCAGCTACTGGACATATAAGCTGTATAAAGGACAGTGGCTGGTAAGCTCCAAGTTGATATATCCTCACTGCAAGGCCTCATGGGCTGCGAAGGGGATGAAAAGGAAATTCCATATGGGCAGACTGGAGAGCCAGCAGTGCAGTCCTGGGTAGATGCTCCCATGCTGCTTGACTGTTGCAGATAAGGTTGTTCCGCCATGCTGAAGCCACAATTGGAGTGGCTCCATCCACTCCCCCCACCCCCCGAGTAGTCTTCTGTTCCCTTGTACTAGTTGCTCGCAGACAGCACAAGATGGGCTGGTTCCAGCCCCCAGGCCTTATTTTTGACATCCCTGTCTTAGAGTGATTTTCATTGCATTCCCCAAAGATAGCATAGCCTTTCTCGACGTAGTAGTATCTGTGGCCCATCTAAGTTGGTCTGTACTCCTTACTCTTTTTCTTGCTGAGTTGATAATTTATGGGGCAGGACCAGCTGTGCACCTTGGAATATTATAAGGTACACTTCTTGTAATCAAACACATGTTTCTGTCATGAGCTCACTTACCTTCCCCAGATCGCACCATCTTTTCTCCTATTTGGAGCTTTCACCAGATGCGGGAGATATGTCTTCCATCTTTGTGTGTGGTATCCTCAACACTGACTGCTTTCTGTTCTCCTAGTTAGGTATTGCAACATCCTCCTCCTAGGCAGAATCCCTACTGCTGTACTGAGAGACCTTCCGCAAATGACCATTAAGACATTTGTCCTACTTTTGCTCCTCTGGTTCATGGCTACTTGAAAGGACTAGCGAGTGTTCTTCCTGAGCTCATCTGTCTGTTTCATCTGTTGTGAGACTTCTGTTGCCACTATGTACTATATGTGTCAGATGCATTAGGTATGAATAGAGCCACTTGAAGACTATTGTGTTATAATACAAGGTTATCATCTTGTGTTTGTAGAAGTAACTTTTGCAGCCAGAGTGGATTTAAAATTAAAGGTGTGGGGGGGTCTCATTCTGTTGCATAGATTTTACAATAGATGCCTGGTCACCGAACCTTATTTATTTATTTGCAGTCTGATGACCTCTTTAGGGTGAACTGGTGTCTGAAGTACATGGCAGCAGAGGCAGGTGAGATGATACTTTACAGTAGAAAAATCTTACTATGGAGATTTTTTTTGTTTCCCTTTGCCCCTAAACTCTCTGCTCTCTCATAGGCATAACAAATCAGCTGAAGCTTCTCAATGTGGAAGATCTTGTGATAGAGCTGTATCAGCACAAGTTTCAAAAAGAGCCTTCCAAGACTTGGGTGTGCAACACACTGGATGTTTCCATGTGGGATTATTCCAGCAATACTAGGTATTGTATAGCCTTCTCCCCCTCAGAAAAGATACTTTAAGAACTATCATGCACAATTTGCTTACAGGACACTATTCAGATAGACATATATGTGATGGATGTCAAAGCCAAGACTTGCCATTTGTTTAGAAAGAAAAGGCTTAACGGTTATTTATGAAAAAGCATCCATACACCCCCAAAAAAGTATTTGGCTCAAGTGATGAATTTAAAACTTGGTGCTTTCAAGATTTTCAAAGTGCGTGATTGCTGAAGCAAAACAGACTTCTGTCTCTCCAGTACTTGTATAGAAGGTCATCTGAGTGGCATTCAGCTATCAAGCAAATAAATGATCCTAGGCAAGTGTACTTACCTATTCTCAGCTCTGTTAAATGAAGAAACAAGCAGCAGGGACAACACGTCTTTTTCTGCCTATTTTTAAGATGTTTTGAAAGTAGCCCTTCTGATTAGGAAAAACAGATAACTAAATTCAGGCAGCAGTGTCAAGCCTTAATGTTGGGCATAGGTATTAATTTCAGTGAAGCCTGTTTTTTGTTGTTGTTTAGTTTTGGAGGATTATGCAGTGACTTAATTCGTCTGAGTTACTTTACAGCATCACCTCTGTAAGGTAAAATATGTTTGGTGATCTAATGAGAGCTGATATTTACAGTGCTAGATCAAACTGTTGAGAAACCTTTACAGCTCTCTCTTGAGTTACTGTCAGAACTTTTTTTGTAACTAGGCTATTGAAAGTGTTAAATTACAATCCTGAAGATTTTTCCAAAACCTGATCCTGGAGTAAATGGAAGTACAATGGAATCTTATCCAGAGCTCAAAACATTGTCTCAGTGGTGAAGTGTATATTACACATTCTAGCTTTTTATGAAAGTTTGCTTTATTCGTAGGTGCAAATGGCATGAAGAGAATGATATACTATTCTGTGCCCTTGCTACCTGCAAGAAAATTGCGTGAGTACTATTAAATCAAAAAACATTTTATTTATTATCAGATTTATACCCCGCCCTTCCAGCCAAGGGTGGCTCAGGGCAGCTTACAGAAAGACTAAAACACACAATAGGCAATTTAAATAATCCTAAAACCATATAAAACATTCTAACATTAAAAGATACTAACATCGATGATAAGTAAAGAAATTTTAAAAATTTATATTGTCATTCCTGTGGGGTAGAATTAATGTTGGCCTCATTTCACACTGTGTATGGGGTCTTGTTACTTTAAGGTATAATCTGAGGATATTTCTGTATATTGCATTGTATGTGTTTTGTCTGCTTGAGTTGAAATGAGAGACCAAATGATGTGACTTTGTGGCATTTCTATTGTTCTAGAAAGTGTAGGTTGGTTTTTTCAATCCAGTCTTGTTACAGGGGTAAAATTACAAATTGCTAGTGTTAGTAATAGTTCACATAAAGCTGGTAGGAACACAAAGTTCTTAAACTGTCCCAAGTAATATCAGATTTATTGTTTTTAAGCTTTCAGACAGGCATTCACTGCAGGTTTCTCTTGGATACTAGGCATGGAGAGTTAAGGGAACCTCCATATACAGAGGCAACAGACCTCTAGATACTGGGGTCAAGAGGCAAGCATTAGTGGGAAGGTCTTGGCTTCTATGCCTGGTGGGCTGCTGTGTGAAACAGGAAGCTGAACTAGATGGACCACAGGGCTCTTCATGTTCTTAACCTTCTGGTACTTGGATCTTATTTGTCTAAAAGTCTCTGTGCTCTAGAGACTCCTAAAAATAATTTATAAACTTTCCATTTTGTCTTGCCACTAAGAAAACATCTTTTTAAATTGTGAGTGTATTTTTTGAAGTTGGTGGGTGCACATTTGTCTTGCTGTCATTGTTGATTTTAGTTTTCAGTTTATATTATCAGCTGTAGTTGTAGTTTTGGATTTCAGTCTCTTTAGAATATGAGAAATATGACATCACACAGTGTTTTTCTTTCTTTTCCACATAGGTATTGTATCAGCCATTCCCTGGCTGACCTGTGTGGTATTCCACTAACTTCATCTCATTTACCAGTGCGTGACAAGGATTCCCAAAGTACAGTGAACCCTAAGATGGTAGTACTGGATGCTGGAAGATTTCAGGTCAGCTTTTTAAGTTAACGAATTGTTTTATCTTTTGTTACTGCTTTTAATCCTCCTGGAGAAATATAGCAGTATATTTATAATGTGGAGGAGGGTAGTAGTTGTTCCCCCCAAAAATGCTGCAGTCATCAAATATCTTGGGAAATAGCTCTATTAGCCAGAATATATATTTTTTGTTATTTTGTTGATTTGACTGTTACACTTCCAATATAGCAAATTATTAATGGATTTACCTGTAGGCACACAAGCGTATTTGTTAGCTGCTGTATCCTTCTTGATAATTGCTTACTTAGGGCATCTTGAAAACCTGGCAAAAGGAGGCAGCTTAAGAGTCTTGTTTTGAGGCTGAATGTGTGTGTGACTTTCTCTTTTGCTTTGTCTGCACTGCAGAGAGGGAAGGCCCAGCTTGGGGGAAACGATAGTTACTTCACATCTCTTAATCAGGATAAAGATGCCATTCCTTACGCTGGTGAGTGGCTGCTTATGTTGGAAAATTAAAAGTAAAAAAACACATGTTATTGAAATTCTTTAGTGTATCGGTACTAAAATACTATTGTGTAACTGAGGCATCTTCCATTTAATCAATTTCTGGAGTTTCATTCTCTCTGTTTAAATCTACTAAATAGAACAAAATGGCACCTTTAAGACTAACAAAGTCATATAGGAAGTGTGTCATAGCTTTGCCCTGATCTGGAAAGTGCAGGCTAGCCCGCTCTTGGAAGCTAAGCAGGGTCAGCCCTTGTCATTATTTAGATGAGAGATTACCAAGGAATACCAGGGTCACTACACAGAGACTGGGAATGGCAAACCTTGAAAACCTTACTGGGTCACTATAAGTTGGCAGTAACTTGACAGCAAAAAATGTTTTACTTTGGATGTTCAGGATTTTATCCGCAATGATGCTAGCTAAAACTTCTTAATGAATACAAGTTTAAACAGGCCTTGCTTTCAATGATTAAAATTCATGTCATCAAGGAAGCAGTCCATTTCTCTGCCTGATCTCGAGTGTACTTTTATGTAGTAAACATTTATCCTACTGTTCCTCCAAGGCAGCTGAAGGTGGGCAAACATCATTCTTCTCTCCATTTTATCTTGTCAGCAACCCTGTGAGGTAGGTTAGGCTGAGAGTCAGTAACCCAGGGACATCCAGTGAGCTTAACAGTGGAGTAAAGATTTGAACCTTGTCTCCCCGATCCTAGTCCTCAGCTTCAGCCACACTGTCTGAATCTCCAGTTAATATGGAGGCATTCAGCTTCAGATACACAGCCTAATTCCTTATCACATAAACTCCAACAAATGGTAATGAGCCAGTTCAGTAGCAATGATTATGTCCATGGGGTTGCTTTGAATTAATTCTATGCATGTGCATATATGAAGAGAGTTGCTGCTTCATTCTCTTAACTTGGATAGAGTTTGCCATAGGGAAGTATCAGTGTTCAGTGTTTGGAGTCTGGAGTTCAATGTTGTCTTTGCAGGGTTAGGTAAATAACCTAGTCTGCTAAAATATTTTTACAAATGTGCATTAGTTGAAAGCTGTTGTGTAGAAAATGTTGTACCAGGACTAGACATAAAGTCTGAGGTGGTTACTAGTATTAGCACTGTTAGGCACTTAGGTTTCCTTCACATATTCAGTGAGTAGAACAGATTTAGAGTCCAGTGGCACCTTTAAGACCAACAAAGTTTTATTCAAGGTATGAGCTTTTGTGTGCACACACTCATACCTTGAATAAAACTTTGGACTTAAATGTGCCACTGGACTCTAAATTTGTTCTATTGCTTCAGAGCAACATGGCTGCCCACCATGGATATATGTTAAATGAGTGTGCAGGAAAAATCCTATGTAGATTGGACTTCCACACTGTTATTTGGTATGCACAGAAAAATAAACGTATGGTGATCTTTACACAGGGTTGTTCCAACATGGAAATGCTTCCTGTGTAAACCAAAAAGAAGAGCCTGGCTGCATCTAATGTAGTACTTTGCTACAATGGCAGCCAGATGAAGCAGTAGTCAGGACTGTACTGCCTGTGAACATTGGTGTTCTATTTAGCCATTGATGCCTAGCCCTCATAAATTGATCTAATTTGCTTTTAGAGCAGCCTACATTAGAAGCTATCACTGAATCTTGTGTTGGTGAACTTCATAAGTTAATTATATAAAGTATAAGTATAATGCTTTGGTTTGTCTGCCCTGAATCTACTGCCTATCAATTGCACTGGGCAATCCCAAAAACTAAGTATTAGAGTGGAGCAAGAGATTTGTCTATCTGCTTTCTCAGCACAGTGCATAAGTGTGTCCCTTTACCTCTTTTTTAAAAAACTACATAAACTGAACAGGTTTAGCTTTTCTTTATATTAAAATGGTGTTCCTAGTTCCTTGACCGACTTGTGACTCTTTTTACACAAATCTACAATTTCTTTTTGAGACGGGAGTGACCAAAACTGTGCAGAATTCCAAATGCAACTACACTATTGGTATATACATAGGCATTACTGGCTATTTTCATGACAGTCCTTATTCTAATAGTCCTAGTATAAAAATGTTACCACTGCTGCACTTGAGCTTTCCACCACAGTTCCTAGATCCCTTTCCTACTCCAGTCCTCATCAATGTGTATTAAAATGTATATGTGTGTGTGTGTGTGTATATATATATATATATAGAGAGAGAGAGAGAGAGAGAGAGAGAGATACACACACACACACACACACATAGCTTTTCATTCACATTGTGCCTTGCAATGTGCTTACACATTCACCCAATTAGAGTTCTTGGGAGACCATTTGGGAATTTCACCATCTTGAATAATTTAGGGGTTTTGAGAAATCTGGGCTACTTCACTGCTCACCCCCAATGCCAGATAATTTATGAGTAAGTTAAATAGAGTCAATCCCAGCATAGACACCTGGGCACCCTACTGCTTGCTTTCCTGCATTATGGGAACTGTCCATTTTGTGACCCTCTACTTCCTAATTAATTAGTTACTAATCTGTAAGAGGGTGCCTGTTCCCTTATTCAGTGAATTCTAAGTTTATTCAAGGTGGGCAAGTGATGTAGGTTTTCCAGAGAAGTATTCCAAATCAAAATTTGCATATTTAAATTATGCTCACAAAAGAACTCAAATACATCATGTACAGGCCTAGACCATAGGCAGTGGTGTTTGCCATGCTTCATATCCCACATTTAGCCCATCTAGCATGACTGATTTGCAGCACAACAGCCCTGATAACTATTAAACAGATTATATTTACATATTTGGGGCAGAAAATGTTCCACAGAAAAATATAGCATCGGAGCATTTTCTTTTTTTTTAATAACTTTTTAATTGCTTTTTTCTCTACACAAACTACAAAGGGTAGGGGAAAAGGGAAAACTAAACTAAAATACAAAGCTAAAGCAAGGATCATAATACATTAATTGTAACAATATCTTGATAGTCTTCCCACAATTAAGAAATTAAAAAAGGAATGTTACTGATTATAATTTTGAGATCAAACTAATACAAGTATGATTAGCCAGAACAGGTGCATCCTAGTTTCTTATATATAAAAAGAAAGTAAGGCATTCAGTATTAAACTACACCACACATTTTTATTGCCTGTGCTTGTTTTTATCATAGTTCAATTTAACTTTGAGGAGTTTAGGAGCTGCTGCTCCTTTTTCAGATTCAGAATCTTCTGAGGGACTGCTCGAAGTACTTCCACTGCTTCCCAATCCATGTTTGCTGTTTTCTTCTGTTTTGTTGTTATCCTCTGCTTTCCCTTTTTCTTTCGCTATTATTTGAAGTTGCTCCAAGAACGCCTGTGCTTTTAGAACAAAATCAATCTCTTTTTTCTCTTTGTAGTTGAAGATATTTTCTTCTGGAAATATCCATCTGAAGGGGGTGGAATTTTGCTGTAGAAAAGTAGTTAGATTTTTGTACTGTTTCCTCTGTTTCCTTATCTCAAATGGAGTGTCTTTTAAAACTCTTGTCTCTTCACCTTTGATTTTCAGGGTTATCCCATTAGTCGTTTTCAAGATTGTATCTCTCGTTGATCTCTTGGACAACTTAAATACTTCACCGGGCAGTTTATTTTTCTTAATGAAGTCTGGATAGGTTCGATAGACCATATCCATGTCACTTTGTAAAGATTCCGCTTTAAGATCTGCCACTGGTGCCAAAGCTTCACTTAAAATCTCTTTTAAATCATCCCCTTTCTGTACACTTAAAAATTCTATTTTTAAAGCTTTCCACTGGTGTACCCCAAACAGACAGTAAAACCGGCAGGTCTGTAATTTCCTAGAATCCCTTATTTATTTATTTTTAAAGTTTTAATGTTTACTATTTTTCAGTCCTCTGACAAGTATGTCAGTTTTAGTGACAAGTCACACATACCTGCTAGGGTCAGCAGTTTCACATTTGTTTTTCAAAGAACTTTTTGGTGTACACCATGTAAATCCACTTGTTAATTTTTAATTTGCCAGGTAGCTCTAGAATGTCTCTGTTTTAGTGAGTTTCAAACAACTTCCTTCAAAATAGCAGGTCTTCTGCAGCCAGTAATTCACCAGTGTCTGCAAGTGAAGACTGAGAAAATTCTTTTAGCTTCTCTGTGTTCTCCTTCAGCAGTCTTTCCCATCTAAATGTTCCCGTCACTATCCTCCATTAAAGGTTTTCCTTTCTGACTGGATCATACTGGTAAGGATACTTGGGTGCAGGTCCCTAAAGAAGGTTTATATAGTAAAAGCCTTGTTTTCTGGCATTCAGTTAACCAGCATGCCAGCTGCCACTATCTGCTCATAGGAGAGTGGACAGTAGCAAAGCAGGCTCAAAGTCCCAAAGATCCCTAGTTTCCTGCCCACATGCTGCTGATCAGCTGTGTGTTGGTCATTGATTTAGAGCGTCCTTCCAGTCATCACCAGTAGTGCAGCTGTGCAGCAATAGGCAGAGTGTGGTGGGGCACATCTCCTGCTTGTCTCATACCACTGATCAGCTGTGTTGTGTACTGACCTTTAAATCACTGTTTGCTGAATAGCTGATAGGTGGTGTGAATGGGCTTGGTGTTCAGGCCAGGAGTGCCACCTCCCCTGCTGTCCAGAATGGTGCCCATGGCCAGAATCGTACCAGGACCTACTACCTGCTCTCAGGCTGTGCAGAAGCAGCAGTGGGTCCCTGCTTGGTTAACCACCATACTTGGTTAACTGGCAATTCGCACCCCCCACCCCCCAAATGCTGGTTAAAACAGCTTTTACTTAGTCCGTGCTCTTGAACTAGATCTGCATCCACTGGTGCTGTATTATTAGTGGCTGCCTCCTGACTTCGAACAGTGTTACCTGTATGGGTGTGGCCTCCTTGAATCCTGCTGACTTCTCGGGTTATTAGGTCTTCATGATGACAAAGGACTTTATGTTGTCCCCTACCATATGGAAGAGATACTATTGAGGTTTTGTTTAGGAGGGAAGCAAAGGCTAGTTCTTTCCTTCCTTTCTAGACACAGTGTACAGCTGAAGCTTTGTGGAGCTAGTACTCACTATTTACATCTGGCTCCTGGGTGCAGCTGAATCTTATGGGCTTTTGAGCGTATGCTTAATTCATACACTGACAGAAACATACTATTTATTTTAGGTGAGTATCCTTCAGGAGTGAAGATAGTGAATGAAATGAGCACTGGTCGTGGAAGAGGAATTGTACACTTTCTAGAGAGCATTTCCAAGAAGCCCAGCAATTGGAAATCTACAAGTGCTTCCTGTCCATAGCCCTGTATAGCTGTGTTTCCAAATTTATGGGGATCGTGAGACCCTACATTACTTTCTTTTCCTGCCTGTTTGTCATGTTTAAGTGTTTTCTTAGCAAAGGAAAAGCTAGTTCTACTTCTGTTCATTGACATTTTAACACTTTTTGTTTAAGAATTGAAGCATTACTCTAGAGTGAGTAATACATTATGTGTATATGTTAAATGGAAGCCAGAATAACTGAAACCAGTAAGACAGTTTTCTGAAAGTATCTGGATTCTTTAATACTCTATTGTGCCTTATCCCACAGTGTACAAGCAGAAGTCAGCTTGTTCTTCAAAGAAAACTTTTACTGCTCCTGTAGTATTAGAAACTTTCATTGCAATTATGTTTTTTATTAGCTATTTATATTTTGAAGTGAATTGTTTTGTACTTTAAGGAGCAAGGTGTTTTATATTTATTTATAGATAATTGTGTTGAAGAGTAATGCAGATCTTTCTTGGTGTGTCATATATTTCTATAAGGCTACGATACTTTTTAAAAATTCTCCATTTCATCTGTTGCAGTAGAAGCCTAAATGCATTAAACTATTTGAGTGAGAGAACATGCATCCAGGGTATTGTGTATTTTAGCACCACAAAAAGGGTCTGATATCAGTTGCTGAGGATATTATAGAAATGAGTTGTGTGCCTTTTTGATAGTAAGACAAGACTGTTGCCTTTAACATACTTACGTTGTGATGGGAAGTGAAGGCATTCTTTCATGGGTGCTTGTTCTGCTTGACAAAAAAAGCTCTTGCATCTTGTCACATCCATTGTGGCTGGCAAACTCATATCTAGTATTACAAAAAACTGTCACAGCACAGTGTGGTAAAATAAAGTTGACTAGGATGCTCCTCTGAATAACTGTTATCTAGCTGCATGACATTACTTTTCAGTGTGTATAGTGAAATGAGAAGCAAGCGGGTTTTTCCTGAACTTCCACCCTGCAACACATTTGCATTCTGACTAAATAGATCAAACACTTGAAAAACCTCCATAGGTGGTCCTTGTTCCAGCTTTTTATTAGGCTTTTGGAAACTGTTCAATATTGGGATGCTTGTTATTGGAGACATACCAGCTTAGATTGAAGCAAGAGTCCAATAGTACCTTAAAAACTAACAAAATATGCGGCAGGGTATGAGCTTTTGTGAGTCACTGCTTACTTCTTTAGATGCAGTCTTTAAGATGCTACTGGACTCTTGTTTTTTTCTACTGCTACAGAACTAACACAGCTACCCATCTTGGCTTAGATTGAGTAGAGGATGTCTGCATAACTGAACACCCTCTGACTTCTCCTCTCATACTGTTGGGGAGGGAGTGTTTGGGGCCACACTGGAAGGTGGGTGGGGAGAAAAGGAAATCACACTCCACCTACAGAAATCTCTTCTATCCTGTGGAAGTTACTGGTGGATCCCAGCCTGTATCTAGATTGAGTCCATGTATGCCTGTCTCAGGTTAGGGCATGGGTTGACTGAGCTATGAAAGACCCAAGGTCCAAAACTGTGACTGAAAAATAAAGTGTAGTTGACAGTAAAGGAAGTGAGATTCTGCATAGTTTTTAAAATGGGAAACTTTAAAAAAATATAGAAAGTTTTCCTGCACATTTTAAATGCTGCATGGCCTACATCTTTACTACAAGCAGGGTTTGACGTTGGTTAGAGCATCCATTCCAACCTTTATGAATTGAGATGGCTACCTGATACTTTAGGAAACCCTGTGTAATATTCTAAATAAGTATGAGAAAAGGAATGGACTGCTCTCCAGGTTCCTCTGAAACCCAGGAAAGAACTGTATTTGAAACTTGGCCTCAGATTGAAAGTTAGTCCAATCAATATTGGTAGATCAGCTATTCACTCAGTTGTATCTAGGACCAAAAACTAACCAAATACAGAATACCAGAAGATTAATTTTTTGTGTCTCATGCAAATATGGAGAGAATGGACCATCTTTTTATGATGCAGCGTGTGAGATGGGATTTCTCATAAGAAGCTGATCCAGCTACTTTCCATCACAGTGGAATGCATACAGGAATGGGCACTTTGAAGCACAACAAATACACGTACCAGCTTGACCAGTGTTTCCAACTGGAAATAGTGGGGCATCATTTGTTCTCAGCAATGTCGTTTTGGGCTGGATTCTATGTAGCACCTGTGAAAAGGTGATGTCAAGGGCCTGTTCAGAAGTTACGGTGAGTGTGTGTACAATTCATGTACAATCTATATACATTTGGATTTTTGTGTGTGTGTTGAGTAATTCTCACTGATACATTCAACACATACACAGCTGAATATGGGATTTAAAACCCACATTTTATCCAGATACTGATTCCCAGTTTCATTTGTAAAATGAATGCACATTGGCTGTCTTACAGTGGAAGCACATACAGGCAGGATTTACATGTGTTCATTGTAATATGTGAACAAGGCTGGGGGGGACACGACCCATGTGGATGAGAAGCCACACAACACAGATGCACTGAATAGGGGAAATTGGATGAAGTTGCCCATCCTGCTTGGAGCATTTCTGAGGCTGCATTTGTGGAAAAGGCAGAGTGATTTTGCTGGCTTTAATCTCCACAGTGCCGCAACCCATATTGCTTGCTTTCCCTCTACGGGGGTTCCACAAACTTTGGTGTTACTTCTTTGAGGCTTACGGCCACCTGCAGTGGAAGAATGAGTTGGGATGAATCCATCTACACTGATGCTGCATAGAATCCAGCCTCTTGTAGCAAAATTAGATTGGTGAGATGGCTCAGTGATACCACAGTCTCTGCTTTATCAGTGTGATCACACAATGTCAAAGACAACCTGTCAAAGTTTTAAAATGACTCTGAAGCAAAACATCTGGAGAAAGGGGGGTGGACTTTGAGGATCTTTCCCCATCCCTCAAGGGCATTTTTTCTCCTTACAATGTATTGGGGGGGGGGGAATTGGTAACCACTTTTTATTTCCAATGACTCAAACAGTGCTTAATTTTTAGAGACAAGTGATGGGGGGGCTCTGGGAAGCCCACCCTCTGATCCCGAAACTGTTCCCCTTAATGCTCAAAATGTGTAACTTCTGTTAGTCAGTGGCAGGAATGCTCTGGATTTGACATCTGTATTTTCAGTTGATTTTTCTTTTGTCTTTCCCTTAAATATTCCTGAATGAAGCCCAGCTACAAATCAAGCCTTTTGGTACAAGCTTGCACATAAAAAGTGTGAGGCAGTTATGTGGTGTGAAATTTACCCCTCTGTGCAATTCTGTAGAGGAATGTGCAAATGAGTTGGTTGATGTACAGCTGGAAGTCATGGGACAGCATCTTCATGAATGGCAATAATTTTATTTCTAGGTGAAGTGTATTTGTGACAAGTATAGAACTAGCTTGTCATCTGAAGAAAGATTTCTTTGTGCTGAATGTGACAGCTGGAGATTTACTGAGACAGGGCTGTAGAAGAAACTAGGGAGATAGTGCTCATTATTTAGACTCATTGCCATTTGCTTGCATGGTTTTGTCTCCAGCATCTAAGAAGTCCCGATATGCTGGAACATCTGAGTAGATATTTTTATTAAGAAAGTAACTTTATAAACTACTTTTTAAAAACTAAGCATGCTATTATTAACCTAACCTTGAATTATCCTCACTCCCTGAATTTTCCTTCGCTCTGACTTCCTCCCTAGCAAGCTGTTTTAATTACCACCTCTAAGCCATGCTCTACCCCATCAGGGCTGCAGGTGAAGGCAGGATGTGAAAGATTTTCAGATCTCCTTGTCTTGGGACAGGATATGATGCTAATTCTGCTGGCTTCTTTATACTGTGTGCTTTTTATAACAAAGCTGTTTCAGGAAAAGCAAATAAAACAAATGAATTATGAAACAAAGTTTGAGTCCAGTGGCACCTTTAAAACCAACAAAGTTTAATTCTGGGTATAAACACACACACATTTTCAGATACATTGAAACAGACTTTGCCAACCATTACATATAGATGAAGAGAGGGTGTGGGCAGGGTTAGATGCCAGGGAGGGCTAATTAGAGTCAAGATGTATAAGTATTTGAGCCATAAGTATAGCTAAGATTGGATTAAAGTAGTTGGTAAGACCTGTGAATAGCAGCAGATTAGCCTACAGATAATAAATGATTCAGGTGGGGAGCCATGTTGATCTGAAGCAACAGAACAAAGTTTAATTATGGGTATAGGCTTTCGTGTGCATGCACACTTCTTTTGAAACAGACTTTGCCAACCATTACGTATTGGGGGGGGGGATGTTAGTTGCCAGGAAGGGCTAATTGGAGTCAAAGTGCATAAGTAGCTGAGCGATAAGTATAGCTAAGACTGGATTCAAGTAGTTGGTAAAACCTATGATAGTAGCAAATTAGCATACAGATAATGAAAGAGTTAACAAATGGGAGAGCTGAGTGACACAGCATGTGCAGTGAGATCAGAACCCAGTATCTCTTTTAAGCCCTGGGGGTTCTATTGTCTTGAGTGTTGTAATAACCTGTAATTCAGCAATTTCACATTCTAGTCTGTTTCTGAAATTCCTTTGCAGTAAAACAGCTACTTTGAGGTCCCCCATTGAGTGTCTTGGGAGGCTGAAATGTTTTCCTACAAGTTTCTCAGTTTTGTGATTCTTGATGTCACATTTGTGTCCATTTTATCTGTTGGTGTAGGGTTTGGCCTGTTCGCCCTATGTAAAGAACTGAAGAGCACTGTAGGCATTGAATGGCATGTACAATGTTAGAAGATGAGCAAGTGAATGAGCCTGAGATGGTGTAGTTGATGTTAGGTCCAGTGATTATGTTGTCTGGGTGTATGGCAGGAAAGTTCGCATCTGGGTTTATTGCAGGCTCTAGTACCAGTGTCCATGTTCACATTCCATGTTGTATTATTGAGGGTGAGGAGTTGTTTGAAATTGGGGGCTGTCTGTGTACAAGAAAAGGTTTTCTCTTCAGTCCTTGTGAAAGAGAACTGTCATTATTGAGTAGAGGTTGTAAGTCACTGATGATGCATTTGAACTGTTTTGAGTTGAGAGCTGTTACGTGGCCACTAGTGGTGTTCTGTTATTGTCCCTTTTAGGCCTATCTTGTGACAGGTTTTCTCTGTTCCAATCCTACAGACAGAGATTCTCACCAGAGGGATCTACAACTATTTAGTTCTATTTTAGAACTAAAATATCCACCTTATGAAGTCAAGGAAAAGATTAACAAAGCCAGAATGGTACCCAGAGAAAAAGTCAGCTGGAGATCTCCTGCAAGTTTGGTGTCTCTAGCATGCCGGGGGCTGTTATACCTATTGCTTTTCTCTGCAGAGTCTTCCTTGGTGGTCTCACATCTAAGTATTGACCCTGCTTCACTTCTGAGATCTGACGAGGCTGGGGTATACCATGTCGCTTTCCCTTCCATAAACCAGTATCAAGCACAAAACCCCAAACCTGGCTAGAAGTTGGTCTGTTGTGAGGTTAATGTCTTTAAAAAGGTGCACATGGTTGTTGAGGCATTTTCTGATAAGCTATCTGATAATCCAACTCATTTGCACATTCTAGCAGTTCAAAAGCAAGAAATTGCAAGTAGATAAATAGGTACCACTTCGGTGGGAAGGTAACAGCGTTCCGTGCACCTTGGTGTTTAGTCATGCCGGCCACATGACCATGGAAACGTCTTCAGACAGCGCTGGCTCTTCAGCTTTGAAATGGAGATGAGCACTGCAACCCTAGAGTCGGATTCGACTGGCTTTCAAGCAAGGGAACCTTTACCTTTACCTTTATCTGATAATCTATTCTGGGAATTGGGGAGAATCTCCATGTAGATTCCCCGTATTCCCTTAGCAATCATCGATATTTCAAATTTATTTCGTTAATGTAATGATTAAGTTTTGCATAAGGTAGTATTGAAGTCTGCTTTGTAGTATAGGTATTTCGTTTGTTTCGTTGATGTTCTGTTACTGTCACTGACATTATTTTTGAATATTTTTCTTATTTTTTTTTAAAAGAAACGGAGAGTCTCCAGAAGCAGGTAAAATATCTGTGTACTGTTTAGAGAGAGGTTTTGTAATACAAAAATTCACAAATAGTGACAGATTTCCAGTATGAATAAACCTCCTGTATTTTGTCTTTGTATCTGACTCCTGGGTAAGATTGTGTGGGACATTACTGGTGTGCAGATACTAGATAATGATACCAAGCTATAGTGAAAGGGGATTGAAAGTGTTCCTCACAGTGAGTGACTATAACTACAAAGGAATGAAATAATTAGAATCATAGAGTTGGGAGGGACTTCCAGGGTCATCTAGTCCTACCTCCTGCACAATGCAGGGAATGTACAAATACTTCCCCCTCGATACCCACAGTGACTAATGTTCCATACTCAGAAGATGACAAAAAACCTCCAGGATCCCTGGCCAAACTGGCCTAGAGAAAAATTGCTTCCTGATTGCTGTCCATTTAAACCTGTAACAGTATGATTTCCATTGTACAGTTTTCCATCTTGAATTATGCACTGGTGGCTAGCTCAGATATCAAATAGAATAAGTTCCTTGGGGACAGGGACATACTTTTTTGTTATGTTATTCTGTGAAGTGCCATACACATTGATGATGCTGTATAATAGAAGTAAAGAGGTGTCGTCTTAAGACATAATAAATTTGGTCAGTCTCTTTCTAGTCAGTTGCATAAATCATTGATAACTTCGGCAGTTACTAATTGACTTCATGGTTGAGCCTTAGGACACTAATCTTTTCCAGTTCCAAAGATAGAGCCAATCAACTTTGGCATCTCATTCCAAAAAAAAATTGTTTCTACCTGTTTGCCAGCACCTTCTGACAAGGAGAAGCAGGCTGGAGGGGCTGTCAGCACTATTACTATTACCAATCTTAGTATTTTTAAACTTTCCTTTTAACCTTGTTCCCTTCAGTAGGGATGTGGTGAATTCCATGGTGAACATGTTGGACAGTCAAATATTAGTTCAGTGACTGTGATCAGGATGATTTGATCCCTGGATTTGTTAAGTCCAGTGACAAACCACTTGATGCCTTAGCGAAAGGCTTGCAGCTGGGTACTCCTTGTGCTCATTGGCTTTTAGTTGTTTGAGCATGCGAAGGCAGCTAATCAAAACAGTTCTTTCTTGTGACACAATTCATTGCCTAATAAAAAGTACAAGGAAGGACTTTTCCAGAATTTCCCAACCTCTGTTACAGGGATTGCACAGCCAATTCAGTGCCCAACACAGTCAGAGTATGCTTGTGTGACAGAATTAAAGGTTAGTGGACAGCAGCAGGTAAACAAAGAGGCTTCACCTGACTGAGAAGGGAAGGGGGCCTTTTGGCTCGGAATTCTCAGTGAGTGGCAGATAACAGTAGACAATTGACAGTTGGGAGCTGACAGTTGGAAGAGAAGTTAGCAGAGAGCGGTCAGCTAACTGGATAGGTCGGAGGCGGAACAAAACCTCTGTGGCTTTATGGAAACAGTCTGATATCAGTTTGAGTAGAAAACTGGGGCTGAAATAAACTCTGCACTGGTGCCCTCTAAAGGAAAGAGGAGAGTGAACAGAGTGAACAATATAAGACCTCCATGGACACAAACACTGGATACATTGCTCCAAAGGAACTTGTAGAGGTGGCTAGAGAAAGGGCTAAGGGTCTGGAGAAGTCTGGAAAGGTGCCCAGTTAGACTCAAAGGGTCCAGACAAAGTCCAAAGGTCAGCCACAAAACAGTTATTGGAGAGTGGGATCAGAAGTGTGTTTAGTGTACTGAAGAACATCTGTGTAAAACAGAGATAAGCCTACAGCTTATGTGAAAGCAAAGTAAAAAGTTATATTCTACAAGGAAACAAGATATCCTATGTAAATACATCCCTTCCCCCTGTTGGACTTGCTGAGAAATAAAGAAGTGTACTGTTTGACTTTTACAAATACTGGTGCCTGATTTTCTGGTGAAAGAAGTATACTGGGCAGTGATCCTCCATACATCCATAAGTTATATACCAAAACCCCTGAAGAGACTAACATTTTATAGTGACCTGGTCAGATACGGTAGAGTGAGAACTGATGAGGCACATCATAAGTAAAAATATTTTAAATCCAGTACATCTATAAGCCTATACAGGCAATGATCCCACGGCTCGATCGCAGCTACAGTTATTGCTTGCTTTCAAAATGTTCTTTTTTGAGTGCTTCTGTGCTACACAACTTTGTTTTTCTTTTTCGTTTTTCTTTTGACCGAAACAAAAAACTTGAGGTAGAAAATCAGAGCTTCCGTGGTCTTTTCCAAAATTTCACACACAGAAAAACCTTCCGGATCCATACAGACTGGCAGCCATTAACAGGGTTCCTGTTAAGGTGCACCAGTGTGCAGTGACACACAGTTTCTCACTCCCCCTAGTGCAGAGCTTTTTAGCTCAGTGCAGGGAGAGTGACTCCCAGGGCAGCCCCACACTCCTGTTCATCTGGCAGCAGCATGAGAATTTGAAGAGTCCTCCTGCCTGTGCCAACCGAGTAGTGCGAAGGTGAGAGGCTCAGGAACCACTGCTGCTGCCCAAGACCTGCTGCCCTTTTGCTGAGAAAGCAGCCCCAGGCAAGGGGGCCTAGGCACACATCTACCTCCCCCATGGCCACTGGGTAGGAGAAGCCTCCCAGCCGGCTCTTGAGTACAGGGGGAAATGGGCT
This sequence comes from Gekko gecko, assembly GCA_029375565.1. Taxonomy (NCBI): domain Eukaryota; kingdom Metazoa; phylum Chordata; class Lepidosauria; order Squamata; family Gekkonidae; genus Gekko; species Gekko gecko. The sequence continues at coordinate 64,821,509 of JAPDNY010000004.1, read as the reverse complement.
GGGCTGGAGGCCACTGCGGGCAGCCACGTGCTGGCTTAGCCATCGTGGAGGGAAAAAGCATGGCCAGGGGTTGCCTGCAGGGCCGGCTCGCCTAGAGCATGACAACCGCAGGGGCGAAAGACCCCTGTCACCGCCACCTCCCCGCCGCTGCCAGTGAAGAGCCCTGGCGGGGTGCAGGAGGCAGCAGCAGAGCTTGCCCGTCCTCCCCCCTCGGGAAGCCGGCACTGGGAGGGAAGGGGTGGGGGTTAAAAGCTCCACCTCTTCCCTGGCTTGCCTGGGGGCCTCGCAGCTGCAGAGCGCCCAGGAAAGCCGGCGCTGGGAGGGAAGGGATGGGGGTTAAAACCCCCACCTCTTCCCTGGCTTGCCTCACAGCTGCAGAGAAGAAGAAGAAGAGATTGGATTTATACCCCGCCCTTCACTGCCCAAAGGCGTCTCAGAGCGGCTTACAAACTCCTTTCCCTTCCCCTCCCCACAACAGAGCGCCCAGGAAAGCCGGCGCTGGGAGGGAAGTGGCAGGGGTTAAAAAAAAACCCTTCTTTCCTGGCTTGCCTGGGGGCCCCGCAGCTCCAGACCCCACTGGGAGGTCTCCAGGCCCCACGGGGAGGTTGGCATCCCCGGTGGGGTGGGCGCCACAAGCTGGCCTGCCTAGGGCGCCCAGACACCTGGGGCTGGCCCTGGTTGCCTGCAGGTGCATGAAGGAAAGCACCCCAGAAAGAACACTGCGATGGAGCACTGCTTCACTGACGTGAGCAGGAGGGGAGCCAAGCCAGCTTCCTCAGGAGTCAGCTCTCAGTTTGTGTAAATGACTTTCACTCCTTGGTGGTTTGTGTTGTGTGTCCCCCCCCCCCATTGGGACTCAAAGAACAAAAAAGAGGTGGAAGTTGTTTGAGGGGAGAGTGGGGAGGGGTGTGGTGCAGGAGGGCTGCTTCCTTTCATGAAAGAATTGCAGCATCTCTCTGGATTTCCTGGAAGTGCATGTAAATGTGCATGCGTGCTTTCCAGTTAGTCCAGTAATTGTATGAGTGGGTGGGAGGACATAAGTACAAGACTATAGTTTCAGCGTCTTGCTGACTGCATCGTGATGGGTGCTGAAGGTGGGAAAAGAGAAAGGGAATGATTTGTGAAATACTTGAACTGCTGCACAGGTTGGGGAAAGTGCTGGTCTCATTCATGGGGGTTGAGTCCTACACCAAGAGAGGCTGGCTTTCCTCTGTATTGAGGTTAACTGGTGTGGTTAGTCCAGTCACCATTAGTTAGCGGAGTGCTTAAATAAGGTTACCAATGCAGGAGTGTCACTTTACCGGGTTACTCGGCTTGCAAAGCTACATTGCAAGTTTAGAAGAAAAATATTTCTCTCTTTATTTGAGAAGTACACTTTGGATAGGAAAGAACAGAGACTGATAGATTACTTACTAGCTAAAGGATGGAAGCAGATGGCTAGAGGCCCATTTGCCTCATGGTGCCAAGAGAGGACTGCATGTCTTTCTCTTGGGGCATTCAGGTAAAGAGCATGTCTTCATCCAGTGTGAGAGAAGGAGGAAGGGGAAATTGATCCCTGAGAACACAATCTGCATTTCAAAGAGGACAGTGGCAGAAGAATAAATACAGGAAGAAAGGTTAGTGTGCCTGTCTTGCCACTCAGTCTGGAGGTCTGAGGCAGGACATCACATCTGGAACTTCCAGCACCCCTATGCCTGTGTGTGGCTGGGGTAGAGCGGAGTAGAGTATTTTTATGAATTGGCATAGTTTTCATTGGCCGCCGGGAGGGGGGGTGGCTGGCAGGCTGCTGATTGGCAGGAAGTGACTGTACAAAGCCCAACAGGATCCCTCCTCTGCCTTTTTTCCATTGGGTGATTCCTGGAAGTGTGGAGGAGACTGCTGGTAAGAGGGAGAGGAAGCAAAGCTGGTCCCTGCCTATCGCCGCCACAGAAGAGGGAAGAGAGAGAAGTTGAGTAAGGGGATCTGACTGGGGCTTGCGAGGCAGAGCCTTCTGGTCTTAAAGCTCACAATATGCAGTTAACTCTCTTGCAGACTGGCCAGAAAGGTGCATCCCAGGAAACCAAGCCAAAATCCAAAAAGGACAAGAAGCATTTCCACACCAGCCAATGGGCTTGTCTCCCCTCCCCACTCCTCTTTGTGTATGAGCTTCCTCATACATTCGCACCAATGGCAGGATGCATAAGTGTGGGCTCGTGTCTCTCCAATGCAGTGTTTGTGCAGAATGGCATGAATTTTGTGTGTGTGGTTGCTTCTCTTCAATGAGCAGTCACTGTTTCAGCATGCTTTATTATTCTATTTTCCATTATAAATTTAGTCTGTGCTACAATTGTTTCTCTGTTCTGTTCAGTCTGTTCATGTTCATAAATGTTCATGGGTTTCCCTGTTTTGGTGTTTTCTGCCTCTCTCATAGTTGTGCACTATGTAGCACTGCTGTCTTAATTCTCTGAGCTACCCTTTCAGAAGTTTCTATGTCTTTCCTAGCCCAACCATCAACGAACCATTATCTGCCTCTGTGACTTCAGGTTTCCATCTCTTCCTCCCTCCCTGTAGCCTCTGCCTAGGAAAAGTACAGTCTTTCTCCAAGGTGGGGACCAAAGCAGCTCATAGCATTCTCCTGTCCCCCTTTTGATTTGCACAACAACCTGTGAAGTAGATTAGGCTGAGAGTCTGTGAGTGGTCTGAAATCACCCAATCAGCTCCCACAGGAAGAACCTGGGTCTGGAAGACCCTGTTCTGAAGTACTGCTACGTCACCCTGGCTGTCTTGGGGGGGGGGATCTCAGCAGGGTATAATGATACAAAGTCCACCCTTTTCTCCAGGGGAACTGATCTCTGCCATCTGGAAAGCAATTGTAATTCTGAGTCATCTCCACCCCTTTCCTGGAGACTGGCAACAATGGTTTCCCAGGAGTAAATGGCTGGTTTGGAGGGTGGAGTCTATGGCATTGTACTTGTCTCCAGGCTCCACCCCTGAAATCTCCAGGAATTTCCCAACCTGGAGGTGGCAACCCTATCTCCTTCCCAGCTCCTTCAAGCTACTGTTTATCTGCCCCTCTGACTTCAGCTTTCCATCTCCCCCCCACACAGCCTCTACCTAGGAAAACTAGTCTTTCTCCACAGTGGGGACCCAAGCAGGAGGGAAGCAACCTCAGCAAGGTATAATGACAAAGAGTCTACCCTGCAGAGCAGCTGTTTTTTCCAGAGGAGCTGATTTCTGCCATCTGAAGAGCAGTTTTAATTCGGAGTGATCTCTAGCCCTCATTTGGAGATTGGCAGCAATGGGTCCCCAGGAGGAAAAGTACAGTCTTTCTCCACAGTGGAGACCAAAGCAGCTTACAACAACCCTGTGAGGTAGGTTAGACTGAAAGTCTGTGACTGGTCCAAAATCACCCACGTAACTTCCACAGCAAGAACCTGGGTCTAGCACACCCTGCTGTGAAGCGCTAATTGCTACACCTAGGGTAGCCAACCTCCAGGTGGAGCCTGAAGATCACCAAGTATCACAACTGAACTCCAGATAACAGATCCACCCCCCTGAGAAAATAACTGCTTTGAAGGGTGGGCTCTATGGCATTCTATTCAGCTGACGCCTCTCCCCTCCCCAAACTCTGACTTCCATTGACTACGCCACAAAAAATCTAGGAATTTCCCAACCTGGAGCTGGCAAACCTAGTCAGGACTGGCTTCAATGAGTTCTCCACAAAGGCCTGGAAAGGGCCTCCTGCCTTAACCTTTTTACTGACAGAACCAAGCTAGGTTGCCTAGGAACAGCCACTGAGGGAAAAGTTAGTCCCACAGGAGCGAAGCAGGAGAAGTGTCTTCGTCAGGAGAGACAGCTGTTTTGGCAGTTTATTCTTTGAGGGAAGAGTGTCCAGGCTGGCAGTGGGCAGGGGAGAGGAGCGGACCCAGCACCCAGCCAATGGCACGCAAGTACTCTTGAGTGGTGGTTGATGGGCCAATGGCTGATGGAGCACACAGCACAGCCAATGGGAGAGTTAGAATCATAGAATGTTAGCGTTGGAAGGGACCTTGCAGGTCATCTAGTGTAACCCCCTGCACTCTGCAGGAGCATAGCCAAAAGATAGCCCTACATACCTACAACATTCCCAAAAGATGGTCGTCCAGCCTTCGCTTGAAAACATCCAGGGAAGGAGCATCCATCACCTCCTGAGGCAAACTGTTCCACTGCTCAACCACTCTTACAGTTAGGAAGTTTCTCCTGATATCTAGCCGGTAACAACTCCCTTGTAATTTCCTCCCTTGTAATTTCCATGCATTAGATCTAGTCCTGCAATCCAGAGCAAGAGAAAATAGATCTGCTCCATCTTTTACATGAAAGCCCTACAAATACTTGAAGACTGCAATCATGTCCCCTCTAAGTCTTCTCTTTCCCAGGCTAAACATACCCAACTCTTTCAGCCTTTCCTCATAAGATTTGTGTTCAAACCCTCTCACCATCCTGGTTGCCCTCTTCTGGACATGCTCGAGCTTGTCAACATCCTTCCTAAAGTGTGGTGCCCAAAACTGTACACACTACTCCAGGTGAGGCCTGACCATAGCAGAATAGAGCGGAACTACCACCTTCTGTGATCTGGACACAATGCTTCTGTTAATGCATTCTAAGATTGCAGTAGCTTTCTTCACAGCCACATCGCACTGCAGGCTCATGTTGAGCTTGTGATCAACCAGAACACCTAGATCCCTTTCACATGTGCTGCTGTCAAGCCAAGTCCCTCCCATTCTATATCTGTGCCTTTGATTTTTTGTGCCTAGGTGTAGGACTTTGCACTTATCTCTATTGAATTTCATTTTATTTGCCTCAGCCCACTGTTCCAGCCTATCTAGATCATTTTGAATCCTGACTCTGTCTTCTTCAGAATTAGCAATCCCACCCAGCTTCATGTCATCTGCAAATTTGATAAGCATCCCCTCTATGTTTGGTGTAGTGGTTAAGACCACGGACTTTAATCTGTGAGAAATGGGTTTGATTCCCCAGTCCTCCACTTGCACCTGCTGGATTACCTTGGACAAGCCATAGTTCTGGCACAGCTGTTCTTGAAAAAGAGCAGTTTCTGTCAGAGCTCTCTCAGGCCCACCTACCTCACAGGGTGTCTGTTGTGGGGAGGTGAAGGGAAAGGAGTTTGTAAGCCGCTCTGAGACTCCCTTGGGTAGCGAAGGGCAGGGTATAAATCCAATCTCTTCTCCTCTTCTTCTTCCTCCAGGTCATTTATAAAAACATTGAACAACACTGGGCCTAGGACTGAGCCCTGTGGAACTCCACTTGAGACTTCCCTCCAGAGCCATTTACGAGCACTCGTTGGGTATGATTTTTCAACCAACCATGAATTCATCCAACAGTTGCATCACCCAGCCCATAATTAGCCAGCTTATCCTCAAGGATATCATGATAAACGTTGTCAAATGCTTTACTGAAATCTAAAGTTGGAAATGGTCAACGCATTAGGGCAATTACATATATCAGATTACAGTCTTATGTGGGGATTACCAGATAGTGGAATTGTAGGAAAGGATGCATAGGGCCAAGTGCTGCAGGCTCCTCTGACTTGGGAGCACTTGCCTGGGGTTCTGATGTGTGAGTATGATGAGTAATAATTAACCTTAAGATAGTTTCAGGAGTGTAGCCATGTTGATCTTCAGTAGAACTAGATTCTAGTCCAGTAGCACCTTAGAGACCAGCAAGATTTCCTGGACATAAACTTTTGAAAGTCAAAGCTCCCTTCAACAGAGGTTCATCACCTCATCAGATGTTTCAAGAGTCTGATGAAAGGAGCTTTGGCTCTCAAAGGTCCTTTCCACACTTGGATCTCATCCCTGGTTTTATCAGAGTTCAACTTGTGACACAGGCATTTATCCCTGGTTATAACAGCATCTGTTTCTCCTGGGACAAGTGTGGGGCAAAACCAGGGTGACTTCAATGTAATGTAGAAACAAAAAATACTCAAATAATTACAGGGGAGAACTTGGGAGTAGTGTAGAATGTAAGTTCAGGGACAGAGCTGAACCAGGATTTAAGGTCTTGTGCGGAACCACCCAAAGCTTATGCCCAGGAAATCTTGTTGGTCTCTAAGGTGTCACTGGACTTGAATCTAACTAACATGAAGTCTTCAGTAGAATTTATAGAATTCCCTTTACTTAACACCATTTTTGGTGTTTCAAGGAGCTAAATAATCAATATGAAGCTAAGCTGTAGGAGAAGAAAAACATTGATGAGCTTTGTTGGATGAGCACTGTATTGCCTTTCATGGACAGGATATCAACAGAAAGGACGCCATCCATGTAAGTCTGAATAAATGTGTTCTTTCCTTTCAGTTTCACAGCTTCCTATTATTGTTGTTTGCCTTTTGTTTGCAGCAGATTGTCCTCCTTTGTTTGTGGCATTTTTTTCTCCGATAGCTTCTGGAGCTGTTTGTTTTTTTTGTCAGTTTTGTTACCTTTTTAAAAAAGTTGCTATTTATAAGAGGCTGTTCATGTGTGTGATTCCCAAGGCTTCTCTGTGGAGACTGCAGCAATTTAAATAGAAAAGGTGACATACAATTAAAAAAGAAAGAAAGTTCCAAGCGGAGTTTGTTTTGTTTTAATGGATTGATCTTGTTGGGTGTTTCTGCTTGATCTGTGAAATGGGAAGAATTTTATCCCGTGGAAGCTTGTGTCCTTTTTGCACCAGAAGCTTGAAAGAGGATGAAACTCGTACTTTTTTTACTGCAGACTTTTGAAATGCGTTGAGTGATAGCATCTCCTTAAAAGCGTATGCTGTGGAAGCAAATGAATACTGCAATACTCAGCTGTGAAGTCTGTAAATGAAAGAAACTACGAGCATTTGAGGGCTGGTACAGTAGTAGTGAAGAAGGACTTGAGGGGGAGAGCAGAGTTTTAAGTCTCAGTGGCTTTGCCAGATGCTGAAATCTCCACGTGCAGTCCTGAACATGCCTGTGCCAGTGAAAAATTAAAGTTAGATGCTGATCAAGAGAAGCAGCCAATTCCTGTAATTTTAACTGTGCTTTCTACCAAACAGTCTGCACTGTTATTAAGGTATTGGCATCACTGGGAAACGTTCACTGTTCCATCTGTTCCACATTAACAGGAGTTGGTTTGGGGAATATGAAGCTTATTGACATATCAGTGGTAAAGGCATGTCCTTCGGAATCTCTTCTGGGTGTTTTTAGAGTGGAGATGTTGCTTCTGTTTTTCTCCAAGAGCTATTATATTAAAGGAAAATTATGTGAGTCTCAGGATTTTAAAAATTACTAGATTCCATGTTAAGTAAATTCTGCGTTTCCTAGCATACATGCATTGAAATTAGTTACACATGCATTGAAATTAGTTACTGGGTGGTGGAAATGGGCAGTCTTCTTTAATCCAATCCGTGGTGGCTCCAGTTTGAGCTCAGTTATAGCCAATAATGCTCCAAACATCTTAGAAGAATCTTTTTTTATTTAAAAAGTAATATTGCAATTTCAAAAATAAACATTGGCAATTCCAAACAAAGAGAATCATTAATAGCCCATTCATTCAAAGGCTCTCCAGCCAGCTGCAATTAGGGCTCTTTTCGGCTGATTTCTAAAAAAATAAATTTTATTGTAAGTAACAAAATTGTGCTATTACTGGCACTGTCTCAGTACTATAATGCAACCAGCCATCAAATAAAAAAAATTAAAGATTCTTGATATAGTGGGATGGGGAGGGATATTCTTTCCTGCTTTTATAGCTTTTTCTTTTTTAAACAAGTGCTCAAATGCTGAGGTAGCATATTGGGACAGTGACAAGTCATTTCAAAATTGGCAAAAAAAAAATGATGGGAGCAAAGTTAGGAATGCTGCATATATTGTCCAGTAAGTGCTTATGGCTGTCATAATCACATTCTGCACAGCAATAGCATTAGATGCTGTGCTGGGGGAGAGAACATATTAACAGTAGCACAACATTCTGGTTTCAGTGCTAGGAAAATCAGGTGTTCCTATGACACAAGCATTTCCACAAGTGAAGACGTTTGAATCCTGCCCAACAAATTAGCAACAATTATACTATTGGTGAGTTCTAAACTGATCATCTGAACTGATCATCTTATTCTTTCAAACATACAGATAGTGAAACTTTATTCCTTTTTCCCACCATGAAAGTGATAATCGCTTAACTTGCATGAATTACATTGGGCTGTATCCAGCCATTCCATACTGCCAAATTTGAAACCCTCTCTAACTTAAGAGGTTCTTCCTCCAACAAGAAGAGTTGCTTGTTGAAGGCTTAGACTAGAGGAAGGCTTCAATCTTTGCTGAACATGCTGGCTGGATATACCCCATCATTTGCCTTTTCTCAACAATTTATGAATGGGGAGTATGAAAATTTGCATGGAGAGTGTGTGACAGTGTAACATTTACAGTAGAATTTCCCTCTCCTTTCCCACTTAAGTGACTGGACAGGAGAAGGATGCCTTGAAGTTGCCATGGCTTTTAAAGCAGCTCTTCTTTCTTATTCATTCTAGTGCATTCCAGGACCTCATGAAGATTCTTTCCTTTGCTCTTCTCTTCCCCCTTCAGGAAGTGCTAGTATCTAAGCCACGGCTTCCGGCTTGGGAGTGGGTGGCATTAGTGGCTTGCTTTTCCACCTGTCTTCTTCCTCCTGCTCATCTTCCTCCTGTACCTCTTCATCAGCCGGCCCCCGGATTCGTACAGGTTCATTTGGTGGTGGTTTGTATCCATTTTCTGTATCTCTAAATATTTGGTATAGAAGTTAATTTCAGTTAGTTATGGCTTTTTATTTTATTATACTTATGGGCAGTGACTCAGCACAATAGAATTGAAACTCAGGGTCCGTTCAGACGGCTCTATAGATCCGCACGAGGCACAAGTGCCTCATGGATTTAAATGTAATGTCCAGACATCAACATCTGGGAAACGTCCATCTTCCATGAGCATCCCGTTTTGCCACGCTTCAGAGCCGTACTGAAAAGGTACTATAAAACCGGAGTTTTCTGTTCCCGACGGACTTTCCCCCATCTGATTGTTCCAGCGCGCAATTAAAAAATGGTGCCCGTTTGGGATGGTCTGATGTCATTTTAAAAAATCTTGATTCTGCACATGCGTGAATAAACAAGGCCACTATATCACAACTATACGCATGCACAAAAAGGTTTTTTATATATTAAAAAAAAGCCACCGCGAGTGCCTCCTTCAGTGGATGCCGTTTAGACCCTCCACAGCGGAAGCAGCACATGGCAAGGCGATTCCCTGGGTGATGTCTGGTTGTGCGAGGACAAATTAAAAAGATTAGGATCAAATGTGAGCCGGCATAATGGCCGGATTAGCTGCCCGTCTGAACGCATCCTCAGTCATTATTAAAGAGTTTTTGCAGTCTGAACTAAATCCTGTGCTGAAATGTGACAGTTTGAGTTGGGGGGAAATTGGGGGATGGGTATTTTAATGGGTTTTTTTATTCTAGAGCCATATTTCTTGACTGGTCCCTCATATAAGCAGTTCACTGGTCCTTCATATTAACAACTGTCTGAGGGCATCTTTAATATGCAGTATTCCCAGTAAGGGGGGGCTATTTACATTCTTGTACATTTCTTATTTACATCCATTCTTGAACAATTTTTCATAAAAGACAAGAGATACTGTTAAGTAAGGCTTGAATGGATTGTTAACCAACGTGGCCTTCATTATATAGGTTTCATTGTTTGTAGAACTACACCTGTATTATTTATTGCAGTTTTTTATTCTTGATTATAGCTTGGATCCAGCTGAACATTTCTGCAGGTGGAAAGGATTTCCTTGCAGCCCAAAAGGCCCTTCAGAGTGCTGTTTCCCTTTCCCAAGAGCAGCATTTCAGGCTGCAGGAGGGGGAGATGAGCAAGTTGTGCTCCGTGGGTGGCCGTCCTGACTGCCTGCAGGAATTTTCATCTGGATCCAAGTGCAGAATTGGTTTTGCTCTCATCTAAACATTCTGTAAATTTCAATTCTTATCATTTTGATATCTGTCATTTAACAGGTATACCTTGGGCATAAAATACTGAGTAAACTTATCACAGCCATGACTTGCAAAGGGGCAAAGCAAAGAATTAGTTGGCGTGGTTTCTTTGAAAATCTTCAACCAAAAAAATCTTTTTTTAAAAAAAAATATGAGAATTATTCCTGCATTTATGAAAACTATCACACAAGCAGATCAATGAAGTCCAAGGCTCCCAAATTACTTTCACATTTCATGGATCTGTCTAAAGATAACAGTTGCATGCTACTACTTCCACATCTGAAGACTGAGTAATCATTGCATATGTGCAAAAGTAGATACTAAATTCTTTTCAGGTTTGCACCGATGCATCAACATATGAACTGGCTTTTAGTCAACTAGGGAAACAGTTCATATGCCAGTATGGTACAGAGAGAGAGATGATTCTGAAACATTGGGTAAAGGAAATACTGTCCCATAAGTTTTTAGTTTATTCTCCAGAACACCATATTATACAAAGGCAAGAATTGGAATGACTGAACACAGCCTTATACTTAGTCAGACCATTGGCTTGTCCAGCTAGGTGCTGTCTACTCTGTCTGGCAGCGTCTCTCCAGAGTCTCAGGTCTTTCACATACCCTAGAATCAACCCAGTCTTTGTAATGAGAGATGTCAGAGATTTAACTTGGGGGCTCTTGCATGCAAAGCCTATCTACAGTATTCACCTATCTACAGCAAAAACTCTAGCTCTTTCATCATTAACTCTTTCTTGTAATCTGTTTCTGAAGACTGTAGCTTTACCTCACACCTGTAACTTCTGAGTGGAATATGCTATCCTTGAAAGAATGCCATGTGGACTTACTAGAATACAGCATGAACTGTTCCACAGTGTTACCGTTAACATTACCTCATCTTAAATCTACATACTTAAGGATATGTTCTAAGTATTTTCTACATTATGATTGATGGAACAATGGAGGAAAGGGGATTGGTACATAAAATATGTGAGCACATCTGGCATCACCACCCAAGTATTGGGACAGTAAGGTAAATACTGGGCACATTTCAACTGAGGAGAAAGATGCCTTCCTTGCTGTGCAAATAGGTTGTTAAATATTAGAAAAGTCAATGTCTGGTGTACAAACAAGAAGAGAAGACAACCCTGCAGGGGGCAGCAAGAAGACAATTAGACAGGATAGCGAGGTCAGCACTTTCTCTCTTTTTAAGAGTAATTCCGTGTCTGTCTCCAGATTGCTACTCTCAGGGCAATTTCCCCCTTCTCAGAAGTGCCACACTCAGTCTTACCCCTCAGTTTCAGCTGGAGATATAGTTAAAAATCTATCTGTGTCTCTCCCCTTTCCTATCAGGTATGTTAATTCCTAAATAAACCTTTATCTACTCTTTAATCAGGTTGTGCACCATTGCTGTGTTAATTACTCTGCCAGCATTAAAGTCCTAGTTACTTAAGTGATTTTTAAGTAGCCAAGCCAAGAGAAGGACTGCAACCAGTCTTTTTATTTCCAGCAGCAGGAAGTGAAATCTGTGCCTTGAACATATTACTCATCTCCAATAAGCACTCTTTCTTTGCTGTTTCTTTCCCACCCACATCTCCAAGTGAAAGACACTCACGTCATCTCATAGTCCTTATCCTTCCGCTCCCTACAGCAGCAACAGTAAGCTATAATGCCAATGACAATTATTGCTGCAACAATACCGCCAATGATTCCAGCATAAAGGCCAATGTTCATGGATGCTGCAGAGAGAAAAAAAGATTAGCACTTACTTTACAGATCGTAAACACAAACCAACTCCCCCTTTGGAAAGACGCTAGAAGAGCAAGCTGCCTCTTTCACTTCTGGTCCCCTGTATTTTGGGGGTACCCTGTATTTTTGGGGGGAGAGGGTGGCAACTGACAGCATGATAGAACTGACTTTAAACCAACAGTCAGTCAGAATAGGGAAACACCTAGGTGATTGGACCACGTGGTTTCTTCAGAGAGCCATGCACTACTGTCATATAGAAGGGCTGTCATATAGAGGACTAGCCTGATACCTGTGCTTCGCTACAGTATTTAAGTTCTGTAAATCCAGTTATAATACTGATGATGTGAAGTTTGAAAGGTAACATTTGTGGTAGGAATTCTAATGGAGAAGACTGTAGTGTAAAGGATGAAGTGAGACATATGTACTTTTTTTTCTCTACCGAAGGACCTCTCTGTAGACCACAGTGGTGGTTCTGCCCTCAGGTACTAGGATCACCAGGCTGCTTGGTGAGCTCACTCTGGAGCACACTCTTAGAAAGGTCCTTTACTATCTCCCCATGAACATTCATAAACTCAGTTACCATGCTGGCTATTATGAGAAACGTCTATTCAGAAGTCTTGAATCACTGATTTCTGTAACTGTCCTCAACTGTCTACAATCTCTTTTTAACTGTGTTTCTACCTCAGAACATTGAGATCCACAGCTGAGCAATCAGAGGGAGGTGGGTGCAACAGGCAGGTTTTATCTCAGAACTCTGAACTACACAGTTGACCAATGGGGGGGCAAAGAGGCAGCAGCCTGCCGGGCACATGGAAAACAATTGGGGGAACACATTTTGCCCCTTTTTTACCCCCTTAGGGGTCGTGTTTCTCCTAAATCTCTTCATAGTGGGGGTTGACATCATGGTAAGAATGCACTCGCCTTATTTTGGGTTCCTTGGTGCAGAGGCTTGGCCTGGGCATTGGATTTGGGGAAGTGGGTGCAGGGCATACTTTTTTTTCCTTTTTTTTTTTTTACAAAAATGCTTCTCATTTATGTTACATTTAAGAAGTGGGAAACAAGTACGTATTCAAAACAACATCCAAGCAATCAGATATTGAGCAAATTCATATGAACCAGTTTTCTAGAATCCACGTTGTGAGAAGTTAAATAACCTAATACAGGAAACCACTTTTCTACAAATTTGGGGTATATTTCCATAGTGGGTGGGAGTATGGCTAAGCTGGGCCAGCAGCATCGCTAAGGTGATTCTGCTGGGGTGGCCTCCCTGATGGATTAAAATATTATGGCCCTGCTCCTACACCTGACAAACACCCACCTGTCTGGTGCAAGGGCGGGGAGGATTGTGTGTAAAGGCATCAGGGAGGCTGGGCCAGCAACAGCGCTAAGGAAATCCTGCTAAGCAAGCCCCCCCCCCATGGCTTTAAGAACTCTGTGCCCCTTCAAACCTTTGACAGGTGGTTGTCTGTCAGGTGTAGGAGGGGTAGCATGTCTGGAGGCATTGGGGAGGCTGGGCCAGCAGGATTGCTAAAGAGATGCTGCTTGGGCAGCCTCCCCAATGGATTTCAATGCTCTGCCCCTGCTCCTGCACCTGACAGACAACCGCCTGTCAGGTGGAGGAGGGGTGTGTGGGAGTGTGTCTAAAGCTACTGGAGAGGCTGGCCCAGCAGCATTGCTAAGGTGTTTCTGCTCAGGCAGCCTCCCTGATGGATTAAAGTATCCTGGCCCTGCTGCTACACCTGACAAAGGTTAGTCAAATGTAAGAAAGGGGGCCAATATTAAAAACTTACTGAAGGAAATATATAAAAATGCATTATTAATCACAAATTTAAAAATATATAAGGGCCCAATCACACGTTATGTATAAATAACAAACGATAAAACACAAGGATTTATAAATCTAGACATGATGCGTTTCAGCCTACATAGGCCTTCCTCAGAGGTCAGTAGTGAGGAACATATTGGCTATTATAAAAATATAGTACAATCATGTAAATACAAAGCATAAATTCAATAAGGACCAGAAGCAAGTTGTTTCAAGATAAACCACCAGGCACAGAGTAAAAAATAAATGAGGCCTCTAATAGTGCAATCACATGCCAAGTGGTTCTCAGGTATAAACTTCTAGTCTAGGAATCACCTTCCTATGATTGTAGAGCCAAATAATCCTCAAGCAAAGAGGATTGCTTGAGGATTATTTGGCTCTACAATCACAAGAAGGTGATTGTACTATATTTTTATAATAGCCAATATGTTCCTCACTATTGACCTCTAAGGAAGGCCTATGTAGGCCGAAACGCATCAGGTCAAGATTTATAAGCCCTTGTGTTCTTCTGTTTCTCATGGTTGGCGGAAGGAGTCTTTGCGGTTCATCTGCAAGGCTGCCCTGCCCTGTTTTGAGATCCACTGGCTGACCCACGGTGGCCAGAACAACTTTGGCTGTTCAAGACCTGCTCTGTTGAAAGGTTTTACTCAGGGGGTGGGTGGCATTGTGGCCTGAAGCAGCAGAATAAAGTCGGAGTCCCCTCCAGGCTCCTTTTAAGACCAACCGTTTTTTATTCTGGGTATAAGCATTTGTGTGTATGTGCACTTCTTCAGCTACATTGAAATGTTCTTTGGATATGTATACCTAAGGCTTAAGGAAGTCTGTTTCAATATATCTGAAGAAGTGTGTGTGCACATGTGCACATTAACCCAGAGTTAAACTTGGCTGGTCTTAAAGGTGCCACTCTGGACTCAGAGATTCTCAGTCAAAGGGGGTTTGCTTTTGCAATCAGTTTACTGGCTGGGTGGTTCTCGGATATCTGTGATCCCTGGGAGAAAGGTGGACTACTGCAAAGGGAAAGAACTACACATCGTCCAGGAGGGGGAAGAAGGGCCCTGACACTCCTCCCACCCCTTCACTTCCCACCTGGATCTGGGCTTGTTTTCTCCTCCAGCAGAACAGCATGCCCCAGAAGAAACCGGGAGACGGTTGGGGGGGGGGGCTGTGTGTCTGTCGCAGTCCATTCCCTGCCATTGGCAATGAGCCTGCCAAGAAGGGCAGGGCGGGGAGAGGGTCCTGGCCAGCCCTCCCTCCTTGTGGGCAATGCCAGGGGCTCCTCATGGGGTGGAGGCTGCAGCCAAGGGATCCAATCCCTTCCTGTTCTTTCCCCAGCGCTCTCCTCCCTCACAGTCACAGATGCCCAGGCTGCTGCTTCTGCTGGCACTCCCGAGAGCTGGCCACTTGCCAAAAAGCCGAGGAGGAGGCGAGTGTCCTGCCTTGCAGCATCTCTTCATCAAATTCACGGCAGCCACCCTAATGCTGATGATTGTCAGTTCTACGCTCCTCTGAGGTCTGTGCCCTAGGCAGCTGCCTAACTTGGCCTAATGGTAGCACCGGCCCTGTGGGGTGCAAGAAGGCAATGGGGGGAGCACATTTTACCCCTTTTGCCCCCTTAGGGGTCAAATTTTTTAAAATCCCTTCTTAGTGAGCATCTACGTCATGGTAGGAGTGCTCTCTCCGAATTTTGTGTTTCTAGGTCCAGGGGTTTGGTTTGGGCATTGATTTTATGGTGAGGGGACTTTCTGTTATATATATAGATGGTGTGGAATTGTCTTCTGTAGCCCCAGAAGGTTGGACCAGAACCAACAGAGTTTTGACTTTAGGAAGAACTCCCTTACAGTTAGAACAGTTCCTCAGTGGAACAGGCTTTCTTGGGAGGTGGTGGGCACTCCTTCTTTGGAGGTTTTTAAACAGAGACTAGATGGCCATCTGATGGCAATGCTGATTCTCTGAACTTAGGCAGATCATGAGAGCAGAAGAAGAAAAGACTGGATTTATATCCCACCCTTCACTACTGAAGAAGTCTCAGAGTGGCTTACAATCTCCTTTCCTTTCCCTGCCCCACAATGGACACCCTGTGAGGTAGGTGGGGCTGAGAGAGCTGTTTCGAGGACTGCTCTTGAGAGAACAGCTCTGAGAGAACTGTGACTGACCCGAAGTCAGACCAGCAGCTGTATGTGGAGGAGTGGGGAATCAAACCCGGTTCTCACAGATTAGAGTCCACACTCCTAACCACTACACCAAAGAGGGAGGGCAGGAGGAGTTACATCAGTACTTAGTTCTCATGGCCCTTTCTTACACACCCAGAGAAATGCTAATCACCACTTTGGAGTCAGGAAGCAATTTTTCTCCAGGCCAGTTTGGCCAGGGATCCTGGAGGTTTTTTGCCATCCTCTAGGCATGGAACAGGGGGTCTGGGCGGGGGGAGGTATTTGTGAATTTCCCGCATTGTGCAGGAGGTTGGACTAGATAACCCTGGAGGTCCCTTCCAACTTTGTGATTCTCTGAAAATAGTATTATTGCTTGAGAGCCACCTGTCAGTCTCGGGCTGTGGGCCAAAGCAGATGCAACAGAGGTTACTTATCTCCATCAGTCTGTAAAATGTAAATTGCACTAATGCACAACTACAACTCACACTAGTGCCATGTGGGAAAGGTAGACGATATTTAACCCTTCTGTGCCCACTCAGTTTCATGTATTGAAATTTGGATGTGTCCTTTTAAAACTGGAGAGCCCGACTTCAATTTGTAAAACTGAACAAAGAGTGAATGGTTAAATTCCCTCCTTCCTTCCCATGCAGCCCTGCTCTGAATTATGCTGTACATCCATTTTGGCCATTATCAACTAGAACCTTGCAACTAAGTAAAGTGACAAACCCGTTATCAGAGTGATAAATATGGGTATGAGGGGGCTTCAAGTTTTTTTCTTGAACATAAGAGAAGCCAATGTTGAATCAGGCCAACGGCCCATCTAGTCCAACACTCTGTCACACAGCGGCCAAAATATACCAGGTGCCATCAGGAGGTCCAGCAGTGGGGCCAGGGCACCAGAAGCCCTCCCACTGCTGCCCCCTCCAGCACCAAGAATAAAATGCAGCACCTGCCCCAGACTTAGAATTCCCATCTATACTCTGTGGCTAATAGCCACTGATGGACTTCTGCTCCATATGTTGATCTAATTCCCTCTTGAAACTGTCTATGCTTGTAGCTGCCACCACCTCCTGTGGCAGTGAATTCTATGTGTTAATCACTCTTTGGGTGAAGAAGTATTTCCTTTTATCTGTTCTAACCCGACTGCTCAGCAATTTCATGGAGTGCCCACGAGTTCTTGTCTTGTGAGAAAGGGAGAAAAGTACTTCTTTCTCAACCTGCTCAGTCCCATTCATAATCTTATAAACCTCGATCAATCCCATTCATAATCTTATAAACCTCTTGTCTTTTCTTTCACCCTGCAAAGCATTTAGCTGCTTAGTCTCTTACGAGGTGAAATGGAAACAGTCATGTTACAGGAATTCGTTCCAACAGAGTTGGTGGAAGTGCAGATATAGAAGCCAGAGGTGTCTGCAGAAATGTTCTTCAGAGTCAACAGTCCCTCTGTAGCAAAAGAGAAACCATAAAAGATCGTCAACAGACAGCAGGTACAAGTGCATTGCTCATGTTTGTTACAAGAGCACAAAGCATGGATGATGATTTCATGCCACACATGGGAATTACATTTTACAGACTGAAAAATTTGTACAGGGGCCCAGTGCTGTCATCCAGTTGCTGCATTTGTTGGCATCAGTCAGTCAAAATGTAATCCATAATTATGAGAGCAAAAATAGCTCTAATCACAGTCTGTGATTTAAGAGAACAGTTCCAGTGCTGCTATTTGGTTTTTAAACTGATTTCTTGTCTCATTTTTATACACACACTCTCGTCATAGTAGCTACTGAGGTAGCTTTCAAACATTTATTAAGATAACAATAACTGATAACTAATTTCAGTTATGCAGAGCAACTGCATAGTTTATTAACATCCACTAATAATAAAACCAGCAATAATTAAATGTTGAAGACATTAAAATCAACATTAAAACCTGCAAAAGTGGGATGTAAAACTACCTGATCACAACCAAGTCAAAACGAAAAATGTTGGAAAAAAATCAACAGAATAGTCAACAAAAGGCTGAGTAAAAAGATGTGTTTTTGTTTGGTGCAGCTATAGCTGCAGGAAAACTCCAGAGTTGTAGAGCTACAGAAAAAAGACTAATAAAAGCCACCAACATGCTCTCAGGAAGCAGAGAAATAGAAGATCTTAATTGACAGACAGGCTCATATGGAAGCAAGCAGTCCTTTAAATAACCAGGTGCAAGAACGTTTAGGACTTTAAATGTAACACTTAATTTCAAAAAGCTGCTAACAGGTTAGCATTGTCACAGTTTCCCCTGCCTAATGGGGGCACAATGTTTTAAAAACACAATTCTTTGAGCAATTAAATGAGCAGCAATACAAATATAGATGTTTATGAGAAGTTACAATGAAAGGCATAAGAGCTTACTAGTTTCCCAAGCATAAATCCTTCTAAGACTTAGGCCTGGTCTTTACATGTAGGAAAATGAGGCTGTAGATTCTGTGGTAGTGGAATGAATGTTAGGTTGTGGATGATGGATTCCTGTCCTTTTTCACATTAAAAAATCCTCTCTACAAATCGAAAATTAGCAGAAGGGGATCTGGCCTGCCCTTTTGACTGCTGTGCCACATTTCTGTTTGCCTGGTGTTTTTAACATAGATGAGCACTCAAAACTGTGATTCCCCAACCTGCAGTGTGACATGGCACATTCTATTTTATCAGCTTATTCTGCTATATGCATGTTGTGTACTCGGAAAAGCCCGCGCACATGGTCCGGCAAACATGTGGTCGGGCAAAGGAACCCGAGCTTCGCAGCCAGAGACAATAGCCCGAACGGATCCTAGCACGCACCTATAGGAATGCTAGGATCCTAGGAGGGACCTATGGGTCTAAGGGTGCAATGTAAATATCCTATCATAGGTGTGGGTGTGTGTTTGGGTGTGGGGTGAGTTGCGAATATAAGCCGGCCTGCGACCCGGCAAAGCCATCTCTTGTTCTTCTTCTTAAATAAAGTATGAGCTGAATCACTGCGCTTCGCATCAGTCTCAGTACTTTATAAAGCATAAGCCAGTCCTTAGTGTTGGCAGATTAGACAACATGATAGCATCTATCCGGAAAGGTTTGATAGCATTAGGATGATGATTTAAGTATTTTGCTGTATGAATAATACTGTTCCCCATTTCCAGTCTCTATATAGAATTACCCAGTTGGTTGGAAGTAACAGCTTAAACATCATTTTATAATGCGGAGCCTTGATTCCCATAATACTGAGACAGACTGGACATGTAGAGGGCTGAATGGATGTCATGCATCTGTATGCGTGTATGTAAACACTCATGCTTACTGACCCAAAGTGGTATTCAAAATTGCAAGGTTCTTTCATAGATAGTTATGACATCTTGAAAACCAGAAGAGTCTGAAAATGGGGAATTTGTCTACCTATAAAATATGCAACATGAAGTGTTCCTCATAACAGCAACCAGTACCCCAGCAAAAAATGAACCAAACAACACATGTGTTAACTTAAATTGAGGACTGAGACCCTTGAGATTCTGCAAGGATACACCAGGAGGTCCACAATTAAGGACAAAGGGAGAGTCCTTTGCAAAGGCAATGAGCTAACGTGAAAATGGAGCACTCTCCATTTCTTAGTAATTGGAGAGGGAGTCACCCCCGCAGGAGAAGGGAACAAAAATTACTAGCTATTTCTTTCTCCTATAAAGGATGGGTGTTCATAAAGTCACTATGGCTTGTGGGCACCTAGTTTCCAGATAACCTCAGAGCACTTGCCAGAAAATGCTTTGTTGGTTGCCAGGATCCAATAGCTCAGACCTAGCAACTCTAAAGGGCTGAATGGCACCAAGAATGTATGGTCCTAAAAGCTATCTAATACTTTTTATTAATACCCAACAGAATCTTATTTCAGGTATAAAACTGAACTGATTGTCATTAATTTACAATACAAAAAATTTCACAATAGAAGTAGAGATGCCACTAAGGCTATTTCCACAAGTGTTACCTGCCCCAAGTTTAGGCTTGCCAAGAACTTACCGTGTGGGAGCGGGGGATGGCTACGTCCTCGCAGGACCATCCCCAGTGTAACAGGCTGGATTCACCCCCCAGCCAGAGTAACCCCACGGTTACTCTGGCCTAGCCTAAAATAACCCCAGAGGGGTTACTCTGGCCTAGGCCAGAGTAGCCCCTGCCAGGCCAGGCCAGAGTAACCCTGGGGGTTAATCCAGACTAGCCCCTGCCAGACAAACCTCTGCCGGGCCACACCAGAGTTACCCCAACTGCACAACACAACAACCTGTAACCCCGGGCCAAAGTAACCCCTCGGGTGTAAAGTTGCCTATGCCAAACTATCTGAACCTGGGTCTCACAGTCCCCAATATAGAGTGGTAAGTTAAATGTCATTGTAACCAGCACAGTGTCAGCTTCTGAGGGTTTGAGGTCCATGAAAAACTTGTCAGCCAATCTGAGATTCCTCTGGGTATGAATCCAATCTCATTAGTCAACAGAGCTGGATTAACCCCCAGGGTTACTCTGGCCTGGCCCAGCAGGGGTTATTCTAGGGTGAATCCAGCCTGTTACACCAGGGGAAGGACAGGCGCAGAGCACCATGCTGTCGCCAGGAAGTGACACTAGGCGACGCTCTGGCAATGCAGCTGGAAACTCGATGGTACCATTGAGTTTTCAGCCCCATTGCCAGAGTGTTGCCTGGCATCACTTCCTAGTGGCGGCATGGTGCGTTATAAGGAGGACTGGTCCGGCCGGGGAGCATGCGTCCCCCGCTCCCACGCGGTAAGTACTTGGGAACCCTACCCAAGTCCAATGCCTTTGAGAAGTGGGTCCGTCCGTCTGTCCCTGTCATCATGGTGCATTCATGCACCTCTGGGGGTTTCTCTGGCTTTTTGCCAAACTCTCTCAAATCTGCTTTCCTCTGACGTTTTTGGAAAAATTGAACTAAAAGCCAGATGGCAACAGCGCGGTTAGAAGTGCATACAATTTTATGCTTAATTAAATCTGTTAGTCTTTAAAGTGCCACAAGGCTCCTTTTTGTTTTATTCTGCAACAAGCTACACAGGTACTGTTTCCCCACCCCCATGTCCTGTCCCTTTAATAGAGACTTTATGGGCAGCCAAAGCTTTTCAATAACATCACCTGGTAAATATCATCTAATTAAGCCTTTGTTAAAGGGAGGGCTTTAA
Source organism: Gekko gecko (assembly GCA_029375565.1). NCBI lineage: Eukaryota > Metazoa > Chordata > Lepidosauria > Squamata > Gekkonidae > Gekko > Gekko gecko. The sequence continues at coordinate 64,800,638 of JAPDNY010000004.1, read as the reverse complement.
CTGTTGGCAACCCTGCCCTGCAGGTCAGGGGACAGGGATTTGCAGTAACAGGAGCATATGTGAATATGGAGCAGGCCACGCATATGACAGAAGGGGAAGGAATGAAGTTTCCTTTTTGCATGCATTAACCATCTTCAAAAATGTGGCCATGCTTGCTGAATACCAGCTTTACTTATGGTTGCCAACTGCCTTGAGAGAGCATTCTGAACTGCTCACATAATACCTTTGCCTTTGGCAGTTTGCTGTTCTCATTGTTGCCTTCATTGTCTTTGAATTTTGCATTCTTAGCCCTGTTGCATTGTAATATTGTATACTTACATTTTTTCTTTATGTTGTAATCCACTTTGAGTCTCAGTGAGAAAAGTGGGCTATAAATAAGCTAAATAAATATTAAAGGGACAGGACAGTTTTCTCCAAGCCTGTTGGCAACCCTGGCATATGTATGTGTGTGTGCAGAAACTGATAGGGACAGCATAAACTGGGAATTCTCCCCTGGGATAAACTGAGCAGGCAATGTATGAAATCTCTCAGCTGAGTTCTCATGTAATATTAGTTGGCATATAAAATTTCTTGTACCCTTTTAGAGATTGCATTTTTCCCTAACTTCCTTATGCATTGCCAGGGGGAAAAAATAGGGACTGTAATAAATTGTTTACTTCATATGGAGAATAAAGGGAAATACTGTCCATCCTGAGAGGTATTGGTTATGTTAGCTATGACCAAGGCCTATTTCTGGTGCAGTGCTTCCACCTGTAGGTCAACCTGTGTACAGCAAGCACATGTTTCTTTGTGGCTGCCTTTGAAGAGTTCTCTGGACTTAACTTGATAATTAAGGAAAAGTGTGTTGAAAATACATTTTAGGACACATCGCAGAGTTCTTAATTGGAAGGAGCAGAGAAGAGGTAGCCCTCCCTGTATTTCCCTCCCATGGCATTCTACTGATGTTCTTTGAGGGCATGGAGTTCACCTCTACAAAGAACCACAGAATAATTCTATACATGAGCAATTGAACAAGAATAAAAGCATCTCCAAAATTTCAGGGCATTGTTGTGGGAGTCAGCTAGGAAACCAATAAAATCTATAAGTTTAACAATATTGTGGTAGGATTACAAACTATGTCATGGATGGGGCAAGCCTCTAAGGTACAGGCAGCTGCTTTTAACGCTTCTGCAGTCACATCAGCACAGCATTCAGATGTGCTTGTCTGAGTGGGGAGGAACAGCACTTCATTGTTGTGGTGGCTTGATGGCTAGAGAAAGTGATAGCATCAGCAGAGGCCAACGTCTTCAGTTTCGCCAGGGCTATCTTTCCCAGTGCAGAGAGGTGTGCTGTTTCTTCCAACAGACCCAAGTTGGTTTATGTAGACTTAAACACCACAGACATCTTCAATACCCATCAGAATCCCAATGTCACATCAGTGTAAAAAGAGGGAGGAGATCCTGAACATGTGCACCTGAAACCTGGGAAGCCACAGAGTAACAAAATTTTGCTACTTGGCAGGCAACCAGCTGACCAAGTGATGACATGCAACAGTTACCATATGTAAGTAGTCATCTATGTTCTCATTAACTTGGTTAATTTAGGATTCTGAAGTGGATGAAAGCATAAACTGGACTGGTGATTCTAATGGTCATGAGAAAGGAACCAGATGATTATGCTGAATTTTATTAGTGGGTAGTGTTCATTTTAAAAGAGCTGAGGGTAGAATTATGGGCCTCCTGTCAATGGAAATAGATCTTCTGATTGAAGAGCATTTGGAGTGCCACTTCTGTCTTATTACCCCCATGATTTATTAATCTGAAATCAAAGTTTGTGAACCTGGCCACATATAGAGAGATGCAAGTGTTTAGAGAAAATGAACCAAGGGGGTAGTAGAGAAAGAGAACATACTACTATAAAGAGTTCAGTGCTTTTTCCCAGAGCAGTAACAGAACATGCTTTTTAAAAGTATGTTAAGATTATCTGGCAAGCCACTGGTTTGTGTTGCCTTTATTTTTTGAGAAATAAACGCACAAGAGTAAAGGACTAATAACAATGGCTTGGAAAAGGTACATGATCTTGATATGCACTTTTTGCATAGTGCCTATTACATCACTGCCGATACAAAACACAATTCTACCCTGTCCAACAAACTCATAAAGGTTTCCTTTGCTGCACTTTAAAAGGAAGGGGATCTTTAATAATTGTGAGCGGGCAAGAGAGAGGATCTCTAAGAGGCATGTGCTTACTCTTTGGGCTATATGAGCATTTGCGAAAGACAAAAACACTAAGGCTACCCTGCATTTCCTTTGCCCAAGATATAGGACAATAAGAAATATGTTTACATCACAGTACTTATAAATTCCTATTGTGATAAGCAGACTTCAAAAATCAACAATTATAATGCATTTCAAATCTGAAAAGAAAATAAATGTATTCCACAAAGTATTGTCAGGAAATTAAATTTTTCATACCTGATACTTTTGCTCCCGTGAGTTCCTTCTGTTGGTTTTGTACATCAAACCTTTGCCAGGAATACTGAGGTTTTGGGGATCCTTCCTGAGAATTGCAGGTCAGGTTAATGTTGTGACCATATGATGTAGTTCCTATAATTTTGCACTCTGGTATGGATGGAGCCACTAGATCAGGTGAGAAAAGCAAAACCTAAGTTGCTTTGACAATGTAAAGATGGAAACTTTAGTATTGCAGTGCTCCCAATGCAGTTTCATCATCATGGTCACTGTGCAATCCCACATGGCTACTGTGCGTGCTCAGACCTGCTATGGAAAATTCTATAGCACTTTATAATGCTCCCTTTTTCATGCCCCTTTCCTAACCTTTTTGGCTCAAAAGTGGGGGGGAGCACCTGTCCCTCGGTTCTCTGCAGGTCAGGTTTATCTGAAACTCAGGTATTGTGCGTCTCTGAAAAGAAAAGAGGATCATACATATTGTTTTCTTGTACCTGCTGTTTGCTCCTCCACCCTTGCAATAAGGAGAAGAGTTTAGAGCTTATCTTTCTGAAATGGCTCAGAAAACTCTATTTAAGAACTATATCAGTTGTAGCTTTGAAGTCTTTCAGTCTGATGACCATTTGTCATGTCTACTATGTCTCAGGGAGGAGCATGACATTCAGGGGGGAGGAGGGGAGAAATGGCCCTGGAAAAAGGCCACTCCCCCCAGAGGAGAGAGGGAGCACCCATCTGGCAAGGCCTGAGCAAGAGATGCCCAGCTAAGCTTAGTGGTCTGGCAGGATGAGGCCAAGTGGGCCAGGCACATCCCTCACCATGGTGATGACAGGCTGGATGAGTGTGTCCCTCACCATGGTGACCCCTCCTTCCCTGAGCCTCTCACTCAAACCTGCCCTTTTCTAGGCAGATGAGCCCCAGTGGGAGGCAGCCCTCATTCCATCGGCCCCCTCAGGGCCCTTTCAGTTGGCCTTCATTGCCAGTCTGCCCCAATGATGTGTTGATATGTTCTGTCTTCTGCCTTCACCCTGAAAGCCTGCCACAGCAAGACCTCACAGGTCAAGGCAGCCTTGTGAGAGTCCTTCAAGCCCTCCAACCCAAAAGGCAAGCCAGATTAGCCTCTGTTCCATAAAACGTGAGATTAGTTCCAATACCATCTTTGGTTCCAGTCTTGATTCCAGTCCCCACTCTGACACCATCAAATAAGCTAGCATCCAGCCCCCTGCCGAAAAGGCCAGGCACCAGTCCTCCCTGCTTCTTGGAGTCATGCTGCTGACTCCCACTGCCCTCTCCTAGAGACTTTAAGAAAAGTAATCTCTGTTCCAAAAATACCATTCCAACATTAGAACTCTTCACAGAAGGTCTGCTCAGTCCTATGAAGCTCAGAAGAAAAGGTTTTTGAGATTCCTGTGGCTGTGGATACGAACAGCCCTGAAGGGCATTTCCTTCTGAATAACCTCCATGGGTGAACAGACCAAAATACTACTGGGAATCCCATTTTTTGCTGGATCTCTGAGGTATTTGCACTATTGCTATGATGAGTCCTACACTTCCTGCAGCTTCTTCTTCTCAACTAAATGTCACTGATACTCTTAGTGCAATGTCTAGAAAGTGAGGTGACTTGTTCCACACCTCCAGCATCTGATCCAGTCTTTCGTGCTCTCCATACAGAATACATGGATGTGGTCACTTTCTCCATCATGAAAAGTCTTCGAGACATCACCAAGGGTCCACAACTGCTTCAGTTCCTGCCTCACTAAAGAAGAGACACTTTAAAAAGATCCAGATTGATGCCCCTTGCTCTTCAGACAGCTGACATCAAATTCCACTGTTGTGGAAGCACTCCAGGGGAAGCAGAGGGGTTCCCATCATTCACTCCAGTGGATGGGGGGGCACACAAGTTGAACATAGTTGGCTACAAAGACTGTTCCCCTTCAGCCCTTAACTTTAAGGTGTGCAGTACAAAGCAATCATGGGACATTATTGTTTGAAAGAATCCTAGAGGGAAAATGTAGATTAGCTAAAGCCCTGCAATCAGAGGTCTCCACACTGCCACACTTATTGTTCTGCACGTAATCTTGCTACTGCTGTCTCCTCTTTTTGGTTTTTTTTCATCATATGTGTGTATGTACATGTGAGTGTGTGTGCACCTGGAGTCATGGCAACCTCTAGTGACTGACCCCTACTGGGGGCCTGGAGATTATTCAGAGAGGTGGCTGAGTAAAGCCTGCCCCCGCCTCCTGCCTCTGGTATTTCGAGAAAGTCTCCCATCCAAGTACTTGCCAGAGTCGACCCTGCTTAGCTTCCAAGATCTGACAAGATCAGGCTTGCCTGGGCTATCCAAGGTCAGGGAGCTACTACTGTCTCCTTGAGGCACACTTGGTTGCATTCAACTGTGTTGCTTAGCAAAACAAAGACTGCAAAAGAGGATTTCTCCTTTGGGAGATCAGAGCTCTTTGGTTCTCAAACTGATGATGCTCTTGAGGATTTCTCCTTTGGGAGATCAGAGCTCTTTGGTTCTCAAACTGATGATGCTCTTGAGAAAATCTGCAAAAATAAATGCATGGCTAGACCTTTGGGGGTCACACCCTCTCAGCAACCCCCTCATAAACTAAAGGGGCATTCCAGACCCTAAACTCCTTACTAAAACAGGTCATAGGAAACCATACTTTGAACCTGTTTTCTGCCCTCCCTAAGCATCTTCATTTATGCACTCATGATCTGCCTAGGAGACAGTTCCACTGCCAGAAGAAAAAGACCATGTCCCAGTCTCTTAACTATCTCCTCTCATAAGCAGGGTTTTTGACAGTAAGCCTACTCCAGTTTCTTCTGTTTCCATGGAAAAGCTGACAATTGCCCCATTCTCAAGGGAAGCCATTATCTCAGGCTGTTGGGCCCTGGCTATCATATCAGAAGACTATGCACTAGAATTTAGGTCTCATTGTGAGCCCCCCTGAGCCCGCTTGCAGGGAGGACGGACTATAAATCGAAATAATAATAAATAAATAAATCTATGTGACCTTCCTCTTTCATCCAACTCCCATACCCCTTCCTATTCCGTTGCTGAGAGGCTTCACCTTTCTACAGAAGGGAACAGGAGAAGTGGTGCTTCTGATGGGACTACACCAGAAATTCTACTGAAGATATTTCCTAACTAACACATCTAAGCCTTGCTTCAGGTAAATAAATTCAGGATGGTATCTATAAGCAACATCCTGCCACTATTGCACCAAAGGTATGGTTTGTAACCTGGACCTGTTGGATGTGTATTTTCATATCAAAATAGTGCATTCTCAGTTCTTTTGGTTCCAGTGAGGCACATCATTTCTGCAATACAAGGTCCTGCCCTTTGGCCTAGCAGTTGCACCCAGCATCTCTGCAAAGGTCATATTGGTAGTAGTTGCCTATCTAAGAAAACAGGGTTGCAAGATCTTCCTGTACTTGTATGGTTGGCTGATCAGTTATGGGCTATTTTCTCAACTGCTTGTGATTCTAAGTAACCAGAAGGCATGGGGAGGGAAGGCAGCATGATATAGCCTAATCTCATCAGATCACAGAAGCTAAGTAGGGTCAGTATTTGGATGAGAGACTGACAAGGAAGATTCTTCAGAGGAAGGCAATGGCAAACCACCTCTGCCTCTCATTTGCCTTGAAAGCCTCTTGCTGGGGTGAACATAAGTTAATTGCAACTTGACAGCACTTACATACATACATAACCTGAAGGTGTTACACCTTCAGGTCACCCTAGAAAAACTGAATGAACAACCCTCAGTGGGTCCTTTTCACAGGGCAAGTGCTTGATTCAATCAATGCCAGGGTTTTTTCATTCTTTGGAAAAGATAAAGGCTGTTTGCTTGCTAATAAGGAATTGTTTACTCTGTAATTTCCATCCAGCCCTCTGAATACAGAGGCTATTGGTTCTTGTGGCCTCCATGTAGTATCTTGTAGTACTCTGGATAAGACTGCTTCAGACTTGATTTCTCAGAGTTTTCAATTCTTACTTCCAGAGCCAAAGCAAGAAATTGAGTATCTTCAGATTGACAATTCACTCTCTAGCTTGGTGGATGATAGAAATGAACTTGATAGAGAGTACCCTCTTCAGGATCTCTCTCCCAGACTTAACACCAGCTACTATTATGCTTCCCTCAAAAGGTGAAGTGGGGACATTGCAACCATCTTATAGCCAGTGGCGCCTGGTTCCCTTAGGAAATTTAATTGCACATAAACAGTTCAGAGCAGAATGTTATTCACTATTAGCCTTTTGTGCTCAGCTTGAAAAGAAACACCATTCAGGCAGCAATGGAGGTTATGACAGCCATATTTTATTTAAACAAATAGGGAGGCATGGCCTTGTTGCCCCTTTGTCAAGAAGAAGTTCCAGTTTTGGAAGCACTGATCATTGCATGGTCCAGGCCATCCACATTCCAGGTTCTCAGAATCACCTGGCAGATCCCCTCAGCAAGGGTCCAGTAGAAGCTCCTGAATAGGTGATTGAATCTTTGTTTCTCCACCCAGTTTCTGAAATGTGAGGTTTTCTCTCTCATAGCATGGGTCCCCTGCAAGATGAGGGAGGAGCTTACCCATGTCACCTTGATAACTCATTTTGCATTTGGGCAAAGCTATTTTGCCAGGTTACTCTCAGTGACATGGGATGGGGGGAGTTTTACATGTTTCCCTATGATAGCACCCTCTTCTCACAGGGCACAATTTATCACCACAGTTTATAGCCAGCCTGCACCTCACTGGATGGCATATTCTGAATTACTTTGAGGTTTTTTAAGATCCAGTCAAAGAGGTTCCTGATAGTACCAAAAAATATCTACTTAGAAATCTTATAGACTTCAGTGGAACAAGTTTATCTCCTTGGCTTCATTGAAAGGCCTGAACAATAAAATGTGTCATCTCAGATTAGTTTTGAGTGTTTGCTTCATTTAGCTCATGCGGCCTTGTTCTGTATCTCACTAAAGGTCCACTTGGCTGCTATAGTGATGTTTTATACACTTATTGGGAGAAAATTGGTATTTGCCAGGTAAGAATCCAAGATCTTTATGAAAGGTTTGCTTAAACCTGATGATATTTCGTCAAGCTTCCCAGTGGAGTCTCTCACTTGTTCTTTCTAAGCACATGACCAATCCTTTGAGCTGATGGCTCCTTGTTACCTCTGCCTTTTAACCATCTAAACAGTCTTCTTCATATTTATTAAACCAGCCTGCAGGTTTAGCAAACTGCAAGCCTTTAAGCATGACCCACCCTTTTAAAAGATCCAGTTTGTCCCTAAGGTAGTCTCCAGCTTCCACCAGGTTGTGGTCTCTATTTTTTTCCTGTTGCAAAGGACAACGTTGAGCACTGGTTGCACTCAGTGTGCTATGAGCACTTCTTTTTATTTAAACATGATGAAAGAATTAGGAAGGATCCACATCTTTTTATTGCTTATGGTGATACAAAGAAGGGACACAAGGTCTCTTCTGAAAAGCAGTGTTGTGGTCCTCCTTCTTGGCTTTTGTTAATCATTATGCCACGGACAGCTATGCTGCAAAGGAAGCAGAGGTTAGAAAAGTGGTGTTACAGTGTCTGTTCAACTGAGAGCTGCGCACCCTACCATATAAGTGTGGTAAAGTCATTCACTATTCTTCCATGTGGGACCGCACAGTGACTATGATGATGAAAATATGGTTGTACTTAGATGTAACTGATGTTCATCACCTGTATAGTCACACATCCCTCCCTCCATCCACACGGTGAGATCTCTGGCTCTGGATTTCCTGGTTTCCCACAGTAGCTTTAAGGAACTGAGAGATAAGTGCTCCCCCCCCCAGTCATGTGCTGAGAAGGTAGCTTGAGGGAAGAGTGCAGTGCCTTCACACACTGTAAATCCTCTGTGGCCTGCACAAATGTGGTACCCATATAGGATTGCACAGATGATCACTCAGTAAACATCAGTTACAGATAAGTCCAACCATGTTTTCTGACTTTGTAATGCTATCATAACTGTTTGTGACCTGTTACGTTATATAAACTGTAGGGTAGGGCAAATGCTGTATCTTCATTTCGTTTATGTCTATAATAATTTTATATTCTTAAATTCAGTAAAAGATCAGGCTGTTGTCAGTGCTTTCTCTCCCTTAATGAAGACTGTCCTGCCTTCAAGGTCACCTACGGTACAAATTTACATATTCCTCTGGAATAATAGCACAGCTGTCTCTTTTTGCAATAGGACAGAGAATCACTGCACTTTTCTGGAACGGAGTACTTCCTCTTCATTACAATCACTGCTTTCTGCTCCTGTGAAGTTAAGCAAGTTATGGATCTGGTAATGCCTTACCAAGGACCACAAGATCCATTTGTGCAATTTTCACTGGGGGATCATGGCGCATGCGAACTGAACATTCATAAGTTCCATTGTCATCCATAGTCACATCATTGAGGGTGATGGTGAGATCACTGTAACTTGGATTGCCAGAGAGGTTCACACGATTTTTGTAAGTTGGTCCTATAAAAGGTGGTTCTTTTCCACCATCAAAGTACCAGTTAACAAATTCTTCCTGGAGAAGGAATAAAGGAGTCAATTCAAAAGACTTGCATCTCTTTTTTTTTTGCATTTATGTGTGTGTGTGCGTGCGTGTGCCTGGAAGTCATGCTGACCTCTGGCAACTCCTACTGGGGCATGGAGGACATTCAGAGAAGTGGCTTGATAGCCTGCCTCTGGTCTCCACACCCTGGTATTCTCTGGAAGTCTCCCATCCAAATACTTGCCCTGCTTAGCTTCCAAGATCTGATGAGATTGGGCTTGCCTGGGCTATCTAGGTCAAGGTGAAAAACTTGCATCTTTACTCAGAGGTAAATCCCATTATATTCAAGTGGCTTTACTGACTGCCGCACAAGTACAGAAATGCAGTATTAATTTGTGTTGCAAAAATCTTTGGCTTGTCACTATTGGATGATAGCTATATATTGGGGTGTACACTGAGAAAAATTTCACTATGATTTTGGATCTGGGAATTGCGGGGGGGAGGAACCCTTTCCTGTGATTTCTGGTTTTTGGATAAGACATTAGCAGTTTGGGTTTCAAAATCCATGTTTATTGGGTGGTTCCAGACCATTATTTTCAATGGGGAACCAATTCAAGGATCTAGGGCAGTTGTTTTTAGAGATAATGGCACCAGATTTGCACAGAACATAGTCTTGCCTCAAATCTAAAGACCTCCCAAATTTCAAGCAGAATGGACAAAGCGGTTTGATTGTGCAGACCCCCAAAGCAGATGCCTTTTGGTGCAGGTACACTTCTCTTGACTGATTCCTATTGGGGGGGGGGGAAATGGCACCAGATACCAACATTTATTCCTGTCTGTATCTGTTTTGGGTTTTTTTACGTAATCATATGGTGACTGACTGACAATAAATAAACTCCACTGAAAACTCTGTGCTTGCTATCTTTCCATGTTGTGGTCTGTTTTTTTCCTTTAAAAAGTAAAGAAGCCTTCCTTCACACATTAAAAAAAACCCTTCCACCCGCTTCACCCTACCCTACCCTGTCCCATCTCTGCAATCTTTGAAAATAGTTCATAATCTTAAAAAAATACACTATGTGTCTATGTAATTGCATGTGATGAATCAGTCATCCAGTTGCTGTGAAACACATGTCTACATGCTAGACATCTACTCTAGGGATTCCTTAATTAGTAATTAGAACTATTACTATTTAAGGAGTTCCTGGAGAAGAAGATAGTGGCAGTTGGGAGGCTGGACTATGGGGGATTCCCAGAGCTAAGCTACATGATATGTTTCTTATGAGTTGTCTCTGGGTGCACTGCTTTGATCAGAGTCATACATCAGTTCCAAGAATATTGTTTAAAAGCCATAGAAGCTGGTTTTACTGATAAGGGCAGCACAGATGGAGAGGGGAGTTTTTGTCCCCCCCCCAGGCTTTTTCCTTATTCTGAAGAACCCTTAGTAGGAATTTATTTGCATAAATGTGAAGCAGTACATAGAATACTCTGAGCACTCACAGCACAGACCCCTCCATGGAAATTCATTCTCTGGAGCTTGTCTCCAAATAGGATTGGCTATGAGCACTCTCCTTCTGATCCCTTGCAAGGATCTAATTGGAAGGGAGAAATGCCACTGCCCAGGGAAATCCAGAGAATCAAATTAAAGCAAGATGCCTGATGACAAGCACCCAAACATGAAAAACAGCACAGGTTTTGTTTTTGGAGGGAGAGTGCTCATAATGCCTAAGAATCTTGGATTTGTATTACTGTTCTGGAAAGTCATGGTATTGACCTGAAACAGTGATTTTTGTGTATATTTTTGCTTGAGAATCTCATAATACTCACTCCTAAAATGTATTTTTAGGGGGGGAGGTCCTATCCAAACCTTTTTGCTTCCACAACTGATATCTTGCCACAACCTGACAAAGACCAGTGAAACATGTAAAAGGTTGAAATATTTCAAAAACAGGATCTATTTCAGTTGGTTAACAGTACAGGATGTTAATCAACTTAACTTTTCAGGCAAAGGCACTTTCATTGTTTATTATCATTTGAATACTATTACAACATCACAATAAAAATAAATGTTTAAAATAGCCGTGGCATCAAAGTGAAATGCTTAATCCCCCCCCAAAAAAAAAACCCCAATAATTATCTTTTCATTCAGGAACACCATAGTTCAGGAACACCAACACCAAAATCATTCTATAAACCCAAAGTACAAAAGAATATGTTAGGAGATGTTGGACCTTTGCTTAATATAGTGCAGGAGTGAAGCTCTCTCTGTCTCTCTCTTGTTTTTTTTCTTCGCCTCCTGTCAGTGCTTGCTCCTCTCACACACATCTACCTACCTATCCATTTCTTTTTCTCCCATCACCCTCAATACCCACACTTTTATGAACCCACCTTTTCCCGTACTTCTCCCCATTCCTTTTTTTTAACCTGTCCCTCTCCAGCTTTACCTCCCCCCCCTGCAGTGAACTGAGTCTTGAAATCCTCAGCAAAGCTATTTGTGGGTTCTCTAGCTACACCCAAAATGAACACCAAGATTGCCTCATGAGATCTCCATGGTTCAGTTTGCTTTAAAAAGCAGTCATTGCTTTTATGGTTTTGAAGTTGTTTTAACCCCCAATTTATTTAAAAAAACAGAACATCTTATATTGTTTTCTGCAAACCTATCTGTCCCTGTGAATTTTTTTGATAAACACACCATGGCTCAGTTCAGAATTAGACATAACTAGCAGGAGACCTACACAAACTTGCAGGGGGGCATCTCATTTAACCCTTGCCCACTATTTCCTCTTTCCCCTCCCTGACAGGCCCAATAGGCTCTCCCCTTTTCCTGCCTCCATCTCTTCTTCCCACCATGCAGCCAACCTTCCTTTATCCACCCCCTTGCCTTTAGCTTTCTGTCCTTCCTCCCACTGGCAGCTTTTCGCTAGGAAAACTCTGGCCGTGTTACATGGTGCCAGCTGCATAGTTGAGAACCTTATGGGGGGTACCTCACTTTCTCTATACCCCCTTCCCAAATTATTTCTTTTGTCCTTGCAGCCCCCACATTCTCACCTTTCCCTGGTTCCTTCTTTCTTTAACATCCTCCCACCAACTTCCCCTTTATTTACGCCCCATCTTCAGCTATATTTTTAATTTATTTACTTAATTTATATCCCACCATTCTCCGCAATGGGACCCCAAAGCAGTTTACATCATTCTCCTCTCCTCCATTTTATCCTCACAACAACCCTGTGAGGTAGGTTAGGATGAGAGTATGCAGCTAGGGTTGCCAGGTACTACCTTGTTCCTAGCAGGGGGATCTTTGGGCCTTGCTGAGATCTTCTACCATGTGCACAGTGTGATGACATCACCTGGAAGTGACATCATCATGTCACTGATACTCTAGTTTTTGAGCAAAACTCTATGGTTTGAGCCCAAATTTACCATAGAGTTTTGCTTAAAAAAATAGAGCATCACTGTATGATGATGTCACTTCTAGGTGATGTCATCATGCCACATTTCAGGGCATTTGCAGGCAGGGAAGAATCTGCAAAAGCAGGGGAAACCCCACCCAGACCGGGGAGGGGGGGTTGGCAACCCTATGTGTGATTGGGCCAAAGTCACCCAGTGAACTTCCATTGCAGATTGTAGTCTGAAATTCCAACCACTACACCACACTGGCTTTCATGTTGTTGTGGGGCTTGATAAGTCATGCAAGTTGGGTGCTACCAACTTGTGCAACAGTTGCTGCTGAGTCCATTGACTTGTCCCTCAAAGGCCAAAACAGCCTTGGAAAAGGCCCTGATCCACCTCTGCCTTTTTGTGACAGAAGCCAAAGCTTGTAATAATGTGTGGGTTGTCTCGCAATGGTAACTGAGGGCATATGTTTCTTAAATCTATGGCACTCCTTTTAACAATTGGAGGAGTTAACCCCCTAATTTTTAAAAAAAGGTTTTATATTTTTCTGCAAATCTGGGGGCTTTTCCTATTCCCAACCCAAATCTTTTGATTTAAGTATTCATAGACAGAGCTACATTGACAATTAGATATATTGATGACTATTTTGAGGAATCCCAGTTTCACTTCTATTTGCAACTGAATGCAGAAAAGGAATGACTGGGCAGTGCAAAGATGTCCTAACATGAGAGTGAGTATTGAGAAAAAGAAGACTTCACTTAAGGCCAGTGATATTTAACTTCCAGACAACCAGAAGGCTTTTTCTTCTGATCTCTGAAGTATCACATAGTGCCAGTGCCCACTTATTTTAATAATCAAATAGGAAGGCTTGCTTCTGAAAAACATACCTTGGGTTTAGCTGCATGTTTTTCTGCTTTTCCCTGAATTCCTTAATTTTTATCATCTCGTAAACATAGTGAAAGTAATTTCACAGCCTATTAAACTAGGAAAACAAATTAAGCTATATTTCCACAAGTGGGTAAAATGAGACACAGCGAAACAGATTCTGCAGTCCAACAAGGCTTCTATTTGCACAGCTGATATACATGCAGATTTGCATTTCTGTTCCCATTTTGGTTAAGGGGCTTGAGTTGGTAGTGGCTGTACAGCTTCAGACAATATTAGACTTGATGGATTATCTCGGCCTATTTCAATCTAGTTTCATGCCTGCATTTGGGACAGAAACAGCCTCAGTCACTGTGACTGAGGAACTTTAATGGGAAAGTGACAGGGAGAGTGCGTCCCTGCTGATTCTCCTGGACTTCTCAGCAGCTTTTGATGACACTAACCATGGTATCCTTCTGGATAGTTACTGGGATGGAAGTAGGGGACTGTGCTTCAGTCGCTCTGTTCTTATTTGACCAGCTGATTCCAGAAGGTGGTGATTGGGGAGTTCTGCTCAGCCCCATGGTATTCAGGCTATAGGATCCACAGGGATCCATCTTATCTTCCATGCTGTTTGACGTCTACATGAATGCTAGGGGGGATCATCAGAGGATTTGGAGTTAGGCATCATCACTATATGAATGACATCCATCTTTATCTGTCCTTAGCAGCTGAGTGAAGTGTATCTCTGGAAGTCCTGAACAGGTACCTGGCGAAGGTAATGGGATAGGTGAGTGGCAGTACACTGAAGCTCAGTGTGAACAAGAATGAGATGCTGTTGGTCGGTTATAAAGATGATCAAGGACTGAGGTGTCAGCCTGTACTGGAAGGGGTACATGCCCTCTGAAGTACCAGGTTTGTAGATCTGGGGGTGTACTACTGCATCCTAGTTTATGGTTAGAGATGCAGATCTCCTCCATGGCATGTAGAGCCTTTTATTGACTTTGGATGATATGCCAGCTACAGCCATTCCTCAAGAATAAATGTTCTGGCCATGGTTATCCATGCTCTGATCATATTCAGCTTAGATTACTCTAGAAATGCTCTGTGTTGAGGATGCCTTTGAAAATGGTCCAAAAGCTTTGGCTTGTCTGGCTGCCACATTTTGGACTACTGTCAGGAATCATTCTAGTTCTGAAAGATCTATATTGGGTGGTCATCTCTTTCCAGGCACAATTTAAAGTGCCAGTTCTTATCTTTAAGGCCCTTTAAAGTTTGGGACCTAGGAACTTCTAATACAACCTTCTCCCATACAGTTTAGCCCTCATGCTCAGGTTTTCCTCACAAGCTCCCACCTGTGCGCCACCTTCAGAAGTGAGGCAGGTTGTGACCACAGACAGAGCTTTTTCAGCAATGGCGCCTTGCAAGTGGAATGCTGTTCCTTTCAATGCTCGCCTGGCACCTACCCTATTCTCTTTTAGGTGCCAGGCCAAAATGTTTCCTTTTACACAGGATTTTATTTAAGAGTTTGATCTTTTAACATCACTTTCAGAGTCTGCTTTCAGCCTGGGAATTATTTTATGAGACTTACTTCAAGCTGTTTGTGCTCTGGCTGAGCTTTTAATGGTGAGTTTTACAGCTTTTGTGTTTTATGTTTTTATTCTGTTACACATTGTAAACTGCCTCAAACAGATTTTCTAGAGACAGCATAGAAATTTTGCTAAATAAATCAACCCATTATGACATTGATCCATGCCAGGGGCATCTTCTGATATGCATGGGGATGCATATGCTCATTTGCAGCCACAAGCCTTACAAAAGGGGTGGAGCCTCTGGATGCAGAAGGGTGCAGACTGTGTGGAAAACAAAGGAGGGAAGCCAGACTGCCATGTTGGGAACTTGAACCTTAATCATAAGCTCTTAACACCTTGTTTAAGGAAACTATGGCTGTGGTCAGACTATAGGCTTGGCACGGTCTGGCCACAACTCTAATTTCTCCAGAACTCTTTGACCAGTTTTGGCCAGACACACCACCCTAATCCTGACCAGTTTTGGCCAGACACGCCACCCTAATCCTGACCAGTTTTGGCCAGACACGCCACCCTAATCCTGACCAGTTTTGGCCAGACACGCCACCCTAATCCTGACCAGTTTTGGCCAGACACGCCACCCTAATCCTGACCAGTTTTGACCAGACACGCCACCCTAATCCTGCCTTACTCTATGGTTGACTGATCAGACTACTGCTGCACAATCACCATGGAGTGGGTGAGCGGGCAGCTTCTTTTTTTAAAAAAAAGTCTACTTTGCACATGTGCAGAACCGCTATTCACCATGGGCAAATATGTGGTTATGCGCATATAAATGTGGGAGAAAATGGCGGTCAGGGAGCAGGGTTGAGCATGCAATGGAGACATCAGACATTTGGGAATGCGTGGTGAGAACAATTCAGTCCATCAATACTGGACTTCCTCTGGTGTCAGAAAAGGTGAGAATGGGGGTCTGATGACTGGGGAATGGGAGACAGATGTTGCTGTCTGGATGTGCACATTAAGTCTAGCAGGGAGAAATGACGACATTGGATCTAACAGCTCGTCTGATGGCATCCTATGGTTTATGAATGGAAACTGGTAAAGGATGGAGACTTCTGTACAAAAGTGCATATTTAAAATTTAGGATTATTGTTTCAGGGCTATGTTACCTAATGGGGAGTTGATTTAGGACCTTCATCTTGGAAGCGAGTGCACAGAGTGCTCAGCTGGAGACCTCTTGGGCCACCAACAAGAGGAAAGAAATGGACTTTGGGGGTGACAAGCTGTGAAGGAGGGAGAAATTAATTGTTTGGACTTTAAAATATCACTGTTCTGTTGTGTTACTTAGATATATGTTTTGTTACATGATATGATGTTAAGTGAAAAGTAAAAATGTTTTATTTCCTCTGAATTATTGTAAGATTCATTTCAAGTTTTGCCCCACAGAACTTCCAAACTGAGATTACACTTGCAGCAAAGGCCAAATAAAACCGCCTCTAATAAAACCACCTCTAATACAAGTCAGAGAGGCCAATCTGGTTCCTTAATTTAATTTTATTTTCCCATAGACACTCATGCATAGATTATTCATATATGATTGCTCACGTTTGAAGAGACTTTTTTCCAGACACCAAAGTCACTGTCAGTAGTTGCTTGAGCACTTCGGAAGGTGCACGGCAGGGCGGCACTACTTCCTCTTGCCACTTCCACTTTTTTCTGGGGTGTTTCCACCTCAAGGGACACAACAGCTGCCACAACTGGGGGGCGGGGGGAGAGAGGGAGAAAGAAGAGGACAAAATCACTTTTGGCCTTTGTCACCTGAATGGGAAAACTAGCATACACTGAGAGCCAAACTAGACAATGCATATGACACAGCTCGGGTCTCCCAACCTGATTTGCAGATATACATGACATCAAGGAACTGACATTCACAAACACAAACACAGTGGAGCCAGATTCAGCTCAGGAGCACAGCATGGGGCTGGAAGGACTTCAGCCTTCCCTTCTGCACTGCTTTCCCAAGCTCAAACTGCTGCAGGTGTCCTGTTTTCACCTGGTGCTCCACATGCTGGAGTCCCCTGCAGACATTTCAGTCTGGCAAAACAGTGCAGGAAGGGAGGCTGAAACCCCTTCTCTCCCCACACTGCACTCCTAAGCCAAATTAGGCCCTGGTACAATTGGGAATGTTAGTTTCCCAACATCAGGAGTTGCCTCATCCCAACTCATGTTGAATGTTATCATCTGGTTATCCTTTAATCAACCATAAGGTACCATTTATTTATTTAGAAAACATATATGCCATATCTCGAGAAGCTTGCTCAACATGGCTTTCTCTCACAGCACTACCATAAATCACTTCACCTCAGACAAATGCCTTGGAAAAATATTGTTGCCATATTCCTAATGTTGAGATAAAAATTGACTTAGGTTTCAGCATTTTCCAGAAGCCAGAGAGTGTTGGAAACTTTTATTTTAAAGGGAAGTTCATAGAATTTTAGTATTTCAAATTCTGTATCTGTGGATAAGATAGCTCATGAACTTGCAGAATGGCATAATGTAGAGGAGTAGAGGATTATCTATTGTTTCATTTTTGAAATTTCCCTTTCTCCTCAGTTATACTCAGGGCTTTTTTCCTGGGGGAATGCACCAGTTCTGGAGCCTCTTTGACAGAATTCTTTAAAAAATGTTTAAAAGTTCATGAGTTTTCAGTATACAGATTGAAAACTTCATTTCCCTCTTGAGAGTTCCGGCACCTCTTTTACAAAAAATATTAAAAAGCCCTGGTTATACTCTGTTTTTTTCTCTGTTTTCCATGAGAAGTGAGGAATGATTCATTGAGTCATAACAATAAAACCTTTAGTGCTCTAGAAGGAAGTAACTCCATGAAGACAAAGTCCTCAGATCATTTTGTGTTTACTGGTACCACTCCCAAATAGCTCTTAATGCAGTGTGCATTTCATTTTTTTATGTGGCAGGCTTACACCTGCCATACTTCACCCAATGTACACATGTATAGGCATGTCATCTCACATTGCTGAAGAACACAGCAGAGTTCCTGGATGGTCATTATACCTGGACAAAATCTTTGCTTGTTGAGGCATGGCTTATATTCCTGTCAGCTCCTGAGAAGCAGGAAGTGAGCAAGAGTGCCCACAAGGCTTTTGTTTCTTGCAGTGTACCTTATTATCATCTGAGGTAGTTCAATTGTTGTGCCTGAGAAACTGGTTCCTCCAGGCTTGAGTTCATAATCAGGTCATAAAATGAGCCTTCAGAAAAAGAGAAGGAATGCAGCCCAGCCTCTCTAGAGAAAGTGCAAACATTCATTGGAGAATTTTTATCCAGAAATTTAGCGCGGGGGGAAAGCTGCCTTCAAAATATCGCCTGCACACCAAGAGCCTATCAGAAAGCTGTATTAATTCTGTCACCAAGGTAACCTAGGAGTCTTCTTTCCTTCTCCTATCTAACTAGGGATTTAGCTGAGATAAAGGCAAGCAGTCGGACCACTGCAGAGTGGCTCAATGGCATGTTTTCCTTGCTCACTGTTTTTAGGTTTTTCTTAGCAAAGATGGCGTAATTAAAAACAAGGAGCAATAACAAGACTAAGGCTGCAGTCCTGTAAACACTTACTAGTAAATTTTCATTGAGTACACTCAGCTTCTATTACAGTGTTGATGTTGTTCCTGCCATAATTCTGATGGATCCTGGAGCGTACCAGATTGTGCTGCCCCACCATGTTCACAAGACTCTTAGCTTCGAATGAACAGCTGGGCTTCCCACCCAGCCTCCAGTGCCACGTCCTCAAAAGGTCACTTAGCAATGGACTTAAAAAGCAGCAAAACTACAAAAATATATCCCACAAGAAAGCTCTATTGTAGACCAACCCAATTCCATCCAAAAAGATGATTTTCAAGTAGGGTTGCCAGGCTCCCACTGGTGGCAGGAGATCTTTTGGAATCAGAACTGACCTCCAGGCAATAGAGATCAGTTCACCTGGAGCAAATGGCCACTTTGGAAGGTGGACTCTATGGCATCCTACCCTTCCCTCCCTAAACCCTGCCCTCCCCAGGCTCCACCCCCAAAATCTCCAGGTATTTCCCATCTCAGAGCGGGCAACTCTATTTTCAAAGGCAAAAAAATGGCCACGTAGTAGCTTATTCTCTCAAACAGTTACTTATAAAGGAGCTATGGCAGTGTACGTGAGCTCTTTAACTTACTTGTGAATAAGCTCTCTGGTTTACCAGGGAAGAACTGAAGCATTATTCTTGCTGCCCCCCCTTCACGGAAGTGAGACTAGGAGAGCCTATTGGGGTGGGTTGAGAGAAGGATGGCTGCTAGCTGACATCCTCCTATGGGCCTGCTTAACACTGAAAAGAAAATTTGAGAAGGGCTCTGAAAGGGTGTGTTTTTTATGTTGAATGGAACATAACTGGATAGCAGCCAGAGTTGTACTAGCACAAAATATTTAGGGTCAAAGCGTTAGTATGACATATAAAACACATGCATATAGAAGCCTCCAAGTGAAGTAATATGGGAAGAAAAAGGGGAAAGTGAAATAAGTTGGTAGTAATCTGGATTTTGGTAGTAAGAAGTGGACCTCACCAGGAGGGGAGGAGGAGCTGAACTTTAACTTGGAGGTGACATCACATCCCAGTGGAGATCATTCCCCAAACTCTGCCCTTCTGAGGGATGACCCAAAAATCTCCAGGAATTTCCCAAGCTGGAGTGGGCAACCCTAGTGTGTAGGAATAGCCATCAGTGAGTTCATGACTGGCATCCCAACTACCATTTTTAAAAACATTTTTGAAACTAGAGGCAGGGGTGAGGGGTCCACTGTCCCTAGTGTGGCAATCGGTGTGAATTTCAACCTGTACATTTCAGGGCCTCCTGCTGAGCTGACACCTTTGCCCCAGGGTTCTGCCCTAACCTGACCCAAAGGTAATGTAGTGCTTTCCTCACCTGCTCAAACTAGAGGCATTAATTTTATTTATTTGTGTACTCTTATCCCTTTCTGGATCATGAAGCACCTTAAAGAATATCAGCACTGTAAAAGCCAACAAAACAAAAGGTAAAGGTTTCCCTTGCTCAAAAGCCAGTCGAACCTGACTCTAGGGGGCGGTGCTCATCTCTGTTTCCAAGCCAAAGAGCCAGCGCTGTCCAAAAAATGTTTCCCTGGCCATGTGGCCGGCATGACTAAATGCCAAGGTGCATGGAACGCTGTTACCTTCCCACCAAAGCGGTACCTATTTATCTACTTACAGTTTCTCGCTTTCAAACTACTAGGTTGGCAGGAGCTGGGGCCAGAAACGGGAGCTCACTCCCTCTTGCAGCACTCAGGTCTCGAATTCCCGAGCTACTGACCTTCTGGTCTGCAGCTAAGCATTTTATTTAGGCAAAGCCATGAAAATACCAACAGAATTTTTTTTTAAAAAAAAGCCAGCAAAATCACAGAAGTTTAAATTCTAAGATTTAAAAAGTAGAGAACAAAATAAAAGCAGGTGGAAAGGGGCCTTATTTTTACAGACATGTCCTTAATTAGCTAATCAGTAGCTGAGCAGAATGAAATATCTAATATAGAAGAGGAGAATGAAAGGGAGGCATTCCATAAATTACACAGCCAAACATGTCCTCTCTCTTGTTGATGCCTGTCTTACTTCAGATACTTTTATTTATTTATTTTTCTTTTATTATGTTTATAATTCACCTTTCTCATTGAGAGTCAAGGTGGATTACATCACGTAAGTCAACATAACCAATAGAATGAGACATCTAATAAACTATATACTTGGATTAGGGTTGGAGAAATCTGAAAACAAGCATAGAAGGTTAGATATGATTCAACATGCACACATAAAGCAGAGAAATTGTATTACATCATTAGTTAGTAAGAGGATCTTAATTGTCATTCTAGAATTTGCGTTTACTGCTTGGAGGACAGGGGAATGGGGAAGACTGGTCTATAACTGTTAGAATATGGAGTTAAAAAGAACTGGTTGACTTTGGGAAGGTTCTACCAAAACATTTCCTTTTTCAAAAGGCCACAGAGATTTTGGTGGACAGAAAATGTACACTACAGGTTGTTGTTGTTGTTAAAAAATATCGATTTATTTTGTGCTGTTTGTGTAAAAGTTGAATTAATTTAATGTTTGAAAGTTGTTGGTTTTTTTTCATGTTATAAATTTAATAAAAAATAAAGTTACAAAAGGCCACAGAGATGAAGGTAGGTTTGCCAACCTCGACGGGGGGTCTCAAAGGAATACAAGTGATCTCCAGACTATAGAGATCCGTTTCCTCTGATGAAAATGGCAGCTTTGGAGGCCACACCATATGGCATGTCATTCCTACTAAGCTCCCTCCCCTCCCCAAATGCTGCTGTCCTCAAGCACTGCCCCCCATTTTCCAGGAATTTCCCGAGTTGGAGTTGGCAACCCTAGATGAAGGGCTCTAGGGTTCCCAAGGCAGCAGAGTGCTGAGCTTCCCAAAGCAGCTGGTTGCAGATCTGACTACATATGATGTGAAAACATATTTATCAGAGACCCAGTACTTTGGGAGGAAACCATTTTGAGCAGAGAAATTGAGGGGAAAAGATAAACAAAGCTGGCCCTTCCAACTGGCTTTCCTTCCCAATACAGGATTTTAAAAAGCAGGGGGGGAATGAGTGCTTATTCCTTGAAGCTGTCCCTTTGGAAGCAAGATTTCTGTGGTGTGAGAAAAACTTGTGTGTATCTGCTACACCTGCCCTGTTAGCAATAAAAGGGCAGCCCATTCCCTCTGCTCTCTCTCTCTGTGCAAAATATTCTCCTCCCCAAATGCTTTTCAAGAAACTTTGCTATATGTATTTGCACATTGTTAGACCTGGAGCTGCCTAGGTGGAGCACAAAGAAACTGTTTTTTGTGAGTTTGAGGATCAAGCAGGGGAATGTGGTGCTAGAGCACTGGATAGACATGTAACCAGGCCCGTAGCTACAGTGGGGCATTTCGGGGCCTGGCCCTCTGACTTCCTGACAAAGCCCCATGACTTCCAGCCAGCCCCCAGGTCCCCCGGCTCTCTGGGCCACCCAGAGGACCCCCAACTTCTGGGCTACCTGGAGGACTCCCCACCACTGCCCCTTCCCCTTCTCCAAGTGTGGCTTGCTTCTTCATGTAGGCAAGCAGGGTGGAATGCTGCAAAAGTGAGTTTTTAAAATGTGATTTTTATTTCATTTTTTATTTTGTGATGTCAGTGCCCCCTGACTTATTTAAAGGCCCCCTAAATTACAAAATCCTGGCTATGGGCCTGCATGTAACACTCACAACAACCCAAAGCTAATAAAACCCTTTTAATAAAAATCATTAAGCAGAAACTAGTAGGAAATCCATCATCAAGAGATTCAACAGGAGGCAATTTTATTACTGAATGTCATCTGAAATCAGTAACTGGATGAACAAGGGTGAATACATTGAAATTCAGTTCAGAAAAGATGAAGCTGTTTGTAGTGGAAGCCCTAGAACTGGAGAAGTGATGGAAATACTTTTCTTAGCTAGGGGCCAAAATATCAGATTCATAGTGTGGAAGTTGTCTTGGATCCAGACTCTGGGCCAGGTAGGAACAGAAGGGTTTCACCACTGTGCTACATTCTCTAGTAACTTTTGTTTGGACTACTGTATTGCATTTAATAATTATTCTAGAACATGGCAGCCTTATTAATTCCTAATGTTAGCTGCAGAGAGCACATGACACCAATTTTTTATGAGTTTCATTGGTTACCAGTGGTGGCCCCTGACCACTTGGAAGAACTCCACAGGTCTACACTGCAAATGCAGTGGTGGCAGAGAAATACTGTTTCTTCACTGCCATAACTACTATGAAGTAGGCTTTAAAATAAGCTAAAGCTCATGCCTTGTCAGATTTGTCCCGGGTATTTCTCCACTGTTGCTCAGGATTCCCAGGCTCCCTGGCTCCCATTTCCCATCACTGCTCCAGCAATTGACAGGGGAAAAAATATTTTATTTATTGACATTATTTATAGTCCATCTTTCTTACTGGAACTCAAGATGGATTTCAATAACCAATGCATCAGGATATTAGAAGTCTGGAGCCACCACAAAGAAACAGAAGCAGAGTGGAAGTATTATCATGACATATTCAGCTATACAGAAATTACATAATAGGATCCTACTTACAATGTGCTATAAACACCAGTATAGAGCACAGGTCTCAATCATTTATCCAAGTAAGTTTGTGAACCGTTTGTAGGGTTACCTGTGCAGAAAGGCCCTCTTGAATAGTTCAGTTTTACATAGTTTGTAGAAGGCCAGGAGAGTGGGAGCTTTCCTGACCTCCTCAGGCAGGCCATTCCACAAAGTGGGAGCCACAATGGAGAAAGCATGTGTGTACAGGCAGTTGTTGATTTTGCCCATTTGCAGGTTGGCAACTGCAGAAGCCCCTGCTAATGTGAGTGAGGTTGCTGTGGCTGAGCATAGAGAGAGAATGCACCTCCGATATCCCCTTGGACTTCTCCTGATTGCCAGTCGTCCCTCCCCACCCAGACTTTTGCTGGTTACCTTGCTGTCACTCTAGCCACCTCCCTCATTTTTTATCACCCACAGTCCCTCAATAAGCTAAAGAGCTGCCCAGGCTCTTAGATTGGAGAGAGGGCACCTAGGAGTGATGTCAGCTGCCCAGGTAATTTCCTTATTCCAGAGGTCAACTAAGGCCTTGACAGAAGTCTCAACCATTTCAGCAGCAAAATCACCAGGATTTCTCCAAGAAGTGATGTCGTGCCATCAGCAATGGCTGCCACCCATGTCTCTGCCCCCCCCATCTCCCACTGGTTGCCAGGCCTGGCAACCCTAATCCAGATGAACAGTCTAGCACCGCAGGAGCACACTGTGGTAACAAACACACATGAGGGTATCATTTAAAAGGCACATTAAGTATTCGCAAAATGGCAAGGCCTTAGGAAAGAATGTGTTGCTGGTCACTGGCATGTCTCAGGTACTGTCAAATAGATGCTCCTGCATCCACATAGTATGCAGCATTTGCAATGTCAAACTAAGTCCCAGTGAGAGAGGGAGGTTATAAATGAAGTAAAATAAAATACTGTTATTTGAGAGAAAATGAAATATTCAGTTACATATACCTAGAAACTGGACCACGCATGAATAACAGTGCATATACTGTGTTATGAGTCCATGAGATATTTGTACAGAGAGAGAGTTCACAAAGACTGCAACTTAATGACAGAGTAACCCACTTCCCTACCCTTCGCTAACAGGTGTACTACTAATAAGGAAACAATAGTACTCACCCACACTGAGCATGAACAGCTCAGCCCCCTTATTTGCGTTCATGTTTCCTGAACTTCTCCAAGGGTTTTTTAAGGGTTGCCAGATATCCAGATGCCTGAAATTTTAAGTGACGTTTGAGGGAAGCACAACCTGATTCACAGTCACTGCTGAATTCTGTCTCTACACTTTCTTCCGCTACCTGTTTTCTCTGCTTCCTTATCCTTTTATCTTGGTTCTCCCTCCCACCCCCTTCCGATTAGAGTGACAGGCTGTGTCACCACTCAGGTCGTAGTCTTGTGTCTCTCCCCCTCCCAAAAGGAAAGGCTTGTGACCTCTCTCAATCACCCTACCCTCACCTAAGTAAACATACCACCCTTCCTGATCTCTCCTGACAGACAGGTACACAAGGAAGCAAAAAGGCATCACAAAAGTCCAGGTGAATGCGCTGGGGGGAACGCTGTCAGAGAGATGTTGCAATAAGGAGGCACTGGGGCTGCTCCAGGTGCTTCCATTTTATGGAGATAGTTAAACCAGTGAGCTGTTTACTTGTAGCCATTACAGAAATCAGAACATTTTTCTTACTGCTGGGGCATTATCCCTGGTATCCTGGTCTAATTTCTATTCATGCTGCTAACCTGTATGTTATGTTCTTTTCTTTGCTGTAGCATTCTTGTTTATTCAGCACTGTGGTTATGTTGTGTGCTATTGAATACTTACTCCAACCACTGTGCTGCAATTTACTATCTAGGGTACTTTTATAACTAAAGCTTAGTGAATTGTTCTGTTTCTGGTATCCTGTCCTCCCTCTAATTTCCTCAGACCAGCACAAATAGGGGCCAAAGGCGCACGTTCCCTCAGACACACTGGTGGGAGCTCAGTCTATTGTTTCGTTCCAGGGGAGGTAGTCATGGTAATCTGCTGCAGCCAAAATAAAGGAAAGCCTTATGACACCTTAAAGACTACAGAAGCTGCTGTGGCAGAAATTAACATGAGCTAGATCCTGCTGTGTAAGATGCACGAAAGTACATTCAGCTGGCCGACAAGAATTATACCCTACTATACCCAAAGCTACTAACAGTACAAAGACAGGGGGAATTATTACAAAAAGACAGTCTGTTGTTATATACACACACACATTTCTAATTTACTGATAGTAACAGCTAGAAAGCTGAAACTGACACACATATTTTATTTGTTTTATCCTGCATTATGGGTAAAAATGCTCTCAAAGGGTTTTACAAGAAGAATAAAATCTATATTGCAAATATGATTAAAATGTGTAAAAACATGCATCAAAACTTTAAAAAACAAGAACTAAAACAGCCTGCATCACAGCATTCACACTGTTGTCTCCCCCCTCCATTATTCTCCAGTTGCATGGGCAATGGAGGGTAGGAATGGGAGCTTGCCTGCTGGCAGGCAAATGGTAAGCCTGCCCTGTTCAGTTTGGAACCAGCATCCCTTAAGGGACTGCCTGCTCCCATATGAACCTACCCATCTGCTACACTCATCGTCAAAGACCCCGCTTCAGATGCCCCGCCCTCTGACATTAAGTGTGTGGCAAACCACGACAGGGCCTTCTTGGTCATGGCGTCAAAATTATGGCTCCCTCTCCAGGGACATTTGTCTGTCCTGTTATCGTTGTCTTCCAGCATCAGGTGAAGAATTTTTGTCTCATCTGATTTTTCCTCAGTGATACCCTCCTTCCTGCTTTTTTAAGTGCTGCCTGTACATTTTTGCATATGCATTTTAGTTTGGGTTTTAACTGGTTTTATTGTATAATATCACAATGCTGTGTTTTAATTGTTAGCCACCTTGATGGCTTTGATTGGGCAGAAAAGCAGGATATAAGTTTTGGAAATAAATAAAATAATTGCTGGAGATCAAACTAATATTAAATGAAACCTAAAAGTTGGCAACTATATCAAAGTTGGCAACTATATAAAAAAAATCCCTGCACCGACTCACCAGTAACAAAATGAAAAGTCATCATTGACCCATAGCCATAATTCACAAGCCTAGTGGGTGCAGGCAGAATTGCATTAAAAATAAATGGAAAGATGTTTGGCTGGATGTAGCATGATGTTGGCTTCAGGGGCCCTCTGGCTGACTTGGGTCCCCTGAATTTTGTCCCCTCAGTCCCCCTCTGTTGGCAGCCCTGTTATTTGTATGTGCATTGATTCTCATGTCACAGTCAACACACGTACAGCTGAATGTGTAATACAGGCAGTGTTCCCTCTAAGCTGAGTTAGTGTGAGCTAGTTCACATTTTTGTCTTAGCTCAGGAAGGATGGTTCCAGAGCAAACTAATTTATACAGTAGCCAAATCACTCGCTCACAACTTTAATGCCAGTAGTTCACAAAGTAGAATTTTTGCTCGTACGACTCCACAGCTTAGAGGGAGCATTGAATACAAGCCCCATATTTCTCCAGGTACTGGTCCCTGGATTCATTCATAAAATGTTGGCTGTTTCTTATACACAGATGTATGCACATACAGGTAGGATGTGTGTGCATTCACTATAACATATGAACAGGGCTAGTAGCATTCAGGAATGAACCCATGTTTGTCATGCTACTAGTTATCATTTATATAGATAAGCTAAGGTTTCCCTGTTGGTCTCTAGGGCTACCATTCCACAGTTCCAAGTGGGGGATCCCTCAGTTTTGGGGGCTTCTGCCCACTGCCAGCCAGCAGAGAAACCCCGCCCCCAAACAGTGACATCACCACACAACATCCCCGATGCACTGATGTCATGTGAAGTGACATCATTGCATCAGGTATGTTACATGGCAATGCTGTGGTTTTGGGGCAAAATTCTATGGTTTGGTGTCAATTTTACCATAGAGTTTTGCCCCAAAATCAGAGCTTCGCTGTGTAACATCCCTGATGCAATGATGTCACTTCTGCCCCACCCCCGGAAATTCCTTCCCACCCACCACCAGTACAGACATCAGACCTGGCAATTCTATCTGTCTCATTCAGTCAACCATCTTCCATTTGTTCTCACCATTTTAGGAATTTTGGCAAAGGGGATAAAATATAGAATGCAGACAAGCCAGATATTAACTCTAAATCGGTGCTGAAAAATGAATGTTGGGTCAAGGAAAGAAGCAAAACCAATTATCCAAAGAAAATATACCTTGTTTCAATTACTTCCACAACAGATAGAAAGCTGAAGCTGAGTAGTGATATAGTTCAAGACATCCTGATTGCAAGGAAAGAAGAACACAGGACACTTATACCAGTCCAGTGGTCAAACTTAGGAAAATAAGAGTCCCAGTGGTGGCAAGGAGCATGCAGAGCCAAGCCTCAGCAACTACCACCACCCTGAGGACCACTTAGCTTGGACCTTCAATGGCAATGATACTTGGCGCCAGCTCACCAGTTGCCTTCTCTTGCACTTCCAGCAGAAAGTAATGAGTGAGCCAGCACTCATTGCTGGTGCAGCTGAGCTGAAAGGACCTGCATCACGGCCTCATTTTGCAGCAAGGGCCATTCAGCTTCAGCTTGTTCCAGGGCCATTTGAACTTACCAGTCCAACCTTGATATTTGTGCTTGCACACTGTATGGTGTAATTAGGGGCTGAATTCAGAGATTAATTAATGAATAATCTCCATTTTTAAGGAGCAGTGTGGTGTAGTATTTAAAGACCTGAATTCAGATCCTCACAGCCATGAAGCTCTTTGAGTGATAATGGACTCTAGTCACTCACTCTCAGCCTGACAGGGTTACTGTGAGAATGAAAATGGAGGAGGAAATAGCCATGTAAATAATCCTGAGCTCCACAGAGGAAAGATGGGAGGGAAAATATGATAGGTGACTATAATAAGGATCTAATAATTAATGTGAAATTTAAAACACGATGATGGTTTCTGAAATATTTGGATCAGTTCATAATTCTGGGGTATGGATCTATCAGAGTGTATAGGTGGTGGAGATATTAATTAATATTGCAGATATGTAACTGGTAAGGATGTTTCCAGCCAGCAGAATGATGTGGATCTAGCCACAGAAGAAGATTACACTGTAAGATCTGTCTTTCCAAAGTGTTTACACCAATCATATTAATGACTAGTTTTAATTCCATAATATGCTCAGTACCTCCTGTTTTCTCAGTCCATTCTATTCTTTAGAGCTATTCTGTTAGCCACAAGGGCTGACTTTCTTGCCTTAGCATACAGATAGCACTGAAATGGGGGGGAGAGGCAAATGCTATATGATGGGGTAGGCAGAAGGAAATGTTTGTCTAGGATTGCACACTGGAGAGTGGTTTTAGAGGGAAAAGCTACACTTCACTGTTTCCTGGATGTCAAGCAGGAGGGATGTCTTACAGGGTACTCATAAAAAAGTGTAACCTGATTTTTGGCAGGGCAGGAAAAAGCTGGAAAGCCCTTGTTCCTCCTCCCACATCTGCCTCCCCTTTGAAATTGCAATTCCAGTGTTTTTGTTTGGTTTTTAAAAGGACAGCTAAAAGCACCATGGAACTACAGGTAACAGGTACTTCTGCCCTTAATTAAAGGAAAAGGAGAAAAAACTTGCACACCTCTGTCACAGAATGGGCAAAGGGCTCATACGATGTTTGCAAGCTCCACTCTCCTCTGATGCTTGCATGCACAGTGCAGAGATGACTGTGTTTCTGCTAAATGTGGTACCTGGCCAGGGGCTATATTATTTGTGCCCACTCTGCCATGCTGCCCATTTTTCCAGGTTGTCAAATGCTTCCTTGTTCCTTGTTCCTGCTCTGCAAGCAAGAATTTTAAGTGCCTGTAAAATGGGAACAGTTTCTTCGATCTGTCTGAATTTTGGCAGACAGGCTCCCTTGGGCAAAGGGTGTGACTGCAGACAATTGCATCTCTCTTGGAAGGAACTGTAGCAAGAAATGTTTCCTGTGAAATGAATGGAAACAAACAAATGAAAACCCAATGGAATAACTAAAACTAGTAGCTTTAATAAAACATTAATGACATAGAATTAGTTTTAAAATAAGCCAATATATATAATTTTTTATATAATCTATACAGAACTAAATATTTATCAGATTTATGTTCCTCCCATCTAATTAAAAGTACTCAGGGAGGTGTGCAACAAGGGAAAATAGAAAGAACATTGTTTAAAACAATAACATAAATAAACCATAAAACCAAGAACAAGACTTGAGGGAGCACTGAGTTCTCCAATGACTGTGACTCCTCAAAAATATAGGACTATACCAGAAGAATCAGGAAACACAGAGTTATTGAAAAGTACTGAGACTGACGAGTGATTTCAGCTCTCACATACTTTATTAGAACAAGACAACTAAGCCGGCTCGCAGGCCGGCTTTTATTCCCAAGTAAACCCACACCCCAAACACACACACACACACACGTGATTTGCTATTTACAGTTAATTGAGTTACCCCAGGCTCCCCGACTGGAAGAATGAGAGGAGCCTACAATCTATTGTTTACAGGATTAAAGCTCAGGCCCTTTGACTGACCACGTGGCGGACCGGCCCGAACCGGTCGGAGCACATGGTTGCCCCGAGTCCATGTTTCTCTGTGGATACACTACACCCTTCCCCCCTTGGTCCGTGAGGCACCCACAGACAAAATCCTTAAGATAAGTGGGAGGCTTCCGGACCCTTGTCGAGCGTCGGATAACCGGGGCAGGTGAAGATGCCGGCACCTGGGTGCTGGTCGGGGACCTTACCGGTGCGGGTGATCGTGGAGTGGCCGGTGAGGCGTCCCCCACTATGGTCGGGGCGTCTGAAGCTGGGGTGATGGGTGCAGTGGCCGAGCTGTCCACCTGGCTGGGTTCTTGCAGCGTTCGTGGAGACTGTGGTTCTCCTACCTCAGGTGGTTCGGGGTCCTCGTAGTCGTCCAGCTCCCGTGGCACCACCCGTTGGCGGAGTTGGTCGATGTGGCGGTGCAGCACAATTCCGTCCTCACAGGAGACCTCATACAAGTGGAGTCCCCTGACCCTTACCACCCTTGCCGGGATCCATGGTGGGCCTGAGGTGTAGCTCCTGGCATAGACAGGGTCCTCGGGGAAGAACCCTCTACTGGCTTCCTGGTCCTCTGTGTCCGGCTCGCGCTCCAGGGCCCAAACTGGGTGTAGCCTGTCCAAGCGTGATGTGAGACAGCGCCCCAGGAGAAGTTCTGCCGGGCTGCGTCTGGTGGTGGCGTGCGGTGTTATGCGCTGCCCAAAAAGAAATGAAGCCAGTTTGTACTCCCAGTCCGAGGAGTCAATCCGCCGTAGTGCTTCCTTTGCGGTGCGGACCATCCGCTCCGCCTGCCTGTTCGTGGCAGGGTGGAATGGCGCGGAACGCACGTGCCGGATGCCGTAGTAAGCGGTGAAGTCCTGGAACTCCCAGGAGGTGAAAGCGGTGCCATTGTCGGTGACCAGCGTGTCCGGCAGGCCTTGAGCGCTGAAGATCCGCCACATGGCCCTGATGGCGGATTTTGAGGAGGCGGACGATACTGGGATGACCTCTAGCCACTTGCTGTAGGCATCGACTAGTATAAAGAAAATCTGCCCCTGGAACGGCCCCGCGAAGTCCAGGTGGAGCCGGGACCATGGATGATGGGAGGACTCCCAGGCTCTTTCTGGAGCGTGCGGTGGATCGGGGCGTGAGGCCTGGCAGGGCTGGCATCTTTTTACTTTGTCCTTGATGTCCTTGTCGAGGCCCGGCCACCAGACATAGCTCCATGCTAATGCCTTCATGCGGACCACCCCCAGGTGATGCTTGTGTAGTGCATCAAGAACACATTGTTGCAGCGGTGCTGGAATCACCACCCAGCCTCCCCACATTAAGCACCCCTTGTACAGAGACAGTTCATGTTTCTGGGTACTGAACGGGGCAAACTCAGGCCCCTCCTTGGCCACCGGCCACCCCCTCCCCACCCAGTCCAAGACTCGACAGAGAACGAGATCCCAAGCCATGTGGCAGGCCACCTCCCGCACATGGACCGGACTGTCGGGGAGCGTCTCCACTAGGGCAACCAGCTGCTCGGGTGCGGGGTCAGGGTCTGTGGACGGCAGGGGCAGCCGGTTAAGGGTGTCTGCATGCCCCATCGCCTTCCCAGGCCGGTGGGTAAGGGAGTAAGAGTACCCCGCCAGGAAAATGGATCATCGCAGGACCCGGGGGGATACCATTTGTGGGGTCTGGTGATCCACGGCAAGGAGTCCCAGCAGCGGTTTGTGGTCCGTGATGATTTCGAAAGGCCGGCCGTAGAGATAGTGATGAAACTTCCGGACCCCCGCCACTATTGCCAGCGCCTCCTTATCTATTTGCGCGTAGTTGCGCTCTGCCGATGACAAGGTCCGCGAATAATATGCGACCGGGACCTCCTGGCCGTCTGGCAACCGGTGGCCCAGAATTGCCCTGACCCCGTAGGGGGAGGCATCATAGGCGAGGACCACCAGAAGCAACTCAGAGAAGTGGTGAAGGACTGTGTTCGAGACCAGCAAGTCCTTCACACTCTGGAATGCCGCCGCGTGTTTAGGTCCCCAGTCCCAGGGTGCATCCTTGTCGAGGAGGCGGTGGAGTGGCTCCGCCACGGCCACCTTGAGGGGCAGGAACGCATGATAAAAATTGAGCAGGCTGAGGAAAGCCTGCAATTCAGCCTTGGAGGAGGGCGGGGGGGGCGTGCGTGATGGCCTTCACCTTGTCATCCGTGGGGTGGATCCCTTGCGCATCCACAGCGAACCCCAGGAACTCGATGCGGGGCACACCCAGGAGGCATTTCTCCTTCATTACTTTATTCCCGGTACACTGCTTCCCAGTCCACTGTTCGGATCTGGTTCAGCCCCATTATCTGGAGACCCAGGGATTTGAACCACGAGAGTCCCAATAGGCTTGAGAGCCGTCCCTCCACCACCAACAGGTCCAGGGTGCCCGAGAACCCTTTAAATTGGACCTTGAACTTGCCCCAGCCCCAGACGGCCACAGGGTTCTTATTAAAGTCCCGCAAAACCAGACCCTGTGGCTTGTGCAACTGGGGTCCCCCTTTTGGGCATAGGGCACGGAGGGTCTCCGCTGATATGATTGAAAACGAAGACCCCGAATCAATCTCCATTTCACAGGGGGACCCTTCAATCCAGATAGTCACATGCACCTTGTCCGGGCTGTTAGGGGGCAAGTTACATACCGTTTGTTGGTGGTGGACTGAAACGGTGTGCAGATCATCAGTTTTGAGGTGTGCCATGAGGGTTGTCCGTTGGCCTTTGGAGCGGCAGACCTTCTCAATGTGCCCCGTTTTGTTGCACGCCCTGCAGATCGCGGTGCGAAATCGATAGGTCCGTCGCTCTTGAGTGTTGCCGCAGCTCATGCAAGCTACAGATGGCTGGGACTTGGCCTCTCGGGTCCGCGGAGGTCGCTGGGACGGTTGGTGGCATACCTGGAGTACCTCCTCGTCGTCCGATACGTCAGACCCTCGCGTTGTTTGTGTGTGGTTGACCGCTGAGCCGAGGTGGTCTTGGTGGGCCTTTTTGTAGGCCACGGCCTCCTGGATGGCCTTTTCCAGTGTGAGGTCGTTGTTGCTGGCCAGTTTCCGCCGTAGTTTGGACTCACGGAGGCCCATGAGAAACTGGTTCAGCAGCGTATCCGAGAGGCTTGGAAATGCGCATCTCGTGGCCGCCCGCCGAAGACCCACCAGGAACTCCGTGGTGGACTCATCTGGGCCTTGGACCCTCGCGAAGAACCCCAGGCGCTTGACGAATTTTGTGGGTTTTGGCGAGAAGTGGTCCATTAGAGCCTTTACCAGCGCCGCGTAGGACTCCCCCTTGGTGGTCTTGGGGTTTATGAGGTCCCGCAAGAAGAGGAGGGTGTCGATACCGCAGACGCTCAGGAACAATTGCTTCTTTTTCTCGGCATCCACCACATCATGATAGCTGCAGTGGTTCTCCAAGGTCTCCAGCCAGGCGTCCCATTTCTGCGGTTGGGAGATATCGAAGGCGCTGAGGTGGGTGGTAGGCGTGGCCATCTTACCATGGGTGGGCGAGCAGTGTTGCGAGTTGCCAGAGGCTGCAGTGGCCAGGTTGGAGCCTTGAAGCCGGGCGGAAGACGCGCTGCTCTCAGGGTCAGCGGTGGGGCTCGGGAGCGAAGCGGGGAGCGGCAGGCTCAATGCGGTGCTCGGGAGCGCAGCTTCAGTTGTGGTGAGCGGTGTGGTGCTGCTCTTGGATCAGCAGTGCAGTGCTCGGGAGCCGTGCGAGGAGCGGCGGGCTCGATGCGATGCTCTTCTTCGTGGTCGTTGTTCATGGAGGGAGTTGGTATCCCATCCTCGTCGCCAGTGAAAAGTACTGAGACTGATGAGTGATTTCAGCTCTCACATACTTTATTAGAACAGGAACAAGACAACTAAGCCAGCTTGCAAGCCGGCTTTTATTCCCAAACTCACACCCCAAACACACACACACACACACACACGTGATTTGCTATTTACAGTTAATTGAGTTACCCCAGGCTCCCCGATTGGAAGAATGTGAGGAGCCTACAATCTATTGTTTACAGGATCGAAGCTCAGGCCCTTTGCCTAACTGCGTGGCGGACCGGCCCGAACCGGTCGGAGCACATGGTTGCCCCGAGTCCATGTTTCTCTGTGGATATACTACAGTTATGGAGGCTAGTTGGAGTCAGTAAATCATTATGTTCTTCTTCTGCCTGCTTCTGCACATCAGCCTCTTGGATCAAAACACATAATCCAGATCAAAGTGAGCCAGACCAGTGTACACCGTAAAGAGCAGCACAGTCACTCCAAACGGTTCTCCAAGAGAGCTAATCTATATATATTGCAAGGGTAATTCCCTAAATCCCAAAGGGAAAGTCAATAGTCTCCCTGGAAGAAAAATTCTTCATGATCCCAAATAATTTAGATGCTGGGTATGCAAGAAAACTCACCATCTAAGTCAGAGTTCCCCAACGTGATGTCTGTGGGTCGATGCCCTGGGGACCACAGATACCTTTTCTTTCCAGTTGCTTCAGCAGCAGCTGCCACCACAGCACAAAGGATCTTCACTGCTGGACTGGCAGTCAGGCTGTGTGTATGCAAGAAAACATTCTTAAACAACATGGTCATTTCTAAAGGTGTCCTATTAAACAGAGTTTCTGCCTGAAATGCTGACGGGTTACTATTAGAGATACACATCCCCTCACTCTCTGAGATTTTGCGGTTGGCTCTTCCTCTTGTGGCAGCCATCTTGCAGTTGCACCCATCATCCAGTGTCAGAATTTCAATGGTGCCCACAGGCACAAAAAAGTTGGGAACCCCTGCTCTAAGTCTTCCCAAAATAAAAATTGTATCAGGATGCTAGTCCACCCCTTCCAACATCCCATCTCAATTAGTTGTGGTGGCAATTCACAGTGGCCCAGAAGAAGGGGCAGCAATTGAAAGACTTAGGCTGTGGGACATCTCTTCCTAAGCCTGGAAGGGCCACAGCTGACACTTGGAAATATAAACAATAGCATCATCCTTTGCCATAGTCTGCAGCTGAGGGAGGTAGTCTGACCTGAGGGGACAGAGTTAAAAGCCCATACAGGCACAGTCTGTGGGGCACTGAATTTCTTCCCCAGCCGCCCAGCAGTCAGTGTCAGGAGATGCTATATTTAGAAGGCTGATAAACACTGTAGCCGACAGTTGTCCTGCCTCTTTGAGAAGAAATGCCACAGCAAGGGAAGGAGGGCAGTTTCTCTTATCGTAGCTGTGTCCTCTGCCCAGTTCTCTACTTTTCCACTCTGAACCCAGTTAGGCACAAATAAAATTCTGGAATTGAGAGAGTGAGAGAAATTTCCTTCCTGCACTAAAGGTAAGTTGCTGTTGGGCTCTCTCATACTGTCTTGCTGGGTCATTGTGTAGTAGCAACTCAGGTCCTGTTTAATGGAGCCCTGGCTGCATTCCTGACACTTGAGACAAGCTGCCAGCGGGTGGAAATGGAGTGTGTGAAAACGAAGGCGAGAATCAGAGGCCTTGTGGGCTGAAATGGGACAGATATGTCTATAACAAGAGCTAGGAATCAGGCTGTTTTTTCTGTTCAGAGCCAGAGGAGCCAGCTGCTGATTCTCTGGGTTCTTAAACAGATTCCCACGGAAATCATGGCAGAATTGTGGGAGAGATTTCAAAAGGGTGATGTTTTAATATTTAAAAGGTCTTCTCTTGTATAAATTCTGATTTTTATAAAAAAAAATGTCTTCAGAGTATTTAATGTGATTACTTATTATTCCTTATGTTAGCTTTTGTAATGTTACCAATAAGGTTAATGGTCACCTTTGTATAATCAAAAAGATTTGGCCCTTTGACATTCATAACAAATATATTGGCTCATTTAATTGCCACCCAATGTATAGAGTCAGAGACTTGGCCAGAAATACATAGATGTCCCCCTGCCCTTCAGGCCCCCTTGCCTTGGCCCCTTTTTCCTTAGCAGTATAACTCCATAGCAAAGACCTCCACAGACTGAGTTCAGAGGTTTAAAGTTCTTTGGAATAATTTGGTTTGCTCATTATGGAAAGCAAACATCTGCTGTCCTGCTCTTTAAGAACCTACTAACAGGGCTGCTCTGCTCTGCTCTGCATGGCCTCTCAGAGTTCTTCTCTGTGACTCATCATTGGAGTTTTTGTATGTTCTGGTCACCCTCATCCTATTGTCTTCCCAATTCCAGGAGGTCCTGAGAGCTGCTATGGCAAGGGCTATGGATTCAGAGGGTGAGCAGGTGGTGCCTGATGAAGAAGGCCCAGATGTGAAAGCTGTGCAAGCCCACTACCTTCGCAGTCCCTCTCCTAGCCGGTGAGTGTTTTCGCTCAGCCAGAGACTTCTGACTGTGTGGAAAAAAATTGTACCCTCTTTCGCCTTTCATGCACTGCCCAAACTCTGCTGAAGAACAGAGCCTAAAGGGATTTTTCAGAAGCCAGGTTGGAGAGCTCAGGCATTGTTTATCCAATTGATTCAACTGAGGTGGTTTCCCACAAATACAGGGTTATGTGGGGGAAGCATTATTGAAGCTTGTTGAGGTGGGACAGAGGTAGCAGAGCCCACCCAGGCTGCAGTGGTTTGCATTGGCCTTCTCTCAGTTCAGTTCAGTTTCTGAGTGTTTGATTCAGTCCATTGTACAGACCAGAGAGCCATGAACAGAAGGAGAGATGAGCCTTGCACAGAAAGATCCCTATTTCAGCAGTGGCTGTCAGGGTTTCCTTGTATCAGTTTCTTAAATTTAGTCTACTAGAAGAAATCCTCCTTGCCTCCCCATTTCTGGGGTCTTGCACTTTATCACTCAAGAAGACTCCCATCTGCCTTGGCAGTTCTTCCCCCCTGCATTTGTATTAACTTGCAATCCTGTGCATGCTTACTTGGCAATAGGTCCCATCAACTCTCTTTAACAAACATGTTCAAGATTGCACTGTGTATCAAGGTCAATGAACAGGATATTTATTTATTTATAAAATTACTGCTCTGCTTTTCCACTCTCATCAAGGCCACCAAAGAAGCTCTGTCATGGCTCAGGTGGAGTGTCACCTGACGTTGCCACCACTCTGGTTCCAGGCTCCTCTGAGAAGGCCCAGAGCACCCTCCCAGGCCTTTAGACCTCCCTTTTAGCCAAAATGAATGTGAGGACCAGGCAGAGTGAACAATGAAAACGGTTTATTTTATAGGAGGTCAAACAAAGAATGTGCAGGAATAACGACAGTAAGTGGGTGGAAAGAAAAGAAATCAAATGCCCTAACGCATCTAAATATACTGTCCCTAGCTCACTACCTCAAGTGGCCTTAGACTACTCACCCTTCCCTCAGGATGAGGGTTTCTTCCCCACAGCAGCCTCCCTTCTGGCCCTGTTCCCTGGGAAGAAGAAAAGCTTCTCTTACACCAGTGCTTTTATTCCCCAGCCCTCTTCTTCCCTGTTGGTCAAAATCAGTGCCAAAACTTCCCAAGGCCTTCTGGGGTTTGTAGGCCCAGCCTCCCCTACTGCTAGCCAGGCTCCCTGGGCCTAGTAGGCCTCTGGTGGCACAGCCCAGATCTTGACAGGCTCAAATTAAAAACATACATAATAAAGTCACATCATACCATTAAAACAAAACAAAAACACACCTTTAAAACAATAAAGACTAGAACTAAAATACACATACAAAAACATCAAAACAATTAGAACATAGGGCAGGAAGAAGGGTTCACAGAAACGCCAGACAAAACAAATGCCAGACAAAGCAAAAAACTCTTCACCAGCTGGTGGAAGATGGCAACAGAAGGGGATAGATGAGTTTCCTTGGGGAGAGAGTTCCAGAGTTTTTGTGCCACAACTGAGAAGGCCCTGTCCTGGTTGCAACTCATCTAATCTCAGAACAAAGCAGGGTCTTCAAAGATGACTGTAATGGTTGGATAGGCTTGTAAGAGAGCAGGTAGTCCTTCAGGTATGTTAGTTGTATAGGGGTTTAAAAAAACACTAGCACCTTGGATTGTGGCCAGAAATAAATTGGTAGCCAATGCAGATGGGCCATGACTGGAATCATATAGTCCCTACATCCCACTCAAGTCTACATCTCACATGAAGGTGTGTGAAGTAAATTCTTAGGTTCACCAAGGGCCCTGTTTTGTCAGACTTTCTAGTGGAATAGGATCTGCCCATCCACACTCTAGAAGAAAGCGGGCACTTTTTAACAACAGTAACTTTTAACTACATAAGTTACTTAGGACTGTGCTTCCCAAGTACAAACCAGACTGTTGTCATATCGCCTATCATCTATTACATATAACCGCCTAAGACATTCAGGACCCTGACATAGATGATCAGACCTGATTTGACACCAGGCCTCTCTTTGGTCATCTCCTCCCCTTTCCTCCTCCCCTTTTGTAATTTTCTGGATACATATGAGGGAGTTTGTTTTTTCCCTTTCCACTGTAACTGAAGATGTGAGCTCTGGCTCACATATGCTCATACTAGAATAAATGTTGTAAGTGTTTAAGATGCCACTGGACTTGTTTTGTTTTGCTATAGTAGACTGACACAGCTATCCCTCTGGTGTTGTCTCAGCCAAGTTTCCTTGGTGCTCCATAGAGCAAAGGAACAGGATGCTGACTGGCCTTTCTTATTAAACACAAAACAGGCAGACCATTATTTATTTACTTGCTGACTTCATTTATAGACTGCCTTTCTCATTGAGAGTCAAGCCAGGTTCCAGAATTAGAAGACAATGCAATAAAAACGATGTAATACATGCAACAGACAATGCAATAGAAACAGTGTAATTCATGCTATAAGAAATGCAAACGAACAAAAAAACCTGGATTGCAAAATCACTACAATGTACTAAAAACAGCCCATAACACACAACAATGCAAGAATAAGCTCCT
Organism: Gekko gecko; assembly: GCA_029375565.1. Classification (NCBI taxonomy): domain Eukaryota; kingdom Metazoa; phylum Chordata; class Lepidosauria; order Squamata; family Gekkonidae; genus Gekko; species Gekko gecko. Next base: position 64,762,311 of record JAPDNY010000004.1, on the reverse strand, counting down.
TAAAATTTGACAGACATTAAAGTTAGAATCCTGTTCACTTTATAAAATGACATTGCTGAGGGCCAAAGGAGCAATTTGCTATTTTTCAAAGCATTGTAAAGTCCATTCCTAAGAGACATGCAAAGATGCAGCTGGCTTTGTAACCCTGATCCATTTTTAAAAATTTGTCTAGTACCATGATTGGCAATGAGAATGAGCACTGCTAGCCAAACCATCTGTCTTTGTTTCAGCTTAGCTATACTTGGCCAAGTTTTCTTTTCTTTACATATGTCTGACTTGCATATGCATAGTTAGTGAACCCTGAAGCCAACAGCAATTGCTTTTTAAAAAAAAATAGTTCCAAAGTTTTGGATATAGTGGGCTGTTGATGGTATACTGGTTCCCAGATTCCCCATTCAAACCCAGTAGAAGAAGTTTGAGGGTTCAAACTTGAAGGTGCTCTCCCTTCAACCGCACTACTAGAGCTCCCTGAGAGTAGTCCCTTTCTCCATCAGGAGAGGTATACATGAGCATAACAGCATACCACCCACTTGTGGGGCATGAAGTCTAGCTGCCTCCTGTTTCAGCTGTAGCTGGAGATTCTGAATTCCCAGAGAAAGCAGCTCAGAGCATCAGAACCCTAGCTAGCCCTTATCAAATAGAAGGGGGAGTTCCTTGGAGGGAGCTTTTGAACTGCATAATGTTCTAGTAGGCTGAAGGAGCAAAGGCTTCTTCCTACAGGACATTCCTTGCAATGATATGGGGAAGAGTCCTGGCTTGGAGGTGAAGCACATGCTTGACATTAAATGGTCCCCCAGGTTCAGTTGCTGGCATATCTTTTAATTTCAGGCTGCAAGAGCTGGGAAAGTCTTTTCACTGCCCAAGACCCTGGAAAGTTGCTGCCAATTTAGAATAGGCAGCCCAGAGCAAGATGGACCAATGGTCTGACTCAGTATAAACAGGTTAATTTATTATGGGGTGGGGGTCCCTTACCTATATGCTCCAGTTAACAAAATAAAGCAAAAGTCCAGTGGCACCTAAAAAAACCCTAACATTTATTTCAATATGAGCTTTTGTCAGTCAATTTGAGAGAGTGAGCTGTGACTCACAAAAGCTCAACGGACCTTTGCTTTATTTTGTGAAAACAGACTAACAAGGGTACCCCTTTGAAATCACCACTTAACTCTGAGACAGAGAAAAATACCCCTCCTCTGTAGGCTTCAGCTGTCTTTCCTCCTACCATGATCCTTGCTGGCTGAAGAGCAACTGGAGGGAGAATGGCTTGGGTTTCCTGGCTGGATTATGCAGCTCCACCCCACCCCCCCAAGCCCTAAATAGTTCCATATATGCAACATGTCAGTACCTTCTTTAATGCTGTGTGTAGGAAAACCTTTCCCCCACACACCCAACATCAAGCAGTGACAGGGGCTGCAATCTAATGTCAAAAACTAACTAAACAAAAATCTAATCTAAAGGCACAAACCTGTTTAGGGTCAGACTCGCACAGATTGCAGATCCTTATGCACAGATTGCAATCGAAAATTTAACTATTATCAGAAGTCTTCATAAAACTCCAGTTTGTCATGACATCCAAGTACAGCCACTGAACAAACTGGAATTTGTTTCCACCCCCCAAGCTGAGATTCTTAACAGATAGTTGTTTGTGATGTCTGAAATCAGCTAGGGTAAAAGAGCATGTGGGTGATCCTGTTCTGAAAGCGCCAATGGTCTGGATTGCATCATGTGTCCAAAGAATCACAAAATGTCTGAACTGTGAGGGTCAACCACTAGTGAAGGCTGACAGGGGCAATGCAAGAACTCCTGCTTCAGGAAATCTGAGCTCCATGTTAAGGTATCCATGGGCCATTTCACATGTTTTGTAAGCAAATGCTTGCTATATTCACATATTTTTGAGAGGTAGCTACAATTCTATGCATACATACGGGGGGGAAATTCCTATTGAACTTAATGTAACTTATTTCCAAGCAAACATGTATGGGATCGGTTTACACCTAAGGTATTTGATGTACACTTAGAAACGTAATTGTAGATTTTTTTGTCCTTGAACATCTATTCATTATAATTTTCCCTTTTTCTTGCATTTATACTGTACAAAAATTCTTATCCATTTGGAGGTATCATTACTGCTCAATGCAGCACCTGATTTTAAGCTATGTATTCATTTATATTTTAGTCCATGAATGTATCCTTTAAATTGATTTTTTTTGGCATGAGTTATTCTGGAGTAGGGAGTTAACATACCCCAAATCCAGTCATTAACATCTGTACGATGCACAAATCTGTTTTGCTGATCAAGCAAATTAATTGTGCTAAATTAGTATGCCCCATTTACTTAATTTCCAACAGGTGTTCTGTTCCTTCTGCTACATACAGGATGAATTTAGGGATCAGGCAATCAAAAATCTTTTTTAACTAACCATTTTCCACCATCAGGGGCTTCTGATAGCATCCTGCTGCTCTTCACTGTGAATTCACCCATCTTTGATGAAAAAAGATGGAGTCTCTTTACCTAGGCATCGCTATGTCTTCACCTGCTTCAGTGGCACAGAGCTTCCAAATCCAAGCCTCCATTGTTATGGTGGCCACAGTTTTCCTGGAACGTGTTCCAAATGGCAAATAGAAATTCAGCAGAGACAGTTTTTTATCTTCTTCCTCTCATTCTTAGTTTGCTTGGCAGTGTTATTCACAGCAAATGACTGCACAGCTAATAATATCCTCCAAATCATACCAGGGATTAGCTAGGCAGCACATTCATTGGAACAACATGGGGTCTATACATTTGCTCTAGCATGCTAAAGAAGGCAAAGGATTTATTAAACTTGTGAAGTCAGCTTGTCTGCTAGCTTATTTGTAATGTGGCATGATAGTAACTTGCAATTCCTTGAGTAAAAGATCTTATACCCCAGCCCTGCCTGGGAGGGCGGGGTATAAATTTGAAAAATAAATAAATAAATAATATTATTAGTTTAAGATGAGGAAACAGTGTTCAAACTGACATCCTCTGCTTGTTATTGACTAGGGAGCATCCTTAACGCTCAGGGTATATCTGGAGGATACTTTCAGAGAGAGAATACTTTCTTTTCATATTGGCAATTCAGTTTTACAGGAAATCAAGGCCAATGGTCCCAAGTGTCCAAAAGTAGTATGTTATACTCAAACGCTTGGTGATCCTGGGATTGCTAAGCAATAGCACATCCCTTATCTCTAAGAGATGGAAAGGGGGGCACAGCAAACTTTGCTTGCCTTTGACAGTGTAAATAGAAGGGCACTATACACATTTGATACATTAACACCAGCATTCTGTTCTCACTCTTCTCTCAGCCCACCCCTCCATTTTAATATACATTAACCAAAGTCAAAGCTCTGCAGTGCTTTGTGTACTTGACCCCCGGCTAGTACAGCTCTCTCATGTTCCCGGTCTTCTGAGCTGCCACTGGCTTGGGAACCTTGCTGTCCCCATAATGTTTCATGACTAGTTGCCATGGAGACCAATTCTGATCAGTGCAGCTGTCAGACAGCCTGTGTTTACAAAACTCAGAGACATCTGGACCCTCTAGTGGATGAGAAAGAAACATCTTCCTCTGTAAACAGACAGTGCACACACTCAGCTCGTTGACTTGCCACGATGGTGGACACTTGAACTTGTCAATGGAGGATATTTTCACCTTTGCTCTGTCACTTCTAGCTCAAGTTTCCCCTTTAATTCCTCGCATTGTTGTCAGTGTTGGGCTAGCAACTCGGGAAACAGCAGTGCTACAGTTCCCTCTGAACAGCCCCATGCAAGGCCTGCACCTCAGATTTGGAGCCATCTGTGCTGCCAAAACCACACTGTCACAATGCCTTCCCCCCACTCCAAAGCCTATATATCAACTGTATATCTAATAACTTTTGAAACCAACTTCATAGTAACATCTGGGTGACAGTGTAATTAGTATAACAGATCATTGTTGATCCCATTTTATAGAAGAGAAAATGGAAGCAAGAGAATGGAAGCCAGTAAATCAATTTAAACGAGTAATTTTTCCACGGAGAAGTAACCATGTGATTAAATTTCCATTAATTCCTTCCATCATTGCTTGTTTTTACAAATGGGTCATCACATTATATAATCAATTTACATAACAGGACATTACCATTCTATAAATCTTACGTTCTAATAGCCGCCCACAGCCCCCATCTGAGGATAGCTAAATCTGTGGATCAGGGCCACAGGGAAGCTAAAGAGATTTTTCAGGAAACTTAGGGAACTCCCCAAGTTTGCAGAAAAATCTTAAATAAAAAATACATAAGGGAATTTAAATCCCCCCCATACAATTTCTGCACATGTGCAGACAACACACTTCAGGAAACTGCTCCAGCCAGTCACTGTGGCAGGGGAGGACACCCGTGGACTCTAGCAGCCACTGTGGGTTCGGTGCCGGAGGATGCTAGTAGCCACAGCAGGCCTAACTACAACAGAAGACGCTGGCAGCCACTGCAGGCCCAGTCAACAGATGAGGATGCCAGCAGCTGCTCTGGGCCAGAGTTTGGTGGTGATGGACATTGGCAGTGGCTCTGGGTCCAAGCACCACTGCAGTGAACATCAGCAACCCCCTCAGGACCAGGGGTGGTGGTGGCAGATGCTGGTTGTCAGGCTCAGTGTTGGTTGTGAGGCCTGGAGCCTTGCCAGCTTAGCAATGTGGGGAGGGGAAGGTATGGGATCCCTCACACAAGTCTCACGGGTCCTCCCTTGTGAATATTTATTCTGTAAATTAATGTCTTGATTCACCACATTTGAAGAGATGAACAAATTTAACAAAAAGGAGTAACTGTGAAGGCATTACAGGGAAATGTAACTTTGTTTTGACATTTTCCTTTAAAGATTTGTCCAAAGACAGACCTTCTAGTAAAATGGTCCTCTTTGCCTACCAGCTCACCAGAACAGATTTTTTAAGCTGCTCTGTTCTGAAGTGGTTGCAAAAGACTACTGTATCAAATATGAATGTCAAAAGCATTGGCAAAGTATTGCTTCAAGCAGTTGTCATTGATCAACAGATACTCGGTGATATCTGACACAGACACTGAAAGCATCTTCATGGAGCCCATCCATCTGTCATCTGCTGTGGCTGCCAAACAGATCATCAATGAAGGTAGGGGGAAAGAAGGAAAGTAATACAAACAATAGTGGGCTTAAGGGGGGAAGGGCAAAGAATTGGGGCACAGAACTGCCTATTTGGGACACAGAATTAGACAAGTTGATCTCAGGTTCCTTCCAATCAACACCACCAAGAGGTTTTGTGGGACCTGGGCAAGTGTGATGTTGGGAGTCCTTGTCACATTCAGGGCAAAGCCTAGTGCTTTTACTCTACCCAGGATTTCCAGGATGCACAAAATACAACAAAAAAAGTACAACAGACATTAGAGCACACTCTACTAACCAGTCTGGAGTCACAGAGCCAATGTTTCAGCCCAGGGGTCAGGGGAAAAAGAGGGTCCAGGGCTAGATACAGGATACAAGGTCTAGGTTTCTAGCTGTAAAAGCAAGCAGAGGTTAACAAGAACAAGGGTACAAGTCTGGGTGGCAAGCAATGTTGCTTCCACACCAAACCTTGCTCAATATGTTCCTTTTATCTGCCTTCTTTTGTTGATTCACCTCCCCATGGCCCAGGTGTCACTTCTTCCTGGTAGATTCATCTTCCTCCATGTGTACGTGTTTGCTGCTTCCTAACAGACTGTCAATCCTGATCCTGTAAAGACTCTATTCCAGGAGTTAACATTGATTGCTGCTGTACAATCAGGTGATTGCTCCATCTTCTCTCTAAAGCCATCAAGTGCTTTGTAAAGTACTGGGTTCGACGCATGGAGGACTCGGACTATGACATGCAGTCTGATGCGTTTATTGGTATTGGTACACACAACAAGCATGCAAAATGGCCTTGCAAGGCCGCCTATATACACCCGCACCCAGTACCTCTACAGTCCCATAGGAGGGTTTGAATTTCCCGCCCCAGTTCTATTGGTTGGTACTGGGTGGACAGGGAGCCTACCATTCTATTGTTTTCAGGAGCCAAGCTCTGACCTGTGACTGCAGGCCCCTGGTGGTGACCCACATACATAACACGCTCCTTCCTTCTTCTATACATAACACCCCTCCCCCCATAGTTCTGACCCTACCTATGGCACATAGTCCTTTAAATAAGCGGGGGGTCTGTGCTCTCTCAGGGAACGCCAGGGAGCTGGTTCGGGGGCGGTGATCACTGCCTCCGGTTGCCTAGCTGGGACTGGAGCCTGTAGTGGCAGTGGAGGTATCTCCAGCTCGGGTGATGCTGGCAGCAGTATGGCCGGGGGGGGGCTCTTTTGTGCTTGGGGGGTCGAGTAGTACTCTGGCCTCCGGGGTTTGGGTCCCTTGCTCCATGGCTGGCAGGAGTGGCACTCCCACCTCTGGAAGTTGCTGCCGCCTGAGTTGATCTATGTGTTTCCTAAGGAGCCGGCCATCCTCCGTCGAGACCTCGTAGGACACCGATCCCGTGACTCTGACAATCTGGCCTGCGATCCATGGGGGACCTGTCCCAAAGTTTCTGATGAATACGGGGTCTTCGGGAAGAACCCATGTGGCACATTGCGCTGCTCCACCACTCTTTTGGAGTCTAGCACTCGGTCCGGGTGTAGCCTGTCCAGCAGTATTGTGAGGCGCCATCCCATCAGGAGTTCCACGGGGCTGTACCTGGAAATTGGATTGGGCATTGTCCTCTGGGTCAGCAGGAAGCAGGCCAGCTGAAACTCCCAGTCGCCATCCATGATCCTACTTAGGGCCTCCTTGGTTGAGCGCACCATCCTCTCCGCTTGTCCGTTTGTTGCGGGATGGAAGGGGCTGATCGGATATGGTGGATCAGGTTCCTCTGAAGGAATTCCTGGAACTCTGCTGACATAAAATCGGTCCTGTTGTCCGAGACAATTGAGTCTGGTAGCCCATGGGTCATGAAAATCTGGTGGAGGGCTCTGATGACAGCCTTTGTGGAGGTGGTAGACACCAGGTTGATCTCTAGCCACTTCGGGTAAGAGTCAACAGTCACTAGAAATAGCAGTCCCTGGAATGGCCCAGCAAAGTCCACATGCAGCTGGGACCATGGTTTGTGCGTTGACTCCCAAGGCTGGTTGGGGGCGCTGGGCAGGTTGGGCTGTACTTCCTGGCAATTCCGACACTTCCAGACCCACGACTCGATTTCTGCGTTGATTCCTAGCCACCACATGTAACTTCAGGCAAGGACCTTCATCCTCACAATGCCTGGGTGCACCTCATGCAGTGCCATGAGGACCCAGTGCCTTAGTGCGCTGAGGACTATGATCCTGTCTCCCCACAGCAAACATTCCTTTAGGGTCAACAGTTCATTCTTCTGGGCAAGAAACAGCATGAACTCCTGCCCCGGGGAAGCCGAGGGCCATCCCCTCACCACCCAGCCCAAGACCCCGGATAGGGCACGGTCGCGGGTCCTGGAATAATAGGCCACAGGAACTTCACGGCCGTCTGGAAGGGCGTGGCCCAGGACTACCCCGACACCGTAGGGGGAGGCATCACATGCGAGGATGACCGGCAGGGACTCGTCGAAGTGTGCCAGGACCTTGTTTGAAATTAAAAGTGCCTTGACCCCCTGGAATGCTGCTGCCTCCCTCAGACCCCAGGACCATGGTGCTGACTTATCCAAGAGGCAGTGCAGGGGCTCTTCAACGGTGGCTTTGTGCAGCAGAAAGGCGTGGTAAAAGTTTATTAATCCTAAAAACGCCTGAACCTCTGCCTTGCATGTGGGTGCTGCAGCCTCCACGATGGCCTTGACCTTGTCCTTGGCTGGATGCATCCACCTCCGGAACCCTGAGGAGGCATTTCTCCCATTTCACCCTGAGGCCGGCAGAGTCGAATTGCTGCAGGATGGTGTGGAGGCAGGAGGTGAAGTCATCAGGGGTGGCCATGGCAATGAGGACGTCATTAAAGAATGGCGTCACTCCAGGGATCCCTTTTAACAAGGAGTCCATTAGTTGCTGAAAGATTCCTGGGGTGACCCTCACCCCAAACTGTAGGCGATGACTAAATAGCCCTCCACACTACCAGTAATTAATGTGCCCCAAGTACGTCCCGGCTCCTGTTAGTACTCAGGACTGAAGGAGCACCTTCCATGCATGTGTGCCTCTCGCTGCAGGGCTGCCATGTCTCATTGGCATTACTCTTGTAAATGGGACACCGGTGGGGGTTAGTCAGGGGGAGTGCCAACCCGATGGGAATCCGTCTCAGCTGTCACTGGGGCCTCCTCCGAACTCGTCGTGCCATCAGGTGTGGGGCTTTCTGGCTCTGGGAGCTCATCCCCAACAGCACTTAGCTCCTCCACCAGAGCCACGGGCTCGGGTTCAACAGGAGCCGTGACAGTAGTCCGCACATATGCGGACGTTGCCATTTGGTTTTACAGGGGTCAGAATGGGGGTTTCCCAAATGGCATGTGACACGGATTCAAGGACCCCTTGTGCCACCAAAAGGTCTAGTTCCGCATAAATTTTTGGTCTTAGGGCCAATGGAGCAGTACGGAACCTCATATGGATGGTGGTAACTGAGGGGTCAAGTTGTAGTGAGACTGGGGGCCCTTTGTAACAACCCAGAGCCCCAGGGCCCTTTGTAACAACCCAGAGTCCCATCAAACACCCTTGGAAATTCCCCACAAACATCGGCATAATCCTGCAGTGTAAATTTATTCACCCCCCCCCCAATAATGATGCCCAATGGCATGAACCAGGTCCGCCCCAACAAGCTGATTAAGTTTCCCTCCACCACAACCGGATCCAGGAACCCTTTGAACCCCTATACTTCATGCGAAAAGTACCCACACCTTTGATCAGAACCGCGTTCTTTTGAAGGTCCATGAGGCTCAAGGGTGACAGGCGCAGGTGGGGCTCCCCATTAGGACAAAGTCTCTTTAGTGTCTGTACCGAAATGATGGAAGCCACCGACCCCAAGTCAACTTCCATTGAACAGGGGAACCCCTCTATCAGGACCTGTGCTTGGATTTTTGGGGCGCTAGACAGGTCGGGGAAGTGAAGTACCTGAAGGGAGGGCTGGCTGGTGAGGTAGTAAATACCGGCCATATCTGCTTCATAAGCGATGTACTTAACTGTCACCTTTGAGGTTAACAACTGAAAGTTTTTATTTGTTAATGCCACATTTGTAAGCACTGCATATAATCACATTTTGGACTTTCTTTTCTATCTCCCCCTTCTTGTAGTTATGTTTGTTAGTACCCCTCCCATTTTCTGTAGATATTTAGAAAATGCAATAAAAAAAACCACTTTGGGGGGATTAAAAAAAAAAAAATACCGGCCGTATTCTCGGTGGTATCGTAGGTTGCGGAGGCCGGGCGGCAGGACTGCAGCAGTTGCTGTTTGGTCCCCTTGGACCTGCAGATGCGGGCGAGATGACCCTGCTTCCCACATGTGTGGCACATGGCATTCCGGAACCAGCACAATTTCCTATCATGTGCGTCTCTGCAGCTGGCGCACATGGAATGATCAAACGGCTTCTCGGGGGGGCTGGAAGAACTGGGCTGCTTATGTCAGCTGGGCAGGTGGATCAGGTGAACTTCTTCCTCCTCGGAATTCTCAGGGGGCCAAGTCGGGAAATACAAGGTGAGAAGCGGCTGATGGTCAGTCACGGTGGGATGCCTTGTGTGCATTGGTGCATTCTGTCTGGCCATCCGACTGGGGAACGATGGGCCAAAGACAAGTGCACCTGGATGCCAAGGAGCATGTGCAGTGCTTGCCAGAACTGCAAAGTAAATTGGATTCTGCAGTCTGAAACCAGGTGTCTGGGGATCCTATGCTGCTGGAACACAATGTAGGTAAAGAGGAGTTGTCTCTCTTGGTCCAAGGTAGGGTCAGGCATGGGATAAAGTAGGCCAACTTGGTGAATGAATCCACTATGACCAGTATCCAAGTGTGCCCTTGGGACTGAGGTGGGTCCATGATGAAATCTAGGGACGCTGTCTCCCATGGAGCAGTTGGTGTGGGAAGTGGCTGCAACAGGCCAGCCAGCTTTCCTGGCAGATCTGCAGACTTTACAGGACTGAACATATTGGATCACATCTCCCTGCATCCGGGGCCACCAGAATTCCTGGGAAAGGAGATACAAGGTCTTGAGCACCCAAAATGGCCTGTTGACTGAGTGTCATGGGCCAAACTCAGCACCTTCCCCCACAGGATCCCTGCAGAGATGTACAAGTGGCCTTCATGGGTTAGCAGTCCCTGCTGCAGGGAATAGCCTGGGTGGTGCCTTCTGCACAGGGTCCTGCAGAGTCAGGTAGATCTGTTGCACCCTGGGGTCACCTTGCTGGGCTGTCTGATTGTAATCCTGAAAGGACTCATCAGAGGGCATTGCCACGAACGTCTCAGGGGCCAGGGTCATGGTTGCAGTTGGCCCCTCTCTGGCTTTCTGAGCATATTCAGGTTTTCTGGACATGGTTTGTACACTTGTTCTGGGAACCTGGGACATAACAGATGGTGCAATGGAACTAGAAGAAGAACAGTGGTCATCAGATCTGCCACTGGTTCAGATTCTGAGTGGTCTGCAAATGCTCCAAATTCCAGTGGTCAGTGTGCACTGCCACTGGGTGCCGGGACCCTTTCAGGTGTTGCCTCCAGGTATCAAATGCCTCCTTAATTGCCAACAGTTCTTGCTCCCAGATGGTATAGTTTCTCTCCATGGCTGTGAGCTGTCTGGAATAAAAGGCACACAGGCGTGCTGGTGCTTTGTGCGAGTGTTTTGAGCCAAGATGGTGCTGAACATGGTGTCTGAAACATCTCCTTCCAAAATGAAGAGGAGGTTTGGGTTAGGGTTCTCCAGACCCATGGAGAACCGAGCTTTCAAGGCTTGGAATGTCTATTGAGTCTCCAGAACCCAGCTGAAGGGCTTCTGGGGCTGCAACAGGTGTGTTAAGGGGACTGCCAATGCCTCAGAGTCGGGGATGAATTGCCGGTAGTAGTTGGCATGACAATACAACCTCCACCTTGGTGGGATCCATCTGCATCCCTTGGGGAGAAATGCATGGCCTAGGAACTTGACATCTGTGCAGTCAAACTAACATTTCTCCAACTTCATATACTGTTTCCTGAATCAAGTGAGGACAAACCAGATGTGTTCTGTGTGCTTGTCAGGATTCCTGGAATAAATCAGAATGTCATCTAGATAACTAATGAAGTGCCAATTAAGCAGGTCCCGGAACATGTTGTTCATGAATGGTTGGAATACCATCAGTGCATTACAGAGGCCGAAGGGCATGACTAGATATTCATACTGCCCATACTGGGTCTCAAACATGGTCTTTCATTCATCTCCCTGACAGATCTGGACTAGATTGTAACACACACACACCCGAGGTCTAGCTTGGTGAATGGTGTGGCTCCTCAGAGCCATTCCAACAATTTGGGAATCAAAGGTAGTGGGTATCAGTTGCAGACCATAATCTTGTTGAGCACCCAGTAATCATTACACAGGCGAAGTCCCCCCTTCTTCATGACAAACAGGACCAGGGCTGAAGTGGGAGAGGTGGATGGCTGCATAAACCCATGGTCCAGGTTTTTTGTTAGAAATTCCCAGAGGGCCACCCACTCCAATTCAGACAAGGAATACAGCTGCCCTGAAGGCACCAGTTCTCCGAGTCATAGGGACACTAAAGAAGGAGCTGATTAGCCCCTTGTTCCTCAAACATGTCCCAAAAGTCTGTGTACTGAGGTGGAATCGCCAGTTTGCTTTGGTGGGGTCTACCCCAAAGAGCATGGTTCTGAGTGGGTCCTGGCTGGAAGTCTGAAACTGGATGGTTCTGCAGGCCCAGTCAATGGTGGGATTGTGCTGACTCAGCCAGGTCATGCCCAACACCACTGGGAATCTAGGCATGCATACCAAGTTAAAAAAGAGCCACTCCCAATGTTGACTAGTCTAGTGTACATAAAGATCGGTCCTGCCTCATGAGTGACCAACCCTGACTGTAACAGGTGGCTGTCTATGATCTTCATAAGGGTAACATTCTCCTTGGGCCAGGTCAGGATCTGGTTCTGGCAGGTAAACTCCAGATCCATGAAGCACCGGGAAGCGCTGGAATCAATCATTGCCTGGATTTTCAGGTGTTGAATGTTGGGCAGGAGCAGTTCTATGGGGGGGAACTGCCTATTTCCAGGGTTGAGGGCCCCACTGGATCCAATTGCTTGCTCCAGCTCATGTGGGCCACAGCAAGTCAGTGCTGAGCATTTAACGGACCCTTGGGTCATCGCATCTCGGAGCAGGAAATGGCAAAATGCCCGAAATAGGCAGAGAGCCTGGGTTCGCCATCTATTTTTTTCTGCAGACATTAAGTGGGGCCAAGCCATCCCCAACTGCATGGGCTCACCCTCACCTGCCCCCACTGGTACCAGCAGTGCAGGACTGGGCACAGGGGCCAAATGACAAGGATGCTCCATCTTCCAGAGTGACTCCTCCTGGGACTGTCTTCAGGCCTCCAAGCGGTCGTGGATGTGTTCACACATCACCACTAGTGCCCAGAGAGTGGTAGGCCATTCGGTACTTGCCAGTTCATCCAGGACCTTGCCTGCAAGGCCCTCCACACAAGCAGAGGTTAACAAGAACAGAGTACAAGGCAGCAAGTCAGAATGGTGAGCAATATTTTATCTGCCTCCTTTTGCTGACTCAACCCCCAAGGCCCAGGTGTCACTTCTTCCTGGTGGATTTATCTTCCCCCAGATGTAGGTCCTTGCTGCTTTTTAAAATTAAAAAATTCTAACAGACTGTCAATCCTGATTCTGTAAAGACTCCACTCCAGGAGTCAACATTGATCACTGCTGCATGATCAGGCAAGCATTCTGACTTTTCTGTAAAGCTGTCAAGCACTCTGTCCTTCTACACTCTGGGTTCAGAGGACCCTGATGGAGACTGGGGCCCTGGCCTCTGTGTCCTTTCTTTTTCCTGCCCAAATAAGCAGCCTGGCTATTACTGGGAAGCATTCTCACTTCCCAGTGCTTCCCCCGTTGGGTCTGCTTCTCAACCCAGCTGCTCAGGTGGGTATTCTACCAGTGTGGAGCCTGCCTCCTCCGATTCCTCTGAGGAGAAGGAGGAGGTGGCAGCTGCTTGGGCCATGACAGTTCTGCTGCTATGTCTTACATGGACCCATGTGTATGCATACAGACTTGGGAAACCAGAGGCACAGAGGGGCATTCCTGTATGCACAGACCACATGCAAGAAGACTCCTCCTTTCCCCACTTGTTCCTGCAACAGTGATGGCTAGTATCTATTCTGTTTTGCATACAACTATTTACAATGGGTCCCATTGTGTTACAATTACGTGCTGAGGTTCATTGCTATTTTGCGCTCTTATATCCAGTTCCTTTTTTTATGAAAAACAAAATACTAAGAATTCTTGTGAGAAATGTGGGAGGGCCAGGGCAGGGCCCAATGGTATGCATGGAAGCTGGGGGGGGGGGCCTTGCTTTTCAGGGGCTCAGAGTAAATTGCCCATGTTCCCTTCCCACCACCACCCTTGATGGCTTGGCTTCAAACTCAGTAATTCTATAGCATCTGGAAAGCATTTGTAGAACCTCTTTTTTCTGACAAATTGAAGGTTAATAGGGTATTCAGGGTATTTTGCTTTCATATTTTGTTGAACAAGAAGCCAAAATATTCTATTTTGATCTCAGTTGTAGGGAAATGGTATGCACTGTGAGTACTGTTGTAGGAACTTCCCTAGAATCTAGATGAAATACCTTCCTCTTTGGAAAGAGATTCCATTTGACTCCAGTATAATGATGAACAGAATACCACAGATTGTCACATGACTAAACTGATAAACTACTATGTATGTAACTTAGTCCAAGGGGATGGACACTGGGTTGAACAGTCTTTTTAAAAACTTCAAAGGTAAAGAACATCAGAATGTTCCTTGCAATTTTGAAAACAATGAGGTTGGTTCATTCCAGAGCTGAAGACAAAGGAGGTGAAAGTAGACTCAGCATGTCCAGGGATGCTGGAATCTGCAGAGCAGCTATTGGTTGAAGATCTATACAATCGTGTCAAGGAAAAGATAGATGACACTAGCTTGTTCAACACACCATGTGTTATGGACTTGCAGAGGGCTCTTGTGAAGGACCGGCTTGAGGCCCCACGGGATGCCATTGATGAGGTCTGGCCAAATATCTTCATAGCAGAAAAGTGAGTAGGAAGTCCTTTCCTCCTTGAATAAAATAGTTAAAGGTAATTTTCTCTGTCTTTCAAACTTCCTCAGTTTGTCCAGTCTATATGAAACTTATAGTCAGAGTGTAGAGCCAATTCAAAAGGGGAAATAGTGATAGTATGTGTTGTGGTGTCTTCTTCTGCTGCTATTGTGTGAAAGTTACAGTGTTTTTTTCCCTGATTCCTAGTCTGTATTTCTGTGAGTCACGTAAGACTTGGATGCATCTGTTTGATCATCCAGCACTATTTCATGTACCATACTCTCTCTTGCTCTCTATGCCTATTTCTACCAAAAAAATGGATTGATTTCTTAAGAAACTAGTTTATGCTGTTTCTGTCACCATAGGGAGCTATAATCTCACAGAATTTACAGCATTTGCAAATTTACAGCATTTTACAGCATTTGCAAATTTAAATGAGCTAGGTTTAAGTTCTTACCTCTATGTAAGGCCATAAAAACACATTAATACCTAGGTATGAGTGCCACCAAAAGCATCAGTCTTCTTCAAACATCATGGGGGTCTGGGATTCCCACCCTGGGTCCTGTGTAAAGGTCACATGTGAGTTGCAGGTAAGGTTGCCAACCTCCAGGTGGTGACTAGAGATCCAGGTGGTGGCTGGGATTACAGCTCTTCTCCAGGCAACAGGGATCAATTCAACTGGCAAAAATGGCCACTTTGGAAGGTGGGCTCTGTGGCATTATACCCCATTGAAGTCCCTTCCCTCTCCAAACCCTGCCCTACTCAGGTTCCACCCCAAAACCTCCAGGTATTTTCCAACCCAGAGCTGGCAACCCTAGTTACAGGCTGTCCTCAGTTCTTGCATAGGGCCCAATTCAGATCACAAGTGTGGTGCTCATGGAGAAGGCATTTCAGCCTCCCTATGCACATTTTTCAGACCTGAAATAGTTCTTAGAAGGGTGCTATTTGGGGTGCTCTTTGACCTGTTGGGAAAACCCACAAGTGTGCACATGGATTTCCCCAATGGGCCAACTAATATACCCCTGAGACAGTTGCAGGTTTTGAAAATAGTGCAGAAGGGAAGACTGAATCCCTTTATCCACGTGCCCAACTGTTGCAGTCCAAATCAGGCACCATATATGGAGGAACTGAGGAGAACCTGCAATTTACATGTGACATCACATCATCACACTGTGAGATTGTCCAATCCCTTTCTCTTCATTGTCTGCCAGCTGGTAGGACTGAGAAATTCAAACAGGATGACATCATAGATTGTGCTTTGCGTTACCATAAGAAGATGTAGGAAAGCCATTTTTAGTGGTAGAAGGATGTTGGCTCTCATCTAGCTTGCATTCATCAATAGCTGACTTATGCTGAGAGTAAGGGGGAGCGAAATCAACCTTTTAAAAAAAGCTGATATCAGAACTGCTGTACACAAAATCATGTAATTTTTAAACGTATTCTAATGTCAAAGGCATTTTCATTCATTTAAAAATTTCTCTTCCGTATTTCTTTGTCACAATTTTCTAAATGTTAACTTCTAGAAATCATGTAATTAGGTAGTGATAGACTTTTGATAGAAATAAATGCTGGAATTCTTAAAGAATCTAGCCAGAAGTTTGTGATATATGTTGAGGAATACATGGTCTACATTTGCTCTGTACCTCTGCCACAGTGCCGGGGGTATTTTATTCTGTATTTAATTTTTAAAACTCTCATTAATAAGCCTTTGAATGTGCAATAATTTATGTATGTATGTATGTATTTTATAGACTGCCTGTCTCACTGAGACTCAATTTGGAGGGTAGGGAATAGGGTGTAAGACTTTGAGAGGACAGGCATGTTCCAATACTTTGTGTCTCACCAAAAATGATACACATCTTTCAAACCTGCTTTGTATTTGGCATTCTGATACTGTTCTAACCACTAGTCAGATCGTCAGGATACATAGAGTCTGTACCAGTTCCTCATCAGCTTCTTGTTTACTCTTTCCACTGAATGTTCTTGCACCACAAGATTAACTCAGTGTAGAAATCAGAATCTAATATTTCTTCCTTTGGCTTGAAGGAGTGTTGCAGTAAATAAAGGTCGCCTAAAGAGACTAGGAATTACACACATCCTTAATGCAGCCCATGGGACTGGCGTATACACAGGACCAGACTTCTACAATGGCATGGATATCCAGTACTTAGGGATTGAGGTGGATGATTTCCCAGATGTGGACATCTCTAAACATTTCCGACAGGCTGCAGAGTTCCTTGATGAAGCGCTACTAACCTATAGAGGTAAATTGGGAAGCAGTGCTAATGTCCACTCATGGCTTTTCCCATTTATTTATTATTTGTAAAGTGGTATTATAGTCCTTTTACATATTATTTCTGTCTTTCCAGCAGAATTTTTAAAGGTTTCCATAATCCTCTGAGAAGATAGTTATAAGCTACAACTTAATAATTAATAAATGATCCATTAGTAGTCAAGGAAAACATCTCAGATACTAAAAATTTAATTTTTATTTATTCTATAGTTTTATATTTAACCAATTAAACAAAAATCATCCTTTACATTATTGCTATAAAAAATCTAAATGTAAATTTTGGTTAAAATCTGTTTGAAATCATATTCTGAATTACCAGTGGGATGCCCACTAACTTTTGGAAAATGAAAAATCTTTCCCCAATTTTATTCACTGCAGTTAATAAATAAGTAAAGTTCAGTGCAAATCTACTGAAGAATAATATGCTGCAAAATTGGGGGGGGATTTAAAATGTAAATATTGAAAATTAATATTAAAATGTAATTAAAATTAAAATGTAATTTTCAATATTTACATTTTAAACACCCCCCCAAAATTTTTTGCAGCATATTATTCTTCAGTAGATTTGCACTGGACTTTATCTTTACCTTTAGAGAGTCAGTTTGCTGTAGTGGTTAAGAGCAAGGACTCTAATCTGGGAGAACCAGGTTTGATTCCCCACTCCTCCACTTGCACCTGCTGATGTGACCTTGGGCCAGTCATAACTTCTTTCAGAGCTGCTCTCTCAATGGCAGTTCTCGAGAGAGATCTCTCAGCCCCACCTACTTCACAGGGTGTCTGTTGTGGGGAGGGGAAGGGAAAGGGACTGTAAGCCGCCCTGAGACTCCTTTGGGTAGTGAAGGGTGGGGTATAAATTCAATCTCTTCTTCTATTTATGAACTGCAGTGAATAAAATTGGGGAAAGATTTTTCATTTTCCAAAAGTTGGTGGACATTACACTCATAATTCAGAATATGATTTCAAACAGATTTTAACCAAAATTTACATTTAGATTTTTATAGCAATAATGTATAGGATGATTTTTCACTTTTCAAAAATTGAGAGAAACTTTTAAAATTTAAAAATTCTCTCTGAAGGATAAGCAACAAGATTACTTTATATAGATTTTAATATTTTTTAACTTATGGGGAAATGGGAGACTATTACTGTTCTGTGATTAAAGTTACCTCAGGAAAGGATTACATGAGCTTCATTTATGTTGTCTGTAAGATGCTTTCAGATGTCTGTGATGAAATTGATCAAAACACTGAAATAAAGACTTAAGACGACAGAAAATATGCCATGCTGGTCTCTTCTATAAGCTGTTTCAGAATTATTATGACACTGTAATTTTACTTTCAGGAAAAGTCTTGGTCAGCAGTGAAATGGGAGTCAGTCGTTCAGCTGTGCTGGTTGCCTCTTATCTAATGATCTTCCATCACATGACCATCTTGGAAGCCTTGATGACTATTCGTAAGAAACGGCCCATTTATCCTAATGATGGCTTTCTGAAACAGCTGCGGGAACTCAATGAAAAGTTGCTGGAGGAACGGCAAGAAGAAGATGCTGAAAATTCTGATGATGATGAAACAGGCAGCCAGATTTCTGTTGTTAGAGCTGGAAGTTGTTCCCTGTTGTCTGGCCTAGAAGATTCTGGGAGTATCATGGGAGCCAAAGTTCACTCTATTACGGTGGAGGAAGAAGACACAACAAGCCTCCTGGGAAGTGTTATGAGCACCTCATCTATGGCAAAATCTACTTTAGCTTCCAAAGAGCCAACTCTTATCAGTGAGGAGGAGGAGGAACAGCTTTATGAAGAATGGAGGAAGAAGCAAGGCTTGCCTGCAAAGGTACTTTCAAGCAAGGACGGAGAGAGTAAATCTTCACACCCTGCATTCCAGGTGCGAGAGGAATCTGAGGAGGATATGGATCGGATGATTCAGGAGTGGCAATGCAAAAATGAGAAGTACCAAATGGAAACTTACTTGTTTCCCAAAGAGGAGGATGGTGATTCTACCATAGAAGGAAGACCATGTCCGGTAGATGACATAAGTGATAATGAGAGTTTAAGCAGCCAGGAGATCAGGATTTTGAAACAACAGCTGGAATCAAGTAGCATCAACAGAATGAGAAGAGGACGCACAGACTCTATGTCTACAGAAAGCAGCTGGGATATGTGGAATGAGAGGATGTTGGAGATAGAGAAGGAAGCTGCTCAAAGATATTGTTCCAGAACTAGGCATGGTAATGAGAAATTGAACCTTGAAAGAGGAACAAAGGAAAGAGATATAGATGAGGAAAGTATGTTATCTGATGCTAGCTCTTTTTATAATTTCTGTCAAAAGAATAAAAACAAACTAACTGCTTTAGAAAGATGGAAAATCAAGAGAATCCAGTTTGGCTTTCACAAAAGAGATTCAGAAGCCTCTGAGCAATCCAAGGCTGAAAATGGTAGTCAGCAAAATAAAGAGGCTATGGAAGAGGAGAAAAACTTGTCAGATATCAACCTGACAGCTTACCAAGCCTGGAAGACAAGACACCAGAAGAAGGTGGGCAGTGAGAAGAACGATGAGATTGTAGATCTTGTTAAAGTTGAAGATTCTGCTTCTGCTAGGAGAAAGCAGAGACGAATGGAGTTGCTTGAACACTCCAAAAAAGTTCTGGAAGAAAGTCAGTCTCTTTGCAGCTGGGAAGCGGAAAGTGCCATGAGTGGAAGCATACCATTGTCAGCCTTTGGGCCATCAATAGTTTCTGTGAATGGTACAGAGGACTCTGCCTCAGCTTTAAGCATGCAGACCAATCGATCTTTTTCTCAGGCTAGAAGCAGTAGTGGGGTCATGCCAAGCCCTACAGTAGCAACAGGTGTGCCCAACCTCCCAGTTGGCCCAGATAATTCAATATCAATGGCCAGCATTCAAAACTGGATTGCCAATGTAGTTAGTGAAACTATTGCTCAGAAACAAAATGAGATCCTGATGTTGTCCCGCCCACCATCAGTAGCCGCTTCCAGTGTGATGTCAGGAGATCGTTGTAGACATCTGGATGATGATAAGATGTCTCTGCTGAGTGCAACAAGCAATTCTCTGCCTCACCAGCAGGACATCCAATATGCGGACACCCAGTCCATCCTATCTTGTAACACCTCACTGAGTGGAAGGACAGGAGGGTCCAGTTCAAGCAGGAAAGTGACACAGACAAGTAAACCTCTGTATAGCCTCTTTGCTGATGAGATTGATCTGAAGAAGCTGAGCAGGAAGGAAAGGGAGATGCAAATGGAGATGAGAGAGAAAATGTCAGATTACCAGACTGAAAAGCTGATCAGTGACAATAAACGTAGCACTTTATTTAAGAAGAAAAAGATCAAGGGAGATGAAGAGGATATGAGGACAAAAAATGATACGGGAAACCCAATAAGTGGCATGAAGTACCCATTGCACACAGATCTCGACAGAAGTGACACAACTTCCACTCTCTCAGGCCAGTTTGCCTGTACTGGTGCTATAAGATCTGAGGTAGAGAACAATGTAAACAAGTGGCTCAATGGTTTGAAGGCAGAAGAAAAGTCCTCCTATCAGGACTGCACTGATAACAGCGGACAGAAACATGCAAGATCATCCACATTTAGAAAAGTGGACAGTGAAGCTTCTAGTTATAGATATTGCAGGTCCCAAAAAGAAGAAATGGATTGCTCCTCAGCTTACCAGTGCAGAGATAACTTGCAGAGAACTTCATCACAATTTGCCTCTGCTCAAGAAGACAGAGAGGCATACAAGTTTACTCACTCAAAAGTCAGTGAGACAAGTTCCAGAGAAGCGAGTCCAGAGCCCTGTTTCTTCAGAAGAACTCCAGAACCATCAGAATCCCATGAACCATTCACACATAGTCGAATCAGATCACATAACTTCAAAGAGTGTGAGGAAGAGTCTGGTTCAGATGTGTCTGAATTTGGAGCCAAGAGAAAATTCACCCAGAGCTTTGCAAAATCTGAAGAGAACACAGAAGAAAAAGTGGAAGAAATGAAAGAGTGCTTTGCCTCAAGGCATTCCTTCAGACACAGGCAAAGCACTCACAAAGAGGAAGAAGAAGAAATGGATGATGATGCCATAATTGCTGCATGGAGAAGTCGACAAGAAGAAACTAAAGCAAAACTCCAGCGCAGGAGAGAGGAATGATTGAGAGCAAAGTCATGCTATTGCCCTTTTCTCTTATTTGGAAGAAAGCCTTCCACGCTTTTGCAAAGCACCAAAAGTCAGAATTCCATTTTAATTACCTATAATTACCTTTCACCATCTTTTCCACTTACCAGATCATAATCCTATGGATACCATTGTATCCTTCATTCTCTCTCTGACAGAAAGAATTTTTTAAAGAATTAAAATGTGGCTTTTCCAGAGAAAGAGGGATTATGTGCCAATAGTCAATCCTAGGTGTCTAGAAACATTTCAAGTGATATTTCTGGCTGGAGATTTCCCCCCTGTAACAAAACACTAAAAAAAACCTTAGTGATAACAAATATCAGAAGCCTAAATAGTTACCTCAGATTTATATGTTTTCTTAAATAACTGAAGAGTCAGTCCAGCATTTTCTGTTAGTTTCATCAAGATTAGAACTAGAACAATATTAATGGCCTTTGCTGCCATTGATTTAAAGCTACAATTGAAGTTTAAATATTCTTTTGCTTATAAAGCCCAAAGCATGGGAGCTTTTCTGTGTCTTGTATCTATAGAGAATACTACAGTGGGAATATACTGAACATTTGTTCCCATGACAACTTGTCACTGTGCAAAATATCAGTCATTGGACATACGGGGAGAATTTGTTTAGGATTTTAATTTTATTTGCTATAAAAATGACAACACCATAGATTAATAACCTAGTTTTGGAATTGAACGGCACATCTAACTTCATGAAACATACACAACAGCAGCAAGTATCCCTTTTAAATGTAAAAGGCTACATTTTGGTGCATGTTCAATGCAGCTAATAGAACTTCTGTACTGAAGTATTCTAGTAAAAGATACATCAACAACTTTGTTTGTCTGCTGTGTATGAACTGCAAGAGCCTCATAAGAGCCAACAGACCAGATCTGGTCAGGTGATGAGGGCAACCCTCTATAAATGCTTCCAAGTCACAGGTCTGGTCACTGCCACTCCTGGTCATAAACTTGCCCCACCCAGTTTCTCTGGCTGAAACTTGCCCAGCTTTTGCTAGTGTCTTGCCTTACATTGGCTCCTCAAGTGTTATCATCCTGTACAAATAAGCAAGAGACAGACCTAACCATTTTCCCAACCCCGAATGATTTTTGCTGTCCTCAAATGTATATGACCCTCCTGTTTCCTGTTCTCCTCCAGTTTGACCCGTTATGCAAACAGAGAGGGCAACCTATCATTCTTAAAATGAGAAGCTTGTTTTAAGACAAAAGGGCATTTTGATTCTTTTTAACATGGGCAACGATAATTCACCCTTATATGCCCTTCATGTGCTCTCACCTCCTTCAGCTCTTTTTGGAAGCAGGTGAGTCCATCCACTTTCATATTTTCAAACAAAACTCATGAAAGGACCATAAATACCATGACTCGTTAAAATGAAAGCTGTTTTCTGTTACTCCCACGAGACCCCTTCCTGAGAGAGGGGCAGAGAGAGTTCAATTCTTTGAAGAATTCTTTTTTCTGTTCAAGTAGCTGCCTCTGAAAGCTGTCTTCTGGGCTTTGTTTCTAATGTCATCTTGAACAGCCTTTGCTGGAGCTCTTCTCTGAATTGCTTCTGAAAGTATGAAGGAGGATCAGCTCAGGATAAGGAAAACAATTTGGTTTGCACACCGACAGGAAGCTATTCCTGGAGAAAGGAACAGTGGCTGAGTTCTGACTGGCAGTTTGAAGCAGGAGGGAGTCGTGGCAAAAAAGCCCCGGAACAAACTGTTCCAGGTTTTCCCAGTCACATTGCGCCGACTGATGCGGGAGCATACCGGGAAGGAGGCATGAGGGAGCATTCACACTGTTGGCCCAAAGGCGTGGCTGTAAGGCGCGGCTTTCTGTTTTGTCAATCTGGAGATGTGCGCTTATGCGCATATGCGCACATGCACACAAGCAAAAATGCAGGATAGACATGGGATAGACATGCTTTCCAGGGTTTGATACCACTTTTACCACGTATCTTTTAAACTCAGGAGGGAAGCTTTGCAAGACGGGTTGAGTATGGCTGGGGAATGCTGGATAGATGTGCCTGTGTGAATGGCCCCTTTAGTCTGGTTGTGAAACATTGCTGAAATGCACCTATCTCAGGGCAAACTGCCAGTCTGAACTCAGCCATTATATGAAAGATGAAAAAAAGTCACCCACACTTCCCAAAATAAGATAATATAGATGCTATTGTGCTGTATCTGAATGATAACATAAAATGAAGGTAAACAATAATTGGGAAATCAGTTAAAAGTTCTAGCGATCAGATTTTCATCCCCCCCTTCCTCCAAGCAACTCAGGGTGGCATACACAGTTTCCTTTTCCATCATATTCTCACAACACCCCTGTAAGTTGTTTAGGCTGAGAGAGAGTGGTTAGCCCAAGGTTAAGTCTGTTTCATGAATGAAGTAATGAACCCCAGTCCCTCAGTCCTCACCTGGCAGGCCTAATTCAACATTCTAAAACCTGTATTGTACTGTGCTGTGTTACACTGCTCTGTAGTGCAATGGTAACAGAGATCTTTCTGCACAGACTAATCAGAGATTGGTTGTCATGCCTCATTCCTCCCCTCAGGTTGACCCAGGGATAAAATCTATGTGGGACAGATGGGATCACAGCCCAAGACCAGAGTGTGTCATTATCAAAAGGAAACAAGATGCTGCTAAAAATATTCTCGCTGAGGAGTTAATAGTGTCACAGACACTGGCAGAGAAATCTTAAGAATGACTTTTACCAGGACTGGGATCATCCAGGCGTCCTGGTTTCCACTGGTGTATTGCCACACTAGATGGGATAAAATTTGGGGTGTACAGAATTCACTTGTTCTGAGGAACGCTTTGAAAGGTCAATAGTTACACTGTGGTCACACTAAGAGTCACAGGAATTATGGTGCAGAAAGCCTTTTGACCAAAGGGTTGTTGTGAGGATGAAACAGAAGAATGACACAGACATCATTTAAGTAGCCCTCATCATCCAGACTCCTTGTTTTTATTCATGAATAAATCTTTGGTGGAGCAACTGAGGAGCCTGTCTTCCTTGAAGAAACAGCCACTCATCCAAGAGAATTTTTAAAGGAGTCTCCTTTCGCCCAGGCTGAGGCCTTCACCAGATGATAACAAGTCTGTGTATTAACTGCAGGTGAGAGCTGACATGATCTGTGAAAAGAAAGATTCCTACACGTACAAAATTATCATGCAGTTTTGTTTCCTTAACACTGAGGTTTATAAAAATATTCAAATAAAAAGAGAGGAGAGGATTAATAACTAAAGCAGGGGTCTGCAACATTTTTTAGCCTTATAATTTAATAAACAGCCCTATCCAAAGACCCCAACACCAGCACACGGCCAGTGCTGTTGCAGTGCTGTTGGATAATATGTTATGTCCACTCTCCAGAAGACATAAGAGTCAATAAAATGCTTCATACCAAGATGCATTTGTACTGAAATCCATAGTCATGGTACAATGTGTCAATGATACCCTTGTGACAGGCAAAGATGAAAGCAGTCAACCAGCACATGCTGATATATCAGGCCACAACCCTGCAATGGCAGCCCACTTCTGCAGAATGCAACAAGGAAAAAAACAAAGGGAACGCAGTATCCATCATGGTGAGGAGGGTGGTGGCACCCAGAACAATAATTTGACATGGAACTCCACGTTTGTGGTTTTGGCTCCCTCCCAACAACCTTCTGGCCAGTTGCACACACAGGGAAGGAAACAGGGCCTTTCAAGTACATCACCCACATACCTCCTCAGCTTACTTGGCAGACAACACTCAAATTCAGATCTGGTTGGGATTGAGCAGGGGAATATTGTGCAGCTTACGAGTCACTGTATTGAAATGTCAGCTGGAGCTGCTCCAATGAGCCTTGATCCTGCAAGGCAAGAGGCACGCTTAGCATGTGGCCATGACACTGCACTAACAGCATAGTGCAAGCCTGCTGGCACATTCGCAAGAGGTGCCTCCCTTTCTGTACTTTACATACCTACAGCTAGTAGTTGTTAAGGGGGTAGGGTTGTTGGGACAATACACAGAATGGACAGGGGAGCATGAGCTCAAAAGTTGGAGCAAGGTCCCTGCTTCCTTGCTTACCCATAAGGGACTCACTATTCTTGCATCCCCAGTTGGAAGAAGTTCCCTCTGGTGTTCATGTTCTGAGGTGGAGTAGATGTAAGGGGTATGAGCAGAGCAGTGTAGGTGACATACTCCTGATGCTGCTTGGTTCTATGATAGTGCTGGAGTTATATCAGCCTAGTGCTGGCCTGATACTAGCATGGCTTGGCACTGATGCATCTCCAGATATATTGGAATGAACCAGGGACCTTCTGCATCCAAAGTAGATACTCTACCACTGAGCTATTATATCTCCAGTTATCACTTAGATTTACAGCTGACTGTAACTCTACCCTAACAGGAAATAGCTGATAAACTTTATAAACATAAGTTACCTGTAATAAAGTATTTTGTCTCTATATTTTGTCTGGGACCTTCATACCTGGTGATTGCCTCTTCTGACATGAACCCCCACCATTTGCATTCTTCAACCCACAACCTGCTTGTGGTGCCTGCCCCCCGGGGGGTTCGCCTGGCATCCACCATAATCAGGGCAGTAGAACAAAGACTTGGGTGGGGTGGGGGGTTGGAACAACCAGGTCAGATCATTGGTCCATTTAACTCAGCAATGAATGTCTACCCTGGGTGTCACTGGTACTCCAGCTTCTCAGGTAGAGAAAGACATTCCCAGCCCTTGCTACCTCAGACACCAGGGACTAACCTTGGGACATCTGGGAGGAGATCAATAAGGATATAATGTAAGCAGTTCAGAAGCACAGAGTCAACACATAAAATAAGTGCAGTAAAGAAAAGGAAGCCAACAAAGGGAAAATAATAATGGAGAGAGATGAGAAGACATAAAACGCAGGCAGTGAAGTTCAAAGCCAGGAAGGAGGTTGTAAATAAGAGGCAGACAAAGGCACTGTGCATTACTGTGACCAAGTATAGAAAAAATAAAGGAGTCAATACATGTTTGTAACTATATAAACGGAACAAATTATTTTTTAAAACAATATTAGGAATCTGAATCCAGTAAAACTGACTTACACATTACAGAGTACAGAGGTTGGGCCTGGACACTACAGTCACATTGTAAGCTGCAAGTTCTTCTCAGTTCCCATGTGCAGGGTGCACAGTTCAGATTGTGGCTGCAGTGTGCATGGAAGGGTTGCCAACCTTCATGTAATGGCTGGAGATCTCCCACTATTACAACTGATTTCCATGTGACAAGAGATCCATTCCCCTGGAGAAAATGGCCATTTTGGAAGATAGACTCTATGGCATTACACTCCATGGAAGTCCCTCTCCTCCCCAAACCCCGCCCTCCTGAGACTCCATCCCCAAAATCTCCAGATATTTCCTAAGCAAGAGCTGGCAACCCTAGTGCATGGAGATGGGTTTCAGCCTTTCCCCCATGCCATTTTCCTAAACTGCAAGAGTCCCACAGGTGCACTGCTAGGCCCACAAGCAAAATCATTGTTCAGAATCATGAGTTTTCCCAACAGGCCAAATAGCCCATCCAAGGACTGTTTCAGGACAAGAAAATGGAGTTAGAATTGCTAACTCTGAGTTGGGAAATTCCTGGACATATGGGGGCAGAGCCTGGAAACGGCAGAGTTTGGGTAAGGGATGGAGCTCAAGTATGTAATGCCATGCAGTCCACCCTCCAAAGCTGCCATTTTCTCTAAGGAGACTGATTGTAGTCTGAACATATTTTGAGTTCAGTGGCACCTGTATGATCAGCTGGAATCCCAGAACTCCAGCCCCCCTTCCAGGATGGCAATCCCAGGGGAAACGATGAAGCCCCTTCTCCATGCACTCCACAGCAACAATCCAAATCAGTCATTCCACGTGTGGGAGTTGAGGAAAACCTGCAACTCATGTGTGACTGTTACGCAGGACACAAGTTGTGGATACTGGGTCCAACCTGTGTATTCTGTAATGTCTGAACTGGCCCTGATGTGGTACAGCCTGAAAGAAGGAATTAAAAGGAAGAGAAGTATAAGATACAACTTTAGATAGAAAACAATGAATCAGCATATTTTACAGAAACAGAAAAAAGATGAATCAGGATTGAATAAAGGAAACAAATCAAAATTCCGTTTTAGAAAGACTAAGTTTTAAATAGTGCAAAGATATCTAAGATAAAACAACACACTTTTAGATTCCTTCTAAAACTGAATGTATCACTGAAAATACTCTTGAGCAAAAAAAAAAAAGCATGCTAAAGGGGCTTCTTTTCAGAGCTCTTTCTTGGAAATAAAACTGCATTTTTCAAAACTTGAGTATTAAGTTCTCTAAGAGAGAAAAAATAGACAACTTTACCAAACTGGTATTGTAAGTAGAAATATTAGATTTGCCTAATTGGGCTTATGGGCAAAGACATGCAGTGCTAAGTGTTCTTTCCTCAGAACATTTTGTAAATCCAATTAGTCAGACATCAGAAATCCCAGTATAAGGATGCCCAACTGGATGTAGCAACCTCAGGTGTGCAAAGCCCAAATCATAATTCTTGTACAAACAGGAAGTGATGTCACAGCTGGCGGATGATACCAGAAGTGACATCCCAGTACTCAGTCTGTTTAGGTTGCTCTGGAAACAGCAAAGAGGTAGTCTGGGCTAGGCAGCCTCTGAGCTTATGTTGGGAGGACATGGTGGGGGGTATTAACATGGGCATTATGGTGTCACTTCTGGTGATTCCTAGAGCTATCCACTGTCACTTGCAGCAGATTTGCTCTGTAAATGATGCCTTTATGTCTGCAACACCACCAAGTGTTTTCTATTTTTCTTGGGGCAGTAGGAACTCAGAGTGGGAGATGCCCTGCCCTGCCCTGACCAGGGGAATGACATCCCCATCTGGGCTAGAAGCAGCATAAGCTATTCAGACCAAACTAGATGTGGCCTTTTTATTGAGTTCAATCTAGGTTCCCTCAACACGACTTTCATTTCTGCCAGTTAGATTCTCAAGTGCCAAGGGTTGTCAACTTCATGATGGGAAATTCCTGGAGATTTTGGGGTGGAGTCAAAGAAGGACAAAATTTGGGAAGGGGAGGTATTTGTGAGACTCAGGCTGATTATGTATTCCTACTATCCATACCTGGTCCTGTATTGTTCCTATGGCTGTAACATCCTTTCCATTTTCCTTGCTTGGGCATTGATGCTCTTATCTTACCCCTCACCTGACAATGCATTCCTAAGGGGGGGGGAGTGTGTATGCGTGTAGGAGTAGGTTCACTTGCAGATATAGCTTTCTATGAAGCCATCAAGAGACTCTCTCACAGGAAGGTGTCCTTGAGAGAAGACAACTTTGATAGTTAGAGATGGGCCCTTCTGTCTAAGGCCCATGTAGGATTGCTGATGTGTATGGATGGAATGTGTGAGAGTAACTATATGCAACTTTTCCGCCTTCAGGTCTCAGACCTGACAAAGAGTTCAATCTTCCAATAAACTTTCTAAACACGAAAGTGTGTGTGAAGAGTGACTGGACTGGGAACCTGACAGATCGTCAGGTCTGCATCATCCTTCCACCCAACCCCCCTAACTAACATGAGGAACGGAGAGGAAGATGGTGGGGCAGGTACCAATACTGGGTCCAAATCCAAGAACCCATTACCTGACCCCCATAAGAAGCAACCTGTGAAGACACCAGGGACACACCCAAAGAAGCAGGTGTTCTTTCAGCCCCCCAATTGCTGGGATGATCCGGCCTGGTTGGGGGGCACCCCGGGGCTCCGGGGCGCTAAAGGACAGTATGAGCCTAAACAACAATAGGTCTCCCGCACCTCCCAGGATGACCTCAACTTGGGAAAGATACGAGAGGAATGGGAAGAAGATTTCGTGGCTGAGAAGGCACCATCCAGCCGCTGCGTGGATCTCAAGGAGCTGAAGGAGGGATTTCAATACTTCGTTAAGAACCTGCTGAAGTTAGTGAAGGAATTAATGGGAAAGGAGGATTCTGAAACCTCAGGGGAGGACAAGGTGGAAGAGCAGGATGGTGAGTCCAAGCCGGCCCCCCTCCCCATTCCGTGGAAGAGTAGCATGGAGTGTGAATGGCCCCAGGACGCCCTGGAGGCAACCTTCGACAGGAGCCCTGCCAAGCTCGCATCCTTCACCATCCAAGTGTGCAATATGCTAAGGGAGTGGGGCCATATGTTTGCTTCAGCTGAGCAGAGGGTTGACTTCATGGGGTCACATCTGAGAGACAGAGCAGCTGACTGGTTTGTGGGCCTGTACAATGTCATGGCACCTAAATTGAAGGATGTCAACAACTTCATACAAGCCCCCTGTCACCAAGTCGAGGACCCCTTGGAGCTGGAGAAGGCGAGGACCCATTTGAGAGGGATCTACTAGGGCACCTGCACAATGCAAGAGTACTCCAATGAGTTCAAGGCTATGGCTGCAAAGCTCCTGGGGTGGCCTGAAGAGGTGCTCATTGACTTTTATCGAGCGGAGCTGAATACAACCATATTGGAGAAGGCACTGGCTCAAGATAACCCCCTTACCCTGGCGGGCTGGATCCAGGTGGTGTGTGAAGCTGAGAACTACCACAATCTGGTGAAACTCTACCACCAGAAAGCTCTGGTCCAAGGAGGGACTACAGCTTGAGGTTCACAGGGAAGGGGGTTCCTGCCGAATGTGGACCGGGATCACCACCTGAAGAATGGGCTATGCCTGAGATGTGGGAGACTGGGCCATTTTGCCATCGACTGCAACTGGACTCGGCCTGAAGATCGAGGCTGATGGGAGGAGGGCCATGAGTTCCACTGAGAGAAGAAGGGGAAGCTACCTGGGAAGTGTCCCAAGTCACCCCAGGCTCTGCATGCTGCTGAATTCCCTTCATCGAGCACCCCTTCCTCCAGTGATGGAGACGAGCCTCAGATGCAGGGAAAAGACCAAGTTTGTGAGATCCCGGTGAGAACTTGTACCTCCTTGTTCTTTGTGACTGTGACTGTGTTACAACCAGTGGCCAAGACCCAAATTCGGATGCCGGCCCTAATTGACTCAGGTTGCTCCCAAGACTTAATAAGCCCCATGTTAGTTACTAGGCTAGGGGCAGGAGTGACTAAACTGGAGGAGCCAGTAGTGTTTACCCAGATGGATGGTACTACAATGCAATCCTGCCAGTATCAGACCATAGAGTTGCTAGTGGGGGTGTCGGAGCACTGTCAGCAACGGGCTTTTATAGTACACCCTACTGCCCAATTCCCCATGGTTCTGGGGAATTCGTGGTTAGCGAGCCACGACCCCTATGTGCAGTGGAGCCAAGGGATTTTGACTTTTCTAGACCCCCGATGCAAGGAGCATCAATGGAATCCCAACTGGGGGGAGGAACCCTGCCCCGTGCCCAAGAGAGTCTGCTTGGTGTGCGAGGAACTGAACGCCATCCCTGAGGAATACCGGGATCTGGAGTGGGTGTTCGAGGAAAGGGAGGCTGATGAGTTACCCCCCCATCGAAAGACTGACTGTGTGATAGAAATCTTGCCGGGGCACAAAATGCCTAGGAAAAGCTTTATGCCATGAACCCTACTGAGAGGGAGGAATTGCGGTGTTTTATTGACAAGAATTTGGAGCAGGGGTTCATCCAGGGAGCTACCTCCTCTTTTGCAGCCCCAGTACTGTTCCAGAAAAAGGAGGATGGGGGGCTGAGACTGTGCACTGACTATAGAGTCCTAAACACCGTGTCTATGTCCAATGCCTACCCGTTGCCTCTGATTAAGGATTTACTAGCCGAAGCAGCTAAAGGGAAGATATTTACTAAACTGGACCTGAGGGATGTCTACTTCTGAGTGCACAACCGTGAAGGGGATGAGCATAACACTGCATTCAACATCCCTTTGGGACAGTTTGAGTACTCGTTCATGCCCTTCGGACTGGCAGGGGCTCCCGGGGTGTTCATGAACTTGATAAATAAAGTGTTACACAAGCATTTATTCAAAGGAGTGGTGGTTTACTTAGATGACGTGTTAGTGTACAAGCAAGACATGGATTCACACGTGAAATTAGCCCTCTATGACAACCACTTGTGTACCAAGTTGTCTAAATGTGAATTTCACCAGACTTGAGATAGATTTTTTGGGATACCATATCACTCAGGAGGGACTGGGCATGGACCCCAAAAAGGTACAAGATGTGGTGGGGTGGGAGCCACCCAAGACTCAACAACAGTTACAATCCTTCTTAGGATTCACGAATTTTTACTGCAGTTTCATCCCCAACTTTGCCCAGGTATCCCTGTCCCTCTTAAAGACTAAAGGGAAGGGGCCTGAGGCAAGTAAAGGGGGTGTAAGTTACAGTGATCCCATGTGCCAGCAAGCGTTTGAGGATTTTAAAAGACTATTTACCTCAGAGCCCATACTCCATCATCCCAATGAAAATAAGGACGCTTTGGATATGGCCATGGGGGGGCACTCTCCTGCAGTGTGGCATGGACAGGAAGCTGCACCCGCTTGCCTACATGTCAAAAAAGTTCTCTGGGGCAGAGAGGAATTGGGCGGTCTGGGATAAGGAAGCTGCAGTAGTAAAACTTGCCCTCATGACTTGGCGACATTGGTTATAGGGGGCCAGGGGGCCTTTTGAGGTGTGGACTGACCACAAAAACTTGGAGACATTAAGGACCCCACATCATTTAAATGCAAAGCAGGTCCACTGGGCAGAGTTCTTCTCTAAGTTTCATTTTACCATAAAGTACCTTCTGCCTCCCACAACATGCTAGTCAGTGTGAAGAGGTCACTGATACCCTGTTCTCGCCCGCCCAGTTGGGAAGAGCAGTAGTAACCCAACGCCAAGCAAAAGTGGGGAGGGAAGAGGGGCCGAAAGACTGGCTAGACAAATTCAAAGCAGCTCTCACCCCCCAAGACTTGGACGTTGTAACCGCGGAAGGCTTGCAACAAAGGGAGAATGGCAGTTGGGCAAAAGGCAATAAGACATATGTGCCAGAGACTTTGCGGGGAGAGATCTTGGTTCGAAGTCATGATGATAAACTGTCAGGGCATTTTGGTTATTTATAGATATTGCATCTAGTCCAACACCAGTTCTGGTGGCCGGGGATGAGAAAAGACATTTCTAGATATGTAGCCTCTTGCCTGACAGTACCTCATCAAGCTATAATGCCACAGAGTCCACCCTCCAAAGCAGTCATTTCTCCAGGGTAATCAATCTCTGATGTCTTGGGATGAGTTGTAATTCCAGGAGAGCTCCATGATCCCTGTGGAAATTAGCAACCCACAAGTGTTGCAGGAACCCATTTTGGATCAAGCAAGGGGGGAGAGAGGACTTCAGCCTTTTCCCTGGAGCTGCTTTCTCAATACAAAATGGCCCTGGGGGGATTATTTCCCACTAAGGGGGCTGCCCAATTTGAAAAGATGCCACGAAGCAAAGGCTGAAGCCTTCTCCAGCACAATCACTGTTGTCTAATGAACAGCACATCGCATGAGTTCTTAATGGGAATATGGGAACTTTTCAAAATGACAAACTGCTGTAGAATAATTTTGCAAAGTATGACAAATTTCTCAGTGAACTTTTCATAATAAAAACAATTCCATACATGCTTTTAGAACACAAAATCAGCCTTTCTTATGTTGTAGCTAGTACACTAGGCTTCAAACATCATGCCACTGCTACAGCTAGGAAAAGCCATACTCCCTTTCATAGCAGAAAATTTTTGTTTAAGTGTCACATGTTAATTGGATGAACAGAGGTTTGAATTTGACTTTCCAGAATTAAGTTCCAGACATTACTGTATCACTCCAGCTCCCTTGCTGGCACACCACTTGTCTAGGCCTGGCATATTATGTACGTTACATGCAGCCACCAGGAAAAAAAAAATCTTGAAAAACAGCAAGGATACAAAGACATTCAAAATCTGTGCATTTTCATTTCAGAAGAGACTGATGATAAACCTAGGATTGCCAACCTCCAAGTGAAGCCTGGCTATCTCTTGGATTTACAACTTCTCTCCAGAGGACAGAGATCTGTTTCCGTGGAGAAAATGGCTGCTTTGATGGGTGGACTCTATGGCATTATGCTCCACTGATGTCCCTCCTCTCCCGAAACCCCATCCTTCCCAGGCTCCATCCCCAAATCTCCAGAAATTTCCCAACACAGAGTTGGCAACTTTAGATAAAGCAATTTAGACCATTGTTTGATGTACCCAAATTCTAAAAACATAACTGAATTGTTGAGTCACATTGACAGATTTTACATCCGCTCACAATTGGGCATCCCCCACCACCAGTAAAATTTGTCTCCCATTTCTCATCTTGATCACCCATGTTTTCTGAATGTAACATCTCTTCTGCCCTAAAATGAAAACTAGAAACTGGGCTACTCTTTTCACAGATGTCAGCAAGCTAAGTTATATAATTTTCTTCAACAGCTTTCAAAACTGATGTGCATAATTAGCACCTACCTTTTTACTAGCACTTCTTCTTCTTCTTCTCAAAGAAACTTGTTTGGCTTTTGTGCTACATTTCTCACCACCTTTTTGGTTTTTTCCTTAGAGAATTCTAGCACCAGTTCTTCATTTTCTTTGTGATTTCTTCTCCCTGTCCTGAGAAATTTGTCTCAAGTTCTCCCTCTAACCCACCTCCACAATAGGAACAACCTATTTATATTTTTCAGTTGTAATGAGCAACCATCCCCTCATTAATAAATTATTCTTGACTAACATGGAGGAACATGTTCCGTGCCACTTACCTTCTCCTTTAGCTCCTATGATTCTAATGAGGCAGGGGATAGAACAGGATGTAGTATTCCTGAGAGTTCAGTCCTTGACAAAACAGTTGTCATTTGTGTATGAGAGAAACTTTATATATTTCTGTAGATATATACCACACTTTTCTCTGCAATGGGACATCATTCTCCATTCTTCCATTTTGTCCTCACAGCCCTGTACAGTAGGTTAGGCAAAGACAGCACATGACTGGCCCTGCATCACTCAGTTAGCTTTCATGGTAAAATGGGGATTTGATCCAGACCTCCATTTTATAAAGCTAAAATGAAGGTGGGGAAAACAATATAAGTAGTTTGGTTATCTCCACTGGTTGCAAAAGCAGGGTATAAATACTACTTGCCTTATTGTAGATACAACACTTGCTATGACACTTGCCTCCACAGGCAGGGCAGAGCCAGCTGGGCTTGCACATATGAATGTCTTTCCTCAGCTCATCATTTCATTTGCTTTCAAATGTTGCTTATCTCCTATTCTAAAAATGAACTGTGAATGAAATTGAGCCTAAAGATTCTCCACTAGGTGGCTAGGTATTCCACCAAGTGATAAAGAATTACCACATATGAAAGGAAAAGAGGAATATCTTACAACAGTTAAAATCTCTCCCCTTGCAAAATGGGTGAATCCAGTCAGCTGACAGATGTACCTCAGAGACCAGCAGATCCTACTTAGGACTTGGTTTGATAAAGAATTATTATCTCATTTTGGGTACTTAGGGAAAGAGAAATTAATCAAGTAAGGCCATTCCATACTAAACCTCCCAAACCAGCTCTGGACAATTCTGCACTGGCTTTTCCCTCAGTTGTTTTACCAAACCCACCTTGGAATAGAAATTCCCCTCTGCATTGCATGCCACTTTCACTTTCTTTGATCATTGGATTTTATGGTCCCTTCTGCATAGAGTTATGGCCATTAAGGGGTGACTTTGCAGTCAGTACACCATTGCCCCGGGGTATTTGAATGTGGTTTTGAGCTGCACCTTTTCCTCAGTGTTGAGAAAATGTGGAGTGAATGCCAGGTGCAGAATCATTGTCTTAGAGTTATTTAGTCAGTAGTGGGTTATTGTTTTAGTGACCTATTTCAAATTTGCTATAGCCGTGCTACATGAATACCTCTACTCATGTGATTCTGCAGGTTCATGTAACATTTTCCCTTCCTTTGTGGGCTGGGGGGGGTAAGGCTCCTAAGCCTCCATAGGCCATGCTGTTAGGATAAGGTAAAGGTAAAGGTTCCCTTGCTCGAAAGCCAGTCGAATCCGACTCTAGGGTTGCGGTGCTCATCTCCGTTTCAAAGCCGAAGAGCCAGCGCTGTCCGAAGACGTTTCCGTGGTCATGTGGCCGGCATGACTAAACACCAAGGCGCACGGAACGCTGTTACCTTCCCACCGAAGTGGTCCCTATTTATCTACTTGCAATTTCTTGCTTTCGAACTGCTAGGTTGGCAGGAGCTGGAGCTAGAGACAGGAGCTCACCCCATCATGCGGCATCCGGGTCTCGAACTGCTGAACTACTGACCTTCCACAGCCTGCAGTTCAGTGTCTTAACCACTTGAGCCACCGCAGCTCCTGCTGTTAGGATAGTGCTCAACAAAAAAAAAACAATAGGTTTACAGCAACTTCTTTTTACAGAGAGCAAGCAGAGAGCCACTCAGTTGCTGGGCATGGCACATTTTTCTTGCCTAGAAGTGAGCTAACTAAGAAACACTCCACCCAATAAGACTAAATCATCCCACTGGAATGCCAGAAGGGGAATCAGACCATCCCAGTCCAGACCAACAAATTACACAACATAGTCAACATTAACGTCCTGCAGTGAGCCCAGGGAGAATGGCTGAATCCTGCCAGCTCAAAGCTGCAGGAGTCACTTAGCAGCTAGCAAGGTCTAAGGGAAATTCATTTTAGAAGATTTGGTATCTTGTTTTCAGTTTTCTTGATATCTAGTGTCAACATGATCAGCATCAAGGAGATGCATCTAAACCATCTGATTTGTTTCTGAGCACAGAACTCTGTCATGTTAGGCATCTAGTGCCAGGCAATAATATGCTAGGAATTCAGCATTTCTGAACTTACTTGCTGTATCCAGAGAGGTGCACAGCCTTACTGTGAACAGTAATAATATATTACTTGGCATCTGTTGTAACTGAACATAAATGTTTTGAGTATTTTGTGTATGGTCTATTCTTGCACCAGGAGGAATCAAGATATTAAACCAAGACTAAACTTATTTAAATGATTGGCACCTGAATAGGGACTGTCTGCCTAGTGGCTGCAGATGACAATTAATTTTCAAAAATATTTTGTGGAGATCAAAAGCATTGTTTTTGTATATCGGACCCCTGAACAGAATTTTTTAAAAGTACAATAGAGCCAGGAAGATCAATTGCTGTTACTTGATTTAATACACACAGATAGGGTTTTAAAAAACACAGGGTGCTTAGGAAGGAATTGCAGTTTATTAATCTATCTCAAGTACTCTGCAACTAGGCTAAAGTGATGTGATCTAGTTCAACTGGGTGGCAATTGGCATGCGTTTCCTATTAGGTGAGAAACATGTCTCCTGATCTTTCTGATGGCTGCTCTGATGAGCAGACTCATAATGCAGTTCCAAATATTCCACTAGGCGGGTATCTTGTTGCCTCCTCAGTTGTGAAATACATTCAACGTATTTTGTTAACTGTTCTTGAAGGAGTGCAAAAAGGTATTTAGTGGAGCATGTGGCAAAATTTAATGAGGAAACAGACACTTACTATCATATATCCAACAAACTGAAAGGTTTATCAGGTACCTCCTCACTTCCCAGTAATGGTAGAATTTTTGAACTTCAGAGCAGCAAGTATAATAGCTAATAAAACAGATACTGGAGAATGCATGATTGTCAGCAAGAGGAGGAAAAAATAAATACAATAGTTTCCAAAGGAACCTTCGTATGCTACTGCAGAAGAATGGTAAAAGTATATGACTGTTTCTAGTGGTGGTAAACTATGTGCCCAATTTCTACAAAACTTCCAGAAGTCTGTGAAAAATCCATCCCAGAATATAGGGAAGTTTAAACAGTTGTTGGAGAAGAGTGAATGAAAAAAATATATAGGTGCCAGCAAATTCTAGTGTAGAGCTGATAAATTAATGCTGGGATGAGACCCTGATCATGGAGCTATTCCTAAGGGACTATTCATTTAGAAGTTCTGTCTCCACAATATCATATTTGCAACTGTTCTATGAAATTTGGTGATATGAGGAAGAGATGGAGGTACAAAAAAGGAAAAATTTAGCAATTTATTCATGGCACTTTCCACCACCACAAAACCATAATACAGTCTAGTAGTTAATATTCTGCAATGGAAACGGGATGTGTTGTGTTTCTGAAGATAAGGTAAATTTTTTTAAAGTATGTCACTGATTGGAGAGTCTTCTTAAATTAATGGCCACCTCTGTTCCTAAGAAGGTGCAGCATCTGCCTACACAGCATGATTCTCAGCGGCTGAAGGAGTTCTAATGGGGGGGAATCACTCTAGTAACAAGGGCAATGAGCAATTTAATGCAGGTCTGGTGCACTGGAAGCTATTTTCTAGAACAGGGCAGTGATCATCATGCAGACCCTAGGTGACTGAAAAGCAGCTAGGAATCATAAGAGGAAAGTGCTCACACTTTTTTAAAGTTTTAAGGGAAACAGACTTTGAATAAACTAACAGGAGAGCCACTGGTATGTTCATGGCGTGCTATGCAACTGTTTCAGGCCCTTTGATGACTTGAAGAATTTTAGGAAAGATGCATGTGAAACATAGATTTGCATCTGATTGAAGCAGTGATCCAGAAAACAGGAGCAGGTAGTCAAGAAAATGCCTAATTTGGGATGCATTGCTGCTATTGGATTGCCTAATGAAGGATGTGAAACAGATAAAATAGCTTTTGCCCTACCATGTTAAGACCAGAATCTGCTAGCATCAATATATATAATTCTTAAAATGGCCCCATCTGTGGATAATTAAATCTAGAGACTGGGGCTATGGACAGGCAAGACAGATCTTTCAGCAAACCTTTTCTTGTCCCAGGTTAGGAGAAAAATCTGAAATCTAAAAAATGAGGTGTTCCCTACAATTCTTTGCAGGTTACCCACAATGCAACTGGGCCTCACCTGGCCAGCACCACACAACTGGGCCCATCTCAGCCAGCACTAGGCAACTTTACTTGGCCTGGCCCAGTGACTGGCACTGTGCAACTCAGCAAGGGTTTTCTTGGGGAAAGGCTGTCAGAAATGGGAGAAAGCTGAAGATCAGGGCAGATAAAGGAAGGTAAGGAAGGATGGCTTGTGGGTGGGAAGGAAGCAAGAAAAGGGTAGAGGCTATGGGGCAAGGGTGGCCAAACTTGCCTAACATAAGAGCCACACAGAATAAACATCAGATGTTTGAGAGCCACAAGACATGAACAAATATTACACACACATTTTTATCGAAAAATATGCAAATTTGCCTTGTATTAACATTAAATGAGACTGCCAAAAATAAAAGCCAAAAGGGATAAAACAGATATTGATAATGATATTTATTTGTCTAATGATATTTATTTGTCTAATGATATTTATTTATATAAGAGAGAGAGAAAGAGAGAGAGGTGGAAAGAAAGAATGGAAGAGGTGGAAAGAAATATATATAGAGAGAGAAACAAAAAACGCAAATAGATGGGGAGGGAGGGGGAAAGAAGAGAGAGAAAAAACAAAGAAAGAAAAATGGGGAGGAAGAGAGAGGAAGGAAGGAAGGGAGAAAGAGGGAGAGAAGAAAGGTAAAAAGAAAGAAAGATGTGGAAAGAAAGCAAATAGATGGGGAGAGGAAGGGAGAGGGGGGAAGGGGGGTGGAAAGAAAGCAAATAAATGGGGGGTGGGAAGGTTGGAAAGAAAGCAACTTTAACTTTAAATGTGTTCTCCAACCTCCCCAAGCCAGCTGGTTTGGCTTGGAGAAAGGATTTAAAGAGACAAAGTTCAGTTGCTTTCTTTCTCTGCTCCCCCCCCACCTCAAGCCTACCCAGACAGGGGAACACTGGCTGGAGAAGGGAAGACCGATCGAAGACGCATGCCTCCCCTTCACTTCCCCAGCTGCCTTGCTGGGAGCTGCACAATATGTGTGAAAGAGCCACATGTGGCTCCCGAATCACAGCTATGGGGGATTTCAAGATGGCAAAAAAAGAAATAATGGGTGAAGGGAAAATGAAATGTCCTCCTCAAATCCTTGTGGGTCCCTCACTTGTATGTACCTATTATTGTTGGCACTAATATCCCCAAGGAAGGTAATGGATGGCTGTAAATAAATGGCAGCCCAAATTTTCTGAACAGATTGCAGAATGAGTCTTATGAGGAATATGCTGCCTACAATACACAGGAAATGGTGCAGGGGGGAAATGAAAAGGATTGTAAGAATAGAAAAAAGTACATAACATTATCTCCAAACGAGGTTAAAGATGTTACTGGAACTGTCGGGATGTTGCCAGAAGAACCACTTGAGATACTAGGAGATGCAGATAACTGATACTTTCCTGGGGGTCTTATGATTAAAAACTCATCCGTGTATCTACAGTGTTTTGTTATGGAACCACTACACAGCTTTAAAATGTGGGCTATTGTGATATTACATTATCTAAAGGGTGTACAAAGGTGAAATTGTAGTGCACTGACTACAAGTATCTCAGTTCCAACACCAGAAAGATGTTTATCCTTTACCAAGGATGGAAAAGGCCTTATCCTTGCTTGATGGATTCAAGTAGTTCACTGTCCTTGATTCTGAAGTGTGAAGGTTGCCAGACTGAAGTGGAGAAGGCTGATAATCCAAAAACAGCTTTTACTACCCCAATGAGTAACTGGAAGTTCTGCATGATGTTGTAGGCAGGGCTCTTTTTGTAGCAGGAACTCCTTTGCATATTAGAACACACACCCCTGATGTAGTCAATCCTCCAAGAGCTTACAGTAGCCCCTGTAAGAAGAGTTCTTTAAGCTCTTGGAGGATTGGCTACAACAGGGGTGTGTGGCCTAATATGCAAAGGAGTTCCTGCTACAAAAAGAGCCCTGGTTGTAGGGATTGGCAGATATTCTGGAAACCTTCCAAATGATGAAGAATATCTCTCACACAGATATCATAGCAATCTTGGATGACAGTATTTTACAGAAACTCTCAAGGATCATTAAAAAAGTATAAAGGGTTCTGTAATGTTTAGTGAGGTAAAGGTGGCTCAGAGGTTAAGACACTGAGCTGCAGACTGAAAGGTCTGTAGTTCAGCAGTTCGAGACCTTAGTGCTGCATGATGGAGTGAACTCCCATCTCTGACCCCAGCTCCTGCTGACCTAGCAGGACAAAAGCAAGGAATTGCAAGTAGATAAATAGATACCACTTTGGTGGGAAGGTAATAGTGTTCCATGTGCCTCAGTATTTAGTCATGCCGGCCACATGACCACGGAAACGTCTTCAGAAATGCTGGCTCTTTGGCTTGGAAACAGAGATGAGCACCGCCCCCTAGAATCGGATTCGACTAGCTTTCAAGCAAGGGAAACCTTTACATTTAATGTTTAGTGAAAAACAATAAATGTGGCAATCTTAAATGCAAGATCTTTTAAATAACTATGAAATATTTGGGGCATTTTATTTCATGAGTATGTGACTTGATTTTGACCAGCTGCCAGCTTTGAAGATTAGGCTAAATCAAAGGACTGTGAAAGGACAACATCGCTGGGATGTGCAGGATGCCAATAATTTGTAGAAAGGTACTCAACTATTACTAAACCTTTGACACCATTTTTTGTGGGAAGAGTACAAAAAGACAGGAATTGATACCATGGCCATAGAATTAATTTTTAAGAACCAGGAGAACAACATATTATGATGGTTGGAACCAGGGTTCTTTTTGTAGCAGGAACTCCTTTGCAAATTAGGCAACACACCCTTAATGTGGCCAATCCTCCAAGAGCTTACAGTAGCCCCTGCAAGAAGAGCTCTGTAAGCTCTTGGAGGATTGGCTACATTAGGGGTGTGTCGCCCAATATGCAAAGGAGTTCCTGCTACAAAAAGAGCCCTGGTTGGAACCAATACTCCCTCTAAGCTGTAGAGGCTTGTGAGCAAAAATTCTACTTTGTGAGCTACTGGCATTAAAGTTGTGGGCAGGTGATTTGGCTCCTGCATAAATTAGTTTCCTCTGGAGCCATCCTTCCTGAGCTAAGACAGAAATGTGTGAGCCGGATGCTAAAAACCTGTGAGGTAGCTCACACTGATTCAGCTTAGAGGGAACACTGGTTGGAACTCATTTGAAAACAAACAAGAAGTGTTGGCAATGGCTCCTGATTCCTTGTGCTATAGGCAGACTAGCTTACCCTGTGGCATCCAGCCAAAGCAAGACACTTAGTGAGCTAAAGAACAGTTGAGTTGCAAAGGTGACTGAGAGTTTGTTTACTATCTTAGCCTGAAAAGCAAACATAAACCAACCAATAGATGGGAGAAGCAAGAATATATTATTCAAGACCTGCACTGACCTACCCAAAATCAGTTAAGATTCACTTGTATGGTATAGTCAGAAATCTCTATACATAGCAGTTAAGATTCACTTGTATGGTATAGTCAGAAATCTCTATACATAGCAGAGTGCATGAGGTTTACACGCAACAGCAGCTTCTCAGTATTGTGTGTGCTAGCAAATTTACAGAGTTACAAGGAGCCACTTGTCAGTTTCAAACTAATAAAAATCCTTTATGTAAGGACCTACATTCTAGGTAGTGCAGGTTGAGAGGGAGGGATAGGATCTAATCTAATTAGCAAGATGGACGCGGATGGAGAATGCCTGTCCTGCATCCATGGTAGCAAAGATGGAGAGCGTTTGCTTTTATTTTGTGTGTGTGTGTAAGAGAAGTGTCAAGCCAGAAGGAAGGAAGTCTTGTCCCTAAGAATAGCATTCTACTTCAAAGGATAGTATCAGATAGCAGGAAGGAAAGGATGCTCTGTGTGTGTCCCGACCTTTCAATCTGTTTCTAAATCTACAGTGCTGTCTCTGAAGGCTGAGGTGGGGGACAGCATATAGACCTTCACTTCCAACAAAATTCAGAAGTATGGCTGCAGTAGTTTCAGCCCAACCAAAAATATACATGACTGCTCTACAAGTGAAGTCTGCAAGCCAATATCAGGACAGAAAATCCTTAGAAAGCAGGCAGCTGGATATAAAAGTAGGTAAACACCCAGAGGGGATGTGGAATGGTATGGTATATTTTATTTATTTATTTATTTATTTATTATTTTGATTTATAGCCCACCCCACAAGCGGGCTCTGGGCGGCTCACAAATAAGGCACATGCCGGTTTCGGTTTCGGCGTTGCGAATGGCGGCCACCTTTCGGGACGCTCCCAGAGGTGGTTAGCCCACGCGCAGTTAGGGGGGGTCTTCGCATGTGCGAAAGACCCTAGTGAGCCTTAGACAAAGGCTCCGAACCGGGGGCGCTTGGGGAGTAGCCTCTTTGCCGGCAGACAGCCGGGAAATTGAGGCTTTCTCCCCGCCCCAATCGGCCCCACTGCGTCATGCCCGCAATGGGACTTAGCAGCGCCACCGACTTCCAGGAGTGAAGAAAGCGCTATGATTTAAAATAAAAAGAAGATCTGGCATCGAATCGTGAGTTGAAGATCTATTTTGAAGCGTGAATTTGAACCCCCCTGCAAGCGTATAAGCGTATGGGAGGAGGGAGGAGTCCCCACCCCTTTTGAGAAGCGAGATCTACAAAGGGACCGCGAAGGGGG
The DNA here is from genome assembly GCA_029375565.1 of Gekko gecko. Lineage (NCBI taxonomy): Eukaryota > Metazoa > Chordata > Lepidosauria > Squamata > Gekkonidae > Gekko > Gekko gecko. The sequence continues at coordinate 64,720,119 of JAPDNY010000004.1, read as the reverse complement.
GTAGAGAGAAAAAAGTGTTGGTGAAAGTACCGTTGGGGTTTTACGGAAGATTACGACCTTATTAGCTCTCTGGGGGATGCGGCACGAACTTTGAAAAAGTAAACAAAAAAAGAAAATGTCAACGCTGGAAAAGGTCCTGCTGAAACCGGAAGAGAAGAGGGGAGGGACTTCCGGTCCGGGTAGCCTCCCCCCAGAGCTTGCTGTCAATCAACAGGAAAATGAGATACTGTGCCCCCTGCTGGAGCAAATGCAGAAAATCAACGAAACTTTGTTTAAAGTGGAAAGTGTTCTCATCAGTCGACAGAAACAAATATCGGAAACAACAAGGAAGATGGCGGAAATCGCACAGAAATCTAATCTGACTCTAAGTTTTCAGGGCGTAAAAGAGGAAGAGAAAGAAGATCTCGGATTTACCTTGATGAATGTCTTGGCACCCCTAACTGGCAGTGAAGCGAAAGAATTAAAAGAAGAGGTGGATATGGCTCCCAAAGCCTATTCCGCTTTTATGAAGAAAAATAATCTGCCAGTAGAAGGGGTTGTTGAGCATAGCAGGCAACATATTAGAGATCTAATTTCATGTGTAGTGTTTATGGAGCCCTTGAAAATTGAAGGCCAGAAATATAAGGAAAAAGAGAAAAGAGAGAAGATGGACTACATCTTTAAAACACGGAAACTTCTGAAGAGACACGCCAGCATGGAGGAGGACGCAGCACTCAAAATTTGGATTAATACAAGCAGTGAAGAAGACAGCAGCCCAGGAGAAGGAGGTGACGGAACGGAAGGCATCAAGGTCAAAAAGGACTCAATCTATAATTGGAAGAGACTTAAAAAGAAGACACCTTGAGAAGTAACTGCTCGTGTAACATCCGAAAGGAGCTGTTTAATAACTAACCCCATGGACTTTACTAACTGTACTAACAGAGATATTTTGGACTTTGCAAAGTTAAAAAGAAGATCTTCTAACCGTGATAGATGCCAAAAACAGTATTGAATACTAACTAAAACTAACCTTTTTTAACAGAAAAAAATTCACTCCATCTTTTTTCTTTCTCCATCTATATACCCTACCCTTTTCTTATAAAAAGAATAAAATTCTCTCCTTTTTAGGAGAGTTATATCAAAAAAAAATAAAAAAATAAGGCACATGCCAATACATAAAACAGGTTAAAACAACATAAAAACAATCATTTACAATATAAAGTGCTCTAGATGTTTCAGTCTTCAATAAAAAGATGGCAACTTAAAGATGATACTCCCAGTTCAGTGGTGTCAGCTCCACACAGCGCTGTCATTCGCTCCTCACAGGGCCAGTTAGTAGTGATGGTAAAGATAGTGATGGTAAAAATAGTGGCGGCTCCTACTCAAAAGCCTGGTGGAAGAGCTCTGTCTTACAGACCCTGTGGAACTGCACAAGGTCCTGCAGGGCCCAGATCTCCTCCGGGAGCTCATTCCACCAGGTAGGAGCTGCCACCGAAAAAACCCTGCCCCTGGTTGCAGCATGCCTGGCCTCCTTGGGGCCTGGGATCACCAGGAGATGTTGTGTCCCCAACCGTAGTGCCCATTGGGGAACATATGGAGAAAGGTGGTCCCTTAGGTATGTCGGACCCCGGTCATATAGGGCTTTAAAGGTAAGAATCAGCACTTTTAAGCAAATCCGGTACGCTATTGGCAGCCAGTGCAGCACTTTCAGTGCCTAGGGAGGCCCATCAACAGCCTGGCTGCAGCATTCTGCACCAGCTGCAGCTTCCAGATTTGTGACAAAGGGAGCCCCATGTAGAGAGCGTTACAGTAGTCTAGCCTTGAGGCGACCATCGCGTGGATCATTGTGGCCAGGTCACTGAGGTCGAGAAAGGGGACCAACTGCCAAGCCAGCCGAAGATGGTAAAAGGCTGACTTAGCTGTGGCTGCCACCTGGGCCTCCATAGTTAGCGAGGAGTCCAGGAGCACTCCCAAACTCCTAACCTGCGGTGCTGGCACCAAAGGTGCCCCATCGAAGGTCAGGAGAGGAAGTCCCAGCCCCGAACCACACCGACTCAGGCCCAGGACCTCCGACTTCACCGGGTTTAGCTTCAGCTGATTCAGTCGGAGCCAAGCAGCCATGGCTTGCAACGGCCGGTGCAGATCTTCTGGGCTGGAGTCCAACCGGCCGCTCAACATCAGATAAGAGCTGGGTGTCATCTGCATATTGATGACACCCAAGCCCATACCTCCGGGCAATCTGGGCAAGGGGGCGCATGTAGATGTCAAACAACATTGGGGAAAGCACCGCCCCTTGAGGCACCCCACATTCAAGAGGGTGTCTCCGGGACTGCTGTTCCCCTATCACCACCCTTTGTCTCCGGCCTTGGAGAAAAGAGGCAAGCCATTGAAGGGCAAGTCCCTGAATCCCCATGTCGATGAGGCAGTGGGTCAGCAACTGGTGGTTGACTGTATCGAATGTGGCCCACAGATCTAACATCAACAGTGCCACCACACAGCCTGGCCTCATCAGATCCTGGAAGCTAAACAGGGATGGTACCTGGATGGGAGACCACCAAGGAAAACTTTGCAGAGGAAGAAAATAGCAAACCCCCTCTGCTTAATCACTTGCCTTGAAAACCCTGTGGGGTTGCCATTGGTCAGTTGCAACTTGAGGGCATTTTACACACACAAACAAACAAAGAGAGAGTGGGGGGGTAAACCGGAGAGGAGAAGTAGAAGAGTGGTTGGAGGACTCCCACAGTTCAAGTTGGCACCAGTCTATACTTGCCCTCCACTTCTTTGCTGCCTCTGATTCAGAATATTCTCTGGAGACACAGTGGATAGAACCCCACCCAGGGCACACAACCAATTTTTCCAAGGTCATACCCATTCAAGGAGACATTTCTATAGGAAAGAAACATAGATATCAGATTGATGTTTCCTGACAATTTGAAGTGAGTTTCTATCCTTGTCTGTAGATAAGATAATCCACCAAACTCCTAGCTGGGATGCAGGTTCACCTTCTGTGGCCACCCCAAATGCTAAGGGTTCCATAACTGTGAAACCCAAGCATAATGATGAACAGGAATAAACACTACATTGTGACTTATTGAGGCTTATCAATTTTATTTCTACACAGAAAAGGACAAATTTGAAGACAATTACTCTGTAGGTGACTTGCTTGACCTGTTCAATGAAACTTTCCCATGACACCAGAAACTGAAAGAATGTCTAGGTTAAATCCTGAAACACTGAAGTTTGTCAAAGAAACATTTATAGTATATTCCTGTGCAGAGTTACTCTGGTTTAAGCCCACTGATTTCAATGACTTTAGACTGGAGTAACTCTGCACAGGTCTGCACTGTTAGTCTTTCAGATGAAAATTCTGTATGGCAGCCAAACATCGATGATACCTTAACTGAAGCTGATAGCACAATTTCATACCAGCAGTTGTCTTAATGTTACCATGGAATGTCAAAGGATTGAGAAAGAAAAGGAACAAAATGTGGCAGCATCTCAGAGTGATAAACCCTTTAGGCCAAAAAGTCAAACGTGAGATTTCAAGACTGTGAGTTGTACCCCATGATTTCTCTTCTCCTGGGAAGAATATTCCTCTGATTGAAGGAGTCTTCCTTCAATGGAATGGGTTCTTACATTGGAAAAAGACACCTCAGTCCAAAGGTGTCCCTGGATCCAATCCAAGGCAGTAAATATTGTATTCACCCAAAAGGAAGATGACTCTTTCTGCAAGACATCCCCCCCAAGAGCTGTACACAAAAAGTCCTTTATTAATATATATTATTGTAACTTCTACTTGAATTTAAGATGGCTCCCTCTTTTCTTGACAGCATACATGAAAAAGGCTTCATTTCAGGTAAATATGGGCCAAGTGCTCAAGTGAATGCTAGTGGGGCAAGTTCAGTTCTTTTTTATATTAGATGTACTATCTAAACCCATTTTAGTCTGGATTCTGAGCTGGTTTGGAAATGAAATTGACTCATCTAAATGGAAAGCTCCTGTTAGGAAAGGGACTGGTGGAGAAAGAACCTATTGATCCACCTGGATGTCCGAGCAATGTTCAGTACGGTTAGCCTGGGTATCCTTCTAGTAAATTTGGCTGAGACCGAGGCTGGGAATACTGTGCTCCAATGATTTTGGTTCTATCTTAATGGTTTGTATCTAGAGGAGCCTAATGCAGCTGTACATTTAAATTACAATGTTGGGAAAGACATTGGTTCAGTAGAAAAGAATGTAAGTCCCGCTTACCAAAGACCAAAATCACATACATGTTGTAAAGCGGTTGAAGTGTGGTTGTAAACCAACTTTACTTCACAGCCATCATTTTTGTTTATGTATTTTGTTTGAAGTCTATCCTCGCCCAGGAGGAGTCAGACTCTGAAACAAAGACTTGGTTCCTTTGGAATGGGTTGAAGAATTGGGTCCTTTTGTAATCACAACTGTTTAAAGAGGAATGAACAAAGTGGGGTTTGGACCTGACTGAATTCTTCTGTACAAACTAAACTACTGAGCTCAGTGCTGCTTTGGGGGCAAGAAGCTACCACTATAGAAGTCACTGAACCAACACTGGAACAAGAGTTGTCTCATGGTATCACAACAACTGACTTGGGTGGTAATATTATAGAAGGAGATAATATAATCCTAAAATAAAATGTTGGTTTTTGAAAAATTTCAGTTCTAGTCCCATTCCCAGTTACAGGATGAGGGAGAAAACAGCAAATTGGAAGAAAGGATGATATGGTTGAAGATGATATGGTTGGAGACACAACTGTGTTCATTGTAACCTGTCCTAAAGGATAAAGGGCTGAAGGAGCATTTGATAAGAGAGCCAGAAATGAGCTCACAAAAAGTAAAAGACATTAGTGCCTCTGAAACAACACGAGGGCAAATCAAGCACATGGCCGGGTCACATGGTGGCAAGTTCCACAGACCCTGTTGCAGAAAGTGTAACCCAGGCAACAAAGCTGAGACTTTGGAGCATCAGGATTTTCTTAGGTCATTCCCCACAATGAGCTTTTGCTTATGTTGTGGCAAGACTTGTCCCCACCACCCAGAGACAACTCTGAATTTTGGAGTAACGCATCCTATGCATGGAAATTAAATCATTATATCTCAGTCTGCGGGGGAAAGTGGAGTGTGTGAATAGTCCTTGTTGCAGCTGCAGCTGCAAAAGGTAATCAAAAGCAATGCTCCCTCTAAGCTGTGGAGTCTTGAGAGCAAAAATTCTACATTGTGAGCCACTGGCATTAAAATTGTGAGCGAGGTATTTGGCTTCTGCATAAATTAGTTGCTCTGGAGCCATCCTTCCTGAGCTAAGACAAAAATGTGTGAGCCAGAGGCTAAAAAACTGTGAACTAGCTCAAACTAACTCAGCTTAGAGGGAATACTGGTCAAAAGAGTGACTCCACTGGACACAGCATTCCACACTGTATGTGAGAGAGATCCCTATGATGTTCAAGGCTGATACTAGACCAAACCCAATGTTTCATCAGCACATAGTCTGTTACAAATATCAAGTCTGATACTAACACAGTAATTTGATACTGCATTCACAGAATATGGTGCTCTAAACCAAAATCTATCAGTATAAAGAGGTCAAATCTAATGACAGGAAAGTTGAGGAAATGGCCAACATGACCCTCCTTTTCTATCCAATCAACAAGTGTTTCAGAGGCTTCTGGGAATGATTCGATTTGATATCCTGCAACATTTAGAAAATGCCTCAGTCAGATGTCTGATAAAAACGATACTGTTTTCGGGCACGATCACACACACATTTAGACCCGCCATAGGCATGAATGTCAGATGGATTTAAAGGGCGCAATCAGACATGAACATCTGGGAAGTGCCCCGCACCTGTCAGCAACCCATTTTGCTCCGCCGCAGGAGCAGAGTAAAAAGACACCAGGGAAAATCTGGTAGTAAACAGGTTGTGATGGGCCACAGATGGACTTTCCTGTGTCTGATAGCTCCAACACACTCTCATGGCATTGGGATGGTCTGATTGGGTCATCCCGACTCTGTGCCATTGTTTTTCCCCCCTTCTCAGTATGCGCATCATTGCAAACTCCATAGGGAGCCCTCAGTGCGGAGATGCGATTCATCGATTCCTTGTTTATTAAGTACATTGGAAACAAACAGCAAAAAACAAAAACAAACAAAAGCCCTGACTCACCCATGATTGAGTCTGATTACACAGTGGTGGGCTGTGCCTGCAGCTTCCAAGGACTGTGTAATTGCGCAACTCCAAATTCCTCCAGAGGAAATAGCCTCACTCCCCCCCAACACTTTATCCCGTGTATGTGACCACCCCCTTCCACTCTCTTCCATTTGTTCTTTAAAACTGATTTCTAATTCTTCTGAAATTGAATTACTTTTAGGATCAGTTGAACTTTGAATATGAACGCAACACATTGTAGATGGGCTCATTTCTTTCTCTACGTTGCCCAACTAGCAGGGACTAGTCTATAACTAGAATATATAAGCAATCACCAGATTATATAGGATCCATTTTCATGTGTTTTTTGTATTCAGACTTGGTACATGTGCTATCTGCTAAGTGTGAAGAACACATCTCTCCTATTATATAAAAGCGTTTTGGGGTGACAGCTTCCATTCATGCCAAAATCAGTTGGCCACGGGATCTGCCACTCCAAACCTCTGCCAATGCCTAGGTGGCGCTGTCACCTGAGTCCCACCCACACTTCTGGCAGCAAGTGTGTGGCCTTCAGTGCACACACCAGTGCTGGAGACAATGGGCATGGCCGGCCTCCCTGTCACAGCCTCCAGGCCTGGCGATCCAAAGGGCGTGTGGTGTCTCCCCCCGCCATCTCCAGCTCCCATGCCACCTTTCCCCACTGGGCCACCGCCGTGCCCAGGTAGGGAAAGACCTCCAGCCGCCCCCACCCCACCCTTCCCCCCTCAACTGCTGCAGACTCGACCATGGAGGCTGCGGGCCCTTCTTCGAGAGGTGAGTCCCTGCGCCAGCCCTGGCTCGGGGAGGGGGGAGGCAGCCGCGCCACAGTTCCTGCGCATGGCTTGGCCTGGCCCATGTAGGCTGCAGGCCCTTCTTCAGGGGGGCCCTCTGCCAGCCCCAGCTGGCCTCTGGGAGGGGGGAGGCAGCCATGCCATGCTTCCCTCGCCTGGTGCGGCCTGGGCTACTTAGACGGTGGACCCTTCTTTGGGGGCACCCTATGCTGGACCCGACTGACCTCAGGGAGGGGGGAGGTGGCTGCGCCGTGCTTCCCTCACCCGGTGCAGCCTGGGCCAGGGAGGTGGTGGGCCATTCTTCGGGGGGGGGGTCCCTCCACCAGCCCCGGATGACCTTGGGGACGGGGGAGGTGGCCACGCTGTGCTTGCCTTGCCCGGCACCACCTGGCCCATGTGGGCAGCAGGGGGCCCTCCCCTGGCCCTGGCTGGGCTCAGGAAGGGGGGAAGTATCCGCGTTGTGCTTCCCTCACCCGGCATGGCCTGGGCCAGGGAGGCAGTGGTCCCTTCTTCAGGGAGAGAGGAGCCCTGCACCGCCCCAAATGAACTTGGGGAGGGGGCCATGCCACGCTGCCCTCGCCCAGCGTGGTCTTGACCAGGGAGGATGTGGACCCTTCTTGGTGGGGGGTCAGCCTCCACCAAACTTCCCAATGTCACCATGACCTTGCTGGCCTCCCGCCGCACCCCAACCAGGCAGGCCCACCAGGGTGCTCACCCACACCCTGTCTCTAGGGCCCATTGCATTTCTCTCCACAACGGGCCTTACCCCTAGTACACATATGTTTTAGTATATTTAACTTTAAAGTACACATAATCAGGGACCAAAGCTACTTCCAGATAAAGTCCTTAAAAGAACGAGGTGTTACAGCATATTTACTAGCTCACTTGGGCATAACTTCATATTGTACTAATTCTGACACCTTCTTGAACTGAATGCCACTCTTATCATTTTGGTGTTCTTGGACAACCAAAAGCTTCTGGATCAAAACTCAAGGCCTTTTGCAGGTCAGTACAGCTACATTGTGTGCTTTGCTCCACCAGAGGCTGAGTTCAGACTGGCAGTTTGCCCTGCTATAGCCGCATGTGAGCAACGTTTCACAAGTGGATTAATGGGGCTGTTCACACAGGCACATTTGTCTGGCGTTCCCCACACGTAGTCAACCTGTCATGTACCGCCTCGCTCCCGCATTTAAAAGATACCTGGTGAAAGTGGTAGCAAATCCCAGAGAGCACATTTATCCCGCTTCATTCCACTTCAGGGACATGTGAATGCTAACCCAAAAAGCCAGGAACAATCCATGGTAATAATGTCCGCCAGGTGTTTCTGCGCATAAGGTGCACTTGATTGCCCTGGAGAGGTAGCAGCGATATGATTGGATGTGCTCTGCTCTACCACCCAATGCGGTGCCGGTACAACGGAATCCTCCCCAAATTGCCCTGATGCGCTTATACGCATGAGCACATATATGCATAAGTGCACAAGCCGAATTACCAGGAAAAAGCCATTTACAGCAGCACCTCCGGGCCAGCAGTCTGAACACTCCCTCACGCCTCCTCCCGGTATGCTCCCGCATCAGTCCACGCAGTGTGACCGGGAAAACCCGGAACAGTTTGTTCTGGGTCTTTTTTGCAATGACTCTCTCCCGCTTCAAACTGCCAGTCTGAACTCAGCCTGAAAGTCTATGCATTTTCTATGTCACCAAAAAATGGCAAAAATGGATAATAAGTAGCCTGAAATAATAGCATCTTGATTCACAAACATCTCCGTAAGACAGAGCATGTCTAAGCCCTGTGCAATCGGTACAAATGCATAGAAGTGCAGAAGCAGCTGAGTTTTAATATAGTGTGCAGAAGCAGCTGAGTTTTAATTGAGTGTGGGGTGCCTCAGGGGGCTGTTTTGTCCCCGATGTTATTCAACATCTATATGCGCCCCCTTGCCCAGATTGCCCGGAGGTATGGGCTGGGGTGTCACCAGTACGCTGATGACACCCAGCTCTATCTGATGCTGGGCGGCCAGTCGCGCTCCGGACCAGAAGATCTGGGGGTCCTCCTGGATTCCTCTCTTACCATGGAGGCCCAGGTAGCGGCCACAGCCAAGTCAGCCTTCTATCACCTTAGGCTGATTAGGCAGTTGGTCCCCTTCCTCGACCGGGCTGACCTGGCCACAGTGATCCATGCAATGGTCACCTCGAGACTAGATTACTGCAATGCTTTCTACATGGGGCTGCCTCTGTCGCAGATCCGGAAGCTGCAGCTGGTGCAGAACGCCGCGGCCAGGCTGCTGCTGGGCCTCCCTAGAAGGGAGCACATCCGGCCTGCGCTAAGGTCACTGCACTGGCTGCCAATAGCATACCGAGTCCACTTCAAAGTGCTGGTTATCACCTTTAAAGCCCTATATGGCCGGGGTCCAACATATCTGCGGGACCGCCTTTCCCTGCACATACCCCAGAGAGCACTACGGTCTGGGTCGCAAAACCGTTTGACCCTCCCTGGCCCACGGGAGGCCAGGCTAGCTGCCACCAGAGCTGGGGCATTTTCGGTGGTGGCCCCTACCTGGTGGAATGAGCTCCCGGAGGAGATCAGGGCCCTGCGGGACCTTTCTCAGTTCCGCAGGGCCTGCAAGACGGAGCTCTTCCGCCAGGCATTCAATTAGGGGCCGCCGCCGTTGGAGTGCCCAGCTCGTAACGCTACAACGGTGCAGCTGCCTGAGCAGGAACACCTAGTATTTTACTACCAAGCTGGGGCCACCGGAGTTGGCGAGTAAGGAAGACCAGCTCTTCAGAGACGATGAAACATTGGCCTATTGGTTGACCACCGCTAGCATCTTTGTACTGTAAATTGTATTGTAATGGTTTTATACTTGCATTTATAATATGTTTTAACGGGCGTATTTTAATATGTTTTATGTATGTACTTACATTGTTTGTGAGCCGCCCTGAGCCTGCTTTGCGGGGAGGGCGGGGTATAAATCCCATAATAAATAAATAAATAAATAGTGTATATCACTACTTGCTCTAGGAAAGGCATCTGGCATTTTCTGCAGTGATTTTCATTGCGGTTTTGTGGATAGCGCAGAAACACAACTACAGTTCACTATCCTACTTTACAGAATAGCTTCCCTGATGTGGCCCCAGGATTATTAAAAACTAGGTCCAGGAAAACATCCCCCCCCACACACACACACAATGTTCAATTAGGTGAGAGGAAAACTGAAGGGAATAAAAGAAGCAGAACTAGCAAATTGCTTGAGATAACAATCTTTCCTTTCTCTAACTAAGAGGATTAGCTGAACTTTTCATGTTGTTGCAAAACAGACAATAAGTAAGAGTGACTTTCCCGCCTGCTGGCATTTGTACACTCAGAAGAACTCATTTTCTTAATGATACACTTGCTCACCACTTGCTTTCTCTATGGCAAAACTGGGAATAGACATGATAGGTTACGTTTTCTTTCTCCCCCTCTCCATTTTCTTGTGGTAAATGAAAAACAATACACTAAAGCGTAGATGAAGAATTAGCTGCTGTATGCCCTTTTTCCAAAACACACCTTATCTCCATGCACAGTGGTGGGATAGTGGTGCTTAAGTTTGTTTGACATATGCATGGAAATCAAAGACCAGTCTTTAAGCAGCTGAAGCCCTGTTTAGGGGAGAAACAGGAAACACTGTGAAAGATTACTGTTTAAGTCACAAAGCCCTATGACCGGTGCACATAGGCTGGCCATGCAATCCTAGCAGATACCACTTTATACTCATTGATTTTTATGGACTTAAGTGTCAGTCTGCATAGGGTTGTGCTGATAATGCCTTAAGTATCTTTTTATTGTGGATGCCATTGAACCAAGCCCTTTTTAACTCAGATTGAATTGGAGCACGATTGAAAATTTGAATATCAAAAGTCTGTATCGATTTATCAGAAAATACTGAAGTGGATGGAAATCCTTGGGACCAAGCTAGACATGATATGGGAGATCTGTCACCAGGATTGCCTGCAGAGTTTTTGTTGTTGTTATTAATCAGGTCTGCTTTAAAATTCAGGAAAGTGGTCCAAATGATTCCACTGGAGCTGGTATTCTTTATAGCAGAAAGTGGGGGGAATAGAGGTGTACCAGTAGAATCACCTTGAGTGGTATTTAGATTTGGGACACAATTTTGGAGGAAAGAATTAAACAATTAAACACACACATTCCAAGTGGCACTGGACATGTGTGTTTTTAAGTCTTTCCTAATACATTGGCTTTTAGTTTCCTGCAAAATTCTCTCCTGCTTTCTTATGCCTACTATCCCCTCTCCAATCCACATTTTTAAAAAGTCTCCATGCTTGATCTCTGCGACCTCCATTCCTATCGTTTAAAAAGATTGCATCTTGATAACAGAATAAATTATGCAAATCATAAAGTAAATACACTTTACACTTTGAAAGAATGCAGTGCCTGTTGCAGAAGTTGTTAGTTGGCTCATCATTTAGATTTTATTTTATTGTTTAAATGTGTATGGTCTAGAAGAAATCTTGAGGTGGTTTTCTTTGATATGATAGTCTGGGTTTATTTGGACAGAGGGGAGAAGGTTTACAATGTAAGTGACCTTCCAAAGATCCTTAGAAGACAGGGCACTGCAAAACTACTATTCTGAGACAAAGGGATAAGGTGGTCTTGTAACTCAAAAGTAACTGATGTCTAGCTAGCTCTGTGACAACGAATGGCTTTTGTGGCCACCTTTTTTCAAGAGACCTGAAATGGAACTGGAATGGAACACAGCAGCTTTCGAACAATACCCAGTGCCACTCCAGGAGTCAAGGCTAAAGTGTGAAGGACACCGTATCCAATTGAAATTACAGTGGAATTTGAGATAGGAAGAATGTAATTACCCAATTGGAATTTAAACTGTGAAATTAAAAAGAAATATTCAAGGATGAAGGGGCAAGGAGAATCCTTAATCTCCACCCAAAGCAGGCTGTGTGCCAGAGAACTCTTTCTGTGGAGAGGGGAGGAAAGCAAAGAACTTGTACTGGAATACAAATCTGGAATAATAATTTGGGGGAATTGAATAAAAGCAATGTTTTCAAAGGCAGCTGTGTGTTTGTTTCACAATTCACTCCTCTTTTAGTGGGGGAAGGGTGTGTCCTTCTCTTCTAAACTAAATGTGGTTTGCTGATATAGCTCATGTTGAAGTAGCTCTAGAATGTCATACTCACAATACCAGAGCCTTCAAGAAAAGAAATGAACAGTGTGTCTTGCTTTCACTAATCAACAACTCTGCAAAATGCCTCCATCTGATATGAAACAAGGTCTGACTACCTTTGTTTTTCGTGAGCTTCGTCCCTTCCAGTGAGCTTTACATACATATAAACGCCTGCATTCCCACAGCTCTGTTAGGTGTGATATTCCTCCAGGGATCTATAGATAAGATAACAGTTTTTTTAATGTCATAGATGCATGGCCAAATGTGCAATTAAATTAAGGAATTAATTCACCACAATGGAAAAACTACTGGGATAATGGAACTGTTTGGTATTATTTTGTGACCACTGGCAATATCTGGTCATGGGCTTGAATTCTATGTGGCTGAAATGCGTTTTTGTGCTTCACAGAAGCTATTGTAGCAAACATTTTTAGGGATGCCAGCTTCCACGTGGGACTGGGGATCTCCCAGAATTACAGCTTCTCTCCAGACTACAAAGATCAGTTCCCACAGAGAAAATGGATGCTCTGGAGGGTGGACTCTGTGGCACTGTGCCCTACTGAGGTCCCTGTCCTCCCCAGACTCCATCCCCAAATCTCCAGGAGTCTCCCAACCTGGATCTGGCAACCTTACCTCCCCATCCCCCACTGGTGAACAGTGGGGACCTGACAACTCTATATTTATTTATTTATTAATGCAATTTTTATCCCGCCGTCTCCTGCAGGTGGGCTCAGGGCAGGGTACCATGTGACAGCAAAACATGTAAAACCAATTTCATATAATTTAAATTAAAATTAAAAAACCCAGTTAAACTGTGTGATGGCAAGATGGTAATATATGAACCCAAGGTATATAATTGTATGTGACTCCAGATGGGCCATCAACATAATAATTGGGCCCGGCCCCCAACCAATAATACAAGTTGGTATCATCATTCATATGGCTGGATCAGGGGATCTGGTTAGAGCAGGGGAAACCAGATGTGATGAGATACCCACCGCCTTAACCAAAGGCCGGGCAGCACAGCTCCATTTTACAGGCCCTGTGGAATTGTAATAAGTCCTGCAGGGTCCTGATCTCAACTTGAAGCATGTTTCACTGGGCCAGGGCCAGAGCCGAAAAAGCTTTGGCTCTGGTTGAGGTTAGGCAGATGTCCCTTGGGCTGGGGATTGCCAGTAGATGCTGTTCCGCTGAGCATAGAGTTCTTCGGGGAACATATTGGGAGAGATGGTCCCGCAGATATGTCAGTCCCTGACTTCATAGGGCCTTAAAAGTTAGTACCATAACCTCGAACCTAATGCAGTATACAACTGGTAACCAATGCTGTTGGCATAGCACTGGCTGTATGGGTGCCTGCACAGATGTCCCAGACAGGAGGTGAGTCACTGCATTTTGCCCCAACTGAAGTTTCTGGATCAGGTTCAAGGGCAGCCCTGTGTAGAGCTAATTGCAGTAATCCCATTTGGAGGTGACCATTGCGTGGATCACTGTAGCCAAGTTGTGAGAGGAGAGATAGGGATCCAGAGGTCTGACCAGCCACAGGTGGTAAAAGGACGATCTGGCAGTATTTGTGACCTGGGCCTCCAATGAAATTGTGGCATCCAGGATCACCCCAAACTCCTCACTGTTGGTGCTGGCAATAAAGCTGCCCTGCCAAGGGTTGGGAGTTGGCGTCCGGATCTCCCCGCCCCCATGGCTCAGATACCTAGAAAACCTAGGAAATCATTTTAAAATATATGTTTACAAAAATATGTGACTTTATGTGCAGCACCTGACAGATTGTGACCTGATGAAGCAGAGGGAAACAAGCACCAACCAGGGTCTGTTGTCACAGGACTGTATATTAATGTGTTACTTTAATATGTTGCCTTAATATGAATGTATCAGTGTCCACAAACTAAATAATTTTTGTAAGCCTTGTATAAACTATTTTATTGGGAGAGTAACTTTTACTCCAGAATAAGAAAATATACAGTGTAACAGTCTTTGAGCTATTTTTGTTTGCTACAATTTATAATTCACTGTATTTCCATTATTGTTACTCACTGCCTGGAGACTGGCAACCCTATCCACTCCTCTGGAGAGAATGGCTGTTTTGGGAGGCGGACATCTTGGCTCTATACCAGCTGAGGTTTCTCCCCTCCTTAAAACCCTGCCCTCCCTAGGCTCTGTTCCTGGATCTCAGGAAATTTCTCAGCTCACCATTGGTAACCCTAAAGTCTGTGTTAGATTTAAGTTTGGGGGAATTATTAGCATAAAAGAACTTTGAAAGTCCCTTCTACCACTGCAGAGCACTCTTCCAACTCATTATCACCTCATTCTTGCTGCTTGTATAGACCAGGTCTCCATCCCACTTACCAGTAAGCTTGCATAAGATCTCAGCCTAGCCTACCTCATAGGGTTGTGGTGAAAACAAAAAGGAGAAGAACGAAGTAAGTTGTTTTATGCCCCATTGAGAAGGGTGGGGTATAAATGAAGTAAATAAATAAATAAATTTTAACTTTAGCCTTCTGCATTTCCATTCTGTTCCCACAAAACAGAGGACTGCCACCAAGTATCGGCAACATGTGGATCCCCACAGTGTACCCGGTCAGTGTTGTTGCTGTCTCATGTGAAATGGGCAAGCATGGATTTCCCTTGTGGGTACACCTTCTGCTCACACCAGTCTGCGATTCTGATACATGCTGCTGATGGGTTCCAAGTCTGTGTCAACAGAATGTCTGCAGAAGACTCTTAATTTACGTGTACAGTGAGAGAGCCAAATAGCAATGTATTAATTCCACAGTTTCTGTTTCTACTAGGTTTGCCAATTCTGGGTTGGGAAATTCCTGGAGGTTTGTGGTGGAAGACAGAAAGGGCAGGGTTTGGGGTGGGTTTGCCAGAAGGTTTGCAATAGTGTCCACCCTCCAACACAGCCATTGTCTCCAGGAGCTTTAAATCATCCATCTAAATCAATCCACCTTGAAGAGAAATGTATGAGGATGTGCACACAGTTTTCTGCTACCCCAACAGCAGAATGTTAATTATATCCCGTTAGCATGACAAGAACAGAATGTCAGACTTCTAAGATTCCATGACAGGTGGGGAAGTTACCATGCTGGAGACCAAATACGAAGACTATAGGGACTTTCACATTACCGAGATTCTGCTGGATTGAAGCCATTTCTGATTCGTCTTGAAGTAAACCGGTACAGGGCTGCCATTTCACACATGGCTTTCCCTGACCGGAAAAGAGCCGAATCAGAAGCGGTTTGGCAATTCAGATTGCACCGCTTTGTTTTCCCACCGTTTCCCACTGTGCCTTTTTTTTAAAAAAAGGTTCGCTTTAGAGCGCTATAGCACTATAGTGCTATAAAACAACACTGCAGGCATTCCAATGGGGTTGCTATGATGCTATTGCGCTATAGCGCTATACTGCTATAGCGTTATAGCACTCTAAAGCGAACGTTCAAAAAAAAAAAAAAGCCAGAGATCGCCCGTGCGGGCAAAAAAAGGTGGGAAAAAAGCGTATTGGATCCGGGAGAAGAAACTGACAACTACTTGGAAGCGGTTGACAGGTAAAACGCTTCAGCCCCGTTTCCTGAACGGGACAGAAGTGATTCTGTGTGAAATTACAAATATATTCTGGTAGGGAACCGGTTCTAAAACAGTTCTGTCTGAAATGCCAGACCAGAAACCATTTGGGAACCGTTCCTCTTCCGGATTATATCATCTGTCTGAAATTCCCCCCTATGTAGGAAGTGTGAAACTACACATAAAGAAGAATCATTAGTGAGAGTGCGGGAGTCTGAGGCAAGTCTGAACTATATCATGGGGAGTTCTACAGGTCTGCTAAACCTCAACATGAAACTGCAGCCATTTCTAGAGAAATCCATCACACATGACAAGGTAACATCCAGGTTAGACTACAACAATGGAGTACTGCAGGGGTCTTTTGGGGGGGGAGCGCACCGGAGCGCAGCTCGGGGAGCTCAGGAGCCAAGCCCCGCCCCCAGCCGGCGTCCCCGGGAGTCTTTCAGGCAGCCGAATGTCAATTTCAGCTCCATTATATCCTATGGGCCATTGAAGTCAATGGTGAAAACATAGGATATATTCTGGGGGCTGGAGGGGAGGGTTTGAGGGAGAGGCTCCAAACTCACAGGGTAGCTGATGAAGCCTCTCCCCAAGATACCCACCTAGTTTCAAGAACATTGGATCAGGGGGTCCAATTCTATGGACCCCCAAACAGGTTGCCCCTATTCCCTCCATTGTTCTCTATGGTGGGAATAAACTTTACTTTTTTCCCACCATAGAGAACAATGGAGGAAATAGGGGCAACCTGTTTAGGGGCCCATAGAATTGGACCCCCTGAACCAATGTTCTTGAAACTTGGTGGGTATTTTGGGGAGAGGCTCCATCAGCTACCCTGTGAGTTTGGAGCCTCTCCCTCAAATTCCCTCCCCTCCAACCCCCAGAATATACCTTATGTTTTCACCATTGACCTCAATGGCCCATAGGATATAATGTGGCCGAATTGCCACTGAATTTCTTTCATTCCCTCCTTTCCTTCTCTTTTTTTCCTCTTTCCCTCCTTCTTCTCTTCTCTCTTTCTTTCCCACCATCTTCTCTTCTCTTTTTCCTCCTTTCCCTGTTTCCCTCCTTCTTCCCTCTCTTTCTTTCCCTCCCCTTTCCTTCTCTTTCTTTCCCTCTTTCCTTCCTTCTTTCCTTCTCTCTACTCTCTCTCTTTCCTTCCCTCTTTCCTCCTTCTGTGGCCCAACTCTCATAAGGAGTTTACACTTTAAAAACCCCTTCTCTCTTAGCTCCCCCACCCAGATCAGCTGGGGAAGGGAAGGGGAGGCTTTTGAAGATGCCTCCCCCCCTTTTGCTTCCCCTTCTGACATCACTTCCGGTGATGTCAGGGGGCGTGGCATATGCTAATAGCCTAATAGCTCATTAGCATACCATATGCTAATGAGCTCCTGCAGCTGTTTTTCTACGAAAAGACCCCTGGAGTACCGGATCTGCTTCAAATGCTGGTTCTTACCTTTAAAGCCCTATATGGCCAGTGTCCGGCTTACCTAAGGGACCACCTTTCCCTGCACGTCCTCCAAAAGGAATTACGGTTGGGGAGTCAAAATCTCCTGGTAATTCCAGGCTACCAGGGCTAGGGCGTTTTCAGTGGCGGCTCCTACCTGGTGGAATGAGCTCCCAGAGGAGATCTGGGCCCTGCGGGACTTTGCACAGTTCCGTAGGGTCTACAAGACAGAGCTCTTCCACGAGGCTTTTGAGTAGGAGCCACTGCCACCACTATTCCATCACTGTTATTTTCCATCATTGCACCTCCACCACCAGTGTGTGGGTACCATTGAAGTGCGAGATGTCCTGGGATGAAGATGGGATGGCTGTGTTACTGGGAGGTATGTTGCTGATCTAGAACTCATAACTTTTCCCATCTTGTAACCAACGATTCTGTGACATCTCGAGCACTGACACTTTGTGTACTGTATTGTATTGTTTTATTCTGTTTTTATCTGTTTTAACTCTGGCATTTATGCCTCTTTGTTAGCCACCCTGAGCCTTCGGGGAGGGTAGGATATAAATCTAAAAATAAATAAAAAATAAATAAATACAATAAAAACATTCCCTTTGGGGGGGGACTGTCTTTGAAGATGGTTTAGCAGCCAGAATGTTTTTTTATATATAACTTTCTTATTGCTTTTTCACTACATACTACAAAAGGGAAAGGCGTGGAGCAATCTAGTCTGAAATACAAAGCTAGGCAAGGATCATGTTACAATATACATAACTTGTCTCGATGCTTCCCCCACACTTAAAATTTCAGGAATGAAGTTTAACCATTACATTTTCAGGATCAAACCAGTACAAGCATAGTTTAGCCAGAGTATGTGCATCCTAGTATTTTATAATTAATTTAAAAAACAGGCTTTCAGTATTAAGCTATTTATCATATTTTCCCTCTCTATGTTTGCTTTTGTCAGAAATTATTCTGACTTTAAGAAGTTTAGGAGCAGCCGCTCCTTTCTCAGATTCAGAGTCTTCTGAAGAGCTGTCCAATGAGCTGTCACTGCATCCTGACCTATGTTCGTTGTTTTCTTCTGTTGCGTTATTATCCTCTGCTTTTCCTTTTCCTTTCGCTATTGGATGGTGCCATTCCAAAAATGTCTTTGCTTTTGCAACAGAGTCAATCTTTTCTTTTTTCTGTTTGTAGTTGAAGATAAGTCCTTCTGGCATTATCCATCTGTAGGGAGTGGAGTTTTTCTGTAAAAAAGATATCAGATTTTTATATTGTTTTCTCCTCTTTCTTATCTCAAATGGAATATCCTTTAAAACTCTCATTTCTTCTCCTTTGATTTTTAGGGTTATCCCATTAGACGCTTTCAATATTTTGTCTCCTGTTGATCTCTTGGAGAACTTCACAAAAACTTCACTGGGCAGTTTATTTTTCTTAATAAAATCTGAATAGGTCTGGTACACCATATCCATATCATTTTGTAAGGATTCTGCTTTAAGATCTGTCACTGGGGCCAAAGCTTCGCTTAAAATCTCTTTCAAGTTCTCCCCTTTTTGCTCTGGGATACCTTGACATCTCAGGGCATATGATGATTTTTTAATTTGTAGTTGTAACAGCTGTTCTTTATCAGAGGTTCTCTCTTTTTCCACTACTTCCAGTCTTTAGTTTATCGCATTTGACTTGGCTTCAACTTTTTTCAACATTTTTGCTGTTTGTTCTGTTTTTTTTGCTGGTTTCTTTCAGTAGTTTTGGAGAGCATCAAAATTATTATTAGGATTGGTCATCTAGTCCAGCAGAGGGCATAACACCGTAGCTAACATATTAGGGAAGTCAGTGGTTACTTCCGGTCTTGAGGGCAGAATCACTGAGCTGGCAGTTCCTGGAGAAGGTCTCATCCTGGCCACTATTTTATCTGCCCAATGCAACATTGTTTACATAGAGAGAAAAGTTCTTTTAAGTCTCTGAAAGTCTGTTAAGTCGTGCACTTCTTAGTATTCCGCCCACTCCTCAGCTGGATTAACGCTTTCCAGTCAAAACCGTCACTCTCTGCCCCTCGTACTCGCTTTCTCAATAGCTTTTTCTGTAAAAAGCTCCCTCCTCCGCTGCATTAACTTGTGGCTTTGGGATGATTATCTGCTTGAGCACTTGACTGATTTGAGAAGATGCACATTCACGCTTCATTCCACACTTGCTTCAGAAACGTGTGGAAAGTCTCTAAGTGCTAGATCACTTGCTCGCTCACTCTGGTGTGTGCCTCTGTCTCCATTACTGGTCTCGCGGCATCGGGACCTGTCAGAGCAAAGAAGAGACTTGATTCCTTGGTCATCACCTCAGAAGAGGCACCCCTCATGTCCCAGGCTACAAACCCTCTCCAAGGGCTCTAGAGCCCCCCGGAATCATCCGGGACCCCTCCCGTCCACCACGATCATGGGCTGCTCTCATCGGAGCTTGATGGAGCACACCCGCCAGCAAGTCACCAAAACCAGAAGCTGCCGCAGCCAGAATATTAAAAGAGCCTCACTGTGATTAGCATGTTTAAGCCAATCTTATACCATTTATATTCACTTCCAACTTGTTTCCAGACCTGACCTGACTTTTAAAATAATGAATAACTTGGATTCAAAGTACCATCTCCAACCATTTATTTTTGCCTGCACTTTGAGATCAGTTGGGTCAGTTCTGCTGTGAGATCACTAATTGTCATAGATATACTTGGATATACCCATCCTAAACCCTTCTCAGCCATCACATGTCAGTTGTGAAACTCCATTCCTCAGGAGCTTCAGAGTGACCTCTCACAACAGACTTTCTGGTAGCCACTTCTGGAAGGCCTTCAGTTAGGATTTTATGTCAACCTGGGTTTTTGTTTGTTCCCATATGTGTGTAAGTGCATGTGCTTATCAATGCAGTCCTAAATCTTTTAACACTTCAAAGTCCACTGAAGGCAGTGGGCTTTATTTATGTACTATGCCCAGTTCTGAGCATCAGAGTTTGAAAGGACACTGACAAATTTGGAAGGATTCAGAATAAAGTTATTAAATGCTTCTGGAGAAATTATATGGAGAGTGAATCGGTTGTTTGCATGCTGCCTAAACCAATTCTGCCTAGGATTCCACTGTCAGAATGTTATAAGACTGTGTTTTCTATGTGTTTCAGATTTTGTAAGCCACATTGCATGAACCAGTTTTAAACATAAAATGGCAGGATATAAATTACCTAAATAAATAAAACAATAATATATAATAATAATACCATAATAATAAAAATGGTCTCTCTCTTTCTATCTGACTTTTTAAAGTAAATGTTTGAAAATAATCTGTTTACCTTCCTACCTTAATCTTCTGAGTTTTGGTATGCTTGGTATGTTTGTTTAGGCTACATGAAACCAGCTGAGCTAACTCACTCTTTTTCATAGGATTTCACTACAAGATTTGTAACTTTTAATAGCTTTCTACTGAATTCTTCCAAATTTCTTAGTGCCCTTTCCAAACTCTGATGCTCAGAAGTGGAAAGTGAACACAGTATGTAAAATGACGTCTGATTGTAACAGAACAAAGTTGTCCTGAGATTTGGAAGCAATGCTCTAATACAAGTAACCAGGAAGATCTGAATCCAGGAAATCCAGGATCTGGGTGTGAAGGTAATAGCTTTCCCAGTTTATCAGCTAGGGATGCCAGCCTCCAGGTGGGACCTGGGGATCCTCAGAATTACAGCTCATTTCGAGACTACAGAGATCAGTTCCCCTGGAGAAAATGGATGTTTTTGGAGAGTGGAATCTATGGCATTGTACCCCACTGAGGACTCTGTCCTCTCTAGGTTCCATGTCCAAGTCTCCAGGAGTTTCCCAACCTGGATCTGGCAACCCTGAAGGATTATTTGGTTAGCAGAGTACTCAAGACACATAACACAGCAGAGTCTTTCTGGTTTGTGTGTGCTGACAAGAAACAAAGTTACACACTGTGCCTCTTTATATTTGCAAAACTAATATGAGTCCTTTATTGTAAGGAACTCCATTCTAGACAGGATAAAGTAGAGATAGGATTCTAATCTAGCCTAACTAGCTAGGATGGATAGAGATGCAGAGAACATGTCCTGCCCTCATGGTACTAAGATGGAGAAGAGTAGCACAGTGTGGAGAGAAGATATCAGACCAGAAAGAAGGTTCCCTGAGAGAAGCAATCTACACAGAAGGGAAGGACAGAACAGTGTCCTGGTCTCCCTATCTCTCTGACTCTCTTATAACCCCCCTTTGAAGTCTGAGGCTAAGAAACAGTGCAAAGCAGGCCTGTAGCTACAGTGGGGCCTCCCAGGGCCCGGCCTCCCGACTTCCTACCATGACTTTTGGGAAGCGGGGGAGGCTGTGCACACCTGCACTTCAAGCTTTGAATTTGTCCCTTTAAATGCTTTGGGGGAGAAGCAGGGGCTGCACACCTGCACTCCAAGCCACGAAGTCACGGCTTGAAATGCAGATGCATGTGGCCTCCCCCCTTTCTTATGTGAGTTTTTTTTAGCTCAGCCTACATGGATTTTTAATTTAATTTTTATTTCAGTGCCCCCCAACTTCTTAAAAGCTCCCCCCAAAATTGAAAGAAATCCTGGCTATGGGCCTGGTGCAAAGTCCTTCACTTCAACAAAGCCTATGCCTCCAACCCCCACTGATGGCCAAGGGAGACCTGGCAACCCTAATCAGCCCCTTTCTAGGGTCACCAGCCTCCATGTGGGGGTTGGAGAACTCCTGGAATTACAAATGATCTCTAGACCATAGTTACCCTGGAGAAGATGGCTGCTGTGGAAAATGGTCTCTGTGGCATTACATCCTGCTGAGGTCCTACACCTCTCCAAATTCTGTCTTCCACCCCCAAATCTTTAGGAGTTTCCCAGCCCAGAGCTGGCAACCCTACCCTTTCCATAATATTAGAAGTCCACTGCCTCTGAACAGTTCTGTTATCTGACAGTTAGATCACATGCTATGAAATTGTCCAGTCTCTTTTAAAAGCCACATCAGTTAGTGCCCATCAGCACATCTTGTGGGAGCAAATCCCTTAAGTTATATCTGTTCTTTAGTTGTAGATTTTCTGGGCTGTATGTCTGTGGTCTTGGCATTGTAGGACCTGACGTTTCACCAGCAGCTGTGACTGGCATCCTCAGAGGTATAACACGGAAAGATGGAGTACTCTCTGTTTCAAGGTGAGAAGAAAAATGGTATGCAGATAACTTATATCTACTCAGGAAGGTGGGGTAGGGTTGAGTCATTATCTTATAGGAGTTCCCCAGGCTGTGATATGCTAATAGAGGACCTTTCCTGAGTAGGTTCTTTTGCATATGGATTGGATGTTGAAATTCTAATCTTATCTGTAGTGCTGTTGTAAGATGTAGAGCATTTTGTGTTTTTCAGGACAGGAAACCATGCCATATTTATTTTTAAACTCTCTTCTTTCCTGTTGAAATTGTGTTTATGTTTATGAATTTCAATGGCTTCCCTGTGTAATCTGACATCGTAATTGGATGTGTTGTCCAGCCTTTCAGTGTCTTGGAATAACATACTGAGTCCTGTTTGAGTTAGGCTATGTTCAGCCACTGCTGTTTTTTCAGGTTGGTACAGACTGCAGTGTCTTTCATGTTCTTTTATTCTTGTCTGAATGTTACGTTGTGTGATCCTGACGTAAACCTGCCCACAACTGCATGGTATGCAGTATATTCCTGCAGAAGTGAGGGGGTCTATTCTGTCTTTTGCCGATCATAGCATCTGTTGTATTTTTCTGGTGGGTCTGAATACTGTTTGTAGGTTGTGTTTTTCATAAGTTTTCCCATCTCCTTCCTGTACCAGTATGCTTTCTAAAAATCAATTGCTGTGGAGCACAGGCAGAATAATGCTGTTGCAGTCTTCCAGTTTATGGGCTTCCTAGAGGTAGCTGGTTGGCCACAGAATGCTGGACAAGATGGGCCTTTGGTCTGATCCAGCATGGCTGTTTTTACATTCTTAAGGACCATACACTTTTGCTCCAGATGGGAAAAAGACAGTACCAGCACACTTTCCTACCTGCCTCTTCTCCTCTCCCTTCATGTGTGTACACACACACACACACACACACACACACACACACACTCATTCTGGACATCACAGTAGAATCGTGTGGACGGATTCCCCTGGCATCAAAGTGGTATTTACCTGTTCCAGGGAAAATATAGAGATAACTGTAAATTTCACCCCTGCAGGACAAGTTACACTTTGGGAGAGGATTTCTTTAGGAAACCAGCAGAAGAAAGTTTTCCTACTGAAGCACCACATATCTGTTTTGAAACACTGTAATTTTTGTTGTGATTGGCTCCACCCACCAAGCTGTCATTTTGTGACTAGCTCCACCCACTGAACTTGCATTTTGTGACTGGCTTCACTCACCTAGCCACCATTTTCTGACTATCAGCTGCAAAGGCTCTTGGGAAAAAAATTACATAGCTCCCTAGAAGAAGAAGAAGAAGAAGAAGAAGAAGAGGAGGAGTTTGGATTTATACCCCGCCCTTCACTGCCCAAAGGCGTCTCAGAGCGGCTTACAAACTCCTTTCCCTTCCCCTCCCCACAACAGACACCCTGTGAGGTAGGTGGGGCTGAGAGAACTCTAACACAAACTGTCCTTGAGAGAACAGCTGTGCTAGAGCTTGTGACTGACTCAGGGTCACATCAGCAGGTGCAAGTGGAGGAGTGGGGAATCAAACCCGGTTCTCCCAGATAAGAGTCCGCGCACTTCACCACTACACCAAACTGGCTCCCTAAAATATGGACAAGTCTGCCCTCCATGAGACAGATGAATATGCTCAGTGTGAGTATCTATCTGGTCCATATGCTTCACAGAACATTTATTCCACACATCCCACCAATGTATCCTAGGAAAGTATTTGAGTAAAGTCAATAACATAAACTCATTCTGCATCTGTGCTAAAAGTAATCTTTTGATGGGGTTCTTTAGGTTCTGCTCCTCCATTCCTTTATCCAGGCCTTCCCTTTTCAGTCCCTTTCTGAAGACCAGTGACAGCACCTTGCAGAGTTTCACTGAGACCTGTATTGCTTTGAAAGTTAGCCATGTAAGTTGACCATAATTTTTAATGAAAATTCCACTAAGATTTTTAAAAAAACATTTCATGTTTTGAGCTGGGTTTCCAACCATGGTCAGTTTTTTAAAAAGTATACTCCTTTTTAAAAGATATTTATCCATGTGTATGTTTAACAAAGCTTTGCATCCAAATTTAAGCGTTAAAAGTTATATATTCTGTGTTTCCAGCAGCAAGAAATTGTCTGAATTGTGCCTTCTAAACTGGTAGTTTGGAACAGAAAAAGAAAAAAATTCAAGTGTATTTCACTGACATTCTGAAACAAAATATAGTATTTTGGGGAAGGTCACATAATTTGGGAGTGTCCTAATAATTTTAGCAAACATGGAATTAGTAAATAGCTGTACAACTTAATAAAAAAACAAGTATTAGATTAAAACTAGTGTATTTCTACTGAATTAATTTGAAATATACTGTATCAACTGCTTCAGCCTCACTGGTTTATAAACTGGGATACCTATTTAATTTCTTGCTTTTTTATTTCATGTTAGTCCAGTTTAACCTGCATCAGAGGAAATGAGAAAAAAACACATTTGTTGTAGGCATGCATAGAGCTTTGTACTATCTATGAGTGGAGATAAACCATTATGAGTATCTTTGCAGAAGAGAGCATTTATTTTCTGAATGAGGTTTTCTTTAAAGATATAACAGGCCACTATTCATTCAACCACCTCTAAAGAGAATGGAATGTTCTATTATTTCACTTTTCTATTCCTTTTCTATTCATGGAGGATTAATTTCACTTTGTAGCTGAAGAATAGTTGTCTTGCATATGTTCTTATGACTGGTGCTTTTTAGAGGCCAACTAGATCAGCTGCTGCTTACCAAAGACGTATTTCTGGTTGACTATTATATTGAAAGATGTATTTTAAAATGGAATTTAAAGATGACTGCATCCACACCTGTACAGATAGTGTAAAGCCAAGGCTACAGTGCTGAGTGGATGCTGAAAGCTCAAGTATCTGCCCAGCTGTAAAGATCCTTGAGGGATCCTGTGCAAGTCAATCATAAGCCACCTTGCAGGGTTGTTGAAGGGCTAAATTGCTGCACTGACTTCCTTGACAGAATGGCAAACTGTAAGTTATGAATAATTTGTGCTTCTCTGCCAGAATGAAAAATGAAATGGGGGCAGGTTTACTTTATTTTGTTTCCTCTGAATCTAATACTATCATTAATCTCACCATCCTCACATAATATTATACCAGCCACAACAGATACGTAAATATATAGTCAGGTAGAAGATGCAGCAACAGCAGAAGAACAGAAATGGCATAGGTAAATATCACACCTACAGAGAGAAAGCAGGGATGCCTGACTCTACTTTTAGGTGAGTTTTCCATTATTACTCATGGCCTGCATCTTTTAATCCATTAATCAAGTAAAAACAACCTGGCTGCTTGATAAAGCGGTGCCTGCATTAGCCTGGTGATGCAAAGTGCCACCAAACTGCAGGTGATTTATAGCAACCCCGCAGGGTTTGAAGGCAAGAGATGTTCAGAGGTGGTTTTGCAGTTGCCTGCATCTGTGTAGCAACCCTGAACTTCCTTGGGGGTCTCCCATCCAAGTACTAACCAGGGCTGACACTGCTTAACTTCCATGGTCTGACAACACTGAGCTAGCTAGCTTGGGCCATCTAGCAGATTAAGAAAAAATATTTTGTATAAGAAGTTGGTTGTATATGAAGTTAGTGTCTAGGAAACTAAGCAGAGAACCAGGCAAGCGTTGGGATCCAATCTTGAGACCCCTGTGTGGTGTAATGGTTAGAATGACCTGGGTTCAAATCCTCATTCCCTTATGAATCTCACTGAATCAAACACCTCTTCTCAGACTAATATACCTCACAGGTTGACTCACAGAGAGATCTGTCTGAGCAAGAACAAACAGAAGCCTTGTGGCATCTTAAGGACTTCGTAGCATGAAGTCTGACAAAGTAAGCTCTAGTCCACTTCATCAGATCAGATTCTATCAGAGAATAAAACATTATTTGTTTAGAAGATGAAACAAGGCTCCTATTTGTTTTTGCTACCACACAGGATGTCAGGATAAAATGAAGAAGGGAGGAGCAAGTCTGCCATTTTTTAAGAAGAGCAGCACAGTAGATAATAGATACAGGGAAATCTAGATCTGCCAAAATCATCCTCTTTAGAAAAGGCTTTGGGTTCCTGGTATGGTGAAGTAATCTTATATTTGAAAGGTTTTAAAAGGGTGTTATGAGCTCTTTGTTGTTTACCTTTTGGTATAATTTTGATGCAAGCTGCTGCAACCGACTTTGGCTGAGCCTACAAGGTCACAAATTTATCAGTTAGTCAATCACACCAATACCATGATCTCAGTCAATGGTGTTAGGCCCACTATCTCACAATCTCAGCCCTTCATCTGCAATATGAGGCAAAACGTGAAATGTAGGTCTAAGTCTGGCCAATGTCTGGCTGGAAGACTCAGTAGGATTCTCTGTGTATGCTGCTTTACTATGGAACTACCTTTTCGGGCTGATGCAAGGATTACCCATATAAGGTTTGTGAGCTCTCTAAAGATTCTAAATTGCCATATAAGTGCTCCACTTTATTATTCACAGGATCAGAATTTTGGTGTAGAAAACAGAAGCAGGAAAGTGTTTAGTGATTTGCCAACCCTTCAAAGACTAGCCCTATGGAGATGTTGCGAATCAGACTGCCACAGCCCTTCCTCCACAAGTTAATTGGAGCTACTGATCAGCTTTAGAAACTGGCAACACAGGGTCTCCACTCTGGAGTGGAGGGGACATGGCTCTGTGGTAGAGCATCTGTTTGGCATGCTGAAGGCCCCAGATTCAATCCCTGGTATCTCCAGCTAAAAGGATCAGGTGGAAGGTGATGTGAAAGACCTCCACCTGGGACAGTGGGGACCCAGTTAGTCTCAGAATACTGACATCGATGGACCAAGGACCTGATTCAGTATAAGGCAGCTTCATGTATTCATGTGT
Organism: Gekko gecko; assembly: GCA_029375565.1. Taxonomy (NCBI): domain Eukaryota; kingdom Metazoa; phylum Chordata; class Lepidosauria; order Squamata; family Gekkonidae; genus Gekko; species Gekko gecko. Next base: position 64,692,894 of record JAPDNY010000004.1, on the reverse strand, counting down.
GTGCATTCACAGATATAGCTATTTTAATTTTACAAATACATTTTATGTCCTTAATATTTTCTAGCTCTCATAAAGTTCATACTGAAAGATACAAAGGATAATGGATCCAGGAATCTAGACTCTTCAAAAGAGCTCAAGAGCTGCACTTGTTTATTCAAATGAATACCACTGCAATAGGGTTTGCTTTCCCCCTGCCAAAGATGCCTCTGCCCATCAGGAGTGTGTGGCTATTTACACTATAGAAGGAAAGGCAGGAGCAATGGTGGGATTTCGCCATATGATATTATTAAACATGATCCTCCAGGGGGGAAAGGCAAGGGAAGGAGGGAGGGTTCTTTTGTGTTTCAGGGTTTGTTGTTTTTTTAAAAAAATCCTTGGACAGCTCCTGTTATGGCAGTTAACAGTGACAGCTGTAAATAAGAGGCAATTGTAGAGAGGCTGTGCTTTGCCATCACTGCAGTGGTTTGACAGTATCCTATCCCACACACCCCACAAAACACAAAAGAATCACAAGCAGAAGTTGATTCAGTTTCACATCTCACATGTAGGGGAAATGCCGAGGTTTTCTGAAAATTGTCCTACAAACTCTTGCTAGGTTAGAAGGGAAGAAATAAATTGTTTATCAGTATTATCTCTATAGTGGAGACAGTGTGTGTGGATTTGATTTAACAGGAAGTGGCTTAGAAGTGAAGGGTTCTGTATTATTATCCCCACATTTTAGAGGGAGGCTGAGAATGACTGACAAACAGTAGTATTATCATCATCATCCTGATATTCAAGGTTAGTACTGCATGTCTTAGAGCAGGGGTCCTCAAACTACGGCCCGCGGGCCACATGCGGCCCGCCGAGGACATTTATGCGGCCCGCCGAGTGTTTATGCCCGCCCCCCCCCCGCCCGGAGCCTCCTCCTCCTTGAGGAGCGCAGCAGCAGCGCCCCGCGGCCTCTTTCTTCCTCCAGCAGCCCTGGACGGCAAGAGTGCCCAGGAGCTGAGGAGGAGGAAGGGGCGAGCAGGCTGGTCGTGGGGGAGGGGCGAACGCGGCGGCGGGGCGAGCAGGCTGGTGGGGGGGGAGCCAACGCGGCGGCGGGGTGAGCAGGCTGGTGGGGGGAGGGAGCCAACACGGCGGCGGGGCGAGCAGGCTGGTGGGAGGGGAGGGGCGAACGCGGCGGCGGGGCGAGCAGGCTGGTGGGAGGGGAGGGGGCGAACGCGGGGGCGGGGCGAGCAGGCTGGTGGGGGGAGGGGGCGAACGCGGGGGCGGGGCGAGCAGGCTGGTGGGGGGAGGGGGCGAACGCGGGGGCGGGGCGAGCAGGCTGGTGGGGGGAGGGGGCGAACGCGGGGGCGGGGCGAGCAGGCTGGTGGGGGGAGGGGGCGAACGCGGCAGCGGGGCGAGCAGGCTGGGGGGGGCGAACGCGGCGGCCCTCCAACGGTCTGAGGGACAGTGAACTGGCCCCCTGTTTAAAAAGTTTGAGGACCCCTGTCTTAGAGTGTGTGATCTGAAGAAGTGTGCCTGCACAGGAAAGCTTATACCCAGAATTAAACTTTGTTGGTCTTAAAGGTGCCACTTGACTCAAACTTTGTTCTCATACAACAACCCTCTACAGCAGCATCATTATCCCCAGACTTCAGGAGGGGATGCTGAGGCCAAGAAACAATACAGTAAGGTTGCTATTGCCATCTTAGAACAAACATATTACCCATGAGGGTGGAGAGACTTGCTGAGCATGAAATTTGTACCTTAACTGCCAAGAAAACTCAGCGGAATTTATCGGGGTTAATTTCCAACGGCACACGCATAGGGATGTGGACTAACGGTTGCAACCCGAATGAACATGCTGTGGATCGGGCTGGACCTGTGCAAATAACCAAGCAAGGGAGGGGCACAAGAGAGTGGCTCCAGTGTCTCTCTCTCACTCACGCAGGGGTTGGGGAGGAAACCGTGAATAAACAAAATACCTTAGCTCAAAGCTTCCCAAAGTAGGGCAGTCGTCTTTTGGGAACGAAGCGGAGGGGGATCCCAAAGACCGAGGGGTGCAAAGCTAGCGCAGGCTGACAAGTGGGCGACCTTACTTAAAAACAGAACCGCGCACGCCTTTACTTTTGGGTTATCCATTCGCAGAGAGCACCCCCCAGTCTTGCAGAGGCTTTCTCTTTTGCCACGGCGGGAGAAACCGTGCGCCGTGCCCGGAGTTGGCACCTAAGCCGAGCCTCCGTCCGTCCTACCCCGTTCTGGCCCGCATAGCAGACGCCTGCGAACCAGGGGAGGGGAGAAGTCGCTCATGCGCACCGCCTGCGTCAGGCTATAAGGGAGGGAGAGGGAGCGAGGCACAGAACTGGCGCTTGCGCAAAGAGCACGCGAGGAGGGAGGGGAAAGTCAGGGAGCAGGCGAGCAAGGGAGGGTTTATCGGGCGGCCGATTTTGATTAAAATATTCAAAATGGCGGACGGAGGAGCAGCGAGTCAAGATGAGAGTTCGGCGGCGGCGGTGGCGGCAGGTAATCATTACTGCATTTTACATATTCATATTCATACTCGCACACGCGGCCCCCCCCCCGCCGCCCGCCTTCCCCGCTTAGCATAATTTATTAGTACTCAGGATTATTATAATTAACGGCGCAGGAGGGAGCTGGGGGGTAGCCGCCGTGCGGGGAAAAGCGAGAGGCACACAGACACACGCGCGGGCACGGGGGGCAATGGGCACTATCCCCCACCCTCGCCCTCAGAGCCCCGCTCGGGCAGCTAGGCCCAGCGCGGCCGCCACCACCGAGCCGTTTTACGTATTTGTACTAGAGCCGCAGAAGCAGCCCGAACGCACAAGTGCGTGTGAGGGGAGGGCACAATAATGACCGCGGGGGGGGGGAATTGCAGCCCTCTTTGGCGGACGTGGGACCCTCTCCGCTTTCCTCTGGACCCCGGGTGGAACCGCACCCCCTGGTGTCGCATTGGGCGGGGGAGGCCGGCCGAGAGGGATCCCTGCCTCTGGAGAGAGCCGGGCGGGGGGTGGTCCGAGCACCCGCTTCGCAGCCCCCCCCCGCGCGCCTCCCCACGGCGGCGTTACTTCCCCGGAGGCCGAGGCCTGCACGCCAAGGGGTGCTCTCGGGGTTGTGCTCAGGGTGGGGATGCGTGGCCTGAGGGAAGGGGGGGGGAGCGCAGGCTGACCAGAAGGGATATGCTCGGCACAGGGCGTATTTTTTGTCTAGGGGCTATTTTTTTGGCGGGGGGGGGAGAGTGCCTTTCTCGCGATGCCCGTGGGGGAGCGGAGTTGCCCGCCACCGGCAGATTTTGAGCTGCCCTCCCAAACCTTCTGACATGGAGGGATCCATAACGGTTTCTTTTGGGGGCAGATCACGGGTATGGTGGGGGAAGGACACTTCACAGTGCCTCGTTCCTCTGTACCCATATATTGGGTGGCGGGGTCAGGGTTGTGGGGTAGCAGGTTGGCTGTGAGCTGAGAGTGCTGGCTTCTAATTCTCTCCCCCCACCTCCTTTCTCCGCTTCTTCTCTCTCATTTGAATAATGTCTAATTCGGGGAGGTTTATATTATTGAAATGGCCGCCTGGTTTTCCCCGCCTCTCATGTTTAGTAATTCAGGCCTTTAATAACAGCCACTCAGAGTCCAATGCCGTGTTTATATTTTACATTCGCCCCATGTGCTTTTGTGGTTCAATATGATTCTTCTTTCTCGCTCTCTTGCCTTTTTACATTTTCTTGGCAACGATCAGGGCCCTGAGATCAAACCCAGGCTGTGTAGAGAGAAGGGAAGAAAGCTAGGCCCTGATTCCTTTGGCAGATGTTTAGGCCTCACTCTCTGCTGCTTGATTTATTTACTAATAACCAAAATGTCCCCCTCCCAGCCCCGGCAGCAAAAACAAAACCCTCCTGGGGCATGAGCAGCATCAAATCTCCTCACAGCTTCTCTCTTTTTCTCTCACATGCCTCAAATAAGAGGCTTATTTTTAATTTATAGCAACAACAGGACTTTCTAAAGCTTCTCCTTGCAGATCAGTGTATGTGTGTGTGGGGGCTTTCTTCACTCTTTGTTCTGATTGAGTTTTTATTGCTACCTCCCCCCCGCCCCACATTTTTCATTTACAGTTTTGGGTTTGTAAAATCTGTAGTACACTTAATTTAACAATTTAGTGTCCTTTTGTGTATTGAGCTCTATGAAGCGGTGATGGAGTGGATGACAGTTAAGACATTGCAACCCACATTATATATATTGTTGTGATTTCCAAAGGTGATACCAAAATAACTTAATATCTTGACATTTAAAATAGAAGTGATGTGGACACTGTGGTTGTATATTTAATTGCTGGTGGTGTTTTGTCTCTGAAGCAGAAGGATGTATTTTAACAAGATGAAGACTGGTGGCAGTGATATTGTAGTAGGACTCAGTGCTCTTTTTTAATTATTTTAAAGGTGGTATCTTTTAATACAGTGTTAGCAAACTTGACAGATTTATATAATTCTCATTAGTGGCCATTCTCCTTAATCTGTGGAGGAAAAGAATCTGACAGCAGAATGTTTTCCAGTGTCTCTATCTGATTAATATTAAGCAGTTCTTGAAGCATGACTATGAAGAAGGTGTATACAAGAACACATAGTACTCTTGTAAATTTCATTAAAATATTTTGATTTTAAAGTTATTACTGGTATGTCTTTTTCTGCTCTCAGAAAATACAAAGCTGTAACGTCATAAGAGGAGCCTGTACAAAACCATTTCATAGACCAGCAGCATGAGGTTGGCTGGGTAAAAATGTAATATGATTTTATGCCTTAGAAACATATGTTCCTGCATCCATTTCACAATATGTGGTCAAGCTGATGATGTCACTGACCAGAGGACAAGGTGCAGTTAATTTGATTTATTGGCCTGGAGTTAGGTGTTGTAGTGAAACCTTCTCATAGGGAAACCATTTATCTGAGGACAATTTCCTTTATAGCTGCAATTTAACCACTGCTGAGGCTGTAGATATTTTATCCTGGATGATGAAAATGTACATCACATCTTGCAAACAAAATCTCATTGTAACTGACAATTTAATAAGTTTTAAAGGATGGCTTGCTAGATGCTGATTTTGTGGTGTTAGGAAGTGCCAGAATTTTATAAGCCCAGCATTCTAGCTTTCTCATTTTAGATCTGATAGTTTCGTGTGCCCAGGGTTGTTCAATAACACATTGAACATGCTGAGGCTAGGGAAGTAGCCCGTTACTATAACTTATGTGGCATGAAATGTAGACTAGTATTGTCATTTTTCCCTGATGCTTTCTTTAGCAGGGTGGAAGTTTATTTCTCATTGACTGTTGATTCTGATATCTAACCAATCTGAAGTTCCATTATAACACTTGTATGTGGGAGAGAGTCTCCACTTAGTTTCTTCGTCAGTCTAGATAGTATGTTTATTATTCTATCCTCTCAGCCCTCTTTTTTTTAAAGTCACTGAATGAGCATTTTAAGTGATCATGGTCTTTAACTCAGAATATATCAGAAATCTAACAGAGTTGCACTATTGCTGTTTTGGGTATTGGTGGCTGTGAAACTGACATGATTCTTGGTAGGGCTTATACTAGCAGCAGAATGTTAATTGCACTGACAGGAGAAGAGTCATAGTAATGTACAATTGGGTAAGATTAAATGCTATTGGTTGGTAAAGTTTCTAGCTCTTGTGATGTCATTTACATTCTATGTGATTTCTGCTGGGATATTAATTGGACTGTCTATATTAATTGGACTGTTTTAATATTGTGATTTTAATTGTAAGCCACTTTGAGTTGGGCTCTGAAAAGGCGACTCAGAAATATCCTAAATAAGTATTAAAGAACATGAAAATTTTGATTCTGTATATAGTGTGCTGGAAAGAAACCACATGTGTAGGGTAAAATTCATGGATAAGTTGTGCAACTTGCTTATCAAGTTTCCAAGATAAAAGCACCTACTAATTCCAAGTAATGTTTAAAAACTGTATTGAAACGGCATCATGCTAGCCTTGCTGTGGCAACATATTTCATGATCTAATTATTTTGGACTGGGCTTAAGAGAAGTCTGTGTTATGATGTACACTCTTCATGAAGCATAAAAGCACTGGGGAACTTCTTGAGGAGGGGTATTTTGTAGAGTAAAATCCACCAGCACTGTAGAACATAGGAGTGTCCATCCTACCAGTGGCCTCCATCACTGCCTCTGAGCCTGCTGAGGGACTGTAGCTCCAGTTATGTAGTGTTCCTCTTAGTGTGCTGTGGCCACTTCTGAATTATTCCACCCATTGCATGCCAGGAAACTTTGAGGCAGCCAGATTACCTATGTGGTATGCAAAACCAATTTAGTGTCTGTAGTATCCTGGGGTGGCATATCTAGTGTTGTGATGCGCTGCATAGACTAAGGATCTCTCTTTAGTTTCTTTTTCTTTGCACCTACCTCTTGGGGGAGATATATAGCAGTTGTTTATTCTCACAGTGCAAGTACAGCTGAAATGAATTATTTTATTGAACTAGTTAGGGCAAGAGTGCCCTACTGCCATAGCATATGTAAGTGCAGTCCCAGTGAATTGTGCAGCTTATGCATTTGCCTCCCCTTGAGAATGTCCACAGTTTAGAAAACCCTGCCATATGGTTTTGCAGTATTTCCCAGTTCAGCTTTTAGTATTATTTACACCTTCATGTTAACCTATGAAAACTCATTCTTTGAACAACTAAAGTTTATCTATAAACACAGTAAACATAGATACAAACTTTTGGTATTTTGTAAAGAATTAATTAAATGATGGGTTGAGCATGGTACTGAAATACAGAGCTTGTCCTTATGTAAGTAGATTGACTAGCCAGGAGTTCCAGAACTGTTGTGAATAGGATTTGCGTGTAGTTAATGCAGAGCTGGCTCAGGCTAGCTTGATTTCATCAGATCTTGGATAGCCCTTGGATGGTCAGCAATGGGAGACCACCAAGGAAGTCTAGGACTGCTATGTAGAAGCAGGAAATGATGAATCACCTCTGTCATCTCTTGCTTTAAAAACCCTTTGGGGTTGCCATTAGTTGGCTGCGACTTGATGGCCCTTTCCACCACCAGTGTTGTGCTGAGGTTGCATAGTGCTAGCTGTGAATATAGCTTTGTGCTTAAATATATGCCATCTGTGTTTGATGAACGGCAAAACAGGTGAACAGGTATACTGGTACGCATATCATGGAAGACTTTGCATGTCTCTTGGGCCTTGGCAAATTTCAGACTATACTAGATGAGTCGATACTTTCACTTTTAAGTACTGCTTTGAACAAGAATTGACAATTGTAATTCTTCATTTTTTCTTGTTCTTTGTCTTTTCAAATTTATCTTAAAAATGTTTTTCCTTTTCTGTCAACTGATTCTTAAAATTTGAGAAGAATTCTGTGCTTGTCAGGTATAGCAGCTTCACCTATGAAGATCATATTCTGTGAATTTGGAAACACCAAGGAAATTATATAATTAACAAATAAATATAATGTTAGTGAAAAACAGCACACTTCATGCACTTTGTATTGAGTATTCTGAGTTAAGATCAAGAATGGGGTAAACTTGAATGATAAGGCATAGTATAAGGAAGTTATTGACAGTTGCACTATTCATTCAACTTTATTAAAAGTTTAATTGCATAAGATATTTGGGGGGGGGAATGATTGCTACTTCAAGTTCTGTTTTTACTGTCTTGATATTGCATTAGGCCCCTGAACTCCACCCCTCAGTCCTTAGACTCTTGATAAAGTATAACATCCCTTTTAAGTTCCTCTTTTTTGCAACACTTTAAAAACATAGTGCTAAAATCCTGACCGTATCAGGATCAAGGAGTAAAGGGAAAAAATCTTCACTTTTCTTGTGATTTATAAATCCACACATCATGGTAGCTCTGGAATAGTTTGAAATTTTTTTTGTAATAGATTTAGACAAGTTTGTGAAATTGAATATGCACATTGTTTTGATCTTTGTGTTGTAACTCTCAGTGCTGCGTAAGCTTCCCACCCTGCAGTACATCAAGCATCTAAACACGGAATCAGTGTGAGAAAGACACAGATGGTTCTGTAGGTTCCAGTATATCCAGAGTGCCCACTGTTGCCTTTTGTTTTAATTGCTAATATTACTTAAGTTCTGACTTTGCTTACTTGGTTTTTCAGTAAATGACTGCAGTGGTGGTTAATGAAAAGTGTCAGTGGTATAACACAACAACATTAAAGGGGAAGAATGGTAGTTTGGCTAGAAACTGGGTGTGTGTTGAGAGGGCCATAACATTGGGAATGGGGAATGAGGGATAATAACCTATTCTGGGCAATTTGGAGTACTGTCTTTGCTCCCAAACTTATAACAGTTTAATGACTGTAGGATTATGGGGGGAGGGCGTATCAGAATGAAGAGGAAAGGGATGTTCCCATGGAAGATTGACACACGGCATGTCCAGAATGAAAAATCAGTAAGAAGATAGTGTGTATTGTTGAAATGATATCAGCTTGGTGTCCAGAGCATAATGACAGTGTGATCAAAGTGTGGAAGGTAAAATGACAAAGCACAGAGTGGAATGACAGTCCTTTGCAGTAGCCGACAGTGTCCATTCTGAAATACCATAGGATTATTATCCCATGGGCATCGCATTAGATGTGCAATGACAATCTTTTATTACTGTTTTACCCATCTTACTTCAACTTCACCGTGGGTACTGTTGTTTCCCTCAAGGGCCCTTATTCCTATGTCATGTCTTATACTCATTTCTCATGCTGTTGTCCTTCCAGTTTAACCACTTCTTCATGTCAGAGTCTCCCTACCTCCCCCTTTCCTTTCTGAATTCTCAAATTTGGATTGAATCCTGTGATCGATGAAATGCTCCCTTTCTGCACTGACAGCTTCTCTTATACGCATTCATACTTGTTCCTCAGGTTCCTTCTAGTGGTTATTCACTCATTCATTCATTCATTTTATTACAGCCTGAGTGAAGGCATCAGAGAGGTGTTAAGACCAGGGAAGAAAAGTGAACGAATTACAGGAGATAAATAGTTTCCCCTGAAACCTGTAATGGAAAAATTGGGAAAAACTGCTTAGGAAATACCTGTCTTTTGGAATAAGGAGTGCAACACAGAATTAAGATATATTGTTAGTAAATTTATGCTGCTGCAAATCTTAAATGCCAAAATTCAAATATTTGTTTTGTATGTTTTATAAGTCTGTAAGTTGGTTTCCTACACCAGAAAGAGAGAGGAAAAAGCTCTCAAAGCAACTTACATAATGGAATAAGGTAATTACCATTAGTTAAAATTTCAACAGCAGCCTTTGGTGGTATGGTAATGTCAGTAATAATAGCATAGTAGCTGTATTTGGCTGGGTTACTAAGTAGTACAAAGTGTTTAAATGCTTGTAAAATGTTGCAGCATGGAGAAACGTTTTTCTGTATATGGAGCAGTCTGAGCATCTACCAAGCTCATTGTTCCTTTAATATGATGGAAGAACATTATGGACAGCAACTTCTGACTCTTCTTGTATCCCACACCTCAGATTCCTCCATCTTTTGTATTGCGTAATAAGCAGGTGACTGTTTGAATGTGGACACACACAGGCAAGGAACAGAGCAGTATGTAAGAACACTGAGAAGGAAGTGACCCATTTTGGAAGACATGAAGCTTAAATTGAAAGTTCAGAATTCGAAACTGTGAATCTTACGGAGAGACTTTCTGATTAGAGGAGTGAACTGGTTCACATTTTCAAGCATGTATTTGCTGGGATGCTGCAAAGGATAAAGTATGAGCTCAAGTTAGCTAACTTTCTCACATTTATATATTGCAGGACTTAACTGGAAAACATGTAGGATTTAAATCCCATTGCAGGAGAAAACATTAAAAGTGTTTTAAATAAGTAGGATACTGAAAGATTCTTGAAAACTGTCAGGTAGTCGGTCTGTTCACTCTTAAACAGCTCCAGTAAGAAGAACATAAGAAGAAGGCAGGTATTAGCAGTTCTAAAAAGATGACTGTAGCCATTATGAACAGTAAATGTGTGTTTAAGTTGCGGTCATTGTCATTCTTAAGTTCTTAATTTCAATCATGAAGACTTTGTATTGGTACTACTTATACGTACAGTCCATAGGACTGTCATCCAGTGAGTTTCAGGAAATGTGTTTTTGGCATTCAATATGATTACACAACTCAGACTTTAACTGAAACTAATAATGTCTGGACCAGTAGTACTCACTCTGTGGTTCATGCAGAGCCATATCAACAATTACCATCAACCAAAAGAGTGAAGTGACCAAATTGTACCCTGTGAACCACCACAAGCACATACCTGCATGCTGTAAAATATAACCATTACATATATAATGTTTTTAATTAACAGAGTACTTGTAAGCCTGTAGGATTGTCTTTCCCACCAATGTTGAACCATAGCCCAGATCTTGACAATTTTTCTTTTGCTATAGGCTCCAACTCAGAAATTTAAGTGTCAGACTAATTTTTTGGCCTTCTGGGTTTTGTATTTTAATGACCATATTTTCTACCACAAAACCTGAACACTTCAGTTTCTTGTAATATTATTCAACCTATGATATGACTGAAATGTTGAGGTACAAAATTAAATATGGGGGTAACCTGGTTGTTGTCCTAATGAAATAATTGCTGAAAATACTAGGAGCTGCAGTGAAATTGCTAGGTGCCATGGCTATCTGTTGCCTGGAGTTTGTTAAGCCTTACTTTAGCCAGACCTTGTGTATCTGGAGTGATGGGAAGAGTTTCATTCTCTGGTTTCTCACTTTCACTTCAGCATGAGGCATGGTGGCCGAGAATGAAATTCCCAAAGTGCCTGAAGGATAGCAAGCTGGTTGTGGAGAAAGGAAAGTAAAACCACCCCACCCTAGTGTGGCCATGTTGCTCTTTTCCTGGGTGGCTGCCACAGTAATGGTGATGGTTGTACTCTCCCTTCTGTTTGGCCAGCTTGCTCTCCTGGCAGCTGCCCTGGTGTTAGGATGAGAGTTCAGGAACTACAATGTTTCTGTGTGATTATGTGGGTGCTGGAGAGGACTGGCTATTTATTTACATCCCTGGTATGAGGCTCACAGCTTATCTGTCCTCCGGTTCCTGCGCTGGTGGCTGTTTCAGGGTAGGAACAGTCAGAGATTTAAAAAGAGTTTTAAAAAAGTAGTAACTAGCCAGCCTGTTCAGTAATTTAACTTCATGGAGCTCCAGCAAAACATTTTAGATGGCTTTGCCACTCCTGTAATCCTCATTGGAGATGGTGCCCCATTGAAGATGATGCCCTCGTGACTCTTTAGGTAGGCTGTTCTGTATTATTTGGGCTGGAAAGGGACCTGTAGTCACTTGTTTATGTAGGGCAAAGTAAAGAACAGCACTTTAAACTGAGCCTGGAAACAAATAGGCAAATCATGCTGTTTCTTTAAGGTAGGTATAATGTGTTTGTATGAGTTGGTCTTTGATAGCATATGGACAGCTGCTTTTTACATAAGCTGATGTTTGAGTTGTCTTATAGCATAGCCCCATGTAGAGTGCGTTACAGTAGGCCATCTTCACAGTAACATCAATCAGCATGGCCAAGTCAGCTGAATTCAGAAGTGAATATAACTGACTGGCAAGCTGTAATTGCTAGAAGGCACTCTTAGCAGCAATATGAATCTGCTTCACAAACAGAGAGCTTGTGACTGTCCAAGGTCACCCGGAAAGCTTCTGTGGCAGAATGGCGGTTTACACCTGTGTTTCCTAGATCCTAGTCTGACACACCACACTGACAACCTTACCTCATACAGTTTAAGCAGATCACTCCGTTAAAAAAAAATCAGCCCTACCTGTTGGAATCACCTCAGTCTTGTTTGTATAAAGTTATGGCTTACTCTGTTCTATCTCCGTGATCACAACCTTAAACCGAGATGCTGGTTCAAAACAGACACAGCAGGTTTAAATCAAAGGAATATAGACCTGGGTACTATCACTTCCTTAACAGCTAAGACCATGGCTCTGAACAATCTCATTCAGTAGTTAGCTATAAATATCAATGACAGTATTGAACCCTGTAGAACAAAGTTTGAGTCCAGTGGCACCTTTAAGACCAACACAGTTTTATTTAAGGTATAAGCTTTCATGTACAAGCACAGTTCACCTTGAATAAAACTTTGTTGGTCTTAAAGGTGCCACTGGACTCAAAACTTTGTTCTACTGCTTCAGACCAACACAACTACCCACCTGGATCTATACTGAGCCCTGTGACAGCCCCCACCCAGAGGAGTCCCAAATTCTTCCTCTGAATGCACACCTTGGATAAAACTTTGTTGGTCTTAAAGCTGCTGCTGGACTAAAAGTTTGTTCTGCTTCAGACCAGTGTGGCTACCCACCTGAATCTGTATTCATCTGGATGAGAAGGACTAAAGCTTTTTGAGAACTACTCCTTTAATTCCAGCCCTGTAATCCAGTTCAACATAATAGAAATGGTTGTCTGTCCTGGAAGTCACAGGTTAGTCCAACTGGTCTAAAGGAGAGGGGTTACCTGCATCTAGTTGTAGCAGAGATTATCCACCAGAGCTCTCAGAACTGCGTCTGATCCACAAACAGGTTGGAAACCAGATTGGAATGGTTCAAGGCTACATGTATCAACAAGGTACATCTGAAATTCTGCTCTGAATAATGATTCAGCAGGCATTACAATGTAACTTAAATATAATTTTTATTAGGTGTATTTGTAACAGTTGCTATTTTAAAGAAAATGTAGCTTAAATATCCATATTTCATTGGAAACAATGCACTTTGTTTTGATAATTTCATTATTGCAGAATTGTATTCTTCAGCACTGTGAGCTTCATTGGCACACTTTAGTGCTGAAAATTTGTGTAATGAATATCCATTATATATATATTTAAAAGTAGCACAGTGTGTACGGTAGATGTTCAGTAAGACTTTGGATGGAGACTATATTAGCTTGTCTGGTGGATGGTGCCTGTTTGCAGATGCACAAAGGAAATACATGACTTTAAACAAAAAATGCTTGATTTTTCAGGTGCCTTTGATGCAGTAGGCCACTGTATATTGGTGAGATGCCTTGAGACCAGAGTGGGTGTTAAATGGTGCTGGTTTTGTCTTTATTTTGGTTTGGGTGAGCACAAACTTCTCAATGATAGTGAATCAGTGGGATGGGATTGAATTTGTGGTGTTCTATAGGGATCACACCTTTCACCAGTGTTGTTTAATCCTCATGTTAATTCCTGAAATTTAGAGCTTTGAGGCTGGGTGTCATCAGTATGCTAATAACAACCAGTTCTGTTTGTTTGGATAAGCCACCAGAAACGGCACCGTGTGTTTGGACAGTGCCTGGATGCCACAGTCAAGTAATTGAGAAACAACAAGCTGCAACTGAATCCAGAGAAGGCAGAGGTGTTGCTGGTTATTAAGGCTGGTGTTCTAGAGGGGACTGTACTTCCAACTGTATTAAAAAAATGCTTATGGTAGTTACACCCCAAGAATTCTGAGCCTGTGAAGTCATTCTTGGAATGAATGTGCTGAAGCTCGCTACCTGAAGATGCTTGGTGAAGGTTCAACACTACTTTTGGAACTGTACAGTTGTTGTTGTTGTTCAGTCACACAGTCGAGTCCGACTCTTCGCGACCCCATGGACCAGATCACGCCAGGCCCTCCTGTCTTCTGCTGTCCGCTGAAGTGTGCTCAATTTCATGTTCGTTGCATCAATGACACTGTATAACCATCTCTTCCTTTGCCGTCTCTTCTTCTTTGACCTTCAATCTTTCCCAGCATCAGGGTCTTCTCCAGTGAATGCTCCCTTCTCATTTGGTGGCCAAAGTATTTGAGCTTCAACTTCAGGATCTGGCCTTCCAGGGAACAGTCAGGGTTGATTTCTTTTAGGATTGACTGATTTGATCTCCTTGCAGTCCAAGGGACTCTTAAGAGTCTTCTCCAGCACCATAGTTCAAAAGAATCTATTCTTCGGCACTCGGCCTTCCTTATAGTCCAACTCTCGCAGCCATACATTACTATGGGGAATACCATTGCTTTGACCATGCGGACTTTTGTTGTCAGGGTGATGTTTCTACTTTTTATCATGCTGTTTAGGTTTGCCATCGCTTTCCTGCCAAGGAGCAGGCATCTTTTAATTTCATGGCTGCAGTGATCTGGGATCCCAGGAACGTGAAGTCTGTCACAACTTATACGACTTCCCTTTCTATTTGCCAAGGAGTGATGGGACCAGATGCCATGATCTTAGTTTTTTTGATGTTGAGCTTCAAGCCCACTTTCGCGCTCTCCTCTTTCATTCTGAGCAAGAGGCTCTTTAGATCCTCTTCACTTTCTGCCATCAGAGTAGTATCGTCTGCATATCTGAGGTTATTGCTCTTTTCCCCAGCAATCTTAACTCCAGCTTGTGATTCATCCAGGCCAGCATTTCGTTTGATGTACTCTGCATATAAATTAAATAAGCAAGGTGACAATATACATCCTTGTCATACTCCTTTTCCTATGCTAAACCAATCAGTTGTTCCATAACTGTACAGTAGGTGGCAGATAAGCAGAATTCCCACTTCATTTGAAATCATCAGTGCTGTCCCAGAAGCACATGTTAGCTAGGTGTGGCAAAAGTGTTGCATGTAAATATTTACTATCCCCACCTGATAATTTAAGTGTCTTGCTAGAGGCTTTCAAGCAAATGCCAGCCTAAATGTCTCTTACAGGTGATCTCATCCTGAATTAAATAAGGGATAATCTGACATACTGACAACCATGTATTTAATAGCATTAGGGAAAAGATTAAGGTATTTGCTCTCCTACTTTTAAATGTAAAGGGCAGAAAGCCAAACAGATGGGCAGATACTATTTGCTTAGTACTATACATCCCTCCTCTGTATTTTGGGGTAACTGATCCCAAGTAGGTAGAAGAAATATGTAAAATGTCTTCCCCATAAACATCATACTCTAGATATTCATTAACAGTAAGGAAGTCATTCAATTGTGTATGATGTTGTTTGTCCTAACTTGGATAGTCCAGGCAAGCCCGATCTCATCAGATTTCAGAAGCTAAGCAGGGCCAACCCTGGCAAGTGTTTGAATGGGAGATCTCCAATGAATACCAGGGCTGGGAGGCAGAGGTAAGCTAAAGTCACTTCTCTGAACATTCTCTATGCCCGAATATGAGTCACCAGAGGTTGCCATGACTTCCAGGCCATGGGCATGCACACACACAAATAAGTGCAAAAATACAAAAAAATATAGATTTGTTTCTTTACCAGTAAATACTATTCTGATCCTAGTTACTAGGAAAGGATCAAACTCTAATTGGTTAAGGCAGTTGCATGCAGACATCACAACAAATAGGAGGTGGATTGGCGATTTCTTAACCTTTCTCACTCTGATACACTTGGGTTTCTCTTCCCACAATCCCTGGAGGCAGAAAATTGATTGCACTTTCTATCTCCAGAGGAAGGAGGAGCCCGCCCTCAGTCTTTTTTGCACCTCTTCCTGAGAGAACAGTAGATTTAGAGAGCTCCTGAGATTTTCCTTGAAGAAGAAGAATAAGAGTTGGAGTTATACCCCACCCTTCCCTTGGAGTATCAGAGCAGCTTACAATCTCCTTCCTTTCCTCTCCCCACAAAAGACAGCCCGTGAGGTAGGTGGGGCTGGGAGAGTTCTGAGAGAACTGTGACTGATCCAGGATCACTCAGCTTTGCTGCATGTGCAGGAATGGGGAATCAAACCCGGTTCTCCAAGTTAGGATCCGCCACTTTTAATCGCTATACCAAACTTTAAGGAGCTGCTTTGGTTGTACTTTGTTTTTCTCTTTCCACCTGTGTGCCTTTCGGTGTGCCTTTTCCTTTGTTTAAAAAACAAACAAACAAACTTTGTTCTTCTGGTCTCCTCTTCCCCAAGGTTGTTTGCTTTTTGCCCTCTGCTTCAGTCATGGTGATGTCTGCAGCTGAGGTCTCCAACCATAGGACCTCTGAGAGAGAGTTGGGGGAGGTGATCCCCAGTCAGCAGAGTAGGAAATCCCTGCAAACCTACTTGCCCAGTCATCCCGCCATGGCAGAGCTCCTGGAGAGAGCTGTAGGCTGCAAATTGCCTGTTTAGATCGTGAAGAAGCAGGCTTGTTTTTTTGGTGCCAAAACTGCGCCCTGTATCGGCCCATCAGGCTTGCTCAATGCAGCCTTCTGCAGCTCTCGGAGTGGTGAGTCGAAGGGAGACAATAGCTCCTCACCAGGGGGAAAGTCAGGAGGGTGGCGAGCCCTTAGTTGTCCCACCTGGGCTAGAACAATTTGTCTCCAAGGAAAAAGAGCTTCTTTACCCTTCTGAAAAAGATAACGCAAGTCCTCTTCCCACCTCATCTTCCCTCTCCAGTCAAACACTTTCAAAAAATTTAGAGTCCAGTGGCACCTTTAAGACCAACAAAGTTTTATTTGAGGTATGAGTTTTCATGTGCATGCACATTTTTTCAAATATTCCAAAAATTTGAAAAAGTGTGCATGCACACGAAAACTCATTCCTCTAATAAAAAACATCTTCCCTATTAGGAGCAA
Source organism: Gekko gecko (assembly GCA_029375565.1). Lineage (NCBI taxonomy): Eukaryota > Metazoa > Chordata > Lepidosauria > Squamata > Gekkonidae > Gekko > Gekko gecko. The sequence continues at coordinate 64,676,379 of JAPDNY010000004.1, read as the reverse complement.
TTCTGCATTAGAAACAATTATTCAAATTTCTTAGACTACAGATCTGAAGATAGGATTCCCCCTTAGGCTCTGAGGATTCTGATGCAGATCTGGATAAAGAGGAAGGCCAGTTGTCTGAGGACAAAGTCCCTCAATAGAGCAAGCCAACTCACTGCGTTTTTTCTCACAAGGAGCTTCCCACTTCTTACCTAAGTCATTAAAAATCCTACAGCTTTCTGCCCCTGAGGTAGAAATCCCCAAGGAAGAACAGGATGATGATGACAATAAAGGGACTCCTGAGGTAAGAGACCTGGGTTCAAGTTTTCCCTTCCCTTCCTTTTTAAAAACTGAGATAAAAAAGGAATGGACAGATCCTACCAATAACTGTTTACATTCTGGACAGGCTAAAATAATGTACTTTTTTCCTCCCAAGGTAACCAGCTTACTGAAAGTTCCAGTGGCTAGCTTAGCATTAGGGGTGGCTCTTCCAAAAGAAGGAGAGGGCACCCTTAAAGATCCCAGTGATTGAAAAGCGACTCAGCTCTCTGCAGAGCCTATGAGGCCATTGCTTCTCCATTAAAGTTTCTGTTGCCACTTCTCTGATGTGCAAGAGCCTGTGGCTTTGTAAATTGTCCCAAGAATACCCAGATTTAAATCAGTGCCTGTCAAGTTACATGCACAATCTGGAGAGGGCAGCAGCCATCATGTCTGATGGTAGCTTGGACACGATCAAGTTCTCAGGAAGGACCATGGCTTTCACAGTGGTAGCCAGAAGACATCTCTGGCTCAAATCCTGGAATGTGTCCCCCTACCGGAGCTAGCCTGATGTAACTTTTGTTGTTGCCAGTGTTCTTCTTTACTGGAGGCTGGTGCTTGTGCTGAACTGTTGTATCAACTTGTGGCTCTAAAGTTAGGCTTGGATTTGGTCCACAACTGCCACTTGGAGTCTGATTTAAATTGTAAACGTGTTCTGTAAGGATGAAAGTACAGTGAACCAAATTTTTTCTGCCATCTGTCCTCCCTTTTATAGGTGAACAGCATGACCTTCATCTTGTCCTTGGTCTCAATTAAGATGTCCTCTAGGCTATCTCCAAATAGCTTGCTACCCAGGAAAGGCCAACATGCCACATGAAAATTAGAAAGGGAATCAGAGATCTGTATTTAGCTAACAAAGTAGCCCCACCTAAATAAAAGCCAATATTATTTGGCATTTATTCAGGCGTGGTGAGTGAAGAGAAGGGGTTTAAAGACTCCAGAGAGAAGGGGTTTAAAGACTCCAAAGGGAAGGGAAAGGCTGGCTGACTCCTCTTGCAGCTCAGTTTAAACCGAGATGCAAGAGCAAGCCCAGGATTGGCCAGGGTGGTGGCAGCTCAGAGCTCCCGCCACCCCGGCTGATCCTCTCCCAGCCCAAGTCTCCATTTGGGGGGAGAGAGAGCACTCCTCGCACAGGCAGATCCTGGGGCCAGCTTCTTCTGTGGGGCGGTTTAAACCACCCCGCAGATGAAGTTCTCCCAGGCAGGTCTGTGTGACAGGGAGGGAGAGCCCTCCCCACCTGCACAGATCCCATCCCTGGCTGCTTCTGCAGGGGGTTTAAACCATCCCATAGAAGAAGCCCTGCCAGGCAGCTGGGTCTGTGTGGCGGGGAGGGCTCTCCCTGCCTGCACAGATTCTGGGGCTGGTTTCTTCTGTGAGGCAGTTAAACCCCACAGAAGAAGCACTCCCAGCAGGGATTTAAACTTTAGATGTTTGCTGGGTTGAGTTGCAGAGTCTTGCTGCAGCGGCAGTGCAAGATGAGTCAACCCAGCAGGGATTAAAACTTTAAATCCCTTCTCCATTATACCCTAAGAGGACTGTGGTCCCTATAGAGTATAATGGAGCCGAATATATTCAGGTTTCCCAAGTATTAATCTGAATACCAATACAATACCAATACTGGTTTTTCGGGAATATTCTGGAATATGAATATTTTCAGATCAAAAGTTCCTGAATCCAAAGTTAGCAGATTTTTTTTCTTGTACACCTTTAGACTTGGGCAGAACAACAGCTGGCCTCTCTCACAGTAGAACACATTGAGCATAGCAACTGTTCAAGCAGATTGGCTCAGCTGTGCCAGGGGGAGTGGTCCCTCAGCCAGGAAACATTCCAGTCTCTGGTTCTACATTTCGGCCTACCACGCGTAGATCTCTGTCTCCCCAATCAATACCAAAGACACCCTCTTGAGACACCAGTGTTGCCAAGCAGAGCAAGTGGATGTTCTGATATCCCCTTGGCCATCAGGCCTTCTTTATGCCTTTCCCCCAATACCTTTGAGTCCAAAGGTTCTGAACAAAATGAAACAGGAGAAGGCAGAGTTACATAGGAACATAAGAGAAGCCAATGTTGAATCAGGCCACTGGCCCATCTAGTCCAACACTCTGTCACACAGTGGCCAAAAATACCACGTGCCATCAGGAGGTTCCAGCAGTGGGGCCAGGACACTAGAAGCCCTCCCACTGCTGCCTCCTCCAGCACGAAGAATAGAGTGCATCACTGATGGACTTCTGCTCCATATGTTTATCTAATTCCCTCTTGAAACTGTCTATGCTTGTAGCTGCCACCACCTCCTGTGGCAGTTGATTTGCCTGGCCCCATTCTGGCCTAGGAGATCTTGGTTTTTAGCCTGCTGAAATCATCAATTCAACCTCTGTGGGAACTTGCATTGTTGTCCATTGTTGTCCAGTATGCTAACCCAGGTCCCATCTGTCATCCAGATCCAGCTTGGGTTTGTCTGACAAGATGGAGATTGAGTAGCAAGTGCTGATTGCACAGGCTTTCTCCGATCAGGTCATTCAAACCATGACGGCAGCCACTTCTAGAATTTACAACAGGTCTTGGAAGGCTTTTGTCAGATGGTGCAAGAGGAAACGCCTGTAACCAGACACCCTGGATCTTCCTCAGGTATTGAGGAATACCTACAGGATAGAGCATCTCAGAATCTAAGAGCAAGCACTCTCCATCACCATTTAGCTGCTCGGAGCACTGTACTGTCATCAGTGCACCACTGTCCAGGCACCCAGCAGTGAAGAGATTTCTGAAGGGAGTTACTCTGTCTCAGCCCTCTCCAGTGCACAGGTTTGTCTCTTGGAGAGTTCATGTTGTTCTTCAGGCTCTAACCCGTCCACCATTTGAGCCTGTGAGGGAGATTTCCCTGAAGTTCCTTACCTTGAACTTACTTTTCCTGGTAGCTGTTACATCAGCAAGACAGGTTTCAGAGATAGGTGTTCTTTCCATCAGAAAGGGTTTATGCATCTTCCATAAGGACATCGTGGTTCTGTGCACAATTCCTACCTTCATTCCGAAGGTTAACACACCATTTCACAGCTCACAGGAGATATATTTGCCATTCTTCTGCCCGAAGCATTCTCATCTTAGGGAAAAGAATTGGCACTCGCTTGACCTTCGCAGAGCACTTTGCATTTGCATTTATATCAGAAGGACCAAGCCATTTAGGAAGTTGGATTACCATTTTGTGGCTTTTCATCCAGCAGTCAAGGGGAAAGGGGTTTCTAAGACTATACTAAGCAGGTGGCTAAAGGACTGCCGTTCCTTGGCATATGAATCTCAGGGCCTTCAAGTCCCAGAGGCGATCACAGCTCATTCAACAAGATGTGCTTCTATGTCAGCAGCATTCGGTTCAAATGCATCTGTTGCAGATATCTGCAAGGCCGCTATCTGGGCCTTGGTGTCAGTGTTTATCAGGCACTACAAGATGGACTCTATCACAGCTGCTGATGCAGCATTTGGGGAGAGAGTCGTACAGCAAGTGGTCTAGTTGTACTGTTATCTCTGTGCTTGGCAGTCATTTTTTCCTCCCTGGATCAGACGAGCTTTGTAATATCCCAAGCATATCAGAGTGTCTTCTTCCCCTCAAGAGAGAACAGAACATTGGACTTACTGTGAAGGAAGTCGGAGGGTCTCTGTTTGGCCTATTACACTTCTTAAAGGGTGACTGACTGCCAGTCATGTTGATTGTTCTTTTATTGTTCTAACAGTTTATCTTTACCTGTATGGTTTGGTTCATAGGGTTCTGTAAGTCTTGTTGTTTGTCTGTTTGTTTGGCACACATCGTGGACTGTTTTCAGCTGTGGAAGTCTCCGGAATGAGGGTGGACTCCTCATCCCTTGAAGATGAAAAGTGCAATCAATTTCTTGCCTCCAGGGGTTGTGGGAAGAGGAACCCAAGCATATCAGAATGTTCTCCTCACCCTTGAAGGAACCTTCACAGTAAGTCAGTGTTCCAATCTCCATGCATGGGCAAAGGGGGGAGAGGAAAGGAGCACACAAACCAGAATTTGAGGCCTGCTTACACTGCGAATGAACTAGTGCAGCTATTGAGAAAATGAGTAGGAGAGATCACATAGAAAATAGTTATACTACAATGGCTACTTCAAATTGTTGCGATGGTTAGGGTAAATTTGTCTTTACTTTCCTGTCATATGTCTTAGGAATTTTTGATTTGGAAAAACGTACATAAGAAGTATGAAGATCTGTGACCTCTCATAGAAATGACTGGTTAGCAACAAAATAGTTGCTTTCTGATGAATCAGTAAGAACATAAGAACATAAGAGAAGCCAATGTTGAATCAGGCCAATGGCCCATCTAGTCCAGCACTCTGTCACACAGCGGCCAAAAATACCAGGTGCCATCAGGAGGTCCAGCAGTGGGGCCAGAAGCCCTCCCACTGCTGCCCCCCCCCAGCACAAAGAATAGAGTGCATCACCTGCCCCAGACTGAGAATTCCCATCTATACCCTGTGGCTAATAGCCACTGATGGACTTCTGCTCCATATGTTTATCTAATTCCCTCTTGAAACTGTCTGTGCTTGTAGCTGCCACCACCTCCTGTGGCAGTGTATTCCATGTGTTAATCACTCTTTGGATGAAGAAGTATTTCCTTTTATCTGTTCTAACCGGACTGCTCAGCAATTTCATGGAGTGCCCACAAGTTCTTGTATTATGAGAAAGGGAGAAAAGTACTTCTTTCTCAACCTGCTCAATCCCATTCATAATCTTATAAACCTCGATCATGTCACCCCTCAGCCGTCGTTTCTCCAAGCTGAAGAGCCCCAAGCATTTTAACCTTTCTTCATAGGGAAGGTGTTCCAACCCTTTTATCATTCTAGTTGCCCTTCTCTGCACTTTTTCCAATGATATAATATCCTTTTTGAGATGTGGTGACCAGAACTGTACACAGTATTCCAAATGAGGTCGCACCAATGATTTATACAGGGGCATGATGATACTGGCTGATTTGTTTTCAATTCCCTTCCTAATAACCCCCAGCATAGTGTTGGCCTTCTTTATTGCAGCTACACACTGTCTAGACATTTTCATTGAGTTATCCACTACGACTCCAAGATCTCTCTCTTGGTCTGTCTCTGCTAGTTCACACCCCATCAACGTGTATTTATATTTAGGATTTTTGGCTCCCATGTGCATCACTTTGAACTTGGCCACATTGAACCTAATTTGCCACATTGACACCTACTCACCCATCCTCGACAGATCCCTTTGGAGTGCCTCACAATCCTCCCTGGTTTTCACCACCCGGAACAACTTCGTGTCATCTGCAAATTTAGCCACTTCACTGCTTACTCCCAATTCCAAATCATTAATAAACAAGTTAAAAAGCATCGGACGAGTACTGATCCCTGTGGTACCCCACTGCTTACCACGCTCCACTGAGAAAGTTTCCCATTTATACTCACTCTCTGTTTCCTATTTATAAGCCAGTTTTTGATCCACAAGAGGACTTGTCCTTTTATCCCATGACTATTGAGCTTACTTAGGAGCCTTTGATGAGGAACTGTATCAAAAGCTTTCCGGAAGTCAAGGTAAATAATATCTATTGGGTCCCCCTTGTCCACATGTTTGTTCACTCCCTCAAAAAACACTAACAAGCTAGTGAGACAAGATCTTCCCTTACAGAACCCATGCTGAGTCTGCCTCAATAATTTTTGTTCATCAATGTGTCTACTAATTCTTTCCTTAATAACAGTTTCCAACAACTTACCCGGTATTGATGTCAGACTGACTGGCCTGTAATTTCCCGGATCTCCCCTGGAGCCCTTTTTAAAGATGGGAGTGACATTAGCTACCTTCCAGTCCTCAGGAATGGAGGCAGATTTTAAAGAAAGATTACATATTTTTGTCAGGAGATCCACAAGTTCACATTTGAGTTCTTTCAGAACTCTCAGATGAATGCCATCTGGGCCTGGTGATTTATTAGTTTTTAAATTGTCCATCAGTCGGAGGACTTCCTCTCTTGTCACCGCAATCTGATTCAGGTCTTTCAAACCCCCTCCTGAAATCGGTGCTTCTGGAGTGGGCAAGCACTTCTCCTCTTCCACAGTGAAGACAGAGGGGAAAAATGCATTCAGCTTCTCAGCCATTTCCCTATCATTCTTCACTACTGCCTCCCTGGCTGACTTTCTACTTCTAATGTATTTGAAGAAAGTTTTATTGTTGGCCTTTATGTTTTTTGCAATATGCTCCTCATATTCCGTTTTTGCTTGCCTGATCACAGACTTGCATTTTATTTGCCATAGTCTGTGTTCCCTTTTATCAACCTCACTAAGACTAGCTTTCCACCGCTTAAAGGAAACCTTCTTACCTTTTACAGCTTCCATTACTTTATTTGTTAACCATGCAGGCTTTTTTCTATACCTATTTGTGCCTTTCCTAACCTGCGGTATATATTTTTTCTGAGCTTCTAGGATTGGACTTTTAAATAGTCTCCAAGCTTCCCCAATGGTTTTGACCTTCTCCACTCTTCCTTTCAATTTCTTCCTCACATGTCCCCTCATACCAGAGAAGTTACCCCTTTTAAAGTTAAAAGTGGTTGCGTCAGTCTTTTTGGGCAACTCCCTATCTGTACAAATGTTAAACTCAATGACATTATGGTCACTGTTCCCAAGTGGTGCGATCACTTTTACATCTCTCACCAGGTCTTGGATGTTACTTAGGACCAAATCCAGGATCGCCTCTCCCCTGGTAGTATCTGTGACCATCTGTTCCATAGTACAGTCATTGAGAGTGTCTAAAAACTCAATCTCTTTTTCCCAACTAGAACTCATATTGACCCAATCAATATGTGGGTAGTTAAAGTCGTCTATTACGATACAGTTATTTCATCTAGCCGCTCTCTTTAATTCATTCATCATTTTATAATCCTCCTCTATCTTTTGATCTGGTGGGCGATAACAAACTCCCTCTGTTAAGTCTCCTTTTGGACCCACTATTTCAACCCATAGCATTTCCAGAAGCGAATCCAATTTTCTTACCCTCTCAATCTTACTGGATGGTATACCCTCTTTGACATACAGAGCCACCCCACCTCCAACCCTTCCCCTTCCTCCTTCCGATATAATTTATAACCAGGAATCACCGTATCCTACTGATTTTCCTCATCCCACCAAGTTTCTGAAATACCCACAATGTCTATTCCCCCCCCCAACACCAAGTATTCCAACTCCCCGATTTTACCTCGGAGACTTCTAGCATTTGTGTATAAACACTTATAGTTTCCCACATTTGTTAAGCCCACAGTCTTCCTCTTGCTGCCTCAAGCCCTTGCCAGGCAGTTCCTATCATTAGCCACAGTCTCAGTGGACAATTTTAATCCATTTCCTTGTACAAAAATAATAGCTACCCCTTCATCTCTTTGAGATGAGCCATCCCGAACCAGAGACTTTTCATCTCCTGTCGGCTTTCCCCCATTATTCAGTTTAAAAACTGCTCTGCCACCTTTTTGATTTTGATCGACAGCAGCCTGGTTCCTTCTTGGGATTAGTGGAGACCGTCCCTTTTGTACAGCTCCCTCTTGTCCCCAAAAGCATCCCAGTGCCTAACAAACTTGAACCCTTCTCCCCTACACCATCGTCTCATCCACGCATTGAGACTCCTGATCTGTGCCTGTCTCTCCGGCCCTGCGTGTGGAACAGGTAGCACTTCCGAGAAGGCTACCTTGGAGGTCCTGGCCTTGAGTTTCCTGCCCAGCAGCCTAAATTTCTCCTCCAGGACCTCACGACTGCATTCCCCCACATTGTTGGTGCCGACGTGCACCACGACCACTGGCTCCTCCCCAGCACTATCTACCAGCCTATCTAAAACACTCGTAATGTCCGCTACCTTCGCATCAGGCAGGCAAGTCACCATACGGTCAGTACGCAGGTTCACCACCCAGCTGTCTACCTGCCTAAGGATCTACCAAGAGCCCCCCTACTACCCTTCCCAGGGACGGTTCCTTGGTACGAAAGGATACCCATTCACCAGCTGAAGAAGAGGTCCCTTCTGAGGGCACATTCCCCTTATCCTCAGCATGGTGCCCCTTCCCCTTGGCCCTCATGCTCCCTGGCAGCAGCTGGGCTACCAGATCCAGAGTGGGACATATCTAACAAGTCCCCGAGAGTCTAAAGCACCTCAGCTGAAAGTAAATAAAAAAACCACTCACCCCTCTGGCAGCTCAAACACCTTGCTCCTTCTCAGAGCTTAGCTTGGTCAGCTCTGAGTAGTTAAGATAAAAGATGTTTTTTGCTTGGTGCTGATAATTTTGTCATAAGGTTACATCTCCAAAAATGTCAGTAATGAGAATGTCTTCTACAGATGATCAGTTGCCCTGCTTAAACTAGTTTGATGTGAATTGTGGATATTTTCCCCTGCACAATAACATGAAGGCTTCTATATTTTGAGCACTAGATGAAACTAAGTGGTACAGCTGAAGAAGTATCAATGAAACGAAGATTTGAATCTGGAGTCTTCATCCCTATGTCCTTGTGCCGGCTTCTTTTGTACACTCTGTGTTGTTGTATGTCATATATATACACTATATTGTATTTGTCTGTAAACATTTGTGTTATATAAATATTCTTCCTTTCTTTGCACTTCAGATAGTGCCTTGGATTGTGTTATTTATACAGTGTTTTTTTGGCTTGCTGCATATACTTCCCCAGATGCCTGCCATGTGCTTGCTTCAGGAAAGTAGGCAGGGCCATAAGAACATAAGAACATAAGAGAAGCCAATGTTGAATCAGGCCAATGGCCCATCTAGTCCAACACTCTGTCACACAGTGGCCAAAATATACCAGGTGCCATCAGGAGGTCCAGCAGTGGGGCCATTCTGAAGACAGGGCCAGTGACTGGCTGCCTTCATACAAATAAAAGGGTTTTTCACCTTGGTCGTCTTCTGTGCTTGTGTGTATTCTCCCCATGGTTTTCTCCGTTTGTTTCTATCCCCCCTTTCCTCCTTTGGTGGTCTTCACTCTCTGTTTTATCCTCCCTCTCACCCATTGGTCAACGGTGTCATCCGCTGTCTGTGTGTGTTATATTCCATATCTCTCATCCTTGTGTGTGTGTGTGCGTGCGCACGCTTGGCTCTGTATCCTGGGGTAGCTATTTTATGTTGGTGCTTGCCACCTTGCTTCAAAACTTCAGAAGTGTTTGTTAGGTCAGAAAATTGGGAAGCTATGGTCAGTGTCCTACTCTCCACAAAGCAGTGATAATAGCCTTAAGGTAAATTGTTACCATGCAAGCAGCTAAATTGAAACAGAGGAGAGTCACAAAGTCAATAACAGCTGCCTTTTCCGTTAACAGGGTCTTGGATAACACATACTAGGGTACTGATAGAAAATGTCAAATCTCAAATCAGCAACATTTTATTGACAATTTTATTTACGTAGCATCAAATGTGTGTTTAAATGTTAGACACACGAGCATAGAACAGATTGTGTTGCTTAAGATGCTATTTGCAGCAATTATTTAATGTTGGCTGTATTTGATTTTAAAAACTCACACCTCAGTGCAGTTTGATTTCCCTATAAATATATTTTAGCATTTTTAATTGTGCTTGATTTTATTGGTGGGAAAGACTACTGCTTCATGTACAGAAACTTGAATTCCTACGAAAGAATAGGTCACATGTCTCATGTTTTAATGAAATATGTGTAAAAATGGAAATAAAATCTCGTTTAACTTGCTCAAGTGTTAATTCGTACTGTCCTCCAGATGGCACTATTTATTTTGCTATTCCAGAAACTATTGAAGTGAAAGTTTCTGAAGTCTAATTGGAGTGTGGAGAAAATGCATACCTTGGAATGCCCTTAATGGAGGCCAGATAGTTTTCATCAAGGGGAGGGCAAGATACAAATCCAATAAAATAAATAAAATAATGTTAAAATGATAATTTGGAATTCAGCCCAGAGGTAAATATAAGTGAAGGTAAATGAAGAGAATCCAGAAAGAATAAACTTCTTTCTGTGCTGTTTTGTCATCTTGGATTTTGCCTCTGCCTACTATCTTGTCTAACATAAGACAGAACAATTCATACAACCCTATTGTAGGATCAAGTGAGTTCTGAGCCTATTTTGGCCTCGTGAAGAGCCAGCAGAGCATGTAGCACAGCTGAATTTTCAAAGCAAAATTCTCTGTTCTTTTTCTCTTTGTCTCCCTCTTTTTTCCCCCAGTCTATCAAGGTCAAGTAGTTCACAAACTCTGGAAAAAAGAGACCATTTTATGAACAAAGGTGCCCCTCACCCCCAATTAGGCTGCTGTAATAGTCTTTCTACTGAATCTAACCAAAAATTTCTTTGTGCATGGCTTCTATTGCTGTCTATCTTGTAGAATAACATCCTGTAGTTTTCTTACTACTTCCTACTGTGCATCTTTGTGTACAGCTGTGTTAAAACAGAGAATTCTCATTCTTCTGGAAACTGCAATCATTGTATAGGATAGTACCGGATATGGCTGCCTCAAGACAGACAGTTGTGATAGAAGACTGACTGCTTCGTCCTTGGTCTTCTCAAATAGAAATAAATGTTTCCTTCTTATTTGCTTGAACAAAGAGCCACTGACCAGGAATAAATCTGGGATCCGAAGTCATCCCCTGGGATCAATTTACTGCAAGGAGATGGGAGCACAATGGGGGCTTCTTTGCAATTTAAATATGAGAGTTTTTCCTGTGAAGGCCAGTTCAGTACTAGGAATTCCACTGAACTTTATACATAAATGGTAGAATGTTGGGATCTTAGTAATTTCTATTAACCCAGATACATAGCCAATATTATGTATGGTGCATGGATTTGTATATCATCCTATTAGAAAAAATCTCACTTTCAAAGGCCTTTGTAAAACCACACAGTGAGGAAAAAAAATCACTCTGAAACCTTGATGGTTGTTTTTTCCTCTTAACTTGTATGAAATGTGCCATATCCAGGATGCCCAAATATGGGTGGCCTGATTTGCATGATATGTAAATTGGAACAGCTAATTATGCAGGTGAGTTGCCACATTAGCATACCTAATCTGAATAATTTCCAGCTGGTGCTTCAGTGGAAATTACAGAAATGGCAAGGGAAGGTTTCCTTACCAGTTTCCATGGTTTTCCAACTTTTTCCAATTTCTTGTTCCATTTTGCAACTTTTCCCTACATTGGTGCTTATGGTAAGCTGTGTTTTGATCAGTACTGTAGCATAATAGACCCTGGATGAATTGGTAAGAGTAGCCTGCCAGGTACTATTTGAAAAGAGTGAGTGTTAGTTTAAAAATCAGTGTAGAAACTAAGGAGTCATCTCAAGGTGTTCGAGAGTTAATTTCAAATGCAGAAAGAAGCAAGTCTCGGACATCAGCATTTCATTTGACCTGTTAATCCCAGTGAGCTTTTCTGGGAAATGATATAGGAACCAGAAAGCTTTTTGCAAACAAAATTAGAGGGTTCTATGATAAATCCCCTTATGATATGTGTTGGGACAGAATACATTCAATGTAATCTTGTTGGGGAAGAGCATATACAGTAAAATCTTAAACCAAATTTAGTCAGGCATGGTTGAGTTACACTTGCATGAGACTGATGAGGTGATACTGATGATGTGATATTATGCCATTGGTGTGTATGGCAGAGACAGGCCTACTTAATTACTTATTAATACTCGTTGATCAACAGAAGCAGTGTAGACATCAATATACGTTACTGTCCTGTGATCTCTCTGTATTACACTTGGCTTTATGCCTGTGCCAGGGCTTTGATTTAGAAACTTGTAGAACTGTATTTAGGTGCATATGTCTTTCCTCTTCAGAAACAGCTTGGATTGTGCATACCCAAGAGGGAAGAATTGCATGGTCCCGCTCAGTTCTGTTTTGTCAGTTGCTGCAACAGAATTTTCTGAGGGTTCTCTTTAAAAACAATATACATTATATATATTTATTTCCCTTCCTTGTAGTTTTCATCACTTTGTCTAGTCTTCAGTAGTCTTCTGTAACACTCTGGCACCTTTTGTGGAGAAGGGCTACCTTCAAAGGTGTCTTATTAAGACAGGAAGCTCCCTTCATCTGACAGCTATGATTGGTGTCTCTTGTGCCTTGGAAAACAGCATAATGTAGAGGCTTGCATCTGGTGTCTTAAATTTTCTGAACAGGCAAGGGAAAGCCAATCCACCAAGCTTTGGGTCTCAGTCTGGGAAAGAACCTTCTCATCCTCTGGCCTGTCCATATCAAGCAGCAGAAACAAAAGCTGCAAAAACACTGGCAGACTAAGAAGCAAAATATCGACCTTCTTCCTCTGCAAAGAGTGTTCCTTCCTTGCCTCATCAGCCCTGGTCTCTTCCCCTCTAGACAGAGGATCTGGAACCAATACTGGTGGTCCTCCAGAAGATAACCCACATCTTGGAAACCCTGTCAGCACATAGCATGTTCAACTTGTGGCTTCTGGTCACCGAAATAATGACTGCCTTTCCAGTCATCTCTAGACAAAGTAATGCCAGCACTAGTTACACTGTGAGACAGATCACCACCCTTCTACTGGTAGTAAGGTTCTTCAAGAAGCTCCTTGCTGGGCTTCTGGACATAGTGTCATTGATCCTAGGAGCATCAGTTCATCTACTGTGTCTTCAACAGGTGACCAGATACCAGAATTTTGTCAGGGAGAAAATATCCCCCACATTGGACCATCTCCCAAAGGATGTAAGCAGAGTCTTGATCTTTAAAGACAGAGCACATAGGCTCATCAGGCAGCAAGCCATTACCTCTCAACTTGTTGCTGATTGCAGTTCAGAGTCCATGGATACAGCCATCTTTCTGAGGCACCATGCATGGCTACAGTCAATATCTTTGATGTCACAATGCAGAACCATAATGTAGTGACTTTTTGAAGATGAAGATTTGTTTAGTAACAAGACCAGTGACACACTGGATAGGAAACAGAAACTCGTTTTGACTGTGCATGATCCCTGGGTCTTACCAAAGCCATCTATAAGACCCCAAAAGAAGAAAAAGAGATTGGATTTATACCCTGCTGCATTTCATAACACAAGTACATCTGGTAGCTCCCAAGTGGTGTATTTGACAGTTTCATTGACTTGTCTCAATTGGCTGTTCCATGGCTTCAATATCTTGTACTATTAAATAGCCTGCATCTCAGTCATCACCCATCCCAGTATTAGGCTGTGATATGCCACAGAATCTTTCACCTCTCCTGTTCAAGCTATTCAAATATGCCCACCTCTCTACAATAACTCTACAAACCATTTCTGCCTTGGTCCTAGCTGTCAGTGGAGAGCAATTTAGTCCTTCTTTTGTACCTTTCTGCCCAGGTTGCAAGGCAAAATAGTGTGGGTGGCCACTGTGGTCACAGTCCCCACAAACAGGATGACATTACATTTGGTACCGTAAGCTGCCTAGCTTGCTACTTGTGGACACATCTAGTACAACTGTTCACCATTCACCATCAATATGACAGGTGAAGACAACTTGACAGATTCCCTCAGCTGTAGATGAGCAGTTGCCCAACTATGATCAGCACCTACCTACAGCTGATATTCTTTCATTGAGATATGCCAGAGCTAGATCGTTTTACCACATTGCCCAATTCCAAGTATTGGATGTCCTATTCTAGGCCAAGGAATCAGCTGAGGCTCTATGGGGGTCTTTTTTCTCTTCAACATTGATGCAGAATCTCCAACTCTGTTGCCTACCATTGAATTTCCTGGTACCCACTTCCTTCTTTCCCATAGTATGTTCCATAAACCAAAGAACCTGTCCTAACTTTTGTCCATCTCAGAGGAACAAGAAGGGCTTCAGAATATCCCAGGAGGAATCACCTTTATGTCTGCAGGGAAGACCCATTCTGAAGTACCTAATCCAGTGGTGGCAAATATGTGGCCCATGGGCCGGATCAGGCCCGTGGAAGGCTTCTATCTGGCCCACAAGGAACTGGCTGCCTCTTGCTTCTTTCTCCACTTCTGCATCACAGCTTACTTTACCAGGCTCTCTCAGTCACATGGGAGAGATAGATAGGCAAGTCTCTGTTCCCTGCACTGGCTGAGACTCCTCCCAGGGCGAGGGAGGGAGTCATAGCTTACTTACTGGCTAGGCTGCCTCAGTTGCACCAGAGACAAAGGCAAGCCTTTCTTCCTCTCCATTGGCTGAGGCTCTTTCCCTTCCTCCTGCCTTGCTTTCCTCAGTTGCCTGAATCACACAGGAGAAATACAAAGCACCTTTAAGACCCACAAAGTTTTATTCAAGGCATGAGCTTTTATGTGCCTTGCTACAGTGTGTTGGACTTGTGATGCCAGGGCTCTCCTGGGTGCGACTGGGTTCCCTCCCCCCTTTCACTGTATTTATGCCCTCATGATCCAGTCTTTCTCAGTACAAAAGCAATGTGAACTATTTAGATGAGGTACAATAACAAGCCACTGAGGTGGATTAGGCTGAGAATGTGTGTCCAGACCAAGTTCACCTAACACATTTCCTTTGTAGACTGGGGATTTTGAACTTAGACTTCCCACATAGTAGGTCGATATTGACTTCTATACATTGCTGTCTCTCTATACTTGCATTGCCTGGCATTATATTTTATGACACACATGATTTGGCCCAACAGGGTCTCATTTATATCAGATCTGGTTCTCATAACAACACCCCTGACCTAATTCATCATAAGAGGACGCTTACCTTATAACCGCTAACATTCTGTTATTGACGTGGCAGTGACTTCATGGTCAGCTACACTCCACAGATGGCAATAGGACACCAGGCCACTGCTTGGTTGATTACTGAAGTCATCTCTGGGTTTTTGCCAGGATGTGACATTGATGCATAGAGCAACATAATTTCCTCCCTCAACTGCTCTGCTGCTGGCCCCAGAGGCAGTGGTGGGTGAGAGGGCCCAGCAGGGGGAGATTGCTGTCCCAAACAGGCATGCCTAGATGGCAGCCATTTTGTGATGGTACCTGCTGTCTGTGTTCAAAATCCAAAAGTGCCCGCAGGCTGAAGTTGGAAAACCCTGGTATACAATCTAACAAAAGAGTTATATTGTTCCAGGAATGTGTAGTAGCAGGATATCTCCACTGGGTCTTCTGTCAGTGTTACCTAATTTGCTACATGGTTTGAATCCTGTATGAAGAACTGCAGAGTAGCTCCTATACAAAATTCATGAATATGTATTGTCTTCATTTTCTAAGAGTGGCATCTAGCCAAATGGTAGAGTAAAAATTAAGAAAAGCCCCAGGAGCTATGTGTTAGAAGAGTGCCTAGAATTCAAAGGATTCCTTGATTTTCATGACTGCTATTAGGTATCTGAATGACTGACTAGCCGTTATTGTTTGTGGTCTCTGCACATGTATGCTAGAAATGTGTCCTGTGTGAAAGAGCCCATCTCTCTAACTGGACCAAGATTCTCATACACTAGTGAATTGTAAGAAAGGAAATATCTCCTCCACTGCTCTTTACTCCTGTCTTGGTAAGAACTGTTAGCTTAAGTTTTAATGCCTGACTAGGGGGAGAAATATGTCCAAAGTGGACCTATATGAACATACTCTGTATTAGAGATTCACACAGAGTGATAGAGCACCACAGAAAGCTGGGAATTAAATGGAGGCTGGAATACAGGGACAGGATTTTTTAGTATAGTGTTAAAACACACCCATTCTGACTGCATATAAAGTATGCATGTGGTGCCAAATTCCAAAATGCTGACTGAAGATGTTAGATATTTTTGTGTGAGTAAACATGCTTGTGCCATGTACAAAATGA
This sequence comes from Gekko gecko, assembly GCA_029375565.1. NCBI lineage: Eukaryota > Metazoa > Chordata > Lepidosauria > Squamata > Gekkonidae > Gekko > Gekko gecko. The sequence goes on along the minus strand of JAPDNY010000004.1, from coordinate 64,660,342 downwards.
GAGAGGAGCTAGCAGGAAAAACAGGATTATATTATGTGTCCTTGTATGACTCTACTTGAGGAACCCCCAGGGTAGTTTCCAGGCATCTAGGCAGTGGGTAGCCTTTGGAACCCTCCTGTTGTTCAGCACCTCAGCTCTTCACGGCCAATTTAGTTAAATAAATACACCCTTTCTTTACCTTATTATTTATAACCTGCTTTCCTCCTAATTGGTTTATAGCATCATTCTCCCCTCTTCTGCCTTATTCCTTCCAACAACAACTCTATAAGGTAGGTTACGTTGAGAGAGCGTGACAGGCCCATGGTCACCTGGCAAGCTTCCATTGTAGAGCAAGGATTCAGATTTGGTTATCCCAGGTCCTAGTCCAGAGGGTGGTTTACTATTCTAAATTAAAACTGCCCATTATACAATAAAGCTCCACTACTACTTCCCTCAAGAAAATGCCTTCAACTCTTGTTGTATGAAACAATTTATATATTTGACAAACTTGATGGATTTATATTTCCCCCACCTCCCTTTCCCTTCTGTATCCCACCTTTTTCTGAGAAAATAATAAAGATTTTTAAAGAGAAAGAAAATGCCTGCAACTCAAAAAAAGTCTTACAGCACCTCCTAGGAATTTATAAGATTGGCATCCTCCTCAGGGAGCCCATTCCAGAAGATGGGGGCCACTACGGAAAAGGAATAGATTCTTGTGGATGCCAGGTGCACAGCCTTAATCAGAAAGACAAGCAGAAAGCAACTGCCATTGGTGCATGGGAGAAATGGTACTTCAGATTTGATGGTCCTAGGGCCTAGGCCAGTGATGGCGAACCTTTTAAAGACTGAGTGCCCAAACTGCAATCCAAATCCCACTTATTTATTGCAAAGTGCCAACACGGCAATTTAACCTGAATACTGAGGTTTTAGTTTAGAAAAAACAATTCATTCACATCTTTTGTCTTAAAAGAAAAGCACAATAACAGAGCTTTCAATGATACAAACAGCTTAAAAATTTGCATTTGGCATGAAGTTTGCATTTGATGTCTTATACACAAATTCCTTCCAGTTAGTACAGGACAGGACACTTCCTATTTACCTGGTCTGTCTTTCTCAACATTATCTTACACATTTTCACACCTAAAGTGATAGCCCTCTTCCCTCTTAAGAACATAAGAACATAAGAGAAGCCAATGTTGAATCAGGCCAACGGCTCATCTAGTCCAACACTCTGTCACACAGCGGCCAAAATATACCAGGTGCCATCAGGAGGTCCAGCAGTGGGGCCAGGACACTAGAAGCCCTCCCACTGCTGCCCACTCCAGCACCAAGAATAGAGTGCATCACCTGCCCCAGACTGAGAATTCCCATCTATACCCTGTGGCTAATAGCCACTGATGGACTTCTGCTCCATATGTTTATCTAATTCCCTCTTGAAACTGTCCATGCTTGTAGCTGCCACCACCTCCTGTGGCAGTGAATTCCATATGTTAATCACTCTTTGGGTGAAGAAGTATTTCCTTTTATCTGTTCTAACCTGACTGCTCAGCAATTTCATGGAGTGCCCACGAGTTCTTGTATTGTGAGAAAGGGAGAAAAGTACTTCTTTCTCAACCTGCTCAATCCCATTAATAATCTTATAAACCTCAATCATGTCACCCCTCAGCCATTGTTTCTCCAAGCTAAAGAGCCCCAAGCATTTTAACCTTTCTTCATAGGGAAGGTGTTCCAACCCTTTTATCATTCTAGTTGCCCTTCTCTGCACTTTTTCCAATACTATAATATCCTTTTTGAGATGTGGTGACCAGAACTGTACACAGTATTCCAAATGAGGTCGCACCAATGATTTATACAGGGGCATGATGATACTGGCTGATTTGTTTTCAATTCCCTTCCTAATAACCCCCAGCATAGCGTTGGCCTTCTTTATTGCAGCTACACACTGTCTAGACATTTTCATTGAGTTATCCACTACGACTCCAAGATCTCTCTCTTGGTCCGTCTCTGCCAGTTCAGACCCCATCAACGTGTATTTATATTTAGGATTTTTGGCTCCAGTGTGCATCACTTTGCACTTGGCCACATTGAACCTAATTTGCCACGTTGACGCCCACTCACCCATCCTCGACAGATCCCTTTGGAGTGCCTCACAATCCTCCCTGGTTTTCACCACCCGGAACAACTTCGTGTCATCTGCAAATTTAGCCACTTCACTGCTTACTCCCAATTCCAAATCATTAATAAACAAGTTAAAAAGCATCGGACCGAGTACTGATCCCTGTGGTACCCCACTGCTTACCACGCTCCACTGAGAAAGTTTCCCATTTATACTCACTCTCTGTTTCCTATTTATAAGCCAGTTTTTGATCCACAAGAGGACTTGTCCTTTTATCCCATGACTATTGAGCTTACTCAGGAGCCTTTGATGAGGAACTGTATCAAAAGCTTTCCAGAAGTCAAGGTAAATAATATCTATTGGGTCCCCCTTGTCCACATGTTTGTTCACTCCCTCAAAAAACACTAACAGGTTAGTGAGACAAGATCTTCCCTTACAGAACCCATGCTGAGTCTGCCTCAATAGTTTTTGTTCATCAATGTGCCTACTAATTCTTTCCTTAATAACAGTTTCCAACAACTTACCCGGTATTGATGTCAGACTGACTGGCCTGTAATTTCCTGGATCTCCCCTGGAGCCCTTTTTAAAGATGGGAGTGACATTAGCTACCTTCCAGTCCTCAGGAATGGAGGCAGATTTTAAAGAAAGATTACATATTTTTGTCAGGAGATCCACAAGTTCACATTTGAGTTCTTTCAGAACTCTCGGATGAATGTCATCCAGGCCTGGTGATTTATTAATTTTTAATTGTCCATCAGTCGGAGGACTTCCTCTCTTGTCACCGCAATCTGATTCAGGTCTTTCAAACCCCCTCCTGAAATCGGTGCTTCTGGAGTGGGCAAGCACTTCTCCTCTTCCACAGTGAAGACAGAGGAAAAAAATGCATTCAGCTTCTCAGCCATTTCCCTATCATCCTTCACTACTCCTTTTACCCCTTGGTCATCCAAGGGCCCCACTGCCTCCCTGGCTGGCTTCCTACTTCTAATGTATTTGAAGAAAGTTTTATTGTTGGTCTTTATGTTTTTTGCGATATGCTCCTCATATTCCCTTTTTGCTTGCCTGATCACAAACTTGCATTTTATTTGCCATAGTCTGTGTTCCCTTTTATCAACCTCACTGAGACTAGCTTTCCACCGCTTAAAGGAATCCTTCTTACCTTTTACTGCTTCCATTACTTTATTTGTTAACCATGCAGGCTTTTTTCTATACCTATTTGTGCCTTTCCTAACCTGCGGTATATATTTTTTTCTGAGCTTCTAGGACTGTATTTTTGAATAGTCTCCAAGCTTCCCCAATGGTTTTGACCTTCTCCACTCTTCCTTTCAATTTCTTCCTCACATGTCCCCTCATACCAGAGAAGTTACCCCTTTTAAAGTTAAAAGTGGTTGCATCAGTCTTTTTGGGCAACTCCCTATCTGTACAAATGTTAAACTCAGTGACATTATGGTCACTGTTCCCAAGTGGTGCAATCACTTTTACATCTCTCACCAGGTCTTGGGTGTTACTTAGGACCAAATCCAGGATCGCCTCTCCCCTAGTAGGATCTGTGACCATCTGTTCCATAGCACAGTCATTGAGAGTGTCTAAAAACTCAATCTCTTTTTCCCAACTAGAACTCATATTGACCCAATCAATGTGTGGGTAGTTCAAGTCGCCTACTACAACACTGTTATTTCGTCTAGCTGCTATCTTTAATTCATTCATCATTTTATAATCCTCCTCTATCTTTTGATCTGGTGGGCGATAACAAACTCCCAATGTTAAGCTTCCTTTTGGACCCACTATTTCAACCCATAGCATTTCCAGAAGCGAATCCAGTTCTTTTACCCTCTCAATCTTACTGGACGGTATACCCTCTCTGACATACAGAGCCACCCCACCTCCAACCCTTCCCCCCATCCTTCCGATATAATTTATAACCAGGAATCACTGTATCCCACTGATTTTCCTCATCCCACCAAGTTTCTGAAATATCCACAATGTCTATTTCCCCCCCAACACCAAGCATTCCAACTTCCCGATTTTACCTCGGAGACTTCTAGCATTTGTGTATAAACACTTATCGTTTCCCACGTTTGTTAAGCCCACAGCCTTCCTCTTGCTGCCTCGAGACCTTGCCAGACAGTTCCTATCATTAGCCACAGTCTCAGTGGACAATTGTAATCCATTTCCTTGTACAAAAGTAATAGCTACTCCTTCATCTCTTTGAGATGAGCCATCCCGAACCAGAGACTTTTCATCTCCTGTCGGCTTTCCCCCATTACTCAGTTTAAAAACTGCTCTGCCACCTTTTTGATTTTGATCGCCAGCAGTCTGGTTCCTTCTCGTGACAAGTGGAGACCGTCCCTTTTGTACAGCTCCCTCTTGTCCCCAAAAGCATCCCAGTGCCTAACAAACTTGAACCCTTCCCCCCTATACCACCGTCTCATCCACGCATTGAGACTCCTGATCTGTGCCTGTCTCTCCGGCCCTGCGCGTGGAACAGGTAGCACTTCCGAGAAGGCTACCTTGGAGGTCCTGGCCTTGAGTTTCCTGCCCAGCAGCCTAAATTTCTCCTCCAGGACCTCACGACTGCATTCCCCCACATTGTTGGTGCCGACGTGCACCACGACTACTGGCTCCTCCCCAAAACTATCTACCAGCCTATCTAAAACACTCGTAATGTCCGCTACCTTCGCATCAGGCAGGCAAGTCACCATACGGTCAGTACGCGGGTTCACCACCCAGCTGTCTACCTGCCTAAGGATCGAATCACCAACTACCAAGAGCCCCCTCCTACCCTTCCCAGGGACGGTTCCTTGGCACGAAAGGATACCCGTTCACCAGCTGAAGAAGAGGTCTCTTCTGAGGGCACATTCCCCTTATCCTCAGCATGGTGCCCTGTTTCCCCTTGACCCTCATGCTCCCTGGCAGCAGCCGGGCTACCAGATCCAGAGTGGGACATACCTAACAAGTCCCCGAGAGTCTTCCCCGTGCACCTAACTGACTGTCTCTGCTTCTCCAGGTCAGGCACCTTGGCCTCAAGGGAGCAAAACTCGCTCCCTGAGAACCAGGAGCTCCTTGTACCGAGCACACACCCAAGACTTCTGACCAGTGGGCAGATAGTCATACATGTGACACTCCAAGCAAAACACTGGATAGCCCCCAACCCCCTGCTGGCATTCTGGCTTCATAATTGTTTTTAAACAAATACTTTTCTATAACCCCCCTTTTAAAACCCTTTGTATTTATATGGTTCCTGTTGTAGGAGTCTACTTACCTTACTGGGAACCCAAGGAGCCAAGGTCCCTGTCTTTCTGGCTCTTCCTGGGCTTCTTACAGAGCCCCTAGGCTAAGAGCCACAGGCAAAGAGCCTCACCCTTTTGCTCTCACCCTTCAGCTCGTGCCAGAGGCTCGTGCCTCTTGCAAGCTTCCTGCCTTAAATAGAAGTGCCCCCCAGGAGAGGGTGTGGCCAGCAGCTACTCAAATTCACCCAAGGCACTTAATGACAGGCAAACAATGACTCTTTCACACCCCAACTCCAGCAGCCAGGAGTCTGCTATTCAGTTTCACCCAGGCACTTAATTACAGGCAAACAATGACCTTTCACACCCCAACTCCAGCAGCCAAGAGTCTGTTACAACTCACCCACACACTCCCAAATACAGTCCCCCACACAGTACCTTCTCAGCTAAAGCACCTCAGCTGAAAGTAAATAAATAAAAATACCACTCACCCCTCTGGCAGCTCAAAACACCTTTCTCCTTCTCAGAGCTCAGCTGGGTCAGCTGGGTCTTCCATGGGAAAGAGACAGAAAAACAGCACACTCAGTGGAATCTGCCACTTCTAGATTGATTCGAATTAAATTTTGATCCTGCAAATCTTGACAGATGAACAAATAAAGCACTTCAACTTGACCACTTCAACCGGTGATCCACCCCCAAAGCATATCAAGTCTGCACGGAATGAGAGACCACGGAGTGGAATGACAGCCGCTGGGGGTAGCAGAATACTGCTATCCCCAGCGGCTATCATTCCACTCCATGGTCTCTCATTCCAGTCACAAAACACTCCTGCTACACCCTGGGGCCATCATTCCACTCCGTGGTCTCTCATTCCAGTCCCTGAACACTCCTGCTCCACCTTGGGGCCATCATTCCACTCCGTGGTCTCTCATTCTAGTCCCTGAACACTCCTGCTCCACCTGAAGCTGTCATTCCACTCCATGGTCTCTCATTTCATTCCCAGAGTAGTGTATTTGGGCCCAGAGACCCTAATGGAAAATCCATTTCGCATTTTTATTGCAACTCTACTTGTACTGTAATGTATTTCAATGAAGCCCATGAAAGTCAATTGGCATTCCTGTCTCCCATTATTTCCAGTGGGCCTTCAAGTGTTTCCCTTTTTTTCCAGTGCGCAATCCTGTCCTTCCTTTTAGTACATCCCATACATCCGCCTTCCTACACAGCTCCTCCAAATGGCATTTTAGTTATTCCCATGAGTGCGAAAAGCCAGAGCAAATTTACAATCTGACTAAAGGCGCAATCCTATGCTCTCATACTTGAAAGTAAGTTCGGTTGTCTCAGTGGTGCTTAATTTTGAATAAGTATGCACAAGATCGGGTACTGCTTTTGAAGCGGCTATTCATTTCTGCCTGGTCCCTCCACCCCAGCTCATCACTGGAGAGTAGGGAGCTCTGAAGTTCAGGGACAGTCTTTCATCATGGGGGGGGTGCCCTATGTGTGATTCCCTGGAAGCTCTCAGGAAGCTATAATTAGGGGGGAGGGGTGCTGCACCTTACCTCCACACGGTGGGAGCTCTGGCTCGCCTTGAGCCACCTCACCACAGTGCTGGCTGCCACCCCCTCCTGCAGCACCAGCTCCAAAACAGTCTCCATGTACAACTCCTTGAACAGCCCTTCTAATCACAGCCTCTGAGCAGGCGCATGAGACATGCCACCCAAAGCAGTGGGGCAGCCCCAAAAGGAAGCGAAGGGGGTGGGTACTAAAGTTTTTTGGACTCCAGGTTACAGCACAGGATGCTGGAGGGCGCAGCGAGAGAGACCAGGCAGAGAGCTGAGGAGGGGGAGGAGGAATAGCGCACTTCCCCAAAGTGGGCGGGTTTGGAAACTGAAGTGGCGCACTCACGCAGATGCAACTTTTGGCAACGAGCCTGAGTGGGCATCCCTGGGAATGCTCAGCCTCACTCCTCTGGGGCAGAAGGGGCGTGGATTGGAGCACACATTTGCAAATGAAGGGGAGTTGCTGCGCTTTCCTGGGCTAAGGGGGTGGGGTCAGGCTGTGGGGATTCCTTGCTGAGCAGCTCCTGGGCTTTGAGTAGGCAGGGATTGTGGGTTGGTGTCAGGCTGTGAGGAAGGTGGAGCCCGCGGGGAAAGCAATTCCACTCTTCTCCCTTCCCCATGTCAACAAGCAGGGCGCCTGCACCGGAGGTTTGCACGTCTTTTCCTCTCATGTGTGGTATTTGCTTTCCGACCAGGGCCCAGGGTTTGGCCCAGGCGCAGCTGCCTCCTTGTCCGTGCCCACAGAGAGGGCTCTGAGTGCCACCTCTGGCACCCGTGACATAGGTTCGCCACCAGGGGCCTAGGCCATATAGAGCTTTAAAGATCATAACAAGCACCTTGAATTGAACTTGAAAACAAACTAGTAGCATTTATAGCTGTTTTAAAATAAGAAATATATGTTCCCATCTGCTGACCTCTGATAATAATGAAATTGCTGCATGCCAAAACAGTTGCAGTTCCCAGGTTGTATTCAAGAACAACTCCACATAAAGCATATCATGGTAGTACAACTACAAGGTTACAAAAGTATGGATTAGTGGCCTAGTTAGTTGAGTCTCATAAATGGAAGAGTGGTAAAATTTCTGGAAAGTTTGAAGCCATGAGAGAGGAGATCATTTTCTGTTTAAGGAAAAACCGAATGTTTGGGAGAAATTGGAATATATACAATACTTTCCTATCAGATCTAAATTCACTTTACTGATTTATCAACATAAAATGCATAGTTTATCATTTAACATATGAAATTGTACTGTTTGGCATATTTACAGAATTTAAAAGAATAAATAAATTAGTTTCTATGTAAAAAACTGCAGGTATGTCCAGTACTTCAGAGGGAGTTGAAGACTGCTACAACCTATGCTAACTTGGCATATGTATTTTAATGTTGCCATCTAAGGGATAAGGAAAAATAAGAGTTAAAGGCAGAAAACAAGTCTGGTAATAAAAGGAAGTTTGTTATTTTGGCAGAAACACTCTTATACAGTCATAATAATTGGGTGTACCAGTATATTTAGGCATCATGTTCAACTTTTTTAACCCTGAAAATACTGAACTCTTTAGTAAACCTTGACACAGAGAATACTCCATCTTTCTGTGTTATACCTCTGAGGATGCCAGTCACAGCTACTGGTGAAACGTCAGGTCCTACAATGCCAAGACCACAGCCATACAACCCAGAAAATCTACAGCAGCTAAACTTTAGTAATGTGTTGTTATAGCATATAAATTATTGCTTAAACCACTTCCTGTTTTTGACGCTGCAATGGCGGACACTCTCCCCGACACTCAGGGGAGCATAAGAACATAAGAGAAGCCAATGTTGAATCAGGCCAGTGGCCCATCTAGTCCAACACTCTGTCACACAGCGGCCAAAATATACCAGGTGCCATCAGGAGGTCCAGCAGTGGGGCCAGAACACTAGACCACTAGAGCAATTCACACACCAGCGGCACGGAGGGAAGCCGCCATAGGGCTTTTGAGGAGTACCCTCTTCGACGGTGCAGTGCCGGAGAATTAAGGCGCCCCTCCGTCCTGACGGTCCTGCCGCTGTGTGGCCTTCGGGCACAAGCTGGGCTGACAGGAACAAGTGCTGGAGATCAAGCGGAATTGGGAGGTTGTAAATGAGGTCGAACGGGACTGACAATGAATGTGAGTCAGATGTAAACAAACTTTGAAATAAGTAGAAACCCCCCCCTACCCCCTCCTATCTTCAGGGTGAGAGAGAGGAGGGACGCCTCCGACTTGCGCGAACAGATAAGTGGAAAAGAGGAGGGGGACAGGGAAAAATAAGCGATTGGCTTGTTTTGAGAGACTTACAAGAGCGGATTTAGTCTGGAAGCGATTTTCAGAGGTGGTGAAATAGCGAGTGGCTTAAGTAAACAATACGCCATGTTGGCAGGCGCGAGGAAAAAAGGAACAAAATGGGTGGCCAGAGTCCAAGGCTGGAAGAGGGAGTGGATGTCATGAAATTCCTAGCGGATATCAAGCCCGTGATCAATCAACTCGCTGGTATTAACCAGCAGTTGGTCACACTAAATCAAAACTTTGCATCACAGCAACTCCAGTTGGCGGAAATGGCCAAAAAGACGGAGCAAACGGTGGAAGTTGTGAAGGAGATGTACGCCACAAATAAGAATATGAAGAAAAAGATGAGAGAGTTAGCAAATAAACAGAACTACCAGGAAACTCGTTTGATGCAATTACAAATGGAAAAAGCTAATATGGTCCTTAGATTCCAGGGAGTTCCTGAATCAGCTAAAGAGGACCTGAAGAAAATAGTGAAATTATTGCGCCAGCAACAGGCTTGAAAGCGGAAGAAATTACACATGATATGGAAACAGCATATAGGGTGTATTCTAATTACACCAAAAAAAATAGCCTGCCTGGGGAAATAATGGTCAGATTCTCAAGAAGACAGACCAGAGATGCAATTTTAAAAGCAACATCAGCAACTCCACTGAAACTGGGAAATACAACTATCAAGACCTTAAATGACATTCCATTTGAAATTCGTCAAAAAAGAACTATAAGGACTTAATTCTTTTTCTCCAAACCAATCAAATTCCATACAGGTGGGCGGTGCCTGAAGGTGTCATCTTTAAAATCAACGACAAGAGAGAGAAGACTGACTCCATTTTTAAAGCCAAGGAATTTTTAAAACGCCATCTGGGATCTAAAGGAGAAGGAGAAACCGGGTCAAGTGGCTCCACCCCCTCGGAGATGGATGAAGACCTGGCCACGGAAGAGGGAGCTGCCGCCATCAAATCAGCTTATGACTTTAGAGATAGAAAGCCTAGATAAAGGCAGAAGGACTTTGGAAATTGCCTTTATGAAGCGAGCTGGAGGGGGTGCTCTGGAATCTCCTCATAACAAATCACAAACTAACAATTCAGCTGAGATAGACAGGGACTGAATGTGAACACTAAAATACTAACATTCAGCTTAACACGGATATGATCTCCTTCTCTTGGGGTTTTAGTATAGTGTGGGTTTACTTTCCTTTATCCCTAGATGTAGTTCCCTTTTCCTTTTTTCTTTGTAGTTTTAGTAGTATATACAAAAATCAATAAAAAGGGGGAGGGGCAAAAAAAATGTTGCTTAAATTATTCATATTTAAATAATATTATTGAAACTATTTTGCATGTGTGTACAGTATACACAGAGGGTTTTTGCAATCTCCAGAACTACCATATTTTTCCATTGGAAAAACTGAAAAGCGTGTGTGTGTGTGTTACACCTCAATGTTTTTCCTGGGCTTTCACATTTCTAAGAAAGGGAAGTGTTGATGAACCTGATGCAGTTAATAAAAAGGACTCCTGGTTGGTGCATAAATCTACTTCTCAAACGCCAAGCATTTGTAGCTCTGCAGATGCCAGCTCCTGAATCCAAAACAAGTGGATCTAATCTCTCCATAGCATCAGCTTTCCCACCCAGCATCTGTCTTGTCTGGATTCAGCTTCTTCTGTCTTAGCCATTTGACCACAGCCTCAAAGCATTAGTTCAGAACAAAAATGGATGTATATGGAAGCTTAGGTAATGTAATATAAAGCTGGGAATTTTTCATATATTAGTTATATCCCACCCCAAAGCGCTGGATGATTGAATTCAGCAGCTTCATATAAATATTGAAGAGCAAATACATGGAACCCTGCGGCACTGCATAGTCCATAAACTCTAATCTTGCAGTGGAAACTCTGTATCCTACCGAACAAAAAAGAATAAGGCTACTGAAGGGGAGCTACTCCAATACTAACCCCCGTATCCTGACCAATGGATAAAAATGAAGTGGCCAACCATGTCAAAAGTTGCTGATAGATATAACAATATAAGCAGGGGTGACTGTCCAATCTGTGACCAAAATGCTCTCTGTTCCAAATCCAAGCCTGAACCAAGATTGAAATGGGTCAAGGGCAGGTGTGTCATCTAGGAATCTCTGAAGCTGGTCCACCACCACATATGCTTATCACCTTCCTCAGAAGTGACAAATTGAAGACTGACCTATAATTGCTTAACCAATAAAAGTATTTTTAAAGCAGAGATCTAAGTGCTTCTTTCAGAGGTTTGGACATTGACGCATTAAAGATTTGCTCATGGCTGGACTTGTGCAGGGGGGTAGACAGCTGAGATACTGAATTAGGGGTTCACTCTTGCTGTTCATACTATAGCAGAGGGGATTCAAGAGCTCTTTGCCTGTATCTCATCTTGGGAGAAAGTGGCTGAGGTATATAATAATGTTTGTGGAAGAGTGGATCCTTGGGGTCAGTAGCTATGCTAGAGGCCAGACGGTGGCTGAGGGGAACCTTCACATTCAGTCCCAGAGCCAGGAAGCAACATCAGGTGAAGGCCTTGGCCTCTATGCACTGTTGTTGGCTGTCCAGAGGAACTGGTTGGCCACTATGTGAGACAGGATGCCGGAATAGGTGGATTATTGGTCTGATTCAGCAGGGCTTTTCTCACGTTCTTATGAAATCTTTGGGGATTGGATTTGGCCCTCAGACTACAGTTTGCCCTGTCCCTAAAAAAAGATATTCATGCCTTGATTAGTTATACAAGTGCCCTTGCAACTTGATTAGAATCTCCTTTCTGTGAGTGTTAAATTGGTGTATAATTTCATGTTTTAAATAGTGATCCTGAATAAATTCTGAAGTGGTATAAAAATAATACCATTTGAAACTTGGTTGGCCACTGCTACCATGCTGAGGCAATGGTCTCAAGTTAGTTTTATTAGCCCCAAAGACTTCTTTTGCTCACTCTTACAGAGCCTTATTGTCCATCTTACTTTGTACAGATATGAAACTATTGTACACTAATACTCAGATTTATGTATGTTAAAGAGGTGAATTATTGGCTTTTGGTTCAGGAAGAAAGGGTTATTCAACTTACAAGAATAACATCAAAGCAAAAAGAATTATTATGAAGTATAGCCTGTTTTGATGGCGTAAAGAATGTGGACAGGTGGTGGGATGGAGGAATGAAACAAGGAAACTTTATATTCCTAGTCTTTCCTGACCTGTGATGAGGTGCAGAATTATTCTTTATTTTGTTCTTTGCCACCTTTGGGTGGTAGTTATCTTAAGGAAAAATCTCTTTACAGCAAAGCACAGGTAGCATTACTATGGCTGCTTCTGTCTGAAAACTGAAGTGAATTATCAATGCAAGATGTTTTTCATATTTGTACTTCACTCCTTATGAGAATGGATCCCTTATTCAGCTGTTTTTTCCAGGGTTTTATTGCTGTTGCTTGAAAAATCTGTTACAAATCATAAACTATATAATTAACACAATAATTGTGTTATGACACATAGTTTGTTCTAAATCCTCAGTTTCTTTGTTATTATAATAAGTAGATCAAATTTTATGCTCCCTAAAAAATACTTCTTATGATCAGTGTGTATTTTCATTTGCTTTGTATTACACACCTACATTACCTTTATTTTAGGTGTGGTTTTATTTCTGTTGGTATTTAATACTTTTAACACATAGAAGTTTCCTAAGGGTGCTACAGAAGCATACCAAAGATTGCCATGACTGATGCAGTTATAATACTTGGTTATAATTATAACTTTTATTTTATATTTGCTGTGTAAGAAAAGCCCTCCTGGATCATGTCAAAAGTCAGTCCATTTAGACAGCATGTAGCCAGCTGCTTCTGGGAAACCCACAAGCATACCTTAAGTGCAACAGTCCCTGTCTTGCAATTTGCCCCATAGAAACTGGTATCCAGAGGCACTGTGCCTAGGTCAATGAAGCCTTCATTTAGTTATTATAATTAAATATTATCAGTAGACTATCCACAGTGAATTTGTCTAGTCCACTGTGCATTGATATAAATCAAGGTGATTTTAACTCATTATTCAAATTAAAAAGTCATTTATGTTATATTTCATTTTTTTTCTGAATAAAAATATATACATCTCTCCTTATAATAATTATCTTTTGGTTTCGTAAGATTCCATGCGCTCCCATTGGCTGTAAAATGCCCACCCTCAGCCATTGGCCCATCAGCTGCCACTCAAGAGTACTTGTGTGCCATTGGCCGGGTGCTGGGTCTGCTCCTCTTCCCCACCCACTCCCCCTTCAGACAGATTTGCATGTCAGATTTACTGGCAGACAGCTCTCTCTCCTGAGGAAGACAGTTCTCTTGACTCCTGTGAGGGACTGCCCCCTCAGTGGCTGTTGGTAGGCAGCCAAGCTTGGTTCTGTGAGTAAAAAAACAAAGGACTTTCAGCATAACCCCCTCCCCCACCCATAACCCCCTCCCCAATGGCCACTTTCCTGTCAGAATAAATGGAAAAAGGCTCTTTCTCCTGCTTAGCTTCAGCATGGCTGGCTGGCTAACGAAGTGGGCCGGCGACCATCAAACCATTTTCTTCAACTCCCCGCTGTGTGGCTGACTTTCCCCTAGGGTTGCCAATCTCCAGGTGGGACCTGGAGATCTCCCACTGTTACAATTGACCTCCAGATGACAGAGATCAGTTCCCCGGGAGAAAATGGTTGCTTTGGAGGGTAGACTCTATGGCATTATACCCTGCTGAGTCCTTCCAAATGCTGCCCTCCACAGGATCCACCCCCCAAACTCCAGGTATTTCCGTAATCAGAGTTGGCACCTGTACTTTCTCCTCTGTCAGTAAAAGGCCCTTTCCACACCTATGTTGGCCTTTGGGAGAAAACTCATTGGGCCCAGTCCTGATCAGGTTGCCAACTCCAGGTGGGCAATTCCTGGATGTTTGAGGGATGGAGCCTGGAGAGGGTGAGTTTTGAAGAGGGGTGGCACCTCAGACAGGTATGATGCCATAGACTCCACCCTCCAATCCAGCCATTCCCTGATGGGGAACCATTGTTGCCAATCTCCAGGTGGGGGCTGGAGATCACTCAAAATTACTACTGCTCTTCAGGTAGCAAAGATCAGTTCCTGTGGAGAAAATGGTGGACTCTGTCATTATATCCTGCTGAGATTGCCACAGCAAATTGTCACTGAGTGCCCAAAGCCGGGGCACTCTCCCAGAGACTCTTTCTAGAGCTCGTTGTATTTATTTCCACAACGGGCCTTATTCCTAGTATATTTATAAAACATAAGGGATTGAATTCAATTAACTTTGTGCTGTGTGAAACTTGCAGAACATTGCTGTTGCTGGCTCCCACTGCAGTCCACTAAACCCTGTAACGTTCTGCATCTAGGGTTTGGGGACCCTTTTGAACTGTGTGGGGCTAAAGTGGATGTCTGACATAGGATGAGAAAATGGGGGGGGCGGGAATGATGCTCTCATGGAAATGCTGTAACTTGTGTAGAATAACTTTTTTAGATCTAATCCATTCATTTAAGGCTGAATGAAGTCTATTTACCCTAATTGGGGTATGTTATAAAGGGAATATTTCACTTAATGTTTCTAGTCTTTAAGATAATAATGTATGGTAAATGCTCCTCCTGATTTCAGATGGGTTATTTCTTGTTACCCACAGCCGTAACAGGTTTTGGTAGACAGGTATGGGATGCTTCTTTTGTTTCCCAATGTTTCTTTCTGTTTTAGTCTTCTCCTTCTCATGTAACTGCTTTGTCCTGCTTTACCTCACAAAATTGTAGAAGCAAGAGTCATACTTATTCAGTAGATAAAATGTACATTTCCATGGTGTTTGGTCAATAATCATTAATGTTTAGCATTTTGAATAAGTTTCAGAAATCAGATAGCTAGTAGGCATTAAACAAGAGAAGAAGATCACACAGAGAGATCAGAGGATAACACCTGGGAAGACATGCAAGTCCCTGGCCCATAGTGTTAAGGTTGTTTTATAAGTACATGAACTACTCTGCTTTATGGCGACTGACAAGGGGAAGAAGGGTTTGTTTGGTAGCTGAAGCATTCTAGCAAGTCAGAAGCAGTCACGATAAGGCTAGTTATCTGATGCTTTCCCTGCTGCTAATAGGGCTGTCTCTGTACTTATACAAAGTGGGTATCTGTGAATAGAGGTCCTAGAGAAGTATAAAGCATAGTTACATTGTAGGAAATGAAATCTTGTTTTAAAATGTTTTTCTCCCCACAGATAGTAAATGATCCAGTTTTATATAGGGTGATTTCTCATGGCAGAATTTTTACAGGCTTCTGAATTTCTTTTTGCCAGTAAAAATGATCTGTAATAGAAGCTGGGTTTCAAAACCAAGCTTTCTTCTCAAACTAATAAAACTGCTTTTCAGGTCACAAAGGCCACAGCATTGCTCACAATGTCCTATAGACTTTGAATGTAGTCTCTTTCTGCTTTATAAGTAGTTTTCTTTTGAAGTTTACCCTCCTAATATGTATTATTTTTTAGCCAGTGTGTTAAGTCTTTCTGAAGTTTGTTTTTCCTTTTAAGTCCTAGAACTGCTTATGCGTTGTGCTGACCTTGATTGACATCACATTTGTGAAAGCTAATAAGCTAGATTTCAGAAACATTGGCTTGCCCTTCAAGTTGAAGGTCAGCTGCTATGAAATAAATAGCCAGTGTATTATAGGATACAAAGGAGGGCAGTCCTTCCTGTATGTCATTTAAGCAAAAAGGCATGGGAGTGGATAAAACCATATATTCACTGTTTGCTTACAGGAGAGATTATTTAAATTACTAATTTATGTTAACCCTTAACCTGGGGACTTGGACTAGGCAACTTTTAAAAAATGTGAGTTATATTCTACAAAACATGAGCACATATGCCACAGAAAGAAGTAAAGGATCTTCTCCTGCCATGCCCAGCAATTTTGTTATCTATGAAAAGACATATCTTGGGACTGTGATATTCCCATGGACAAGAAGCCATGTGGTGAGGAGAACTGCAGTGATGAAGCATATTCCAGCAAAATCAGGAATCAGACATGGCTCTCTAAAGTCCGCTGCTCTTAACCACTACACCATGCTGTCTCTCTAGCAGAGATGCCACTGGTACAAGAGACTCCATTGGTGCAAGAAAGGGAGAAAGTAAAAAGAGTAGCTTAATAAATGATACCCTTAAAAACCTGGCTTCATGTTTCTCATACATCTACTGGGAGTCATGATTTATCATGCTTAGATGTAGATCCCTGGATGAGAGCTCATATGAGTATCCTACAGCGCTTCCTTCTCAAAATTACATTCACCACTAGATCCATCTACATACGAATATCTCAGGCCTTCTGCACTGCAGCATGAAGTGGTGGACCCCGGAAGCTCATCTATTCAAAGGCAGACAATTCCAGTTTAGGGCGGTGATGGCCCACATCTTGACAGTCACTAGTCCTCAGAGAATGATAATCTCTTGGACAGGGAGCAGGGTTACCAGTAGCTGTGGCATCAGTTTGCTGATGTTAAAAGCAATCGGCTTAGCCCTGTAGGCTTTCCATCCTAGAACACGGACTACATGCTTATGTCCAGACCAGTAACATAATCGCAAAAATGTATCTGAACAGGCAAGATGGGACTACCCATTCCAAAGCCCTCCACTAGGAGGAGTGTTGCTCATTTTCTGGCCAGAGGAACCCCTGGAGTCTCAAAGCAGCACCCACCGATAGAGTCAGCAACTCCCAAGGCAGTTGGCTTATCTGACACAGCACCTGGCTTCAGGTTTTTGGTCTCTCCGTTCATTAGCAATAATATTCAGGACTCCACAGGTGGATTTCTTCACCTTGTCTGTGAACACTCAACTGGTCAGGTTCTCTACCTGTTTTGAATATGTAAAACAAATCAATGCCTGGGTGCCCTATGGTTAACATAAGAACATAAGAGAAGCCAAAGTTGGATCAGACCAGTGACCAAAAATAACAGGTGCCATCAGGAGGTCCATCAGTGGGGCCAGGACACTAGAAGGTCTCACACTGTTGCCCCCCCCAGCACCAAGAATACAGAGTATCATTTGCCCCAGAGTACCTATCTATACCTTGTGGCTAATAGCCACTGGTGGATCTCTGCTCTGTATGTTTATCTAATTCCCTCTTGAAGCTGTCTATGCTTGTAGCTGCCACTACCTCCTGTGGCAGTGAATTCCATGTGTTAATCACTCTTTGGGTGAAGAGGTACTTCCTTTTATCTGTTCTAACCTGACTGCTCAGCAATTTCATTGAGTTCTTGTATTGTGAGAAAGGGAGAACAGTACTTCTTTCTTTACCTGCTCTATCCCGTGGATAATCTTATAAACCTCGATCATGTCACCCTTCAGCTGTCGTTTCTCCAAGCTAAAGAGCCCCAAGTGCTTTAACCTTTCTTCATAGGGAAAGTATTCCAACTTTTTTTTTCATTCTAGTGGCCATTTTCTGCACTTTTTCCAATGCTATAATATCCTTTTTGGTCCATATAGTTCTGTGGCTTTCTTCTGGTCCCATTCATTCCCAAGATCTTAAGAGAACTGATATGGGAACAAACAGATCTTAACTGCAGGACACTATATCCAAGGAAATCTGTGTTCTGATGGCTAGTGGAGAGCATTTAGTTCAGAACCCATTCCATAACAATCTGCTTGCAGACAGGATCCCATCTAGTTCTGAAACTCAGGATAGTTGAAATTAACAGTGGGTCAATTGAAGGGCTAGTTTGATGACCTAAGGTTTATCAGGAAAAAAGTGACTCAAATAATGTTGTTGTAGAACTCTCTACATTGGAGGAGATGGTGCCTCCCAGCAAGTAAATAATAAGCCAGAAATTGGTTCTTGTTTCCTTAACCCAATGGGAGGAACAGCCCATTCATCAAACATGTGCCCTCTTGACCTCTACTTAGAAGAAATCTTTCCAAGTAAGTCCAGTGTTGCTCTGTCTGGGAATGTAACTTCACAGTCAAGGAGTGTTCAGTTTGATAAACTATCATGTCTATGTAATAAAATATTACTACCCAAACCTATTATGAAGTAATTCAAGGCAGTGTTCTGTTTTTCCTCTGATTATAAGCATAACACCAATATTTCAGTTAAAATTTTGGCTTTCTTGACACATGAGTAAACACTACAGAAAATCCAGTAAAACAATATGTGTTAGGTACTTGGAAGGACTGGATAGTTCAATGCAGTGGGTCTCACACAGGTCTCTGCTTGCCTCTATACAATCAGTAGAGTAAATACGTGTCCTTGGACTTTAGTGGGAGTAGATCACTAATCATGAAAAGCAGTGACTGGGGATGCCACACTTCTGTTATCCTCAGGACAGAGAATAGGGAGGACGGAAATTATCCCCTTCCGTTAATTATTGTCCTGTTTGTTCTGCTCTTGCTCCTGGTCCAGCCATCTGCTGTCACTCTGGCTGTTTTATCAGTTCCTGCCTCTTTTGCTTTGCCTCCAATCTCCCCAAAAATGATCTAGTGTTAGAAGAACAACAAACCAGTGACATCTAGTCTGATATTGTTGACATGCTGTTGGATTAGTAAAATCCTGAAATGAATTTTTAAAATGTTCCAGTTATATCCTGAGTAATATAACTGAATTCAGAATACAGCCATGTAACAATTTAGGAATGTATGTGGGTTGTGACTGGAATGAACACGTTTTATATACCCAGTGGCTAGGATCTAGTTCAAAATTTCTGTTTGTACTAGAGCTCGTGCAAGGGGAAACACAAGAAAAAGATGACAGTAGCTGCTTCCACTATCAGACTTATTGTATCCCAATCTGTGCTTCCACTTGCACAAGATATTGTGCAACCAGTATCTGGGCACTATAACATATAGGGAAGAAAATGCTGGGTTTTGCACAGGGTCTTCCACAAGCAGAACTGCACTGTCCATTTGTCACTGGATCCAAGCATGTGTGTGTTTGAAGGAAGGTAGGGCCTCCAAAGAGGTTGAAACAATCTGGGACACTGGAATAAGACAGAAGTGCTGATCCATGTGGGAACAAATGATACGACCTGAAGAAACCTTGAATGGATCTCCAAAGACTACGAGACTCTGGGCAAGAAGGTGAAAGATCTGGGGGCAGAGGTGGTGTTCTCCATTTTACCTGTTGAGGGCCATGGAGCTGGAAGGGAGAACAGGATACTTACTGGTGGTGAATGGCTGGTTACATAGGTGGTGCCGTTGAGAGGGATTTGGCTTCCTGGACCATGGTATGTACCTCCAAGATGAAGGACTATTGGCGACAGATGGGGTGCACCTTACAAAGAATGGGAGGAATGTCTTTGCTGCAAGACTTGCGAACCTGTTCAGGAGGGCTTTAAACTGAAGACATTGGGGGTGGGAAGAAAAAGCCTGATGTTGTGCAGCATCCCCAACACTAAGTTTAAGAAGGGGAGTGACCAGAGAATAAATGAACGGGAGAGAGGTGAGTTCAGTAATTTTCTGGTAAAATCGAAGGGACCTATGGTAGGAAAGGATGTCTGTAATCTGAAATGTCTTTATACTAATGCACAGAGTATGGGAAATAAACAGGAGGATCTTGAACTTTAAATATTGGAAAGTAATTATGATCTGATAGGTATCACTGAGACTTGGTGGGATGAGTGTCATATATGGAGCACAGCGATTGAAGGATATACCTTGTTCAAATGGAACAGAATAAACAAAAAAGGAGGCGGGGTGGCACTATATGTCAAGAATGAATACACTTGCACTGAAATTCAGAATTTTGAGAGTTGCCCTGTTGAAAGTGTGTGGGTAAGGATAGAGCAGGGGGGGAAAGAAGGGGATATTGTTGTGGGGGTATACTACAGACCCCTTCCGTGCTAAAAGAAATTGCAGATGTTATTTCAGAGCCTCTAGGTCTAATCTTTGAGGTGTCCTGGAGTACTGGTGTTGTGCCGGAAGACTGGAGAACAGCGAATGTTGTCCCAATCTTCAAGAATGAAAAAAGACGGACCCAGGAAATTACAGGCCTGTCAGCTTAACATCAATACCTGGAAAAATTCTAGAGCAGATTATCAAATGCTCTGTCTGAGGGCATCTTGAACGGAATGAGTTAATTGGTAGTAGCTAGCATGGGCTTATCAAGAATAAGTCATGCCAGACCAACCTTATCTCCTTTTTTGACAGAGTTACTAAAATGGTTGACTCTGGCAATGCTGTGGATGTAGTGTATCTAGATTTCAGTAAAGCATTTGACAAAGTTTCTCATGATATCCTTGAGGATAAGCTGGTTAAGTGTGGGCTGGATGATGCAACCGTTGGATGGATTCATGGTTGGTTGAAAAATCATACCCAACGAGTGCTCGTAAATGGCTCTGCCTCAGCGTGGAGGGAAGTCTCAAGTGGAGTGCCACAGGGCTCAGTCCTGGGCCCAGTGTTGTTCAATGTTTTTATAAATGACCTGGAGGAAGACATAGAGGGGGTGCTTATCAAATTTGCGGATGACACAAATCTGGGTGGGATTGCTAATTCTGAAGAAGACAGAGTCAGGATTCAAAATGATCTATATAGGCTGGAACAGTGGGCTGAGGCAAATAAAATGAAATTCAATAGGGATAAGTACAAAGTCCTACACCTAGGCACAAAAAATCAAAGGCACAGATATAGAATGGGAGGGACTTGGCTTGACAGCAGCACATGTGAAAGGGATCTAGGTGTTCTGGTTGATCACAAGCTCAACATGAGTCTGCAGTGCGATGTGGCTGTGAAGAAAGCTAATGCAATCTTAGGATGCATTAACAGAAGCATTGTGTCCAGATCACGGGAGGTGGTAGTTCTGCTCTATTCTGCTATGGTTAGGCCTCACCTGGAGTAGTGTGTACAGTTTTGTGCACCACACTTTAGGAAGGATGTTGACAAGCTTGAGCTTGTCCAGAAGAGGGCGACCAGGATGGTGAGAGGGTTGGAATCCAAGTCTTATGAGGAAAGGCTGAAAGAGTTGGGTATGTTTAGTCTGGGAAAGAGAAGACTTAGAGGGGACATGATTGCAGTCTTCAAGTATTTGAAGGGCTGTCATGTAAAAGATGGAGCAGATCTATTCTATCTTGCTCTGGATTGCAAGACTAGATCTAATGGGTGGAAATTACAAGGGAGTCATTACTGGCTAGATATCAGGAGAAACTTCCTAACTGTAAGAGTGGTTGAGCAGTGGAACAGTCTGCCTCAGGAGGTGATGGATGCTCCTTCCCTGGATTTTTTCAAGCGGAGGCTGGATGACCATCTTTTGGGTATGTTGTAGGTATGTAGGGCTATCTTTTGGCTATGTTCCTGCAGAGTGTAGGGGTTGGACTAGATGACCTGCAAGGTCCCTTCCAACTCTAACATTCTATGATTCTATATGTTGAGAAATACTTGGATAAGACAATTAAGAATTTAAGCCCTCTCCCCAATAATGTTGAAGCTGAAATCTAGAGTAGTGACAATATTAGAAGTACATTCTGTGTTGGCTGTTAAAACTATAGAGCTTTTAAAATCATTCACAAATAATTATCTATGCTGGAAATATTTTTTAAAAATAGTGAAGATGCAAATCATCAGAAAGGGGCCTTTCTACAGGAGGAATTTCAGAAATGGAACGAACAGACTGGTATTACACATAATGATACAAAGGAGACAGATCAAATAATTTATATCACCAATATAAGATGGAATAGTACCTAATGAGAATTTGTTATGACCAAGAGCTCTGAGACTCTGAATTTTTTTTTACCTAACATGTGATCAAAGGACCAATCATCCTAAACATTTTTGAGAAAACATGACTAGTACATATTTGAAGAACTGTTTGCTCTGTAACAACTTGTTGTTAGCAAATATCCCATCTGTGAAGACGGAAGAGCAAAATAATAACATGGAAAAGACTTGTATCCATCCACAGTTGTGGTTGGACTTTTTTTGATACCAGCCATTAACTAGAATTCTTGGCTAGTCTAGCCTTCCCCAGTTGGTCATATGCTGCGTATCATCTATAGCAGGTCTGGTCTTGAGTGTACCAACCATTCCTGGCTTTGAGCCCAAAATCCCTGGCCATCTGTTGTTCAGTTCTCTGTTAGTGAGTTCCCTGTTTAATTATCTGCTGGCTGACTTCCACTTTGTATTACGCCTGAAGGCCCTGGCCCAGTACTTTTATTGTCCTTTCAGGTCCACCTGATCTTTGTTCTATTTGGCTGCCTTTTCTTCCACCTGGTCTGTTCCAAACAGTCACATTTTGGTCAGTGGGTAATGAGAAAAGAAGGTATTTGAGCATGCCAAACAAAATTTCATGTTGTACCTGCAAACTGCAACACCTGCTTCTGAAGAAATCTTCGTAAATGTTATCAGGATGTAAATTTAAAATATCCATTTGGAAGCTGTATTAATTCAGACTTAAAATGTGTAAGAGAAAAATGTATTAACAGTAGACTGATAACAATAGACAGAAAGATAGCTATAGACTTTTGCCCTGGACAAGGCACCTGTAGCCCCATGGGACCCCTACTCATACATGATGATTCTGGAAATAGAGCTGTTGCCATAAATGGTGCTGGGAAAAGGGTTTCTTTTTTTGCTGGCTGTCCCACTATTTCTGCTACCCCCTGCCCCTTCATTTCTGTTTCTTTCCAGGGCTGGGAGACACCATGAAGTAACCTTAAAGTTCCTTGCTCAGTTTCTTTGCATACATCTCCTCCCTCACATGTACAAACATTGTTCCAGATACTGTTGGTTGATATCTGGCCACTTGGTCTTCAAGTAAGTGATTTTGTTTAGTTCCCTTGATGCATGTATAGAAAACCAAATAGAAATTCATTTATTTCACAGTTGCTTTCAGATACAAACTTCCTGGGAATTTCTCCTGTTTATGTCCCATGGAAATGAATGGGAGTTGCACAAGGGTACCAGTTTACTTGAATGGAATCCAAACAGGAGAATTCTCCAGGAGGTTGTGCCTCAAGTCCATAAGAAAATTCCGTAATTCTGTAGCACAAAATCTAAGTGGGCTGTACAACCAAAGTTCTTGGGTCACAGTCTTAGATGGTAAAAAGACTGCACTGATTTGAAGAACACTTTGGTTTATAACTAATTAATGTTCAGGAAACTTCAATTGCAGTATTGGAGACTGATGTCTTGGGTGAATTCTGGTTAAAATCAAGCCATGGTAATTTGGTGTGTGTAATTTTGGTTTGTTGGTTGCCCTGCCTATACAGAAACAAAAGATTACCCCTCAAGAACAAGATTAAATGAGTCTTGCTCTGCCCATAACATGAAGGGACTTTTAAAGCATGCATTTCGGAATCTGGTTAAGCCACTGGTGGTGGTATGTGTATCTATATATTTAATAGCCAAAGCGCCACCTGCATGTGGGTATCTAAATCAGCACATTGGGGATACCTGGGGGCAAAAAGATTTTCCTGCACATTTGGGGCAATGTCCAGATGTGCAGAAAAATCTGAAATCTATTAAAAACTAGGGGGGGATAGTTAAATCCCCCCAAAAGTAAAAGAGCATTCCCTGCACATGCGCAGAAAACGCTTTGGGGCTGGAAGCCGCTCAGGCCTTGCTGCTGGAGCCAGAGGGGGGAGGAGGAAATTGGCAGCAGAGGAGGAGATCACCGGAGCTGGGAGGGGAGGAGGAGATCAGAGGAGGAGGAGAAGATCACCGGAGCTTGGGGGGGGGGAGGAGATCACCGGAGTTGGGAGGAGGAGGAGATCGGCAGGCCCGGTGGCTGGAAGCTGCTCAGGCCTCACTGCCAGAGCTGGGAGGGGAGGAGGACATTGGTGGCGGAGGAGGAGATCGCTGGAGCCAGGGGAGGAGGGGAGGAGGAGATCGCTGGAGCCAGGGGGAGGAGGAGATCGGCAGGCCCGGCAACTGGAAGCTGCTCAGGCCTTGCCATCGGAGCTGGGGGGGGGGGAAGCTTACCTGTGGCCCCTTCTTCCTCAGCCCTGAGGTCCTTCTGCTTCCAGGAGCCGGGGGCGATTCTCCTCCCTGTGAGTATCATGGGTCCCTCTTCTTGAACTTTTATAATAGCATAAGCAGCATGATGAAGAGCATTTTCATGTGATGAAAATGCCTTTATACAGTTGTCTTGCATCCAGATGTTAACATTGGATAGAAAAGAAAGTCATTTCAAAAGTGAATGAACGTTCACATTAATTTTATTCCCAGGTAGGAAATGCCAAAACTGATTTAAACATCACTTATAAAAATGGCCTGAACCTCCATTTCTTAATCCAAACAACCTTGCATAGTTTTCAGTACCTCTGAAATTAACCTCAAACTTTTATTGTGAAACTTTTATTGTGAAACTTAATAATCAGAAAGCAAAAAACATAATGTATCCATTAAAGAGAGGATGTTTAAAATTTGTTAACTTGGGTCTGATTACTTTTCTGTGGTCCGTGCACTGAATTTTTGGAGGCCATTTGGAACATTACCTGTATCTTTTGCCTCTGTATTTCTATGGAAAGTAGTCCACAGTACCTCATGGACAGACTGTTGTTTCCTCTTCAGCAAATAACAGATAATTGCTTTTCGTTGCCAGGATGTGAACTGCAGTTGGTCTAGCGGCATGCCCTTTGCTTTATTTTCTATATTAGTCAAGGAAGTAGAGATTTCTAAAAAATTAAAATTTTCCTTGTGAGATGCCATAATTGGCATTTCACTCACTGAGTGTTTAAACTTTCTAACCAATCTGAAGCAAATACAACCTCTGCTTCGCTGCCAGCTGTGTATGTTGCTATGGGAACTCAGTGGGGACTAGCTGCTGATTACTGTTCTAAGGACCACACCTGGCTTATTTGCATTCAATTTAAGTTGGGGAAATTTCAAAAGAAGAAAAGGGGAGCTTAGATTAGCCAGTGGGCAGCCAGAAAAGGCTTGTCATTTTGAGGCTGCCAGTTTGGACGACAAAAGCTGTTTTCTTATTCATCAGACTCCTTGGCAGACCCATAGGTCATTTGGAATTTGTGTAGATGTTTTGGAGGTGGAGTGTTGTTTAAATTGTGGTGCTGCTTTACATTTTCTTATAATATTTCCTCTTAATACCACAGTCCGGTAAATGTTATTATATAGCACTGCATTTTTGTCTCTGTCTCTTCTTCATTGTGTTCAAATCAGATTAAGCAGAGCATGAAAGTTAAGGAGAAACTTTGTTTTCTATCTCTTAGAAATCATACAGAACAAGTGGGGGGACCCACAAGGATTTGAGGTTGCTATCTCATTTCTCTGTCAACCACAGTTTCCTCTTTCCCTTCCATGAAAGCCCCTGGAGCCTCTTCTTTTTCCTGCTTCTCTTTCCCATCCACCAGCCAGCCTACATTTATCTGCTTCCCTGCCTTTAGTTTTCCCACCTTTCCTTTCCCTGGCAACCTCTCCTTGGGAAATGTCTGGCCAAGCTGCTAAACCAGGCTTAATTGTGTAGTAGGGAACCCACAAGGACTTGTGAGGAGCTGCTCAGTTTCCACTGCATTCCGTTCCCCACATTATTTCCTGGCAGCCCTGGCATCACTTTTCTCTATGTTTCCTCTTGTTCCCTCCCACCAGCCAACATACTTTTGTCTGCCCCCCATCATCAGCTGTACAAGTGTTTGTTATTTCATTTTCACCCTGCCTTTTCTCCACAACGGGAACTGGGCAAATAGCCTGATGGATGCTGCCGGGCCTGGCCACAATTCCTTCTCCATTGGGTGGATTGGCCATTGTGGACACGTGGACACCACCCAGTGGTCCAATGGTCTCTCATCCCACCTGGGCCGGGCCAACTCTGTGGCAGAAGGACAACACCTGGCCCTTCCAGGGTGTTCAGTCGCCATGTCTAACACTGACCATTTCCATCGTATGCACTCAGATTTAGGTGGTAGCCATATTGGTCTGAAGCAGCAGAACAAAGTTTGAATCCAGTGGCACCTTTAAGACCAACACAGTTTTATTCCAATTATAAGCTTTCGTGTGCATGCATACTTTTTAAGATACGTGTTTGTTTGTTTGTGTAAAATAGTGTCAAGTCACAGCCGACTTGTGGCGACCCCATAGGATTTTCAAGGCAAGAAACTAAGAGAGATGGTTAGCCATTGCCTTCTAATGCATAGTGCCCCTGGCATTCCTTGGTGGTCTCCAAATACTAACCATTCCCAACCCTGCTTAGTTTCTAAGAGCTGATAAGATCGGACTAGCTTGGGCCATTTTGATCAGGGCAGGCACAGTTTAACAGTAGCTAATTTTGCTTCCTCATTTATCTCCCCTGCTATTTATCTAGGCCACTGGAGACAACACACATATTTGACCTGTGAAGAAATGCATTTTTTTCATTGGAGGTTTGGAGTGAGCCAAAACCTTCACGCTGAGTTTTAAAAGCCCCCCCCCTTTGGTCAGAGAACTGGCGTGGGGGAGAGGCAGTCCAATTGCTTTCCAGCTTACCTTCATACAAATGTTATTAGATCTAGCAGGAGAGATAATGGGTGGGTCAAGTTCTCCCCTCTTCTCCAAGCAGGGAACAGAGATTTGGAGGAATTAGATACTAGAAAGGCTACAGGAAGGAGAATTCTAGAGATGTCAGGAAGAGTTTTGCTGATATGGCCTGACCAGGTCAGTGGGTGAGGAAAAGAGATTCGCTAAAAACTTGCAGCAAAGAGAAGGGCTTTTTCATGCTGGCTCCATCAGGGAGACAGAACTCTTCACTGAGGTCTGAAGGAGGCAGCCATGGATCATGTGCTACCCCAGAGAGCCTGTCCTATTTTAACATCTGATAGGGCATGTATAGAGAGAGGGACAGAGGATTTGCATTTTACTTATTTCTTTTGAATCCCTTGCTCATTCTGGTGCTGTGCTAAAAGTATGCTTGTGAACATTTCCTTTTTAATGAATACTTTATAACTTTTGATGCTGGTAGTGTTCTTTGTACCACATAGATCTCCACCATCTCAGATACGCTATTTTAAAAGGAGTGCCGGGGGAAGACAGGCAGTTTGGCAAATGGCTATTCCTCCAAAGGGTGTGCAAGGCAATAAACTGTCTCTGTGGTGACCAGATACAGGGCAGCGAGAGACACAGAGGCAAGGTCTCAGAACTTGGAAGGGAAGCTGGGAGTCCTGACCCTCCCAGCAGGCAATTCCTCACAAAGATCAGGTGGTGGCGACAGGTTACCAGAGAGAGAGAAAAGCCTCTCCAGAGGTTGAGAAAATCTTGGAGGACAGGCTGGAACAGGGCCTGCAGGCCAGGGCAGGCCTGTTCTGCCATGTGACCCATAGCTGTATTACATCTGATATGAAGAAAGCACTCTGGCATTTCAAGGAGCTGGCTGTTTTCTCAACTGTACTGAAGTTTCCTAGCAAATACCTGCCTTATCTCCTTTAAAGAAACCTGAAACTCTTTCCAGTATGAAATAGAGTGAGCAGTTGCTTCTGTGATTCAAATTAAATACATTGATAGAGATAATTTGAGAAGAAAGAATTTAGCACTATAAATGAGTGCTAAATCTGCCTTCAAAAGTAACTTGGCATGTTGCAGAATCAGTTATTTAAATGTGATAGGGATCCATGATTTGCACATAACAGCCCACTCATAATAAGAAGCCTATTAAATTTCATTCAAGCCGTTCCCCCATATTTTACTCAGGAAATGCAAAATAGTTTCTAAACTGCCTTCTTACTACTATGACTGATCATTGAGTTGGTTAGCAACATGAGTTCTGTATTAACTGGAGAGATTTTAGAATAACTAAAAAATTGGATGTGCTCATAATACTGGCAGGGGAAACAGTTATATTGCCAGCTTCAACTCATGTATCTGTCTTCCTTTGAATGTACCTGGGAGCACCATTGGAGAAGCTGTGCAGCTGTATGGGCCAGATCTCTGTAACTGCACATCAGGGACAGAATATCTGGTCCCCCTTCCCAAAAAACCCTAACAGCCATTCTTGAAAATAAATGACTATAGAATCATACTCTAATCAAAGCCTTGGCCTGCTCTATAGAGATTTGCTTGTAATTTCATTTAATTCTTCTAGTCACTTCCCCCAGTGTTTTGAAACAAATTTTGGCACCTGACTCTCTGAGAGTCACCTCTGTATTATCTTGGTTTTTCACAGGATCCAGTAACTGACAATTATGAGGCCAAGTCCTGCCCTCTTGTGTTATTAACTCCAGAGGTAGGATGAGAATGTGTGTGGACTTGGGTCTTGTTAGAAATTCAGTTTCCTAATGGGATGAGGCCTCATCAGTCTCCTGCTCCTTCTCAGAGTGGCCCTCCTGATAAGGGTGAAATCTCCACCTGAGAAAAGGGAGTCCTTCTAGCCTTCATATGAAGTTCATATTAACCATAGAGAACAGTATATCTTAATCATCAAGAACCACTGGCCTTGCATTGTTAATACAGCAGTATATCATATCGTAGTAAGTTACTAGCATTGGTATGGCCTTGGACAGGACTGTTAGGATTGTGAAGAAACCCCTCAATCTTGACAGCTGGAAATGGTCAGCTACGAAGTCTTATATTGTAGCTTCCCTTGCCTCTGGAATTTGGTAGAAGCAGAGATGAAGTACCAGATGGGAATTATGCAAATTAGGGATGCTAATTTAGCATACCTTATTTGCATGATTAGCACAGCTGTTTTGCATAATATGCAGATTTTCTTCTGCCTTTGGGGAAGTTGGGATGTGACAGCCATATCCTCTCAGCAGCACAGAGAGAGGGGAGGAGAAGAGCAGGGAAAGAATTTTGATTAAAGAACTGTTTCAGTTTCTGCTGCAGAACTAGGTGGAGAACAGAAGTTGGTTGGTTGTGGTCAGTTGGTTACAAGCATATGTGGCAACCACAAAGAACTTTGCTGCCCTCCCAGTAACAGTGCGGCAACCCAGGTTAATAGCGAACAAGTAATTTATGTCATTCTCTCCTTTCTGCCATTTCTGAAACCGTCTACTGAAAGGAGAAGGGAAAACAAAATATATGTCATTTGATTCCATTCTGGTTTATCAGAATAATTTATTTATGAATGCTTTGGGATAAGGAATTCCTGTAAGTGTCAATGTTGTGACTTCAACTTGTAACAGAAGAATGCAACAAAAGTGGAATAACAACAACAACAACAACAACAGGATTTCTATCCCACCATCTCCACAAGCGGGCTCAGGGCAGGTCACAACAGTTAAAATACAAACATAGTAATGAATCCAAATACAAGTACAAATCCATACAAAGTTAAAATCCCTAAAACCAGCACAAATGGTTGAAAACTTCAATTTCCAGTATCCACAGGTGACTCTGGTGCTGGGCATATGCATACAAAGATAACTACCCATTCAGCAGATGCTGTGGCAATCGCTAGAAAGGGCATTTCACCCAGGCAGTATAGGCAGGGGAGGCCAAAGTATTTAGACATCCATTGCCTCAACCAAAGGCCTGGTGGAACAGCTCTGCTTTACAGCTTGTGTGGAACTGCATTAAATCCCACAGGGTCCTGAACTCCAGTGAGAGCACGTTCCACCAGGCCGGAGCCAGGGCGGAGAATGCCCTAGCTGAGGTTAAGTGGATGTCTTTCAGGCTAGGAACTACCAGCAGATGTTGCTTGGCAGAGTGCAAAGCTGTATGGGGCACATGGGGGAAGAGGTAGTCCTGCAGATATGTCGGTCCCAGGCCATATTGGGCTTTAAAGGTTAGTACTAATAACCTTGAACCAGATCAGGTACTCAATTGGCAGCCAGTGCAATTGGTGTAATGCCAGCTGAATGTGCACCTGCACAGAAGTTGCAGAATACAACTGAGCAAAATCAGAGGGTGATATAAGATTATGGTCATGAATTTGAAAGACCATCCCAGTGAGCAAACTACCTAATGGCCATTAAAAATATGCAAGAAGTGGGGACCCACAATACTCACGAGGGGAGTATTCCCCACGGCTCCCTCACTGAAGCAGCTGGAGCTCCACATGGAGGAGGAGGAAGTGGCCACAGGTGAGCCCAGCAGGTAGACCCACCGAGCCCGCCTAGCCTTCTCCTCCACCCCCTGGCAACGACGGCTAGGCCTGCACAGCTCCCAGTTGCCAGGCCCTCCAAGCCTTCTCCCCCTCAGCACTGGCGGCGAGGCACAGCTCCCAGTGTGTTCTCTGCACATGCTCAGGCAACACTTTTTTAACTTTTGAGGGAATTTAAGTATCTTCCATATAGTTTTTTCAAGATTTCAGATTTTTCTGCATACCTGGTACCCCAAGTTGCAGGGAAATTTCTTTGCCCCCATGTCCCCCGATGTGCGTATTTAGATATCCTCATAGAGGCATCTTGGCTGTTAGATATATAGATAACCAGATGGCTATGGTTAGCCATTGTCTGTTACACTGATGCCAATTCCGGCTTTTTTCTAACAAGTGTATATTTGGTGCAGAGCAATGACTCCTTGCCAGGTGTAGCTTTGTGATGTATGCAATTGCCTATTCACATTTCACATTTTTAGATACACACATTAAAGTGTGTTTAGGTATATCAGCAACATGCAATTTAATTCCAAGGACATGAGTACATAAGGAGTGCCCTACTGGATCAGACCAGTGGTCCATCGAGTCCAACATCCCTACTCACACAGTGGCCAGCCAGTTCCTTTGGAGGACCAACAACAAGTCATAGAGGCCAAGACCATCCCCTGATGTTGCCTCCTGCCCCTGAGATTTAGAGGCAGACTGCCGCTGAATGTGGAGGTTCCTCTTAATCACCATGACTAGTAGCCACTGATAGACCTATCCTCCATGAATCTATCTAATCTCCTTTTAAAGGTGTCTATTCCTGTGTCCATCACTACATCCTCTGGCAGCGAATTCTACATTTCATTACTGTTTCGACTAATTTCCCTGAGACAAACATTAGGTTGACTGACCTGTAATTTCCTGGTTCCCCTCTGGACCCCTTTTTAAAAATTGGTGTAACATTTGCTACTTTCCAGTCTTCTGGTACAGCAGCTGAATTTAGGGAAAGGTTATGTATACTAGTTAGAGCAAGAGTCCAGTAGCACCTTAAAGACTAACAAACTTTGTGGCAGGATATGAGTAGTGACTCTCAAAAGCCCCTACCCTGCCACAAAGTTTGTTAGTCTTTAAGGTGCTACTGGACTCTTACTCTTTTCTACTGGTACAGACAAACTAACATGGCTACCCATCTTAATATACAGGTTAGTAGATCAACTTTCTCACATTTAAGTTCCCTAAGAACTCTTGTGTGTATGTGATCAGAACCTGGAGACTTAACCAGTTTTTAATTTCCCCAGTAGTTCTAGAACTTCATCTCTCATCACCTCAGTTTGACCCAGTTCTTCAGACTACTTTCCTGAAAATTGTGGCTGTGGCATGGGTACATGCCCCACACTTTCTACAGTGAGCACAAAAGCAAGAAATTCATTGAGCTTCTCTTCCATCTCCCCATCTTCCCTTAGCAATCCCTTTATTCCTTTGTCATCCAAAGGCCCAACTGTTTGTCTGGCTGGTTTCCTGCTCTGGATATATTTAAAGAAATGTTGATTATTTGTCTTGATGCGTTTAGCCAGCCACTCCTTAAAATCTCTTTTTGCATGCCTAATTATTGACTTACATTTCTTTTGCCAGAGCCTGTGGTCCCTCCTGTTCAATTCACTGGGGCAGACCTTCTGTTTTTTAAAAGAAGCCTCTTTACTTTTCATAGCTACCTTGACTTGCGTTGTCAACCACCCAGCCCTTCTTTTAGACTTGGCAATTGTTACCAACTGGTGCAAAAACCTCTACATCTCTCACAAAAACCTCTGCATCACCAGGGTTGTATACCCCCACATGTAAGTAACCCGTAGGGTCCATGTAGCTTCTGTTGAAAAAAGTTCTACTATAGTTTTACTTTTTGAGTGAGAAGAGTAAGAAACCTTACAAAGGGTTTTATTCATTACAAATGTACAGCATGAAAATGTCTGAGGACTTTCTCAGTTTTTTTCAATGGAAAATTGGGATATTTTAGAAGGAGGAGGAGGAGGAGATTGGATTTATACTCCGCCCTTCACTAACCAAAGGACTCTCAGAGCAGCTTATAAACTCCTTTCCCTTCCCCTCCCCACAACAGACATCCTGTGAGGTAGGTGGGGCTGAGAGAGCTCTGACAGAAACTGCTCTTTCCCAAGAACAGCTGTGCCAGAACTATGGCTTGCCCAAGGTCATCCAGCAGGTGCAAGTGGAGGAGTGGGGAATCAAACCTGGTTCTCCAGATTAGAGTCTGTACACTTAACCACTACACAAAACTGTACACTTAACCACTACACCAAATTTAGGAGCACTTTAAGAAAAAAAACTATTATACTGTAGACATATACAAGAAAAAAACCTTCTTTAAATGTAAATAATTTTGGCAGCAATTAGTGTGCTTAAGATAATATGTAACTAGAGTTCAATATTTTCAGTGCTAAGTTTACCTTAATTTCCAGCCATGTTGGCATTGCTTCATGTTGTGACTGTATGAGAGAGTGTCTGTCCAAATAATAAAATTTGTTTGCTACCTTGAAGTCGTCATTCCCCAATCTCTTAGATGGCAAAAATTAAAGATACATTTGCTATGGCAGCATAGGATGCAATAGTACACAATGCTTTCTTGCAGTTTTTCATACAGAAAATGAAGATATTCATACTTTAAAAACTTCATAAATATGTGAAATAGCACAATTTTGTATTTTAAGTTAAAAATTATTTGTTTTATGTTATTAAATCAGTAAAAGTTTAGGTATGATAGGAATAAGTATTGCATGTCTTTTGGTTTTTTCTAAAGTTTTTGGTTTTCTTGGAAAGAACAGGGGAAAATTTCAGAGACTACAAATTTACAGAACAATCTGCATCTTACATCTGTAGATTCTTTTCTTTACAAGGATCAATAGTTTTGGCTAGTCTACTTTGAGAGAATGTTATGGAGATGATAAATCAATGGCATCTCTCTCCATGAAATAGGCCAGGATATATATAAAAAAGAAAAAGAAGGGAAATGTTGATTTTGTAATGTTGAGAAGGAGTTTTCTTGCTACATGTGGTGGTTGTGCATCCCAGCTCAAAAGTTTGGAAGATGTTATCAAATGTAACTTCTTGTATACTGGATTCCTTATTGCTTAATTATGTGACTATGGTCCCTGAGGAGTTACAGATGTTTGTCTTGAGTACACTTGAAGCAGCATGATTCGTTTTCACATGCCATTGAAAGCAAAAGCTACTTCTTCAAAAGATGGACTGGCTAAATAAATTGAGAGACAACAATGCAACAGAAAGGGTTGAGACCTGTTCAGTCACTCCTCACTATCACAAATTTTGGATTTTTTTTTAGCCCTTAAGGACCAAGGGTTGTCCACATGCTCCATTAAGGTCCATAAGGCCACAATTTCGGCTTTCCATATGGCCTGGGATTGCCAAATTGTGTGCTCCCATCCTCATCTGAAGAAGTTTTTAAGAGATTTGAACAATTTGTTTCCTCCCGTGAATTCCCCAGTTCCCCAATAGAGCTAATCTCTGGTACTCACAATTAATCTATAAATGTTTCAAACCATGGGCTATGTGTGAGTTGTCATTTTTGTCTGTCAGGACAGCATTCCTAGTAGTGATTACCTCAGTCAGGGGAATAGGGTAGTTGAGGGTTCTCAGATTAAAAAACAAACAAACCACCAAGTGCCACAGGGACAAGGTGGTTCTCTGGACTAGCCTAGAGTTCGTATCTAAGGTTGTGTTAAAGTTTCATGTTTCACAGGATGTAATCTTACCTTTGTTCTTTACAGATCCCCACACTAACACAGAAAGGGTGTTTAACACACTGGAAATTAGAAGAGCATTATTATTTTATTTAGAGCATACTCATGTTTTAGAAAATACTAAAACATGCTTGTTTGTTTTAAGGGGCAGAAAAAAGGGGAAGCAGTGTCCTTATAGACATTGTCTAGGTAGGTGATGTCTCATTGCCCGCTGCCACTTAAGAGCTCATTCCACCAGAGCTCAAGCCTCCTTGGCTGCCTTCAACTCCAGAATCAACATCCAAGACATCTGCAGTGCAGTGACATGGTCTTACCCATCCACATTAATCAAACACTATTCAGTTGACATGGATTCTAGAGGCAGCGGTTGGAAACCAGTATTGCAGTCAGTTTTCTGCTGATAGCGCATACCCACTTCCTGCAGTAACTTCACAGAAGACATGAAAACAGAGTTGCATTTACCTGTAAATGTTGTTCATCTAGTGTCTTCAGTGCAGGCACACATCCCTCCCTCCTTCACTGCTGTGGGCTTTTGTTTTGCACACAAGTACATGGGTCAGAGCTCCACAGTGGCAAAGAGAGGACTGAGGAAGGAGTGCTGTCTCCACCTCCATCATGTGACTATTTGTGTGGGAAAGCTCCCGCCCTCAGCTCTGTCAGAGGTCAGAGGGAGTGCTCCTAGTTCTAGAAGAAGAAGAGATTGGATTTATACCCCACCCCTCACTTGGAGTCTCAGAGCTGCTTACAAACTCCTCTCCCTTCCCTTCCCCACAACAGATATCCTGGGAGGTAGGTGGGGCTGAGAGAGCTCTTTCAAGAACTGCCCTTTCAGGGACAGCTCTTGTCAGAGCTATGGCTTGTGCAAGGTCATCCAGCAGCCGCAAGTGGAAGAGTGGGGAATCAAACCAAGTTCTCCCAGATTAGAGTCCGCACACTTAACCACTACACCAAACTGGCTCTGGAAGCTTATAGAATCATAGAATGTTAGAGTTGGAAGGGACCTTGCAGGTCATCTAGTCCAACCCCCTGCACTCTGCAGGAGCATAGCCAAAAGATAGCCCTACATACCTACAACATACCCAAAAGATGGTCATCCAGCCTCCACTTGAAAATGTCCAGGGAAGGAGCATCCACCACCTCCTGAGGCAGACTGTTCCACTGCTCAACCACTCTTACAGTTAGGAAGTTTCTCCTGATATCTAGCTGGTAACGACTCCCTTGTCATTTCCACCCACTAGGTCTAGCCTTGCAATCCGAAGCAAGAGAAAACAGATCTGCTCCATCTTTTACATGACAGCCCTTCAAATACTTGCAAATACTGCAATCATGTCCCCTCTAAGTCTTCTCTTTCCCAGGCTAAATATACCCAACTCTTTCAGCCTTTCCTTGCAAATGATGCTGGAAGATTGCAGATCTGTTCTCTATGGCTGGCCTGTGCATGTGGAATCCCATGTGTGCCTGCATTGAAGCCACTAGATCAGAAGTTCCCAAACTTATTTGTCCTATCACCCCCTTTTCAGAAAAAAATTACTTAGTGCCCCCCTGGAAATCTACCTTCAAGAAGTGGACAAAAAGATGCAGTTTGTGGACCTGCACCTGGATCATTCCAGCCCACCTGGATTGTTCCAGGAGCCCCCAGGTATTGCCCACTTTGAGAACCAGTGCACTAGATGAACAACAGTTGCAGGTTAAGTGCAACCCTGTTTTTATCTCTGCCCATGATGCAGTTTCTTTAGCATTCTTGTGGTGTGCTAAGGAGAATTATCCTCCTTGTCTGTTCATATAGCCTGTGGTCTGTATGTCTGTGTGCAGTGTGATGTTCTGGTCCCTCACCTGTGAAGTAAGTTGGAGCAAGACCTCCTTTATTGCTCTCGATTCCACACAGCTAATGTTATTGAAAGTTGTTTCCTTTGTCTGAGTTCCTGAAGTACCTGCTCTTGGCAGTGGGCAACTGAAGACCGCATTCATCTTGATGAAAATCTGGAAGGATCCCTGAAGTACATTACTTCTGAAATGTAGAGGGCTGGTTCACCATCAAATTAATAGCACATGGTGTGATAAAATGAGAAATTACTGTTGGGCATTGCCACATCCTCTTGTAAGGGATGATGAAACCTCTTTAATGGCTTGGAATAGAACCTGGAACACTGAACTACCTCCTGGCAGTAATAGTGAGCAACTAGTATCATTAGATCCACACACTTTTGTAAAATTATATCTAAATAGAGCTGATTTGTGTCTCAGGGGACAGTTCTGGTTGAAACTTGCATCTAAAATGATGCCAGCATGCCTCCCTTCTGAGAAAATGGAGTAAAGTGCGACCACCTGGCACTCTTTTTGTTATATTTGTTCAGTCTCAAGCCCAAAGTGGTACACACTGCTATATATTTTTTCCATTGGTTGGCAAAGTAATTGAATTAGTATCATTAGATCCACACACTTTTGTAAAATTATATCTAAGTAGAGCTGATTTGTGTCTCAGGGGACAGTTCTGGTTGAAACTTGCATCTAAAATGATGCCAGCATGCCTCCCTTCTGAGAAAATGGAGTAAAGTGCGACCACCTGGCACTCTTTTTGTTATATTTGTTCAGTCTCAAGCCCAAAGTGGTACACACTGCTATATATTTTTCCATTGGTTGGCAAAGTAATTAAATTAGATGCCATATAGCATCTGGGTTACAGAAACTTCTTTAATGTCTCTGATGTCCAGAAAGTCTAAACCATGGCTAATTCATGTAGAAATGCTTCTCAAAGGATCTGAACCTTAGTGATGCCTGAAGACTGTCCTCTGGTAGCTTTTTGAACTCTGAACAAAACTTAAAGGCAGTCTTTCAGAATCTGCTTATCTGAGGTCACTTGGGGAAGTATATCACTTGAACCCTGATGGGAAGTGATGTGTTCGTCAGCTTGACATTGCGAAGCATCGGATTTAACTTGCCTTGAGAGTGGTGGAAGCTTTTTATTATTTCTTTCTGAAAAACAACAAAAAACAAAAGAAAAAAGCAACAAGAAAAAACCCACAAACTTAAAATCCAACAACTAACAAAGTTTTTAAAAGAAAAAAAGAAGGAAAAAGATAGACATAGAGACGAAAATATAATAATAGTGGGGCACAACTATACATAAGTTTCTATAAACAGTTTTCATGTATATCTAAAAATAAATCCATATGCAGTTGTTGTCTGTATGCCATGTGTTCAAGTACTGATAGATTTCTAAGGTCCTGAATCCATTGGTTTCCCAGAGATGCACTTTTATCTTTCCAATGTTGTAATATGAGCTAGGGTTGCATGTTCCTAGTGTACAGAAAGAAGAACTTTGGTCTCAATGAGAGCATCATCCCATTGTTGACCAAGCAATTTGCCTCTGAAAAATAGTTGGTCATGCAGATTGATACCCCTTGGACCTGAGCACTTAAAAGGAAAATCTTTTATTGCTTAGTCCTTGAGAAATACGTGGCTGCTGGTGGTTTAGGTGACTGTGTGAGAATGGGAGGAGGTATTGAGAACCCATGCCTCTGGGAATGTACAGAGTGCTTTCTAGTCTTTACCTCAAAACCAACTTTCAGTGACTCAACCAAAGGTCCAAAATCTATAAAATACACCATGGCCCCCTGCCACTTATTTTAGAGACAAATATTAACAGGGCAATAGCCTTGTAATGTGACTAGAACTATAGCATAGATAAGAGACACATTTGGAAGACTGTCCTGTGTAACAACAGTCTCCTCGCTCTCCTATATTTAAACCTGGGGTACAATTTTGAGGGTGAAGAAACTGCTCAGTGCACTTCCTGAAAAACATGGAGTTGGTTACACAATATCTTGCACAGGCAGAAATGTAAATGAGAATAGAATGAGTTTGACTTAGCACAAGTGTTTACTGTGGTCTTTTTCTTGTGTTTCCATTTGTGCAAAAATTTTACTCGAAGCTGAAATTGTGTGCTGGATTCAACCCAATGTTCTTCATACCACAGTCTTCACAACCTTGGCATAATACTCTAATTTGTCCCTTTCTTTTTTCCTCTGATATCCAAATAGTTACTGATGTCTTTTGCTTTCATTTTTCTCTCAGCTAAAACATTTTCATATGATTCTGCTGTTATCTAGACTACTGTACTTGTTTTCTTACTTGCCCTTGGTTTTTTGTAGCAGACAATATTTATCGAATTGAGATTATTTCTCATGAAAGGATTCCACAACTTTTAACTGGCCTTTGAAGTCACGTCATTGCGCTGGGCACGTTGGGGGCGGGGCCACTATCATTCGAGGGGAAACCATAGAGTTTTCCTTCGAATGACAGAGCGTTCCCCTGCAACGTGCCCAACGCGATTGACATCATCACACCGGTGCCGCGATCCCGGCACTTTGGGGGTGGGGTTCCCCCCAGTGGCTCGATACGGGTCGGCAGATAACAGACCCCTCAAGCAGGAGTTTCCCCACCCCCCCGGGAGACCTGGCAACCCTAGTGGGGAGGTAGCAGAGGAGGATAAGAGTCTGTCTTGCTGTGCATTGAAAAGGGTGACCCTTTCTCTTTCCCTTCTCCCCCGAGTCCCCTTTGCTTCTGATTTGGTATGAAGTGAACCCCCATCCCAGAAATATACAGACTCAGAAGGGCTGGTAGTAGTCTCATATAATTCCAATGGTTACCTTTATAAGATTTCGTGACCATCACAAATTGATTGTATTTCTAGAATCCTGCCTGTCTGCTTAACCTTTCCACTGGGCCCATGCCATTTACTGCTTCAACATCTAGTCCTTATTTGTAAAGTTTTCCACCAGTCTGTACTGACTGTGTGTCTGTTCTTAAAACCTTATTTGCTGTGTCTCCTCTGCACATGTATATTTACTATTGTTTTCTATGACTTTTCTCTTTGTACCTTCTGTTGTGGTCTTCCTGATGCTTGGAGTATTCAGGTCAAAGCATCTGCCTTTGATGCCACTGGTATAACATTAATTTTGTATCTTGTGGCATTGCACTGACATAGTTGAACACATGAAGCTGCCTTGCCCTATACTCATGACATTCTCTAGATTAGAAGAAGAAGACATTCTCTATATGTAATGAGCGTTGATTTGAGAGTGGGACTGTACTGACAAAGCCCTCCTGAAGTTTACCAAAGCAATTTCAGTTCTAAATTAGGTCTGAAGCCAAAATGAAATGAATCCAGAGAGTTTGTCTTATGAAAGCTTGAAGCTGTACAGTTGCCCATTATTTGAGCACCTCTCCCCAAAAGGGGATATTTGCCATCTTCCAACAGTCAGCTCAAAGGAGGGCTTCTTCAGGAAATGCCTTGGAACAATCTCCTTCAGGGTGTTAAGAACCATCTGATCCTTTGTGGGTTGCATTTTGTGTGTGCATGTATATGTGCCCATGCCTGGAAGCCATGGCAACCTCTGGCGACTCCTACTGGGGCATGGAGGGCATTCAGAGAAGTGGCTTGATAGCCTGCCTCTGGTCTCACCCTGGTATTCTTTGGAGGTCTCCCATCCAAATACTTGCCAAGGTGGCCCTGCTTGGTTTCTGAGATCTGACAAGATTGGGCTTGCCTGGGCTATCCAGGTCAGGGCTGAAACAGCTCATTCTTTGAAAAGCATTAACTTTTCCTGAGACCCTTACACATAACCCCTTCCTGCTAGAAGTAATATGCCACAATGGCAAAGGTCAAGCAGAGAATTTGTAGGACACACCCCTCCAACTTGTCCACATCTTTGTACTGCCATAACTAAAGCTTAGCCAAGCAATTGCACCTAGACTCTGTTTTGTTAACATCCTGATACTGAGCCTACTGAAACAGTGGTATCTAAATGTTTGGAAATTGGAGCAGTTGTATCTAAAACACCTAGCAAGTGTCACAGTGAACTTTAGAATTGTCTGAGTCCAGATAAAAAAGTCCATAACCACTTGAACAGCTCAACTTGATGGCTTTCTCAAGATGCAGTAATGGTGGTGAAGTACCAATACTTGCCGCTGTCATCGCAGAGTAGTCATGGAAACTAGGTAGTAGTACTCTGGTCAGTGTTCATTCCTGTTCGTTCTGCATACTTTTTTCTCTGCTTGCATTCTACATGTCTGCCCATTCAGTTCATAGCCACAATCTACTGAGCATACTAAACAGTCAGTTTAGCTTGGCAAGAAGATAGATGACATCTAGGAACAATCAGTGTATCTAATAGTCAACATGGATACTTAAATCTGCAGATCAGGGCCATGTAGAGGCTAGCGAACCTGGGGGACCCTCAGTTTTTAGAAGAAGTCTGAAAACAAGGAGAAAATGGGCAGGGGGTTAAATCCCCCCAAACAGAGGAGCATTGTCTGTGTGTACACAGTCAGTGTGCCTGTCTTGGAGCTGCTGCCTGATGGCAGAGGTGGCGATGCTATGGGTGGGTAGGGAAAGAGGGGCACACAGAGTGGCAGGTGGACAGATGGATGATAGGGCAGAGCAGCAGGGAGCAGAGTGGGAGGAGAAGCTGCTGCCACCCTCACCCCCCAGTGCTTGAGGCAGGTGGGTGGGCAGGGGAACTACTAGGCCAGGCAGGCAGCAGCAGTGCCTCAGCCATACAGGCTGGCTTACAGGTGGCTGCCCTGCTAATTGAAGGGATGTGGATAGGCACATAGATAGAGCAGCAAGAAGTGGGGTGGGTTGTCAAGCAGAGAAGCAAAGGGGAGTTGGTGGGCAGGCAGAGTGGTGGTAGGGGTCAAATTGAAGAAAGAGGGAGCAGTGAGGGAGGGCAAGGGTGAGGTCAGGACCAGTACTGGGAGGGGGGAGAAGAAGAAGGATGTGGAAGGAAAAAGATGGGAGGATGAGGTGGTAGTGGGGAAAAAAGGGTAAAGAAAGGTATCAGGAGGCAGATGATAACTTGCTAAAAACATACAAATCCTCAAAAGTTCTAAAATATCCCAAAACACAGCCTATGTCAACAGATCCACTTTAATAGGACCCAGCAGTTCTGGATGTAGTAGATGACAAATGTCTTCAAGTTGTCAGTCAGATATCTCCCGCCCCCCAACCAAAACTGCTGTGTTTGACTAGATGCTGGCAAGTAGTGAGAAATGTGAATGTAATAAAAATGACTGTTGAAAAGATGTCACTAAACAGTTTGGAGTATGGGGATTAAATTGAAAAGAAAGTGGGGAAGTGTTAAGAAAAGTTTAAGTTAGAGATCTTCAATGTAATTTGTAGTCCCAGCAGCAGTTATTAAATACAAATAAAAATAACTTGGATCTTACCTAGAATTTCTGTGGGTGCAGGGAGGTGATTTTTGCTGATTTCTTCCTCTAAGCTGTTCCTAGGTGTCCCCCATTCC
Organism: Gekko gecko; assembly: GCA_029375565.1. NCBI lineage: Eukaryota > Metazoa > Chordata > Lepidosauria > Squamata > Gekkonidae > Gekko > Gekko gecko. The sequence continues at coordinate 64,619,144 of JAPDNY010000004.1, read as the reverse complement.
GTAGGAGCAGCATTTCTGGGAATGTCTTGGGCTGCTGCTAGAAGGGGTACCAACACTACCCCTTGCTTTGTGCCCATAGAAATTTTAGGTGATGTTCAGGTGATAGAACATAAAATTTGCCCTGCTGGATTAGGCAGTGGTTCACCTATTGGGGTCACATAGTGGCCAGCTAGTGCCCTGGAGAGCCAATAGACAGGGTATAGAAGCCAAGGCTTTCCCTTATGATGATTCCTAGTACTGATATTCAGTGATTTACTGCCTCTGAATGTAGACATTCCCTTTAATTAGCATGGCTAGTAGTCATTGATGGACCTATGCTCTGTCCATATCTAATCACCTTTTAAAGCCATCTGCACTACTGGCTATCATTCTGCACACTAGCACTGAGCTCTTGCCATTTTGGCCTTTATATGCCATGCAGATTTTGCAAAGTGCACTACAACAGGGTTGTAATTACTTATAGACAATGACCCAACAGGAGAAAGAACTCTTAGACAGTACTCATAATTTTCAGCTCTGTTGCTCCAGCCGTAGACCTGTATTGTGCCCATTCATCCATTAAAACAGGCAGTTTGTTTATGATACAAAAAACATAATGCAGCTATTCAACCATTATTTGGAGTAGCCAGGACTACATACTTTGAACATGTTTCAAATGTTACATGGCTAGTAAAATATGGGATTCAATACATCTGAATTAAGCATCTGAATTAAAGAGAACTGAGATCGAAGAATGTATTACCTTGGAGTCAGAATGGAAGGTAAGTTAGCTGGTAAAGCGATCTCACCCTTTTCCTTCCCTCATGCACAGGATTCTTATTTCTTTCTTGCTGAGCAACCCCTGTATTAATTGATCTGTGGCTGTTCCACCCTGTCACATTATTATATACTTTGATGCTGGCCCAGCCCAGGGACTTGAGGGAAGAGACAAAATCACCTCTTATACCCTACTTCTATAATGGCATACAAGAGGCTTTTGAAAGTTCAAAATAAAATATTTTATTTAAGTTGGAGGGGGAAAGGTCAGGTGGAATCAGGGCTAGGATGTATCAGGTGAACTAATAATAAAAACTGATGTAACTTTGTGATCACACTAAATCCAGATAATATGTTGCCAACAAGTAACTTTTCCACAAGGTCTTTGGAACTTTGAGGAGAGAGGCTTTCTTTTCAGTTTCTGCTTTAACTCACAAGCATAGGTTTCAGAGTTTCACTGACACTAAACGTTTAGAAGGCAGGAATGTACAACAAAGTTCCCAAAGTCCTTCTCTCTACACAGACCAGGGTTCACTCCTCTTTTAAAAATAATCTCCCTTTTCACTGGGCAGGGATTACTTCTCTTGACTAGAAGCTCTGTCCCCTTTCAATTTGAATGGGGATCTTCCGTCATCCTCCCACTCCTCTTTGCCTCCTTCCTAGTCCTCAGTCAGTGCTAAACTGTCTCATTGTCAACTGTCATTCCGTTTGAACCATGTATCATCCAAAGGTTCTCAAACTCTGTGAGACATTAACCCTTGACAGTCTGTCACAGCTGGAAAGTAAACTTTCACCAAATTTAGTCAATGGAGGATTTATGGGGGTTGCCTTATTAGCCATTTCAGACAACAGGTTTTTCATACTTGTGTTTTTAAAATGTGCATAAGGAAACTGCTGGAAAACGGCTGAAGGCTTCTCCCTTTAATTTTTGTAAAAGATGAAACACTATAGAAGAAGAGATTGGATTTATATCCTGCCCTTCACTCGGAGTCTCAGAGCAGCCTACAAACTCCTTTCCCTTCCCCTCCCCACAACAGACACCCTGGGAGGTAAGTGGGGCTGAGAGAGCTCTTTCAAGAACAGCTTGTGAGAGAACAGCTCTGACAGAACTATGGCTTGTGCAAGGTCATCCAGCAGCTGTAAGTGGGGGAGTGGAGAATCAAACCTGGTTCTCCCAGGTTAGAGTCTGTGCACTTAACCACTACACTAAACTGGCTCTAAATGTTTTGTGAAATGTGGGTTTTCAGTCTAATTTCCAACATGCATTTTTAAAACAAATGTGAAAAAATGACTGAATGAATGAATGAATGAATGAATGAATGAATGAATGAATGAATGAAATCAAGCCCTATATGCTATTGCCCTCATGGCAGTGAAGCCTCTGACATCAATTTGCAGAGCTGGTGTGGTGATCATGAACTTTATAGCTACTTGAATAAGTGATTTTCAGTCCAGCATCTTGGAAGGAAATGAAAGTTATCTGTTTGCCTTTGATCTATGTCTCATATAGTCCCTAAGAATGTGACTAGTCATTTGAGGCATGCTGACACTTGGGAAAGAGGTTCCAGGAGATAAACTGACAGGGAACTCAGAAACAAGATATCTGAAGGAAGAGTGCAAGTTAGGCAATGAACAGAAACCCAATAAAGCAGCAGTTGGCAGAAGCCCTGTTCAGATGTTACAGTGAATGCATGTAAATCCTGTGTACATCTGTTTGTAGAAATAAGCTAACGTGTTCACTTTGTAATTGAAACCAGGGACTAGTACCTGAATAAATATGTGATTTGTATTACACATGCAACTATACATGCATTCAATATAACATGAGAAATATTAAATGTATTAAAAACAAGTGTGCATTGTATACAGATTGTATGTATATTCACTGTAACTTGTGAACAGGACTTGTGAGGTGAAGAGATAAGAGAAGCAGCATAGGTGAGTGGAGGTTGTGAAGGGGCTGTGTGACAGACAGGAGACAGAACAACTAAAGGGACAAAGCAGCCTCTAGGCTGAAAAGCAGAACCCAATAAAGAAGTGGGTAGCTAGGACATGCAGAAAGTAAGACTGGACCAAAACATCCATTCCATATAGGCATGAGAGGGAAATGGAAAGTAGGGCTGACACCTAATTAAAGAGGTAAATTATTAAACATGTGAATTGATAATTATCTTTCTAAACCTGAATATGAATAAGAGTTTTGAAGAAAGCAGTACATTTTATTTTTACAGTATATACTTATGTGTTGCAACACATACGATCTTAGAAGATGGTATGCAACACATACCGCCTTAGAAGATGGCCTGTGTGAGGGAAGAGGTGTAATATCTTTAGACAGGCCTCGATGATTTTTCTTTGGCTGTGGAAGCCTGCTCAAAAACATCAGACTTCAGGATTATGTATGACCATATTTTCTAATTATTGCTACCACAAAAAAAATACTAGGTGCCAGCATGAAATTTCTAGGTGCCATGGTGATCTTGCACCTGGGATCTGTCAAGCCATGCCCTAAAGTGGTGCTTCTGTTCATGACATTTGTGAGTTTTTGTTTAGTTTGTTTTTGTACTGGGCTGCCTGTTTAATGAGGGACACTTTAAAAACCTTTTAATGGATTTAAATCAATTGACAGTTGAAAAGATAATGGAAATTAAAGGTGAAAAGATAAGGGAGATTTGCAGTTCTGGGTATCATGGGTTTAGGATCTGGGGTCTAGATGGAGGTGGTGCTTGAGGGTAGACATTAAAAGTTCAATTCTGCTACTTGTGGCTTTTGTTATCAGTTTATCATTGTGACCTGGTGACCTTAAGGGCCAACAGATACATAGAGTGGTATGTATGCACACTGAATTAACTGGCCAATTATTTGGTTGCAAACTTTTAGTAAAAGTGTTGAGAATCTGAAAGGTGCAGTTGCTGTTCATGCTTAGGCATTAGTGCTGATTGCGATAGTTCAGGGGAAGATACTTATGTAGATGCCATTTTCTTATTTTTAGGAAGCTCACATCAGTTTATTTTAGTTTTACTTCCAGCCAACAGACATTCATTCCAGCAATTAGCAGTTTCTGAAGAGTAAGGTGACTGTGGAATCCAGAAGTGTCCTGTTAAGTGTCTTATTCCATAAAATCAGCCATTTGAGGCAAGGCAAGTTTTTAAATTTGAATGGGGTTTTTATTTAGAAATCTTTGCACTGTTTCAGTTTGCTCGCCACTTTGTGGGGAGGTCCTCTCATAAATCATCACATTTCCTTCCTTCCTTCCTTCCTTCCTTCCTTCCTTCCTTCCTTCCTTCCTTCCTTCCTTCCTAATTGCTTGATTCTCAATGCACCCCATTGGAAGCAGAGCTTCTGAAGACTCCTTATGGTCCAAAGGCTACAACCATAATCTGAAGTAGACCCTTTTAGAATATTTGTTTAGGAATACGTTTTGTTTTCACGGGTGCATAAAAATTGATGCATAAAAACTGAGTCAATAAAATAATAGCAAATTTATTTGAAACACATTAGAGCAGGGGTCCTCAAACTTTTTAAACAGGGGGCCAGTTCACTGCCCCTCAGACCGTTGGAGGGCCAGACTATAGTAAAAACAAAAACTATGAACAAATTCCTATGCACACTGCATATATCTTATTTTGAAGTGAAGAAACAAAACGGGAACAAATACAATATTTAAAATGAAGTAAAGTTAAATCAACAAACTTACCAGTATTTCAATGGGAACTATGGGCCTGCTTTTGGCTAATGAGATGGTTAATGTCCGGTTCCATATTTGTCACTGCTTCCTTCTCATGTAAAAAAAAATGACAGACAAGCAGCGGCGGCATAAACACCCAGCGGGCCATATAAATGTCCTCAGCGGGCCGCATGTGGCCCGCGGGCCGTAGTTTGAGAACCCCTGCATTAGAGGATCATAGGGGCTCAAATATTACTTGATATTTGGTGGTATTGGGCTAAATTGGTAAAGCAACCAATATGAATTGCCTGCTTTACACTAACTAAAGGTATGCCCCTTCTTGCATAAAGTTCGTTCTCTCTCCCTCTCGCCCCCCCCCCTTTGTGGAACTGTTAAACTGTCATATAATGCATTTGGAAAATGCCACGTAAATGTGCAGGCAATCGTTAAGACAGGTCTGTGTTCAGCTCCTACCTTGCTAATTGTTTTCTTGGGATTATTTGGATTGTGTAGAAAGCTTTTCCAAATCTCCTTTATTACTGAAGTCATTGTTGCCAGCAGGAATAAGATTAAAGGTGCTTAAGACTGTAGAGTTGTTTCTAATTTGTACGTGTCATTTCAGTGGCATTTTAACAGAATTTTGTCTTGCCTCGTTCCCCTCCCTACTTCCCCATGGTACTGTGCTCAAGTTAGGTCTGAGAAGGAAAGCTATTGGAAGAAATTTTCATTTTGTTCCCTAATTATTATGCTGGCACTTGGGAGATAATTTTTCCCTTCATGCACTGCCAATTAATATGCAAATGAGCTGATAAATATTTATATCATGATTTAAATTATGCAGGGAGTGCTTTCAGTGTACTCTGCAAATGAATTGTTCATGGACTTCAAAGTGCTGGCTGCTGTGCTAACGAGGGGAGATTTGCATAAGGCCCTAATCAGGCGCATACTGATTAAGCTTCATTATGGAAACTGCCAGCTGCAATCTTTGTTTCTATTTTATTAAAAAAGGGGAACTTTTCATGCTTCAGTCGCCTTGACAATGTCAGACACAGCTAGTAGGAGAGACTAAAACTCCACAGAGCAACTGAAGTTTCTCTGTTCAGTTGAAGATTGCTATGGTGTAACTGAAGTTGTGTTTCTCTATCCCCACCCCCTCCCTTTCTTGTTCCGTTAAGAGCAGTAGTGTAGGTTTTTATTTTACAAATAGTGTTTCCCCCCCCTTTCCTTGGACTGTCTGAATCTGCAGAGGATTGCACAGCTATGCTGGACTGCAGCGACTACGTTCTAGGTGGGTACCAGTTGGACTGACTCTTGCAAGTGTTTAATATGGAAATGGCGGTTGTGAAGATTGACTATGCATAGATGCTTAATCACATATGCAGGACTCAGAGAGGTATTTGAAAGGCTGGAGACTATCACTGGTGTGATAGCTTGCCTCCTAGGTTGTGCCTTTTTCTGTGTTCAGGAGAGTCTTGTTCTGCAGCTCTGGAAGCTCCAGCTTCAAGCAATGCTCAGTGCAGATGCTTGTGGGATTTTAACCTGAAAAACATTTGATTTTTGACAGAAGTAGAGTCTTGTTTTCCTGTGTGTTTCTCTCTAAAATGACACCTGGGAGGGAGAAAGCTCCATCCATCATGATTTACAGGCTTGATCAATTCATCCTGAGCGGTATATTTGTGTGGGTGCAGGCGATACAAAGCTGCAGCAATGTTTACTGGCAAACAAGGTTGCTAGCACAGTCAATGCTTCTGATGCCTCTACTAGTAGTGATTGTGAGGGCTACAGTATTTCCTGCTCAACCTCCATTAATAGCATTTTAGTTGTGTGTGTGCTTTTTATTTTTTACATTATATTGTAAACTGATGTGTAGGCTATTGAGATTTTGCAGGCTCTGTCCTTAATCTTCAGGGCTTGTCGCATTCTAAGTATTGATAATCAAATGATTTAGAGTTCAGTGATGGTAAGCAAACTGAACTCTTGCAAATATCTTTACTTCAAGAGCCACAACTCTCCTCAGTGTATTCAGACTCAACTTTGCAGTATTGCAGTGCAGTAAAGATACTGGGAAGTATTCAGTACAAAGCTCTCACCCTGTCTTTAGTGAATTCTTTATACATCATGACATACCTTCATCAGGGCATAAGAACGTGGGCAATATCCTTAGGTGGATTTATAAGCTTATGAATATTAGCAGATACCATTTTTATAGGTATTCATACAAGTTTGTAAATGCTGATTATTTGTTGATGATTGGCCTTGTAGTTGTCTTACAGGGGATGCTGAAGCTCTCCTTAACGTTAGTAAAGATGACATTCATTTTTATAACAGCTCAGCAGAATATGAGAAGCCCTGCACCTGGTGCTTTCAGTCCTTGCTTTGGTTTTGATTCTTGTACTTTTAGATTATAGCAGTGTTTCAACACTGTATATGACATTTGATGTCGCTTGGGAATACATAAAATAATTTTCTCCTTGATATTTTTAAACCTCTTCAAGGCAAATTATAGTAGTTAAACCTAGCTTGTAAAACCATATATTTTGCCTGTGTCAATACAGTGTTTAATGTAAGTGTAGTCCAGAACCACAGGAATTATATTATTACGCATCAGATTCAGCTAATGCAGCATTCTGCTCCCATTGGTGGCCAACTAGATGTTTGTGAATTCACAAGCAGATCATGCAGGTGATAGCCTTGCCTTGTTCTTTCTCCCCAGCACTTGGTATTCAACCAGTGTGGTACAGTGGCTAGAGCATCAAACTGGGATCTGGGAGACCCAGGTTCAAATTCCTACTCTGTCATGGAAGCTTACAAGTGATCTTAGGCCAGTCATATGCTTTCAGACTAACCTACCTCACAGGAGAGAGATCAAGATGGGTAACTGTGTTCATCTGGAGCAGTAAAAAAGACCAAGAGTCCAGAAGCACCTTAAAGACTAACAAAATTTGTGGCAGGGTATGAATTTTCATGATTCACTGAAGAAAGGAGCTCCTACCTTGCCACAGATTTTGTTAGTCTTTAAGGTGCCACTGCACTCTTGGTTTTTTCTACTCCTACCTCACAAGGTCATTATGAGAGTAAAATGGAGGAGGGAAGAGTTAAAGTAAGCCTTTTTGAGTCCCCACTGCTGAGAAAGGTAGGCTATAAAAAAAGAAGTATTCAGAGGGAGATTGCCTCTGTTTATGGAGTTTCCATTTAGCTGTTATAGCATATAGTCATTGATAAGAGGCACCCACTATGAATACAAGTCCTTTAGAAACCAATCTAAGGTGGTGCTCATCATCACATCTTGTACTATGCTAGTCCATTACATAACATCACGCGCTGTTTGCCCTTTAGCAATCTATTCTGTTTTTGTCCTGCCTTTCCTTCAAGGAGCTCAGGATAGCTCTCCTATTCTAACCATCAAGTGCTTAGAAATGTGTGAAAGTGAAGTTGGCTGCATTTTCTTTGGAATACCATTCATAGATTATTTTATTTGCAAATTCTGACAGAATTCAAGATGGAAGGGGGACTGTAATAATAATGTTTCTTCCTAAATTAACTCTTCATAGTAAGATCCTTCTCAATGGGTACAGGTTGTTTTTTTTAAAAAAACAACAGTCTGTCTCAAGTTGCTATAGCCAATATAAACCTGGAACTTCAAAAATAATGAACCTGTTGATGTAGGGTGGTAAAGCAATTTGCCCTGTATAGTAGGTATATGATACTGATACTATGTACACATATATGTATTATTAGCAGTTATGAAAGAAACATTTTTGAAAGATCTGAAAAAAGATAATGTATTTGGGTATTTTTTAGCCTTGGTGTATGCAGTGTTGGTGTGTATAATTCATTAACCATTGTTGGCATGTTCCTTCCCACCCTAGCAGAAAAAAAGAATTCATATTTATCATCTCAGTCCTCCCCAAGATTGTGATGATCTAGCAATTGATCTTCATACCATGCCATTCTTTGGGAGAATTGTAGGATTTCCTGTGAGGTAGAAGACTGTATACGTGTTGCAGATTGTATAGACACAGGCAGGACTACTGTGGTGTGGTGCAGTAGTGGCTGCTGAAATCTCCTCTCCTTCATGTCTATTATATCGAAGTCTGGACTGATGCAGTTGACTCTTCCAGAAATATGAGGGCTCCCTATTGGCAACATTTCCACACCCACAGTTACCCTTTTATTTCGTATTTAGGTCACACTCTCCAGACACAATCTGTGCACCCCTTATATTTTGATAACTCTGATAGCTTAATGGAGGAAAATACTTCGCTCCCAGCTTGTTCTTTTTAAGTGTTGCAATGTGTGTCTGTTAGAATAGCAACTTAGTTTTAAATGTTAAGGTGCCTGGACCAACCAGATTCTCCTTGCTGTAGGTTAATGTTTCTGGGGTTCCTTATTGTTAACTGTCCACAGCAGGAAAAAATCCCACTTCCTTTATGATCCAGGTACTGAGAGAGGAGTTTTTCTTGTTTTTGTTTTGCTGATGCCTAGGGATTTGAAATACTTTCATGTTCTGATTATGGATTTGTCATAATTATTTCCTTTCTTTTTCCGCCCCAATCTTCCTTTCTTCCAATGTTTGGCTCTGTGTATTAGTTAACATGTTCCCAGAATGTGTCAGCCATCTGTCACAATATATATACTAATATATGTTTTAACATGTACTTGGCCTGCCCACCTTTCTGGTGAATGTTAATTATAGTTCCAACATAGTCTGGTTTCTCTATGTGCAGCAGTTTCTGTATTTGATTTTTTTTCTTTAGCTATCTTCTGCTTATTTTCATTCTCCTTTACTACTTCGTTACATAAGAGAAGCCTGGGACAATATTCAGATCACCTGGAGATTGTGTTGAAGGATTTGCCTGCTCTTTACTATCTACAGTCAACCAGTAGAACTGGGAAACATTACCTCAGTGGAAATGTATGATGGGAGAACCCCACTTAGACAGTTACAATCCAAGTAAATAGGATTCATCTAAATTTTGTGTAATATAGTTATTATCCCAAGGAGTAGTGTGCAGCTAGAATAGCTGTATGTATATTTTGTTACTCCATTATCTGCAATGCAAAATAAGCAGATTTGTATGAAAGAATGGAAGGTGAGGCTTTCCTCACAAATACCGTTACGACTCCCCCTTGAGATGTCAGCTGTTATAGCAAAAATTGAACTTTACAAATTTGGCAGAGCTACAAGTGAGGAAGTGAGTAAAGCACTGTGTGTTTCATTTTACATATTATTCCTAAACAGTATGGATTTCTTGCAGTCTTGAAAAAATACAGATATTTACACCAGTTGAAGAAGGCTGAGAATTGATGGTAGTCTATAATGACAATAAATCTGTTGGTTGACACAATGGTGTTCTTCATTAACATTGTATTATACTGACAAGCACCAGTTCAGTTTGCAGACAAGTCTGATCTTATTCCAACTGAATTACAGCTCAGCAACAATCCTGAGTATGATGAATGACAGTTTTGGGATATGCCAAAATTGTTCTAGATCATTTGGTTCATTTTTTGCCACTTGCCATAAATAATCATTGACACCTTCCCCCCAGTTTTAATCCTGTTTCAAGAATCTTTAAAAGTAAACTGAGCCTTCATTTACTGTGCATTACTCCTATGGGTTTTGCAGCTGCTCTAAGCCATGATTTGAAAACTTGTAGAGCTAGTTTTTAGGCTCAAAGATCCTCCCCTCTGAAATGGAGCTCAGACTGTGCATACACACAAAGGAAAAGAGTCACACTTTTCTGCTCAGTTCCTTTACATCTGCAACAGCAATGTTAGGAAACTTCTCTGAGTGTCAGTATGGCATTTCTTTTTTGTTTTCTTTTTTAATCCTAAAGAACAGTGTTAGGTAATTTGTCATTTTTATATACTTAGTCCATTTTAAATGCTATCGTGTGCCATCATGTTCAGCTAAGCGTCATGATGTAACTGCATAATGGTAGCATGGAGATGTCAAGGAAGCATAGTACAGGAGCTACCAGGAATATCTGAAGGGATACCAAAAGGGTGGGTGGCATAGGTAGAAATAGAGATTAAAGTTTAAATGAAACATCAAGGAAGCTTTTAAGAAGTCCAGCAACATTTTGTTAAACCAAAACACTACACTAACCAAATGATTCTTCAGTACAGCCTTTGAGATTGGTTTACTAATTATAATTGCAACAAATGGAGAAACAAATTTTTATGATGTATCTTCAGAGAATGCCTTTTCCTCTCCAGCCTGCTGAACATAATCATTTCAAAGGGTTTTGTGGTGGTGCTAGAAATTTCTGTGGCCTAGTTTTCTAGATTCCTTTTGATATTTCCTTGATATCCTCCCAACAATTGCATTTGGGGTTTGACTTTTTGTGTACTGTTTACTGATCCAGTGTGATATCTGATGTTTTGTACTGTAGAACATATAGTTTTGGTAGGGTTTTCTGTCCTGGTTATCCTCTTTACCTCTGTTTCTAATGCAGACTCAAGAATGAACACTCCGTCAGAAACCAGTAAACCTGTAAAAATGGAGAGTGGGGATGGGGAAACAGGTAAGAATGAGATTATGCTCTAATCTGGCTTTATAATAAAACTGTATGGATTTGGAAGAGAGATTCAATTGAGTGCTGGATGGCTTTTTAATGAACAAAACAGCTTTAAGATTAGAGGGGGAGAAGATGGAGTGGTGTATTTGCTTGGTTCATGACATAGTCATAAACTTCCTAGTTAAGCATGGTATTTGTATTCATTATTGTACCTAGCATGTAGACCATAATAGGTGCTTAGTAGTCCTAGTAAAAGATATTGTGTCCTTAGGGTCATTTTCACCCCCTTATTGGGCATACAGAAAACAAAGTTAACACCAGCAACACTGTTTGTCCACTTGGCACTTGGTGGTAGAAAAAGCATAACCAAAAGTTTTCTGTCTAGAATAGATACTGTGTAAAGGTAGACAGTATAGTGCAGTAAATTGCCAAATGTTCCCCATTTGTTGATTGTCTCCTTACCTTAATATTCATCACTAGTGCCACAGTTTGCTTTTGCTCCAGATGGTTTCATTGCCTATGGGTATTTTATAGTTTGTTTCTGTTTTTCAGTACCCTGAAGGTATTGATATTGCCACTGCTTGTCCACCACAAGTATGCTTGTAGTATTTTTATCAGTGGTGTTGGGGCTTTGCAGAATGTGCCTGTCTTTAGGGAAGGTCTTAATAAGGTGTGGAATTTATATTGTGGGACTCTAAAGGTAAAGGGCTACTCTAACTTTAGTGCTCTTGGATGTACCCATATTTTGCATATACTTCTGTTATCATTGATTTTGCACAGCTGTCAGTTCTCATATACATCTCTCTCAATTTTTCCAATTTGTTTCAACAATATGACTGTTTCCCCTATTTCTATTCAGCATCCTGTGTTCCATTTTTCTCAGGATGAAATCCACTTTTCTTGTTTGACAGTAGCTCTTTTCTATGTTTTTTCTGGTAATCTGTTTGATACATTGGGAAGCAAGTTTTAAACCGATCTTTTGAGAAAATGCTGCCCAATTCAGCCTGCACTGATAAACTAGTTCTCAGCAACTTTTATCTGCAATTAACAATTGGTAGTCTTTCATTTATTGCCATATATAGTCTTTTAGAACTGCCCACATTTTGAATTAAAAGATAAATGAAGTGATTGTTCCAAGGTCCAGAAAAAGTAGACTTTATTTAGATCTTAGTCTCATCCAAACATGTTTACTAAAAATAGGTCCTACGGAATTCAGTTTGCCTTTGGTCTGGTAAGTGTATTTAGGATTCAGCTTAAACTTTTAGGGCTGTGTATCTGTTCTGTGAAGAAATTCATTTTATTATATACTAGGAATAAGGCCCGTTGTGGAAATAAATACAACGGGCTCTAGAAAGAGGCTCTGGGAGAGTGCCCCGGCTTTGGGCACTCAGTGACAATTTGCTGTGGCAATCTCAGCAGGGTATAATGACAGAGTCCACCATTTTCTCCAGAGGAACTGATCTTTGCTACCTGAAGAGCAGTAGTAATTTTGAGTGATCTCCAGCCCACCCCCAAGATTGGTAACAGTGGTTCCCCAGGAGGGAGTGGCTGGTTTGGAAGGTGGAGTCTATGGCATTGTACCTGTCTGAGGTCCCACCCCTCCTCAACACTCACCCTCTCCAGGTTCGACCCCTCAAATCCCCAGGAATTTCCCAACCTGGAGTTGACAACCCTATCTCCCTCCCAGCCAACCATCAACCTACCTTTAGTTTTCCATCTCCTCCCCCTCCCTCCTAGAGAGCAGTTGTAATTTTGAGTGATCTCCAGCCCCCACCTGGAGATTGGCAACAATGGTTCCCCATCAGGGAATGGCTGGATTGGAGGGTGGAGTCTATGGCATCATACCTGTCTGAGGTGCCGCCCCTCCTCAAACCTCACCCTCTCCAGGCTCCATCCCTCAAATCTCCAGGAATTGCCCACCTAGAGTTGGCAACCTGATCAGGACTGGGCCCAATGAGTTTTCTCCCAAAGGCCAACATAGGTGTGGAAAGGGCCTTTTACTGACAGAGGAGAAAGTACAGGTGCCAACTCTGATTAGGGAAATACCTGGAGATTTGGGGGGTGGATCCTGTGGAGGGCAGCATTTGGGGTGTGTGTGGAAGAACTCAGCAGGGTATAATGCCATATAGTCTACCCTCCAAAGCAACCATTTTCTCCCAGGGAACTGATCTCTGTCATCTGGAGGTCAATTGTAACAGTGGGAGATCTCCCGGTCCCACCTGGAGATTGGCAACCCTAGGGGAAGTCAGCCGCACAGTGGGGAGTTGAAGAAAATGGTTTGATGGTTGCTGGCCCACCTCGTTAGCCAGCCAGCCATGCTGAAGCTAAGCAGGAGAAAGAGCCTTTTTCCATTTATTCTGACAGGAAAGTGGCCGTTGGGGAGGGGGTTATGCTGAAAGTCCTTTGTTTTTTTACTCACAGAACCAAGCTTGGTTGCCTACCAACAGCCACTGAGGGGACAGTACCTCACAGGAGTCAAGAGAACTGTCTTCCTCAGGAGAGAGAGCTGTCTTCCAGTAAATCTGACATGCAAAATCTGTCTGAAAGGGGAGCGGGTGGGGAAGAGGAGCAGACCCAGCACCCGGCCAATGGCACGCGAGTACTCTTGAGTGGCGGCTGATGGGCCAATGGCTGAGGGAGGGCATTTTACAGCCAATGGGAGCACATGGAATCTTGCGAAACCAAAAGATAATTATTTATAAGGCGAGATTAGGAACCACATGCTGTACTTGGCAACATAATCACCCTTGAATTTGTTTGAATCATGACATTGTTTAAAGCAAACAAGAAGACAATTTGGTTTGGATGTTTCAGAGGATACCCATGTTGGTCTGCAGCAGAACAGCTAGATTTGAGTCCAGTAGCATCTTATAGATTTTCAGAGTATGAGCTTTCCTGAGTAAAAGCTGATGAAGGGAGTTTTGATTCTCAAAAGCTCATGCCCACAAAATCTTGCTGGTCTCTAAGGTGCTACTGGACTCAAATCTAGAACAGTTAATATCAACTACATTTAGTCATTGGATCAAATCAGCCCTGAGCAGTGAATTTATCCCCTCTCACTCCTTTAAGGACCAGCAGCAACCTGGAACAAGAAGGGAAATCACATTTGTGATTGCTGAGGAATTATGCAAGCATCCCATAATGTTTTTAGGGAATTCAGCAGGAAGCATGACTGATCAACAGCTACACTTGTGGTTTCTTCTTCCCTGTCCAGCTTATTTCCTGTTAGTCTGGCTGGTATGAACTTAGAGCATGGTGGCACTAGCTGCATAAAAATGGCAAAGGTAGTAGAAACAGCGGAGTGATCATCACCATGGAGAAGCTGGCAGTTTCCTGAAGGTCAGCTTCTGTCCATGGGCCAGGCCAGTAAAAGGGGTATAAAAAGGGTAGGGGTGCTTAAGGCTACAGAAATAGGCCACAAGAGACTGTGATCTGTATTCTAGATGTTGGACAGATAACTAGTTGATTCGGAGTGAGATAAAAGAAGATTCAGTAGACTTCTCATGGTGGCCATGATGAAAGAGTAGCAGTATCAGCTTACCTGTCTCTTAGGTTGGAATCATAGGTCTGCTGATTTTAATCTACCTACTATATATCTCTCCCTTGTCCTTTAGGAACAGTAGGTTGCAGCAGGAGAGGAAAGCAGGAAAACCCTGTGCAAGATCTGCTTCACAAGCAGATCTCATTGGATACAAGTTACCAGGGCTTTTTTCAGAGGGAATATGCCAGAACAGAGTTCTGTGACCTCTTCAATAAAATTCTTTTCTCCTTCAGTGGGGGGAAGTCATCCAGGAACTGGTTAGGTCACGCCTCTGCTCGCTCGATAGGCTATGCAAATTTCTTTTGTTGCATAGCTCCTGTTGGAGTGGCCCTGGCTGACCTCTCCAGTTCCTGCATAGCCCCTAGGCTCGGTAGGACACTGGAGCTCCTGCTCCAAGCCTTACAAAAATACAAAAACCTACTTAATAAATAAAATATTGCAAAGAATACCAGAGAAGGACGGAAGTTGAAGATCCGGGTCCTATCCTCATTCCGGGATTTAACAAGGACGGAGGTGAAGAGGACCCAGAAGGACTACAGCCTTCGGCCATCCACGAGACTGGGACAAGATGGCTGCGTCCATTCGACCTGAGGAGCAGCTGCCCCTAACCCCCGAGGCTTCGGGGGTTGGCCAGCAGAAAATGCAGCGGCTGGGAACCGCGCCGCCAGCACAGGCCATTTGCTCCTCCACCGCAGGACCGGCTGATCGCACGGAGCCAGCCGGATCCCGCGGAAACCCCCCCCCCCCACGTGGGCAATGAAGAAGCCGCGGCGGCACCCACAGCGAACGGCGTAGGCGGCGCTTCTAAATCGAAACAGGCGCCAGAGAGCAAGAAAAAGACCGCGAAGTCGGCTGGCAGGGCGGCCAGCGAATCCAAGAGGCCCCAAAAACGCCGCGGGAAAAACATTGGGCCGGCGTGCCCGCTGGGTGAGACCATCCCGGGGGGGGAGTCCCCGAAGGCGGACAGCAGGGAGGTGCCGGCTCCCTCGCCAGCAAAAACGTCGGCGCCAGGGCAGCCCCAAGCACAGCCGAGGCCAGTTCCGGGGTCGGGGCTCAGCCTGCCGGGGGTCCCAAAGGGGGGCGTCCCTGAACGGCTTCCAGCGCAGCCATCCAGCCAGGGGGAGGGCCCAGAGACTCCAATTCAATCTCCTTGCCCGGGAGAGCCCCCTTCACAACTCAGCGGCTCCGAACAAGCGTCGGGTATGCCCTTCACCCCCTGGGGGTTTTCGCTCCTCCGCCACCATGGGCAACGGCAGGGAGCACGCAGCAGGGCCCGCTGCATCTATCCCAGGCCCAATCTTTCCTAGCAGCCGCTGCCTTCCCCCCACCTCCTCCGGGATTTGTTGCGGGGGGTCAGGGAGGCATCATGCATCACACACTCCAGGCTGGGCATCCGTGGATGTGGCCTCTGGCCGGGGGACCCTGGCAAAACCCACCATGGGCCCTTGCGGGACCGCAGGGAGGGGCGCCTGACCCGACTACCCAAGCACAAGGGTGCAAAGGGGTGCAGGCCAGAACGCAGGTCAGGACCTCGAGGAGGAGGAGGAGGCACCATTCCTCACACTCCAGATCATCAGCAAGCTCCAGGTCACCATCCCCACGGAAGAGACATAGGGACCACAGGGCCCTGACCCCTAGTGCCTATTCAGGCTCAGAGGCAGAAGGGGAGCAACTTCAGGCCGCCTCATCCAGAGAGTTGGAAGGGCCACGAACTGGTGGGGCCACAGGGAGACAGCGCCTGCACAGCACAAGCTCTGATCAGGTGGAGACAGCTTCAACTATTACATCCTCTCTGCCCAACGAGAAGGAGGAGGGAGAATGGTCAGGGGACGAGACGGAAGTAAAGCCCGCTTCGTCTCGCCTATTTCAAATAGAGCATTTTCAGCGTCTTTTGACGAAGGTCATCTCCACACTTAACTACCAAGTGGAAGAGACAGAAAAACCTAGATCATCAGCTTCTGCGAACTTGGACCCTAGAGGGTTCAAAAAACCTATCAAGGTCCAGACATTCTCGCCTTTCCCGGATTACTTTGAGGACGTGATACGGGAGGAATGGGCCAACCCAGGAGGGGGAGCGTCTCTCCTTTCAATAGCAAAGCGTCTGTACACGCTACCTGAGGCCACAATGGAGGACCTGAAGGTACCCTTGGTGGACGCCCCAGTGGTGGCGATGCACTCAGGGGCCGTCCTTTCCAAGGACGGGGAAAACGTGCTGAAGGACGGCATGGACAAAAAGAATGAGGCTGCACTAAAGAAGGCTCATGAGGCCATCTCACTAGCAATACGATCAGCGGCGGCACTGTCCAACTTTACCAGGGCTACAGCCATTTGGGCAGACAATCTCCTGCAAAACCCTGGGGTGTCCCCCCTAGACTTGAGGAGGTCTCTTCTCAAGATAAAACGGGCGGCGGAATTCGCAGCTGATGCCTCTCAGGACAACATCCAATTCTGTGCCAGAGCACAGGCAGCTAACATTATAATTCGCCGGAACATCTGGCTCAAGCATTGGAAGGTAGACACACTATCCAAGAGTAATTTGGCTACGGAAAAGTTTTCTGGCCGACTCCTCTTCGGGGAGTCAAATCTGGACAAGGTCCTGGTGGAGACCAGGGAAAAGAAGAGGGCAATGCCCTCGTCAGCTCACCGACGGGAACGGGAATTTAAAGGCAGATCTTCCCATTCCTTTCGTGGACACTTCAACGCAGGCAGGGGACGGGACGGCAGGGACCATAGACCGTTCAAGTCCTTCAGATATGGCGCAAGAGCGAACAATAGAAACACAGCAAACTACAGATCCGACAAAGCTGTCCCCCCCAAGAAGCAACCAGCATGACTGCCAGATAGGGGGCCGGCTCCAGGCATTCGCACAGACCTGGAGCCAGACCACCACGGACCAGTGGGTGCTGAAGATCGTGTCACAGGGTTACAAAATAGAACTCACTGGTACACCCCCCCACAGCTTCAGAACTTCACCGGTCCCGAAGAACTCACAACGCCTTCGACAGCTACAGGAGGCGATACGGCACCTCTTGGAGATCGGTGCCATGGAAGCCGTTCCCAAAGCAGAACGCTTCAAAGGGATATACTCCGTACTATTTGTAGTGCCAAAGAAGTCAGGAGACTGGAGGGCGGTGCTAGATCTCCGCGGCCTCAACCGATGGGTGACAAGGAAAAAATTCCGGATGGAATCCCTACGTCACATCCTACAGGTATTGCAGCAAGGAGACTTCATGACGTCCATGGACCTCAAGGAGGCCTACCTGCATATTCCAATACATCCTTCTTCCAGGCAGTTCCTGCGTTTCTGTTTCCGGGATCAACATTTTCAATACAGGGCCCTACCTTTTGGCCTGTCTTCAGCACCCAGAGTCTTCACCAAGGTGCTGGTGACTCTGGTGGCGACATTGCGCATGGAGGGAATACACATCCACCCTTACCTCGACGACGCCCTTCTACGAGCAGGGGACTACAATACAGCGGTTCGCTATACTCAGAGAGCCAGGGCACTCCTGCGGGCACACGGCTTTATTATCAACGAGGAAAAGAGCCAGTTAACACCTACACAGAGCCTGGTTCACCTGGGTGCGCAATTGAATACAGCAAGAGCCACGGTATCACTCCCAGTGGACAAGCAGATCAAGATTCGAAACTTAGTAATGAAAATCAGGACCAGAACACAGGTGGATCTGATGCAACTGGCTACATTGCAGGGCCTTCTGATATCTACGATCGACTTGATCCCATGGGCACGACTACACGCCAGACCCTTACAGTGGGCCCTGTTACCGTTTCAACAGGAAATTGCCAGGAAGCGACACATCCAAATAAGGATTTCGGATGATCTCCGAAGAGATCTGCATTGGTGGACACAACAGTCGAACCTGAGCAAGACTGTCACCTTTCTACACCCGCAGCAAATAGTGATAACCACGGACGCAAGCAAAAGGGGATGGGGGGCACACTGCGGCCACCTGATAGCACAAGGCAGATGGTCTCCGGACCAGGACTCTCACAGCATCAACTGGCTAGAGCTCCAGGCAGTCACTCTAGCGCTCAGATCCTTCCGCCAACATGTAAACAACCAGCACATCCTAGTACGCACCGACAACATGTCAACAAAGGCCCACATCAACAGACAGGGTGGCACCCGGTCGAAGTCCCTGTACAAGGAGGCGCGGTCCCTGCTGCTATGGGCGGAAAAATACACATCCAGCCTCAGGGCAGAACACTTACGGGGACTGTCCAACCAGCAGGCGGACTGGCTCAGCAGAGAGGACCTGAACCCGGGAGAATGGACCCTAAACAAAGAGGTATTCGATCAAATTGCACTACGGTTCGGAAGGCCGGTGATGGACCTCCTCGCGAACTCTCACAACCACCAAGTTCAGCGTTTTCTATCCCGCTACCACGAGCCAGAAGCAGAGGGGACAGATGCGCTATCTCACCCATGGCCCCAAGGTCTCCTATACGCATTCCCACCGACACCCCTAATAGGGACAGTGATAAGCAAAATCAGACGGGAGAGGGCCACGGTACTCTTCGTGGCACCACACTGGCCAAGAAGGCCGTGGTTCTCGGAGCTGGTGCAGCTAGCGGCAGGGAGACCATGGACGCTGCCTCAGAGACCGGACCTACTAAAACAAGGGCCCATTCTACATCCGGACCCAAATTGGTTACAACTGACTGTGTGGAAATTGAGCGCACCCGACTAACCAGTATGGGGTTTCCAAAAGAGGTGACCGAAGTTATGCTTCAGGCAAGAAGACCGTCCACGCACCGCATATATAGCCATACGTGGCGCACGTTTACAAAATGGGCTGCAGCTCAGGGTTTCCAAGCCAGCCAGGCTACAGAAAAAGAGGTCATCCTATTCCTTTCCGAGGGCTGGAAACAGGGCCTCCAACCAAACACTCTGAAGCGGCAAGTGGCGGCCATACAGGCTTGTCTGGGAGAAAACACATGTAGAAGGATATCTTCAAACAGTTACATCAAAAAATTCCTTAAGGGAGCGAGTCAGTTGGCTCCTCCAGTCCGACATAGGTTCCCCACCTGGGATCTTCAGAAGGTGCTCAACGCCCTAACAAAACCTCCATTTGAGCCCTTAAGAACGACGGAGCTACGACTCCTATCATGGAAAGTTGCCTTCCTTATTGCGGTGACGACAGCCAGGAGAATCTCCGAGCTGGCTGCTCTCTCGGCACGAAGGGAGCTCTGCATCTTCCAGAAGGACTCCGTGTCACTGAGGACGGATCCATCGTTCATTCCCAAGGTAAATTCGGCATTCCATCTCAATCAACCGATTACGTTGCCATCCTTCTGCCCGAAGCCAAAACACCCCAAGGAGAAGGCATGGCATAAACTGGATGTACGTCGGGCTCTACGGATTTACCTTGACAGAACGGCTGGCTTCCGTCGATCGGACGGACTGTTTGTGACCTACGGGGTTCCAAATCAAGGTAAAAAGGCATCAAAAGCGGCAGTGGCCTACTGGATACGGCAATGCATCACCAAGGCGTATGAGGTGCAAGGCCTCGCGCCCCTGGGAAAGCTGACGGCACATTCCACGAGAGCTGCTGCAACGACAGCGGCGTTTTCAACTAGAGCCACGGTGGACGAGATTTGCAGAGCAGCTACCTGGGCATCATTCTCCACGTTCGTGAAACACTACAGGATGGACCAGGCCGCGTCAGCGGAGGCGGCATTTGGCAGACGAGTTTTGCAGCAAGTCGTGGATACGTCCACGATGGACAATTGATCACCCACCACAGAAAGAATAGCTTGGGTACAGCTAACCAGTTCCTGGATGACTTCCCCCCACTGAAGGAGAACGGTACATTGGACCTACCTGAAGGTTCTTTCTCTTCAGTGGGGGAGAAGTCATCCACATCCCACCCACAAAAAAAAAAAAAGAAAAAAAGGAAAATTCACTAAGCCGTGGATGACAACGCATTCCGGCAAGAGAGATCCACGGACGGGGCTTGGACATCACTGGAGAGGTCAGCCAGGGCCACTCCAACAGGAGCTATGCAACAAAAGAAATTTGCATAGCCTATCGAGCGAGCAGAGGCGTGACCTAACCAGTTCCTGGATGACTTCTCCCCCACTGAAGAGAAAGAACCTTCAGGTAGGTCCAATGTACCGTTTAAAATGTTTAAAAGTTCATGAGTTTTCAGTATACAGATTGAAAATTTCATTTCCCTCTAGAGAGCTCTGGCACCTCTTTTTTTTTAAGCCCTTCAAACTGCTGTTGTTAAATCTGATTTAAGATGTCAGAAATATTCAAACTCTGTGTAGTTCAAACTTTGATCATAGTTTCAAAATATTTCTCTATAAAACAGGGTAGCTGGACCCAGTCATTTACAGGGGATCTTTTTCAATTGGAAAATAAATAAGTTTGGGTTTAGTGATATTCTACACATCACCAGAACTTGAGTCATAGAGTTAGAAAAGTCCATCTAGTCCAGTACCCTGTTCAGTGTAGAAAATCCAAAACTAGAGCATTCCTAAAACATAGTTGCTTGAAAACCTCTAGCAAAGGGGAGAATACCCCTTTTGTGTAGTTGGTTTCATTGTCTAAACTGTTTTGCCTCAGGAAGTTTCTTCTAACAGTCAACTGGTTTACTCTTCTGTAACTTAAGCCCATTAGATGTAGTCTAGAGTGGCAGAGAACAAGTCTTTTCCTGTTTTTATGTGTTCCCATTAGGAAGTACCAATATGATAGGATGATATACTGAGTATGACAGTTATAGTTATCATATCCTATTAGTATGCTTATTCTGTCCACCTTTGCTTAGTTTGAGTAGAAATACACTTTTGAAGTCTAATTTTGTCAGAAGCACCTCATATAGGATTTCTGTAAAGGGGAAACCTGAAGGTGGTGGTCAGTGGATGGTACATGAGGCAGAGCCCATTGGGAATCATTGAGCAGGCCCTTTGCACCTCGTAATGAAGCTCACAGGGGGGGAAAAACCTCCAGTCACCTAAGGTATTTCAAGTCCTCTTCTGCCAAAACACCACAGATCATCCCTGCACAAGCCAGACTTAAGCCAGAGCAAAAGCCAAATGTAGGCAATTGACCACATCCTACATATCAAGTCTCACATACAGCCCCCATATTATTATTATTATTGCTGTTGTTGTTATCGTTATTGTTAAGAAACGAATTAAGCTGTTACAGAAAACATTTACCCATTATACAGATGGGAAATACTAAATCTGAGGGTCTACTGTACTAGAGATTGAATTCATAGTAGCAAGTCAAAAACTATGCAAAAGACATCGATCAAGAAAGTGAGCCAATTTTACTATACACTGCATATAATTCAATATCTGCATATGCATGCAACTGAGAAATAAGAATCTGAAACAATTTACCCATTGCACACATTTTTATTATTTATCTATTTTAGTTACATCATTTGTTCCCTGCCTTTCTCTGCAATGGAGATCCAAAATAGCTTATATCATTCTCCTCTCCTCCATTTTATCTTCACAACAACTCTGGCAGAGTGGATGTACGAACCTCTGTTTCCCAGATCCTAGTCCAGCACTTGTAACCATTATACCACACCGGATCTCTCTCTCATGTGTTCTTATTCCCACAAATGTGTATGCACATTTCCAGGTGTTCTCTCCTCCCTCTTGTACTCTCTTGGTGGCTGCTTCATTCAGTCACAGCATGATTCTAGATGGCAGCAAGAAGCAACTGGGAGTCTTAACCACCAGGTGTTTACCCCATCAGATGCCTGTCATGATGTTCCAGGTACCAGCAACTGGACTAGATGAGGTAGTGGTTGGCTTTTGAGGCTGACCCTTTGTCACCCCCTCAGCTGTGTGAAAGCTTGTGGCTACTAGAGTGTGAGCAATGGCAGCTGACAGCCAGCAACAGGTGATCAGTCAGTGGCATGGTGATTAGTACCCCGTGCACAATTCAGCTCCTACCACTCTGTTGTTAGAGTGGAGCTGAAGATAACCCAACCATCCTGAAGAATGTTGAGTGAACCACCTGTTCAAGAATAGTACCAGTCACAAGCAAACTGGTGCTTGGCCTTCCTTTTGATTTCTTGCATATATGCATAGAGAACCCTTGTGAAGTATGCATATGTGCCCAACTTGTATATGCATAAACCAGAAATGAGACTGTTGGTCCTCATCTTATGCTTCTTCCCCCATCATTATAAATAAATCTATCTAGCAACTAATTTCCTGTCCCTTTAAAAACGCACACACAAAAAAGGCCAGACCAGTGAAAGAATAATCAACTGGCAGCTCTGCTGTCAGGGTATCACTTCCCTAATATCAAGATATTAGTTTGTTTTAATACTTGAAGATCTTCTTCGTGGTCTCTGTGCATCACACCCATGGGAAACAGTGCACCTGCGCTGACCTGGTCGGTGTTGTACAAAGCTCACAACAGGATTTTCGTGCCCTCGCTCCGGGCCTGCGCGAGGACCCCTCAGCGCGCATGCCCAGAGAGGCGGGGCACGAATATCCCGTCAGTTCTCTTCTGACCGCCTCGCTGGTAACAGCCTGTGTCGGTTGCTCTGAGAGCGCTGGTTTTTTCCTCACAGCAGGGATAATCTTTTTTCTTCAGCTTTTCTTCAACTTTTTCTTCAACATTTCTACAGCTTTTGTTTCCGGGACTTTCGGGAAGTCCTCTTGCGAGGTTTCTCGTGGTCTTCAGACCTTGTCCCGACAACCCCCCCTCCCCAAATCTTTTCCTAAAACTGTCTCTCCAGTGTCAGTTTATGGAAAGCCGAAAGTGGGGGTGCTTCAAGCGGTGCTCCTCTTGCGGCAGCAAGCTAGCCCTTAAGGACGAGCACTCGTTGTGTGTTTTTTGTTTGGGCGAGAGCCATCGTCCTGAGGCCTGTGCTTTTTGCGCTCGTTTTTCCAACCAGATGAGAAAAAACAGCCGCTAGGCTGAAAGTGGCGCTCTGGGAGTCAGCCCTTGCGCCCCCTTCTACCGCCATGGAGTCCGCGCAGTTATGATCGAAGTCTACGTCAGCCTCGACATCGATCCCGAAGGAACCTTCGACACCGAAGCCTCCCAAAGTAGGAAAGTCTTCCTCTGATACGGGACTGGCGCCTAAAAAGAAAATGGGCTCGAAGACGACGTCCTCTGTGTCGACTCCAATAAAAAAGCCCAAGGAAAGACAAATCCAAGGGGCATGCGGCCGAGTCATCAGGAGAAACACGTAAGCCTCACGATGTGAGCAGTGCATTATCTCCAAGAGGCTCTGCTATGCATGCCGACGCATCGAAGCACCCTCTTCAGCAACAACGCTCAACACCGGAGCTACCAAAGGTTTTGGTGGAGCCTCCGCTCGAAATCCTGGACTCCCCACCTCAACAGTTGGACCCCCCGATGTTGGTCGACCGCAGCCACACCAAACCACCTCAGTCGTTGTCGCCCCCTCTGACCGATATCAATCTCATCTCTGAGACTCAGGCCGTGGGATCCCGCTCGCCATCGGCGGCCTCCTGGGCTAGTGACCATTCCGAACGCTCTCGTCACCGCTCCAAGCACCGGTCTCGATCTTCTCACCCTCTATGTCGATATGGATGGGAAGACTACGATCCGAGGTACCGCCCAAATTATATGCATGACCCCAGGGGAGCTATCCGTATGGCCCGTCGAGATTCCGTTGTGACCAAGGCCCGGACGTGCAATATTGGTTTTCGTCCGTCCCATGGCAGTATCCGCGGGGACTGGAACCTTGGGGATCCCATCAACGCAGAGCATGCTCACCACGCTGTCCTCCGCCCTCGGCATCACTGTCAAAAGCGCCAGAGTCCCCACCACCACTTCCTGCTCATTCTCCTCTGCATCAACCGTCGATGTCGATGCCTTTACAACAGCCTGCTACACCGATTCCAACTTAGGACGTTGAGTCCGAATCCGAGCCATCTCAGGCTGACTCCAATGAAGACCGTATGGAGGATGATTTTTCTCCTGTCGACCCACCTCCCATTCAGCCCATCTCTGGGAGTAGTCCGATATCACCATCGGAGGATATGTCCTCTTTCAGGGAACTGGTAAAGCGCATGGCCCATTCCCTCGGCCTCACCATAGTGCAACCACAACCGTCTGCTGCTGATGAGGTGTACGACATCATCGAGATTGATGCATCGACACCTATTGCTCTTCCTATGTCGAAACACCTCCTCAAGGCAGTCAAATCACCGTGGGCCAAGCCATCCTCGGCCCCGGTTTCCACAAAACGTCTCGACCATATGTATCGAGTACAAGAGGAGGACGCCTCTTTTCTTTACGTTCATCCTAGGCCTAATTCTCTAGTTGTCTCCACGTCCTCGAAAAATAAAAGATCTAGTGCTATCCCTTCCGATAGGGAAAGCAAGAAAATCGATGCTTATGGCCGTAGGATTTACTCTTCAGCCGCCTTGGGCGTAAAGTCCTCAAACTACCTGGCCTGCTTCGGGAGATATGAATACTCCCTTTGGCAAAGGATGTCTGCCCTCTTCCCCTCCATACCGGAAGATAAATTGGCCAAAGCCCGATCCATCCAGAAGGAGGGCCTTCTGGTTTCTAAACAAATACTGAACACCGCCAAGCACTCGTTGGACGCTTTTTCGACGTCTATGGCCTCATCGGTATCCCTTCGACGCCATGCCTGGCTACGCACTACATCCTTACCGATGGATACTCGATCCTACATCGAGGACCTCCCCTTCGATGGAGATGGCCTTTTCCACTCATCCACCGACGTTGCCTTACAGGAGCGTGACAAAAATATTAAGGCCTTGAAGTCGCTAGGGGTATCCGCTCCCCAACGGTCCTATAGACAACAATCCTGGCCCCAGTATACCACGCGACGTCCATACCCGTCCAAACCCTCTCCAGATAACACCTGGAAACCACGCCAGTCTCCGGTTCCGCATCGTTCCTCATACCAGCCCAAGTCAAGGTCGGGAATGCAGCAACAGCAACAAAGATCGAAGTCCAACCGAGGCCCTAAACAGAATCTTTTACTCTCTCCAATCGATATTGTCAGGAGTGACTCGTCTTCTTCCGTTCCTCTTCATGTGGAGAACTGTCACATCAGATGCCTGGGTCCTGTCCATAGTGACCGAGGGTTACTACATCGAATTTATCGACCGTCCTACCCTTCCAGTCTTCCTCCCCACCCCGCCTTCCACCATTCTTCTTCAGGAGGTCGACTCCCTCCTCAGGAAGGAGGCGCTAGAACCCGTACCGGTCTCTTCCACGCAGAAAGGGTTCTACTCCCGGTACTTTGCGGTGCCGAAACGCAACGGCGGATTGCGGCCAATCTTGGATCTTCGGGATCTCAACGTTTACATCAGATATCGAAAATTCAAGATGACAACTCTGCAGGTTATACTCCCTCTCCTCTCTCGAGGTGCCTGGATGACCACTATCGACCTCCAGGACGCCTACTTCCACATCAACATCCATCCTTCCACCAACATCCCAGATCACTCCGATAGCCACACACATCCCCGGGGTCCTCAACATAGAGGCGGACCTGCTCAGCAGAGGGGCCGCCCATCATCACGAATAGGAGTTAAACCAAACCTACCTCCAACCTCTCTTCCAAAGATGGGGAACTCCAGCGGTCGATGTGTTCGCCTCCAGAGAAAACAAGAAATGCAGACTATTCTGCACCCAGGGAGGGAAAGACCCTCTTTCCCTGGGAGATGGCCTCCTTCTTCCATGGGACGGAGCTCGCTGAGTATGCCAGCACCCACCTCCAGGTGAGCCACTGCTTTTTAATCTCCCATGGGTGTGATGCACAGAGACCACGAAGAAGATAAACAGGTTGCTTACCTGTAACTGATGATCTTCGAGTGGTCATCTGTGCATTCACACCGCCCGCCCATCCTTCCCCACTGCTGTCATCCTCGGCTGGTCTCATGCATGGCTTGGGTTGATAGCGGTCAGAAGGAACTGGCGGGATATTCGTGCCCCGCCTCTCTGGGCATGTGCGCTGAGGGGTCCTTGCGCAGGCCCGGAGCGAGGGCGCGAAAATCCTGTTGTGAGCTTTGTACAACACCGACCAGGTCAGCGCAGGCGCACTGTTTCCCATGGGTGTGAATGCACAGATGACCACTCGAAGATCATCAGTTACAGGTAAGCAACCTGGGTTTTTTTGGACATTCTCCAAACTCTGATCAGTTGGTCACTGGGAAAATTCCTTTTCGTGTGTTTTGGATCCCAGCTGTCAAACATCAGGAGTAAATATTTGTCATTTTTTATTTCTTAATAAATCTTATGTGTCCTTTTTCCAAGCCATAAGAATATCCAGAATGTGAGCTTCTTGCTATTAAAACTAATACCATGCTGAACAGTACAGTGAAAAGAATGTAAATATGGACATAAATATTCTACTCAGGAGGATTCAGATACCTCTTCCAGTTCTGTACCTGTAATCAAAGGGTCATTTATACAAAATAATGATATATTCAGATGCAGTAGTAGATTTACCTGTGTGGAGGCAGAGGAACACCTCTGCTACCAGGTGTTAGAAAAATTAAGCATGGAGTTTAAAATGGTTCAACCAAAATCTATAGAACAATATGGAAAGAGCCCTTACATCATACTGAAAATTCAGTTACCTTTAGTAATATCATCTTCTTATCTTGTGCGATACTCATGTGCAACAATATCATAAAAAATGCTTCATCTAGAGATCTAGTTCTTGTGGATTGGTAATGGGAACTCTGCATTCTGTTCATTTTTTTCCTTTTTACACTCACTTTCAGAGTCTTTCCAATCATATCTGTGCTAATTCTTTCTTCTCAGTTCTCAGTTTGTAACCTAGTGGTATGCTAGATTCTGCTTTATCTTTGGTTGTAATCTAGTAGTATAATAGATTCTGCCTTATCTTTGTCTTACAGTAATCACCCTAATACTAAAGTTGCCTTTTCTGTTTCTTACTGACTCTTAAGATTCATTGACAGGGAAATTACAAATTTTAGCTGAGTTCAAAGAAGGTGTCCAAATCACTACTAACAACTACAGTAGAAACTCTTTTCTTTATTGATTGATCAAGATCAAGGAAACCATCAATTCTTAAGAAAGTTCAAGGTGCTGACAACTTTACAGATAAAAAGCATAAGCATATATAGGCAGACTGACATCCGGATCTTGCAGAATTTTCACACCACAGTTACACAATGACAACTCAATGTTGCACCAAATCTAAACCAACAGAAAAACTATCTATACATCCTTCTTAACATATTTAGAATACTACTACTTTATCTATTGTATGCTACAAGCACAACATGAATTGCTTACTACTATAGTTTAAGACAACAGGATTTGAGATAAAGGCTAGTTTACCCTATGAGGCAAGGAATGCAGACTTTTGAAGACTTCCACTAGAAGTACAGATAAGAATGCTGGATCATCACAGGGGCAAACATTTCCCTCAGTTTTTTACTTGACCCTCACAGACATGGCTTCACTATGGCTCATTCACATTTTACCTTTTATCCTTCTGCTATTTTTTCCCCAGCACTGTTAAAACACGTTCAGTCTTTTAGGACTTCTCATCTTGTAGGGTTTTTAAATTGATTTCCCTCTCTTTCAACTTCATCCTCATGTGTGTTGTGAATGCTGCTATATGTCTCACCCTTTTACTCTGGTCACTTTGCCTATAGTGCCACCTTTCTTCCTTTAATTTCATTACTTGGATCCTATCAATGGATTATGTTTACAGTAGGTAGTCCCTGACATGGAGCACAGTTCCTCTTCCTCTAAAATATCTGTTGGCACAAGATACAAGATACAAGAAAATATCTGTTGGCACAAGATTTCAATAGGCCCTTGTACAAATGGAATTTTTAGCGAAAGTGTGTTACATAGCAGGGACTGTCCAGCATGCACTGAACTCTTTGGTAGGCTTCAAGCCTTTTGGTTTGTTTCACTTTCTGTAACCTGTGCCAAATATAAGATTGTTACAGTGCTCCCACAAGCTGCCTGGAGTCCTGGACTTCAGCTGGGGATGGAAAACTTGACAGTTATAGGAATTGCTTCCCTCTGTTTCCTGACTGTCTTAACATGATACATGGATATTGTTCGAATCATGTACTTAGATGATCTGAGATCCTAAAAGGCTTGTTAGGTAATAGCTACTCCTAAGTTTGGCTATAGGCTTGCACCAGCACTTTGATAAATCAGCAACAAAATTTAAGAATGAATCCAGGGATTTTCCAGAATTGGTGTTTTGAGAGAATTTTAATAGCCTGTAATTTGTCTATCCCTGTAGGCACACAGACAAATGGCCTGGACTTTCAAAAACAGACTGTGCCTGCCGCAGGGGCAATCTCTACAGCCCAGGCCTTTCTTGGACACCTCCATCAGGTAAGGGTTTTTTTTTTTAACTCCAAGACTTAGAAGTAAATATAGTGGAGCTTTTCCCTGTAAAATAGGAAGTTGAGCCCATGAGCAGATGCACACGCACAGGACAGCATGCCTGAAATGTACCAGGTTCAAGAATTAATTACTTTACAATGGGCTATGTAGCTTGTTGTAGGAAGAAAATAAAAGCAGCCAAAGCTAAGAAAGGAGTAGAGTTTTCTCTCCAAAATGCGTGAGTTGTGGACCTGTGACCAGGCCAGTCTAGTACAGTTATCTCATTGGGGCATATGAAGGCAGTTGCATGTATGATGTGTGTGGCTCTGAGAAAAAGACATTTGCTCTTGTTAATGGGTGATGCCATACAGTGGATAGCAAAATACAGTAAGACAGCTGTGAGAGTATTAACTAAAATCGTGAATGCGGCCAAATAAGTATACAATAGACTGGTAAAATGATTTCAGTTGACTATATTTCTAACAGTGTATCTTCAAAAAGGCTTCAAGTAATATTACATTTCTTAATTGGATCTGGGCGATCCAGGTTCAGATCCTCACTCGGCTATAAAGCTTGCTTGGTAAGCTTGATCTTTCTCTCTCTCTGCCTAACCTACTTCACCCAGTTGCTCTGAGGGGTAAAATTAAGGGAGACCAATACACTCTTCCTTAAATACTTTGGAGGAATGACAGGATAAACATGTCTGAAATAAATATTTGATTTAAACTCATTCTCCCTTACAAGCTCTGTCTATCAAATAGAAGCTTTGATAACGATTGTAGTGTGTAGGAAAACAAGCCATCTCCAAGTATAATCAGTTTAACTGAGGCACTTCCAAGTGTCTCTGTGGTTACATTGAAAATAAGATAACATATTTCAGCTTTTTTCTTAACACCATGTGTTGCTAATTAACTAATGATTACATGCCCAGCATTAAAAAGTTAGGTAAGATAACAAAGGTGAGGAGATTTTGTGTTAGCTAAGTTCAGTGCTGCTATGTTGGTGTGTTGATATGCTGAATGCAGTTTAGCTCTTTGACTTAATGGCACTTTCACAGTTCATTGATATTTTTTGTGGACTTACAGAATGGATTGTTTCACTGAGTCAAATCAGTGCATGTTTTTTTATTATACATTAAATATACTATGAACTAATGTGGTAGTATAAAATAGATTTTGGTTCCACTACTACTACTGCTTCGTCTTCTTCTTCTCGTCTGCTGAATAATGTCTCTGCTTCTCTTTGCAAATTTTTGTATTTGGAACTTTATTGGAATGACCACTTGGCATCCCTTTGTTTCCCACCCTTAATTAGTAAATACTCTATTTGGTTTCTCTTAATGAACCATTCCCTGTATTCTTCCCTTACCTGTATGAAGGACTGCTCTTTTTTTCTTTCTTAGTAAACTTCCTTTTTTTTCTTTCTTGGAAAACTTCCTTCTCTCCCTAGCTTGCCCACCCAGCTTACTGCTCTTTTCATTACCAGTTGATGAAGGGGCAAATTTGTCTAAGCATTCACAGGGACACATTCAAGGTACCAAGTCAGGCAAGGAAGGATAAATTACTGTCTTGTTCCAGATGTTTTTCCTTATTCTTTTTCTCCCCTTTTCCTTTAATGAGGAGATGTGGGAATTCTTGTCCAGGAGGACAGTCCATTTCTTCAGAGTATTCAGCAGTTCCAGCCCCCATATTCACTGCTCCTCTGTCAAAGTTTCAGCAGTCTCAGAGCCAGCATTACTGGTATTTCCTGTTTTTCATTCTGTACTAACCTGCTAACATTTTGAGAGGCTTGGGGCATTCCAGTCCTGTCTCCAGTCCCACTCACCAGCTGCAGTCCATCAAAGTGAATAGGCAGAAAAAGGGGTGCAGAAAGTATGGTCTGCCTCTGCCCTGTTCCATTCCATAGACTCTCCAAGGAAGCTGCAACTGGAATGGAGGAAGCAGCGGAAGTCATACACAGCATTGCCTCCCTCCCTGAACAGGTTTCAGGGGTTTGTTGCTGATGGGAACATAATTTGTGATTGAGTTAGAGGCAAAGGAGGAACGCTGTTGCTTCTCTTTCTGCCCCCACTGTCAGGTCTCTGCCAGTGAAGGTTGGGCCATTGTTAGAGGTAGGGTTACCAACTCCATGTTATGAAATTCCTGGAGATTTGGGGGAGGGAGTCTACCCTCCAAAGCAGCTATTTTCTCCAAGGGAACCGATCTCTGTAGTTTGGAATCATTTGTAATTCCAGAGGCTCTCTAGACCCCACCTGGAGGTTGTCAGCCCTAGTCAGGGTGCTGAGCAAGTGAAGTGCTCTACTATTTTCCATTACGTTTACCTTTACAAATGAATAACACCTGTTTACTTTGTGGAAAAAATCAAATACTCGGGGATAAGAACATAAGAGAAGCCAATGTTGAATCAGGCCATGGCCCATCTAGTCCAACACTCTGTCACACAGTGGCCAAAAATACCAGGTGCCATCAGGAGGTCCAGCAGTGGGGCCAGGACACTAGAAGCCCTCCCACTGCTGCCCCCTCCAGCACCAAGAATAGAGTGCATCACCTGCCCCAGACTGAGAGTTCCTAGCTATACCTTGTGGCTAATAGCCACTGATGGATTTCTGCTCCATATGCTTATCTGATTCCCTCGTGCAGCTGTCTATGCTTGTAGCCACCACCACCTCCTGTGGCAGTTAATTCCATATGTTAATCACACTTTGGGTGAAGAAGTACTTCCTTTTATCTGTTCTAACCCGACTGCTCAACAATTTCATGGAGTGCCCACGAGTTCTTGTATTGTGAGAAAGGGAGAAAAGTACTTCTTTCTCAACCTGCTCTATCCCGTGCATAATCTTATAAACCTTGATAATGTTACCCCTCAGCCGTCGTTTCTTCAAGCTAAAGAGCCCCAATTGTTTTAACCTTTCTTCATAGGGAAAGTGCTCCAACCCTTTTATCATTCTAGTTGCCCTTCTCTGCACTTTTTCCAATGCTATAATATCCTTTTTGAGGTGTGGCGACCAGAACTGTACACAGTATTCCAAATGAGGTTGCACCAGTGATTTATACAGGGGCATTATGATACTGGCTGATTTGTTTTCAATTCCCTTCCTAATAATCCCCAGTATAGCGTTGGCCTTCTTTATTGCAGTCACACACTGTCTAGACATTTTCATTGAGTTATCTACTATGACTCCAAGATCTCTCTCTTGGTCCGTCTCTGCCAGTTCAGACCCCATCAACGTGTATTTATATTAAGGATGTTTGGCTCCAATGTGCATCACTTTGCACTTTGAACCCCATTTGCCACGTTGCCGCCCACTTGCCCATCCTCGACAGATCCCTTTGGAGTGCCTCACAATCCTCCCTGGTTGTCACCACCCTGAATACCACCCTGAACAAATTCATGTCACCTGCAAATTTAGCCACTTCACTGCTTACTCCCAATTCTAAATCATTAATAAACAAGTTAAAAAGCATTGGACCGAGTACCGATCCCTGTGGTAGCCTACTGTTTACCATCCTCCACTGAGAAAGTTTCCCATTTATACTCACTCTCTGTTTCCTATTTATAAGCGAGTTTGTTTTTTTTTTGTAAAACTCTCTTAAAAAAGAGAGAATTTTATTCTTTTTATAAGAAACAGGAAGGGTAGACAGATGGAGAAAGAAAAAGATGGAGTGAAATTTTCCTGTTAGTGAGTGTTAGTTTAGGTTAATAACCAATACCAGTTTTGGCATCTATCGTGGTTAGAAGATCTTCTTTTTAACTATTGCGAAGTCCAAAATCACTCTGTTAATACAGTTAGTAAAGTCCATTGGGGTTAGTAATTAAACAGCTCCCTTCAGATGTTACACGAACAGTCCTCAAAGTATCTTCTTTTTAAATCTCTTCCAGTTATGGATTGAGTCCATTTTAACTTTGAAGTCTTCCGTTCCATCACCACTTTCCCCTGGGCTGCTGTCTTCTTCGCTTGTCCCAGTTTGGAATACTGCATCTTCCTCCCTGCTGGCGTGTCTCTTCAGAAGTTTCTGTATTTTAAAGATGAAATCCTTCTTCTTTCTTTTTTCTTTTTCCTTAAACTTCTGGCTTTCAGGCTTCCTGGGCTCCACAAACTCTTCGGATGAAATTAGATCTCCAGCTTGTCGCCTGCTATGCTCAACATCCCCTTCTGCTGGCAGAGTATTCTCTTTTATAAAAGCGGAATAGGCTTTGGGAGCCTCATCCACCTCTTCTTTTAATTTTATCGCTTCACTGCCAGTTAGGGGTGCCAAGACATTTGTCAAGGTAAATCCGAGATCTTCTTTCTCTTCTTCTTTAACGCCCTTGAAACCTAGAGTCAAATTCGCTTTCTGTTCAATCTCCATCATCTTTCCAGTTGTTTCCGATATCTGTTTCTGTCGACTGATGAGAACACTATCCATTTTAGACAGAGTTTCGTTGATTTTCCGCAATTGTTCCAGCAGGGGGCACAGCATCTCCTTTTCCTGTTGATTGACAGCAAGCTCTTGGGGGGGGCTGTCTGGACCGGAAGTCCCTCCTCTCTTCTCTTCCGGTATCTGCAGGACTTTTTCCAGTATCGACATTTTGTTTTTTTGTTTACTTTTAAAAAGTTCGTGCCGCATCCCCCAGGAAGCTAAGATGATCAAAATCTTCCATGCAACCCCAACGGTACTTTCACCAACACTTTTTCTTCTCTCAGCCCCCTTCGCGCTCCCTTTGTAGATCTTGCTTCTCAAAGGGGGTGGGAACTCCTCCCTCCTCCCAACGCTTATACGCATGCAGGGGGCTCCGATTTACGCTTCAAAATAGATCTCCAACTCACGATTCGATGCTACTTCTTCTTTTTATTTTAAGCCATAGCGCTGTCTTCACTCCTGGAATTCGGTGGCGCCGCTAAGTCCCATTACGGGCACGCCGCAGCGGGGCCGATTGGGGCGGGGAGAAAGCCTCAATTTCCCGGCTGTCTGCCGGCAAAGAGGCTACTCCCCAAGCGCCCCCGGTTCGGAGCCTTTACCTAAGGCTCACTAGGGTCTTTCGCACATGCGAAGACCCCCCCTAACTGCGCGTGGGCTAACCGCCTCCGGGAGTGTCCCGAGAAGCGGCCGCCATTCGCGACGCCGAAACCGAAACCAACTCTATATAAGCGAGTTTTTGATTCACAAGAGGACTTGTCCTTTTATCCCATGACTATTGAGCTTACTTAGGAGTTTTTGATGACGAACTGTATCAAAAGCTTTCTGGAAGTCAAGGTAAATAACATCTATTGGGTCCCCCTTGTCCGCATTGTTTATTCACTCTCTCAAAAAACACTAACAAGCTAGTGAGACAAGATCTTCCCTTACAAGATGCTGAGTCTGCCTCAATAATGGGGGATAGAGGTTAACCATTGCTGCTTCTTTTGGTAGCATCACTGTGCAGGAGGAGGGTCAGTGTCCCATATTCTGGCTTATTTAATAAATGTCAGTGGGAGCCATGGGGGCTGGTTCACTTCTCAGTCTGCGTAGCCCCAGCCTTTCATCTGTGTTCACCTGCTCTAGTCCTGTTGCTGCAATATCTTAGGATATTGGAAATGTGGGTATGGATATAAGAAGGTAAGAACCTGAAGTTGGACCATAGTGGAGCTGAGCACAGTGGAGAAAAAACAGTGAAGAAGGTCACTTAATACTACTATGCATGTACTGCTTCTGTGTGTCATTCTCACATATGCACATAGTCCAGCTTTTGACCCAGACATCTGTAATGCTGTCCAACTCCTTCTCTGATGAACCCACCCACAGCACCCTCTGTTCTTAAACCATGTGTTTCTTGACTGGTTTTCTTATCCAAAGCTGTCTGACTTCCAAGGAAGGGGGTTGCTGAGCAGTGAAGCAAACCACATTTCTTAAATCTCTCTTGCTAAGAGCTAGTAAATATTTTAAATTTCTCAAGTGGTCACTGTTATATTATCTGCTGAACTAGAATGATCAATTCGCAGTGGTACCCAACAGCTGGAGTCACTTTACCATTGCAGTGTTTTATGCCACTTTCTATAAAGTTAGTTTCTGTCCTTGAGCAGTTAAACTCAGGCCTGGGTTAAAATAGGCTTTCAAGCCTTTGCATGCTACACCTAGAAGACTCTATTTGTATGCTCATGCAACAAAGAGTTGAACATAGCCAAAATTTAGTAGCTTGTTAACCTAGCCAATTCTCTAAGACAGCTGTGCATAATTCTGCTTTGGACTCTTTTCTCTAATTAATACAGTTGAATCTCAGAATACTGCTGGGCAGGCAGATTAAGCTGGATGCTGGCACTGGAGATAGGAGCTTTTTGGAAACAAATTGTCTGCTTGGTAACAGATGGCATGTAATAATCTTGTGGACAGAAATACAGACATGTTGAAAAAATGCTTGAAGTGACACTTTCTTGCAGTGTTACTCTCCCTAGATTACACTACCTTGATGCAACGAAGTGTTGAATTTTCAGGACTGTGCTAGAACACACAAAGTAGAACATGCTGCTCTTTTCCATAAAACACATCTCCTGTCACTTATGATCCTCATGCTTTACTTGGTTTTGAGCACATATGTGGCTCATCTATAACAAACGTTACAGGTAAGAGGGTATTTTTGTGACCTATCAAAAAATTCGTAGTTCCATGTGCTGCTGCTATTTTAAATATTAATCCCAATCGTGTGGAATACAGGAATTGTGGTATGGTAACAGTCTTCTGCAATTTCTGACTCTTCTTCCCCTTTTTAATAAAGTGTCAGTCTAGTGTGTTAGATTTATTGGCTGTTTTGAAGTGCTATACTTAGGGACCCTTTACAACTTACTCTTTCTGATACAGAGGTTGATCTGTGCTGACAGTGTATAGTATATGAATGGTGGACTTTTGGTTTCTTCTCCGGGTATGTAGATTAGAAACCAGTACATTGAAGAGTAATCTCTGTTGAAAAAAGTAGAACATGAAGCAGTCCCTGGTTGCCAATTGCAAATAGATTTTAGTCGCTGTATATTCAGTGTCTCCTGTGTATGAAAGCCTTGCCCTTTGTTCTGATTTTCAGAGGATGTAGTTAGGTGAGAAGGGGCATGAGGCTGAGTATTCAGATGCTGTATGGTGTTGTCATTGTGTGATGTAAAGAACAAAGAAAAAATTCGTATGCATTTTAAAGATTTGACAATCTGATTGAAAGGAGTACTCTTTTTAAAAAATATAATATTCTTATATACAGAAGCTGCTGATGGTAACATTTACCACACATGTACTATCTTAACTTGATCAAAGTTAAAATGGAATTCCTACCCGTAGTAAATTGTTTTTCAAAACTCTCATTGCTCCTCTGTTCCCTGCTTTGCTTAAGAGGTTGGCAAAATGTTTTATAGCAAGTTGATGTCTACGAAGTCCTTTTTTGTTTTTTTTAATTCAACATCATTTTTATAGGTTCAGCTCCCTGGATCAAGTTTACAGGCTGCAGCCCAGTCCTTAAATGTACAGGTAAGAGTTTATATGTCTTGTGCCTTTGCATCAAACCACTAATTTGCAATACTCACAGAGGTCATTTAGGAGCAAGTATCGTTCGATGCATCAATGCTGTTGTTTTATTTAAGATGAGTCGTTCTCATGCTATATTACAGAACCAGATCCTTGTGTCCTGTTTGGCTTTCAACTTGTCTTTCTGAAAGCTGAACAGAGCTGAAATTGTCAACCTTGCTCATAATTCATTATTTGGTTTTCCTACTAGAGTAAATAACTATATTTTAAGGCTGTTTGTGTTCCCTGCTCTTGTGAGGTCCATCTATTTACCCTACATATGATACAGAGTGCCCTATAGCATTACAATCCACTGGTTGCTTCCTTGCATGAAATCATCTGAGCAATGCATCAAAAGGGAAACGCACATACTGTTGTTGTGAAATGGCTTCATTCTGTATGAGAACTAAGGAGCTAGGACAGAGCCTTCTTGGAAACCCCCTAGAATATGCACCTAGTTACATATGATGATTTTGAAAAAAAGGGGAGATAGTGACCTTCCTCTCTAAGAGAAAGAGGCAGAAAATTGCCTTGGTTGCCATGGTAAACTTTCAATCCCTGAGAGAGATGTTGGCAAACAGGCTATATCTCCAGTGCAGAATGTTTACAGTCCTGTGCTGTAATTATCTCTCAATGACTGGCAGAATTAATCAGAGCCTCTATGTTAATTAGCCTGCTCTGCAGTCCCCAAAACAGGTGGTAGAAAATATGCAAATCTATGCAGAATTTTAATGTTCTGCATAAGCAATTTTAATTACCATAAACCCCCTCTTCTTGTTTTTCCTTTTCATGTGCTTTCTTGCTTGCATTTTATCCCTCATGGCTACAGTAATTTCTTCTTTTATAAAATGCTTCTATATAAATACTGCATTTCTGTAAACTTAGGGACAAGATGTGTATGTATGTTTGGGGGGGGGTTGGGGTGTTCATGAATACTGTTCAGTATATAAGGTTTTTCAGTTGAGTATCCTGTTGACTTGAGGTATTTATACTTCTATGGAAAAAAAGCATACCGGCCTGATCCAAAACTACCATGTTGAGCGGTGCTAACCTCCCAGTGCAGATGTGTGCACAGATCTCTTTGGAGCAAGATTAGATTGAATTGGAGCAGAAGATTTTCCTCCTCTTAAAAAATAAAATCTATTCAGGCATATCATCGTTATTGTGCCAGACAAGATACTAGCCTGAACCACCATTTCTCTGTTATGAACTGGAACTGTTAAATGTATGGAGTGATTCTGAACCTGCGTGACTGTTTGGGACTTGTTAAATTAAACTGATTGTGGCATTTTCCTTTCATTACAATTGATATTACTACATGAAATCCTGTTACATTATCTGCAGTTAGCTATGGGAATTAATTATTACACTAAGCAGGTATTTCTCAAACCTGTTAACATACATCATCCATAAAAGTTTGTAATGAAGAACAATGAAGATGGCTGTGTCCATCCATGTTTTGTTCTACAAAGGCTTATATATTTTCTTTCCTAGTCTAAATCTAATGAAGAATCTGGGGACAGTCAACAGCCAAGCCAGCCTTCCCAGCAGCCTTCAGTGCAGGCAGCCATACCCCAGACCCAGCTCATGCTGGCCGGAGGACAGATCACTGGGGTAAGCTGAGTCCAAGTGCATTTTAACAAGCCACCTGTCTTGTGGTGTTGCACTAGCTAATTCTCCAATTAAAAAGCAATACCAGGTCACTGCATTTTAATTCCAGGCATATCAGGAAAGCAAATACCCTTGCTTTACCTATCCCTGTTTGACCTAGTCATCGATGTGCAACCACCTTGGTTGTCCTGATGGATATTCTGTGTTGGGGGGGGATACTTCCCTGCTGTGTTTTCTGTTCCTCTTCATGGCATTTACCCTTCCAGATCATGGTGATAAGTGGACCTTGGGGAGTGTGATGACCATGTGCTGGTTTCTCTTTCCTGTACAAGCAGTTGTGAAGGGTGGAGCTTCCGGTTTTGGCGATCTAATGGTGGACGTGTCTCTCAGGAGTTCCCGAGGATGCAATCTGTGAGCCCGTGGATGGAAAGAGGGTGTGATTGTACGTGCCCCCGGGGATCCATGCGATGGGTCCCTAACCATGGGGCGCTAGGGATCTCCTCTCCTCCAGCACATAGCCAGCGGATTGAGGCGGTTCTATGCCCTGACAGTCTCATTGCTGTGTTCCAGTACTGGACTCAGAGACGTACATCAGAACAAGCATGTGGAGGCTGAGTGTACTACACGACTGATGGTGAGATCTACTAGATCTACATTGAAAGTGAGTGCTGGTTGAAACGAGCACCAGAGACTTTGGTGAAAGTTCCCCCTAAAGCAAGCGAGGGGGAGGCAGGAACCCCTGCCAACGGTAACGTAAATGGGTTTTAAGCATGCGGGGGGATGGATTTGGAAGCAGAATGGGACTTTAGTAAGGACTTTCCAAGAAACTTACAAGCAATTTGCAGACTTCAGAGGCTTTGGGTAATTTTCTTTAAAAGTAAGCATCCTCAAAGATGTCACTGAAAAGGACAGAGAAAGATAAGCAAACGAAACCTAAGCCTCCTTCAGGAAGTGCTAGTCCAGCGAGTGCGGTCAGGAGACCGAACGTAACCATAGACTTTTCTAAGATGCTAACAGATGCTTTGCAACCCCTGCTGGAGCAAATGCAACACGTAATCAAAATTTTGCTGCACAGCAACTACAGTTAAACGAGACTATGAAAAAAACAGAGCAACATGCGAAGAACCTTAAGGAAGTAGATGCTGATACTAAAAAGCTTAAAAAGCAAATGTAGGAGGTGAAAAAGAGAAATTCTGATAAAGCCCAGCTTTTACAGCTTCAAATGGAAAAATCAAGCTTTATTCTGAGATTTCAAGGAGTTCCTGAGAATAAAGGGGAAAATCTCAAAAAGACTATGAACAAAGTTCTGGGACCAGTTGCAGGTTTGAAAGCAGATATTCTTCAAAGCAAAGTGGATGTGATCTATAGGTCATATTCCGAATATATAAAGAAAAATAATCTGCCCAGGAGGTGGTGATTAGATTCTCCAGAAGACACGTGAGGGACCAGATTTTAAAGGCAACAAATGGAACTGTTCTTGAAATTGATGGCAAGGAGATAAGAGTTTTGAAAGACATTCCCTTGCAGATAAGGGGGAAAAAAGGAAAAAATACAAAGACTTGGCTTTGTTTCTACAAAAGAAAAACATAACCTACAGATGGATTGTACCTGAAGGTTTATTCTTTAAATTTGATGAAAAGAGGGAAAAGATTGACTCTGTTATGAAATCATGGGAGTTCTTGCAGCAACAACTTGAACCAACAGGAGAAGATGACGAGAAGAGCAGCAAGGGAAGTGATGATGGAGCACCTACTGGACAGGACTCGGACTCAAAACGTTGGGCGGCCACCCCCAAGGAAGGATATCGTTTGAGGGAAAGAAGAGGCAAATGACTTGCCAACTCTTTCTAAAGTCTATTTTTCTTTTTATACTTAAATGCTCTTTGGGATTGTTCTTTACTAAGTCAGATTAGCTGGACTTAAAGTATTTAAGCAGTTTTCACGATCATTTTTAATGTAACAAATTACTCTTTTTATCACCTAAAGCTTTTTATTGTAATCATTATATGACCACCACCTCTTGGGTTTTTAGTGGTTATCTTTACTTTCTCCTGTAGTTTATAGTTCCCCTTCCTTTTTTTCTTGTAGTTTTGGAAAATAATTTTAAAAAAGCAGTTGTGAAGGGTGATGTTGGAAATTATTCCTTACTTATATGCCAATTGTTTTGTGGTGCTTTGCAATAGCATTGTCTCCCACTACTGTTTTATAGCTATATGGAAGTTTGGAGTGAGATGTCATCACTATACGGATACATAGCTCTATTTTTCCATTTAGATCTAATGCAGGAATAGCACCCTCAGTTGTAAATGAAGCAGGAACTTTTATTAGGACCAGCTAAAAACCACAAAATGAGGCAGCCTTAGAGGTTCACAGAACTACCCCTTCAAGCTGCATATCTATTTTTTAAACGAAAGGAGAAAAAAAGGAAGAGAGATTGATGTTGATGTAAGGCACTGTAGAAGCCTGTTATATAATATAACAATCTTAAAACAGTGCTTCAGAAAATGGTTTGCCGGGTTAAATTAGTTTATGCCCAGTGGCCCAGGAGGTCATATTAGGACAATGAAGCACTGGCCAGACCTACTTTG
The DNA here is from genome assembly GCA_029375565.1 of Gekko gecko. NCBI lineage: Eukaryota > Metazoa > Chordata > Lepidosauria > Squamata > Gekkonidae > Gekko > Gekko gecko. The sequence goes on along the minus strand of JAPDNY010000004.1, from coordinate 64,578,624 downwards.
AAACTATAAACACCAGCAATTATTTAAATATAGTTCCAGTCAGAATACTCTGGATGCTGGTAAAGCAGGGAACAAGTTTAAAGAAAAATTTAACCATTTTTTAAAAAGTATTAGGAAAATAGAGAAGAAAGAAGTAACAACAATACCTCTTATTTTGCAAAAATAAGTATCTTGGTTACTACAATAATACAGAAATTCTGTAAAGTATACAAATATTCAATATATAGTCAATATATATCTATCAAATGTAACGCTTAGGGAAGGTCTTGAACCCCATTTTTTTGGTTTGTGTTTCATGAACTTAACCATGAACCTATATGAACTGGGAGGTTGATTTGCATACCGAATTGGTTTTTATGGGTTCATGACCCCTGCTTTCTGCTCCCCACCACTTTTTGCGGAAAACAGGGTTTGAAGTAACTCTGAGCCATTTAAACCACTGCTGTCTCCCTCTGAAGTGGATGACATCTTGATTGGGTGATTCCCACCCTCCATTAAGGGAGGCAGGAACTATTTTTTCAGCTTCCTGTCTCCAGCCTTGTGGGAGTCACCCTCTCCAGTTAGTTTCCTACCTCAGAAGGGAGAGCAGCTTCAGAGACAAGCTTCTACTCTTTTTTAGATTTAGACTTAGATTTTTTTTCCTTCAGCTTACTTCCTTTTCTACCTTTATCTATTCCTTCATTCCTCTTGTCCTTTCTTCACCCCCCCCCTGGAAACTTGAGTGCCAGACTGCTGAGGGTGATTAACAGTCATTAGCAGTAATCTCTCTTCACGGCTCTTTTAAACCATCATTGATATGGAGATTGACAGCTTTCTGTCAGCTGGGGAGACTGATTCTTCTTTAACTGGAGGCATGAGGGAGACTGCCAAAGAATGGCAAGGCCCATATGTGGTCTGCTCCAGCGGCCATGGCCAGCCCCTCTGCAAAGAAGAAAAAGCACGAGAAAACAAAACATACAAGCGCACCAAGGCCAACATCTGGTTCGGACCACTGGCTTACGATGGTGGCCATTTTGCACAATCTGTTCCAACAGGGATCCCTTCTCGGGTGAATCACCCACTCCAATAGGCAACAAATGATGATTGGGGGCATCGCCCTGGAGGCTCTCAAGCCTTTGCAACGTCCCAGACAGATGCTCCAGAACAGGCTTGCTGCAAACTGCTCAGCCTGATGAGGAAAGAGCTGATGCGCCTCAGCCGCAAAGCAGTAATGTAAGATCCCTGGGGTCTCTTCAATGTCCTCTAGACCTTATGGCCTTCCTTATTCAAACAATGTGGGAGGAATTAAGGAATTTTCACTGTAGTCTTACTCCTGTTTCTCCCAGGGGTCATAGGAGGTCTAGATCCCCTATTAGAAATCATTCCCTCTCTTCTTCCTCCCCTCCCCTGTATGGAGGGAGGTCAGGCAGACATAGGCCAGCACATGTTCAGGCCTGGCCAACTAAGGCAGCCCAAAAAGGGTCTATCACTACTCACAAGAGGAGGTTCCACACAACCATAGATTGGGACTCACTATCTGATCGAGAACCAGAAGAGAGGGAAGAGAGGGAGTGACAAACAAGTGGAAGAAAGTCCACTTTCTAAGGTGCTTGCCACTCTAGGTTTACAGGAATCACCAGAGGAGGAGAAATTGGATGTCTCTGATATGAAACAAAAGTCTAGACCCAAGGGAAATGGAGTTTTTTCCTAGTCAAATCCTCAAGAAAGAGTAATTCCTTTTCCATAGAATTTTGAGACACAGCTTAAATCTGAATGGGCTAATCCTTTAGCTAATAAGCAATGTCCTACCCTTCTCAAGAGACTGTATGCCCTTCCTTCCTTTGCTAACAGGTTTTTGCAGGTGCTGCTGGTAGATGCTCCTGTTTCAGCACCTCAGTCTTCAGGTCTGTTATCGGAAGATGGACAGGGCACCATTAGGGACAGTCTGGAGAGGAAGGTGGATTTTGCACTGTGAAAGGTGCATGAAGCAAAGGCAACAGCAATTAAGGCCTCTACAATGGTTTCTGTCATTTCTAGATTTGCAATTGCATGGTCTAGAAAAGTACTACAGTTAATACCAGAATCCAGTAAATGCCTTAGAGAAGAATCCTTTTGGGTCCTAAAGGCGGTCTCTTTTGCAGCTGATGCTACATTGGATCGTCCTACCTCACATCTAGAACTATGTCAGCAGCAGCCAGAAGGTTCTGTGGCTACAAGCGTGACCAGCTGATCCTTCACTTGAAGAATATTGACTTCGCCTATCCATTTCAGGGAGACAGACTCCTCAGGGATCATCTGGAAAAGATCTTGGTGGAAACGAGAGACGAGAAAAAAGCCATGCCCAAAACCTTGAGACATGCAGACAGACAACGATTCAGTGAGGTCTACTTTCATTCCCAGCATGTCTTACTAAGATTTAAACGGGCCAAAGAAAACCTAACTGGAACCAGCCAAGAGCTGTCTATAGAAGAAGCAGACAGTAATCTAGATTCTTCAGGCAGTCGGGTCCTCTAACTGAAAGGTCCATCAGGGCATCCAAGCAACCCAAGGCATGATGCCAGTGACATTCTGGTGGGAGGATGACTACTTCATTTCAAGTAACATTGGACATAGTCACAAGTGGATTCTTGGAACATAAAAGAAGTCTCCAAGGGCTATGCAATAGAATTTTCCAGCCTTCCACCAGGATGTTTCATATGATCCCCAGTTTCCAAGAGACCAGAGAAACAACAAAGAACTAGCCAAGCTATACAACATCTACTTGGAATAAATGCCATTGAGGTAGTGACATCCTCAGAGAAAGGATTAGGAGTTTATAATTTTTACAGCCCCAAAGAGAAACAGAAATTGAAGGGCAATTCTGGACCGAAAGTTCCTGAACAGATCTATAAAGACAAGACACTTCAGGATGGAAACTTTCTGCTCCATCATGGAATTCTTACAACCATGGAAGTTCCTGACCTCTGTTGATCTTACTGAGGCATATCTTCATGTTCCTATACTTCTGGCACATAGGAAATATCTTCGATTCTGCATTGGGGATCATCATTTTCAATACAAAGTGCTTCCATTTGGGCTTGCCACAGCTCAGAGTCTTCTCCAAAGTCCTAATCAGTCTGATTATGTAAGACAGCAAGGGATTCGTATTCATTTGTACCTGGACAATCTTCTGATCAGGTCCAGGTTCAGGAGAAAGGCACTTCTGGACACTCAAAGCACAATACAATGCCTCCAAGATGAGGGATTCATTGTCAGTGTTCAGAAGAGTTTCCTTACCCCCATCCAACACCTGGAGCACCTTGGTGTCATCATCTGATACCTTGGTCAACCATTTATTCCTTCCACAAGCCCTGAAAATAAGGGAATTATAAAGGTCTGTAATCAAGACCAGGTCCACGCCTCTTATGACCTTAGCCAAACTCCTAGGGCTAGTGATTTCTTATATGGACACAGTGCAGTGAGCATGACTGCACATGACTCTCAGGCCACCTGCGCTCATGAAGGCTCGTGTGGTAGATCAAACCATCCACCTTGTTGCAAGACAAGGCATATTGAAAGCAGGAGGCAGCACAAATCTTCAGATTCCAGTCTCTCCAGATAGGTTGTGAACCCGGAGGACAAGCTGGTTCAAAGAAGTTGGTCCAGGGCAGAATCCAAGGTGGACATCAGTCCACTGGAGTTGAGGGCACTCTGGCTAGCACTAAAGTTTTTTTGTCCAGAAATCTTACACAGATATGGTCTAATAAGAACACACAATATCTTGGCAAAGACTTACCTGGTCCAAGAAGCACCTCCTATCAATTACAACAGAGCACATCAAGGGCTCCGCCAACAGCAAGGTGGACTGGCTCAGCTGACAGACCCTGCACTTCTCCTAGATCTGCCAAGCGTCCCTCAGTAGATCAGAACTCGAAAAGCGGAAGTCATTCTAGTGGCTCTGTACTGGCCATGCAGACTATGGTTCTCAATATTGCTGTTAACCACCCCTGGAAGCTACCTGTGTTGCTGGACATGCTTCAGCAGGGTCTGATCTGGCATCCCTACCCCAGTTGGCTTCACTTAACCACCTGGAGGTTGAGAGGAGACACTTTCTTCATTTTGGATATGACACAGGATTGACAGAGACTCTACTGGCCTCTTGCAGACAATCCACCAACAGAATATACAATACGATCTGGAAGGCTTTCATCCACTGCTGCAGAAGAAAAGGGATTGATCCATTATGACCTTTGATTGTTTCAATTTTAGCATTCTTACAAGAAGGAGTCAGAAAGAACCTCAAGGCATCTACATTGAAATCACAAGAAGCAGCCTTAGCTACTGTTGTTCCCTTTATTAGGGGAATGAGCTTTTCTGGGCACCCACATGTTACATGCTTCCTGCAAGGTGTAGCCTTAAGGAACCCCCACAGATTCACAGGTTCCCTACATGGAAATTACATATCATACTCTCTGCCTTGACCAAGCCCTCATTCAAATTTCTTAAGGAGATTACCATCAAATGGGTGAGAATGAAGACCCTCTTCCTGCCATCACATCAGTATGGAGGGTCTCTGAACTAAGCACAGTATCCATCAAAGAAGATCTCTCCATCTTCTGTAAGAACAAGGTGGTCTTCAGACCAGACCCTACCTTTATTCCTAAGGTTAACTTTTTTCCCACAGGTCTCAAGAACTCCATGTTCTATCCTAAACCAAAGCACCAGAAAGAAAGACTCTGGCACACTCTTGATGTCACAAGGGCCCTGAAGATTTACATACAATGAACCATGTCTATCAGAATTTCTGACACATTATTCATATCCTTATCCCCCCATAACAAAAGACAAAGGATGTCTAAGTCTGCCATAAGTAGTTCCCTAAGGGCTTGCATTGTCGAGACTTACAAAGTGCTGAAAGTAGCCATTCCTCCAGGCATCACAGCTTATTCCATTAAGAGCATTGTCACCAATGCGGCCCTTCCTCAGCATGCAACAGTCAAATAAATTTGCAAAGCAGCAACTTAATCTTCTCTGTCTACCTTTGTCAAGCATCACAAAATCAACACCTATAGCTCTGCGGATGTCATCTTTGGAAGGAGAGTGCTCCAGAGACAATGACTCTGACCTACCAAAGAAATGAGGACACTGCTCTGGGAGGTCCCAACCAAGATGTCCTCCATCTCAGAGGGAGAAAGGATCATTGAATACTTACTGTGAAGGGTTCTTCTCCGAGGATAGGAGGATGTCCCTCCTGGAGTCATCTCAAAGAAACAGTACAAAGCAGGATCCCTTCTTGCTTCCCTTAATGGGTAGTAGGAATCACCCAATCAAGATATCCTCCTTTCCTCAGAGGAGAATGATCCTTTTTGCTCCCCATGGAAAGCTGTGGAGAGCAGAATGCAGTGGTTTAAATGGCTCAGAACTGAACCCAAAAAGTCCCTTTAAACAGCTGAGCCTTGTGGAGCAAACTGCTCCTGCAGCTCAGTTGCTTTGGGCCCTAAACAGCTGTGCCTCCTCCCACTGCTCAACTGTTTAAAGGGGCTTTCTTGGGCAGCCAGCCTCTGGAGCTCACAGCTCAAGAAAGCCTCTTTAAATAGCAGAGCTGTGTGGAGCAAACCGCCCCCACAGCTCAGCTGTTTTCAGTCTGGCTGGGAGCAGCCTGCCTCTCAGCTGTTTTGGCAGCTTTTTGCTCCTCACAAACCGCCTTAAAAGTTTATGGGGGTTCATGGCCGGGCTGCAGTTTGTGGACTTCAGTTTTCAAACCACGAACCAGCCAAAATTTATCACGAACAAAGGTTCAGGGGCTAGTTCATGCCCATCCACAGTAATACTTCTTTAACATTTCTTTAGGGAACATCTTATTCCAATACCCTTCTTCCAATAAAAAAGGAGCAACGTTGGACAAAAAGAATCTGTTTGTATGTGTCTTTTTGGATTCTTTTTGTTTAGGTATTGATAGTACTTATATTACTGAAGCAGGAGATGAATTTTAGACAATGCACTAAGTCAAAAGAAGGCTAAGTGCATGTACGCTTTGTCTCCAAGCCTACCATTAGAGCATCCCTAAGATATGCCCTGTTAATAGCATTTTAAAAGAACATTAAGCCCAAGAAAGAGTTCTGTGAAATCTGGCTCACTGCTATGTGATTTTTAGTTGGTTTTAGTAAAGGTATTGTATGGAGTAATGCTAAACCAATTATTGGTTGGTAGCAAAGTAATCCTAGTTTCTAATCCCTGCTTTCCAAAGGCTGGCCACCATCTGCTGACATACAAAATGCATTCTGCAGTCAATCAAGTGGTGGTGGGTTAGGTCCAGGTAGAAATTCTACCAGTCTATCTGGTCTGCAGCCTTATCTGGAGATATGAGACTGAGCAGCTGTCATCCAGGTATTTATAAATTCAGGCTTGAACCCAGCAATACATTATGTGTGGAGTTACCTTTGAAGAGAATTTGGAAACTTCAGGTAGTGCAAAATATAGTGTGTCCTGTATTCTGGTGGGGGCAGTTTACTAGGATCACATGGCACTAATCTGCACTATTTGCCAGTTGTCTTCTGGACTCAATTCAAGGCGGTGTTTTTAAAAAATCTTTTAAACCATATGCTGCCTGAATTGAACCTCCTAGCAGGGCATCTCTCCTTTATGTCTCATGTGAGAAGGCCTAGTTCATGTCATAAGAAGTATTACCTGTTACGGCAAGAGGTGGAAGCCTTTCGTGTTACAGGCTTGTGGCTTTGTGACTCTTCTCATCTAGGTAGGCCCTGTTAATCCCAGTGTTACTGTAAAGTAAAAATCTTCCTGTTTCTGACAGATATTCTTGTGCCTTCTACCAGTTGTTTGATCTGTTTCAATTGCTGTTCCATTTTTAAATTCTGGTTTTTCTGTATCATGGTAGTATTTAGTTGTTTGTACATTGCCACAAGTAGAATCTTGCAGCAAGCAAGGAGAGGAATAAAATGCATGTATGTATAAGTTTGAAACACCCAGCCAGGTGGACAGCTCTCTGCTTTACTCAGAAGGAGAATTTCTACAAAGACAGCCCTTGAAAATTTTACTAGGACACTTTGGTTTCAGGTTATCAGTAAATGGTAGCAAATATTCTGTTAGTTGGCAGCATTTATTTTTAAAAAAGATTTCTTTTGCTTTTTTCTTTCATTACTTTTTTCTTTCATAAGATTGCTGACATGTTTTTGATGATGTCATAGAAACAGAATTGTGACTTCCATGATTACAAGGAAAGGAGGGTATGGGTTTGTCCTCATATCAGATGTTACGACACTCACAAAGTTTCCGTCATATTCATGAATATCAGATGAATTGTTTAATTATTTTTACAAAAGTTGCTGTTGATTGCTATTTTGGATGTCAGGAACTTTTAGGTCTCCTTTGAAAGCATTTATATGGGACTGAGAACTTTTTTTAAACTATCAGTGTTTATTTCCATTGTTGACAGTGAGAGTGAAAAGTGATAAGATAATTTCACATTTAGAAGATGCAAATGAAAAACTGGAGGCTCCCCCCTTGTTTATTCTGTAGAAGTTGGCTACCATCTGTAAACTCGCTGTATTTAACTTGGTTTTATTTAATGTCAGATTGTTCACAGAAAGATGTTATAGAGTAATGCTTTCCGTACTTAGTGGGCTTTTTACTCTTCATAGTTCTTATTTGTAAAATGTATGTTTGCACTGATACACTGATGCAGTCTGTTCTAAACATGTTATCATTTTGCCTAACTGCTGTTGGCCACACTGAGGTCTTTTGAAGATGGGGATTCTTTCAATGCAAGAAACTGGCAAGCATATTCATGTACAGGAAAGAGTCTAACACCACCTGTTTCATAGAGATAATGCATGTTTGGAAACTGGCAGAGATGTCAACCTACCAGCTCAATCCTATCAAAACAAAAAAAGCAGATGGGTGGAGGGTGACTTGGAGAGAAACAAATGGGGCACATGTTCTTTAGCTATATCTTAAGGCATAATGGAGATGATGGAACATGGCAGGGATTCATGCTAATGTGAAGCAGCTGGAGTATTATCAGTTTGTTTGGTAACCACAGCCAGCATTGCTATTTCTCATTCATCTGGCTAATCACTTGTGCTTCTGGTGGGTGTAAATTTCCTTTCAAAGCCTGTCAGTGGATGGCTTGTTCTTTTTGCTTGCTATTTCCTGTCACTGCTGATTCTTTCTATTGCTTGCCAGCTAATTACCTTTTTCACATTAATCTTGAAGCAGAGCCATAGAGAAGCTTCTATAATCCCAATGGTACCAACAGTCATAATAGGCTCAGTATAATGCTTGTACTGGTACCCTTCAGCTGACTTTAAAGTATCTGTATAGGTTGCTTTGTACTGTACCTGGAGCAAAAGGCTGCCTTTGTATAGATTGAATTGTCTGATGGAAGCAACTCTTGATAAATCTTTTATGATTTGTGGAAAGGATTATTCTTCATTCTATTAATTTCTCTTCTCAAACTTCTTTGTAGCTCACATTGACACCAGCCCAGCAGCAATTATTGCTACAACAGGCACAGGCACAGTTGCTGGCCGCTGCTGTGCAGCATTCAGCCAGTCAGCAGCACAATGCTGCAGGCGCCACCATCTCAGCTTCTGCTGCAACGCCCATGACACAGATCCCTCTCTCTCAGCCCATACAAATTGCACAGGTGAGCTTTGTCTTTCAGGGTGTTTATAGTTTTGGCTAGCCAAAGCATCTCCTGCTGGATTTCTGTCTCTCCCCCTGAAACAACTGAATAAAGGCCTACACGTACCCTGGCTCTTAAGTACCCTTGGCCCCATAGTTTGCTGGTCCCCTGTTTTCCTGTTATGGAAAGCTATAATTTTCCTCAGGTAAAATATAGGCAAGATAGATGCAAGTTGCCTTCTATGAAAAATCAAGGGTCTGTCTTGTATACTAGACAAGGTTGGAATTCAGCAAGGTGACCTAGGTGCAAATCCCCTCTTAGCTATGAAGCTCATTGGTTGATCTTTGGCCAGTCACATATTCCTTAGCCTAACCTACTTCATAGGATGCTACAAAGTTTTTTTGAAGAGACCACCCTCCCATGTATGCTGCTCTCCTATCTTTGGAGGAAATGTTATGAAAAAAACTATAATCTCTACAGTCCTTTTGGGGGAAACATTCCACTGCAGGTTGGAGAATACAAGTTTTACTAGTCTTTTGCTCTTTAAACAGAGCCAGGTTTGCCTATTTGAATTGCTGTTGTAAATACATTACCCAAGTATTTTGTTTGTTTTAGCATGACTGTTCTTGAATAATTAAGTGGCTCGACCTCAGCATCAGAGGCAGTGCTGTATTTCTTTTAATTAACCGATTTTACAGGCATGACTTAACCTCAAGTGCAATCAATAAAGAATCTTCTGCAGGCATATGAACAAGATGATAATGCTGTTGAAAATCTGCTAGCAGGCTTTTGAGTAACACATAGTATTACTTTATCTAGTTAACAGACTCTGTATTTTATATAGTAATGCTTGTAACCTTTTTTGCCTATTCTTACAGTCCACTATAAATGAATAGGGCTAGTTTTGTTGCCCATTATACTAGAAAGTAATTCCCGTTTGACTGGGTGGTCTTTTGGTCCCTTCTAGCTGATTCCACGTAGGTGTAAAAAAGTACTTCTTAACATGCTGCAAGAAAATGTTAACATGCACCATTCAAATTCAATTTGAAGCTGCTGAACAATAATCTACGTATTACACATAGCACTGGCTGAAAAGCTTCTCTGGGTGACCTGCAGCTCAGCTTTTCATGTTTACTCAGAAGTAAGTTTCTCTGAGCTCAGAGGGAATTCTACTTTCTTGTAAATATGCATAGTTCTGTAGCCTTAGTCAAGCTCTTGTTCTATTATGCTTGTGCTGGGAGGAGTAGCTAGAATAGGCTGGTATTGTTGCATCTGGAGGCTTTCCTGTCTGCAAAGGCCATCCTGTCAGCCCACCCAGGAGGTTCCTAGAGCTAGTTCTGTGAAGCTTAAATCAATAACATGGCTTTTGGCAAATTAGATTAGCCCATTGCCAAATGGCATGTTTTGCCATGTTTACTTGTTTTTATGTCCCATACTTGGTCTCTGCCAGATGCATCAGTGAAAGCAACTGTTCAGAACAGAACTCACTGGGCTGGGCCCATCTGTAGGATGCTTGAGAGAGGGACCAAGCTAATAGTGGTGCTTGCCTGTTCATCTCAAGAATAGTGACAGCAGTGGCAGCTATTTTCTTTGTCTGCCTCCACCCCTACCCTATAACCAGATGAAGCCTGCTACAGAGAATGAAGGAGACTGCTTGTAGGGAAGTGCGGCCTAGTAAATACAATTTATTAAAATAAATAATAAGTGTTGGCAACTTCTTAACAGGCCATTTAGTGATAGTGAGTTTGCTCATTGCAACTACACTTCTTTCCAAAAGGGCTTTTGAAGGGTGGGAGTGAACATCTAGCTTTGAGTTGCTCTTGACATCATTTTACTTCTTGAAGGACTTGCAGCACCTGCAGCAGCTCCAACAACAGAATCTCAACTTGCAACAGTTTGTGTTGGTGCATCCGACAACCAACTTGCAACCAGCACAGTTCATCATCTCACAGACGCCGCAGGGGCAGCAGGGTGAGTGGGGCTTAATAGAGACACTTTGGTTCTGTAAAAGTACTGCTGGTGACTTGTCAAATAGTCCTCTTTATTTTGTTGTGGGCAAACCACCAAGTGGAGGCATAAATACTCAGGGGTATACATTCAAGTAAGTGTGATGCCTTTGCTCTGAGTGAATAAATGCAGCTCTTAAGAATATGGAAGGCCATTTTCATCATAGTGTCTTTTTTTTGCCATTTACACAGAACTAAGGTTGTAGAATATTGTGTCTGAAATCAGATCCCACAGGTGCAGCATTAAGAGTTACAATCTGCTCTGCTGAACAAAGTTTGAGTCCAGTGGCAGCTTTAAGACGAACTAAGTTTTATTCATGGTATAAGCTTTTGTGTGCAAGCACACTTCCTCAAATATCAAGTGCACTTGCACACGGAAGCTTATACCATGAATAAAACTTTGTTGGTCCTAAAGGTGGCACTGGACTCAAACTTTGTTCTGCAGGTTCAGACCAATGTGGCTACCCCACCTGAGTCAATCCACTCTGTTGCATGTGTAAACCAGAGCTCAGTTGTGTTTTGGCAAGTGACAGAGCCCCACATACATGAAATAGATTTCCTTCAGCTGTGAGCAGGATTGTAAGTACAGTGCATTTAGGAAATATACATTTTGCATCCACGGATTTTCTGATTAATGTGTTCTCTGTTCCAGGCCTCCTGCAAGCGCAGAATCTCTTAACGCAACTACCTCAGCAAAGCCAAGCCAACCTCCTGCAGTCTCAGCCAAGCATCACTTTCACCTCTCAGGTCAGTCTTTTTCCTAAAGTTTCTTGCACTCACTTGGTGAGGGGAGGGTAGAATGAGATTAAAAGATAGAAGGACATTATATTGGTCATAGTAATTGATGAAGTTGTTAATTTCATTTTTCTACATGATCCTGGGTGAAAAATTGCAAAGGGAAACCTCTTGGAAATCTTCCTCTCTACAAACTATTTGATTGTACAATTCTCATTAGTTATTTATGCCTTTTTTGCTGGGACTTAAGGCCGATTGCAAAATATTTGAAAAAAATTGGACAGCACAAGACATCCAATAAACAATGCAGTAGTACTAGGATTACAGTATTGGAAAACAATAATAAAAATACCTTCTACATATGCACATGCACAAACACTGTCTAAGGCATAACATACCATAATGCAGAAAGTGGGTTACAAAGGTAGAAAGAAGACAGTGTACAATAAAGATAGCAATAAACTGCTATCCTATTCCCTTGTAAAAGCAGCCTCCTGAGCTGTTCTATTGGACTACAATTCTAATCCATTTTATAGAAATGCCCTCCTGAACATTTCTGTTGTGCACATTCTGTGAAATGACAGAAGTGCGGGAGCCTTCCTGACCTCCTCAGGCAAGCTGTACCACCAGGTGGGAGCCGCTACAGTGAATATGCAGGAACAGACGGCTGCCAATCTTATCTATTTGTCATACTCTTTGTATCTTTTGGGGAGTATATTTGGGTTAATTTATGACATATTTTTCTTCATATCTGAGGATTCTTCTGGGTATGTAAAGACACCTAGTCTAGGAGAGTTCTAACTTCACAATGTTTTACTTCTGACTGGTCATTTTTCAGCAGCCAGCAACCCCAACGCGCACAATAGCAGCAACTCCTATTCAGTCACTTCCACAGAGCCAGTCAACACCAAAGCGTATTGATACCCCGAGCTTGGAAGAGCCCAGTGATCTTGAGGAGCTTGAGCAATTTGCCAAGACTTTCAAACAAAGACGGATCAAACTTGGATTCACTCAGGTAAGGCTGAAAACTTAAAATCTTTCTAGGGAGGGATACATCAAAAGTGGTGCAGAGTTTGGGGCTGGGGTGTCTGTTGATATATCTGTTGATGGGTGGCCACCCAGACACCGCCCCTCAAAATCTGGCTGAGAGACTGGAGGCTGTGGTGGGATGGCTGAAAAAAGAATTGGCTGAGATTGAACCCAGCTAAGACGGAGGTTCTGTGGCTAGGTGGGTGGGATCCAGTTTTGGGGCACCAACTCCCCACTCTTGAGGGTGCACCCCTAACACCGACATAGACTGTCAGGAGTTTGGGTGTGGTTCTGGATGCCTCCTTATCAATGGGAGGCCCAGATTACTAATGTTGCCAAACTGGAATTCTTCTAGCTAGGCCAGGTGAGGCAACTGGCCCCCTTCCTTGTCTTGCCCTGACCTAGCCACAGTGATTCATGCAATGGTCACCTCTAGATTGGACTGCTGTAACTCACTCTATGCTGGCCTACCCTTGAGACTGATCCAGAAACTCCACCTGGTCCAGAATGTAGCAGTGCAGGTTCTGACTGGAACATCACGGACAGCACTCATTCAGCCTGTGCTGTGTCAGCTACACTGGCTTCCAGTGGAGTACTGAGTCAGGTTCAAGGTTTTGGTATTGACCTTTAAGGCCTTAAGCAGTCAGGGACCCACATATCTTTGGGACCATCTCTATGCTCTGCAGAGAACAATCTACTGGTGATCCCCAGTGGCACAGAGGTTAAATTTGCCAGTTGGCATGTAGGATATATTTTAATTAGTGCTGGGTGAACCCCCTCCTGTAGTGCTGTAGAACGTAGATATATTCCTGGAAACAGAGGTCTGTGTGAAACAGTGTAGTATATATAACCACTGGTTCTAATGGAGATGTTTTCAGAATTAGGTATTGATGCATCCAGCCTCAGCCTAGTTCCACTGTAATCAGTCCTAGTCCTTCCCTCCAGATCGCTTCTTTTCTTTCTCTCTGAGCACTAGAGAATCCAAGCCTGGGAGTCCTCCTTGGCCCTGAGGTGTGAGAGTTTCTGTAGCCCCTTGGGAGCCCCTGACTCCACCTCCTTCAAGGAAGTCTTGTGTGGGCCCTTCCATGCACAACCTCTGTTACACCTCATGGCTCAGCTTCCCTCTTCCAGGAGCTGGGCTACTCCTTGCAGCACTGAACATCTGATTGGTGCTGACTTTCCCCACTCTGTTCTCCAGCTGGTGGGCTTGGATGGCACTGGTTAAGGAAGAGAGTCCAGAGCTGTCTTCCAGCCCACCAGTGGCCAGATCAGCTGGGGTGGTGATGAATGCCATGTGTGCCTTCTCCATAAGCCCTACAGTTCCACTCGTGCTGTGAAGCTGCTGCACAGCCCCAGGGGCCCTCTTCCCCACAGGACAAAGAACACTGTAATGAAGCAGCATTATAGAAAGCAGCATTAAAGGGGGTGTTACTGTATATATCAGATGCTGCAAAGTAATCAGATTTGACAAGGACCCTTTCTGGATCAAGGCAGTCTTGTGTTGTGTTTCCAATAAGAGATATTATGCCCAAGCATCCTTATTCTGTGCTGTACATGCGCAGTAGCAATGGAGATAAGGATTGGTGCCACTTATTGGAGGAGGGAGGCACAGCAGAGAAGATGCCATCCTTGTTTGTTCCTCTAAGAGATTACTTCGGCATCAAGAAAGCCTTTGGGGTCGCATCTCAGGATCTGTAGCCTTTGGGGTGTAGCGGTAAGAGTGTCAGAGGAGACGCAGGGTGGAATGCCAATTCTGTCACAGAAGCTGGCTGGGTGACTTCAGGTCAGTCACACACTTTCAGCCTACCTCACAGAGTTGTTGTGAGGATAAAATGGAGGAGAGGAGAACAACATAAGGTGCTTTGGATCCCCATTGGGGAGAAAGGTGGGGTATAAATGAAGCAAAAATAAATACATTAAATTAAAAAAAAATACTGCAGGCTCTTGAAATGGGTCCAGTTAAAATGGACTTGTCTGTCTCCCTCCTCCCAGTCCAGTGGCTTGATCCAGACTCCTCAGATTGTACCACATCCCTAATTTTAATCAGTGCAGTAAACAGATACCATCTCAAAGAATGTAGGCTTTATGTGTAAGCTAACTTTATTTCCTTTAAAAGCATAATGGTTTTTTGTGCGTACACATATGCACACATCCAAGTATTCAAGACTGCTTTAAATCTGAACCATCCAGTCCTCTTTCCTGAGAGTTCAGACAAATTCATTTTACTGAAATCACAGGTTAAGATTAGATCTATTGTTCAGGCAAGTTCTGCATGCCCCAAATCCTCAGGTTTCTATAATGGAAGATCTCAGTACATTCAGAATTGTAGCTGTCAGAATTGTTTTATGACAAAGCTGACTTTTAGTTTTAAATTCTTATTTATGTCACATTATTATTTATGTCAGGCTTACATAGATGATGCATTTTTGCTGCAGCTTTTTCACATGTATATATTTAAGCAGTAACTGCAAATTCTGCTGAATGAATATCTTCTGTTACAACTAGATCAGCCTTTTCTTAATGGAGCTAATGAAAGATGATTCTCCATTCCCCAACTGAGCTTTTCATACAAGTTGATGAAAGGGCAGCTTCTTGTGCTTCTCTGTTCTTATAACAAAACCTCTTACCAATAGGATGCCAAACGGCACAGTATTTACTTAACCATTCTATTGTGTGGCTATATACATAATTAGTTTATAATGATAGTTATTGCTTAATTATGTAAGAGGGTAGTAATTAGAAAACCTAAGTAATAAAGACTAAATTCTCATAATGAGATTGCATGCCTGTGTGTGTGAAAGAGAATTCTTTGCCAGTGGCACAGTAGGTTCCTTTCAGACTCTTATAGATTTATTGTTTTGTCTTTCAGAAATAATTACTGGGTTCTAATTTACATAGAAGACTAATTGCCTATTACATTTCAATTTTCAAGTAATAATTTCTTTGTCATAAGAAGGCTTTATAGTTTAAAATATCTGTCTAAAGTAGGGAATTTGTAGTTGGAGTGCCATGGTGGTTAGAATCGTTTGTCGTATATGCTGAGATGGTTGCCCTGTGTGAAGAGGAAAGATGGATATGTTATGCCAGTTGCTGTCATATTATAAAATATCAGTAGTTCATCAGTTTGATTTGTCATGAGTTGTACTAGAATAATGAAATGAGTTTGTGTCAGATACTGATCCTTTGCCTGCACTGCCTGCAGAGATGTTCAGTCTGCTGAGATAACGTGTGTATCTTCTACCATAACTTTTGGATTAGAAGGTTCCCAAATCTGATACGGCCCTTGGTGTTAAAGCAGGATCCTCTGGACACAACACTTCAGTCACCCACATCTCACCATGTGGGGGACGGGGCTCAGCTCCTCAATCAAAACTGTAACTTGAAAACTGAATCAAGCAACAGATCTTTGAAAGTGCAGAATTTCTGAAATGTATCGCCGTACCTGACATTTTTCCTGTTTAGCTTTGCTGCAAGGTGGTCTACCTCAAGCCAATTTTTAAAAACAATTTTTGAATTATAGGACTGGAACCTATGATGGGGTAAATGTAAAGAGTTTATGGAGGCAGCTCCAACCCCTCCCCTGCAGCCCTTTTGTACTCAAATGTTTATGAGTTTTGCTTAACTCTCAGCAGAGGATTTTCACTGCATGCAGGGAACTTCTGGGAGAATGGGGTGGGTGGCTGTGTCTTCCTCCAGATTCTTTCTGATAATGGAATCCAATCCATGTTCTTTATAAAGATGGTCTAATTCAGCAGAGGGCTAGCAGCAGAATCACGAAGGAGGAAGAAATCTGGATGTCACTCAGTTGCCTCAGTTGAAGTTTTGTAGTTAATTTTGCTTGTTGTCGTTAAAAAAGAGGCTGTTCAGTAGATAGATGTTGATGAATAGCTGCTTTTCTTTCCATCCCTGCAGGGTGATGTTGGGCTCGCTATGGGTAAACTCTATGGAAATGACTTCAGTCAGACTACTATCTCTCGCTTTGAAGCCTTGAACCTCAGCTTTAAGAACATGTGCAAGTTAAAACCACTTCTGGAAAAGTGGCTCAATGATGCAGGTGAACACTTCCCCCAAATTTCACAGCAGATCTCTGATGAAATTCCAAAAGATCTTCCCTATTGTGCTCTCTGACAGGGTTAGGCCTTGCATTATTTGCTACAAAAATGTCCCATGGCATCATCCCATTCTCCAAAGGGGTATATGTTGCATGCATATGTAAGCAACTAACTTAACTGCTCCTGTGCAACCAGTTGTTGTGTTGAAAACAGTAATGCCTTCTTTCCCTTCGACAGGTCCTCATTAAAATGTACTCTGCTTTGTAAGCAGTGAGCTCTCTTTGATTGTGAGTTCTTATATTCTTAAGGCTATGCAGTGCTGACAAACACATGAGCAAGAAATAACTGGCTGGCTCAGCAGCATCAGGAGCCAATGGGCTACCCTAACCTCTATTTCTGAATTCTCTTAGTGGGAACTGAGTTTGAAGTTAAGCAGCAAATGGATAGCATTGCTTTTTGAGATCATGGCAGTGCCCATAAAGTACAGAATTATATACAATAGTTCATACAGATTATACTTTTAAAAAGACTATATTTATACTAAATATGTTGGTAGTTACAACCTGCATTGACTCCTTTCAGAGAACCTCTCATCTGATTCAGCTCTCTCCAGCCCAAGTGCCCTGAATTCCCCAGGGCTGGGGATTGAGGGCTTGAACCGCAGGAGGAAGAAACGCACCAGCATAGAGACCAACATACGTGTGGCCTTAGAGAAGAGTTTCCTGGAGGTCAGTAAATCTGTTGCACTACATTATTTCAGAGTGTATTGCTCTATCTTTTGATACAGTATAACAGAACAGAACTCTATACCATGGAAAAATGAAACCATGCAATGGAAACAGTTGTAAAATGTCATACCCCAGGTGATAAATGAAATAAGATGAACCTAAAAATAAGCTACTCACAATATATATTTAAAACATGCTGTAAAAAATTGATTCTGTGTTCCTTTCTTGCTCTGGTCAAAGGATTCATGCAAGTTTCACTTTGGATGGCTTAGCATGTTACAAAGAAATGATGATGGAAGAACTGTGAGTCACTTGAGCATCTGTGATTCATGCTTCCCACATCACCTGTGAAGGAGAAACTGGTGGCATCTCCCTTGCTGTGACATGCATGTGTTTCAAATGATGTGGGGTATTCTTATGTTGAGTTATAGCCTTCTACTGTCTCTGCTTATGTAGGGAGCCACCCTGTGTCTACATTGTACTTAGGTAGCAGATAATGGTTTTTATTTTCAAATTATTTCTCTTTCAGAACCAAAAGCCTACCTCGGAAGAGATCACCATGATAGCTGACCAGCTGAACATGGAGAAGGAGGTGATCCGTGTTTGGTTCTGTAACCGGCGCCAGAAAGAAAAACGGATCAACCCACCCAGTAGTGGTGGAACCAGCAGCTCGCCCATCAAAGCAATTTTCTCTTGTCCGACTTCACTGGTAAGAATAAAAAACTGAAGTTATGCCACACCAAGAAGGAACATAGTAGCTACTCCTGTCATGTTGTCAGTCTCACTATCAAAGAAAATTCAGTGTCTTGTTACTACCAGTGGTCACAATTGTACACCATACAGTATAGATTGCTCCCACTTTGTACAGGATACAAGGCATCAGTCTGCTCTCAGTTGTTGCCTGAATCTGCACTCAGCCTGGAAACTCACTGGGTGACCTTGAGCCAGCCTCTCCTTCTGTCTCAGTATAACCTTTCCTACAAGTTTGTTGTGAAGATAAAATGGGAAGCTGGTGAGCCATGAGTGCCACCTTGAGCTCCTTGGATGGAGGGCAGGATAAAAACACAATTGATAGTGCATCAGTACCCAGACTGAAACATCCAGCTTGATCAGTAATTGATTTGTACTTCACTCAAATCTCTCCCAAAAATACTTGCTTTAGTACAGCATACATGGGAGATAGGAGATATGATTAATGATTCTCTGGCTTAAAACAAGGGGCAGAAATAAAATCTGATCTTCATCTAGTGTGAAAAATCAGAACTGTTTTATAGTATTTATTTGGCATCTTCTGCAACTTTTGGTAGTCAATAGGGGATGTCTAAGGGCTGGACAATAACCAGAATCTGAGATCAGGAACTTTTGCAGTTTTCATTTTTTATTCTATTTGTTTTAGATCCAAGTGGTGGAGATTGGGACATGCAGCAATGCTAGGGGAGACGGCATTTTACTGTTTCTTCTCCCCATGGGCCAAATAGCCATGGGGGATTTGAGTTGTGAAAACAGCTGAGTGGGGCAGGGTTAAATAGCCCCTCCCCCAAATACTGTTTCCTCACCCTGATTGTTGCCATTTCCCTGCAACAGCTGCTTTGGTGGGAAACCATGGGAGGCACTAACAGTGAATATTGTTAGAGTATTATGTTCAGTTTTGGGCACCACAATTTAAGAAGGATATAGACAAGTTGTAACGTGTTCAGAGGAGAGCAACCAAGATAGTGAGGAGTCTGGAGACCAAGTCCTATGAGGAAAGGTTGAAGGAGCTGGGTATGTTTAGCCTGGAGAGATGACTAAGAGGTGATATGAGAACCATCTTCAAGTACTTGAAGGGCTGGCATCTAGAGGATGGTGTGGAGTTGTTTTCTGTTGCCACAGAAGGTTGGACCAGAACCAACGGATTGAAATTGAATCAGAAGAGTTTTTGGCTAAACATTAGGAAGAACTTCCTGACAGTTAGAGCGATTCCTCGGTGGAACAGGCTTCCTCGGGAGGTGGTGGGCTGTCCTCCTTTGGAGGTTTTCGTACAGATGGCCATCTGTCAACAATCTGATTGTGTGAACTTAAGCAGATCATGAGAGGGAGGGCAGGAAGGGTTGCATCAGTGCTTAGTTCTTGTGGCCCTTCTTACACACCCAGGGAAATGCTGATCACCACTTTGGGGTCAGGAAGCAATTTTTCTTCAGGCCAATTTGGCTGGAGATCCTGGAGGGGTTTTTTTCATCTTCTGGACATGAAACAATGTTCACTGCAGGTGTGGAGGGGGAGGTATTTGTGAATTTCTTGCATTGTGCAGGGGGTTCGACTAGGTGACCCTGGAGATCCCTTCCAACTAAGTCCAGCTTTGACTTTTTTTGCGCATAAAGGTTTCAGATATTCTGTTCTGACCTCTAGGTGGCAACCACACCAAGCCTTGTGACAAGCAATGCAGCTACTACCCTGACTGTCAACCCTGTGCTCCCTCTAACCAGCGCTGCTGTAACAAGTTTGCCAGTCACAGGTAAGAGGCCATTAAAGCAGCATCAGTATAGAAGTCCTTGCTATTACTTTTATGAAGAGTGAACATTACATAGAAATGATAAACACATACATGTATGTGTGATGTTGGAGACGGGGCACCAGAATTGCTGGGGTTTTGTGCACGTTCTTGGGCAGATTACAAAACTTCTTCCTACCTGAGGGAATTAAATTGCTTCATTTTTTCTTCATGTGTTGTAAATCAGCAGTTTCATTGAAGGCTGTCATGTGGACGACACAGGGAATGCACAATCCTCTGAGCTGCAAAATTGTGCCCTTCTGCAATTTCATGGGCATTAAAAACTGGGGAATGTGTCTAAGGGTGCTGTTTGCTGACAGAGGTTTAGAAGATTGCAGAGTTTAATTATTTTGTTCAGGGCTTGAGAACGTAATAGTTTGTACCTCTGAGTAGACCACGGTGCAAAGAAACTCACCAGGTAGCATCTTTTAGCACCCCAAAAGGAATAATGCTGGGAACTGTGTCAGCAGATCATCCCAACTTTTTTTTTTTTTAATGGTAGTAGCAGTCACATAGAACCTTGGCTGAGATCAGGGCTGTACTGCAGAGGAGACAGCCTTGAACCTTTTTCTCTCCAGTACAGTTGCACCGATGGAAACCTCACATACCTTTAATAAAGTGCACTCTTATCCTTGGAAAGGGAAAAAAGTGCATGTTCTTCCCCTACCTCCCATTTCCACTTGCCAGGATTAATAACATTATGGGAAGTGAATTTTGATCAGCAAAAGTGTGCAAAGGAAAAAAACCCCTGATTTGAACTGTAGGCTCTGTCTTTTTACTTGAAAGGTGATTTATCTTCTTCTCCCAGGATCATGTCTGTTTTGGCCCTGTAAAAATGACAGTGACAACTACCTGTCTCCTAGGACTGGTGTGGAGCACAATGCATCTGCTGTATACATTGGAGTTTTGGTTCTGACTGAGCTGGTGCTTTTACCACACATGTGCATGTAAAAATTTATAGAATACAGGTGATGAGAAGGGAATCTTTCACATCCAAACATTACCCAAGTAGCAGGAATAGACTCCTCTATGGCATGTAAAAAAGTCAACATCAATCCTTGATTTTGTTTTGCTTAAAAGAAAATATCAGCCATACACATGCAAGAAATAGTACAAAGCAGCCATTGTGATAACAGGTTAACAAAAAGCTTGAAGGATTATTTGCATGCACACCCGAGGATGACAACAACTACCTTAAACATCTGTTTTCCTTACCACTCTGCCTTGAAGTCATACATGAACACAGCAGGCAAATGTCAGGATTTTGTTTGGCACTATAGAATGACCATGCAATTTGTACAGAGAGAGAGTTTGCATTATTGCCTGTGAATAGGTAGAAAGTTGTAATGCAGATTCAGTTCACTTCAAATTATTTTGTAGTAAATAGCAGTTCTTTGACTCCACACTACTGTGGCCACTCAGCTGACATCTCAGAATGGAAAGAAATTATTAGAGCAACGCAGTCACATAGCACAGCTTTTACTGGACTGTAACATTCCCGATTGCATGTGGGGAATTCAGAGCTACCCATCATCAACATGGCCAAATCTGTGGATTCTTAAATCCCAAGACTGGAGCCATGAACAGGTGACAGATCTTTCTACATTCCTGAGAAAAGCTCCAGGTTTTCCAGAAAAAAACGGAAATCTTTTTTTTAACAGGGGTGTGTAAAAGTCCTGAAAATGATAAAAGGAGTGCCTGTAGGTTTAAGAAACAGATGCCCTCAGTCCAGGCCACAAAAAGTCAGTCCTGAGATTCCTCTGTTCTTGAGCAGAAGAAGTGGAGGGACAAACAGCCAAAATATAATAAGCAAACCCTTTAATATGGCCCTGACTGGAACAGCCTCTTCAATGCCTGCTGCTCCAGTTCTAGTACCTGAGCCAGCAGATCCATCAAGAAAAGGATGAAAGGATCATCACTGCTCACTCACACTTTTTTCTTTGATTGGGACCAATCTCCTGATGTACAGTTCATCAGACCGTTCTCCAAAGGACAGCTGTATGACTCCTCATAGGATATCCTGCATTCATCACCACCTTGAAGAGCCATCCATTGCTCCACCAATGTCTCCCTCTCCTTCCAGAGAGAGACCTCCTGTCATATTTCAGTACTCAATGGAGTCTATTCACCCATTGCCAAGGTCTTAGGACTGAAACTGTTTGTTTCAGTACCAGTCCAATCCATGGTGTTATTACTAATCATTACACTAACAACCCTATTAATGGAAGTCTGAAGAACACCATGGTAAAAAATGGGTAAAAAAAATTGGTTGTATCTGTTCAGTCCAGAGTCCTGTATCTCCATGTCATTCAAGGTGCTTAGTATCTCCATACTGTGCATCACTCTCTTGAGACCAAGCCTTGATTCTGATGTCCACAATATTGCAACCTGCTGTTCCTTCAGCTACTGTGTCTTGACTTCTGGCACTGGTCAACTGCACTGATCAATTTCATGATTATTGTGGTGGGTCATCCTGAGCTCAGCATGAAGTCCTCATGGAAGGGGGACTCCTCAGGAGATGGAGAGCCACACATGGCTGGCTCTGAGTCAGCAGAAGCCAGCAAAGAGGCTGATGAGCTGCAGGCTGACAAAGACTCACCACCAACAGCTGATCTGGAGTCACCACCCAGCTCTGATGCAGCAGGTAAGATTCAAGAGATTAAGACCAGTCCAGCAGGCTCACTTCCACCCTTCAAGTGCTGAGAGAGAAGCTTAGAAGGGACCTGCAAGCAAGGAGGCAGAGTGCACGTCTTCTGGCCCGTCGACAGCTGCTTGCTGATGACAGCCAGGAGTAGTTGCAACAGTACTTCCAAGCAACTGGCTGCTAATAAGGGCTTGTTAGACAGTGCCTATAAAACCCAGGGCTGGGAGCCTGCATGTCCTGGAATCAAGAAGTCAGTCTGATGGACTCTGTGACCACAACTCCTGAGCCTGCTTTCTTTGTGTGACCTTGGACTGGCTTGAGACTTTGACTTTGTGACTCTGCGGCTTGTGGATGACCCTTGGACCTCCTGACATATTCTCTGGTTCACCTCTTCTGGTAATGGCCCTCTAGGGCTTGTGTACTTTTGGCTGGTGGACTTCTAAAATTATAAAATTAATTTATAATTGTATGGTTGTATTTCTTTGAAAAATATTTTAAAATGATAATAGAAATGCATGGCTGCTTTTCTTGTATAATGAGGTTAATTCATTGGGGGTGGAGGGGGGAATGAGAAGATTTAAAGCTCCTTAATTGATTAATTGTTAGAGTGATTTATAGATTGGTTGATTGTAATAGATTGTACTATTTACTATTGAATTAACTGTTAAATTAATTTAAATTTAATTAACTTGTATAAATACATTTTAATTGGTTATATTTTCAGGACACAACATTTAAAATATAGCAGTCTATCAGAATAATAGACTGTTACCTGAAATTTAATTTTGTTTTAAAAGTAACAAAACATAGCACATAATACTGTTAATTTGACAGGCTAACTGTTTATTTTGGTGTCACTGTTACTAAGCTTCCCCAGTTCACATGTATACACAGAGAAGCAATACAGAGATTATAAGCATCACATAAATAGGACACATTACAGACGTATTATTCATGTTTGTGGTTTACAGCTCAATACATTGCTGATTGTTTGTAAGAGATAAAATCTTATGCTGAATTGTATTACAGAACAATTTTTCTGAGAATTGTATCAAATTAAGAAGGGTTTGTTGAAAGGAGAGAGCTCTGTTCAGAAGGGATTTTTTAAGAGTTCAAAATAGCACACACAATTCTTCTTCGTATCTAGTTTAATATATTATTAAATCTATCTTACAATATTGGCACACCATTGGAAGCATGCTATAGGGTGTAGGAACTTTGATATTTACTTAACCAATTATTAACTTTAACTCCAGAAATACTTGACACCATTGTTTCGTAAGTAGTTCTCACATCGTTTTATTTAATGAATTTTTATTTCTTGAAGGTTATACAGTATAGAGTGCTTACTGCTTGTTGATTGTTAATCCTAATTGACTGACTGTTTCTGATTGCTGATTTTAGTCCAAAATTTACTAAGTTAATCAATTGAATTAACAAGTTGTCTACAACTTAAATTAATATCTTGACGGGTGTAGTAATTGATAGATAGGTTTGGTAACTACTTAAAACTTGAGAATACAACTTATCTAATTGTCAGGCAGTATTTCCAGGGCACAGCTGCCTGTTTGGACTTATACTGCTCAGGGATATTTTTTTAATGGCAGACTCTTACAACATCAGAATGATCAACGTGCAAGGCCTGAATAATAATATCAAGAGAAAGAAAATGAGGTCCTTCATTTTAAAATCAAAACCTGATATTCTGCTATTACAGGAGACGCATCTGAAACCCCAAAGCACAATTGTTTTAAACTCCAAATGGTATGACCAACAATATCATGCAGGGGGTTCATTGAAATCAAGAGGAGTTGCGATTTTAATTTCTAAATCAATACATTTTGAGTATGATAACAAACAGGAAGATGCACATGGGAGGTTTTTATTTCTTAAAGGCAAATTAGACCAAAAACAAGTTACTTTAGCTTCAGTTTATGCTCCCAATGATAAACAGGAACAATTCTTGGAAGAGACATTAGCTCAACTCAACAACTTTAAAGTGGAACAACTAATTATCGGAGGTGACTTCAATCTGATTGCTGCTATCAACTTGACAGAACAAACAAACAACAAAAATACACAGCTAAGAACAAAAGATACACTAAATTGAATGAAATTCTGGCAAAATACCAACAGTGTGATGCCTAGAGAGACACACAAAGGGGGGAGAGACTATACCTTCTTTTCCCCAAGATTCCAGACCTACACCCTACACTTTTAACTACGGTCTTTCTTCTGAACAATGTTGGAAGCACCAACATTGGCACATTCATGTGGTCTGACCACACATATGTGGAAATGCATCTTAAGAAGAACGAAGAGACAGAGACAAAGCACTTGGAGGTTAAACAATTCCATTTTATTACGGGACCAATACAAAGAAGAAATCACTCAAACTATCAAACTATACTTTGAAGAAAACACTAATAGAGAAGTAGCAGATCATTTCGTCTGGGATGCCTTTAAAGCAGTGGTTAGGGGAAAAAAGAAAGAACAGAAAATTAAAATGTTATTGGAAAACATTCAAAATCTGGAAGCCAGACATAAAAAAAACAGGAAGCAAGAAAATATACAAAGAACTTCTAACCACTCGTAAAGTCTTGGAAGCAATGGAATCACGCCAAATACAAAAGAATATTCTATATGTAAAACAACAATATTGGCAGAAAAATCCGAAAAGCATCAAATTGCTAGCATGGTGGGTAAAAAAACAAGCAGAAAGAAGAATCTTCTCCATAATTGACAAACATAACTCTAAACTTACAACTCCTCTAGAAATAAGTGAATGCTTCACACAATTTTATGAACATTTATATGCTTCAAAAAACCCAAATCAGGAGGATATACAAGATTTCCTACAAAGGAATAATTTTTTAAATGAGCTAAAACCAGATCATCAGAGGTTGGAGGAACAAATCTCAACTAAAGAAGTCCTGGAAGCCATAAAACAGGCAAAACCTAATATTGCTCCCAGTAGCGATAGCTTTGGACCATTGTTCTACAAAGCGTTTAATATGCTTCTTGTTTAATATGCACTCTATTCTTGGTGCTGGAGGGGGCAGCAGTGGAAGGGCTTCTAGTGTCCTGGCCCCACTGCTGGACCTCCTGATGGCACCTGGTATTTTTGGCCACTGTGTGACAGAGTGTTGGACTAGATGGGCCATTGGCCTGATTCAACATTGGCTTCTCTTATGTTCTTATGTTGTTGACCATCTGACCTGCACATGTAACTTTCTGTTGGAGACAGGAAATATGCCACCTTCCTGGAAGGAATCATACATCATAACCATTCCCAAGGAACACAAAAACCGAGACTCGCCTTCTTCATACAGACACATTGCACTTCTGAATTGCAATGCGAAATTATTCACAAAAATCCTGGCTAACCGACTTCAAGAAATCATATTGGATTATATAAGCCCTGATCAGACCAGGTTCCTCCCCAAAAGAACTATGAAGGACAGCATCCGGCGTACACTAAACTTAATATCCCACTGTAAAGAACAGAAGGGGGGGATCTCTTATGCTTATAATCGATCTAGAAAAAGCATTCGATAGTTTGGAAATCGGTTACTTAAAACAATTATTGAAATCAGTGAACTTTGGGGGGAAATTTCAGATGGCTATCAGATCTCTTTATGCCAACCCAATGTCACGGATTCAAACCAATAATATACTGGGCAGACCTATATCAATAAAACATGGTACCAGACAGGGCTGCCCATTGTCTCCCCTGCTCTTCGCCCTGGCAATTGAGCATATGGCCAAGGCGATTAGTGATAATCCAAGAGTTAAAGGAGTACAGGTTGGTGACGCAATACACAATGTCCGCCTCTATGCAGATGATGTGGTCATTTTTATCACCGATCCAGAACCATCCCTAACAGAACTACAGAATCTCTTCATGAAAATCCTACCTCTACTCGGCCTGAAGATTAATCTAGAAAAATCAAAAATAATTCCGATTAACATCCATTCAAACACCATGAAGAAAATCTTCTTACAGTTTCCATACAAATGGACAGATTCCCCTTGGAGATGCCTACGGATCCAGATCCCTCCTAACCTGAAGGATTTGGTGAAAGTCAATCTACAAACAATGTTTCAAGAGGCAAAAAACCAAATAAAACAGTGCCTGTGCTGCATTGAGCACATTCCACAAGATCCAAGACTGCAACTTTGTCTATTCCGAACACTTTTATCAAGCACTATGCTGTTGATATTCGTGGATGCCACAGAGTGGACCTTGATCTAGTCCTTTCGTCAGTAGAGCACTAAATATATGACAGCACCCACCTCCAGGTGAGCCACTGCTTTTCAATCTCCCATGGGTGCGATGCACAGAGAACACGAAGAAGATAAACAGGTTGTTTACCTATAACTGATGATCTTCAAGTGGTCATCTGTGCAGTCACACCACCCAACTTTCCTTCCCCACTGCTGTCACTTCAGTACTTTTTCTCCTGTTATTGACACGACAGCGGTCAGAAGGAACTGGCGGGATGTCCACACCCAACCCCCTTGGGCATGCACAGTGGGGTTCCCGCATGTGCCTGGGATGGAGGCGCAAAAATCCCATTGTGAGCTTTTTATATCACTGATTAGAATCAGCACAGGTGCATAATCCCATAGGTGTGACTGCACAGATGACCACTCGAAGATCATCAGTTACAGGTAAGCAACCTGTTTATTGTTCCTCAATGGCTTTTGTTCATCAGTGTGCCTACTAATTCTATCTTCTTTATAAGAAGAGACGTCTGAGGTATGTGAGGCAGAGCCTGATTCCTTCTCCTGGGGGAAAAATGGGCACCGCAGAATTGTCTTCCAGGCTGTTTTTATGGGCCAACACCAATGATCTGAATCCCTCCTGTTCCTGATATCCATCCCTGCCTCCCCTCCTGGAAGACCTATAGGAAGGAGATGGGAATAAGAATGATGTTTTTTCTTCTCTGTTCCCCCAGGCAGGAAGGATTTTGCCATTTTGTATGAGTTTAAATTCCTCTAGCACAACTTATTTAAGCCAACTAGACATTTCTGGAGTGCAGTCTGCAAAGTGGGTGAGGGGTGGAGTTGTTGGGATTCACACACACACACACACACACACACACACACACTACGCTTCTTCTTCTATTGTTCTGGTATCAGTTTGATAGCTGGGGCTACATACCCATCATCTACAAAGCTTCAGGGAGGTTTCCTGACAAAATCCATTGTTGACAAAATGGTGTCCTCCCATACCTGGCTGTGCTGCATGGTTCCCAAATTCTTTTGGGTCTTACCAACTATGCATGCTTTCACAGGGCTTAACCAGTTTGGGGAGAAGCAGGCGTCTCCATCCTCTGTGGAGAGAAAACTATTCAAGGTTTCATCTTAGTCTTTGTGTCCTTCTTTGTGTCCATTGCCTCAGCTGTGCTGCTCCTCAGAGGGAGGAAGAGAAAGAGAAAAGGTGGAAAAGGGAGAGAAACATGAAGAAAGGCACAGAGGAAAGGGAGGTAAATAGTCAAAAACATGATAAGGAAGAAAAGGTTTTAATTTGTAGCTTATAAGGGTGTTGAGTTCTTGGAGCTCCCACTTAGAGCCCATATTTTCTGCTAAGGCAGGAAATTAACTGAATGAGTGGGTGACTCCTACCCAACAAGACAACCTGACAACTCACAAACTGTATTCTGATTACTTCCCTTGAGCTATAAATAAAGTAAATAAATTAATTAAAAGATATGATGACCAAGATGGTCCTACTTATCTGAGATTGTGTGTCCAGATAAAACCAAATAGAATCTGGTGGCATGAAGAATACCTCACAATTACACCCTTCAGCAGCTCTGATGGAGGTACTCCTGAATGTGAAATACTGCACCTTCTTCCAGTGCTCTTTTGGCAGAAAGTGGAAATGCTTCTCTTTGGCTCTGGAATAGGATTCTGTCACCTGTTCCATCACCTCAGGATTTGAGTACTTAATCTACATTTTTACAGATTGGGATACTGTTCCTCTTAAGTGCATCTGATGGTCATTTCAGCTGCAAGACTCCACCAGGAAAGGCATTCTTCCTTTACCCATCCTGTAGTGAAGACATTCATCAAGGGCTTCATCAAACTCTGTCCGCCCATTTCATCACCCTGTTCTATCATCACATCTGCAGACCACTTTTTGGATTCTCGAAGAGCACTGGCATTTTGCTTGAACAGGATGGCACCTAAGTTATACAAGTCTAAGTTTGCCTGACATAGGCACCAGCCATCAAAACCATGCCATATTTGTCTGCTATTTTGGTCCTAGCAGGGAATAGAATATCTTTTCACAGGGCTTTAGTCACTAGGTGTCAACCAGCATTAAACTCTTCTATGAGATGGCTCACAAGCCCTTTCCAGGAATTGTATGAGTGGATTCCTCTTCAGTCTTCAGCTGTGAAGTATCCTGTTACCAGAACTCTGCAGGAGGGCTTCCTTCATTGTGAGACAATATGGCTTGGATATCAGATTTTGTAAAGAAGGAAAACAGGTTGATTACCTGTAATGGATATTACTGGTTATCTATTGCAGTTGGCTGATATGACCTCCTTCCACACAACAGATACTTCTGATTTATGTACATAAGTATTTGTCATCAAGTCGCAACCTACTTATGGTGACCCCAGCAAAGCAAATGAGAAGCAAAAGTGTTTTGCCATTACCTATCTTGGTGATCTCCCTTTCAAGTGACCCCGCTTAGCTTCCGAGATCTGAGGAGATGACCATGCCCCCCCCCAGCTTTTACCTTGTTATGGAGTCATTTTGGGGGAGCCATGACTTCCCCAAAATGTGGGGTTGATATGTGGGCTTGAAAGGAGGAGATGATTCCATGCCTGAAAGCGTACCTCTTTGAAAGTTCCAAGTTGAGATTCTGCAAAGACATGAAGCCCATTTATGTAATTGCACAGTAGCCCACATAAAAAAGCTTGTTACAGGTAAACAAAGAGTTTTTGTGAGTTCAGAATGAGGTAGCAGAAAGCAGCTGGAGGATTCGCTTAGATACCAACCATCAATAATGAAATGCCAGACTTTCTGAAGAAACTGGCTTACATCATATGTCAGTTGCAAGAGAGTCATGAATTACTGATTAGAAATCACAGTATTTTAAAGACCAAGGGTTGGATCCTTACTCTTCCTTCTGCTCTTTACAATGCAGTTGCCAGAGGAATGGCACTTGCTGTTGTCTACTGAAGCTCCACAACAGAGGAACACACTGCACAAGCAGAAGAAAAGTATAGGCTCCAACCCCAAGTTTACTGTTTGCACATGTCAGATAGGATATTCCATATATTTAAATGTGGGTCTACATTGCCACCATTTAACCAGTGCGATATCACTCAGTATTGTGTCCATATCTCCACTGTGGCTATGTGAACTATAGTTTCACCAAGCTCTGTCCTTGGACTATGAGGGAAAATTAAGGAATGAAGTTCAGAAGGAATATGTATATTCTAGTCCTAAGGTTGACTAGGCTTCATCCATCCACCTTTGTACCCTTTGTTAAATCTTTCTGCTGTATTAGAGAAACTCAGTACATCATATTCTGCTGGGCACTCATACTCCCTCCTCTTTCTCTTTGCATGTTTCAGTTTGCTTCCTGGTTTGGGGAAACCATAGCATGCTATTGCATTCAGATTGCCAAACTATAGTATGTCTTTGGTCAGCAAGTAGGGAGGGAATCCTTGAGGAGGAAAGGGAGCATCTAAACCTGAGGCCATCTGATGGCCAAGTTATGAGCCTTCTATTTTGTCTGAAAAGAACCTATGTGTAGAGGCTCTAGCATGTGAACGTGACAAAATTTAATTAGGGGTTCATTAGCTTTTAATGGCCTTCTCTGTTTTATGGATAATTTTTATGCTGCTTATGTCTAATGGTTTGTGTGTGTAGATCCAGGTGGGTAGCTGTGTTGGTCTGAAGCAATAGGACAAAGCTTGAGTCCAGTGGCACCTTTTAAAACTTTGTTGGCTTGTGTGTGTGCTTATGGCTTTGTTTTTTAATGTGGTTTTTAAATGTAAGCTACCTGGAGCCACCTGGAGCAGGATTCTGAAGAGGCGGCATAGAAATATTCAAATAAATAAATACGCTTGTATATGCATATTGCTCACACCCAAAATGCAGTTGAACAGAGGTTAATGGTAAACAACATTGAGTGAAGTGGCACAGTATGAAAAGTGGGCCTTTCCTTTCCTTGCAGTGCTCTGCAAAGTAGATCTGCTTTTGATTCACATCTGAGGCCATTCACTGTCATTTCTGCTGTGAATGTCCACATGGCTTCTCGGATAGTAAAGTAGATCTCCTATTTGTTCAGATTGAAAATGCAGCCTCTTTCTGTTAAAGCCTCTTGCTTTAACTCCAGCCTGACATCCACTAGTATGATTCAGTATTTTGTAGATGTCTGTGCTTTGCCATTTCATTCCAGCAGATTGACACCCTTTTGTTCAGTGCATTTCATGTGGGTACTGGTCTTTTCCAAACATGTCAAACACTTTAATCTAATTGAAACTCTCCTTTCAGGCACCACAGAAACCCTTCCCAACAACACAGCAACTGTGATTTCTACCGCTCCTCCAGCTTCCTCGGCAGTGACATCACCCTCACTGAGTCCTTCTCCTTCTGCCTCCGCTTCCACTTCTGAGGCATCCAGTGCCAGTGAGACCAGCACAACACAGACAACCTCCACCCCCATGTCCTCAGCTCTTGGGACCAGCCAGGTGATGGTAACTGCTTCTGGTCTGCAAACTGCAGCAGCAGCTGCACTACAAGGAGCTGCGCAATTGCCTGCAAATGCAAGTCTTGCTGCCATGGCAGCAGCAGCGGGGCTGAATCCAGGCTTGATGGCATCCTCGCAGTTTGCAGCTGGGTAAGTATTTTCCCTTTAAAAACTGCTTGGAAGTTGGTCACTTCAGGCCTTCTTCATTTAGTAATTAAGTGAAAAAGATAAATGTTTGGAAAATAAAAGGTGAAGTGTTAATGTCCTAAAGTTTCATTTCAAGATTATACAGCTCCTAAACTTTTCTGCCACTTTTATTTTCTTTTTAGAGACTGTGATTCTTGAAGTTTTGACTGTGTGATGATATAGATATAATTAAGGAATAACAGCCAGTCTCTTAAGTTTGATTGGGATATGTTGGACAGCTGTGATACAATCGTGGTGGTGGGAAGTCACAGCCAACTCCTGGCAACCCCTGAGGGTTTTCAAGACAAGAGACATTCAGAGGTGGTTTGCCATTGCCTGCCTGCCTGTCTGTATGCCACGACCTTGGACTTCTTTGGTGGTCTCCCATCCAAATAGTAACCAAGGCCAACCCTGCTTAGCTTCCGAGATCTGATGAGATCAGGCTAGCCTGGGCCATCCAAGTCAGGGAGTTGTGATTTGCCACTATGAAAAAAGAATCCAGAAGACATTGAGGACT
This sequence comes from Gekko gecko, assembly GCA_029375565.1. Taxonomy (NCBI): domain Eukaryota; kingdom Metazoa; phylum Chordata; class Lepidosauria; order Squamata; family Gekkonidae; genus Gekko; species Gekko gecko. Next base: position 64,546,876 of record JAPDNY010000004.1, on the reverse strand, counting down.
CCCTTGTGTGATCTTCCTGGCTCTGCACTCATCCACAGAGTTGTTAGTTCTAGGTTTGTAGAAATTCAAACCATAGGCAGCCATGCCATCCATAATGACAAATTGTAGATTGCAGTTGCCCTGCAAACCAGTGTTCCAAACTTTCTTTTTTTTGTTGTTGTAAAACTCTCTTAAAAAAGAGAGAATTTTATTCTTTTTATAAGAAACAGGAAGGGTAGACAGATGGAGAAAGAAAAAGATGGAGTGAAATTTTTCCTGTTAGTGAGGGTTAGTTAAGGTTAATAACCAATACCAGTTTTGGCATCCATCATGGTTAGAAGATCTTCTTTTTAACTATTGCGAAGTCCAAAATCACTCTGTTAATGCAGTTAGTAAAGTCCATTGGGGTTAGTAATTAAACAGCTCCTTCCAGATGTTACACGAACAGTCCTCAAAATATCTTCTTTTTAAATCTCTTCCAGTTATGGATTGAGTCCATTTTAACTTTGAGGTCTTCCGTTCCATCACCACTTTCCCCTGGGCTGCTGTCTTCTTCGCTTGTCCCAGTTTGGAATACTGCATCTTCCTCCCTGCTGGCGTGTCTCTTCAGAAGTTTCTGTATTTTAAAGATGAAATCCTTCTTCTTTCTTTTCTCTTTTTCCTTAAACTTCTGGCTTTCAAGCTTCCTGGACTCCATAAACTCTTCGGATGAAATTAGATCTCCAGTTTGTCGCTTGTTATGCTCAACATCCCCTTCTACTGGCAGAGTATTCTCTTTTATAAAAGCGGAATAGGCTTTGGGAGCCTCATCCACCTCTTCTTTTAATTTTATCGCTTCACTGCCAGTTAGGGGTGCCAAGACATTTGTCAAGGTAAATCCGGGATCTTCTTTCTCTTCTTCTTTGACGCCCTGGAAACCTAGAATCAAATTCGATTTCTGTTCAATCTCCATCATCTTTCTAGTTGTTTCCGAAATCTGTTTCTGTCGACTGATGAGAACACTATCCATTTTAGACAGAGTTTCGTTGATTTTCTGCAATTGTTCCAGCAGGGGGCACAGCATCTCCTTTTCCTGTTGATTGACAGCAAGCTCTTGGGGGGGCTGTCTGGACCGGAAGTCCCTCCTCTCTTCTCTTCCGGTGTCTGCAGGACTTTTTCCAGTATCGACATTTTGTTTTTTTGTTTACTTTTAAAAAGTTCGTGCCGCATCCCCTGGGAAGCTATGATGATCAAAATCTTCCATGCAACCCCAACGGTACTTTCACCAACACTTTTTCTTCTCTCAGCCCCCCTTCGCGCTCCCTTTGTAGATCTTGCTTCTCAAAGGGGGTGGGAACTCCTCCCTCCTCCCAACGCTTATACGCATGCAGGGGGGCTCCGATTTACACTTCAAAATAGATCTTCAACTCACGATTCGATGCTACTTCTTCTTTTTATTTTAAGCCATAGCGCTGTCTTCACTCCTGGAATTCGGTGGCGCCGCTAAGTCCCATTACGGGCACGCCGCAGCGGGGCCGATTGGGGCGGGGAGAAAGCCTCAATTTCCCGGCTGTCTGCCGGCAAAGAGGCTACTCCCCAAGCGCCCCCGGTTCGGAGCCTTAACCTAAGGCTCACTAGGGTCCTTCGCACATGCGAAGACCCCCCCTAACTGCGCGTGGGCTAACCGCCTCCGGGAGCGTCCCGAGAAGCGGCCGCCATTCGCGACGCCGAAACCGAAACCCAGTGTTCCAAACTTTCTCATTCCCAGTTCAGAATCTGGTTTTCAGGACAAACCAAATAATAGTTTGCCACAGCCACAAATTAGCTAAGCCACCATGTGTCCTTTTTAGGAGAAAGGCAGAATAGAGGGGGTTTTAAAAAGTTATTTACAATTTAATTTATGCTTTTTGTGCTGGAGGGAAGGAGATTGTATGAATAAGCCCAAGAACTCTTTCTTGTAGGGGGAAGCCATGGTCTGCTTAACCAAGTCATGGAGTGCTGTGAGGATCTTCCTAAATCTGCGATAAATTTGAGGGGAAATACAACTTGATCCTTAAGTCCTGTCTTTGTAGACTAATATGTAGAATGTGTTTCAGGCCACCCACCTGGAAATTATTCAGTCCATCTTGGTTTTGTTTCCTGTTTTGAAATTACAGAGGTGCCTTACTCAGTCTCAACCCAGGGACACTAGGCGGTGCTCTCAGCCCAGCTCTGATGAGTAACAGTACACTGGCAACTATTCAAGGTTAGTAGACTACAGTTGGCTTAACATCTCTGCTCATTTGTGTTCTGTTTTTCCCAAAAGAAAGGCTGAATACTTGGAAAAATCCCATTGAAATCAATAGGTGACTGTAGTATAACATTCTTAGGCTTAACCTATGATGGTTTTCATTGTCCCCTTCTGACTTTCTCATTGTCCCCTTCCCACTGCAGCCCAAAATGTCCCACAAATTTCTGCTTCTAGACACAGCAGAACCCCAGGAACATCATGAGCAGATATATCTGCTAGGAACCTCTGTAATCCAGTTGCCTCTTTGAGTCTTTAGAAGCAGACCAACACAACTATCCAAGCATCCCCAGGTGGTGGGATTGTGCCTTCAGAAGGTGGGAGTTGGCTCATGCCAACAGCATGTCTGCTCCTTACCCCAGATAATTGAATTTCGGTTTCAGACGACAGCAGAAAACTAAATCCAAAATGTGTTCTGCCATGTGTGCAGTCAGTTACTATATCTGTCACATCAGTGGAAGATTAAGGGCTGCACTGACCCCAGTATACTGAGATGGGAGAATGGTAGGATAGCCACCTATTTACCTGAATACCAGTAAAATACTGATACTGGTATTCAGGAATATTCAGGAATACTGATATTTTTGGGGTCCAATAGACCCGAATCAGAAAAAAACCCTATTATTATTATTTTGCACACCCCTAGTCAGTATCATGGAGACTATAATGTTCAAACTAAGATGCACATAAATTATAGTGATCAGCATAAATGTCTGCAAAATCTGAAATACAAGACTATTAAATGCAGTATTTAATGTAAAATGCATCAAAATACTTCAGAGGCAAATTGTCATGAATTATTGTGCAGTGGATGGCCTTTTGTACAAATTATTGCCCCAGCAGGTTTTTTATGTTGGGGTTTTTTTATCCTACTTAGACTCTGGTTCTTATTAGAGATGCACAGAAACCCTCAGAGAAATTTTGCAATTAATGAAACTTCAAGTTTCCTTCAAAATTCTTTTGATGTTGCTCTTGAAAAGAAACCCCCAGATTAGATTCAGATTAGTTTCAGCAGCCAAAAGCATCTGATTTGGATAGCATAAATATTAGTCTGATTAATGTGTAGTACATAAGTGTAAGCAAACGATGTTTTTGAGCATAAAGAAATACTTTTGATTGATGTTCATAATCAAGATCTTCATTTAGTTGCTTTTTGTTTGTTCACAAAACTAGCTAGCTGCTTATTAGGTTTTGCAAGCCAAAAATAAGTGTGGTGGCAAATGGAACTGTTCTTAGTATGAAGTGATTCTTCAGAGTGAGCAGGTACTTAAATGATCAGATTATCACATCACTCAGATGCTCAAGGGTAGATGACCTACTGTTATCATAGAACAGTTCTGGGGGTGGAGTCTCTAAAAGATTTAAAGCATTGTTAGGGTGGATAAAAATCCAACTTTTTTGTGCTTGAAATTTTCAAAGACTTAATGGGTCTTTACAGCAAATGCTGTTAGTTATAGGGTAAAAAGGTGTATTTCTTTACAAGAAAATGAATTCACTTTGCATATCCACAAGAGGTCTTAAAATCTTCTCTAGGCTATCGTCAGCCCTCTATTCCATGTAACTCTAAATTCAGCTTCTCCCTGGCATTGTAGATTGGTTAGAAGAAGATTCCTTTCAGGACTCATTTCTATTAGCGATCAAGTTTACAAAATACAGTAGAGCACTGTTCCTTTTAGAGCAGACAATGCTAATGATGTCTCTTCATCCTCTTTTAGCTCTTGCATCTGGTGGCACTCTTCCAATAACATCACTGGATGCAACTGGAAACTTGGTATTTGCTAATGCCGGAGGTACGCCCAACATCGTAACTGCCCCCCTGTTCCTGAACCCGCAGAACCTTTCACTGCTCACCAGCAACCCTGTTAGCTTGGTCTCTGCAGCTGCAGCCTCCGCAGGGGCCTCTGGACCAGTCGCCAGCCTTCATGCCACCTCCACCTCAGCAGAGTCTATCCAGAACTCTCTCTTCACAGTGGCCTCCGCCAGCGGAGCTGCCTCCTCCACCACCACTACTGCCTCCAAGGCGCAATGAGTGGTGCCGAGCTGTGCTGCCCCCGCCTGTGAGAGTGGCTGCTGGCTGGGCTTATAAACTGCAAAATGTGATTGGCTTCCTCTCGCCATGTTGCTGGGGACAAGGGAGAGAAGGAAAAAGACAAGAAAAGGAAGAGGAAAAAAAACAGGAAGGATTTAAAACTGGGACAGACATTTGCCTAATTTTATAATAAACACTGTCTTTTCAGGATTGCTTCATTGATTGGAGAACTTTCTAACCAAAAATGTAAAAAAAAAAACAAAAAACAAAAAAGGACTACTTATCATTTCCAGCAGTCTCAATGGCAAGTTAAGGTGGGTTATCAACTCAAACATAGGAATGGGATTTCGTCTTTCTTTTTGATCTAAATATCTTTTTTTTTAATTATCATTTATTGGTCTGTTGTACAGGCCATAATGTCATACAAGGTGTTTATAATCTTATCAATCGTGTTGGGGGTTCCTTTCTTAACTGGTACAATTTAGGCAGGCCTGTATTACTGATGTATCTCTTTATGATTATTATTATTATTTTTATATATATATATCTATATATATATAGTTTGGACACATTTGTCTTTGCTCCTCGATCCTTTTTAGTGAGCTCCCATGCCATGAGGAGAGGAGAGATGGGAGCATGTGAATTTCTTGCTGCCCTGTCTTTTGCAAATATGTGTTTGTTTCCTCTTCCATGGCCTGTGTGTTTTTGGGACTCTCTCAGAGGTGTTTGGAAAGGCTTTTGCCACTTGTGTGGGCAGCTAAGTGAACATGCAGAGGGTAATGTGCAAAGATAGTCCATGCTCGTGAGTTGGGAGTTCTGACTGGACAGCCGCTTGCTCAGCATATGTGGGCCAAATCTAGCTCTCATTTGCACGTCTTTGGCTCCTGTTGATGCCAAGGGAGAAGGATTTGGCCCTGTAGAGTCTATCTTCAGCACCAGTGTTGGTAGCTCTCATATCGCACCATAGCATGGAAATTGCCACTTTACAACTTTGGGAATATATTTCTGTTATTTACTTTCTCAGGAGGCTGCTTGTATTGATGATAACTTACATGCATCCATATATCCTTCCCATTTGGCTGCTTGTTTGGCATAGGATTTCTAAGAACATATTTGGTGGTTTCTCCTATACAGTTGCATTGGAAATATTTTTTAGCTTGGGGTATTTCTTTCCAAAAGTAAACTGGGTCAGGTAGACAGAAAGTACCATTTTTATGCCAACACAGCTGTAAAAAAGCAGCCTTGAGTACTTACTCCATTCTAAACAGTCCAAAGTGTTCTTTGACACTTGTTTGCTGTTGTGGAAATAGATGGTAAGGAGTCATCAAGATCTTGGTCAGCCTGCTTGTGGGAGAGAGAGAGCAACTGTCTTTCTGGTGAACACTGGCATGTTGCATGTATCTTGCAATATTTCATCCTGTCTCTGGGTGGTGAGGCTGCTGACTCAATCACTTATGGCAGAAAATGCTTCTACTAGAGGGGAAAATATGTTTCCAAGCAATGCAAGGAGTGGTATTTGCAAACAGCTGCTAACAAGGGAGGAAGAGACAGAGATTAAGCAAATGTTTGTTATCCGACTGTTATGTATGAACCAGAACTTTCTAAAATGATACTGGCTTAATGTGGAACTTGCTTAACTTTTGAGCTGAATTGGAAAGTATCTTCAGGGAAGGGCAATTGTCCACTAGTTTGTTTTACTAAAGATGGTGAGAAGGGACTTCCTAAGTAGAGAACTCATAGAATTGTATTCCATTCCCCACCAAAGTAATTCTTCAGCATCTCACCACCTGATAACCCGAAAGGCAGCAACCTATTCTCAGTGCTTTTGCTGTCAGGTGACCCCATTCATGAGCCTTACATTAATGCAGAAATCTTTGTCTCTTTCCCCCAGTCCATTAGGCTGTTTTGCTCTTTGTTTATCTCTGAAACTTCAGCTTCCTATTTCACAAGCTACTTAAAATGACAAATTCTTCCTAAACCCTTTTCTAAAACTTGTGAACTGCAAACAGGGAAATGAGCAAATGTCCGTCCACCGTCTTTAATGTGTGTTTTGATTTTTTTAATGTTTTATTTTTTTAAAACTAAGCTTGAACCAAAGTCAATTTCTAGCAAGCTGCTGTACTAATGGACTAGTTTGTATAAGTGCAGTTCAGATGCAGAGAGGTGATAGATGCTACTGACAATTTCTTTTTCATTTTTTTTTTATTTTATATAAAAATTGCTGCTTGTTTTGATCTTTTCAGGGGGGAGGGGGTTGGTCTTTTGTATATCCTTGGGGCAGACTCTTAACTTGATTATCTAATTTCCATGCTTTGGCATGTAAATAGAACGGCCATGGCAGATTGTTACTAATCCAACTGATCCCGCATCCTCTTTAGGAGTTTGGCTCACTCTAAATACTGTGGTGTGACTGTCTCCATGATTTCAGTCTCAGTGTAAAAGTATAGGGCTATGGATAATACTGTGTGTTAAGAAATTTAGTGGCCCAAAGCAACAGCTTGGAGCAGTCGGATGGATGTGTGAAAGGATAGCAGAGGAGGGGCAGGTACCTACTATGTTGGTCTAGGGGTGCATCGTGTTGACTAATTTCTACCAAAGGAAATACCAATGACATGAATTTGTTTTGTCCAGAGAAATAAGACCTAAATACCTTTCTGTTCTCCAGAGTGGCATGTATACCAATACAGGTTTTAACAGATAGAGAGGATGGTGGTGACATCTGGACATGGTGACAACCATGGCATTTCATTCAGCTGTAGATTTTAAGGTGTCAAGCAGGGAGGCCCTTTACACTTAAGTGCAAAATTAAATAAAATGTGGGTCTTTAAATTATCATAATGCTTCTCTTCAAGGTTTAGAGAAGATGTGTGTTCCATACTCTGGCAAGAGTTTCTTATTCTCATGGCTTGTGGTTGAAGGGTTTAATGAGTAGATATTTGGAACACTAATGCAGCTTAGTTGGCGGCTATCAAAACTTAATGTAGTGTTGCTATACCCACATAATGTCCATGTGAACATCTTTCAGGCATTTTACTTTCTGTCATTGTGTTGTTCAAGGAAGGCAGAGACTGTACTCCTGGAAGATTTCATAATAGGCCAAATTGGAATTTCATAGCAATATGATAAATTGGAAACTCAAAAACTTGCATGTAGACTCTTTGGTTGAAATAGATCATTTTCATGGCATATGTTCCATTCCTTACATGTTTTATGATACCATAAGCTTGATTATAACTTTTTCCCAACATCACAAAGATAAGTAGGCCTTAATGACTGTCACTAGTCCTTCTTGACCTGGCCTAATGTTTTGGTCATACACATTAATAAGAATATGCATGTGCAAAAATGGATACATAGGCATTACTACATATTTTGGAGAGATAATTAGATAAATTAGAACTGGATAATTTGAGAATCTGTTTGAGAAACTAAGAGCTGGAGTAAAACTCTGTTGTTGCATAGTTTTAGCAGCATCAAAAGGAACTAGCTTTGTAAGAGTAGCAGCAACCTTCTTGTAGTCACTACAGAGTACAATTCTTGTAATCCACATCACATGCTTAGGTTGACTAAAATTGATTCTGATTTGCAGGGCTTAGCCCCATCAATTGGTAGAAATTTTCCAGTATTCCAATTTTATATCTATAATATGTTGCATTTATTTAATTTCCATTTTTGATACACAGGGTTTTCAGTTATGGCGCTCATTTCATGCACACTTTCTGGTCTAGTTTCAAAGGCCAGAGTGAAAATTATTTTCACATGGCTGGAAAAGTCAGAATAAGCTATTTGTGCTTAGGCCCAGTTTAGATACTTTCTCGGAATAAGGGAGTTGTTGCTCGAGCTGCATACATGGTTAAATGTAAGGTGGAATTTTGGTAACACGCACCCTATATTCATGAACCTGTTACTGAAATCCAAAATTCTACAGTAGACTTGCTGTTTCACAAGTGTGACGATGTGCTACCTATTACATATGTATGATGTGCACGTGAGCAACACATAACATCATATAGAGCCTTAGCTAAAAGGTTGCTTTGTTGGGCAACTGAATTATAATCCTTTTTGGAGACATACTTCCATGTCGTGACATGGACAGAGAGGTAGTTGAGAAGCATGCTTGGGTAAGGCTTGTATTGATAGTGAGGTATCCCTGAATATAATTTTTTTATCTCTGTGATGTTCTGCCATCTTGAATAAGTACAAATGCTTATAATATATGTGAAGTTACTTTTTTGGCACATGGACATGAAGGGGGGCTAGTAGGCAGATCAACAGCTCAGCAACTTCAGTCAGGATTTCCAGGCAGTTTGTAGTAGCTAAACATTCCCTGAATTGCTCAGGCTGCTGAGCTGGGCCAAATCCAGCAGTTACATCAAGCCAGGAGGGGCTTTATTGGCCCCTTATGTCATCTTATTCTGTGCCTGAAAGTGCACCCTCTGGCCGTAAGCAGCAGTGGTGCTCAGCAATTTGCTCTGCCTGGAAACTTCAACAAGGGAGTTGTCAGAGTCTCTGATTCCAAGACTGCCAGTGACTTTCATGCTTCATAGAAACTTCATAATAGTACTAAACATACTTTCTGATTGACCTCAAATATGTTTTTCAATTCTGTTGAATTTTATAAGGCAACTGTATGCAGTTCACTGTTGGTCCCTCATGCTTTACAGAGAAACGCTCTTCAACAGCTAAAATTAAATAGATGGATGAAAAATAAATGTAAACGTTAACATAACTTGCACCGTAAATGACACAGATTTACTTGGAAGTAAGTCTCATTGGAGCTTAAATCCATGTACCTAAAGAATGGCCTGGGATTAGGGTAGCGGCTTGCCTTGAAGATGTTGAGACTTCAGACCCAGAGTCATTTCTGACTGACATGTTTCAAAAAAGATGTACTGTCACAGGTCCAGCATATGTAGAAGTGCCATTGCACTGCATACCAAAATATGACATTAGTAAGATGGATTTAAGGCCAAATGTAGACATGCCTGTACTGGTTTTTAAATTTCTTTCCACTACCATCTATATAGGCATATGTATAAGGTGGTCATTCCCCTGACATTCCATGCTCCGTAACCACGAATACTGTGGGGTCATACACTTCTCCTGTCTACAGAGCAAATTTCCCCACCAGTCTTCATCGTATTGCCACTAACTATGGTTTGTATAGCTGGTTGAAAACCTCAGTGAGCATTAACTATCTTTTAGGTCAATGCCAATATAAGCCTCTACCATATTTAAGTTTGATGGGGAAATTTGTACTGAAAAGGGGACACTGAGTGTGGTCCCACAGTCTCTTCCTGTTCTTGTGTGTTTAAGGGATTGGGAACATTGTTGGGACTATCCCAGATATGTTGTGGAGCTGTTTTTTAATGGTATAGTGTTCTCATGCATGAGCCTGTGGACATGGTAGGGGGTAACACACCTAAGAGAAAACATAATTTTTGTGTGGTGCATGCAGGTCATGTCACATCTTATGGTAATACTTAGATGACCCCTCTTGGAAAAGAAGACCTGTTTCTCTGCTTTAACATATGAAGCAGCTTTGAATGTTGAAACCTCCCCAACAGAATCAGTTTCTAAAACTGAAACTTTTAAAGCTTCAGTTGTATAAGGGGAGACCTTTGTTCCCAAAATTGCTGCATTCGTAATACATTTTAGAGTTCATTTAAGATGCTTCTAATGGACAGTTCAACCAAAGAAGCTAATCTGTTGGCTGCAGATATAAGGAAGAACAGAGAAAAGCATGTTGATGATGAATTTACCATTCCCAGAAACCAGGCCTAAAGGTGCATTGATGCCTTATCCCTCTTTGCTTTCCCAGTTTCACTTGTAAAGGTTAGATTATACAAAAATAGGCTCACTTTCCATCATTGTCCTTTCCTTCTAATTTGTATTATGAAAACCTAAAGAATGTAGGCTTTCCATTGTAGCCTGTATTTCATCCACTCTCACACTGATTGTCAGTAAGATCACATATGTAAAATCTGCATGTTCACAAAAACGTTGCCTGATTCCCATTCCAGCCCAGAGCTGAACACTGAGGGCTTGTTTCAACTTAAACAAAAGCCAGATCTGATACAGTGGTTAGCACTTAGGAGGATCACATGATTTTTGTGTGAGAAATTGATGAGCAAGATCCAGTCAGAATCTAGTGAAGTTGTGTTGTTGTTTTTAATTTGAATATGTTCTCAAGTTTTAAAAAATTATCCTGCCCCCCCCCCCAAAAAAAAAAAAAAAATGCTACACGGGCTTGGCTTGTGGAGGTCTGTTCTGCTGTCAGGTGGTGCTTTCCCCTGCTGCAGGAGCATCCTGCAACAGAGGAAGGTTCTGTGCATGAAATGAAAGCACTGCTGTCAGCTGAACAGATCCATTGGATCTCAAGCCATAGAAAAGAAATAGGAGTGTGAGCTCAGAGTAGAAAGCAGACATTCAGTCTCAACTACCTGTAAATATCTCTGAAGACTTGCTTATTATGCCTTCCTCCCTTTCAAATACAGTGATGGTTCCACTACAGAGAGACACAGTTACCATCATGATTCAAAGTGCTGTGATGCTTAATTTTATCACCCTTTGTTTGCTTCTTGGCTGGGGTATTAGAATTTGCCCTGTTGCTTTTGGAACCACACCAAAAAAAGCCTGTGTTTGCCATACAAATTACTTAATTTACCTTACTAACTGCTCAATACCAATTGCTCAATATTTTGCTGAGGAAAGCTATTAAGAACCCCATCTTAGTCGTTTTTCAGTAAGATTATAGTTGCTTGGATTTGTCATATTATGGAAGTGGAAATTTTGTACACACATGCCTTTTTTTAGGTTCATACTATTAATTACCTTTAAAAAGTACCATGAGAAAATATCCCAAATAGAAATAGTAAGTCTTCTTTGGTTTTTGACTTGAACAGCTGGTCTCTGATATTAGGAGTATGTTTATACTCATGCTGTACGTGCCTACATGCACTTTTTGGAATATGAATTCTAAAAGGGTTCTAGAAGTTCATAAATGTATATAGATATAAATGGTTATAGAGTAAACACTACCAAAGGAGGAATCTGGCTGGCTGATAATGGTTATCCATCCCTAATCTAATTTCTCAGGACTCGTTAGCCAATTTTTACGCAGTTACATTCTAATGTTTAAAGCAATACACTCTTTGAGACATTCACCTGCACAGTTCTTGCTCCATAGACTGATTGGGCCAAATGCATGTAATCAGTAGATAATTTCTGTTAACTTAAGTGGTGAGAAATCCTTGAGCATCTTGAATGGACTTTATAATGAAGTCCACGTCTTATGTTAAATATGAATGATAAAGACTGACCATGGAGCTAGTGCCAATTTATCCCTCTATTCATGCTTTCTGTAATTTTATTGATAATTGTGAGAGGCTTGCTGTACAGTTTGTAAACATACAACTTTTAACATATTTCTTTTGCATGTCATAAATGTTTTCAAGCTACGCAGATTTAATCAAAAGCCATTTCTGATCTAAAGGCTGATGGAAAATGAAACATACGCTCTGTTTTTCTGTGGAGGATAGCAGAAATTCACAATGTAACACTGAAAGAATTCTGCTGTCATACTGGACAGCAGTATTTTACTCAGTTGCAAAAGAAAAATTAAGTGAGATTTGACCCAATGTTGATTAGTTTTCCAGTCTATTCCCATCATAAGCCAATCCTTGACTAGATCGCTCAATTTTTTACATTCATCCCACACCGACAAAAAATTACCTGCTAGTTTCCTTGAAATAGAATCCAGGAGTGTATAATGATTCCTTTACATGTGACAATTTTCCTAGATGGAGAGAATTGCCACTTAGGAATTTAAATTTAATATAATGTGGTGTGCAAGTGAGTGTACCATGAGTACAGACAGAGCTACTGTTGTATGTGTGAAAATAATCTTCCTCAGAGCAAATTGTAATGTGTGAAGTAAATGCTTGGTCACACTGGAAGCAGCCTTATTTGTAAGAGAAAGAATGGCTGTTATTCACACAGACTGGCTTGGCTTTGTTTCTTGACAAAACTTTGTTCCTAAAGCATTCCAACTTTTGCCCAAGCATTGGACTACACATGTTGAATGTTGGTAAGACATTTTTTTGTTGGTAAGAAATATTTCATAATCTTTGTCCCTCAGGAGCGAAATGGCGGCTTCTCCACTGGAATTCCAGGAAGTCCCATTCCATCCTTTTTCATGTGTCCTTCTGTAAACAGAGTTGTGGGAACAGTGCTTTTTGGTAGCAGTTGGCTTTCTGGCACCTTTGATAAAATACCTCAGCATAGCTTTAATATTGTTTGCAGAATGGAAAATAAGGAGAGAAACTTTATCCATCATGGAGGTAATTCTAGCTATAGAGTTTAGTTGGACCATTTTAAAATCCTGGTAAGTGCTGTATGTAGCCGCAATTCTGTGTTTTGATCACAACATTATAGGGTAGGAGGAGGGTGGGGGAGGGAAAGCGAAGATAATTGGCTGTGCTAGAAAGCAACTGTTGCTCACAATTTTGGGTGCTTTTTGTTTTGTTTTGGTTTTCTGGTTGTTGTTGTTGTTGTTGTCATTGTTTTAATTTGTTTCTGTCTCATCAAAGGAAGCAACCTATTATTCCTGAATTTGGAATTGATTGGGCGTCTTGTTTAATTGACAGCACACTACATAATTGCTTGCAGGTAACAGCTGTGAGTTGCTGTATGGCTATGGGGTCCTCTTTTATTTGCATGGTCTCTGCCTCCCTGTCTTCTGCTGGCATACCACGACCATGGTAAAGGTGTAAATATTGAGCAAAGGTGTGGTGTGTTTGGAGTGTGTTTCCATGGAGTCCATGTAGCTGCTAGGGCTGCAGCTGGGCTGAGACATTAATTTTTGGAGAGGGAGGAAAATGTTTTGCATCTTGATCAAACTGGGAGAACAAAGTAAAACAGATTCCTTTTATCCCCACTTGTGGTGTTACTGAATGTAAGTGCTTGTTAATAGATGGAAATCTTTTAAGTACTTCCTTTTCTAATAGCAATGCTAATTCTGTCTAGACCAAAAATTGCAGAAGAGAAACCAAAATGAAAGCTAACCTGCTCCTAGCACCTGAGTATAGTGTACCTGAGAAGAGATGAAGCACCCGTGAGTCAGTTTTCAGGAAAAAGGATGATATTTTTTGCTAGATGGCTTTATTTTGTTTTACCTTATTCTTTAGGGGGAGGTTGGGTCATTTCCCCTAACTGTGCATGGTTTGGATTTGGGATGGAAGTCCAGAGAGAAGATTTTATCTGCTCTCATCCTGACTCTAAAGCATCTACAAAGGAATGTAGAGGGTGTGGGTGTATGCACGTGTGTGTGTTATGTGTGGCATATTGCTTTAAAAAAAACAGAGCTTCAACAGGAGGGGAACCAAAGGCACTGAAAAGTCTTTGTCAGCTCTGCTGTTTTCAGAGTGTCTTAAGAGGAAACGCTGGGCTGCCTTAGAGCTTTGGCTTGGTGGCTCTTTGAAGACCTTGTCTCATGTTGGTTTTTCTACCTTTTTGCACGGAGTTGGTTTGATACTTATTTTGACTGAGGACACATTCGGTGCAACAACCTAGGTCAAAGGCTACTACTGGTTCCATTCTTAAATGAGTATAAAAACTCTGCCATCCTCTGGTTTGAATCAGTTGTAATGTCCTCTGCAATGTCTTTCTCTTCTCATGGTAGAAAAGCCTCGAGGCTTCTTTCTGTACTCCCCGGAATAGCCTTGCGCATTGTCACACAGTATGCTGTTGGCTTGAAACAAAGGGCATCTATCAGTTAAGTCTGGCATGCTTGTGTGCAGAAAGGGAGAGGGTAAGTATATATTAGATGTCCAGCTACTCTTCCTCTGGAAATCAGCTGGGTTGCAGAACTTCACTGAAAGCTTTACTAATAGACGTTGTTCAGACATTATGTAAGTGGTATTAATATTGTGTGACTTTTCTAAGAACTAGGTAGATTTATAGGTAGGTAATAGGCAAATGGAAAATGACTTCTCAAAGATAAGAGCACTTGGAACAAAGGATGTGGAAAACAAGGTGTGCTTTTAATGAAAACAAAGATGAGGAAGGAAATGAAACAACCCTTTGGGAGGTGGGATGGCGAAAGAAAGCACCTCTGCGCAGTGAGGGCAGCTGGAATGTTGTGTCTGTTCTGCATTGTTTCCTCTCTTCACCTTTCTCTGGACAAAAGACTGGCAACCATCTGTTGTGAACTCTTCCTCCAACTATTTATAGACTCTGATCCACCTCCACAGTCATCTTTCTCCCTAAACATCGGGGGGGGGGTCACCAAAATAACACCAGGAGACAGTGTTGAATACCACTGGTGATAAGAATGCTACAGGTGAATGTAAGTTTGTATTGCATATTTAAAACTGTTAATTAAATCAAGCATAGTCCTAATGACAGTGGCCTTTAAACGAGTGGATCAGTATTTGTGGTCCAGTTTCTATATGTGAATTGAAGGGAGAACCCACAGCAGACATCCCTATGCTGATCTGATTATCAGTTCTGATTATTTGAAGCATCCTGGGTCTTTCTCTGAAATCCAGGAGGTAAGAGGCCAGGTGTGAACACATCTGAGAGCACTGTAAAACTCCAGCTAATAATACAGTTTCCCTCCTCCCCTTGCAGCCCCCCCCCCCCAAATGCTGCTGTTCCATTTCCTTCTTCTGTGGTAGTATCTAAGACTAGGGTGTGAGTAGGTGTCGGGTGTTTATCCGCCACAGGTACGGGAGCTGTCGTATACCTCATTTCTAACTCTTAACTGAGTAACTTGCTTTAACTTTCTCCAAACCCTACAGAGTTGCCAAGTCTGCCCTCCCTCCCTTGATTAACGTTCAACTTTGGCTTATAGCATTCCGTGACCTGCAACCCGGGGAGAGACCCCCTAAATCCTCTGAATGTTGCTGCTTAAAAGCTACTGCAAACTGAGGGCAAATTGCAATCTTATATTTCTTTTGGTTACCAGGGGCCCTCTTATAGTCTGTGAATATCCATCTCCACACCTCACTGTGTGCATGAAACCTGTATGCTGCCTTCTCCCTCCCCCCTGGTGAGATGTCAGGGCTATAATGTACTGCAGAGTCAAGGCAGGACCCTGAGGGCTCCTCTCAGCCAAGTGCTACGTGCATGTTGCTCGCAACTCTTTTTTTTTCTTTTGCCAGAATCTTCCCATATTTAATTTCCTCCATTTATTATTTGACAATCTTGTTATTCCTCCCTCTAGGGTAACCAGAAGCTGCAACTCTGATTCCTCCACCATTTTACTTTGAATGTAGTTTCCCCTCCCTTTCAAAAAGAGACGCTTTGCCAGGTCACGGCACACTGCTATATGCTGAGGGGGGCGGTTTCTTTGTTTTGTTTTGTTCTTTTAAAATTTCCAGCCAAAACCAAAGATTTCCTAATGATTGTATAAACTCAAAACAAACAAACAAACCAAAGACAAAGGGGCGTCTTCAGCACCAATCATACCTGGGAGACCAGCCATTGTAGCGATGGAGGAAGTAGAACTCAGGTGGTTTCCTGGATTCCAGTTTGGACTGGCTTGATCCATGGCAATGTGGATCCCAACCCACAAGGTGACCCCCATCCGGTCCTGTGCTTAACTTGTTTGGGACACTAAGTTCTTTTGAGCTCCCCAGTTCCAAAGGTGCACAGCCATTGGGAGGAAAGGAGCTTGGTGGAAAAGTGATGGGACTCCGTGGATTGATTGTGAAGCTGAAGACATTGGTGCATGATTGGCTGCTCTGATGGGTGCTTTTAACCCTTTGGGAGCTGGGTGATATTGATTAATACACGCTGAGGTGCACTTCTGAGCTTTCCCCCCTGCCACTGCTTGGAAGAGGCTGTCCTGTTGTGAGAAATCTCTGTAAAAAATACTCCTTTTTCGTTTTTCTTTATTTTTGCAGCACCACTGTGCAACTATGCATTGTATTTCTCAACCTTTTGTGGTAGGTAGATGCCTATGACTTTTTAAACTTTGGGGGAGGGAGGGTTGCCAATGAAGGAACTTTTTACACAGACCTTTTAAATCTCAGTTGATTAGGGGGTGTTTGGTTTTAGGGTCATACAAGCTCTATCCCAAAGCAAAATCCAAATGTTGTTAATATTAGCCTGATGCAGATACCAAAGATAATTTCTTTCCTGCAGAACCTTAGACTTGTGTATTAAGTACGATTACCCAGCACTTGCATTAGTCTAACCTCAGTAATTCCAAAGCTTAGATGTATATTTTGGTATATTTCTGGGATATTAAAAATGTCGTTTAAATTCTTGTTTGTTTCAGTGTAATGCTCTTAAAGTCATAGCATGGAGATAACTGAATTGTCTTATTCTTAGTAGTTTGAAATAATAGTATTTTTGTATGTTTTGGGTGTGTCTATGTATGTATTAACACAACAGTTTTCACTGCCTAGGTGTTCATAATTGAAAAAGAAGTGTACATAATCTAATTTCCACCAGATTGTCAATTTAGATTGCATTTCTCTGATTGCCATTCCCAAGAGAGATTTTTTTTAAAGAGACAATACCTTTGTAAGGATAAAACTGTACTTTTCCCCTTCCTTAAAGGCACAGTTTTCTGGAAGCTCCATCAATGTATCTCCAAAGGTAAAGTAGGAGAAGAAAAATAAAATGTGTTTTGCCAG
Organism: Gekko gecko; assembly: GCA_029375565.1. Classification (NCBI taxonomy): domain Eukaryota; kingdom Metazoa; phylum Chordata; class Lepidosauria; order Squamata; family Gekkonidae; genus Gekko; species Gekko gecko. Next base: position 64,529,955 of record JAPDNY010000004.1, on the reverse strand, counting down.
CAAAGCAGTAGTTTGGAGGGACTGATTATCTGGGAGAGATACTCGTTCTTTCTAGTGCAAATTAATTTGAGATCAGGATGTTAATTGTGTTTTCAAGTTAGCTTCTTTCCCTTGCTCAGAGCCTTCTTACCCTCTCAGTAGCACAACTTGGTTCACTTTAACATTTGTCATCTAATTGTGACATTCCGATTAGATGTGTTCTTGCGTAGCTTTGAATCTGAGAACTGTCAGGCCATATTCTGAAACTTGGCAGGTCTCCAAAATGGAGATGAAAATGATGCTGTCTCTTTAAAAATATCTCCCCCCCCCCCGTGGCTGTGGGCATTGAGAGATTGTGTAGATTACAGTGAATCAGGATGAAATGGTAGATTTTGTGTAGATGCATTTGTCTGCTGTAATTTTTATATATATAAAACTTACTGTAACTGTACAGTTCATTTCTGTTGTAAACATCATTAAACCATTTTTCCAAGTGTTTTAACATGCATGCACTTGTTTGTAGTTTTTAAGCAAATGCTAGTCTCGGCTAAAAGGAAATGGCAGAACTTTGTTGTCTTTCCTCTTCTCTGCCTTCAACCCCACCAGTCTGGGGCTGGAGGCCTTCTGTCCTGCCCCACCACTGGCTGCAAGCCATTCCAAGGCAGGATTCTGCCATAACTGTAGGCAGCAAAACCAGGTGAACCTATTTGTTACTCTTTCTTAGTGGAAGTTCTGGTTTCAAAAAATGCCTACGGTACTGGTTTTAATTCATGATGCTGACTTCCCTGTGTTTGTTGCATAGGATGTTCAGCTTTCAGATCATAACGTATCACATATTCACATATAGAATTAGTGTGTTTGTAATTTATATACGCAAAATAGAAGAGACCCTGACCTTTTCTGAACAAACTACTATTTCTGTGTTCTTAACTTGTCTTCTCACCATGCCAGAAACATCTTTTCTCTTACTTCTTTCCATTTTTTAGACCTGAGAGGGCACAGATGTAAAATTAATGAGGCATTAAAAATTAAATTATATAGGATTGTCATTGTTGCAAAACAAACATAAGTTAAAGTAAAATAACCAACCTGCATGTCTGTACAGATTGTCACTGGATTAATCCTCAAACTTTTTGAACTGAGACCCATACTACTAACCATCTACATACCAAGCTTCACAACTTACCAGCACCCATCTCTTTCTGGCAGGTGGATAAATAGAATCCTCACAGAGCCGGCTTGTATGCAAGACGCTGTTTGGTGAGCATTTTCTTCTCCAACACTGAAACACCATCTCTAGCTCTTTGCTTTGCATGGTTCTTGTCCTTCCTGGACCATCACAGTACCCTTCCTCTGTCCTGCATATGTATGTATACCACACACAGGGCCTGTCCTACAGTCTGAGCATTAATGTAGTACTACAGTCCACCCATAACTGTTTTTTTTACTTCATTTATACCCCACTTTTCTCCCCAATGGGAACCCAAAGTAGCTCACAGCACTCTCCCCTTCTCAATGCTACCCTCCCAATAACTCTGTGAGGTAGGTTAGCCTGAGAGTGTTTGACTGGCACAAGGTCATGTATCAAGCTTCCATGGCAGAATGGAGAGCTGAACTCCTGGGTGGAGTCCAACACTCTAACCTGCTTTCTTCACTATAGCCCCTAAATCCTGCAGCACAGCTCTGATTGACAAAGATTCTTAGCAGATGTTTGTCTTGTTCTGACAAATCTCTGCTGCTGGCAAGACAGTTCTTCATAGTGTTTTACAGTAGAACTAATTTTCCCCAAACTGTGTATGGGATTCTGCTGCTACCGCCAGAGGCGTGTGTAATACCCAGTACCAGATTAGAAAAATTGTATGACATATGAAACTACTTCACCAGTCACATGTTATAAGAGTTTGAAGTCCGCTAGTTCTGTGCAAATCCTGAAGTTATCCTGGACATTGCCCTTCCCCAAAGTACTATTTCATTTATATTATATTTTTGCTTTCTGTTAGTTTGACTAAAACTGCAGAAACTTTAGGGAAGTTATTCAAGTGTCTTTGGAATAATGACAAAAGAAAAAATGTTAGTATACTTAAAGATACATTTATTTAAAATACATTGAATGTGTTTTCAGTCATTCAGAGATTAAACAAACACCTTTGTTTTAGCTGAAAACTTAGCTACCCATTGAGATCAAATGTACACTTTTAAATGACCAGATTTGGTCAAGCTTCTGTTCATTTTTCTGATTCCGTTTTGACCACTCTGCTGTCCCATTTGGCTGACTCCGTTATATACAGCACCCAGCTAATCCTAGAAGAAACTAGTTCACCATGTAGAAACAGGAAGCACCATTTTGAGCAGGACAGTTCTTTGAAGGGCAGTATCAAAGGATAGAGTAATCTGTTTATGCAGAATGTATAACAGTGACACCAACTCATGTCTATGGCAAGAATAACCTCTCTTTTGAGAATACATTTTGCACTAATCAAACCTGTCATAGAAACAGAAACTTAAGACCCAATAAGTAGCTTCAGTGTAACTATTCAATGGTCAGGACAACAGATGAAATAAGTACAGCTGGAATACAGGTGTCACAACAGGAGCATGGGAGGAGCTGAACTGAGCATCCTGCTAACTGCCTTTGGAATCCCACTATTCACCAACAGACATTATTCTCTTAATTCTCACCCAGATACCTGTATGTAGCCCAGTATTTGGGACGTGGGGCTGATGCAGAGAGAGCCTTCTTGATATCTTTCACTATGAGCTTGAATGCTAGATCCTATGCAAACCCCCCCTAGCAATAACACAGTTAAATATGACATTGCCACCAACTGGGCTTAATATTAACCAAGATACGTTTCATCCAAAGTTTGCTAAACAGCTGCAAACATTGTTTAAGAGGGCGTCAAGGTAGAGCTAATTGCAGTCTATAGGTGGAAATATAATGCTTAATCTACACATAAGACCTTTTATGCTGGGCAGGAAGAAGAATGTGGTTGGAGACAGAGTATAATACTATGGCCCATTCTCTTAACTATGGAAATCTGTCTGCAGTGGCCTGTATTTTTCCTATAGTGCAGGACAGTTTTCTTCATATGTTAGTGCCATTCCATGTGATCCTAAGCATGTTCACTTAGACATCCCTTCAAATTCAGTAGACTTACGAGAGTAACTGTGTTTAGGATTATAATTTGACTTCAATATTTTATAATATTCTGTGTATTTAATTTTTGCTTTGATCCTGCATAGTAAAGCTAAACAAACCATCACACAGCCCATAGTAGTAAAGGCAATGTGCTTGATGTTACCCCAGCCAGCTTGGAAGTATGCAGAAAGCTGTCATATAGCATGAACAACCTTCCTCTGATGTCTCATTTGTTAGTTCAGTTGACTCAGTTTATATAATTGAGTTGTATATACTGTATTCAGAGTTTCATGTTTTTATACCCTCCCTATCCTACAGCTGTTATGTCTCAAGCTCTATGGGGGGAAAAGGCCTCAGACCAAAAAAGGACACATTTTAAGAACTCTTAATAAAATCACCAGCCTTTGAATTAATCCAGGGTTGAGCAGGTTCAGCTTTGATTTCATATACTGGCTACTCTGTAATACTTTGTTAAAGGCAATAGTGGTGCATTACTATAATGCAACTCTTACAAATAAAAAACAAAGCCACTTGTACAAATTAAACATGTTGCAAAAATGCCAAACTTGCATTTGTTTAATAGCTTGTAGATGTGCTAAATACCAAGTATATTACAGAATCTGCGAACTAGAATTTCGTAGAAAAGAGCAAGAGTCCAGTGGCACCTTAAAGACTAACAAAATGTGAGCAGTGATTCATGAAAGCTTATACCCTGCCACAAATTCTGTTAGTCTTCAGGGTGCTATTGGACTCTTGCTCTTTGATGCTGCTACAGACAGACTAACATGACTACCCTTCTAGAATTATGTATTTAGCTTTAAAAAAACTTTACAGATAAGAATTACCAATCACATCTTTTGCCCCTTGAATTTAACTGAGCAATTGTGCATTTCCAGTTTCTCTTACATATGTAAATTTCAAAAACCATAATTTGAAGCTGGTTAGGAAGGGAATGATCTTTTGTTAACGGCATGATTGTACCAGGCAACAGTTCCCTGCGTGAATTATCTTGAATGGAGACACGTATTTCAGTCCTCTGCCTTGGCTTCTCTGTCTTCTTGGATCCCGCTGTGGCTAGTAAGAAGGCATTGGCTGCATTTGAAGAGCATCATAGGTATCCTTTGTTGCTGAGCTGAGTCCCTGGTAGACAGATGACACAGTGATGAGCTTATTACAGAAAGGCTGTGCCTGATAACTACAGTTTAATCACAGAGGAAGTACTAGTCACATACAGAACCCAGGAGAAATACATGTGTAAATATAAATTGCCCTAAGCAATTCCCCAGTGTAAGACTTCATATGTACCCGCCAAAAGCACCAATTTAAAACAGCAAGCTTTTAGTGTATTTGCAGAGGTTACATGCTATTGGCAAGCTAGTTATCATTAAAGCCAAGGGAGTTCAACCATTAATACCACCCCACCACATACACACAGACTCCTTTGTATGTGCACGTCTGGTTCAAATGGGCATGAGACTCCTATGGAATATAGTTTGTTTGCAGCTCACTCCAGTTGGATTAAAACCTTGGCCTTTGGTAGCACTCCTTACCTGGTAAACAGCATCATTGCCTTTACCTCGGCGCCTCTGAGAAAAGAGAAACCCGAAATTAATAGACATGATCTACTCCAAGGGGTTCCTCCTTCCCCTGTTGGTTTTTCTTGAGCTGCCTCCAGTGGGTCCCTTTCTTCTGAATGCACTCTGACTCTGTTAACTAGATACTACACGCTCTGACACAACAACAACTGAAGGATCAGTAAATGATAAAATAGAAGTGGTAAGGAGAATTCTGTGATGTCTGGTATGGTAGACAGAGCAACAGAGTGGCAGAAAGCATCACTTACCTCCCCTTTCTTTCCAATTTCACTGTAAGCTTCACCCATCTTATCTCTCTGTAGAGACTGTCCATGGAAAAGCAGAAAGCAGAGTTAAGGTTAAAAAAACAACCTGTTATCTGCTATTTTTAGAAGCACTTTTACAACTTTCTCTTCTAGTTACATGGCAGATCTTTTCTCTGTAGCCAGTGGACCTTCTCCCACTCGGTACAACTTGGGAATGATCCAGTAGGAGTAAAGACACAGGAAGGGGAAGAGTGACTAACATGGGATTGGACTTTGATTTAATTTTGTAAAAAAAACTGTCAAGAGAAGAATCAATTCAATTTACTCAATTCGATTCCTTCGCTGCAGCAGAATCATAACTTTTTTTCAAACTGCTGTGAGGTAGATATAGATAAACAATAACACACACTCTAAATGGGTACGAGCAAGTACAATACTTTAAAAAAAACACAGATGGATGGATTAGAGAGCAATAATGAGACCAAAAGGGTTAAGCAGGCACTGTAAAGCAAGGCAGGCTGGCTCATGCAGCATTCACACCAATAGCAAAATCAGATGATGCTTGAAATACCTCCAGTGAGGGGTATTTGGCAACAATAGGCTCACAAGGGAAGTGTCAAAAACAAACAGTGACAAATGTTTAATATATGCTTGTGAAGGAAAAGGGTGTTGTGCTATAACATCAGCACTTATTTAGAGAAACTCTTTCAGATGCTTATTGGACAATAAATATGAAGGTGATTTAAAAGAGGAAAGATATGGGAGAAAGGGTTTTTTAAAAAGCGTGACCAATGAGCCAGCAGCAGAGCAAGCACCCTTCTGTAACGGTAAATAATGTCATTTTGGGACTCTGCTCCCAGAACCAATTCCTTGTTTTACTCACAGAGTAAACTCTATCCTGAGGATTCTTTCTTCTGTGCTGAAAAACAAAGAGAGGATATGTCATGTGAATTCTTATGGGATGCAGGAAGCACTGGGGGAATTGCTGTACAGTAGTCACACATGGCCTTTTTTGAGTAGGTTGATTATTTAAAAGCCTATGTTTGCACACAAACCTCTCAGCCTTCCATAGGATTGGCATAGCTTTTGGGGGAGATCAATGATACCACGGCTGTAGCTTTCACCTGAGGTAGTTCAGCACAAGATGCAGCAGAACAGAAAGAACAAAATATAACCAGAAAAAGGATACCGTGGAAGGCAGACTTACCTGGCTTCTCCCTCCCACTTCAACATCAGTGTCTCTCTTAGCTCCTAGCATATCGTACTCATCTCTGCGTCCGTGAGACAATTTCTGAAATTTAAACCCACAGAAACACATTGGGCGGGAGGAGACTAATCTAGGCTGGCCAAAACTGTGCCTTGCGTGTGGACTGAGACCAACATTGAGCTAAGAACCCACATCCTGCAGAAGTAGCCCTGAAAGATGCTAATCTTTCTTCTTTGATTGAATCCTCTCATGTGCAGATTCATTGTCCCCTACTAGTTCTAAAGCAGGTTAAATTAATGCAGGATATTGTCAATACTGGAGATGCATATGCTATGCCAACTGACCTCAGCCTAAAAATTGTGTATGTAAGTCTGGAAGTCCTGTCCATCATTTTCCAGCAACCAAACTGATTTTTCCTCTCTCCCATTTTTCACTCCCCCAGCCCCCCCCCCATTTTCCTGCGGGGGTTGCTGTGTAGAATGTAGTTGTAGCAAGGTACTGTTTTGTGAAGTGGTCAGAGATCAGGAAAGCAGTTCTTGCTACACTTGCTCTATTGCTTGTAGGCCTTTTAAAGAATTTAAAAAATAGTTGGCTATGAATTCCCTACTACCTCACCTTTAGTGTGGAAATGCATTTCCCCCCTTTTTTATGTAAGGGAATAACTCTTCACTGAGGCTTCATTTCTGTTGCTTTCCCCTCTTCAGCTACTGCAACACTATTTTGCAGTCATCCTGTGATCATTTTGCTTTGTTTGTTTTTTAAACTGTTTATCTTCTCTCCTCAGCTGGAGCCAGATTGTGTATGCGGCAAGGGAGGGGGAAGCAAATGCAGTTATTTATTTATTTCCTGCCTTTTCTCCTCAGTGATGACCCAAAGTGGCCTACATCATTCTCCTCTCCTCCATTTTACCCTCACAACAACCCTGTGAGGTAGGTTAGGCTGAGTGAGTGTGACTGCCTCAAGGTCACCCATCAAGCTTCCACGGCAGAGTGGAGATTCGAACCTGGGTTTACCCAGATCCTAGTTTGACACTTTAACCACTACAACACGCTGGCTCTCTAACTCCTATGTTGTTATCATTGCAACCTTCCCTCCCCTATGCTAGCTGCTACCAATTCATGTTCCCCCTGCTATGGTGAGACTCTGTCCATTTGAGACTGGAAAGGGCAGTGGGGATAGGACTCCCATCTATATTTCTTTGCAGCACGGTCTTATATTAAGCAACTCAATTCATCTCCCTTCTTGCAAGAGTGTTACTAAACTTCAGTTGAAAAGGAGACTATGCCAGCCACATGTTCAGTTTTCGTGGCAGTGCTACATAAGCTGCACACACAAATTTTCCCTCTCCCTTTTACCATTAGCCAGGACCTCTAGATCTGAAAAGGATAGGGTTGCCAGGCATGATTGTCATGCCAGCGGCGACATTTGAGGGGTGGTCTGGGAGTGGGTGGTGACATTCCCAATGCAATGACGTCATGCTGAAGTGATGTCATCATGTCAGCAACTTCACGCAGCGACGCTCTGCTTTTTGGGCAAACTGTATGGTTAAAATTGGGCACTACATTGTTGTTTGGGGGTGGGGCTTCCCCACTGGCCAGCTGGCTGGCAGCAGGCAGAAGCCCCCAAAATTGGGGGATCTCCTACCCAGATGGGGGTCTGGAAACTCTAGAAAAGGAGTCTGAGTCTAGGACAAGATGGTGGATACTTCATGCAGAGATCTCAGTCTCCTTTCTTAACTGACAGCGCTTAAGACTGGAAAGAAGAATGAGGGAGTCATATAGACAGCTGTTGAACTAGTTTACCCAAGGCTTAAAGTGCTATGGCAACCGATGACCTGGCTTTTCATTCATGGCAAAGGTCACATAGTTAGTGGGCTGATTTCCAGATGGTCCCCAGTGCTGCACATGCTCACCACAGTAGCTAGGCTCTAAGTTCTGATGCTCCACATTGCCATTCACCTTTGTAAGGGAGTAGTGGAGAGGGGCCCTGATTTGGATAATCCAGGCCAGGCCCGTAGCTAACAACTTTTTGCTCAGGGGGCCCATGTTTTTCTCAGGGGGCCCACCACCAATGTTCCCTCTAAGCTCTGGCGTTTTGTGAGCAAAACTTCTACTTTGTGAGAGAGCGATTTGGCTGCTGCATCAATTAGTTTGCTCTAGAGCCCTCCTTCCTGAGCTAAGACAAAAATGTGTGAGCCGGAGGCTAAAAAACTGAGCTAGCTCACACTAACTGAGCTTAGAGGAAACACTGGTCACAAACTAGACGCGACAGGATCGGCACGTCGGCGGCGATGCAGGACTGCCATCACAACCTGTAGCAAGGCTTCCTCCCGAGTAAGCACGCCCCAGAGGCACCCCCGTAAATGCTACCCCCACTCCCGGTGCAATTTGCAGTGCCTCCCTCCGGATTGGTCGTCCTGAGCAGACGGGAGCTGCTGCAACCCCTCCCGGTGAGCCGAGTGGGGCACAGTCAGCCACCCACCCACCCGAAGGTCCCACCACAGCGGGCTGGATCTTGGCTCTCTCGTCTCCCCCTTGGAAGCCACTTGGCGGCTTCTCCACTCCCTCCCCAGGCGGAGCTGCGCCCGCAGGAGCCTCACTGCCTACCCCCTCGCCCGCCCGCTTGCCAAGAGGGCAGCCTCCGGGGCAGGGTGGGGGCCTTCTGCGGCCAGGCGGGGGGCAGCAGCGAAGCCCCCTCCCCCACCCCCGGGGCCAAGGTGCCACCGCCACGTGCCACGAACAATGGGGAGGGGAGGGGAGGCCAGGCCCGGAGGGACCCCCCCGACCCCCCACCCACCGTGTTGCGTGGGAGGCTCTTCTGGCCCTGGAAGCCCAACATGGCGGCGGCAACAAAGCGTGGAGGGCCCGGGCAGCCGAGCGCCCAGCCAGGCGGGGGGCGGCAGAGGCGGCGGCGGGGCGCAGGCAGCTCCATCGAGGGGCAGTGGCGGCGCCTGCTCGGGGGACCCCGGCCCGGCCCAGCCCAGCCCAGCTCAGGAAGTGTGACAGCAGGAACGTTGGCACCGGCGCACTCTCCGTCTCCATCCAAGAGGGCATCGTGGCCCGCCTCTCCGCAGCCACGCTGGGCCGGGCCGGGCCAGGGTGGCCCGGGGGGGAGGGCCTTGCAGAGCCGAGAGGCTGCCCCCCACCGGCTGGCTGCAGGGGGGCGTCTGGGGGAAGCGGCGGAGGACACGCACAACCCCAGGCCCCGCCACCGCCACCAACTGCGCGCTTGGGGGGAGGTGACTGGGGAGGGGGAAGCAGAGGATCGGGGGAGGGGGCCCACAAAACCCGTGGGGGGGGCAGAGCCCCACACAGGCTACGGGCCTGAGGCTAGGCCAATCTGGTCAGACCTCAGAAGCTAAGCAGGGTCAGCCCTGGCTACTATTTGGAAGGGAGACCTCCAAGCAATACCAGGGACATGACATGGAGACAGGCAATGGCAAACCACCTCTGAACATCTCTTGCCTTGAAAACCCTACCGGGTCGCCATAAATCAGCTACAGTTTGACAGCAACAAAACAAGGAGAGGGATTGGGGGAAGTAGTGGGGTACTCAGATCTATTTAGGATTGGTGCAAACTCTGGAGATATCTAGTTCCAATTTTAACTAGAGCTACCGGTCAAACCCATGAAACCTGTTGTTCAAATCCAGTCACTTCAGACTTCATCTCATCAATTGTCTTCATTTACAAATGTAAATTAAGAGACATCAGAAGCCGGCCACTTACATTGTATACATCATCAGGGCCCTGAGTTTGTGGGGGTTCGGGAGAGCCTTTGCTTAACTAGGAAAACAAAACAACAACAAAAAATGTTGAATAGAGTGCACGTATACATAGCCAAGCCATTCAATGAGCAAGTTTCTATTCCTCCGAACTGCAGTCTGCTCTTAAAATGAGGCTAATGTCTGCCAATGATTTATAAAAATGGTGAGGTTATCTGGCTGGGTCTTCACCCAGCACAATACAGTTTTTTCTCAGGTGAACATTTCACTCTTCTTTAGTTTCCCGTGACAGTCCTTGCCAAAATAATGCACTAAAAGTTCTGATGTCTCTTTACCCTCAGTCCCCTTATATAACCAACATTTAGTATGCTAATGAAATATATGAATGGAAGCTGCACACGGAGTTGGCTATTCAAAATGCAGAATCTGAGATGGTCATCATAAAACATCTGTTCTTTCCCCTCCTTTTTTTCTAGCATTGCATGAACTAAATGTAATTGAGTTCAGCAAGGGCTCATAGTCCCAAACTTGTGCTTAGGATACTAATGAACTGGCATTTGGTGCCTTCTCACCCTGAGGGGCACAGATTAATGATGGAGACACAGGGTCACCGGTGTGGCCTGCTAATGAAGAGCCATTTCTTCTTTCTGGCATTTCTGGCTCCCCAACTGCCTTTATATTAAGATTCAGGGTCTAGAAGGGTCACTGCAATGAAGCCTATCCTTTCCATGTAATCCCACAATTATGAATACACAGGATCGCATATAGTAAAGCTATAAAGCTTTTACCAAAGTGTGAGGAGACAAATCTATGCCTTCCCACTGGACAACTGGCTACTGTGTATGCATCGGGAAGGAGACCAAGAACTTCCTTGCTTACCTCCACTTGACAGACACAAAGATGTTCCTTGTACTGAGATTTTATGTCAAAGAAACATTGAATTGCTATTATATTATTTTCCCAAATGTGGCTTGCATTGTAACCTAATAACCAATATTGGTCCAAAGAATTGCTTCTCCATTTATTACAAAGACTATGGCCATTTGCAGAAGCAGACAGACTTTTTGGTAACTAAGGTAGGAAATACCAATCAGGCCTTCCACTGTGATAAAAATATTATAAAAAGTTAAATAAATTGTGGTTTATTTCTTTTTTAATAGTACCCAAACACTTCTTCAAGAGGGCCATTTCACCTTGCTTAATGACACAGCTACCCTTGGTATTCTTGTAAAACCACAAGGACAAATCACTTTGATTCATTGATCATAATGCCCCTTTTGTGTTCCTGACAGAAAACAAAATGTTCATTTATGTACCTAAATCTCAGAGTTGGAAGGGACCACCAGGGTCATCTAGTCCAAACCCCTGCCAATGCAGGAACTACAATTATAATAACTCTGATAAGTAGGTATCCAGTAAATACTTAAAAAAAACACCATCCAATGATGAAGACTCTTCCAATTCATGAGGGAGATTGTTCCAGTATTAAACACACCTCAGAGTCAAGAAATTCTTTCCTAAATTTAGATGAAACCTCTTGCTGCAGTTTATATTCATTAGTCCAAGTACTGTCATCTGATATGAACGAAAACATATCTGCACTGAAGCTAACCCCCTGAGGTTGCTAAGGTTCTTTGACTTGTGTGGCTAGCCAATAAACCACACAGCGAAACAGACAATTCCAGGCAATAAAGGGTAACAAAAGGATTTATTCAAATAAGGAACAACTCACAGCTAAGAATTCAGTGTGGCTGTTCAGTGAGTTACAGCAAGGATCTTGCTTATATGCTCTTCTTGCTCCTCTCACTTTATGTCATCATTGACATCATTTGCACATGCTCAGTTTAGATCTCTTTGTCTGGTAAATCATCAATCACATATTTGACAAACAGGATGTTACTTGGCTGCGTCTCAACTCCACAATGCAGGTGCTTGTCTCATTAAGATTGATTTATAAATGTGTTTATTCTTTTGGCTGTCTACCTAGACTCTTTTCACCTTTGAATGAACTAACAGGCTAAGTTCATTTTCAGTACAAAACTTAGCTGTTTTCATTACAAAAATGGTTTCTTTTACATTAATACATGTACATAAAGTATAACAGTACTCTTAAAACTTTTTATAAGGTTATTTTCACTAAGGGTACACAAAAAATGAAAAATATAAAAATATATATCATTATAATGACTTTCTAAAGAATTAAACCCTTTACATGTATTCTTTTAGTGTTTCAAAATAGTCTATGGCATAAAGCCTTTGTAAATAACTTGAATTTATCTATTATCCTTTATTTTGGACCCCCCCCCGAACATTTTGTTCATTTTAAAAGAGTTTTGTACTTTCTTAATTGGCTTCTAGTGAAAACAGGTGTGCATGATTGATTATTTTGCTTTCATAAACCTTCTGGAATATCAGGGATCAGTACTCGGTCCGATGCTTTTTAACTTGTTTATTAACGATTTGGAATTGGGAGTAAGCAGTGATGTGGCTAAATTTGCAGATGACACAAAGTTGTTCAGGGTGGTGAAAACCAGGGAAGATTGTGAGGCACTCCAAAGGGATCTGTTGAGGATGGGTGAGTGGGCATCAACGTGGCAAATGGGGTTCAATGTGGCCAAGTGCAAAGTGATGCACATTGGAGCCAAAAATCCTAAATATAAATACACGTTGATGGGGTCTGATCTGGCAGAGACGGACCAAGAGAGAGATCTTGGAGTCGTAGTGGATAACTCGCTGAAAATGTCTACACAATGTGTAGCTGCAATAAAGAAGGCCAACGCTATGCTGGGGATTATTAGGAAGGGAATTGATAACAAATCAGCCAGTATCATCATGCCCCTGTATAAATCATTGGTGCGACCTCATTTGGAATACTGTGTACAGTTCTGGTCACCACATCTCAAAAAGGATATTATAGCATTGGAAAAAGTGCAGAGAAGGGCAACTAGAATGATAAAAGGGTTGGAACACCTTCCCTATGAAGAAAGGTTAAAATGCTTGGGGCTCTTTAGCTTGGAGAAACAACGGCTGAGAGGTGACATGATCGAGGTTTATAAGATTATGAATGGGATTGAGCAGGTTGAGAAAGAAGTACTTTTCTCCCTTTCTCACAATACAAGAACTCGTGGGCACTCTATGAAATTGCTGAGCAGTCAGGTTAGAACAGATAAAAGGAAATACTTCTTCACCCAAAGAGTGATTAACATATAGAATTCACTGCCACAGGAGGTCGTGGCAGCTGCAAGCATGGACAGTTTCAAGAGGAAATTAGATAAACATATGGAGCAGAAGTCCACCAGTGGCTATTAGCCACAGGGTATAGATGGGAACTCTCAGTCTGGAGCAGGTGATGCACTCTATTCTTGGTGCTGGAGGGGGCAGCAGTGGGAGGGCTTCTGGTGCTCTGGCCCCACTGCTGGACCTCCTGATGGCACCTGGTATATTTTGGCCGCTGTGTGACAGAGTGTTGGACTAGATGGGCCACTGGCCTGATTCAACATTGGCTTCTCTTATGTTCTTATGTTCTTATCTCCCAACTTTCTGCTTGTTAGTAGTTCGTTAATTTCAAACACAGTTCCTTAAAAACTTAAAAGCACACAATAACTTAGATCTATCATGAAAGACACAACTGAACTTCTATTCAACCGCATCAATCTTCTTGACACCCTTTTGGCTTCGCCTGTGGATCCTTGCCAGGTTAGTTTTAAGTCTATAACGTTTTTTCTTTAAGCAAGCATCTTTTTGTCTTAAGCTTGATAACTTTCTTTAGCAAAGCTTAAAATTAATAAAGGATAGCTGCTTGTTTTTACAAACATCGCCATACCATAGCCTTAGTAAATATTCAGCTATAAAATATAAAGTATTTTAATTTTCTAAAAAAACACAGCAAGAGGGGTTTTCTTCTCTTATAATGTCCTCTTGTTCACCCCAATTAAGCTCTTCTAAAAACATCTTGACCAATTATTTCTGGATCCTTTGAAGTAAAGGATGCCACTATAAATCTTTAACTTTGACAATTAATTATTGTGGTGCTTCCTGTTATCCCAATTAAAATCCTGGCATCACACCAATTCAGTTCATTTAAGTGTCTATATAAACAAACAAAGTCTTTTTCCTTTTTAAAAATAAGGTGGAAAAGGCAAATATATAGAGATATTGCTTATAGACTCCAGTAGTTCAATATTGATATGTTAAAGCATTCTAAATTTAAGGAAAGAAACCTAGTTGATTTTTCTCATTTAAAGTTGGTAAAAGTCATAAATTGCTGTGAACTTTTAACCTCATTCTTCGAAGCAAAGGCTGGAACATCAATCTGCACTTATGACAGGTCTAGCTGGGATGGTTTGTATCAGTCCAATTAAAAAGGTGAAGTAAGAACACCTACTCATTAGAACTGAAACACTCCCAGTTAGAAAAACTCCTCTGTTGTCAATTAAATTTGATTTAAAACACCTGTTTCCTACAATTCTGCTTAGTGGTTAACAGTTCATTAATTCTCCAGGAGAACCCCAAAGAATTTCTCCCTCACCAGTTTCATTACTCTACACTGGACTCCTTCCACCTTATCAACATCCTTTCTAAACTGTTGTGCCCAAAACTAAACACAATACTTCAGGTGAGATCAAACCATGACAGTGTACAGTGACACTAATACCTTGCATGACCTTGACCTACACTTCTGCTAATGCAGCCTAAATTGCATTAGCCTTTTTTACTGACACATCACACTGCTGGCTCATATGGCATATGGTCCACTAGAACCCCCAAATCATTTACACAGATGGTACTACCCAGCCAGGGTACACCCATCCAATATTTATATAGCTGATTTTTATTACCCAAGTGGAACACTTTACACTTGTCCCTATTAGACTTAATTTTATTTGCCTGGGTCCAATCATCCATCATATCCAAGTCCAGCTGCATCTTATTTTTATCCTCCAAGGTATTAACTACCCCGCTCAATTTTGCATCATCTACAGACTTGATGAGCACATTCTATATTCCTTCATCTAAGTTATTTATAAAAATGTTAAAGAGCACTGGGCCCAAAAGAGAACCGTGGGGCAGCCCACATGTCAACCCCTCCAAGTTGATGGTGGGGAACTGTGAACTATCACCCTCTGTGTACAATCTATCAATCAGGCCTTAGACCACCTAACAGTAATGGGGTTCAGTCCATATCTCACTCTATCTCTCCAAATGGTCACAAACAGACCCTTTAATAATATGTTCTAAAATCTTTCCAGGAATCAGTATCAAACTAACTGGCCAATGATTTCCTGAATCATCTTTTTTCCCTTTCTTAATGATCTGATCACATACTGTAAAGCTCTCCTCATGGAAGTAGCCAGGTGGAGGACAGAATGTGGCAGAGCATTGAGAGAAGATGGCACTTTCTGTTGGCAATCTGCATGTACACGGCAGGTGTTGAAGGTCCAAAGATTGAGTAGAGTGCCAGACATATTAGTATTTACTTCCAGGTGTTAGAACATCCCATTAAATAAGACCTATATTTAAGTCTGAAAGACCTTCGTTTGAGTCTTTTTGTTTGGAAGAAATTAAATAGCCCTTAATTGTATTTAAATAGTCATTAATTGTGCTGAGAAGCTTCTGCACTTCATTCTTACATTCCTGTCCTAACTTTTGAGCAACTCTTCCTCTGGGGGACAACAACGGCGATCTACCTGGGTATGGTTAATCAAAAGAGAGACCCCATTGTCCCCATCAAACATGGTGCAAACAGTCATTTGTTGTCAGTATCCAAATGTAAAAGATGTCAAGATCAAAAAGCCTGCCAATGAGAGAAGGCTGGAAACAGGAAAGAATCTTCCTCTCTACTTCCAGTACAGAATTTTTCTCAATCTTCAGTTTAGTAAATGAGCTAACCATTAAGACAAGGTGAAATAGTAGAAATTCTACTTTCTAATGCCTAACTCTATTTGAAGGGTAACCTGGGACCATGACAGCTGCTGTCAGTGTTTGAATTCGCCTTCGTGTCTTCCATGTGCTTTTCTACTTTGAGGTAGAAAGAATGGACTTTGATTTTTAGTTGACCAGTTCAGAAGGATTTGTGGCTGGGAGCAAGCAGCTGGTTGCCAATTTGCTCACTCCTGACTCCTTTCATGAGGGTCTTGCCATTCCCTCCCTAACCATCACAGCTGAGGCTTTGGCTCTTGCAGTCAGGCACAACGTCTATCAGGGAGTGTCTATGGGCTGTGGTTTTTCTTCTCTGGCACAACTCCCATTCTTAGAATCAGCCCCTTTCATCAGCAGGCAGGATAATGGCACACATACCCTTTCTAGCTGATTTTTATGATCACCCATTTATATTTGTTTCTTTCCCACTTCCTTCTGTTGCATTCAATACCACTGAGAGAAAATGTCAAGTTTACTGCCACAGAGAATGAAAATCACAATTAATCCTGGGGGGGAACTAGGACACAAAACTAGAAGCAAGAGGAAGCAACCTCTTCTTTGCTAGCGTAAAGACCTCCCCTGTGCTTTGGAAGACCTGCATTTAGGTTTGCCAGCTGGCCAGAAAAAGGGCCTGCCTGGTTGCCTCTTATGTGTTTAATTGTGGTTTAACCTGTAGAAAATAGGAGATTATATTCTCTCAGCATGGAAATACACATCATCACCTGCTAATGGCCTCAGAAAAGTCTTCTGTTAAGGGGAGGAAGGGTACTTTTTAAAACAGCTGGCAGCCCTAACTGTATCTAAGAGAATTTCTACATGCTAGAAGTGAAAGGTCATACTTCATGTCACACCTTTTTGCCACAGTGAGTTGCTGCATATATACCCAAGTATTAAATTTGTGTATAGATCATCATTTGTGATTATTACATATATATACATTTCATTGCATGCACAAACAACTCCAGGAAGCCATTCACTGAAAGTATCAGCCCTAAAAAAAAAAAAAAAAATCAGAGGAGGAGGTGTACAGCATGCCAGTTACTTGTAATGACATTACAAGGAGTCCCACTTTAGCCTCATTGAGGTCTGGCAAGTTTAGCGGCATCACTAAATTCCACTGAGCATCCAGTTGATGAAAAGCTGTGCCTCATTTGAGATGGCTTGGAACAGTCAGGAGGAAAGGAGCATCTTGATGAACCCCTAAAAGAAGCATACAAAACCCTATGCCTATCCTGTTTATTTAGGGCTTCATTTATAACCTGCCTTTCTCACTGAGACTGGAGACAGTTTATAAAAACAGCATTGGATTTTTGCAGCCTCTCCCTACTATCAAGTAATCAGATGTGGTCAATTTAAATATGGAAACTTCTAGCTAGCATTAATTGCCAACTGGCAAATGCAGGAAAAGGTTTGCTGGAATTATACTAGCTGACTACCTCCAACCCAACAGATTTTTTTGAGTTCTCCTTCAAGATCATGTCTATCTTCTTCTGCAGAAAAGAAAAAAAAGCAGGGGGAGATACTCAAACTGAGTATGTGTCAGGTTCCCAGTCAAATCACTCTCCACACACACTTTGGCAGTGAATGCTTTATTTAGAGATATGAGGTGCTGTGGGTACAAACTCTTTGTTAGGACTGAGATGCCAAGGCAGGAAAGTCAAGTTATAGGTAAAACCCCCAAAATCTCATGCACATCAATGCCAGCATTACTACAATGGCTTTGAAAGATATACAGCCATTGTCTAGCCATGCACAGTCTTACTCCAAGGACATTTCTCGTGAGAAAGATGTCTTGGGGCCCCTTAGGAAAATTACCAAGCAAGCCTCCCTACTTCACTGCTCGCAGTCTTCTCTCCCCCCCCTTAGGAATGCAATGGAAGGAGGGGGCAATGATAAGGAATACAGAAAGCAAGTAGAATAAATCAGGTAAAAACAGTGTAACAGTTTCAGCTAGCCAACCCACCCCAATGCCAGATGCCCAAGTCTGACAGTATGCAAATGAAGGAAGGGAAGCAGAAAAATATTTCCTCCACTTATGAGAATAAGCTTCTCCCCATTTTGAAGAGGCAAGACTCACCTTTTCTTTTACAAAAAAGGCTGTGATGATTATAGCATACATGAAGAGGATCCCATCAAGAAAGTAGCATAATTTTGGATCTGCCAGCCCCAGCATACTAGCATCTGGAAGAAAATTAATATTAATAATAATAACAACAATAGACTGATTCCATGCTATAGTATTTACAGATCAAACAAGGGACAATTTTCAAGCCACTGGAAGGGTAGGATGAAAATGTACTACATAAATAAAGAAAAATACCAGACTTGTCTTCTTCAAGTAGAATAAAGTTAAGCTTTTAAAGAGTGCAGATCCCATGTGACTATTTTGCAGGAGACTGGCTTTCCAAACGTAGGAAGCCACCTTATACTGAGTTAGTCCACTGCTGTATTAACCAGTATCTATTCTGCTTTGCTCCTGGGTCTTAGAAAGGGAAAGATCCTTCTCAACATCTTCTACATGAGATCCTTTAATTAGCTATGCCAGGCACTGAACTCAGGACCTTCTGCATGCAAAGCAGGTGTTCAACCATTGAGCCATGGCCAGCTGTCTGGTTCTAGATCTGCCATTAATATTGTTATAAGAGTATACACCTTGAAGGCACAAAGCCCATTTCTTCAACAAAAGGAAAATACTTGCTAATAACTGTACTACAGTTATTTTGAAGTATCAAAATAATTTTCCAATTAACCTTAAATGTACACAAAAGCAGTCCAATTTTAAATGATACCCCCAGCTGTAGAAATGCACCTCGCTTTTACCCATTTAATTAAGTAATCAAAAGTAATGGCTTAAACTGTCACAGTATGCTGATCAGTTGACATTTTGCAGAGATTTAATTTTGAATTTCTTTCAACCAAACACTGCAGTCATAACTTTTCCAACAATAAAAATTATGTTAAATGCACAGGCTACAATGGATTTAAGCACACCTAACTACATCCCACTTTGTAGTTATTGGTGGAACCAAGAGATATGCTCAGGTGGTTTACATCAGTGTGAGCTAATTAGTGGAGGGGGGGACCCTCTCTAGTAGGAAGGGTAACATATGGCTTTAAAAAGGGGATCAGACAAGTTCATGGAAGACAGGTCTAGTAATGGCTATTAGACATGACAAGCCAGGAGTCTTCCTGCAGAAAATTGGGGGAGCACAATTTGCGGCCCCTCCCCAAAATATCCTCCTCTAACCTCACAGCTGTTGGAGCTAGCCAGAGTTAAATGGACCTCTGCTTCTGACATCAGCATAAAGAGTGCCTTTAATGGCTTGCTGCTCTTTGTGTGGGTACCCTGCGCATCTTCACCCTCCTTGATTTGGGGTTCAGTCTGACGACTCTCTCGCTCTATTCAGTGCAAGATTCCCTATGCTGTGTTTCAGTACCAGCGCTCCATTTGATGCCAGTGAAGTGCAACCTTCAGTCTCCCATAAAGTGTTTTCATTGTCATTTTTGTGCTGCCTTGTTACAGCCGAATATTAAGGGCTCAGTGTTAGGTTGTGTATGAGCATCTAGACATGTAAGGGGGGGTTGGAATTATTCAGAAGGAAAATATGTCTTGTACAGTTTTCTCTCGTAGTCATGTATGATCACAATTTTTGCTACAGAATGCTGGAAAAGAAACAGTAAGAAGATTTACTTGTACATAGGTTTGTCAGCTCTGGGTTAGGAAATTCGTGGAGATTTGGAGGTGGCGCCTGGGGAGGACAGAGTTTAGGGAAGGGAATGTGATGCCATGGAGTCCACCCTCTAAGACAGCCATTTACTCCAAGGGGACTGATCTGTCGCCTGGAAATCAGCTGTAATTCCAGGAGACTGCCAGATCCCACCTGGAGACTGCCAACCCTGCAGTGTACAGGAAAAGTGGGTGGAAGTAACAGATGTAGATTCTGCTGGCATGCAAAACCAGAAACGAGAAAGGTTCTTTCCAGCCATCCCTTCTGCATTCTAAAGAGGCTCAACAGCAGGTAGTCATGTGCCTTTCTGAAAGTCACGGGGAAGACCTGAACTACTCATAAGGCACCAAAGCCATTCTTAATTTACTCATTTCTCAAGCAGGCTTGTAGTTCAGCAAAAACAGTCACGCTTAGGGAAGCCGGGGGGGGGGAGTCAGCTGTTTTCAATTCTTCATAGTGCAAGAAGTACAAAGGGTTTTCCTGAAACTATGTCATGTGAGTTCATAGCAACTGCCAACACAAATGCCATTCCACACACGCCCAAGGGTGGACTGGCCCTTTCAATTTCCCATTAGGTTGGTGCCTCAAAGGGCCTCTGGTAACCAAGCATAAACCAAGCCCCAGTGGCGAGACCTGGCCAGTGTAGTGTCAGTAAAAGCCTCCTGTCAGATTTTACCTCTAAATGCTACTGAACACACTCACAATAGAGCATGCTCTGTAGCAGCAACTGAGGCCCATTCCCTGCAGTTGCCCACAACTAGCTTCATATTTACCTACCTCACAAATTATTATTTAAGAGGCTTAGAGACTGTGTAATATGATATCCAGGCCAAATCAGGGGGGGACGGGACTTGTAGATGCGGAGAGTACAAGCTATCGTGAAAAATCTGTCATACTGCAAAGTAGCTGTAGAACTAGGAATAATTGAGTATTCAGTCTCTCCCACGGTAGATGTTATCATTACATGTCCATACTGCCTCCCAAAACATAGGGTGATTCTGCATCTAACATTCACTCCACATTTTCTCCACTGGGAGGAAAAAGTACAGCTCAAAACCACATTCACATACCGCGGGGCAACACTGTACTGACTGCAAAGTCACCCCTGAATGGCCATAAAATGGTCATAAATCTAGGCAGAAGGTACAATAAAATCTGTTGATCAAAGAAAGCAAAAGTGGCATGGAGTGTGGAGGCTACCATAAAAATCCGAGGAGCAAAGAAAATGAAAGCAGCATGCAATGAGAAGGGAATTTCTGTTCCAACATGGGTTTTGTAAAGCAATGGAGGGAAAAGCCAATGCAGAATCAGCCATAGTTAATACCGTGCCAAGTGAAGTGAATTCTGCCACTAGCCAAAGATACTGGGCATGTGTGCTGAGGCATTATGACCACATGATAGCTGTGCCTCCGTGCAGCAAAATGTGGCAATCTGAGCAACAAAAACAGCTACCCTGCTTGAGGCACTTGTTTGCACACTGAGTAATACAAAGTGCCTCAGCGAGGCAAAAAAAGGATGGGAGGCTTTCCAGCAGCAGTGTAGGAGAGGGCAGCAGTCATCATTAAATCAAATAATTAGCAATGATGGAATTACCGACTGGCCAGAAAAAGGCCTGCCTGACTGCCTCCTCTGCTTACCGTGCAGAAACAAGCAAATACATCTTCTCCCAGCATGGAGATACACATCATCATCTGCTAATGGCTGCAGATGACTCTTCTGTTAAAGGGAGGGGGAGAAGCCCCTCCCCTCCAAACCAGCAACCCCAGTCACTGACTGAGTCCCAGTCAAGCAGCTCCTGGCAGGATCACACTGCTCAGTTCACTCCTAGGCCATTTTAACACCCCCGTCCACCCCCATACGTGATGGAAACTGTGATCAAGACGTAACTGACTTATAATGACTCCATAGGGTTTTCAGGGCAAAAGATGAACAGAGGTGGTTTGCCATTGCTTGCTGCTGCATAGCATCAGGTTGCCAACCTCCAGGTGGTGGCTGGAGATCTCCTACTATTATAGCTGATCTGCAGGCAACAGAGATCAGTTCACCTGGGGAAAATGGCCACTTTGGAAGATGAACTCTATGGCATTACACCCCACTGAAGTCCTGCCCCTTCCCAAATCTCACCCTCCTCGGGCTCCACCTCCAAGAGCTGGCAACCTTAGCACAGCAGCCCTGGACTTTGTCGGTGGTCCTAACCAGCGTTGGCCATGCTTAACTCCCCAGATTTGTCAAGATTGGGCTAGCCTGGGCCATCCAGATCAGGACACCACCCCAATATAAGCCAATCAAATGCTGTGATGCTTGAACAAATATTGCACAACATGGATAAACCTGGCCAGTGCTATATTGCCGCTGCAGTCCATTTCCCCATGTGCTCTGTATTCTAATTCTAAACGTCACCCTATATAGTTACTTCCAAAAATATCAGCGTTGATAGCAATGATCAAAACTATGATAGCAAGCAACAGTGCAAGTTCTTAAAAGCTCAATCATATGAATGTAGCAAGTTCTGTTTATGTCAATGGAATGTACTTCTCAGTAATTGGTTCCGACTTAGTACAACACATCCAGCTGATCGGCTACATTCAGCTAGCAAATCACAATATGTGCATATGTAAATTTGGGTTGGTGTCTAGCAGAAAGAAGACCATGGATGACAAACTAGGAAGCAAGATTGCCAGGCACAATCTGGTAACTGACAAAAGATGGGGGAGGCAAGAACTTCCACTGGAGGGCAATCAGCATCTCTAGTGCAATGATGTCACTTCCAGTGTGACCCAGAAGTGACAGCATCATGCCAGGATGGATGTTCTAGAATTCAAAATTCACCCCAAACTGTTTTGACAAATTCTAGAGCATCGCCAGGAATGATGATGCCACTTCCAGGTTGCACCAGATGAAACATCATCACACCAAGGATGCCTTTCTCACCCACCCACCCCCACCATTTTGCCTGAACAGTTCCTCCTGTTACCCAGGTGAGCAGTGTCAGGCAATGGGAGCTGTGTCAGCCAACAGGAAGATCCCCAGCCCCCAGTGGAAAATTGGCAACACTACTAGGAAGCATGGAGGCAGCACATAGGTCAAAGGTTGCAAACCACCTTCCCTTTTATATACATTCCTCTGGTGATGACAAGTGCTTAGTATCATTTCACCATATCAATTCCCTTCTCATGCAGAGAATCAGTGTGGCCAGAACATGTGCAATCACAGTATAAAAAAATGTAAACCAAAAGCAGTTTCTCGTTGGTGGTCTATTTGCAGGAGTAGCTGCAGCTTCTCATAAACTGACCTGCCCAGTAAGCTAGCCATCTTACATCAAGTCAGAAGTCATTTAGACTTCTGGATGTTTTGTACAAAAGACATTATTACAGAGTTACAAAATTAAAATCCTTCACCAGTTAAATCCTTCACTACAGGACCTCTCATTTAATAATCTGTTCAAAATTGCACTATCCAGTTAAGCATTTACACACTTTAAGAATGAACAGAATCAAATTTTGTTTAATGTGAAAAGTCAATTCTTCAAATCTGAGCACAGAAACACTTATGTGCTTGTTATATACTTTTCTTACAAGGACAGTACTTTGCTATAAGAATAGTACAGTGAAAAGAGATGTAAAATTTCCAGAAGCAAAGCTTACCTTCCTGTCAAAACTAAACTTCTTTTATGGATTTAACAATGTTAAATGCATAATTTATAACTTAATTACCATAGAAAATTGTACTATTCTTATATTTATGGAATTTAAAAGTATAAATATTGGGCAGAGGTTCCAAAATTACATCAGAAGGTTCCTTTGTTTGTTTCAACTTTTATTTCGCCCTCCCTGCGAACAAGCTCAGGGCGGATAACAACAACAATATAAAATAATATAAACACAATAATTCAGTAATTAAAACATTTAAAACAGTATGAATTAAAACAGGTAGTGTTATCAATTAAAGTGCAATAGTCTCAGAAGCTGGAGCCACTGGGCCACTAAAAATCTGGGCCACATAGAGATGGAGAGCTTCAGCAAGCAAGGCCAACTTTATTGGATGCCCACCACCTCATCCAAAGGACTGGTGGGACACCTCCATTTTACAGGCCCTGTAGAATTGTAGAAGGTCCCACAGGGCCCTGATCTCAAGTGGGAGCATGTTCCACCAAGCTGGGGCGAGGGCAGAGAACACTCTGGCTTTAGTCAAGGCTAAGTGAACAACTCTTGGGCCAAGGACAACCAGCAGATCTTGGTTGGCTGAGCACAAGGCTCTCCAGGGCACATTTGGGAGAGGTGGTCCCTCAGATACATCAGTCCCAGGCTGCACAGGGCTTTGAAGGCCAGTACCAACACCTTGAAATGGATCTGGTACTCAATTGGTAGCCAGTGCAATTGGTGTAGCACTGGCTGAATGCATGCCCGCATAGACGATGCAGTCAACAGGCATGCCACCATATTTTGTACTAGCAGGAGTTTCCAGATCAGCCCCAAGGACAAGCCCACATAAAGTGAGTTACAGTAATCAAGCCTGGAAGTGACCATTGCATGGGTCACTGTAGCCCTGGGGGAAGAAGTAGGGTACCAGTTGCCTGATCTGCCGAAAATGATAAAAGGCCAACCTGGCAACTGTGAGTTATAAGATCGTAGTCAACCATGTTGAACGCTGCCATTACCATCCCTATGCCTACTCTAGGCTGCAACTCCCTTCCTTCATCATGTTTTCTCTTTTTGCTAGGTTGAGCACCATTTCCCTTGCATGAGAAGACCAAGGCAAAGTAGCAATTGAGCAGTTCTGCCCTCTCTTCATCACTTGTTAAAATTCTACTTTCCTCTCCCTGCAATGGGCCTATCACTTTCTTGTTCTTTTTCTTGCTCCAATCATAACCAAAGAACCATTTTTTGTTATGTTTGGCATCTCTTGCTAGCCTAAGCTTTAGCTTTTCTATTATATCCATCCTTTCTATTATATCCATCCTTGCCATTTCCTAAATGTGTCTTTTTTCAATTCCCAGATCTTTAGAAAGCTGTTTATGGAGACACCCTGGCTTCTTTAGGTTCCTCCCATTTTTCCTTCTCATTGGAATTGTCTGTGATTGTGCCGTCAACATCATGCTTTTAAGAAACTCTCACCCCTCTTGAACTCCCTCCTCCTTGAGTATTTGTCAGCATGGGATTCAACCCAGCAAAACGTTGAGTTTATTAAAATTAGGGTTTCTAAATTCCAAACTATATGCCTGATTAAATACAGTTTTTCCCTTCCTCCAGATCTTAAATTCCAAAATTACATGGTCACTACTACTTAGGGTGCCTATTACTTTCACCTCATCAACCAGTTCTTTCCTGTTTGTGAGAATTACGTCCAAGACAGTAGACCCCCTTGTTTCCTTCTCTACCTTCTGGAAAATGAAATCAGCAAGACAAGTCAGGAATTTATTAGACCTTTCATTTTCAGCAGTTTGCCTTCCAACAGATATCAAGGTAACTGAAATCTCCCATGAGCACTATGCCCCATCTCTTGAACATTTTGTAATCTGGTCTAGGAGTGCATCATCCAAGTCCTCTGCCTGGCTTGGTGGTCTATAACAGACCTCCACCCCCACCATAGTATCACTGGTCAGGACCAGCTATCAGGAGCATGTGACCCCAATACTACAGCAACTACACTGGCTACCAATCCACTCCCAAGCCCAATTCAAGGTGTTGGTTTTGACATTCAAAGCACTACATGGCTTTGGATTCTGGTATCTGAAAGACCATCTTCTTCCATATGTTCATGCCCAGCAATTGAGATCACAGGAAGAAGCCCTCCTGAATGTCCCATCAATCAAAGAATTTCATCTGTTGAGTCCATAAGAGAGGGCCTTTCCAGTGGTAGCCTCATGATTATGGAACAAACTCCCCAGGGAGGTGTGCTTGACCCAGGCCCATAGCTATCAAGGGGCCCACAGGGCCCACCCACCCCTGTGGTTTATGCAGGCCCCTCCCCCAATCCTCAGCTTCCCCTCCCTCCTGCTGGCCCCCTCACCCCCTTGTCAGCTAGGCTGGCATAGTTTGGAATGTGTGGGTTATTCCTTGTCTCCCTCCTCTCTTCCCCCTCTCCATCTTTGCTGTATACTGTTATCTGTCTAGTGTCCTTGAAGCCGGGCTCTGCCTGCTCCTAGTTTCCCGCTGAGAATGTAACTGTTGCCTTTTTCCCCATGTCTCCAGGTGCCAGCCTATTGGCTTCAATGTATCAGGGGGTCATGTATGAAGGGGGTATATCTGGGGCTTCTATGTTTTATCCTGCCATTCCTGGCACAAGAGTTCATGGTGTCCTAAGTACTAGCTCTCAATAAACTGAAAATTCTGAAGAAATGTTGTTGAGTGGCTTGACGGGGAAGCCTGACACTCCTGAATGATCATCTTGTCGGCACTCTGCTGGCTGACTCAGGAGAGGAGCAGCAGGACTTGGAGGGGAAAACAGAAAGAGGAGCGGAGCCAGTTCCTGCCCCAACCGACCTCAGGCTCAGCATTGACTGCCTTATTTGGAATAGTGGGACGGGCTCTAAGCAAAGAGCCCACCAAATACAAGTTTAAGCCAGCCACCCCGCCACTCTTCCAAATCCAGGCAAACTGCAGTAGCAGCAGGGCATGAGGATCTGAGCCTTCTGCTTGTCCTCCTGCACAGCCCTGGTCCATAGCTCCTCCTTCTCCTTCTCTTCCTCTGCTGGACAATCAGACCCCGGCAGCTCTGGCTTCAGCAATTCAGCAGCTCAGCAGTCTTGGAGGAAGTCTCCTCTGCTAAGCCTGGTCATCTTCCGTGTTATGCCTTCATTTTTGTGCTGCTGCATTTCCAGCATCCATTCCTCCCCCAGGCCCCAGGGTGGAATGACAGCCCCGGGGGTATCAGGAGTGTCCTGGGACTGGAATGACAGGCCCCAGACTTGAATGACAGTCCCTAGGGGTAGCAGATGTGTTCTGGGAGTGGAATGACAGGCCCTATGGTGGAATGACAGCCCCTTGGAGTAGGAGGAGTGTCCTGGGACTGGAATGACAGGCCCCAGTGTGGAATGACAGCCCCTGGAGGTAGTAGGAGTGGTCTGGGGGTGGAATGATAGGCCCCAGTGTGGAATGACAGCCCCTGGGAGTAGCAGGAGTTTTCTGGGAGTGGAATGCCAGGCCTATCATTACAGTTCCAGGACACACCTCTTACCCCCCCTGGGCTGTCATTCCACTCTGGGCTGTCATTCCACTCCCAGGACACATCTCCTACCCTCCTGGGCTATCATTCCACTCTGGGGCCTGTCATTCTAGTCCCAGAGCAGTGTATTTGGGATAAGAGACCTTAATGAAAAATCCATTCCGCATTTTCTTTGCAACTCTTCTTGAGCGGTAATGTATTTCAATGGAGCCCATGCAAGTCAATTGGCATTCCTTGCTCCCATTATTTCCAATGGGCCTTCAAGTCTCTCCCTGAAACATTTTTGTGCAATAAACTACTTGTATTTATTATTTAGTTATTATTTAGAAGTATGAGCATGGTATGGCAGTACCACACAGACATATAATGGCAGGCCCCCTGAGAAAAACATTGGCCCCTCAAGCAAAAAGTTGTTAGCTACGGGGCTGGCCTGACCCCCCTCACTTTCAGTCTTTAAGAAGCAGTTCAAGATGGTTTTATTTAGAACTACATGTGATTAATTTATTGGCATTCCTAAACTGTGATTTTAAATTTGTTTTTTTAATGCATTCTATTTTACTTATGTTATCTACATTGTAAGCCACCTTGAGTTCTGCAGGGTAGAAAAGTGGCTAATAAATGTTTTAAATAAATGAGCGAATAAAATAAATAGAATATGGAAAAAAATATGGAACCAGAAGCCTATAGTGTAGTGGGAGAAGGGGATCCTCCTTTCTTGTCCTTAATTTGTCTGAGTGTTGTGGCAGATGTATCCATTAACACATACACAACCTATAAATTTAAAAGTTCATGTCAAAGCTAATGACTCACAACTGGCCAAAGTGTAGGGAGGAAAGATTGAGTAAACTGGACAACATATTTCAAAACAACAACACCCCTGGAACACCCCTCTGTGTATGTTCTCTTCAACGTCATTATTATACTTTGATTTTTCTCCCTTCCGGTGATAAATCTGTCAAGGAAAAGTAGACTAGAGTACTTCTGATATAAGATAGGTAGCCACTAGAGACATGGCCTTCACTGTAATGGTTCCTCGGCTGTGAAATGCCTTCCCATAGCTATCTGTCTGATGCCCGGCCCGTGAAATCCGGGGCACACAGTTATAGAGTTCTAAACTTGGAAGAGACCTTATAGCTATAGCCAACTTGTCCAATTTACTCCCCAATGCAGGAGATTCAAGCGGAGAGCATACCCAACTGATGGCTGTCTAGTTTCCACCTGAAGGCCTCCACCAAAGGAGAGCTCACTTACCCCTAGGTATCTGGTTCCATTGTTAAAGCATTCTTACCATTACAAATTTTCCCCTAAAGTTCCACCAAAATCTACAGTGCTGTAACTAAAGCTTATTAGATGTAGTCTTCTCATCTGCCATTGCTGAGTCTTTGCCCCCTTTCATGTGACAAGCCTTAAAGTAGCTGATGGGCATAAATATGTCACCCCTTAGACTTCTCTTCTCCTGGCTAAACATATTAAGTTCCCTCAATCCTGTAGTGTAGTGGTTTGGTGTGCGGTTTGTTTGGTGTAGTGGTTAAGTGTGTGGACTCTAATCTGGGAGAACCAGGTTTGATTCCCCACTCCTCCACATGCACCTGCTGATATGACCTTGGGTCAGTTACAAGGTCTGGCACAGCTGTTCTTGAAAAAAGAGCAGTTTGTGTTAAAGTTCTCTCAGCCCCACCCACCTCACAGGGTGTCTGTTGTGGGGAGGGAAAGGGAAAGGAGTTTGCAAACCACTCTGAGACTCCTTCAGGTAGTGAAGGGCGGGGTATAAAACCAATCTTCTCCTCCTCCTCCTCTTAGGACTTGTTTCCAGACTCATACACACACCACAGCATCTTTGCCATCCTCCTCTGAACATGTTCCAATTTACCTACTTTTTAAAATTTGTCTAGGTTAATATATTTCTGTGAATCAAGGCTTTAGATTACTTTTCTCCCCCCTGCATATATACTTACTGTTACCAGTTGGATGCTGGATTATGTTGTAATCTCTCTATATAATAATTGTGTTTTGGTGGTGGCACTTTCCAGAACATTCCACATGCTCCCAAATCAGTTGACTCCCTCATCTGCCACAAGGTGTCCCTATCCACTGGCTGCATTGCCTTAGTCCCACCCACAGAAGTAGCATCCAGTGTCTTGGCCTCAGTGTGCTGGGAGGCGACAGATGGGCCGGATGCTCCAGTGGGCAGAGGGTGATGAGGCAGAGGCCGATCTTGGCAATGCTGCAGCAGTCATCATTGCCCGTGGCCGGCTGCAGGTAGCCGGGCGGGCTGCAAACAGACAGGGGCCGGCGCCATGGAGGAGAAGGCAGCCAAGGAGGGGGCTGAGGCTGAGATCCAGGAGCTGCATGGGCCCAAGTAGTGGTTCAGCAAACTTCACCACCTCCATGGCCCAACTCGACAAGGCTGCGTGGCAGAGGGCAGTGGAGGCAGCTGGGAGGCTGCCAGAGGTGGCCGGGTAGAGACGCAGTGGCGGGGCGTTCCACTGGCCCTTGGCCCCGGGGTTTGAGGAGAGGGGAGAAAGCAGAGTGCCGGGAGGAGCTGTGTGCAGGCAGACAGGTAGATGGATAGACACATCACATCTTTCTAGAGTCCATTGTATTGCTTTGCTGCTAGTTTTATATTTTTGTTAAGGTTTGGGGAATGCATTGTTCCAATCCATTGTATTATCATTGGTGCTAGAAAGGGCTGTCAAGTCACAGTTGATTTATGGCAACCTTTTAGGTAGGGGTCCCTGACATTGTGCCTGTGAGCAGATTGGGGCCCACCAACACCTTTTCTGGTGCCTGCCTGCCAAGTGGATCTGCACAAGGATCTTCATTGTGTTAATGGAAGTTAAGCTGTGGCAATCATTTTGTGGCTGGCTCCACCACCTGTGGCAGCCATTTTGTAGCACTCATTTTATTGCCGCATTCACCATCCCGTGCCAGAATTCCAAATTGGCCTGCAGTGTGAAATAGGTTGGGGAGCCCTGCCGTAGGGTTTTCAAGTCAAGAGATGTTCAGAAGTGGTTTGCTATCCCCTGCTGCCCATCCAAATACTAGCCAGGGCCATCCCTGCTTAGCTTCCAAGATCTGACAAGACCAGGCTAGCCTTAGCAACTTCAAAAGTCTTTTAGAAAGTGAGTCTGGATATAGATCTTTCAAATAAATAACTATTTGCAGCAGATACATTTTCACACATGCAGTACCAAAACCAGAGTGACATTTTGATTGACCCCAAGAGCTGAACTGCATGCCAGAAGAATATTATTCTTATCACTGAGTAGATTTCCAGTAGAATGGGTTTAGTGCCTCCACTGAAAGATTTGAGATAATTTGATATGAAAGTGCTCTTTGTCTGGTATTGGATTACTGATAGTTGTTTCACACAAGCAAAAGAAAAAAGCCAGTAAATTCACTGTGTGAACATGCATATGTGAACTGGGAATGAAATCTAAAACACAGTCTCATCTTTCCATTTTACCCAAATGCTGTCCACTTTGACACCTCCATCTAGTAACAACAATTTCCTCAAAGACAGGTGTTTATCTAGACTCCATCCTCTTCTGCAAACATATTTTGACACATTTAACAGAAAGATTTACATGAACAAGTAGAAAATGACAAAGAATTACAATTTCCAAGTAAAAATAAACCTCCCCAAATACTCCTAAAACTAAGCCAGTGTTTAGAATGGGCTTCCATTTTCCATTCTGCTTTGGGAACAAGAAAAGGTGCATTAGTGTTAGATATGCATACATTATAGTGGGGTTTTAATATCCACTTAAGAGATAAAAGAACTACATTTTCCATGTGTAATTCAACATGACCAGAAAGCTTTAGTACACATTCAAATCCCCACTGTTCCATAAAGCTTGCTGGGGCATCTCAGGCCAATCACTGTCTCTCAGCCTATCCTAGTTCAGGTTGTTGTGAGTATAAAACATGAAATGGAGAAGCATGTATGCTTCCCTGAATTCCTTGGAGGAAGGATGGGATACAAATGTATTAGATAGATAAGGTATATGGCAAGTTACTATCCCATATGTACAGCACAGGGTCTACTTTCATATGGTCAGCTCTACATCACTGGAATCCATGTGTGTACCAATTAGCTGCATAGGCTGGGCCAATTTTTCTAGGGAAAAAGCCATGTGATAGGCCCCATCTGTGCAGTTCCCCAGCACTACATAGAATTGGATACCATATTTATTCACTTTGTTTATTACAATATCAATACCCAGCCTTTTCTTTTTGGCTCACATACATTTATGTGAGTGAGACAGACAGAAGTGGTTCTCAAAGTAGGGTTTTGGTTTCAACAACTCGCGAACGAACGCATCCCATCAAGCTCTGATGGGTGCATCTTGGATTGGGGTGGCAGGGAGGGAGATTGGATGTATTCAACCTCCCCCTGAAGCCCTTGGAGGGGGCTTCTAGCCTGGAACGCTGGAGGAGCCACACTCAAAGCTGCGGCTTGGGGTTTGAGGCTTTTCTTAGCTCCCTATGGTCCAGCCTCCCCGAAGCCAGCAATGGCGACCAGAGACGTTACCAGACCAGAGTGTGCAAGGACCTAATTTAAAGTGACTTTCCCTGTTATGAAGACATCAGCAATAAAACATGAGTGAAGAAATCTTCGAAAAG
Organism: Gekko gecko; assembly: GCA_029375565.1. Taxonomy (NCBI): domain Eukaryota; kingdom Metazoa; phylum Chordata; class Lepidosauria; order Squamata; family Gekkonidae; genus Gekko; species Gekko gecko. Next base: position 64,498,631 of record JAPDNY010000004.1, on the reverse strand, counting down.
AAAGACAAATGGAAAGCAGGAGTGGGAATCGACAGTGAGATAGCAAAGCTACACAGGCAGAAGGGGGGGAGAAACCTCTCAGAGGGAGAGGAGGAACCCTACCCTAGAAATCAGTGTTAAACTATCAAAAAGAGAAGCTAAGCCAAAACTCTACTGTTAGAAACCCACCCAATTGATTCTGAATGCAGTGGGCCTTACTATACAGTGCATAGAAGAACCTTAGAACCTTAACATAAATAATGACACAGTGAGGGGGTAAAATGGTGACCAGAGTAAAAGGAACAACAGGAACTGACAGCACATCATCACCGGGTACAAGATCAGGAGCTACTTCTGATATTGCTGACACGATTTCTGAAGCCCTGCACCCCCTGCTGGATCAGCTGATGAATCTCAACAAGAAATTTGATGATTTGCAACAAGAACTGAAAGAGACTAAAGTAAGATCAGAGAAGAATGCCAAAAAGCTAAAAAAGGTTGAATGTAAGTCCAAAGAAATGGGCCAAAGGATGGATTTAGCAGATAAAGAAACATCTTCCAGAAAACAACAACTACCGCAACTACAAATGGAAAGATCTCTATATGTCTTAAGATTTCAAGTGGTCCCAGAAAAACAAGGTGAAAATTTAAGAGAGATTTCAAGTGAAGCACTGGCCCCCCTGATTAACAGCAAACCTGAAATATTGCAAGCGGATATGGACATGATTTACAGAACATATTCAGAGTTTATGAAGAAAAATAATCTTCTAGGGGAAATATTTGTCAAATTTGCAAGAAGATCAACAAGAGATTTGATACTCAAAGCAACAACTGGGACAGTATTAAAAATCCTTGAGGAAGACATAAAACTGTTGAAAGATGTTCCATTTGAAATACGGAAGAAGAGGAAGCAATATAGAAACATCACAACATTTCTTCAAGGAAGCAACATTCAATATCGTTGGATTTTACCAGAAGGGCTGATTTTTAACTATAGTGGCAAAAAGGAAAAAATTGAAAGCAGGGAAGAAAGTAGGGGAAGAAAAGACTACAGAAGAAAAAAGCGAACAACAGGAGATATCTAGCGATAGTTCCTCCTCTACCTGACTCTGACCTTGATTCTGATCTGGGAGTGGCAGCCCCCAAAACATTCAAGATAAAAATCCCCTGGCAAAAGAAGAAAAAACGCAAAGAGAAGAAGATGTCTAAATGAAGACCTAAGATTACTTTTCTATGCTAAAATCTATAGACCATATATTATTGCTCATATGCGTTATTATAAGTAATTAATTTTTGTTCTTTCTATTTGAATACTTTATATTCGGAAGGTAAATGTTATATCATAAACATAAAAATACAGGGAAATAGCTTAAGCACAAGGTAGGTTATTATTGAACCTTGATATTCTGAATTTGTAGTGAATAGGTTGTAGATTATAGTATAAAAGCAATTAAAGTTTTTTTAAAAAAAGAAAAAAAGAAGTGGTTCTCAAAGTAGTAGTTTTCAGCTTTCTCTTCTGAAAATAAAATTTCTGGAGTTTAGGAAACAGCAATATTGATACTATGGAATAACTGTTTATTAAGAACCAATTAACACATGTATTTCTTGTATGGTCAACATGTAGGCAACTAGAGATTCTAGCAACAGGTTTTAGTTAGGGCTTCTGAGTAACATCATGTTGCCTTTCGGGCCAGTTGGGGGCAGGATTTCCCCCCACCAGCCAGTTGGCTGGCAGCAGGGAAGCACCTCCCAAAAGCGGCTGAGGGTCTGGCAACCCTCCCTTAGTGGCACACAGGATATGTTCCCGCGAAGGGGAACGTCTGCTGAAGATGGGGGTGTATGAAGTGTGGGGGTCCCAACCTTATTTTGGGTGCAGAGGGCACTTCCCCATTCAAATCTCCATTGAAATACAGGCCTTGGGGAAGCCCTGTGAATAGACGCTCGTGGCATCAGAACCGGTGTTTGGACCAGGCATCACTGCATGTCACCTTGCAGGGCACAGTCTCCAGAGTGTGGGGATGTGTCATTTGGGGTGGTCCAAATATTTTTTTGGGTGCAGCCTGGCCCCAGTGTCTGCATCTGTGTTTGTCCTGGGGGCACTGCACTTTGGAGCAACTGGCACCGGAACCGCGCTTTGGACCAGCACACAGGATATGTTCCCGCGAAGGGGAGGGTCTGCTGAAGACGGGGGTGAATGAAGTGTGGGGGTCCCAACCTTATTTTGGGTGCAGGGGGCACTTCCTTATTGAAATCTCCTTTGAAATACAGGCCTTGGGGAAGCCCTGCAAATAGAAGCTCGTGGCATCAGAACCGGTGTTTGGACTGGGCATCACAGCACGTCACCTTGCAGGGCACAGTGTCCAGAGCGTGGGGATGTGTCCTTTGGGGTGGTCCAAATATTTGTTGGGTGCAGCCTGGCCCCAGTGTCTGCATCTGTGTTTGTCCTGGGGGCACTGCACTTTGGAGCAACTGGCACTGGAACCATGTTTTGGACCAGCATACAGGATATGTTCCCACAAAGGGGAGCATCTGCTGAAGACAGGGGTGTATGAAGTGTTGGGGTTCCAACCTTATTTTGGGTGCAGAGGGAACTTCCTTATTGAAATCTCCTTTGAAATACAGGCCTTGGGGAAGCCCTGCAAATAGAAGCTCGTGGCATCAGAACTGGTGTTTGGACCGGGCATCACTGCATGTCACCTTGCAGGGCACAGTCTCTAGAGCATGGGGATGTGTCATTTGAGGTGGTCCAAATATTTTTTGGGGGTGCAGCCTGGCCCCAGTGTCTGCCTGTGTTTTTGTCCTGACTGCACTCTGGAGCAGCTGGCACCAGAACCGTGCTTTGGGCCAGCACACAGAATATGTCCCCTCGAAGGGGAGATTCCTGTGAACATGAGGGTATAGGATATGTGGTGGTCCAGATGTTATTTGGGGGTTCAAAGCTTTCCAACTCTGCTTAGTGTTTCTGAATGACTACATGAATAAGTAACGTATAAGGAATGAATAAGGAAGTGCGAATAAGGAACCAACTTCAGCCTCCTGTTTTTGGCAGGCAATCTCCTGACAAAGAGCCCTCCCACCCACTCTTGCCACTTGGGCTGATGGCAGAAGCAGCAGGGGGCAGAAATGACATGTCAGTGTCACATCTGGGCAAAATCACAGGTGAGTCTATAAACTCTATGGTAATGCCATAGAGCGGGGGTCCCCAACCTTTTCAAGCCTGCAGGCACTTTTAGAATTCTGACACACAAAATGGCTGCTGCCAGAGGTCACAGCAGTGAAGATCCTTGTTGCCACAGCAACATTTTTAATCACAGCCAATCAAACTCCAGTGACCAACCAGAACCCTTGCTGATCAAAAGCTTCATCTGGCCCTACTCACTTTCTAAAAGCATTTGGCAGGCACCAGGAAAAGTGCTGGCAGGCACCATGGCACCCATGGGCACCATGTTGAGGATCCCTACCATAGAGTTTCTAGAGCTGACATCACACCTAGGTTTTTGCCTGGATGTGGTCAACATGTAGCCCAACATCATTTCTGCCCATGCCTCACCCACAAAGCTTCCAGGGACGCTGGGCCATCACCTGGTATCCCCAGGTAAAGTACATGCTTTGCTCCCAGAAGGCCCGAGAATCCAAACCTATCACCTCCAGTTAAAAACCTGGGATCACTGCCAATCAAAGTGGACAATACTGAGTTAAGTGGACCAATGGTATAACTTAATAGAAGGCATTTTAATATGACCACCTGTTTTCACTGGAGCAATGTCAATGCTAGGAATTTATTTGATAGCTTTTTTTGTCTTCATTCAGGTGCAAATGATACACAGACATCAGGTAGCTTGGAGATATGTCTCAAGACAATACATTCCTCATTCCTACTGTGTTTACTCAGTGAAGAGTGTAGTTTGGTAATCCAAGTTCTCTCCAGTCAACAGGTATAAGCTCTCCCAGTGTGGTCAATGATCTCATATTTATACACAGGACCCATTCAAGTTTGAAACAGCAAGCAAAACTCAAGGCTTTGCCCTCCTTTTACTGGTGCCGAAACCACCCTCAGCCCCTGCCCCTCCCCCTTTACCACAGCAGGAAGACACATTAAAGCCACAACGCAGGGGAAGTCACATCACATCACCTTTGAAATTGCTCTTAGCTGTGCTAAGTACTCCTAAATGGTTTCCTCCTGCAGGATCCACATCAGGTCCTCCCCTTGTGTGCTGGATTGAAAGCAGAGCGCGTCACCACCAGCAATAAAAGCCACTTCCTCAACACAGAACAACCTTCGCTGGTGACTGATGTGCCTCTTGCAGCTAGACTTACTGAAGCACTTTCATGGGAGAGAAACTGAACAGGCAATTAAGACAGAAGAGTGGAGGGAGAAGGAGAAGTTAGGGTCAGAAGTATTAGGGAAGTAGGAAAAAGTAGGAGAAGAAACTGAGAAGGCTGATCACATCTATCTCACTTCCTATTATAGCACATACCAACAATGATTCTCTAGCACAGAAGAAGATAACAAAGACCTGCATCTTACTTGAGAAATATTGACTGTGTTCCTATAGCCTTTTCTCTGTATACCAAGGTTAAGTCTTTGAGGAACAAACGCCTGCTAAGTACTGTGTATGGACTTTTTTTGTTTTGGTTGAGAAACGGAACTACATTCCAATTTGTAAAGCACTGCTTAAACTCCCAATCTAACACCAAATATCTGACACCCATATTCATACTAGCTTTTCTCCATAGCCTGTTACTTACCTAGGAAGCTGCTGGTGTGAACTGAGTCAAGCAAACACACCAGTTCTGATCAGTGACCCACTAAACTGGTCATGGGGGGGTGGTCTGTGAACAGGTGATAAGGTACCAGTGTAAGTCTCACTCCGAAAATTTTAAAGCAGTTTATAGAGAATCAAAATAGGATAAAAATCAGAAATAAGAGTTATTAAAGAGGAATCCAGCAACACATCAAAGCAGGGGAATGAGCTATCTGCATGAGAGATTTATTCCAAGCATCGAGGAGATTGAGCAAATTATCATCTCAAGTAGAAGGCAGGGAATGTAAGGTCTGGATGGAGAGATATGGAGAGAAATAGAGAGGGTCCTACGGTTGATAGCTACTGTGGGATTCTATGAGAGTCCAATACTGATGGGGAAGTCCAGACACAGGGCAATAAAGGGTAGTGGTTAGAATCTGGGAGACCCAGGATCGAATCTCCACTGTGTCATAAATGCTTGCCAGGTGACCTTGGTCCAGTTACACACTCCCAGCCTAGCTGTTATGTCCTGAAGCTGAATCCATCCTATTCTTTTACATGTTAAGCTTCAGGCATAGAGAGGACTGTAATCTGTTGCATTACTATTGGCTGGTTTCTGTGAAACCCGTGTAAATAACCAATCACAATGTAAATATGTATCTTGGAGGGAACAGGCCTCATTGGTTCTTATCTTGAGTTTATGATTGGATGTTAACTTATTTACAGGTCTGGCTTTGACATCCCGGACGATTTAAAAAGGGAGCTGCGCTCCACTATGTTGTTGTTTGTTCCTGAGTGAAGTTTGCTGTTATATTAAAGCTGAATCACTTTGCTGAAATCAAATCATGTTAAGTTGCCTACTTAACACTAGCATTCCTCACATGGGTGTTGTGAGGATAAAATATAGGAGAAGAGAATAATGTAAGCCACTTTGAGTTCCCATTGGGAAGAAAGGTGGGGTATAAATAAATGTAAATTAATTAAATAAATAACGCAGGGCTACATGCCGTTTGCCAAATAGGAGCTTAAGAAAATCATGAAACTGCCAGGCAACATGACTGAATAAGGTAAGGTATTACTTCTTCACTATAATCTCTGACTTTCGTCTTCTGCTGGCTAGAGCCTTTGTTCTGTTTGAAAACATGGTCTCAGGACCAAAGTGCAGGTGATGGAGGCAAAATAAACTTTCCCTTTAAATGGATTTGGACACCATTTCTTTGTCCTCTCACAGTGTGTATGAAATATATTTTGTGGTCCAACCTGAGTATTAAGGCAATACACAAATGTAAATATGCAAACGGTGGACTAAACTGAAAAGCCATCAACAAAAGAGCAAAACCAATTCACATTTTTTAAAAAAGATTATGTAGCTACTTTATCTGTGAAGGCTGTAATAAAGGTGCTTTTTTGGCCTATAGAAAAGATCTCAAAACAGGTGCAGATGTTCAGAAAGAAAAAGTCTGAGGTTCCAACACAAAGCACCATTTAAGTAGTATGTTCCACTGAGCTCATTGGGACTTGCGTCTCAATAAAAATGCAGCCTATGACACTGTAGGCAGTGTTTCATGTAGCAGCATTTCTACACAGATGGCACTTCTTATACACAGTAGCAGGAAAGCTGTGTGTCATTTGGAAATCTCTCTCATACACCCCTGTATATACTTAGAATTCAGATGTTAGAAGCCACCGGCAATTTTTCACAACTCCCCTTAACACCGGTGCAGCAATTCTTATAAAATGTGGCTATTCTGACCACACTGCCTCCATTCTCAAGCAGCAAAGCCCTTATCTGTCAAAATCTAACTTTCGACACTGCTTTCCACTTTACTAATTTTAATTACTGTCTTGTTGAAATCAGACTGTATCTTAAAACTCAGGATCCTGAATCTTCTCTTTGGTTATCTAATAATTTTTTAAAAATTAAGATAGCCCACAGAGACTTTTATGCTTTCAGCAAGAAAACAACCCCCAACATGCTAGCTGTCTGTTTTCAGAGAGTATTCTTATGAGGGGGGGACCACTGACAAATATGATCCCCTCATCTGTGGTTGCTGATGTAATGTATTCTACCACTAATTCTGGTACATGTATGGACTCTATCATATAGGGATGGACAGATTACCCCATCACCAGTCTGACTGAAAGAGCTCAGACCAAGTGTCAGTCATATTTAAATAAGGATCCAGCTTGTGAAGAAGAAAATCTATTTTTCTCAAACATGAAACAGCTTTTTCTCCTAGGTGCTGCAACTAATTGCCTGAAAGAATGAGATGCTGCTTGGGATAGCAGACTGGCTCTAATTAACTGATAAGGACCAAGGTCATGGTAACAAGCAGGAGACCACTTCCAGGCACTTCCTCATGGCAAACCTATCCTGGGAAAAAAGGTAAAGAATCCCACACACACACACACAACATGACAGATTAATTGCTGTGGAAGGAAAAAAGGCTCGAGGAAGTGGGAACCTGTCCCATTTAGGACATACAATACAGATTTTAACCTGGGCCTCCTAGATATTAATTCAACAATTACTACATCACAGTGGTATCTGCAACTGCCCTGGAAATGTCAAACAACCCCTGTGGTGCGCATATATGCATGGTGGAGATTGCACATTGAGCAGAAATTGCATTTTAACTCAAAATAACTCATCCAAACTCCATACAGTAAAACATATTGTGAATCAAAAAGAACAAGAAAGCTGGAACAGATGGTCTTCAATGTAATAAACTTCAAGCATCACCAGAACAGATAACACCATGTGTAAAATAACTAAAGCATTTGAAAACCTATCGTTTCAGCTTGGCATTACTGAATTGATTGATATATACATGCACATGCCTACAGAAAGAGTTCCAGGTTCATATAATTCTGAGTTTGTCACATGCCCTCCCTGTCCTTGGGCAATATGTGTTTCTGTCTGCAGTGTTAAACTGGAGAAACTGCAGGGGCCCTCCACTCTATGGATTTTTCCAGAAGGTAGCAGCTGATGATAATTTATTAATCTTAAATTATGTGGGTTTTTAAAATCATCATTCAAAAATATCCAGGAAGTCTAAAGCTGCTACTGATTCAAATGATATGACTAAAAGCCATGACCAATTTTGTCTTTGTGTCCCTTCAATTTGCAGCTTTGTTTTGAAGGGAACAACATGAAGGTACCTTTGCCAAAATACACTGCCGATAATTCTTCCCCTTAATCTCATCCGTTGCTGCTCTTCTGATCCACTAACTGGGCCTCTTCCCTGCAAGCTGCCTAACCTTTTACAGTTTAATTTATTTCTCCAACCAACCTTTATTCTCTTTCCCCCTCCTCCATTTTCTCCACCTCCCTTTCTACTTTTCATCTTTTTTTTAAGAGTACAGAAAGGCTTTCCCATTTTGACTCTTTGATAAGCATAAAATTACATCCAGCTGAAAACGGAACATCAATGAGGAAACCATTAGAAAATCTGGTTTCAAGAGCTGCTCAGAACATGAGTGATGTTATGAAGAGGAAGAATAGGGCATGTCTGTGCTTAGCGAAAAACTGATCTAGAGATCACATGAATACTGCTCTCCTGCCTGCCTGGCAGCACCTACAACACACAGCAGGAGCTATTCTTTAAAAAAAGTATTGCACCTGAAGTTCAATTGTGACTTTCATGCACTTCAAGAAAGTGGATAGAAGTTAATGAAGCCTGTAATGCACATCACAGGCAAGGGAGAAATTAGCTCATCCCCCTTTTCTTCCCTTCACACCAGAACTTAGGAAGGCCAGGAAGAGACAGCAGTACAATACATTCTCTGTGACTTCAGGTTAGGAGACCCGGCTGAGTAACTGTAACACAGAGCTACAGAAAAAGGGAATACATCAGAAAAGATTAAAGCGGGGGGGACAACATCAAAGGTACTGAATTAAAAAAAAATCCAGTAAAAAGGCCAGTTTGTACAATTTTCTGCCTCATCTTCTCCCTATACAATGCTGGGAAATGACATCACACAATCCCACCATTGCTAGGCCCACCAGATTCCACATGAGGGCATAATGTATACATAGAGCCTACACAGACAAAAACTGCAGTGGTTTATTTATTTAGAATATTTTATGCCGCCTCTCTAGGAACCTGCCCAAGGCAGCTTACAAAGTAATAAAAACATTGAAATATACAAATTAAAATCCAGAGTTAAAACCCAACATAAAAACATCCTGTCCTACTATACAAATGTGTAGTGGTCTGGCAAGGTTCTATGCTTGACAAAATCAGTTCACTGACTGATCTGTCATTCAAAAAGACTCCCTCGGCACTGGCTGAGTTGCCTGAGTCCCACCCACAGAAGCAGCAGGAGCCAAAACTCACCTCAGAAGCCAATTTCACCTCAGGAGAGAGGATGGAGACTCCGGCCCTCTTGCTTCCCAGTGACTCTGGCCCTGCCACTTTGCACTGCTGCTGCTCCTGGCCCGGCCTTGGCCTGCACTGAGGCTGCTGCCTATGGCCCCTCCCAGAGCCCCGAAGACTCTCCAAAGTAAGTAAGCAGCCAAGCCATGAGCAGCCTGGCTGGGCCACTGGGGCCTTGAACGGGAGGGCTGGGAGAGCCAAGGCCTGCCTGGCTGGACCGCAGGGGCCTTGAATGGGGGTGGGTGGGAGAGCCAAGGCTTGCCTGGCTGTACCACAGGGGCCTTGGAACGGGGGGGGGGTGAGTGGGAGAGCCAAGGCCTGCCTGGCTGGACCGCAGGGGCCTTGAACGAGGGGGCTGGGAGAGCCAAGGCCTGCCTGGCTGGGCCACAGGGGCCTTGAACGAGGGTGGGTGGGACAGCCAAGGCCTGCCTGGCTGGGCCACAGGGGCCTTGAACAGAGGGGTGGGAGAGCCAAGGCCTGCCTGGCTGGGCCGCAGGGGCCTTGAATGGGGGGAGAGCCAAGGCCTGCCTTGCTGGGCCGCAGGGGCCTGGAACAGGGGGCTGGGAGAGCCAAGGCCTGCCTGGCTGGGCTGCAGGGGCCTTGAACGGGGGGTGGGAGAGCCAAGGCCTGCCTGGCTGGCCCGCAGGGGCCTTGAATGGGGGGGGGGCGAAGGCCTGCCTGGCTGGGCCGCAGGGGCCTTGAATGGGAGGCTGGGAGAGCCAAGGCCTGCCTGGCTGGGCCGCAGGGGCCTTGAACAGGGGGCTGGGAGAGCCAAGGCCTACCTGGCTGGGCCACAGGGGCCTTGAACGGGGGGCTGGGAGAGCCAAGGCCTGCCTGGCTGGGCCGCAGGGGCCTTGAATGGGGGCTGGGGAGAGCCAAGGCCTACCTGGCTGGCCCACAGGGGCCTTGAACGGGGGGGAGAGCCAAGGCCTGCCTGGCTGGGCCACAGGGGCCTTGAACAGAGGGGTAGGAGAGCCAAGGCCTGCTTGGCTGGGCCGCAGGGGCCTTGAATGGGGGGAGAGCCAAGGCCTGCCTGGCTGGGCCGCAGGGGCCTTGAACAGGGGCTGGGAGAGCCAAGGCCTACCTGGCTGGGCCACAGGGGCCTTGAACGGGGGGGGGGAGCCAAGGCCTGCCTGGCTGGGCCACAGGGGCCTTGAGCGGGGTGGGTGGAAGAGCCAAGACTTGCCTGGCTGGGCCACAGGGGCCTTAAATGGTGAGGTGGGAGAGCCAAGGCCTGCCTGACTGTGTGTGTGAGACTTTACTTCCATTTCTGTACCTTTCTATGCATTTGTTACGCATCACATCTTTCTAGAGCTCGTTGTATTGCTTCTACCACGGGCTTTACTGCTAGTAGATAATAAAAACAGTCCACTGACAGCTTAAAATAACAATGTCCAGACTCAAAGGCTCCTTACCACCTTGGCCTGCAGACTGCCAGCTCCTCTGTCCCCCTGTAGAGTTGCAGCTCCACCCCTGCCTGGAGATGACATAGGCCTATTATGCACGGGTGTTTTGCCTCACTTTCACCATGTAGGTCTGTTGGGTTTTCTTTTTTGTTCTGCATTATTTTTCCTCCCTTCAGTGCTCAGATCACTTTCTGTTCACTGTTTCCCCGGATTTTCTGAGACGGCTTTTGTGCCTGTTTGTCCCCTTGCTTCGCTTCCATGCCAAAGGTAAGTCAAAAGTATACAGATTCCCTTGGATTTCCCCCCACACCCTGTCCCTGCCCCTCGTAGCCATAGGCCACTCCCCAGCCAATATTTTAATTTTTTTTATGTGGCATAAGTCTAGCGATATGAGACCATCACTAGTCGCATGCCACTTATTAAAAAAAGATGATTCCTGGCTGGGCTGCCGTCTCTTGCTGCTTGGTTTGAACCAGCTGCACCTGCAGGGAGTCATCAGCTCCCCATACACACAGTGAGCCTGGCTGAGCTGCCCTCTTTGTTTCTGCGAGTGGTTTCTTGCTGTAGTGGTTTTCTTCAGTTTTGAATTTTGCTGTAATGAGAGTGTAAACAAAATACTTTTTTATATATTAGAATTTTAAATTATTATACTCAGATTTTCTTTGCCTTTAATGTGTCTAAGCAGCTTTGATTCCTGTGTTCCAGGAGAAAAGTAGCATACAAATGTGCTAAATAAAATAATAAAACATCTATTTTTAGATAAACCCATTAATTAAAAGCCTAGGTGAACAGAAAAGTTTTGGCCTGGTGCCTGAAAGAGAGCAATGTAGATGTCATGTGAGCCTCAAAGGGAAGGACATGCCATAAGGGAGGTACCACTAATGAAAAACCCTGTCTCTGGTTGGAGGAGGAGGAGGAGGAGGAGGAATAATAATAATAATAATAAGATGAAGAAGAAGACAGAGAAGATGATGAAAAAGAAGAAGACAAAGGAGGAGGAGGATTGGATTTATATCCTGCCCTTCACTTGAAGTCTCAGAGAGACTTCCAATCTCCTTCCATTCCTCTCCTTACAACAGACACCCTGTGAGGTTGGTGGGGCTGAAAGACTTCTGAGAGAACTGTTCTTGAGAGAACAGCTCTGAGAGAACTCTGACTGACCCAAGGTCACCCAGCTGGCTGCATGTGGAGGAGTCGGGAATCAAACCCAATTCTCCAGATTAGAGTCCACCACTCTTAAGAACATAAGAACATAAGAGAAGCCAATGTTGAATCAGGCCAATGGCCCATCTAGTCCAACAGTCTGTCACACAGCGGCCAAAATATACCAGGTGCCATCAGGAGGTCCAGCAGTGGGGCCAGGGCACCAGAAGCCTTCCCACTGCTGCCCCCTCCAGCACCAAGAATAGAGTGCATCACCTGCCCCAGACTTAACCACTATACAAAACTAGCCCTCTCTGGGGACAGAGAAGGACAGCAGGGCTTGTGGGACAGATCTTAACTGATGGGCTGGACAATATGGGAGGAGGCAGTCCTTGATTCTCCAGTTGTATATTGGATATCAATCACTGTTTGGATATATGTGTGTTGGATTTTATGGCAGGATAGAGGTATTTAATGGGCAAGGTAGGAGAGCAGTTTCTTACTTCTCTGTAAATTGAGAGAAGTTATCTAAATTTAACAAAAGCATAAATATGACACTGGGTCAAGATGGTTAAACGTTGCCAGAGCAGACTGGTCATGTAACTTACAGAGAAATTCCCCAGCGGGACCACTGCTTTAGAGGGCTACTGGTGGTGGCCAGGAGCAAGCACAGCCAATCCCCAGAAACTCTGCCAATGCTTCAGAAACTATTTGGCCCGGATCCTTCAACAACAATGACAACCAGTGTCACCTCATCAATTGCCTCTTCCCACACTGCCACCAATTTGTGGGAGGAAGCAATGGGAGAGTTAATGCTCATTGTTGGTGCCACCAAAGTCAATGCAACTCTTGCTGCCCTGGTTTGCAGTGCTGGAGGGGCCGCTCTACTTGGCTTGTTTCAGGGCCATTTTAACTTCCCAGTCCACTCCTGTATGTTGCCTACCAACAGTCCTTTTGAATGTCGTTTCTGGAAATGGCAGTGTACTTCTCCTTTTCCAAGAAGTTCATAATCTGGATTACAAGCCTCATAATTGTTATTAAACTGTCAGTGATGCTCTAGGCAATCATCTTTGAACAGGGTGTGGTAGTCAAGGGTAGCATTATTTGGATTATTCACATTTTTCTTCCATACCCTGGATACAGTAGAGGTAGGCAATCATTTTGGCCCAAGTACCCCAAAACCTGTAATATCTCCCTGTGATGCTGATGGGCTGACAAAGAAAAGGAGGGCTGTACTTGGCTAGACACGCTCAGAGCAAACTAGTAGAATCTATGCTTTGCATGCAAGAGATCCCAGGTTAAATCCCTGTCACTTCCAATGTAAAAATCTCAGGTAAAGAGACCCCTCTGTGCCTGAGGTTCCAGAGAGCCACTGCCGTCCGGAATAGATAGCATTGAGCTAAATGTGTAAGGCAGCTCCACATGTTTGAAAGGAAAGAAAGCAAAATACCTTAAGCAGTTTTATAGCTGAAAATAAACTTGGCAGCTACAGCTCCTGATAAAGTTGCATCCTTTAAAAATTCTGTATAAGTATTAATACAGGAATCCTGCACTTTTTTTTTTTTTAATATGGTGACCCTGCTTCTAAAGTCAACAGCAGGGAGCTTCTTAAACCAGTTTTGAAAGCTCCGGACATTCAAAGCCAGACATTCAAAGTTTTAAACCAGCTTCCAAACCCAATTTCAAATCCTATTTAAAAGCACACCATGTTGATAACAGTTGATGCCAGTATAATCCTGATTAAGGCAGTGGACAGAAACGGCATTCAAGAGTTGGGTGTGCAATTCTGCACCCTGCACCCTGCACCCAAGCACACTGCTTAAGGAATCAGGAACGTTATATGCACTCAGGATCAAAAAGAAGCAGAACAAAACCAACAAGATGTATCATTTAATAAGCAATTCTATATACAAAAAAGGAAGCATGCCACTAGAATATTATCATAAGGCTTAATGCTTCACCTACAAGTGCACTTCATCAAATCAAAGCAGCCTGTGAGAGTGACAGTTATTCCGAATAACTGAATTACAACAGTTTATTTCCTGCACTCTAGGGAAGAGATCTGTTTAGGAAAGAGATTGGTCTGGGAAAGAGGTCTGAATCCTTTCCATCTCTCCTATTCTGCAGCCATTTTGTGTATTGTGTGTAACGGTGATAAATAATTCTGTTAGTCTATCATTAATTTTATTACGATATTCAGTACTATAATTCTATCACCACTTTTGTTTGCTGTTCCACAATTTGTTTTTTACAAAATATGGTCACAACATATACATACACACAAGAGCAAGTATTTCTATCTTATTCTCATTTTTCAGGTTTTTGCCATCCAGCTGTCATCATAGATAGGTCGGTAATTCCCCTGCTAGTACAGTTTACCCAGAGACATAATAAAATTTCTAGATAAATTGGAAAAAATCCCAGAAGTGTTCTTTCTGGCTGCATGCGGTCTATTTAGATCAAAGCAGGGCTGTCAAGAGGAACTATGGGCCCAGGAGAAAGATTCCCCCGGACCTCCCTCACATAGTTAAAGAAACACAAAATTAAGAAGGAAAGCAAGAGAGAGAAAGGGGGTGTGCAAAATGAGACAAGTGAAATAAAACTATCTGAACTCAATGGAATTTCCTCCTTCATTACTTTCTCATCATGGCAAAATAGAGAAAAACTGGGGAAAGGTAGACAGGATCCCACCAATGCTTAACAGAGAAGAGAACAAAAAGTGTTTCTAGGCATTCAAGGTTCTTTAATTTTATACCCCCATTTAACTTGAAAACATAGCAAGTGCTTGCTTGCTTCAGGAAAGCATTTGCGGCTATTATTTCAATTCAAGCAAAGGGGTAAAGGGAGGAACTGTAGATTCCTAGAGAGATTTCTTGCTGTAATTGAAGCCCCAAGATTTAAGCCATTTGCCTGGGACTGCAGGTATCATGCTAGCTGTGAGCTGCTCCCTTGTACTAGCATGAGAACAAAATGAGCTACTTATCTTCTCAGCTCCCCAAACAACTTGATACCCAAGAATTTTGCACCTCTATCCCTCCCCCCAACAATTCAGCTGTCCTGAATCAATTATGAATATCTGAAATTTCTGTTTATCCAAATTGACAGTCTTCTTGCTATCTACATGAATATAAACTTGCACAACTAGAATTCATTTAAATTATCTAAACATTTCTGATGCAGCTCATAGGCTTGACAGCCACTTGGTAGGTGTGGGGCATCCCCTGCCCACAGCTCCTGTTTTTGCCTGCCGCTGGGTGGCAGAAGAATTTTTAAAATAAGCATCAGGAAGGTGGTGTGACATCACTTCCTGACAAAACCAAAAAGCCATGTCAGTCCTCTCTAGGAATTGTCAAAGACTCTATGATTTTATCACAGAGTTTCCAGTGATTCCCAGAAAGTTGTGATGTCAATTCGAGTTTCCCTGGAAGTGAAGCCATGCTGCCGCCAGTGGCTGTAAACCATGTCTTTTTCTTGCTCACAAGATTAAAATAGTATTATAATTCCTCAAACTCACCCAGCCTATATGTCAAAAGAGTGTAGGAATGCTATAATCATCTAACAAATGGTCATCCTTCAGCCTATAGGTAAAAGAAGTCACCATAACCATCTAATGGACAGTCATCCTTCAGCCTATATGTGAAAAGGTCATGGCACACTAACTTTGACAGGCAAACACAGAAGCTGAGAGGATAATAGAGCAAAACAGCATTTTGGCGTCTCATACAGACAAACCACAGCATTAGAAGATACTTGTGTCATATGCCTCTTGAAGCAAGTTAACCAGAATATCACACCGTAACAAAAATTACACACAGAGACATATTCCAGGACATGTATCTAAAATAGTGGTCATCAGCCCATAAATTAGTCAGAGAGCCCCATCTGCTGCATCTCAAGCCCAACAGTTTCCATTTTTGCTGCTTTTTGGAAGGACCTGCTACTGATGGATGTTACATATAAAGAACAGAGACTCAAAATAATTTCTATCGAGACTAGTTTCTTTTTAAAAAATGTTAGAAAGAGCAACTAGTGCCATGTGGGAGGAGAAGCAGTGGGGCATATGAAGGGAAGAGGGGAGATGCAGAGCACAGCAAATGCAGCGTGGTGTAAGAGGACGCAATCACTGCAACATTGTCCTTTCTAAGAAAACCTTTTTTCCACAGAACACTGTGTCCCGCTGGGTAGAGCTGCCAGCACTCGTGTACCCACTTGTTATTTTTTCCCCCTCTCAGCTGATTTTGAGGTTGTCAGAATGAAGCTGTCACTTTTGCCAGCAGGTGCTGTCAATACCACCTCCACTCTACAGCAGTTATTACATGAGATTAAGAAAACTAGCTTCCCTGGGCAGCCCAAACTGGCATGTAAAAAATAGGTTAGCCCTGGATTAACCAGATGAATGTGGGTGGTTTACTTGAAATGACAGTGCAGATTGTCACACTTTTTCTGTCATCAAAAACAGTGGTGCTGATGTTTTCCGCCAACTCTTGTGGAAAGTAGCGAGTACCCAGGTAAACAAAGTATTCTATGCAATATAATGAACTGGTCTCATTCTTAGTTAAACTGCTTTTCCATACTGCACAGGTTATGCTTGTTTTTCATATTCATGCAGGGGGGGAAAGTTCCTGAAGGTCACCTGCGTAATGATAAAGCTGAACAAGCCTTATGCCTGCATGTTTCCCCATTCCTTGCTACATGGATGTCAATTGCTGTCTTCTGATTTAGTGCAAATCACAATTTATCATCACACCTGAACCAACAAACCAGAATTTGTGGGGGGCTCCTGCCCAGCAGGGCTTCTGATTGGCTGTGCAGATTAAAATAAAGTTGTTTCAGCACAAGCTGCCACCACAGTGTTTCTCTTATTCTTTCTCTCCTGTTTCCCAGAGCATTTTTCAGAATTACTCCTCTTGTCACCTGCATTTGGACTGTGTGTGTGAGAGAGAGAGTGCGTGCATGCACGCACACCTGCCTCCCACAGCAGCCATTTTGTGGTTGTGCTCTCCACGTTGTGCCAGAGTTCCAAAGGGACCCACAAGCTCAAAAAGGCTGGGAACCTCTGCAATAGGGTTTTACACAGTGGCAGATTAACCATTAAGCAGACTAAGCATGTGCTTAGGGCACCAGGGCCAAAGGGGGTGCCACAAAGTTGGGAAAAGGGTGCAAAGAAAAAAAAAGAATGAAGATTTGTAAAAAAAGAAAGAAAGAAAGAATTGATAAAACTAGTGCAAATTGATCATGGTGCACCCTAGGGTTATCTTCTATTTTTTGTTGGTGAGGTGCAGTGTCATCAGCTATGTTTAAAAGTAAAATGCATGTGTTTAAAAGTAAAATGATGGAGCCAAATTCAGTTGTCATAACAGTCATTTCAATGACCCTCTCTGGGTCAGTGTGGAAAGGAGGGGGACACCAAGACTCGTCAGTGGTTAGTGCACCACTGAGCCTTAATCCGCCCCTGGTTTTACAGATTACAGAATCAGAGAATAATGTGAACAGCAAACTATCTAAGGCAAGATATACTATGAACAATACAGGACATTGAATTACAAGGTAAAGACAATGCAGTAAAAGCATGTTATATGCACAATATTAATTGCAGTAGACTACCATCCCAATAGCAGGTTCTGGGAATATGCAGTTACTCCCCCAAACATGCAAAGCTAGCAGGTGAAGATCCTGTTAGCATGCCAGCAACTGCCGAATACTATCTGGGCTGAGTTTGTTTTTCCTTCTGCCTCCAGGTACTTGGACTGGGTATGGCAAGAGTCACAAGCCAAAGGACTCTTCACTTGTGGCTCGCAGCCTGGGGCCTATGTTATACAGCCCAGTCAATCAGGACCCACTCAAGATAGGTTTATTTCTTTTGTTTAGATCTTGTGTTACATTTTGTAAATTTCTATAAATTGTTACAAGAGAAGAACAACACAAAAATGCCCTAATAAATTAATAGCCTTTTGGACTGCAGCCTAAATATTAATCAGTGATCCACAGTAAAAAAAAAAAAAAAAGTTTCTTAAAGTATTTCAGAATAATTTTGGATCACACAAAACAAATTTCCTTTCTACCCTAGCCACATTGCCATCTTCCACATTTATTCTTCCTCAAGAAGCCTTGAATCTTCTTCGTGGTCTCTGTGCATCACACCCATGGGATTCAGTACGCCTGCGCTGACCTGGTCGGTGTCTATACAAAGCTCACAACGGGATTTTCGCGCCCTCCGCCCCCAGGCATGCGCAGGAACCCCACCGCGCATGCCCAAGGGGCGGGGGCACGGACATCCCGCCAGTTCTCTTCTGACCGCCTCGCTGTTAGCAGCTTGCGTTGGTGTCTCTGAGAGCGATTTACCTCAGCGAAACTCACAACTTTCTCTTCAAATTTTTATTTTATTTTTTCTCTCCGATCTTTTCGATCGTAACTCAACTATTTCCCTACTCAATCCACACTTTTTTGGTGGATTTTTCAAGGTCTCCGGACCAATCTCCCCCCCCACCACCTCACCGCCCTTCATCCTGCCGGGTGGAAGGGCTCCTTTCCATTGTTTATGGAAAGTCGTAAGTGGGGCTGCTTTAAAAGGTGCTCTTCCTGCGGAAGCAAGCTAGCCTTGAGAGACGAGCACTCACTTTGTGTTTTTTGCCTGGGGGAGACTCACCGGCCTGACGCCTGTTCCATCTGTGCCCGTTTCTCCAACCAAACGAGAAAGAACAGGGCCGCTAGGTTGAAGGTCGCGTTGTGGGAGTCGGCACTCGCACCTCCAGCTCTCGAAATGGAGTCTGATCCTCCTACTGCGAGACCAGCCGTCTCGACATCGAAGTCGTCCGTATCGACACAGAGGGATCCCCCAACACCGAAGCCTCCCAAGGTAGTGAGATCTTCTTCAGATACCGGAGGGGCCCCTCTGAAGAAATCGAAATTGAAGGCGACTTCATCCATGTCAACACCGGTGAAGAAGCCTAAGAGGGATAAGGCGAAGGCTCGGGGCTCGAGCGAGGGAGACGCGCATAAATCTCACGGTGTGAGTGGCGTTGGATCTCCTAGGGGCTCTGCTAGTGCGGAAGCATCTCAGCAACCCCCGCGACTGTCCTATCTGACACCGGAACTGACGAAAATCATCGTGGAGCCTCCGATACAAATTCTGGACTCTCCACCACATCAGTCTGGACCCCCTGTGTCGGCAGCACCTCGGCGTCGTGATCCTCCCCAGTCGATGTCACCACCTCCTACCGACCTCGATCTGGGTTCGAATGTCCAGGCAATGGGGTCTCGATCCCCCTCGCCAACATCGTGGGCAAGTGATCAATCCGGTTGATCCCGACATCGCCCTCGGGACCGTTCCAGATCTCCATATCATCCTGACCACCGTGAGCAGGAATCCTATGGTCCATGCTACGATAGGTATCATGCAACCTATCCGTATCGACCTCCGAAGTTTCCCTTCGAAAACAAGCACGAGATGCCGTACTGGTTTTCTTTGGGCCCGTGGAACTTCCCTGGGTACCCAGATCCTTGGGAACCTTGTCGATACCGCTCGTGCTCGCCTCGCCACCAGCCCTCGGCGACAGTGTCAAAACCTCCACCGTCTCCTCCTTCTCATTCCGACCGTGCCACTGCTCCACCAATGCCGATGGCCGAGCCACCGCTACCGAGACCTCAAGAGTCGAGTTCCAACTCCGCCTCCTCTCGGGGTGACTCTGATGTCGATGACCCGGAGGACGTTCTTTCCAATGTCGAACCCCCCCCAAGCAATCCATCTCCGGGAGCAGCCCGATCTCTCCTTCGGAGGACATGTCCTCATACGGGGACTTAGTAAAGCGTATGGCACACTCTCTTGCCCTACCTATCGTCCAAACCCAACCATCCGCAGCTGACGAGGTGTATGATATCATCGAGATCGACGCCTCTACGCCGATAGCCTTACCGATGTCCAAACACCTTTTAAAAGCGGTTCAGTCCCCGTGGGCTAAACCATCGTCAGCACCAGTCTTCACCAAGCGTTTAGACCACATGTACCGGGCCCAAGAAGAGGGAACCTCGTTCCTCCATCTCCATCCTCGCCCGAATTCCTTGGTCGTTTCCACATCTTCCAAGACCAAAAGCTCTAACTCCACTCCGTCCGACAGAGAGAGTAAAAAGATCGATGCCTACGGCCCTAGGGTTTACTCTTCTGTGGCCTTGGGGATCAAATCCTCTAATTATTTGGCCTGTTTTGGGAGATACGAGTATGCTTTATGGCAGAGGATGTCAGCACTCCTCCCATCTCTGCCGGAGGACAAGCGTGCCGAGGCAAGATCCATCCAGAAGGAAGGCCTCCTTGTAGCCAAACAGCTCCTGAACACTGCAAAGCACTCATTAGACGCATCTCTCTCGTCCATCTGTAGAGCGGCTACGTGGTCCACGCCAACCACGTTCATCAAACACTACGCTCTGGACGTCTGTGCCCAGCAGAAGGGTGACTTGGGTCGTCTGGTCCTTTCGTCGACGGCTCCCTGAGTCTGACAACACCCACCTCCAGGTGAGCCACTGCTTTTTAATCTCCCATGGGTGTGATGCACAGAGACCACGAAGAAGATAAACAGGTTGCTTACCTGTAACTGATGATCTTCGAGTGGTCATCTGTGCATTCACACCGCCCGCCCATCCTTCCCCACTGCTGTCATCCTCAGCTGTTCTCACACATGGCTAGGCTTGATAGCGGTCAGAAGGAACTGGCGGGATGTCCGTGCCCCCGCCCCTTGGGCATGCGCGGTGGGGTTCCTGCGCATGCCTGGGGGCGGAGGGCGCGAAAATCCCGTTGTGAGCTTTGTATAGACACCGACCAGGTCAGCGCAGGCGCACTGAATCCCATGGGTGTGAATGCACAGATGACCACTCGAAGATCATCAGTTACAGGTAAGCAACCTGGGTTTTTTTACATCAATAAATGCACATTGATCTGAAATTGAAGTGCGAAACTATCAATCTTCCTTTAGATTGTGTGCAACATGATATCCAGGTGTTTGTGAGGCTATTCAAAACTTTTAAGTTATGAAGGATGGAGGGAAACAAAGTGTAGGTTGAAGAAGATTTAGACTGTGTAAGACGACTCAAAGAGCACATTATTCTGACTCTGGAGAAGAGGAGGTTGAGGGTGGACATGACTGCTTTAAGTATTTGAAGGGCTGTCAGAGGAGGGCAGGAGGCTGTTCCTGTTGGCAGCAGAGGATAGGACTCACAATAATGGATTTAAGGGTGAGAAGGTACTGGCTGGATATTAGGAAAAACTTCTTTACAGTAAGAGTTGTACCACAGTGGAATCAGCTGGCTAGGGAGGTGGTGAGCTCTCCCTCACTGGCAGTCTTTAAACAGCAGCTGGACAAACACTTGGCAGGGATGCTCTAGGCCAGGGTGTCAAACATGCGGCCCGGGGGGCAGATCAGGTCCCCATAGGGCTTCTATCAGGCCTGCACTGGAACTGGCAATTTCTTGCTTCCAGTTCTGTTGCTGCTGCTTCATCATAGCTTACTTCGCCAGACTCTCTCAATCGCTCAGCCATTTCATGTTTTCCCCTGGGTCCTAGACTCCAAACTCTGAGCATGAGATTTCTATGGTGAATGTCAATAAATCAAAAGAAGGTTTGCAGCTTACAGATACACACGTGAACAGCATACTCAAGATTGCAACAACACAGACATTTTGATGCATCAATTCAGAGCAAGAGGTGTCAGTTATTAGAAACTGTTAAATAAATAAAATATTGCAAAAATGCTAATGTTTTAAGCACATTTTTATCATGAGTAAAAAAATTGTTGTATTTGTGTCCTTCATAAAGTCTACATCTCCACCACCTGGCATTACATTTTATGACACACATGGCCTGGCCCAACAAGGCCTCATTTATGTCAGATCTGGCCCTCATAGCAAATGAGTTCAACACCCCTGCTCTAGGCCGATCCTGCATTGAGCAGGGGGTTGGACTAGATGGCCTGTACAGCCCCTTCCAACTCTGGGATTCTATCACTCATGATTGTGGGAAATACTGCAGAGCACAATCACTTATCCAGCACCACTGCATCTGCATGAATTCATCCATGACAGTTTTTTTTCAAGTTTTTCAAGATAAGATGTCTTCATCTGCCCCACCCCACTTCTATCAGGAAGCTGATGTAGACCAGCATTTCCGATCCTGTGGATCCTGACCTATAATTGGGTCACAAAATTAGCTTACTGATTTGTGCATGCTCTGGTTTTTTTAAGTGGACTACTATACAAAGTAAATATGGATCTGTGAGCCACCATGCTAAAAAGTTTGGGAACCACTGATGCAGAGTACTCTGGGGCACACAGTTTGCAAATAAAAACCACATTATGAATTGGACTCCAGTGTTTCTGCAGTATAGTCATAAAATGAGTGTTTAGAAACCAATACATAAATATGTTTAATTTTTTTAAAAAAGACTGGAGCACAGTTGGTCATATTCACTTGGATGAATTTTAGTTGTTGTAGCCCAGTTAAGTGGACTGGTTGCTTAAACAAGTCCACTCTAGTCAACTCCATCTCAGCTTGACTCTTGCCCATCCTGGTTCCTGATACAGCTTAACATGGAGGACAAGGGGCCATAAAATAGTTGATGCTTCCCTGAAAGAAAGGTTCATTCTGACTACCTTGAAAACAGTCACAAGACCTCATGAAGAAGTCCTTGGACCCACATAATCTTTACAACTATTGATCTGGCAGGATCCTTGAAAGGGTTACGGTTTTCAGTTCGAGACCTTCTTGGATGAGGCAGATTATCTAACACTCATTTCAGTTTAATTTCCTAGTAGGCCTTGAACTGATCCTGCTTTATTTTCCCTGGTGAAGGTCATCAGACAGGGAGGAGATCCTGCTGACACTTCTGAACATCAGCTTTCAGTACCATCAGTCATACTATGCTTCAGGACTGGCTGCCTCCGGTTGATACTGGTGACACCATGCTGTGGTGGTTGCAACCCAATCTGGCAGATAATTGGTTCCAGAAAGTGGAGGCATTTATGCTACAGAATCCCTATCTCCCATGGTTTTTAACATCTGCATGAAACTATTGAAAGAAGTAATCTGGAGATATGGAAGAGAGCATCATTAACAGTGTACAGAGATTATACTCAGTTCCATTTCTCGTCTTGAAGCTGATTCATGTGAAGCAACACAATTTCTGTACAGGTGCTTGAAAATAGTAATGACCTGGATAAAGACCAATAAATTAACGTTTCATCCATGTAAAATGGAAGTGCTGATGGTCAAGAACGTAACTAACCAAGCACTGACTTGCCCACAGAAAATGAGTGAAGGAACCCCTGTGTACAATATACTGAGCACCACAGAGGAAGGGACAGGATACAAATGAAACTTAAACAGCCCTGTCCTAGACAGGGTTGCACTCCCCAAGGAAAAGCAGGTTGACAGCTTGAGAATATTATTACATCCATGCCTGGACATGGAGGCTCAGATCTCATTTGGGGCCAGTACAACTTTTCACCATCTTCAACTGCCTTCCCTCTGCAGAAGAAAACTTTATTCTTTCTCTGATCACATCCAGATTAGATTACAGTACTGCAATGTGCTCCACACAAGGCTGCCTTTGAAAACCATTCAGAATCAAGGAGTGAAATACTGGACACTTAATCCCAATAGTTCTGAAATAATTTCACTGGAATCCAATTTGTTTCTGAAAACAATCCAGCATAGTGAGTTCCTCCCTTTGAAGCCCTAAACACTTTGGGAACAAGCTATCTGAAGGTCTGCTTGCCCACCCTCTCCAAAAAACTACGCACTGTCAAGATCTTCAGCACAGGATTTGCTCTTCTGATTAATTCCACTCCATATTAAGAAACAGTAGATGAAGTCTTATCCATATGAAGCCAGCTGGGTGACCTTGAGTCAGTCACAGTTCTCTCAGAACTGTTCTCTCAAGAGCAGTTCTTGAAAGATCTCTCTCAGCTCCACCTACCTCACAGGGTGTCTGTCGTGGGGAGAGAAGGGAAGGAGATTGTAAGCCACTCTGAGACTCCGAGTGAAGGGTGGAGTATAAACCCAGCTCTTCCTCCTCCTCCTCCTCCTTCTTCTTCCATGGATCCAGTTCATGGATCCCTCCCCCACATCTGTTCTTCTGGAGCTGAGAGCATAACTGCATATTACATACCCCCCAGTGATCATTGCCCAGGAAAACAAGAAAGTCTTCAGCTGGAACCTAAAACTCAAGAGCTGAGGGTCTAACTACACATTAAGTTTTCTCTGGGAATGTCCCCAGGACAGCTGCAGAAATATGTTCTGGAGTTCTGTGCTTCCAGGTGTGCACAGGCCCAACTCTTTTCCTAGACAACCCTCCAAATTATCTTTCTCACTTTCCAACTGACTTAGCTGCTGCTGCTTGCTTCTGCTGGTTTTATTGATTTTTATGGTGTGGGTTTTATATATTTAAATTGTAACTTTTGTTTGGCTTTGTATAGATTAATAAATCTGAGACATTAGAAACAAACTTGAATTCACACTAAAGCCACACAAAGAATAAGAACATTCTCCTTCATAATTATCCAATATAGAGAGAACCTGCTGACTGAAACTGCAATTCAGCTAAACTGAGAGTAAAAGATCAAGGGCCCTGCCCAGCCCCCGGTTCCCTCAACCCATACTTAGAAAGGACACAAGATGCTTAGTGGTGGTATCTTCAGTTCAGACCCTTGGTTTGCACACTACCAGAATATCATAACAGAGCCATTAATAGTTTAAAAAGGAAATAAGGCTCCAACTTCATGAGGTTAATCTCCCAGGTGTGTACTTGAGACCCTGAACTGGGTAGAAAGGTGACATAGAAATGTTTTAAATAACTATTGCATTCCAACGTAAGCTTTTGTAAGTCCCTTTATCACATGCAATGGAGTATAATTCCATCAGGTTGATTTATATACACAATAGAAAAGTGTGGGATGTTACAAATAATGGCCAGTTCAAAACAAGAGCCAATCGAATGAGTAATTGGTTGACTTAGAATTGGTGTGAGACCCTCCCAATGGTTGTTGAATAGGCAAAAAGTAAAACCAATGGGAAGGAAGAGGTATAGCTGAAGTAATCAACATCTGTAAGGGATGGGATATGTGAGAGATTAGCATCTATAGTGAGTTAGGAATATTCCTGTCTTAAACCCTGGGAGGGTACAGTCTTCAATTTATTAATTAATTCAAATTCAAAAAGTGGGCAAAAAGCTTTGGCTTAGCAGTTGAGGAATTTGTGCTACCAAGTTAGGGATGAGCAAACTTCTCTACAAATGCTCTATGAATAAGCCTCAATGCAAATACTCATTCCTCCAGGTTCTTAGGATGGGACCATTATTTAATTACCTGGACTAGATTTCTCCTGTGCCAACTCTACAGGGGACATTCAACAGTAGATAAGACACAAAATGTCAAGCTTCAGCCTGGAATGGCTTCCATTTTAACAGGCTGGGAAACACCATCTTGACATAGCTACTTCTCTACTTTTTTCTATTTTTGTTCCTCTTCTCAATATGGGTTAAAACCATAACTATCATAGTACAGTATTTTTGCTTGCAGCCTATCCTTTCTAATCAACACCTGACCACTTAGAAGGAATCATTTCCTTTTCTGGTTTCTGCTGCCTTGATCTCTTCTCTCTTTAGCAACAGCATATGTCTACCTCTAGGAAGTGCTATGTTTTACCAATAAAAACAGATTAACATTTACTACAGTCCTAAGCCTAGACAAAAGGGAATCTTAAATTTGTAGAGATCTGAGTAAATTAGCTTCTCTATCTAAGGTACTTACTGCAGAAATCAACCCTTAGGATGCTGTTGCTAAAGCAACTGTGCCATCCTAAGCAGGATTTATTCACTTCATTTATATCCCACCTTTCTCCCCCATAAGGAGCCAAAGTGGCTTATAACATTCTGCCCTCCTCTGTTTGATCCCCACAGAAACCCTGTGAGGTAGACTACGTTGAATGTGTGTGACTTGCCTACAGTCATCCAGCAAGCTTCTGTGCTGGATTGAGGATTTGAACCTGGGTCCAACAGTCTAGCCACTACACCACTCTGACTTCAGTGGACTTAGAATGGTTCCAATCTGGTTAAGATGGCACTGTCAGTGGTCTTAGGCAAGCCACTCCCTCTTATATTTAGCCTTCCTCCTCCCCACTCTGTTATTGTTCAGTCGCACAGTCGAGTCTGACTCTTCGTGATCCCATGGACCACATCACGCCAGGCCCTCCTGTCTTCCATCATCCTCCAGAGTTTGCTTAATTTCATGTTCATTGCATTGATAACACTGCCCTGTAGTGATCTACCTTGATAGGATTGCTGCAAGGATACGGAAACCACTCTACACATTCTTATTATAGCAGCAATAAATAATGAAGTGCTGCAGTTATCCAGTGTACTGAAAAATGAACTTTTCACCTTCTTGTCTAAGTGGGAAATCATGTTAAACTGACCCACTTAAATTCAGTTGAAGACTCAAAGCAGTCTTCATGTATTCAAAGAAGAAATTGAACATGTTTTAAATACAGCTAAAAAAGTCAGGTACTTTTATAAATGCAGAATAACTCTAGCTTCTCTTCTGTAATAGCAACACACAAGTTCCCAAATCAAGGAGAACACTCCCCCCCACCAAATAAAAGACTTTGAACAGGAGAAAGAAAGGGCAAATTATACTTTAATGTACCAGTAATCAATAAGCTTGTAGTGTGATGTCTTCTGTTAAGGTCTGATAGCAGATGAGCTGCATGAAAATATCATCCAGTGTCTCCCCCCTCCCCCGGATGTTTCAGAGAACTGGTGTATTAAGTGCTGTCTCATATGGAGTCATACTAATGGTGTACTTGCCTCAATTGTGCGATTGAACAACAACAACATGACAGAGCACATGGTCAGGTTAATGGATTTTCCACTACAGCAACAGAAGTGGGCAAGCCAAGTATAATTTAAACAACTGAAAGGACATGGAAGACCCAAACTTCCCACCAAAGGGGATGGTGAAATTCTAACATAGCTTTTGTTTGAATAAGACAGTGAATTTTTTTGAACATATGCAGATCGACACACAAGTCAAACCCCTACTTAGGCTTGATATTTTTAAAAATGAGAAAAGACACACCTTCTGCCATGTCACTCAAGTGAAGAACATATGGAATATTCTAGAAATATTTAATGTTTTCTTCACTGTGGTGTTTTTAAAATTCTACATACATAATTCATAACTGCTATTTTTAAATTTCAGTTTGGTGTCGTGGTTAAGAGAAGTGGACTCTAATCTGGGAGAACTGGGTTTGTTTCCCCACTCCTCCACATGCAGCCAGCTGGGTGACCTTGGGCCAGTCACGGTTCTCTCAGAGCTCTCTCAGCCCCACCTACCTCTCAGGGTGCCTGTTGTGGAAAGGGGAAAGGAAGGAGATTATAAACCACTCTGAGACTCCAAGTGAAGGGCAAGATATAAATCCAACTCTTCTTCTTATGGTATTTATTTTAATTATGGAGATATATTTAGATTTTTTTAAAAAATTCCACATAAGTCCCTGGCACTGGCCACATAAGAAACTGCAGTTAGCTTTCTGATACATAGCATATATCATCAATCTTTATTAACTGAGCAATATTCTGACCTGGATAAAATTGATGTTCTTCCTTTAGAATTTAATAATATTTGAATACAAAGAAAACCTGTGCAATGACAAATGGGGGGAGTGTTAGTGAGCCATCGTCAACTTAATGAAACTAAGCTTCAAACATTAAAGTATGAAGAAAAATGAGGATGAATAGATTCCCATCAGGAGGTGATTTTCTTTTTTTCAAGATGGGTCAGTGTTTGCTAGGTGTTGTTGTTAATATCCTAAAAGAATGTAATGCTGTCTACAACAGGAGACCAGCTCTAATTAACTGATAAAGTCCAAGGCCATGGCAACCAACTTCAGAACTGAAGACTTACCCCAGAAAAAAAGTTTCTTCTAAATATGATTGGATAATTGCCATAGAGGCATCATAGCTTAGAAGACTCTCCTCACCTAAGGTGATAACTCCAGGTATAGGATGATAGAGATTTGACTCATCTACTTGAAGCTGCTTCCAGAGTGAATAATATTTCCAGTCTTCCTCCACCCCTACACTTTCTCTTTCGGCTGTCTGAGTAGCAGAAAAACACTCCTGGAGGACTTCACAGCTAATTTTTATGCTTTCACTTTTCTAATCTGTTAAGAATAAATTTTCATGAATCTAGTTTTGTAGCGTAACAGTATGGATAACCGAATGGCCTTTTAAAGGAGAATACATCATTTCCTCCAGTTCATTAGTATACCAGTTCATAGTCTGCAATATTACTGCAAGATCAATGTATACAGAAATCCACACAAATATCAAAACTACTTTAGGCTTTTCTATCAGTACCATCAAGCTCACAGAAGGAAGAATCATCAAAGAAGGATATCTGGCATCAAAAGAATATAACTTGCATTTCCAAAATATACATGTTGTCTATAACTCAATGAGGTTGATCACCTGTATTAGCATATTTAATGTCATTACCTTGGAGCTCACAAGTTTCATGTTGTTACAAAACAGGATTAAACTGCAGACATAAAATACTAGCTGCTTAAGAAATTCTGATGACTGTCAGCCAGGAGTTATCTGAATTATCCAGAGGCAAGTAAATTAATCGAAATAGTATTTTCCCAACATCAGAACCAAAGGAAGATTCAGAAGATACAGAAAGTGATAATGTTTGTTGGGCTGAGCCAAATTTTCACTGATTCACACATTCACAGTGAAAGGGCTGTTTACACAGGGTGCAAATAGCTATTTGTAAACAAGGATGTCTTCACATAGAATATAAATGAAGTAAATAAAGAAATGTAGGCTAGGAAGTTCCCAAGTTTAGGAAGGGGGGTATGAAGGGCAGCAGAAGGTCTTCAGTAATCATGCAGAAAACGGGGTGGGGGGGTGTCATTGGAAACAAACAGCTGCAGACAAGGATTAGGCATGTGCACTATACTTAAACTGCCAGGGCACTATGTATGTGCCAGTTTAGCCCAGTTGGGCAGGGAAAGAGTCACAGAGGGAGAGGTACTGAGCACAGAAGAGCATTAATTCTGAGATCAGTTCCCAAACCAAACACAAAATCACTCCAGCTATAAACATGCGTTGACCCATTTGCCAACATACTCACAGAGGAAGAAGAAATTGGGCCTACTAGCATGCATCCTCAGAGCTCTCCCCCCACACTTGCCATCACTTTGCAATCACCCTAAACAGGCTGCCCCACCACCAACCCAAAGAATCAATGGGTAATGGTGAGAACTGGGCTGATTTGAAGAACTAAAGGAAAGATAGTTCCAGAGGGCCGCCATGTTGGTCTGCTGTAGAACAGCTACATTCGAGTCCAGGAGCACCTTGGAGGATAACAAGATTTTCAGGGTAGGAGCTTTGAAGAGTCAATGCGGACTCTGGCTCTGGAAAGCTCATACCCCCCAAAATCTTGTTGGTCTCTAAAGTGCTACTGGACTCAAATCTAAAGGAAAGATGACATTTTCCAGCTTTTCATGTGCACATCACTTACAGTTCATCCATATATTTGTCCCAGACAGAGCTTATATGATGGAGAATGCTGCTAATTGGGAGGGGAGCGTTACAGAAGGGTCACGATTGGTACAGCATGAACTCCCAAACTTTATAATACCAGTTCTACTGTGCCTCATTTTGTATGATCAGATTTAGATTTCAGAATTCCACTCTCTTTTGGCAAGAATATATAAAATCTATTTTTAATCTCCTTAAGCAAACATCACATAATATAAAGTATTACTTCAGGGCTGAGCCAAATTTTCACTGATTCACACATTCACAGCGAAAGGGCTGTTTACACAAGGTGCAAATCAGGGAGGATCACTAAAGATAATGAGACTGTCACTAAAGACAACCCTTTACCCACATGTTAAATTGGCACAGGGAGATGAGAGAATATTTTGATTGCTGCAGCAAACAAACTGCCGTGCTTCACACTAATCGGTTTGCAAAAGGGACAGATTGCCGAAGCAATTGTGCCACGCAGGCAAGGCATGAAGCATCAGTCCAGTTCCCTTACCAAAAAGGACCCCAAGATACTCTTCCAAAGGAAGATCTTTTCAGGGGCACAAAAACATGACCCAGCCCAATTTTGGTCAAGAACAAGAACATGTTTTCTTTCACAAGATGCTTCTGATAGTCTTTCAGTGAGCAGGGATAGGACAGAAAACATTTGTGCTACTTAGTACAACAATCTGTGGACTGTTATTTACTGGTTAAAAGTCCACACCAGAGCATTCAACTTGAGACCATCTTTTACAAATGTGCTTTAAAAAAAAAAACAGGACCCTTTGATGTACTAGCTTCAGCGTAAACTAAAAAGTTCAAAGCACACTTTTTTACAGTCAGTTTCTCTGGAACAATGGCATAGAATACAGGTGGCAGAGGCAGTTATGCATACAAAAGGAGAAGCTGTCTACAAAGGACACATCTTCAAAGAATACAGCTGGGGAAAGAAGGTTTAATAGTAGCACTGGCAACTGGGGGTATGCTGCTGTTTATTAACATTGTACTGGTGCATTTGGCCCACAGCTGGCATGTGTGACTTGAATCTGTATCTGGAATTCATTAATTTGCATTTGTCACACACACACACACACACACATGGTAAAATAAAGCCCAGCAATTTTGCTGGACTACCAAATAGTTGAGCCTAATTGTGGAGGACTCAAAAAATACATGATCTCTAGTCTCTTGCTAAAATAAATTGAAAATTCTGCTTGCCACATGTTCTTTCCACCCAGAAGTTAAAATCATAAGTTAAGTCTTCTCATGTCATGACCTCTTTTAGACTTTGCTGTACTTAATAGCTCATAGATAACTGCAATACACTAATACTTGGTTAGCACGCTGAGGCCAACATTCTATACCTCGCTGCTTAATACATATGCTATACTAGCAAAGATCACAGAGTTCGTAAATCTGTAAAGATAACTGGATAAGTGATCAAAAACATATTCAGCACATCCATGAATATCTATCTTTACAGTTTTCAAAACTTAACTTGACTTTCTATTTTGAACAGGAGATGTTTACTAAATCAAGTCCATGTTAAGTTGAAAACTAAAAGTCTGGAAATGTATGCCCAGACAGAAATTGACATCACTGATGTGAAAGCGGTGCATCTTCCCAGGACTGCTACCTGCCTAGTTTTGAGGGCTTTTAAAAAACAAAAGAAAACAAACAAACATTAAAACCAACGATAGCCATTCAAAAACATAACCATTGTTCACAAAGTTAACAATATTCTGTTAAATATATTTATTTTAATATATGCAAGCAATCTTGCCTACTGAGTGCCAGTGAGCATGAGATTTAACAAATAGCTAAGCCAATCCTGACCTGGATGGCCCAGGCTAGCCCAGTCTCGTCAGATCTTGGAAGTGAAGCAGGGTCTGTCCAGGTTAGTTTTTGGATGGGTAGCCACCAAGGAAGTCCAAAGTCACAACACAGAGGTGGGCAAACCAGCCCTGAGCATCTCTTGCCTTGAAAACCTTATAAGGTCACCAAAAGCAACTTGACAGCACTTTCCTCCACCAATTAAAAGCCCACTAGGTAGCTGATACAGACATATTGTCCCAGATGGCTCTCTAGCCAGAAATTTCCATTTAAATATGGATCCAAAATAAAAAGCTGTGTGGATTCTCCTTGAAGACCAAACAGTACTATTACTGAATTTGTTCCTGTGATAAAACAAACCCAATGGACTGTAGATTACCTACATACCAGCTGCAATCAAAGCCATATTGGCTGCCAACTAGCATGTCAAAGCTCTGTCTGTCCATGGTTTTCAGAAGTTTGGGACTTCTGGTTTTTGTGGTTGTTGTTGTTTTCATAGAACTGATTCACTAGACAGTAGCAACACTGGGTCCCAGAAAATGGAAGTAACAATTCTGCAGAGGTAAAAATAAACTACGTGTTGTTGAACTGCCAAATTTTAACTTATTTCATATTTTCTGACAGAGCACTACTCCATTTTGACTTTATTGTTGTATCCCTCTATTTTTCTGTATCTTGGCTATGGATTGTATGATTTGAATTCTGGACTAATTGGATATAATGCTAAGGAGCACACGTTCATGAAAGCATTTTCTCTTTGGAAGGTTTTTGTTTTTCTGTATTTTAACCTGTTGTTGTGATACATAAATATTTTTAAAGTGTAGGTTTTTCCATAAAAACAACAAGAAGAAAAAGAATGAAAGCCTTATTAAGTGTGTGTTGATATTTAGGTACATCTGATGTATGTGCAGAAAATGGGTATGATCCCTGTATAGACACAGGACCCAGATGAGGAGAGATCCCATAGGGCTCAGAGCCCTAGTTCACACCTATCCTAAGCTTAAGTGACTTGAGTGAGTTTATCAGGAAAGCTGTATCCCCTACCACTTTATTTTGATTGCCCTGATATCTTTCCTGGAGATATACCCCAGAGAGAAGGCTCAGCGGAGACATAATGGGATCCAGCAACATTCTATATTTTACAAATATATGCACCATAGCCCCAATATATAAATGTCTCATCTAGACAGTTGAAATAGCTAATCTGAATAAGCTCCATGACTTTCATTAGCTGTCCTTTCAAAAACAACATTGCATATTACTGTGTTCTGAAGGTTTCCATATTCGGATATTTTCACTCATAGATCTTCAAAGATAAAGTAGCATTCTAAGTGTATATTTTTTCATAAGTAATTGTATTTAACTGCCAATGCATGTCACACAGGTTCATCTCTACATTTCAAATTACTATGTGTGCAATTATGACCATTTAAACAACTGTAAAATTATGAATGGAAAAGCAAAGACTCATGAAATTACTAAGTATGTAATGCATCCTGGCCTTTTATATGGTCTCTAATCACACACTGCTGTTACATTTCATAAAGAAATCAAGTGCCGAACTTGTCACAAGAGTCAGATCCAAGTAGTTAAAATACAACATCTTTTATAATCCATTGAAAATAAATATTAATATGAAAATGTTGTCATTTTACGTGGTTTTTTTCTTACAGAATCTAGCAGCGGTTTAGGACTACACTGATCTTGTTTTATTTTCCTTAATAATAATTAATTTGTTTTATATTTTGCCTTAGCTTAAATCTATAGCCCTGTGCTATAGATTCAGAAATGGGGAGGGGGTAGAATTATAGCAATAGGCTGCAGCCCTTCCTTCTTCCATTCACTGATCAGAGCTTGTGCAAAGAGGCCTCTGTGTGAAGCAGTTTATGTATATAGAGTATATAACTCCCCAAGAACACAACACCACAAGAAAAGAAAAAATACACAAGCAAAAATGATAGGGTAAACCAAAGTGACAGAGAACACAAAAAACATTGCCATTGTGTATTATCTTACTGTATACACTTATTTGTTTCCTGTTTTTGACTTGTTAACATATAAAAATACAGTATTATATTTTGTGCACATGATAGAATTGGCACATTTGTATATTGCATCATATATTTCTTTTCTTGGTTTTTTGTGTTCTCAACCTCTTAGACTCTGTATGCAGGATCTACATCCAGCACAAATACATGGTACAAATCCAACATACAGACTATGGGTTTAGATCCAGCATAAAATTTCCACTTATGCCAGAACCCTTGCGCAAGTGGAAATGCAAGAAAAACTCTACAGTAGCCACTTGTACTAAATCAGATTATCCCAACCTGTGTTTTCTGCTTGTGTAAGACCTTGTACAACCAATTTCTGGGCACTATAACTTATAGGGAGGAACGCACTAGGTGTTGCACAAGGTCTTGTACAAATGGAATGCCACTTGGGCACTGCTGAATCCAAGCCTATGTGTGCTCCTGCACAGGGCCTAACTTGCCCAGAACTGGTCCCTTTTTTTGGAAGTTCCTAGTTATCCTATTAAGAAGACAGTCATAAAAGCGACCAAAATACACACTGGAATAAAATTAAAGCTTGCTGCTTTACAAGTTCTTAGGTTAATTTTAAACTCTGACTTGGCTCATTGTGTAGAAAATTTAGAGAAGTTATGCAAGTGAAGAGTTTGTCAGTGGGTCAAATCCAACAGAAGATTTCCATGTTTACCACAATCCTTGCGTAAGTGGAAATGCTAAAATTACTCATAGGGGTCTGCTTGCACTAAGTGAAAGCAGTTGTATCCCTACTATCTTTTAAGCATTCCAAGGCCATTGCAGAAGATACTTCTGATGCAATTTCAAAATGGAACTCAATGAAATCATGTGAAATATCTGTTATACATTCCATTGCTCTACAGGCACACTGAATAAAACAATAAAGTCATATTCAAGCACTATGTGTTGCTGCAACTGTTGCCTTACTGCTTGTGGACCTGCACTTACATTTCTCTTTCGGCTCATGCATTACTGAACCCAATCCAATGTCTGCATTGCTGAGAGAAAAACTACTGAGAAAGATGAAACATACACCATTTGAGCCTACGTGTATTTACTCAGAAGTACCTCTGTGCCCCAGTGTGACTTACTCCGAAGTACAAACATGCATAAAATGGCAGCCTTCAGTTACAAGAACTGACTGGCCTGCCCTTTCTTGTTACTTTCATAAGGCTCAATTAAATATGATGCTATTCACTCTTCAGAAAAGACCCACAGTCGACTCATTCGGAGAAATGAAAAGTGTGTCCATATTCCTTTCTGTGTTGGCTTCTTTAGAAATTCTTACCACTCAGGACACAATGGCACTTCCTTCATCACATCTGGAGATTGACCACCGTAGTCCCCATCAGGAGGACAGCATGTGGAATAAGACACAGAGGTAGATGATTTCAGAGGCCAAGCAGCATGTGGCAGATGGGCAGCAATGTCAGAGGTGATTCCCCACATACACATTGGTATATAAATACCAGCCAATCTGCACAGAGCCCCAAAATATGGTTCATTTTATTCCATCTTTGCTCCTCACTAGCCTACAAAGGATGGATTTCTTCAAAAATACATGAGGAGGGAAGCTGCAGGGGGGTTGAGCTACAGCATTACAAACAGAACATAAATACAAGGCACAATCTCAAACAAAGATCCTCCCCTGGTACCAGAAGAGCGGAGCATTCAACAGCGGCATTTCATTCCTCCATTTCCAAAAGAGTTTTAAAATAGTTTCCTAGACTCAGAAAAGCAAGTCTTACCTGTAATTGGGAGCAATACCTGGAGAGTGGCAAAGACAGCTATACCTTTCCACTTCATCTTACTCCTCCCCCCAAAAGCTGCAGACTGGGGGGAGGACAGAGGCTGTAATTTAGCAGATAGAAGGACAATGAAAAGAAAAAAGGCACTTCCACCAGCTTTGTTCTTCTGGTCGCCTTCACAGGAAGTACAAAGCTCACAAGATCCTTCAGAGTCCACCTGCTGGCAATGTGGCTGAAATGTTCACTCTTCAGCTTGCAGCACTATCAGAAAGTTTTAGAGCTGTGGCTTTATAGTATGACATGGGGGGAGGGCTTTATCTTTTTACCTCAGTATGTTCCAAAATTCATCTGGTAAGCAGCTCAACTGGTGGTAGCTGTAATTCTAAACACTTTCCTGAGTAAACATGCCTAGGAGTGCACAGCAAATCCTTTACTTTACAGTTACATGTATGTAGATGGTTGCCAACTCTAGGCTGGATAACTCCAGGAGATTTTAAGGGTGGACCCTGGGTTTGGGGACAGGCAGGACCTCAGTGGGGGTATAATGACATAGAGGAACCAGTTACACACAGAATTAGCCGTGCGATAGGGACAAATGCCAGGTGGATTTTATGGGCGTGAGCACACAGGAACATCTGGCAAGTGTTCCGCACCAGTCAGCAACCTGTATCAGTCAGCTGAAGAAGCGGAGTAAAAAGGTACCTGGGAAAGTACAGTATTTCCTGAGAAATGCGGGGTGCGGGTGGGCGTTGGGGCGTGGAAGCACTGGTATCCCGTCGCATCCGGTGCCCATCTGCATCCCATCTCACACCGAATTTTTTTTAAGCCTCCTTGGTCATGCGCTTCCGTGGTCATGCGCATGCGGGAACTCCGGCTTGGGGGGGGAAAGCCCATTGGGAAGTGGTGGCTTGCGATCTCTGCATGTGTAATCGTGCCATGCTGCTTCCCCCCCCTTTGCCATGCTTCACCATCAACGTGTGATCGGCAGCAGATGGCCTAAGCACGAAGCCTTGGAGGAATGTCTGATCACACTACTGCGCTTCATTTTGCTCTGGGGCAAAAAGCCTAACTTCCCCGCCCCCAGATTATCTCACTCATGTGACCAGAACCAGAGTCCACCTTTCAAAACAGTCATTTTATCCAGGCCACCTGGCAAGCACCAGGAAAGGTGTTCCCAGGTGCCATGGCACCCACAAGCACCACACTGGAGACCCCTGCTATGTAGTCTGGAGATCAATTGTAATTCTGGGAGAACTTCAGGCCCCACCAGGAAGTTGGCAACCCTATGAGTATGTGTGTGAATGCTGATTATTTACTTGTGAGTTGTAATAATCAGTGAAAGTGGTCTGGGGAAAGTGATGCATTGTATTCTTGGTGCTTGGGGGGGGCAACAGTGGGAGGGCTTCTAGTGTCCTGGTCCCACTGGTGAACTGTCTGATGGCACCTGGTATTTTTGGCCACTGTGTGACGGACTGGATGGGCCATCGGCCTGCTCCAGCATTGGCTTCTCTTATGTTCTTATGAATGTTTTCTGAATCCTGGCACAGATCTGCTCTTCTTCTGAGGGAGAAAATTGTAGGCTCAAAGTTTTTTGTTTTTTCTTTAAAGGCTATGAAGCCTTAATCTCTAGCTTCAATGCTGTGATTAGACACGATTGCTGGTGGCTGCAGCTGACTGCACAAAAAGGAATTCTATTTAGATTTGGCTCTCCAGAGGGGGAGGGGGGAATCACTTGCTGATGCCTGGTCCAATCAGGGCCAGTGCCAGGCTTTTTTGCACCCTAGGCAAGGCTAACTATTGGCACACACCCCAAGGAATTTTCAGAAAAAAAGATAAATTGTAGTAAAACGAAAAATTTGAAATAATTAATTTTAAAAAAAATTGTGAGAGAAGGTAATAAAAATCTTTGATTGTCTTTCTCAAACCAAAAACAGTTTTAGCACAAAAATCACAAATCATTTTGAATAACCCTGTGAACTGTGATGTTAAAATTTAAGTCTCTTGAATGTTTCCATTTCAGGCACATCAAAACCTCATTTTGCGTGCCTTTTCCTTTGCAAATTTTGTTCCCAATTCCTTCAGGTCAAGTGCTGAATCTTCAGTGTGTTCAGTTGATATAGTTGCCAAACCAAGTTGCCTCGTTTGCAGCAGTAGTTCTCCTACAGTTTTATCAGTTTTGTGATTTTTTATGTCAGACTTGTGTGCATTTCTCCTTTGGCGTAGGGTTTGATCTGTTTGTCCTATGTAGCGAACTGCTGTTTACATGTCCTAACATATTGTTATTCCAGTCTTGCTGTATTTATTGCTCACTTATGCATCTTGACTGTAATCAGCTTTTCCTAGCAACTAATCCGCCCACCTGCATGTAATATTTGAGGAAATCTATTTCAGTATATGTGAAGTATGCACACACTGAGTCTCTGTTCTTGCATGTACCCAAGGTTGAGCTTGGTTTGTCTTGGGGGTTAGGGTTAGGTTGCTTTCTACCTTTGTAATATTATTTTCTGCATTGTTTGACATACCAAGAGTAATTATTTTTGCTCTGTTTCAAATTGCTCTAATCCTAGTCTTATTGCATTGTTTATTATACATTGTGTAACCCATTTTGAATCTCAGTGAGAAAGGCAGACCATATTTAAAGTAAATAAAATAAATAAAGTGCATAGGATCTGGCTGTGAGTAGGATTCTTGTCTAAGTGAACAAACATAGGCTCAAGGAACAGTGGCATGGTCCCTGAGGTGCCCAAAGGTAAGGTCTTCTCCCAGCAACTTTCAATCTTCAAAGCAAACCCAAAACACCATTACCCTCTCCTCTGTGAATAAGATTCCTGTGGATTAGCATATATTAGCCAAAGAAGATTTGTGCTCACTTACCTCTGGACCTAATTTCCTTATTATGTGTCTCCCATTCTGTCAAAAATAAATTCCCCATCAATAAGAGTTCTACAGGACTATTGTGAAACACTGTCCTGTTCTTCTCTCTGTCTTTTTCTTTACTTCTGAGCCTGCTACAACACCTTTCTTATAACTTCATTCCTTAATCTCATTCTCTTTTTACTCCAACATGATTTTATTCCCCCTGTCCCACTAACTGCCAATTCTGTTCTAGCCAATTGCATAGAGAATTCACCCTTGGAAGTTTTATGACAAGATACCCACTGTTTACCTCAGCTTCTTCCTTTTTTACTAGAAAAGTTACGCCTGATAGATGTGTGACAGATTTCACACCCTAATGCTGATTGTCAGTTCTGCGCTCCTCTGAGGTTTGCACTTTAGGTGGTCGCCTAGTTGGCCTAATGGTAGCACTAACCCTGGGTCCAGTCACCCCTAGTTCTGAGTGCACCCCCAACCCATAATGCCTAGGCCATTCTCTGCTGTGCTCCCCACTGCTGTTTTAAATGACTACAGCAAGGGTTGCCATCTGCGAACTCTAGGCTCAGAAATTCCTGGAGATTTGGGGATGGGGCCTTGGGAGGATGGAGCTTCAGGGGAGAGGCACCTCAGCAAGGTATATTGACATACAGTTCATCCTCCAGAGCTGCCATTTTCTCCAGGGGAACTGATCCCTGTAGTCTGGAGATCAGTTGTAATTCCAAGAGAACTTCAGGTCCCACCTGGACCCAAAGTGGCTTATATAAATTTCTCTCCTCCATTTTATTTCTTCTACAACCTTGTGAGGTAAATTAGAGTGAGAGAGCGACTGACTCAAGGTCACCCACTAAGCTTGCATAGCACAGTGAGGATTCCAGTCTGAGTTGCCCAACATTCTCACCTCTGCACCACACTGGATTGGGGTCACCTTGAACTGTATCTCTTGCACAGTTCTGAAAATGAACTAGGCACAGAAATTGACCTATGTAGGAAGAATGCTTTCAAAATAAATAAAAGTATTCTGCCACAGGCCAGACTGAAATGTGCCTTAGCAACCCAGACACTTTGCTTTTAAGTTCAGCATTCTATTCTGTACAACGGTAAATTTTAAAATGTACATGCATTTAAATTAATTAACATGTGCAAATAGGGTTGCCACCTCTTGTGGTAAGGGAAAAAGCTGTCACTGCTCATTTGCATGGCAATTCATTTAAATGTATGTGCATTTTAAAATGTCCCTTGTGAAACTTCAGTGCTGAGCTAGGGGGAAGAACAATATCTCGTCACAGAAAAAACAGCCAGGCTAGCATAAGCCTGTCCATTTTTAAGAACTCCTGTATGTAAATTATCAGATAATGCTTTCATCTCTGCAGGGTGACCATATTCCAGAAAGTGACAATTGCTGCCCATTTAAGAGCTAAACATACACAGAACTCTCAGGATTGCAGCTTCTCCCATCATAGTGTTACAGTGAAAATAAGTTCTACCCATTTGGGAAAATAGGCAGTTTAGTGCTCAGGTGTAAGGTTGCCAGCTCCAGGTTGGGAAATTCCTGGAGATTTGGGGGAGCTTATCAGGGATGTAATGCCATGCAGTCTACCCTCCAAAGCAGCCATTTTCTCCATGGGAACTAGGGTTACCAGGTCCCTCCTGGCCACTGATGGGGGATGGAGGGGTTGCCAAATCCAGCTTGGGAAACTACTGGAGATTTGGAAATGGAGCCTGGAGAGGACAGGGACTTCAGTGGGGTACAATGCCATAAAGTCCATCATCCAAAGCATCAGTTTTTTCCAGGGTAACTGATCTCTGTAGTCTGGAAATTAGGTGTAATTCTGGGGGATCTTCAGGTACCACCTGGAGGCTGGCATCCCCTAGGGCAGGGGTTTCAAACTCATTTGTTATGAGGGTTGGATCTGACATAAAGGAGAGCTTGTTGGGCCAGGCCATGTATGCCATAAAATATAATGCCAGGTAGCGGAGACACAAACTTTATAAAGGACAAACACAATTAAAGAGTTTTTAACTTTAAATAAAACATGCTTAAAACACTAGCACTCTTGCAATATTTTGTTTATTTACCACTCTGATAACTGACATCTCTTGCTCTGAATTATTGCATCAAAATGTCTGTGCTTGAGCAATCTTGAGTATGCTGTTCAGGTACATAACTGTAAGCTGCAAACCTACTTTTCTTTTATTGACATTCATTACAGAAATCTCATGCTCAGTGTTCTGAGCCTAGGCCCCAGGGGGAAATATGAAGTGACTGAGCATTGTGAGGTTTTGTACATAAATTGCTTCGTGTGCTGCTCAAGAGCATGAGAAGGCATCCTGACACAGACTGAGGGCTGTTTGTCTACAAAACTATAGTCTTCCCTGAAGAAATAACTGCAACTTCTGTGAGGCAGTGCAAGAACAGAGAGAGAGGAATGTATAGTGGTCAGTAATTATCAGCCTACTATCTGGGTAATCTAGGTTCAAAATCCTCACTCTACAAAGGGAATGTGCTGGGTGAACTTGGTCTGGATACACACTCTCAGCCTAATCCACCTCAGTGGCTTGTTGTTATTCCTCATCTTAATAGTTCACATTGCTTTCCTACTGAGAAAAACTGGATCATAAGGGCATGAATACAGTGAAAAGGGGGAGGGAATCCAGTTGCACCCAGTAGAACTCTGGCATCACAAGCCCAACAAAACATAAACTGTAGCAAGGCACACAGAAGCTTGTGCCTTTAATAAAACTTTGTGGGTCGTAAAGGTGCCTTGTATTTCTCCCCTGCGATTAAGGCAGCTGAACAAAGCAAGGCAGAAGGAAGGGAAGGAGCCTCAGCCAATGGAGAGGAAGAAAGGCTCTGGCTTGTTCCCTCCCTCCCTCCCTCTGGGAGGAGCGGGAAGAGTCTCAGCTAAAGCAGGGAACAGAAGCTTGCCTATCTATCTCTCCTGTGTGATTGAGAGAGTCTGGTAAAGCAAGCTGTGACACAGCAGCAGAACTAGAGAAAGAAGCAGGAGACACCCAGTTCCTTGCAGGCTGGATAGGAGCCCTCCAAGGGCCTGATCTGGCCTGCAGGCTGCAGGTTTGACAGCCTTGCCATAGGGGAACTGATCTCTGAAACTGTAACTCCAGGAGGTCCCAGGCCATACCTGGAGGTTGGCAACCCTAGCTTTGGCACAAACATGCTCTTTCAGAAGGGGGAGGGTGAGAAGAAGGCATTTGCTAAAGTCCTTGAATCAATTAATTTAAATGTATGCCATTTAAAAACTGCCCTCTGGAGCAAACTTTAAATAATAACATAGGGAAAATATAATAGCTGGATCCAGTAATTCTAGACAAAGATTTGCAGTATTTGATAAAAGGCTTCAAGGCCCTTTAAATTAAATATCATTTTAATTCTTCAGTATAGTTGCTTCAGGCAGTTGTCAGTCTGAATAGCCACCAGTAGCAAAGAAAACTGAAGCAAGAGAAGATTTTAGTCTGTTTTTAGCCTAACTTTATTTACTTATTTTAGTACACTTCCATAATGAGGAATAGCTTGCTGGAACAGAGATAGAGACAGGCCATTGTTCTGTAAAATAAAGCATCACATTTTAAAAAACCAATTTCAACTCACAGAAAGGAAGGACAATTGCCATTCTGAGATCCAGTGTGGTACTGTGGTTAGAGTGGGATCTGGGAAACCATGTTAGAATCCCTACTCCGTCATGGAAGCAGTGGGACAGTCAGTCTTTCTCAACCAAACCTTCCTCACAGGGTTGTTATTGAAGATAAACCAGAAGAGGGATAAATGATGGTATAATCCAGGTTGGATCTCCATTGGTGAGAAAAGCACGGTGTGGGTATATATAATGGGAGATAAAGAGGCAGTACAAGTTCTGCGCATGTACCACTATTAGGAGCAGGGCTGGCTAGGGTTATCAGATCCCCCCTGGCCACTGGCTGGGGATGAGGGGGTAGGGTTGTCAGATCCAGGTTGGGAAACCCCTGGAGATTTGGGGTTGAAGCCTGAGGAGACGAGGGGCCTCAGTGGAGTACAATGCCACAGAGTCTACCCTCCAAAGCATCCATCCTCTCCAGGGGAACTAATCTCTGTACTCTGGAGATGAGGTATATTTCCATAGGATTCCCAGGTCCCACATGGAGACTTGCATCCCTAGGGCTGGCCCTAGGATAAATATAATCCTGGGAAAAGAGTGCCTTTGGCATGCTTGCACACACACACACATGCACACCTGTTGTCAAACAGTGTGGCGTGCAAGATTTCAAAATCTATTAATGGAAAGGGGCCTGCAGTTCCTCTTAGACTGTTCCAACAGTTCTCTGTGAAAAAGGCTCAGACCAAGCTACCTGCCCTGTACTGCTTTTTGTTCAGTGCTCTCCTCCTGGTTCAGTTCTGGGATCCCAGGGAAGCCTCCCAAGCTGCAGCTTCTTCATTCTTCTTTCCCCATAGGCTGTAGGTTCTGCAATCTTCCCTCTGTCCAGGTCTTCTCCTCCATCTTTTTTTCCCCCAACCAGCTTCACCTTATGGTTACCAACCCTCTAGAATGGGCCTGGAAGCTCCAGGAGACTCCTGAAAGCACTCATGGAAAATTAAACTATAGGAAGTACGAAGTGTGCTATACTGAGGTCGACCATGTGCAAGGTCAGGTCCGCACGTGGTCAGGCAAAGACCCCTAGCTTCACTTCAAGAGACAATAGCCAGAGCAGATCCTAGCCCACTCCTATCAGAGAGCTAGGGTCCGAGAAAGGGCCTATGGAACTCTTGCCACTGTAAATAATCCTATCACAGGTGTGGGGTATGTGTTCGGGTGGTTTGCTTTAGGAATATAAGCCAGCCTGCAAGCCGGCATTCTCTCTCTTTTTTCTTCACTTCCAATAAAGTATGAGCTGATATCACTGCCGATGCATCCTGCGCAGTACCTTACACTGGCGACGAGGATGGGATTCGAATGAATGAACAAGCACTGAGCACCGCACCGCACTCTGACGCACAGAGCCCGGCGCACCGCACCACTGACCCAGGTTCCAGCACCGCATTGCACCCCACTTCTCCAATCACCACACCTCGCACTGTTTCACCACAGAGCACTGCGCCCCAAACCGCTGACCCCAATTCCAGTACCGCATCGTGCCCCACTTCTCTGATCATCGCAACAAGCACTGTTCCATTGCCACGTGGAGTTGGCAAGATGGCCACCACCCAAGGTATCATCCCCGAATTCAATGTCACCCATCCTGAGCAGTGGGAGACTTGGCTTGAATGACTGGAAAACCATCTCAATTTCCACGACATCACGGAAGCCGGAAAGAAAAAATCCCTGTTGCTGAGCACTTGTGGAATCGACACGCTATTGTTGCTCAAGGACGTGATTGCCTCAAAGAAGACGAAGGAGGAAACCTTCGAGGTAGATGCCACCACTACCGAGGCACGAACTATCGTTACTCACAAGGAAGCGTTTAAGTTGAAAAGGCTGCAGTTTGGGGTGAGCGTGGCACCAGGAATTTTTCAAAGCTTTAGGGACTGTCTCCTTAAAGGTATCCCGGGAGTCCAGCCTTTTCTACATGATGTGCTGATCACAGCACCGGACTCCGAGACGTTTACAGACCGGTTCAGAACGGTGCTTCAGAGATTCAATGCTGCGGGACTCAAAGTCAAGAGAGAAAAGTGCTTCCTGGGGGTGCCGAGGGTGGAGTTTCTGGGTTTTGCAGTTGACGCCCAGGGGATTCACCCCACGGACAACAAAATTCAGGCCATAGTGCAGGCGCCCACCCCCCCGTCCAAAACAGAGCTCCAAGTCTTCCTGGGGCTTTTGAATTTTACCATTCCTTCCTGCCGCACAAGGCTGCGGTTGCGGAGCTGCTGCACCACTTCCTGGACAAACGTGCCTCCTGGGTCTGGGGCACCACACACGACGATGCCTTCAGTGCAGTAAAAGACCTGTTAATGTCAAATGTGGTCCTCGCCCATTTCGACAAAGCCTTGCTGGTGGTGCTGGCATGTGATGCATCTCCCTGTGGGGTGGGGGCAGTCCTGGGGCACCAGCTGGCAGAATGCCAAGAGGTCCCGGTAGGGTACTACTCCAGGACCTTGTCATCAGTGGAGCGGAATTATGCTTAAATCAACAAGGAGGCAGTCACGATTGTGGCAGGGGTTAAGAAATTCCACAACTACCTGTATGGCCAGCCCTTCACTGTAGTTATGGACCATAAGTCCCTCTTGAGTCTCCTGTCCCCCGATCACCCGACCCCACAAATGCTTTCTCCCTGGGTACTGCGCTGGTCTATTTTCCTGGCGGGTTACAGCTATGAGCTCATCCACCGCCCGGGGAAGGTGATGGGCCACGCCAACGCCTTGAGCCATCTTCTGTTGCCCTCCTCTGACCATGATCCTGCACTGGCCCATCACATCCCCCTCCTGGAGGCCCTCCCAGATCGGCCGGTCCTGGTGGGGGAGGTTGCCTGACACACGGGTCAGGATCGTGTCCTCTCCCGGGTCTTGGACTGGGTAGGGAGGGGATTGCCCACGGGCCTGGGGGGGCTGACTTCATGGCATTCTCCTCCTGCAGGGACAAGTTGTCCTCTCACAAAGTGTGTCTAATGTGGGGCGGTCGGGTGGTGATCCCTGCCCCCTTGCAGAAATAGGTACTCGCAGCCCTCCATGAGACACCATCCCAGGATCACCTGGATGAAAGCGTTGGCCAGAAGCTATGTGTGGGGGCCAGGGTTAGACTGGCACATAGAGGATACAGTAAGGCATTGTCAGACATGCCAAGAGTCACGACCAGCTCACCCCACAGGCACCAGTGTGACCATGGGAATTGTCACACAAACCCTGGGCCAGGTTACATTTGGACTTTGTGGGGCCGTTTCACGGACAACTTTTCTTTATTCTGGTGGATGCCTACAGTAAATGGATTGAGGTAGTCCCAGTGCCCTCCACCTTCTCCCAATCTGCCATCCAAGTGATGTGGCGGATCTTTAGCACCCAAGGCATCCCCGACTCCTTGGTCACTGCAAAGGCTCGACTTTTACTTCTGCAGAATTCAGGGAGTTCATGGGCTATTATGGGACAAATAACATCTGCTCGGCCCTGTTTCACCCGGCAACAAATGGCCAAGCCAAATGCATGATGAGAACCACCAAAGGCTCTCCGCCGGATGGATACAGGGCACTGGGACTACAAACTGGCC
The DNA here is from genome assembly GCA_029375565.1 of Gekko gecko. Taxonomy (NCBI): domain Eukaryota; kingdom Metazoa; phylum Chordata; class Lepidosauria; order Squamata; family Gekkonidae; genus Gekko; species Gekko gecko. The sequence continues at coordinate 64,453,716 of JAPDNY010000004.1, read as the reverse complement.
GGCCAGCACACAATGCCTCACACCGCTACTGGGCACAGCCTGGCCGAGCTCCTTCTGGGTAGGTGCCTGACTACAAGGTTAGATTGTCTCCACCCAGACCAGGGCCCCGAATGCGACCTAAGCCCTGAGGAGCAAGAAGCATTCCGGGGTTTTTTTCCAGAGGATCCGGTGTACGCCCAGAACTACGCCCAGGCCCTGATGTGGATTCCTGCTTGGGTCGTAAGAGTAACAGGGCCCCTGTCATATGAGGTCTTGAGCAAAGATGGACAACTCTTCAAGTGGCACATCGACCACCTGCACCACAGGGTCCTTCTGGCTGACCCAGATGATGGCGAATATGAGGACCCCGACACACTGGAAGCCGCGGTGCCATCACAGATGGGGCCCTTTTCGGGGACGACTGCGATGGCACCAGACAGCACGCCCATTCGGAGCGCATGCGCAAGGGAAGCAGCATCACCTCAGACTCCACCCACTGCACCTCCAAGCAAACGGTCCCCAGCTCCAGATGCCCCGGAACTTCGCCTCTCCTCCCAAGAAAGGAAAGCACCTGCATACCTCAGAGACTATTATTGTCTGCTAGTGTGTTCTGGACTAAGGGGGAGGGGTGTTGTGTACTGAGTTCGACCATGTGCGAGGTCAGGTCCGTACACGGTCAGGCGAAGACCCCTAGCTTTGCTTCAAGAGACAATATCCAGAGCGGATCCTAGCCCACTCCTATCAGAGGGCTATGATCCAAGAAAGGGCCTATGGAACTCTTGCCACTGTAAATAATCCTATCACGGGTGTGGGGTGTATGTTTGGGTGTGGTTTGCCTTAGGGATATAAGCCGGCCTGCGAGCCCGCATTCTCTCTCTTGTTCTTCACTTCCAATAAAGTATGAGCTGATATCACTACTGATGCATCCTGCTCAGTACTTTACAGGAGTATCAAGACATGGCAGTTCTTTTCAATAATAACATGCTTCTTTATTGAACCAAAAGACACAAGCTCCACAGGAACCAATTTATACTTGTAAAAACCACATCCACCTTAAACAACAACCAATACCAAGTAGGCGGCTAGCATCCTTCAACTGCATGAACCAGGGGTCTTTTTGGTTGGGAGCGCACTGGAGTGCAGCTCCGGGAGCTCAGGAACCAAGCCCCGCCCCCAGCCAGCGTCCGGGAGAGTCTTTCAGGCAGCCGAATGTCAATTTCAGCTCCATTATATCCTATGGGCCATTGAACTCAATGGTGAAAACATAGGGTATATTCTGGGGGCTGGAGGGGAGGGGGTTTGAGGGAGAGGCTCCAAACTCACAGGATAGCTGGTGGAGCCTCTCCCCAAGGTACCCACCAAGTTTCAAGAACATTGGATCAGGGGGTCCAATTCTATGGGCCCCTAAACAGGTTGCCCCTATTCCCTCCATTGTTCTCTATGTTGGGAAAAATATAACTTTTTTTCCCACTATAGAGAACAATGGAGGGAATGGGGGCAACCTGTTTGGGGGCCCATAGAATTGGGCCCCCTCGTCCAATGTTCTTGAAACTTGGTGGGTATCTTGGGAAGAGGCTCCAACAGCTATCCTGTGAGTTTGGAGCCTCTCCCTCAAACCCTCCCTCCAGCCCCCAGAATATGCCCTATGTTTTCACCATTGAGTTCAATGGCCCATAGGATATAATGGGGCTGAATTGCCGCCAAATTTCTTTCATTCCCTCCTTTCCTTCTTTCTTTCCCCTCTTTCCCTCATTCTTCTCTTCTCTCTTTCTTTCCCAACTTCTTCTCTTCTCTTTTTTCCTCCTTTCCCTGTTTCCCTCCTTCTTCCCTCTCTTTCTTTCCCTCCCCTTTCCTTCTCTTTCTTTCCCTCTTTTTTTCACTCTTTCCTTTTCTCTGCTCTCTCTCTTTCCTTCCCTCTTTCCTCCTCCTGTGGCCCAACTCTCATGAGAAGGAGTTTAAACTTTAAACTCCTTCTCTCTTAGCTCTCCCACCCAGGCCAGCTGGGGAAGGGAAGGGGAGGCTTTTGAAGATGCCGCCCCCCCCTTGCTTCCCCTTCTTACATCACTTCCGATGATGTCAGGGGGCGTGGCATATGCTAATAGCCTAATAGCTCATTAGCATACCATATGCTAATGAGCTCCTGCAGCTGTTCTTCTACGAAAAGACCCCTGGCATGAACTATATACAAAGTAGCTATTAACAGTGCAGCTATTGGATAATAAGCAACAAACATGATTGGCCTTTACTGGCACTACAACCAATAATTTTGAAGGCCTTTGGGGCCTTCACTCAGACCCAAGCTCCATCAGTACATAACAGGAATTTCCAACATTACACTAAATTGGGGGAAATGTAGAAATAGTTTCAGTCTGAATTAGCACCCCTACTTTCCAATTAGGGTTGCCAGATCTGGGTTGGAAAATACCTGGAGACTTTGTGGGTGGATCTGGGAGAGGGCAGGGTTTGGGGAGACGAGGGGCCTCAGCAAGGTACAATGCCATAGAGTCCACCCTTCAAAGCAGCCATTTTCTCCAGGGGAGCTGATCTCTGACAGCTGGAGATCACTTGTGAAAGCGGGAGATCTTCAGGCCCCAGCTGGAGGCTGGCAACCCTATTTCCAATGGAAGGGTACTTACTTTTCCAGTGGAAAAGAGCAAGAGTCCAGGAGCATCTTAAAGACTAACAAAATTTGTGTGTCACTGCCAATGCACCCTCTAAGCCGTGGAGTCTTGTAAGCAAAAATTCTACTTTGTGAGCTACTGGTATTAAAGTTGTAAGCAAACAATTTGGCTACTGCAAAAATTAGTTTGTTTTGGAATCCTTCCTGAGCTAAGACAAAAATGTATGAGCTGGAGGCTAAATACTGTGAGCTAGCTCACACTAACTCAGCTTAGAGGGAACACTGGTCACTGCTCATGTCTTCAGATATCTGAAGGCATGAGCAGTGGCTCATGAAAGTTCATACCCTGTCACGATTTTTGTTAGTCTTTAAGGTTGTGGCAAAATGGGCCTGCTCAGGCCTGCAGGCCCTGTTCCACCTTGCCCTCTAAGGTTTCCCCAACACCTGGAGAGGCTTTTCTTTCTCTCTCAAGTAACCACTGTCACCACCTGACCTTTGTAAGGAATTGCCCGCTGGAATGGTCAGGACTCTCAGCTTCCCTTCCCAGATCTGAGGCCTTGCCTCCCACTGCCCAGCACGTGCACTGACTGGTAACATTCTGATCTGTCGTTCTTAATATAGCTTCATTTCCAGTTCAAAGAAATCAAAATATTAGTGCTGTGCAATTCATTATTGGACAGAAATGATGTGTCTTTGATACTGGAGCAGGAGGGAGAATTTCATTAAATGCACCTTCTCCAAAAATTACATTAAATTTTGATTAGTCCAAGAACTTTGGTGTTCTAGTGTTTGACACGAATCACATCATTTGTGTTCTATGAGACTGAGATGGTCTGGAAAAAACACAAAATAAGTGGCATTCCTTGAAATAAAGGGCATCTGGCAAACTGTAGCACTGCACCATTGCAAGAAGATGGACCGCCCAATTTTTTGGCTGTGCTGCTAGCAACGGCAGTCATACTGTATCTAATCCAAAGAAAATGACTTAATGCAGCTTCTGAACTGCTAAATTGAGTTTGGCATGACCCTACAGTGAGAATTTCATTACATTCAGACTAGGAATTAAGGTGCACCTGTTGTTGACAGCAACAATTTAAGAGAGGAACCTTTCCTGTACAGGCTAAGATTCTGCAGCCAGCTGTGCCATGATGCAATTTGACTGGATATTCATATATGCCAGTGGCTTTGTCATAGTCATACTCAAATAACTTATTACTACTGCTGGAGGGTATTTTATGGTGAGAGCTTGGAGCAGAGATGACTGATCCTGCTTTTGTCTCAGACCTGCACTGGATAAATAGGCTTTTATTTTTTTCAACTGGGGTGGAAGTTTTTTAAAAAAGTCCTAAAGTCCTGTCCTCTACCAACAATGGTGGTGGGGAAGGAACAGACATTCTATTCAAGAACAGAGTTCTGGTTGGGGGGGTAGGAGTGCCATTCCCCAGTTGAGGGCAGGGGATCCCCCAATTTTGGGGCCTTTTCTCCACTGCTGGCCAGCTAAACTCGACGTAATGATGTCACATGGAAGTGCTGTCATCACGTTGGTGATGCCACACGGTGACGCTGTGGTATGTTGGGCAAAACTCTATGGTAACCATTACATCACACACACATTGCGCACTCTCCCCACTCCTGGAAAGTCCTTTCCCCTCCTGCTGCCAGGTCAATCTGACCTGGCAACTCTATTGGGGGGTGGGGGAGCAGAAAGGTCTCATCAAATCTCAGAAGCTAAGCAGAGTAGACCCTGGCTAGTATTTGGATGGGAGACCTCCAAGGAATATCAGGGCTATGACATGGAGGCAGGTAATGGCAAGCCCCCTCTGAACGTCTCTTGCCTTGGAAACCCTACAGGGTCACCATAATTCAGCTTGACTTGATGACATTTTCCAACACCATGCTAAAGTATAGTTGTTGTAATGCTTGATTCCATCACTAGGTGTCACTATAAGACAGGCTGGTTGAACAGTAGAATTATTGATTTAAACAAGAAACAGCAGTGCCTACTGAAAAATATAAAAGAAAAGTTAATTTCAGAAGTTAATCCTTCATCTAGTCCCTGTGGTAGAAAAAGAAACCTCTTCAACATGGTAGGCCCAAGATGCACTGTACACATGCAAAAAAAGCAATTAGGAGGGAGAAGGTAGAGAATGGAATGATACAGCAGATCTGCCTCATAAGATAATTTAGAGCCGTGTGGCTTGTTATTTTTGCAGGTTTGCTCCACATTCTGATAAGGAATATTGAATACTGCATGGCATGCTTCTGTATACAAACAGAGAACCATATCAAACACAGGCAGCAAGCCTATACTTTGATTCTGTAAATCTTTGATTCTGTAAATTCACTCTGACATAACTATAATTCCATTGGATTCAGTGAAAGTGTTCTCATGTAACTGGTTCTTTGTTTGGGGGTTGTTGTTGTTTTTAAGTGCTGGTACACTCATCTATAAAGTTGCATTGATTTCCACCAATTTCCCCCTCCGAACATGGGAGAGCCCCCCTCAAAAGGTGCTGGTACTCAGTACCAGTGAGTATCACCATGAAAAAAGCCCTCCACATGAGTGTCTGCTTCAAAAATGCCGAGCCCATCAAGTATATCAAATGAGCAAGCCAGTTCTATGGGATGCCCTACTAAATTTCAAAATATATTTTTTCCTTCTCTCAGAAAATAAACTTCTATATTTATATGCCATGTCTGTTCCTTTTATTGTAGTATTCAGAAGCTGAGACATGCCATAATGAAGGGGGCAAATGTATGCATTTGAAGATGAAAGTTCAGTTCTGTGTGCTACAGTTTCCAGACAAGTTGCAAATTTATTTATTTATTATTTCAATTTATAGCCTGCCCTCCCTGCAAGCGGGCTCAGGGCGGCTCACAAATAGGGCACATGCCAATACATAAAACAGGTTAAAACAACATAAAAACAATCCTTTACAATATTAAGTGTTCTGGATGTTCAGTCTTCGATAAAAAGATGGCATCTTAAAGATGGTACTCCCAATTCAGTGGTGTCAGATTCCACGCAGCGCTGTCGTTCAATCCTCGCAGGGCCAGTAATAGTGATGGTAAAGATAGTGATGGTAAAAATAGTGGCGGCTCCTACATCAATAGTATTGTGCCAATCAAAAGAGAAACAGTGGTCCTGCAAGCTCTGATTTTGGGTAAAAATTCAAAACTCGGCTTGCTATTCTTGGCAACTGGTGGAAGTTTTAGGTACAGGGACATGGGGGATCCACAGCATTGGGGGGGGAATTGGATTTATACCACGCCCTTCATTCAGAGTCTCCGAGTGATTTACAATCTCCTTTCCCTTCCCCTCCCCACAACAGACACCCTGTGGGGTAGGTGGGGCCGAGAGAGTTCTTTCAAGAACTGCTCTTGAGACAACAGCTCTGAGAGAATTTGTAACTGACCCAAGGTCACACCAGCAGCTGCATGTAGAGGAGTGGGGAATCAAATTTGGTTCTCCTGATTCTCCCAGATTAGAGTCCTTGCTCTTACCCACTAAACCAAACTGGTCTGTGCACCATAATGTCGTGGTGTAGGATAGCTCTAGGAATCACCAGAAACTCTGTGTTAAAACAATAGGATTTCTGGCAGTTCCTAGAACTACCCTACACCACTTCTGGGTTTTCCCTGGAAATGACATTGCAGCATATATGATGCTGATGTGTGTGGGGGGGGATTCTGAAAAAATTCTCCACCACTGTTTGGATCAGCAGCAGGCACCATGGGCTACCCTATTTAATACATACCAGCAACCTGCATATATAGGAAGAAAAAAATACAAACACAGATACAGAGAGACTATACAGGTAGTTTTGGCATTGGTTCGTATGCAATCAGAAACTAACACATCCTTAGAGACAACCATTTCGTGTTTAAAAACTTGCATGGTGTGTTTGCCTGGAATAACAGCAACCACAGGGTTTGAAGTCTTAGCAGGAAATAAATAAAAAGTAAAAACAACCCTACGTCAGAACCAAGTTGCAGTTATTTATAACTCCTATATTGTTACCACAGACAGCTTATCCATTATCATCAGTCACAAAATGCTGCTAAGAACAAACCTGTTGGTCTATGCACAGCCTCTCCTGAGACCACTTAATACAAATAGGACCAGCAGGCAGAGTGAATAACTTCATCACCTGTGAGCTAGAGGAAGGGATGTGTAAAAACTTGGGGAGGGGGGATGAACTATCAAAGTCTCCTGCAGCGCCTGGCTCATGTTTAGTCAAAAATGATCATATTTTAGACCCAGGGAGCAAAATCAAAGCTAATACTTAAAGCTGCTTTTAGAGATGCTCACACAAAGATAATGGATGCTAAATAGCAAGTCCCTCTGGCTGGCAAACAAGTTGGTAACCCTCAGCGGGGCACATAGCTGATTTGTTGTGCAGAAGGATAAAAAGAGAACAATCCTGTCCACGGTGCGCAAACCAATGATTTATACTGAGAACGTTTAACAGAATCACAGTCCACAGCTTACTTTACTGTTGTACAATGTCTGCCTCCCCCTTACAAGGAAGTTTCACTCTGCTATAATTGGGTTCCACTGTGCTAATCTCCTTGAAATGCAGCAATTGCTAGCAAATAGATATTAATTGCCGCATTCCAAGGGGATTATCTCACCACCACCCTCCTACACATTGACCAACGGCTGGAGAGCAAGGAAGGGTAAACAGGGATCTCGGGCTCTATATTTTATTGCAGCCATTCCTAGTTCTTAAGTTTTCAAAGTCTACTCTAGATTTTCATTGTTTCTGGGACCAAATTATTGCTATTTGAAGCACATCTTCAGTCCTAACAGTTGCCTGCCTCTTGCTAAAATGGCTGACTACAGTGAGCACTTAGGTAACGTACTGAAAAGTCTGGCAGGCATGCCCTGAGGAAATGAGAGAATGGACAGGTTCTGAAGATAGAGGGTGCTCCTGAATATGGCTTTGATTTAGCCACCTGTTCATTATGTTCTTATTCAAATAGCTTCTGGTCTACAGAAATACAAGTAGCACTTCAGTTTTAAGAGAAATGTACGTACGTAGCATTTTATTACTTTAACTCTTACTGTTGCCAGGTTTTCATTTTAAAATGATCTGTCAGCCTCCAGTTTTAAATAGCAGTGGCTGAAACTGTGTCAGAGAGATGAAGTGATTGATAAAATGTAGACTCTGTAATTTAAGAGAGCCAAAGAGTTTAACTTTTTGAATAGCAATGAATGATATCTAGTGAGGTGGTAAAGGTTCAGAGATCACAGCCCAGTTTTGTTTTTTTCTAACAGCATGCCCAGTATTTACTGATAGGCAAAATCAACAAACAATCAAAAATCCTGCAACCAAACCCTAATCACAAGCAGGTAATAAAGGATTTAATCAGAGGACATTTTTACTCAAGTTATGGTTTCATAGATGGTTGCTTAAATTTGTTTTATCCCACCCATTTCTCAAGCAGCAGCAGACATGGTTCTTTCTTCACAACCACCTATGACATAGGTTAAACTAAGAGAGAATGACTAGCACAAGATCACTCAGGATAGAGTGGTAGGGTTGCCAGCTCAGGTTGGGAAACTCCTGGAAATTTGGGGATGGAGCCTGGGGAACACAGAGACCTTATTGGGGTACAATGCCATTGAGTCCACCCCCCAAAGCATCTGTTTTCTCCAGTGGACCTGATCTCTGTAGTCCGGAAAGAAGCTGTAATTCTTGGGGAACTCCATGTCCCTCTTGTGGGCTAGCTTCCCTAAAGAGTGGACATTTGAACTCAGGTCTCTCCAACAGTAGTCTGACACTGAACAATATACTACCTTGGCTCTCAAAAGATATATAAATTTCTTCCAGATGCTGCAAGTGCTAATCATACTGAACTAGCTCTGTGTGGTCACCTACTGGCAGAGAGAAATCTCATGGTACAGTCCAAACTGGAAAATTGGATGGCAAAACACCATAGAATCTTAGTGTTGGAAGGGGCCATTTGTTTTGTTGTTCAGTCGCACAGTCAAGTCGGACTCTTCACGACCCCATGGACCAGATCATGCCAGGCCCTCCTGTCTTCCGCTGTCCTCTGAAGTTTGCTCAATTTCATGTTCGTTGCATCGATGACACTGTCTAACCATCTCATCCTTTGCCGTCCCCTTCTTCTTTGACCTTCAATCTTTCCCAGCATCAGGGTCTTCTCTAGTGAGTGCTCCCTTCTCATTTGGTGACCAAAGTATTTGAGCTTCAACTTCAGGATCTAGCCTTCCAGGGAACAGTCAGAGTTGATTTCTTTTAGGATTGAATGATTTGATCTCCTTGCAGTCCAAGGGACCCTCAAGAGTCTTCTCCAGCACCATAGTTCAAAAGAATCTATTCTTCGGCGCTCAGCCAACTCTCACAGCCATACATTACTACGGGGAATGTACTACGGGGCCATACAGGCCATCTAGTTCAACCTCCAGCTCAATGCAGGATCAGCCTAGAGCTTCCCTGACAAGCGTTTGTCCAGCCGCTTCTTGAAGACTGCCAGTAAGGGGGAGCTCCCCACCTTCTTAAGCGGTTGATTCCACTGTTGCACAACTCTTACTGCTAAAAAATCCACGTTATTTGATCTCTCTTTGGGTATTTTGTTATCTCATTTCCAAGTTCCCTGATGCTGGTAAAAGCCTCTGACTGGATGGCAACCTAAGACTGGGAAGAATTTTCCATCAACCTCTTTTAAAGTTCCTGTTCTTAGTTTACATTACAAACTACCATGATTTACAATGTTTACTATACAGTACAATTAATTAATCCTCTAATTGAACACCTGCATTCAGTTAGCAGCCAATTACTCTTATGTGTTCAGCTATACATTCAGACTACAGACACATATGCTCAGATTTTTTTATTTGGCTTCCAGAACCAACGTTCAAGAAAACAAAGGCAAAGAGAGGGGGGTGCTCAACTCTAGGGTATCCTTTTGGATAGGCTTATGTTAAGGCTGGGGGGGGGAGTATTTAAAATATCTTGTTTTGCTGTGTTGCAACCATAGGCAACAGCTCTGGAATGACTGAATCATTTCAGTTCCTAAAATGAAGAGTTTTGTCAGCCATTGTAAGATATAAGCCAATAGTTGCTCAGCTGCCAGCTATGGTCCACTATCAGCTTTCTAGGGAAACCAAATTTTCACCTGCAGGCCTTGAAATTGTCCTGCCCTGCCCTGCCTCATCCTAATCACCTTCTTAACATATAAGCAGGAGACATTAGCTAAGCACTGGGATCCAGAAGCAACTAAAATGGCTGAATTCGGGATTTCATTTTTCACTATGTCACAGCTATTAACTATTTGTTCAAACTGTATCCTGACTAAAATCCAACAGAGAATAAAGTCTGTCAAGTTCTACAAAGGCTGTCCTGGACTACCTCAGGCTGTAGCCACACACACACACACACACACACACACACACACACACACACTTAAATCATGTCTGATTGAATTCAGTGAGTTTGAATGCTTTCCTCCTTATATCGGACCAACAAAAGGAGCCAGAGACTTTTTTAAAAAATGAAAGGCCATAGGGTGGATTCAAAGGATCTAACAGACAATCTATATAACAATAGGAACTGCTGATTAAAAAAAATTGGGGGGAGACTGGAGCAGGGAAATGTGGGGGAACCTACCATGTGTAAACTCTATGGTAGCCGCACTGAATCAGCAGCAATGGGAAAGACATAGAGTATCATTACCCTGTAGAAATCCCATTAAAGTTGTTAAAAAGTTGTTGCTCAAGGAAGATTTGACTGCTGACTAGGTGTTTGTTGTTGGGGGGGGGTGTCAGCTGGAGAAACTATCTTGTTCTTGTGGCATCAACAGAATAAACAGTGCCCCGAGATTTCTTGTGTATTCATTCCACACACATAAAAAGCCCAAATGGCAGGTGTCTTTAGATATATTGAAACTTTGACTACTCACCTGACCAACATAAAACAGATTGAACTAAATCTTGTAAACTGCAGAGAGACACAAAGCTCAACAACCTGTATTTGCTATACTCAAAATTAGAAATGGGCATGAACCACAAGACAAGGCAAAATTCGTGCCAAATTCTGGCTGGATAAGGGCTTGAGAGGCACCATGTTTGGCAGCATGTGGTCTCCAAAGAAATATCCGAGCTTTTGGGCACAGTTTGGGGCAGCTCAGAAAACCCACCCAGAAACTCTGGGGCAAAATTGCTAGAAAACGGTGAGGGTGGTTCTTCCAGCCTTGGAAACACCAGTAGAGAGCCTCCAAAGCTTGACAGGCACTGCTGCCTGCCAATAATGGAGTTCCCATTTGTTGCACTGGGACTGAGATCTATATAAGTGTAGGATGAATGCACATTCCCTTCGTTGGTGTTGTTTTGGATGGAGAGGGTGTACTTGCAAGGAGAGAAAGAGCTTTGCTGCTGGGCAGGGGGTGGGGGATTGCTTAGCTAGCTGACTCAGTCAGGGGCCAGAGGGCTTGGCTTTGCCCTGGGTTCCTCTGTGTTGTGATCTGGGTTTTTTGTTTGTTTGTTGCAAAAGATGGAAAAATCAGGACATGGCCACCTGGTGGAACTCCACCTACACCATGATTGCACATTTGGTGGAGCAGAGGAGCATGGTGCAGGATGTCATCTCCTCCATGACCATCCAGCATGGGGAAGATATACCCAGCATCAGCTCCAACAACTGCCTAAATCTCTCCCAGATGAAGTGTATCCTAAAGCTCTTCCAGGACACCATCAACGTGCTCTGTGCCAGCATGGCCAGCCTGGCACATGTCATCCCCCTTATTCGAGGGCTGGAACAGGCGTAGGATTCTGTGGGGCAGCTGGGCCCCAGGGGAATGCCAGTTCCCCCATGGGTCAGGGCCTTGGCAGACAGGTTGTGGGCGGGCATCAATGAGAAGTTGCATCTTCTCTGCAAGGAGCAAGAGTACAAGCTGGCCTGCATGCAGCGTCAGCTCGCCCACTAGGCAAACTAGGTGCTCGCCTAGGGTGCACCGGGCCTCAGGGGTGCCAAACGGCACCCCCCAAAAAGCCCTCCCCTGCCGCCCTAACCGGGTGCCCACCACCTCCTCCAGTACAGAGTGCCTGGCCGGGGCACAGGAGGCGGTGGTTCAGCTTGCCCGTCCTCCCCCTCCCCGCCCAGGGCAGCATGGTGGCGGTCAGCAGGGACTCCCCGCCGCTACAGAGGGCCCAGCTGGAGCGCAGCTCACCTCCCTGCTCGGGGGGGAGGAGGCGGGGGTGGCAATATGGCATTTCCAGGCCCCACCGGGTGGTTGGGATCTGCACCCGCCTAGGGTGCAGAAACACCTGGAGCTGGCCCTGCCTGCATGTGCAACCCCCAGATCAAGGGCAGCATCACCCTTTTTAATGAGCAGCTCCTTCAGTGGAAGCATGATCTCTGCAGAGAGGTGCATAGGTTCCAGAGCTGGGGCCATGGCCAGTAGCAACATCAAGCAGGAGAAGCTGGGGCGGAGGAGGAGGAGCGGGAGGAGAAGGGGAGGACAGAGGAGGGGCAGGAGGGTGCGCAGCCCAATAAGAGATGGGTGAGCCAGAATCCCCAGTTCTGGTTGTCGATTGTGAAGTGGGAGGTCAGCAGCAGTGCAGGGGGGCAGGCATGTGATGGTGGAGGGTTCCATTGAGGTGATGGTCAGGGGTACCTCACAGAGTCCCCTAAGCCCGCCAATTCTAACCCCCTTGACTATTGGATGCTCAAGAGTGTCATATGGTCAGATCTTGCTAGTCTAGCAATCAGTCTCCTTTCCTGCCTTCCCACCAGTGTGCAGAGCGACCAGATGTTCTCCCACCTGGGAAACATCCTCAGTCCCCACCGCTCCTGGCTGGACCCGCACAGGGTGCAAGAGTTGGCCTTCCTGAAGGTCATCTTCCCCATGCCGGGCCACCCTGCTTTGGACCTGGTGGAGCTGTATGTTCTTCCATTCCTTCTCCTCTCTAGGTGATCCCGGCATGTGGCCCATGGGTCATGCCCCAGGCATTTGGGTGCATGAGTTGGCCTTCCTGAAGGTCAACTTCCTCATGCCAGGCCACCCTGCTTTGGACCAGGTTGGACCTGTATGTTCTTCCATTCCTTCTGCTCTCTAGGTGATCCCGGCCTGCGGCCCATGGGTCATGCCCCAGGCATTTGGGTGAAAGGATGGCTGCCTCTGCCAGGTGGGGTTGGGCTTGCCCCACAGCCAACCCAAACATCAACCTCACCCAGAAAAACCCTAATACTTTCCAGAGCCACATCATCCTCAGAGCACTACCTCATAATGTTCAGGCTAATTTAGGGGATTTCCTGTCAGAGTTTTCTCTAAGCTGTGCTAAGGGGTGCTAGGGCACAAAATTTTACCTCCAGCTCAGGGATTTTAAACTTCTACTCCCACTAAGGAAGAAGGGGGCGGCAAAGGATGAGATGGTTAGACAGTGTCATCGATGCAACCAACATGAAATTGAGCAAACTTCAGCGGACAGTGGAAGACAGGAGGGCCTGGCGTAATCTGGTCCAAGGGGTCGCGAAGAGTCGGACTCGACTGTGCGACTGAACAACAACAACACTCCCACTAAGGCATTTTCTCCTCCATTGGAAACAATGGAGGATGGGGGCACCTCCTTCTGGGGCCCATAGAATTGGACCCCCTGGTTCAATCTTTTTGAAACTTAGAGAGATTTTTGAGGAGAGGAACCAGCAGCTATGTAGTAAATTTGGTGCCTCTACCCCAAAAAACAGACCCCCAGAGCCTCAGATACTCCTGGATCAATTCTCCATTATAGACTTTTGGGACCATTGACTATAATGGTCCCCATAGGCTATAATGGAGCCAGAAAAAAAATCAGCTTTTTTGCACATCCCTATTATGCTTTTTAGTATGATTTGTAAGCTGCTTTGAGTCACAGGGAAAGTGGGATATTGATATTTGAATAAATATGTAGTTTTGGCAAGTTGATAACATTTAAGCAATTTCCTGTTTGTTAGGATAGGCAGGGTTCTGACAGTGATTATTCTACTTCTGTTATAATTGACCTGTAATTTGTCATATTTCACTAAAAAAACAATCCAAAGCAGACTGCAAGAGTTTTCCCCCCTCTAAGTGCTGATATGTTTTCTAAGGCTCAGCATAGGGCAACAGTCTGAGGCCAGGTCTACTAATCTAGTGGACTGGGGCAGGTAGACATGTTCTCTGGAGGCCAGGTCTACCAATATAGAGGAAAGGGATGGATAGATCTGTTCTGCAGAGGCCAGGTCTACCAATATAGTGGGAAAGGGTGGGTAGACTTGTTCTCCAGAGGCCAGTTCTACCAATATAGCAGAAAGGGGAGTGTAGACCTGTTCTCTGGAGGCCTGGTCTACTCCCATAGAGCACAACATTTTCTGTAATGAAATTTCACTTGATTCTGTTTTCTCTTATAATGTTTAAATTATTCTTAAAATATAGGTTACATATAGTTTATAAGAATTCATTCTGAGATTTTTACAAGGATATGGAAAAAATCTAAAAAACTAATTTATGCAGTAGTCAGATGTAGACTCGCTCTCAACTTTAATGCTACTAGCTTTTTTTACTCATGAGGTAGAATTTTTGCTCACACCACCGTGATGCTTAGAGGGAACATTGGAGCTATGTAGCAAGTTTGATGCCTCTAGCACAGGGCCCATTCTACGATCTCTTGAACACATGCCTGTCATGTCCCCAGAAAGTGCTCTCCTAGGGGCACCTTCTTTGGGGGGCCATAACTCAGATCTTCCAAGTCCCGTCTTCACCAAACTTAGTGGGCAGGTAGAGGAGATCCCTGTGAGTTTGGAGTCTCTAGGACCCTGGAGGCCACCCCACAGGATTCTGAATTCTGAAAGCCATTTTGGTTCTGGTTTGGTTCAGGATGACTCCCAAACCTGAACTGAACCACTTTTTTTTTCAGTTTGTGCCCATCCCTATAACCAGATACAACTTGTAGAAGACAATCCATAACATAGCTTTGTATTTTTAAAAAAGAAAATCTGACCTGTACATGTGTACTTGAAGAAGATTCCGAGATTTCCCCGGGCAGCAAAATTAGTACGTTTTAAGTAGTACTAAAATTTCCAAGTTAAACTAGGACAACGACTTGTCTATAAGTTGCAACAAATTATTTTAGTACCATGTGGTATCTGGCATCCAAGAATTTTTTAAAAGGAAGTCCTAAGCATCCCAGATTCCTTCTTTTATTAAGGAGTGTTTGTTCCCTGGGGCTTAAATTAAAGTAAACCTGTTTTAAAATTAAGGTTAGAAAATTACATTCATTAAAAGCCAAATAATCTACTGTGTATGGCACCCTCTTCTGGGCATTCATGATAGGACAAGAGCTACACAATCCTATTTTCTTTAAGAAAACCCTGCTTTGTTTCAAATTAAGGACAAGATAAAATACAGGTGGGCAAATTAGTTTTCTTTAGGAAAGACTAAAGTTTAATTCAGACACCACAAACCAACCAACACTGATGAAGGGCATGGTCCTGTTTCACTGTTGCACTTCCTTTCTTCTTCATGCCACTACTGAAGTTGGATATCTGACTCGCTCCATATTTATTTAGGAAGCACATCATAAACATCATAAAAACAAAACAAGCAATTAGGAATAAATCATTTGGCATAAAAAGCATAAAACAATAACTGAGCACCCTAAAAAAAATTCCAGAAAAACGTCAAACCAAAAACAGACTATAAAACTGCTAGAAAGATAAAACCCCGTAGGTATAAGCCTGGGTAGAAAGAAATGTTTTGGCCTGGTGCCTGAAAGACAGCATGGTTGGCACCAGGCTAACCTCAAAGGGAAGGGGATTCCAAAGGTGAAGTGCCACCACTGAAAGTGCCCCGTCTCTAGTTGCTGCCCACCTTATATGTGAAGGCAAGTACACCAGAAGCAGGGCTTGAGAGGCAGGTCTTCTGGTGGGTTGGACAGGAAATAGGGTATGGTCCTCCAGGTACCCTTGTCCCAAGCAATTTAGGGCCTTAAAAGGAAGAACCAGCTGTAAAGTACTGGGTTTCGGGCCTCATGACTCGGACGACGACATAAGAGAAGACGCGTTTATTCGTACTTCACACAAGACCAGAACAAACAGTAACAGCCGGAGGCCAACTATATACAGTTAGGGGGGACGGCCCCATATTCCTATTGGCGGGTTTGAATCGCCCGCCAATGCTGCCATTGGTTCTCTACTGGCGAGCTCAGGAACCTAGTCCCTATTGTTCTCAGAGAGCGAAGCTTGGCTGTATTTTGCCAGCTCTGCCTTCTGATCCCAGGACACAACACCCCTCCCCCCATAGTTCGTCTCCTATCAGGTGACGTAGTCTTTTAAGTATGCTGGTGCCCTCCGTTCCCTTAGTGATCGTCGGGGGGCCGGTACCGGACTGGCGGGGCCCCCATCAGGTGATCCTCCAGCACAAGGAGCTTGGATCTCCGGTAGTAGCTGAGGCGGTGACGGTGGCGGCTGTAACGGCGGCGGTTCAGCTGTCTCCGGGACCCCCTCCGGATTCCGTGGACTTTCAGGCGCTGGCTCCGCTGGCGGTGCCTGCAGCCGATCGGATGCTGGGGCGGCTGCGGCGTTTCCCGGTAACTGGATCCCTGTGTCGGGGTCTTGCCGCCTCCGGAGCTGGTCCACGTGTTTACGGAGAACCCGGTCTCCATCTGCTAGGACCTCGTATGACACTGGCCCGGTGGGTTTTAGGATGCGCCCGGCCAACCACTGAGGCCCCGCCCCGTAATTCCGGAAGTAGACAGGTTCCCCCGGGAGGAAGCTTCGGGGCGCCTCCCGGGTCTCGACCAGCTTTCTCTCTGGGGCTCGGTCCGGGTGGAGCCTGTCTAACAAAGTCGTGGGGCGGCGACCCATCAATAGTTCTGCGGGGCAATGCCCGGAGATGGGGTTTGGAGTGGTGCGGTGTGTTAGGAGGAAGCGGGCCAGCCGGAACTCCCAATCCCCCTCCGTTATGCGGCTCAGGGCTTCTTTGGCGGTGCGTACCGTTCTCTCCGCCTGTCCATTGGTTGCCGGGTGGAAGGGCGCTGATCGTATGTGCCTGATTAGGTTCCTTTCGAGGAACGCTTGAAATTCAGCAGATGTGAACGCTGCCCCGTTGTCCGACACGATTGTGTCTGGCAACCCGTGTGTAGCGAATATTTTCCGCAGGGCCCTTATTGCCGCTTTGGCAGAGGTGGTAGACACTGGGCTTATTTCCACCCATTTCGAGTAGGAGTCTACCGTCACCATGAACTGGAGCCCCTGAAACGGCCCAGCAAAATCTATGTGTAGGCGTGACCATGGCTTGTGGGTAGACTCCCAGCTTTGGGTTGGCGCTCTCGGGGGATTGGAGCGGACTTCCTGACACCGTGTGCACCCTCGGACCCAGGTTTCAATTTCTGCGTCCATTCCGGGCCACCACACGTACCTCCTTGCCAGAGCTTTCATTCGTACAATGCCGGGGTGGGCCTCGTGCAGCGTTTCTAGAACCCCTTGTCTCATGGGCCCCGGGATGACCATCCTGTCCCCCCATAATAAGCACCCTTTCAAGGCGGATAACTCTTCCCTCCTGGCTTTGTATGCCGTGAACTCTGGCCCTGTCTGTTCCGCTGGCCATCCCCTCACCACCCAGTTTAGGACCCGGGAGAGAATGGGATCTCGGGACGTGCGGGCGGCCACGTCTGCAGCCTGAAGGGGGGGGGTTTGGCAGCTCCTCCATTAACAATACTGCGGGAGCCGGGGCCGGATCTTCCCCTGTATGCGGCAGCGGCAGGCGGCTCAAGGCGTCGGCATGACCCAGTGCCTTGCCCGGCCGATGCTCCAACTGGTACTGGTAGCCCGCTAAAAACAAGGACCAGCGCAACACCCGGGGCGACAGTACCTGCGTCGTTTGTTTGTCTGCCGCAAACAGTCCCAAGAGTGGCTTATGATCGGTTACGAGCGTGAAGGGCCGCCCGTACACAAAGTTGTGAAACTTTTTAACCCCCGCCACCAGTGCCAAGCCCTCCCAGTCGATTTGTGCATAGTTCCGCTCCGCGGGGGACAGCGTGCGGGAGTAGTAAGCCACCGGAACTTCCCTCCCATCCGGTAGCTTGTGGGCCAAGACCGCCCCGACCCCATACGGTGATGCGTCGCACGCAAGGATTACCGGGAGCTTTTCATCAAAGTGGGCGAGTACCGCGTTAGAAATCAAGAGTACTTTAACCCCCCGAAACGCCGCCTCCTCCTTCGCTCCCCATGCCCAAGGTGTCGCCTTATCCAGCAGCCTGTGCAGGGGTTCGGCCATGGCAGCTTTGTGAGGGAGAAAGGCGTGGTAAAAGTTCAGGAGGCCTAAGAACGCCTGGAGCTCTGCCTTGGACTTCGGGGCGGGGGCCTCCACGATGGCCTTCACCTTGTCCCTCGCCGGATGCAGGCCTGTTGCGTCTACCCGGTACCCCAAGAACTCCACCTCCGGCACCCCAAGGAGGCACTTTTCCCGCTTCACTTTCAGCCCCGCGGCTTGGAAGCGTCCCAGTACAGTTCGGAGGCGGGTGGTGAAGCTTTCAGGGGTGGTCGCGACGATGAGGACGTCGTCGAAAAACGGCGTCACGCCAGGGAACCCTTTTAACAAATTGTCCATTAGATTTTGGAAGATCCCTGGGGCCACACTGACCCCGAACTGCAGCCGCTTCACCCGGAAGGCCCCCCGGTGGGTCACTATGGTTTGCGCCTCGGCAGTGGCCTCGTCTACCGGGAGTTGCTGGTACGCCTGCGCGAGATCCAGCTTTCCAAATATGCATGCCCCCGCCAGTGTGGCTAAGACGTGGCTGACCACGGGTACGGGGTATGCGTGCGCCTGAAGTGCCTGGTTAATGGTGCACTTATAATCCGCGCAGATGCGGATTTCCCCGTTTGGCTTGGACGGGTGTCACAATCGGGGTCTCCCATCGAGCGTTCGGGACGGGCTCGAGGACTTGGATCTTCGGGGTAGAGGAGAGGTTGGGGTTGGGGAGGCGAAGTACCTGCAGCGGTTGGTCGGTGAGATGGTACAACTCGGCGACCTCTTCCGTCGTCTCGTAGGCGGTGGACGATGCGCGGTGCGGTGGGACCGACGATCTCGAATTCCGGGGGCCCTTGGACCGGCAGACCCGTGCGAGGTGTCCCTGCTTCCCGCACCCGTGACAGACAGCATCCCGGAACTTGCAGGATTTCCTTCCGTGGCCCTCCCTGCAGCTGGCACAGACGGTCCGGTTGCCGGAAGGCTTGGCTGGCTCCCTGTTGGCCTGCTGGAACAGCGCCGGCTGGCAGTGTTGGGGTCTGAGGGCGAAGACCTCTTCGGTCTTTGAGTTCCCGGGGCTGGGACTCCTCCCGACCACATGGGCGGCCGCGGCCGGGCGTTCCCCTTCCGCGGCCTCGTGGGCTGTAGCGGCGTCGATGGCCTCGTCCAAGGAGAGCCTCCGGTAGCCAACCAACTTGCGCCGCAGCTTGGAGTCCGCCAGGCCCCACACGAACTGCGTCAGCAAGTTGTCCTCCACCTTCGGGAACCCGCAGTCCACCGCGAGCGCCCTCAGCGCGGCCAGGAAGCTGGCCACGGATTCCCCTTGGGCCTGGACTCGCCTCTGGAAATCCATCCTCTTGGCCAGGAAGGTCGGCCGGGGGCTGAAGTATGCGTTGAGGACATCCAGGATCTCCCCAAACGAGCTTTCCAAGGCCGTGCGGGGCACCAAGAGGCTCTTGGCGAGGCGGACGGTTTGGGTGCCGCACGCGTTCAGCAGGAGCGATCGTTTCTTGTCTGGGTGGCGGATCTCGTTGAGCTCCAAATAGCTGATGAGCTGGTCGACCCATGCGTCCCAGGTTTCTGGCTGCGACGGATCGAAGCGCTCAAGTGTTACATGAGAGGCGGCCATGGCTCTGTCTGAAGGCGTGTGCCGGGGCGAGCGGTGCGGTGCTGCTCTCGGGGTCAGCGATGCGATGCTCGGCGAGCGGTGCGATGCTGCTCTCGGGGTCAGTGATGCGGTGCTCGGCGGTGTCCTTTTCGTCGCTCATGGAGTCACGGAAGGCGTTGAAATCCCATCCTCGTCGCCACTGTAAAGTACTGGGTTTCGGGCCTCATGACTCGGACGACGACATAAGAGAAGACGCGTTTATTCGTACTTCACACAAGACCAGAACAAACAGTAACGGCCGGAGGCCAACTATATACAGTTAGGGGGGACGGCCCCATATTCCTATTGGCGGGTTTGAATTGCCCGCCAATGCTGCCATTGGTTCTCTACTGGCGAGCTCAGGAACCTAGTCCCTATTGTTCTCAGAGAGCGAAGCTTGGCTGTATTTTGCCAGCTCTGCCTTCTGATCCCAGGACACAACACCAGCACTCTGAATTGTGCCCAGAAACATATGAGCAGCTAGTGCAGAGCTTTCGGAACAGGGGTGATATAATTCTTGTAACTAATCCCCCCAAATAGGCTGCCTGCTGCATTTTGGATCAATGGGAATTTTGAAACTTTTTTCAAAGACAGCCCTACATAGAGTTCATGGTTTATTTCTCATTGAGAGCCCCAATTTCCAGGAATTTCAGTTAACTGAGGCATCCACATTTGGACACCGTGACTACCTAATTCAGGGGTCCCCAACCTTTTTGAGCCTGTGGGCATATTTGGAATTCTGGCATGGCATGGCATGGCATGGTAGGCACAGCAACAAAATGGCTGCCACAAAATGACTGCCACAGGAGTTAGAGCCAGCCACAAAATGATTGCCACTGCTTAACTTCAGTAACACAGCATAGAATCATAGAGTTGGAAGGGACCTCACGGGTCATCTAGTCTAACCCCCTGCACAATGCAGGTAATTCACAAATACCTCCCCCTCCACACCCCCAGTATAGATCCTTGTGCTGTGGCAGCAGCTGCTGCCAAAGCAACATTTTTAAAAAATCAAATCTTCAATAGTCAGCCAGAAGTCTTACCCCACCCACTTCGTAAAAACACTTGAAGGGCACCAGAAAATGAGTTGGCAGGCACCATGTTGAAGACTCCTGACCTTGTTGAGGACTTCCATATTCAATCTTGACAGGATTTTTGAGAGCCTGACACTTAGTGATATTTGTGCTCACCATGCACAGATTTGGTTTGTTCATGATGTCTGAACTGAAGATGACATTTATTTATTTGTTTGTTTGTTTATTTATTGTATTGATATCCTGCCCATCCAGCAGGCTCAGGGAGGGTCACATCATATTTCAACAGTTACAATAAAGTTTTTGTGATTTAAGGTAGAAAATGCAGGTCAATGCACAGCTTCCTAACAATACATCCAGTGACTCCCACTGACAAAATAAACAGGCTTCACAAGGCCAACCTAGTGTCAGAAAGAAAGACAAAAGGTCATCAAGAGGAACATGCAGCTTCAAGCATCTATCCATATGGCCCCCTTAGTAAGGTAAAGGTAACGGTTTCCCTTGCTTAAAAGCCAGTTGAATCTGACTCTAGGGATGCGGTGCTCATCTCCTTTCCAAGCCGAAGAGCCAGTGCTGTCCAATGACATTTCTGTGGTCATGGGGCCAGCATGACTAAACGCCAAGGCACACAGAACGCTGTTACCTTCCCACCGAAGTGGTACCTATTTATCCACTTGCAATTTCTTGCTTTCAAACGGCTAGGTTGGCAGGAGCTGGGACCAGAGAAAGGAGCTCACGCTGTCTTTCAGCACTTGAGTCTCAAACTGCTAAACTACCAACCTTCCAGTCTGCAGTTCAGCATCTTAACCATTTGAGCCACCTATTTATCTACTTGCAATTTCTTGCTTTCGAACTGCTTGGTTGGCAGGAGCTGGGACCAGAGACAGGAGCTCACTCCCTCATGCGACACTCGGGTCTCACTGCTGAACTACCGACCTTCCGGTTTGCAGTTCAGTGTCTCAACCACTCAGCCCCCTTAAAGTAAAAGATGAAGGTTCCCTTGCTCGAAAGCCAGTCAAATCCAACTCTAGGGTTGTGGTGCTCATCTCCATTTCCAAGCCGAAGAGCCAGTGCTGTCCGATGACATTTCTGTGGTCATGGCTAAACGCCATGACTAAACGCCAAGGCGCACAGAACACTGTTACCTTCCCACCGAAGTGGTACCTATTTATCTACTTGCAATTTCTTGCTTTCGAACTGCTAGGTTGGCAGGAACTGGAACCAGAGACAGAAGTTCACTCCATCATGCGGCACTTGGGTCTTGAACTGCTGAACTACCGACCTTCCAGCCTGCAGTTCAGTGTCTTAACCACTTGAGCCACCACAGCTCCTTGGCCCCCTTACATTTAGGTAAATAGCTACCATTCACTCCTGAGAGTACAATATACTGTTCTTGGGAATATCATTCTACTAAAGCCAAGTCCTGTTCATTTCCATGGTGGGGGCTCAGCTTTCATGGACTCTTACTGGGCAAAGCGCACATACATGTGCGCGCACACACACACACAAACTACCAAAGATCCAAGCAATATATGAACCTATCTCTGTCCCCCACATTCACTCTTACACCTTATACTAAGGTAGATTAAGCAGGTAAATTCCCTACATAGTCAGAAATTTTTAATGATCTGTTTTGAGGCCATTGTTCATTGTGCTGAATGGTACCAACTCTAATCCCTAGTTGACAGAAAGTTTTGATTGAATGGGAAGAGGCAGGTGACACTTCCTCTGCTGCCTCCACACTCCTCAGTCACACCTGTACTCTTACCTCAGTAGCAGCTGGATTAGGCGCAGCAGGCAGTGTTCCCTCTAAGCTGAGTTAGTGTGAGCTAGCTCACAGTTTTTTAGCCTCCGGCTCACACATTTTTGTCTTAGCTCAGGAAGGATGGCTCCAGAGCAAACTAATTCATGCAGCAGCCAAATCGCTGGCTCACAACTTTAATGCCAGTAGCTCATAAAGTACAATTTTTGATCACAAGACTCCACAGCTTAGAGGGAACATTGGCAGCAGGTAAAGCTAGCTACTGGAGGAGGTAGGCCTCCCCCCCAGTATTTCGTAAAAGTTTTGCTGTTGTCAGTTTCCTCTCCGGTATCACCCACAATCTTTGTTATTACTGTATAGAATCAAGGTTATTATTAGCATAGGAGAGGGCATTAAACACTGCTTAGGCCAATTCAGGCATTCTTGAAGGGAATCCATTCCGTGAGAAACACAGGGCAACAGCAAGGACAGGCAAAACTAACAATTCTAAAAACACATTAAAAACAGGGAAAACACTACTTCTAAAAAGATTTCCATTCTCTGTTCAGCATTACTGGATTTCGCCTTACAGTTTTTTCTTTATTTATATCCCACCTTCCCTCTAGTTAAACATGAGACATTTTAAAAACCCCAGGAGCAACTGGAGCGTCTGCTTTAGATGCTGCAATTTTTAACTTTATAGGAATGTTTTT
This sequence comes from Gekko gecko, assembly GCA_029375565.1. NCBI lineage: Eukaryota > Metazoa > Chordata > Lepidosauria > Squamata > Gekkonidae > Gekko > Gekko gecko. Next base: position 64,430,753 of record JAPDNY010000004.1, on the reverse strand, counting down.
GCAAGTCTTCAAATAATTCATATCAATAGAAATTCTTTTGTTGCTACTGTTCTTTATGTTTAGCACAGTCTGTATAAAAAGAACTTCATCCCAGTAGTGTTTTATTCCACAGTGTTTAGAAGAAGAAGAAGAGATTGGATTTATACCCCGCCCTTCACTGCCCAAAGGCATCTCAGAGTGGCTTACAAACTCCTTTCCCTTCCCCTCCCCACAACAGACACCCTGTGAGGTAGGTGGGGCTGAGAGAGCTCTTAACACAAACTGTCCTTGAGAGAGCAGCTGTGCCAGAGCTTGTGACTGACCCAAGGTCACATCAGCAGGTGCATGTGGAGGAGTGGGGAATCAAACCCGGTTCTCCCAGATAAGAGTCCGCGCACTTAACCACTACACCAAACTGGCTCCAAACTTTAGCCACATCTGTTTCCACAGGTAGGCTTTCTGTATACAAAAGTAATGTGTATTTTGGAGGCAGTCTGTTCAGATGACTGCATCTTACATATTTTTATATACAGAGTTGAAAATGTATTTGCAAAAGAAAATGAGTGACAGGAAACAGAAACAGAACTAAAAGAACCACCAATATGTGCTACTTTCACATAGACAATTTTGTTTCAGCCACTTGTCTTGTGCGTATTCTTTTTTCTGTTCCCACATTATGCTGTCCTGCATTCATGCCCCAACCATGGGCGGCCCATTTTTTTCTCTAAAACAAACATTTGTTTTAAAACTGGGTGATCTTTTTAGCAAGTCCAAACCAGAAGGGACACCTTCATTTCAATGAAAAGGAACACCCCTTCATCCCTCCCCACTCTGCAGTGTCATGTGAATTTTTTTTCTGTTTGGGGGCACTGAGCAAGACAGCAGAGCTGTTGCTGAATGACCATAACAAAGCCACAAGTGTGTGGACACATGAGTCTTTCAGTGATCCCCACAGATTTTTAGCTATTCCAGGTACAGGGTGGATATAATAGAAGTTTCTAAGCAGTACAAATGGAGACAGGAGGATCAGATGGTTACTGCCATTAGTGTAACCAAAGAAAATGCCTACCTTTACCATGGTGCTTGAACCAACTATCCAGCCTGGAATGCAGAGATGATTTGACACAAAGTGGGGAGGGAATTGGGCACTTTGCCTTGCTCAACATAGCAAGGAACCAATTCACTGGTGGATGGAGGTGACAGCCCTAGTCTAATCTCTTTGACATATAAGAAGAGGGGAATTTGCTTACCAAGAACTGAAATACAGTTGTAACCTAGCAGGGAACTAACTAGGTAGGGTGGAGTGGGGAGATTTATTGGAAACTATAGCCTAGCCCACTCTGGCAAGAAACTAATTCATTCATTCATAGAGCAGGAAGGAAAGAGAAGATTGTTCCCATTGCCTTTCCCAAAATAGAAACCTTGCCCAACTGTAGGGAGGACTTACTTCATTAAAGAGAGGCAAGCATGGAGAGTGTGGTAGAAAGATTCCAGTATGCCATTATTCTGTAGCTGTGCTGTTTGAAAATGGACATTGAGAAAGAAAGAGAGGAGGACTTCCGGTCGACAGCATGGCGATGGCGGCTGCTTCCCCCGACGCTCAGGGGAGCGGCTAGCACACCAGTGGTCTGGAGGGAGGCTATAGAAGTGCCCCCCCCATGGAACCCTGGAGTAAGGGTTCCTAGGCAGAGGGCTTCTAAAGAGTTGCCTCTTCAGCGGCGGAATGCTGCGGAATTGAGGCGCTCCTTCGCCCTAATGGTCCTGCCGCTGGTGGCCGAATGGCTCTAGCTAGGCTGACCGGAGCAAGCGGAGATCGAGCGAGTGGTGACAATCGTAGCGAGGCTGCAGGCAGCCGATGATGAACATGAGTTGAATGAAAATGATTTTACGAAGATACGGTGGATTCCCTGCCCCTTTGCTTTATCGGTTTGGAGAGTGCTCCCCCCCACACGAGCAGCAAGTAGAAGAAAAAGGGTGGGCACAGGGAAAATAGAAAAGCGGTTTGGTTTTGAGAGACTTACCAGAGCGGATTTTACACATAAGCGAGTTTCAGAGGTGGTGAAGGAGTGGTTGGTTTCTGTAAACAATAATCCAAGATGTCGGGCATCGGGAAGAGAGTAACAAAACCGAAACCTACGGGCGGACAGAGTCCTAGGCCGGAAGAGGAGGGGCCAGATGTCATAAGACTACTAGCGGATATGCTCAAGCCAGTCATGGATCAACTTGCTGGTATTAACCAGCAGTTAGCCGTCCTAAACCAGACGATAACGCAGCAGCTCCAAGTGGCGGAAACGGTTAAACAAACGGAGCAGACAATTGCAGAAGTGAAGGAGATGCACTCCAAACACAGAACGTTGAAGAAAAGAGTGGATCAAGTGGTAAATAAACAAAATCATCAAGAACACAGGTTTTTGTCCTTGCAAATGGAGAAAGCTAATATGATTCTCAGATTTCAAGGGGTGCCAGAATCTTTGAAGAAAGATTTAAAGAAGCTCCTTAGTGACCTTCTCGCACCAGTTGTAGGCTTAAAAGCAGAAGAAATTATGCATGACATTGAAGCAGCATATAGGGTGTATTCAAATTACACCAAAAAGAATAGCCTACCTGGAGAAATATCAGCCAGATTTTCAAGAAGGCAAACTAGGGATGCGATTTTACGAGCAACCTTGGCAGCTCCATTGAAGATGGGGGATGAAAGCATTAAGGTTTTAAAGGACATACCATTCGAGATTTGTCAGAAGCGGAAAAGCTATAAGGACTTGATACTCTTTCTCCAAACTAACCAAATTGGATACAAATGGGTGGTCCCAGAAGGAGTGGTCTTTAAGATGAACGATAAGAGAGAGAAGATTGACTCCGTGTTTAAAGCTAAGGAATTTCTTAAACGTCACCTGGGGACCAAAGAAGACGGTGAAACTGGTTCGAGTGGCTCTGCACCCTCTGAGACGGACGAGGACCTGGTGGCGGAAGAAGGCACTGGTGCCCGAAGACGAACTTATGCACTCAGGGACAGAAAACCTAAGTAAAGGCAGAAGGACTCTGAAACTGGCCTTTATGAAGCGAGCTTGAGAGATGCTCTGGAATACTCTCATAACTAATTAGCTAATTTTTAAGTAGGGAAAGTTAGACAGGAACTCGCGGTATTCATGATATACTAACCATGTAACACTAACATAAATACTAATGGGGTGGAAGATCTCCTACTCTTGAGTTTTTAGTTTAGTGTGGGTTTGCTTTTCTTTTTCCCTAGTGTTAGTTTCCCCTTCCTTTTTCTGAGTTTAGTTTGTAGTCTATATAAAATGCAAATAAATAAAAAATCCCCTTTGGGGGGCAAAAAAAAAGAGAGAGAAAGAAAGAGAGAATTTCAGATTTAAGCCATTCCCATGTAGTGACACACATGCTCCCAAAATTAAAAGTAAAGATGGGTGAACAATCATGATGGTGGCCTCACACAGGGGAGGGGGCAGACTAATGTGGAAGGGAAAGCAAAGCAAACAACAGAGGGAAAAGGGACTACATAAACAGAGCCAGTTTATTAGCTTTAGTGGCTGGATTCATGCTATCATTTACAAGTTGTAGTAACTGTCCAGTCTTTCTTCCCATGCTCCCCATGAGTCTACTCACCTTCATGAGTACATGAAGGAAAGGAGAGACTTGGCATAGAACAGCAATACCCATCAGTGGAGATGGAAGCTTGCCCATATTATGACCCATGTACACTCAATGCATGAACCCATTAAGCAAAACCAGAGTAGGGCTGAGTTTTCTTCCCCACACTAAGACAACAGGCTTCCATAATACAGACTTTGTATTTTATGGTTCACTATCAAAATCACCCTTGATTGCATATAACATGGTTAATGAGCATTCATGCCATAACAGGCAGGGTTTTTTTTAACCTAAATCTGCAAATGATAGAAATAATCAGATTACACAAATCAAAATGTGACATTTTATTGTTCAGTCCACTTCAAATATGATGCTGCATTCATTTGAGAGTCGATTTGCTTTGCTACTTGTTTTAAGCAAGTGTGAGGTAGTGAATCCAAATATTGCTCACCTTCTAATCAAGGGCTACACCAGGATGACCTTCTGTCATAGTCTGGCTGCTGGTGTGATTCTATAGGAAATTGCCCTTACAGCAGTCTCTTCTGTTAATTATTGCCAGAGGTCAGCAACAAATGAAAAGAATAACTGACTAGTGTTTCACCAACGTCCTATAATTACACTGTTTCTCCTTCACTGTTACCCCTTCAGACACAAGGAAGTGTTCATGCTGATAGTGGCCACCCCAGAAAATACAGTGTTTTTATGGGTTTAAATAAGGCGGGGGAGGGGGGATTGTGTGTGGAAAGTATGGGTTGTTAACAGCCTTTGCACAAATATAGGATGATCTCATGTGGAAACATGGGGCAGGGACAGTCAGATAGCAGTAACATGGGAAACAGTCAGATAGCAGCAACATGGGAAATCCTTGGTGAGAAACCAGCCAAGGACAGGAGAGGGGGAGCCAGTTCTGGGCTCTATCCTCCCTCTCACAGATGGCATGGTGCAGTGAGCCATCTGCACTGCCGCCAATTGGGGCTAATGTTGAATTCCCTCATAACACTGTTTTGTAGACTACTTCAAACACTGCATATGAGGGCACTTCTAGACAGCATTAACAGATCATAGCCAGACTCTCATTTGACATGTTTTACTCCACCACTGGATAGTTTCTCTTCAGAACACAGATGAAGGTCAGACCTGAGGACCACTCAGATGTTTATAAAGACTATGTTCCAAAACGTAATCAACACCAGGCAAGTTGAAAGTCAGCCTACAGAGTTTACAGAGATGAGTTATTAGGAAGGTACAGATATGTCCCCAGCTGAGCAGGTGTTCTTCATACTGTATCAAACCAGAACTGGTGGCAGTAGTTGTGGATAAACATGGAACTTACTCAAATCATGAAGAAAAGGGGTGTTGATGGTCTGTTTATAACAGCAAAAAAGATGCAAGGATAAGGAACGTGGAACTTTGCCCACAGCTCAACTTCCTGCTTTTCTCTTCAGATTCTGGTTGTAACTGACTAAGCAAAAAGTCCTTGGGGAAAGAGGTGTGGGAAGGTAAGGCAAAGGCAGGAAGTGAGTTCAGTCCCACTTATCTACGTGGCCCTTTTCCATGTGATTAACAGTTCCACGCCCCCATGTGACTGAGACAGTTCTATGTTTACATGGACAAAAATGTCACTGGCCCTCAGTGTCTACTTTCCAATCTCAAGTTTGTCTTCCTGGCAGACAATCTAGACCAAGGGCATATCCCCTAAAAGATTGTGGGGCTGGTCAGTTGTGACAACACAAATCATTCATTTGTGCAGACAACTAGACTAAATTCAAACTCCGTTTTAGATCTGCTTGATTTGTGCACATACAGAGATTTTAGCCCACAGCACAGGGCCCCATTTATTGCTGCACTGTAGAGAGCAATCCTAAACAGTCTACTCCAAATCCTACCCAGATCTGTTCAATGAGGAAAGTGTTCATGATGCTGAAAATTCACATTAAATTTGGGGTTTCCCGATTCCTGCTCCCCTTCTTTCTTCCTTTTGCATTGTTCTGTGCTTCTACTATCAAGGTAGCAAGGTGCCCTCATTGGCATTTTTCTTCACATAAGTTTGTTGAGGCAAAAGCAAACTGAATTACACTACCATACGGACATTGCAGTGCTCTAAATACCTGGGGCACAAAATCAGGATTCCTTCAGTATGTAGATTAAAAGATTTGAAAAGCTTGGATGCACAGAATGTGTACAGCATAAGCAATATCATTAGGGACTTCAAAAGACTGCATAGATTTGGCATCCCAGAATTCTCTCTTCTTCGCCAGCATCTGTGGCTCTGGGTTATAAAATGCTAAGCTGTTTGGTGGATACTCATTTCATCCGAAAATCTTCCTCAACTACAAAGAGTAAAGAGAAAATTAAACTGGTATGCAGGCATTAATATATTCTAAGTATTTTGATACTTCCCCCTACAAACCTCTAAACCACTTGGGGAGGCACAGTACTTTGGATTATATTTAAATTAAGGGGCACAATCCAGTGGAAGGACAACACTTTTATGTTCCTCCAACAGGAAATCACACTTAGTTTGTTCCTAACTCTACTGAAATCCAGGAGGTTACAACTACTTAACTTTTCCATGGGATGGGGAGAGTTGACAAAGAGAACTTTTTCTCCCTCTCCCAAAATAGTAGAACTCAAGGGTATCCACTGAAGCTGATGGGCACTAGGTTCAGGACAAACCTCTGAATACCAGTGCTAGGAGGCAACATGGGGAAGACCTTGGCATGTATGCCCTGTTGTCGGCCCTCCAGGTGAACTGGTTAGCAACTGTATTAGACAGGGAGCTGGACCAGATGGACCACTGGTGTGATCCAGCAAGGCTCTTACGTTCTTATGCTGCATTGTGCCCAATATCTTGAGTGCTTCACCACAACATATCAAGCATCTACTTTACTTGAAACATGGCCTTGGGCCTATTAACATAGCAATGCACCCAATCCTTTCCTGCCTCTATCCAGCAGCCCCGTGATCTCCCAGCTACACCAAAAGCTCATAATGGAGAGCAGGAAACAAAATACCATGGGGGTCTGCAATGAAGAGAAGGAGTCAGGTAAAATCCCCTTCTGGCAGAGGAAGTGCAGCAATCTCTCCATTCACGTAAAAGGAAGGGGGGGATTCTCCCACCTCACATCAACCCTGCATCATACAGCATTTTATCCACAAGATTCCCTCACTCCCAATGACCTGCATCAGATCCTGGAGATCACAGGAGGCTACTGGTGAGAAGGGGGAGGCAAGGAAGACTTTGAAGCACATTCCACTCACTTTCTGTGGGATCCTAGTCATGGGCTTTCACCACACTTCACCTTAACCACTACACAAAAAGAGATCTCAACAGTACTTAGTTCCCCTTAGTCTTCCCTATCTGAAGCAATGACCAGCCTCTTCACATTTTGAGGATTCCCAATTTTAAAAGGGAAGCATCTCCAAACCTTTGCCATTAACAGCCAAACATTTCTTTTACTAGTAAAGGCAAAGATGAGAGTCAATATGATTCCTAATCACAACATAATAAAGACCTTTAATTTGAGGACCTTCTTTGTTATTACATTTCCTACACCATTTATAGGTTATCCCTTCTGATATTCCACCACCTTAAATATTTCTCCATTAAGTAACTAATGAAGGATTACTAGCACCTTATGATTTTAGGATTCATCTGTATTTGAATTGTTTTAACATGATTTTATGTGGTTTTATTGGTATTTTTGTACCAACTGTGGAAGCGCCCTGAGCCTACTTGCGGGGAGGGCGGGGTACAAACTGAATAAATAAATAAATATTATGAAAAGTGAAAAAGAGTATAAGCTCTTAGCATCCTCTCACATGGAAGCTATACAGTATACTAATAATTTTGTGTTGCTGTTCCTTTCCCAGCACTATTAGGTCACTTTTAAGATGGGCCAGAACTCTGTGTAATAAATAAACAGAACAATAAAAATATATTATAATAATGTACATATAGTACAATCATTTGGGGAAGAAGAGGCATGACCTCTTTTGGATGATAAACGACGTCTTTGTGTAATGGCAACTTCCCAAAAGATCAAGTGAAATCACTTTAGAAAACATCCTCCATGAAGAAGTGCTATGGAACCAGGAAATGAAAAGCCCAGTCCCCCCAGAAGTGCACTGAAATTGGATACTTACTAAGGGGTGGCATTAAAATAATCTTCAGGGATCACCATTTCGATCCCCCCAAAATGGCTCAGGACCCAGATGTTGGCAATGCTGAGTTTGGCAAAGAACCAGTCATGATCGGGAGGCCAATCCTTCATTTCAGGATGTCTGCTGAACAGTGCGGTCTTTGCAAAGTCCGCTTCTGCTCCAGTCACCTAGCAAACAAAGTACAGATTATGTAAACCACAATATTTTATCCTTCCCTATGAGCTCTCTCATGGGGGTCAAGAAGGAGGCCAAAGACCAGGGGGGAAACAAACAGATCTGCAGATGTGCATACCATCTCACAAGGAGCTTGCAGTGGTCTAATGGAATTGTTGGCTTACTTCCTTGAAAGAAAAAACAAAGGAGGAAGAAACCCAACCACAGCAACAGGGTGGGTACTCAGAAGGTTGAGTATAGCAAACTTAAAAATATAACAAAGTATTTGTTACACAGTGTAACAATTAATAATGAAAAACAATATACGTACATAGGAGTGCTAAAACCCATCCTACAGAAATTGCATGTCAACTGAACATGAATCACATAACAGAATATCTCATAAAAAGCCACTAGACTAGATGCATTTCAGCTCTGAGAGCCTTCTTCAGTGGCCTAAAACCAAATAGTACACATTTAAAACAAATCGTAAAAATTAAGGGCCAGGCAGGTTTGTAGTATAAATTAAATAAATAAACCAAGATCAACACTGTTGCACACAACAGCAAAATATTGTTGGCAGAAGTAGAAATTCATATATGAGAAGGTGGGGAAGACAGCAGACAATCTCTTGACCATTGTTGCAGGACAGCTACTGCTACCCTTGTACAGCCAATGCATCAAGGTTCTAACTTGCAGATTAACTGGGATCCCACCCCAGTTAAATATGTCATTTCAAGAAAAGGACATTAAGCTAGTATTGTTTACTAGAGAACCACTAGTATGAAGCCAACTCTACACTTTGGAGACCATATGTGTATAGTTTTCTTGAGATGCATAAATATTACAGTTTACCTTTTCAACCACTCCATGGAAGATCACATGGGCACACAGAGGATTCTGAGGATCATAGCTCTTCTCCTTGCAGTATGAAGTCTGTGCCAAGGAGAGTGTTAAGGAGGCATTTCCATTGATCTGAAATGCAAGGAGGAAAGTGAATCTCATAACCCATATTTCAGTGTATCTAGGGTATTTAATTTATTACAAGGTGTCATCAGGTGTTGTAGAGGTATAAAGGTAAACGTTTCCTTGCTCGAAAGCCAGTCGAATCAGACTCTAGGGTTGCGATGCTCATCTCCATTTCAAAGCTGAAGAGCCAGCGCTGTCCAAAGATGTTTCCACAAGGCGCCCAGCAACAAATATTGCATGAGGAGTTGAAATAGTAGGGTTTTTTCCCCTGCCATCCCTTCCTACCAGCACCCTGCCTCTGGAAATCCCAAAGGCCTACCACAGGGAAAACACACCACATTACAATAGGCTGCGGTGAGTAGGGATGGGCAGAAACCACATTTTTGTGTTTCAGTTTGTGGTTGAATCACAAACCAAACCACAAACCATGGACCATATTGGTTCATGAGCCATTTAACCCCCTGCTTTCTGCTCCCTGCCACTTTTTGCATTTTTTGTGAAGAGTTATTCACAAATCACCACAAATTGCATCAAAATTCACAGAAGTTTGTGGTGGCTCTTCAGTTCATGAACATCGCTTCATGAACTCTGAACCAGCCGAAATTTGTGACAAACTTTAGCTCATCAGCCGGTTTGTGCCCATCGCTAGCAATGAGAACAGAGAAATCTCCTTTTCCACATTCCTGTTCCACTGACAGCTTGTGCAGAAATGTCACCAGATTCCAACACACTATAACAAAAAGTGTTCGTTATATTTGCCATACAGAAGTTTTCCAGAAGTTGCATGATTAAGTCATAAAAGTCACGTGGGCGCTGAAATCTGCCCCCCTCTCCCAGCCAAATTTAAGGGTTCAGTGACCTCTTGGAAAATTCCATCAGATTAATTGGGGGGGGAGGGAATGAAATATCAGAAGCACATGATTTAAGCATAACATAAAGAAGCTTGCATTTCATATTCAAACAGTATCAGCCCATTGCAGTGGCAGTCAATTCAAAGAAGCAGCTCAATCATTTATCTGCAAGCAGATGTCTCACATGATGGTACGCCACACAGCTGTCCTGGGTACTGCAAGTGATAAAAGACCATAGCACTTTTGAAATGCTCCTTCCTCTTCTGTAGGGGTGAACGAGCTGAGTTTTGAAATGCAAGGTTTGACATTCTACTTCTATGACTTACATATATTGCAAGGGTCACCAACCTTTGCTTTAATAAGAAGTACTGCTGATGAAGAAAATGTCAAGGAGAAGAAGTCAGAGCCCAGCCATAGCAGAATGCTGAAGCAAGCCATAATAGAAATATACTAGTCATGCCAGTACCGGGTTGGTTGCTGCGTTAGGGAAAGAATGTTTTTAACCCATATCTTATTTAGCAAAGAGGTTAAAATAAGCTTGTCAGCAGTATTAACCTATTTGCTAGCAAATATTTATGCAAGAAAAACAGTTTAGTGTGAGACAAACAAGTTAGTGGAAGTCTTGAAAAGTTTTAAGGAAGAGTCTTAAGGGTCTTGAAAGAGGAAGCAGATGGCATTGTCTGACTGGTTTTCATTTGGTGCAGTACTAAGCTGTTAATAATTTGATATTTTAATTTTCTATAATGATGTAATTTTGCTTATATAAGCTGTAAGTTTTTAAGGGCCAGCATCTTGAATTCATGTAGAGATAGATGCTTTCCTTGATCAAGATCAACCAAATAAAGACCTAAGCTTCTAAGAAGGAATTAGCTGTTACTTGTATCCTTTGAGTCCCTTTGACCAAACCCAATTTTTTCTCTGTCCCTGAGTAATGGAAAGGATCCTGAGTCACTCCCTCCTCCAGCCATGTTAACAAGTTTTCTTCTGTCCTAGTAAAAGAACATGGACTAGGTAGATCACCAGAAATCAAGCTATCAGCCAAGCAGCGCAGAGAAAAATCCTATGAAAAATAACTTTGTAAAGAGCAGACCTTTTGCTATTTTTCCCTGGTATCCTAGGAGATGCACAAGTTGCTTTGCTGCAGTCAGCCAGCCACCATTAGCTCTTAAGCTAACTGTTAAGAGACCCTGATATATTGAGAAGCAATAACAACATGTATGAAAAGGGTTTCCTATGACTGCTAGAAATTCCCACAGATGTCAAACATAAACATAAGTGACAATTCCAAGTTAGTAGGCCCCATGACACTCCATCAATTATAATAAAGGGTGCATGGGGAACTCATTGGACCACAGTGGTTCTTCAAACATGGAAAGCTCTCAAATGACCTTCAAGATCACAACAAAAAGGACATCACAGCAGAAGCCTAGAGCACCACAAGTAGAGTACTGATGGTAAAAACGAGAAGAAAGTTAATCCCAAGGGTTACTGTCCTAACAACTTGATTTAATATCCAGGAATTTGTTTTTTAAAAACCCACCTCCCTCCATTATCATGGCACCACAAATAGATGGTTAAGCCATGAACCAGCCCTACTGCAAACTTATGCACCCTTGCAAGTAAATTGTAGGGCTGCCAACTCTAGGTTGGGAAATTCCTTGAGATTTGGGGGGTAGAGCCAAGGAAGGACCTTAACAGGGTACAATGCCATATACTATCTACCTGCCAAAGCAGCCATTTTCTCCAGAGGAACTGATTACAATAGCCAAGAGATCAGTGGTAACTCCAGGAGACATCAGGCCCCATCTGGAGGTTGGCAACCCTCATAAACTACCTTAGCTATGGTTTGTTGCAACCCTTTATTATGGATAAGACAAGTCATGGTTTCAAAACCCATGTGAGGCCATGGTTTTTGTATTTTAGCTTCTGGACCATATGTAATGCATAACCATGCCTAAGGAGAATAAATGGCTAAGTGTTACATCTTAATAGGGTCAGTATGCTTCTATTTTGCTTCATATGGCAGAAGCAAGGTTATTGCTATCATTTCCTCATGTATTTTCTCAAGCCAACCCTTCTATTTGACACTACATAGGAAAAAACTGGTCTAACGATAGTATAACACAATTTGGTAGGAGCTGTTGTGTTGTGGAGCATTTGTAATCCCTTTACCTGGTGCTGCTTCCCTGCCCTTCCAAAGAACGCAGGAAATCAGTGACAACGTTAATCCACGCTTGTGCAACTGAAGTGGGCAGGGCCATTTTATGGCAAGCTGGGTGGTTGCCTGTTGGCTTGCTCATTCAGCTAGCACACTTTGCAACTGAGGCAATTGGAAGGAAGTTTACATGTTTACATGTCTGAAGGAGCTGGGTATGTTTACCCTGGAGAGAAGACGACTGAGAGGTGATATGATAACCATCTTCAAGTACTTGAAGGGCTGTCATATAGAGAATGGTACGGAGTCATTTTCTCTTGCCCCAGAAGGTCAGACCAAAACCAACGGGTTGAAATTAAATTAGAAGAGTTTTCGGCTAAACATTAGGAATAACTTCTTGACAGAGCGGTTCCTCAGTGGAACAGGCTTCCTTGGGAGATGGTGGGCTCTCCTTCTTTGGAGGTTTTCAAGCAGGATGGCCATCTGACAGCAATGCGAATTCTGTGAACTCAGGCAGATCATGAGAGGGAGGGTAGGATTTTCTTACACACCCAGAGAAAAGCTGATTGCCACTCTGGAAGCAGGAAGCAATTTTTCTCCAGGCCAGTTTGACCAGGGATCCTGGAGGTTTTTTGTCATCTTCTGGGCATGGAACAGTGGTCACTGTGTGTGCCGAAGTATTCGTGAATTCCCTGTATTGTACAAGGGGTGGACTAGATGACCCTGGAGTTCTTTTCCAACTCTATGATTCTATGTTCTGCTGCCCAGCAGAGAGTCCCACTCAGTATGGGCCTAGTTTGGGGGCTCTGAGAGATCACACACCTCCTTCTACAGCACTGCTTGGGCCTGGCTAGGATGCTGAGTGAGAAGGCATGGAATATCTCTTCTTTTAGCACAGAGCCAACTTGGCCAGGCACTTCCGCACCTCCTTTTGCAGAGTGGATCCAACTTAGCTATTTCTCACAGCACCAATCCAACCCAGGTGGGCACTGCACTCCTCACAACCCAGTAAGTGACCAAGTGACCCCAGAAGTCTCCAGAAGCATTGAAGCTGTCTGAATAGCAACATGTACAAATGAACAGTGACCCTCCCCACCCCATAAACATGGTTAATTTGTTCTAATCACCTGTCATTTTTCAAAAGTGAAACCTACTGGTTGGCAGCAGTGTTTCCCCTTTTTGAAATGAATGTGAAGTGAATTTGTAATGACTGTAGGCACCCACAAAGATGGAGAGAGGGGGAAGGGGAAAAAAAGTTAGTCATAGAATTGTAGGGCTTTAGGGGGGAAATGTTGTTTTTAATTTCATTTATGACCCACTGTTCTCCCCAATGGGGACCCAAAGAGACTTACATTGTTCCCCTCTGTTTTACTTTCACAGCAACTCTGTGATGTCAGGCAGGCTGAGTATGTATGACTGGCTTGAGGTCACCCAGTGAGGTCCCATGGCAGAGTGGAGAGTCAGACCTGGGTCTCTTATATCCTAGTTTGACACCCTAACCACCGCACCACGCTGGCTCTCACTTTGAAAAGTCGTGTTGGCTTACATGTATGTACTTTACCAAAAAAATAAAAAAGACTTTCTTTGAAAACTAAAGAGCCTATCCATCCAGAACCTTATTCCAAAAGAAGGAAGAGGAGTTGGGCTAGTCTAGCCCATCGGCTGCTGCTCTTCCCCTCCCACATGCCATCTCTTAAGGGCAGTGATTCAGCTTCGTCCCAAAGGTTGAATAGTGCACCACTACTTTAATGTGGGTGTTAATGTGGGTGGGCATTGCCCCCCCCCCGGCAGCCAAACATGGGGGGAGTGCGTGGGTGGCAATCACTTCTGTGATGTTATCCATTACCTTTTCTTAAGTGTGTTTCCAGGTTTAATAAACTTGGAGACTCCAATCTAGGCTATCACACAGGTAGAAATGGAAATGATTCACCAACAGAAAATAGGTTTCAGGTGGATAGCCACATTAGTCCGCAGTAACAGAACAAAATTTGAGTCCAGTGGCACCTAAAAAAACCAATAAAATATCTGGGTTTCTGACAAAATAAGCTTTGACTAACGAAAGTTTATAACCAGGAAAATTTTGTTGGTGTCTAACATGCTACTGGACTGAGATTGTTAATTTAAAATCAACGAAGTGCTAATTCCAACTGTAGTTTTACTGCATCAGACCAATAGATCATATAGCCAACAGTGTTCTCAGCACAAAATATATTTATCGGTAGCATTTATAAGTAGTATCCACATGCATTATTCAATTTTTTTCCCATTGAAATGCACACACAACCGCTTACCCAGTAATGACAAAGCTCCCATCCATGTAACTGCAGGCTCATGAAAGGTGCTGTTCAAACCTGACATTGTACAAACATATTTTGAACTCATGATATTGGTTCTTGGGTGCCATGATACAAGGAGAGGTAGTCTTGAGTGCCCAGGCTTTTCTGGATGTTAACCTAGATTCCTCAAACCTAGCAAGCTACCTATCATACAACAAATGGTTCTCTACTTTTCTTTCTCTACAGAAAATGCATGCTTTCCATAAGAAAACAGATAAATGATGCTTTAAATGCTATTTATGTCATCATGCACATTCCACCAACCCGCAAAAATAACTAACAGTTCATCCACAAGAAAAAACAGAGATCTCAAATACCCCGTTACTTAGGAAACAACACAAAGGAAATCTTATCCATTACTGCCACTTTCTTCCTGAACCTACTGGGAAAAAGAAGGTTGTCAGATTGAGTCTATGGTTACCCCCATAGATAAAAGACAGAATTCCAGTTGACGTTCCTCCTCTCTGTTTAGTGGTTTGCAAGGATGCACCTGCTAAAACTCCCTCTTATGCATAACTTTCAAGGGCACATATAATTCGGAAATTCTAGACAGCATTACTTTACATATCAAAAAGCAATCCAGTTGTACTCAAGTCAATTCATAAATGCATGGGATGTTTGCTTTGGTTTCAGATTGTTTTTAGCTTTTTAAATCCTAGGGTTTAAATATATATATAGTTCTCCTGTTCTCTCTCCCAGCCATCCCATCTATCATGGGTTCTCTTAGGGTTTCATTTCTTTAAATGGTAAGGAGGGGATTGTTTTGATTTGTTAATGTAACAGCTGTATTTCATGAAGCTGTAAACTTGGGTCAAAAAGTAGAACACACCTGTCAGCAAACAAATACACAGGGACACCATTTCATGGGGAAATTAACAAAACAGGCCAATGAAGCCAGGAACCACTTTCTGAAGCACTCCACTAGGCATTCATTGAAGCCCCTACTCAAAGCACAGCCTCATCGTTACCTGTCTACAAAGACAGGGCTGAGCCTTGCAACACGCAGCAGAGTGAACGCTGGAGGATGTCTGAACATGTGCCAAGTACATGTCATTCCTGAGGGACGGAGTGAAATACAAGTCTGGATTTTCCGAGTACCAAGGCAGTTCCACACTCTACCCCGTGGCAGGCCTCTCACCTGCAGGTCCCGCACCGAGATTTCCATGGCGGTCAGGTACATGTAGGGTACCCCACTGCTGTTCGACACTTCCCCGTCGCTTATGGAGAAGATGTTGGCGAAAGGCTGGCCCCGCACCGGGTAATGCGTCGAGATGGTAGCCAGCGCGCCCCAGTCGCAGGTGTGTGCCACGAAGCGCGCCATCCGCGCCGTCTCGTTACCTGGCGGGACTTGAAGCGCCCCCGCCGCCCCCGCCAGCAGCAGCCCCCAAAGCGGCCACATGATCGCGCACAAGTGCCTCTGGCAAGCCCCCGACCACAGTGACAGCTTGACCAGCCACCACCGTCTGCCAAGCTGCCCTTCCTGCTGGGAGGAAAAGAAGCAGGTGGGAGGAGGGCCGTGAGATCTTAAGCCAATAGCGACACACAGCTCTCAGATCCTAACCAATGAGAACTCGGTGAGGGCGGAAAAAACTTGGAGGTAGCTACCCAAGACGGGAGGGGATTAGGTAGCCCTCTGCCAATGGCGCAGGGTTTTTGAATCTCTCTGGGCGTGATGTGGTCCGTGGGGTCCCGAAGAGTCGGAGTCGACTGTGCGACTGAACACCAACCAAAGTCTCATGAGTGGAATGGTGCCGGGGGAGCGGCGGTTAAGATCTATCCGATCAGGAGGGCGATGACACTGAGTTCAGTTGTGGGCGTTTTTTCAAGTGTATAGTAAGCAAAGTGGGCTCGTACTTCCTGCTTCAAATGTAAGGGAAGCGAGAGGGAAAATCCCGCGCTTAGAGAAGCTTGTCTCTCAAGGGACTAGCCTCACAGTCGTTATCCACATTTGGAGTGCCCAAACGCACTGCAGGGGGAGATGTTTCAGAGAAAATCTGTCAAGGATTAGCCAGTGAAGGCGTTTACAGTAGCTTTCTCCTTTGGTCGTAGAAAGTGAGAAATACCGGAGGGGTGGGGGGATATCTGTGGGCAGAAGTGTTCCACCTGCTAAGCGTTTACGTCATCAATACTGCATGTCAGTGGAGTTGTATAAAGTGTTTCTGGCCCGTAGCCTGCGTGGGGCCCTGGGGGCCCGGCCCCCCCCCGCGGGTTTTGCGGCCCCCCTCCCCCGAGCCTCTGCTCCCCCTACTCCCTCCGGCCCTCTCCCCCGGCCCTCGCCCCTCTCCCTAAGGTCACCAAGGCCGGCCTGGGCGCTGAAGAGAAGGGGAAAGGAGATGGGCCAGGCCGGCTTCCCCTGCGGCTCTGGAGGCAGCGGCCGGCACCTTCTCCCCCAATATATGGCACGGAGGGTGTGGCAGCTGCGGGGGAGGGGAGAGGAGGGCGAGCGCAGCGGGAGGGCAGGAGTGGAAGGTCCCTGTCCGGCAGGAGGGTTGTGCAGCAGGGAGTGGAGGCTTCTTCACCCCCCCCTTTTCCTGACAGAAAAGTTGTCCTGGAGCTGCATTTCCAGTTCCTTCCGGATCAGGGGTCTTTTGGGGGGAGGGAGCCCGCTCTGGGAGCTCAGGAGCCAAACCCCGCCCCCAGCCAGCATTCCAGGGAGTCTTTCAGGCAGCCACATGTCAATTTCAGCTCCATTATATCCTATGGGCCATTGAAGTCAATGGTGAAAACATAGGGTATATTCTGGGGGCTGGAGGGAGGGGTTTGAGGGAGAGGCTCCAAACTCACAGGGTAGCTGATGGAGCCTCTCCCCAAGATACCCACGAAGTTTGAAGAACATTGGACCAGGGGGTCCAATTCTATGGGCCCCCAAACAGGTTGCCCCTATTCCCTCCATAGTTCTCTATGGTGGGGAAAAAAGTTCCTAGCCGCTGGGATGTCAGCCGCGAGAGGTGTACTTTGCCGCAAAAAGTGGAAGGGCGCCGTCCCGGGGCTCAGGGAGGCCGGGGAAGCCTTCTCGCCCCGCCCCCCCGCCACCACCACCACCGGCGCCTGCGGCGCAAATGGCCACCACGCTCTCCAGGGGCGCCTTCCCAGGCCGGGGGAGCCAGAACGACCTCTCGCGGCTGACGTCCGAGCGGCCGTCAGCCGCGAGAGGTGTACTTTGCCGCAGTTACTGGAAGGGCGCCGTCCCGGGGCTCAGGGAGGCCGGGGAAGCTTTCTCGCCCCGCTCCCTCGCCGCCGCCGCCACCACCGGCGCCTGCGGCGCGAATGGCCACCACGCTCTCCAGGGGCGCTCGGACGTCAGCCGCGAGAGGTGTACTTTGCCGCAATAAGTGTTTACAGGAGCGAACTCAGCTGGCTTTCCCCCACTCTACCGATTTTTTAAAAATCTGAACATTCTAATGTTTACATGGCTTTTGATCAAACCAGTTTACGCTCCCCCCCAAAAAAAAAAAAGAAAGGGGGGGAAATAGTTGTTAAGGTGTTTTTTTAAATTGAATTGTTTTGTTTTACTTGGAAACCGTCCGTTGAGCAGGTGACTTGAGGTGGCATGTAAATTTTCTCAAATAAATAAATGATAAAAGCACGCCTTGCTTATTTTGATTTTTTTTAACTTACCAGGCATCAGAGGGCGCTGTTCCCTCGGTTAACTTTGGAAGAATCCGGTCTGTTGAATAAGAAAGCAGAAAGTCGAAATTGCTTAGATTGATAATAATTGTCCCAGGGTTTTGCCACCCAGAAGTTCTTGGCAGGAGTCCTGTAGCAGAGGCAAGTTGATCAGCTTGCCCAGAATTATGATTATTATAGTTTCACAAGTAGCTAATCAAACTGAACAGAATCTGTATTTTTTAAAAAAAACAAACAGGTATCTTGTACAATGAAAACAAGTTTATATTCTATCATTGTTTTCTACCATAGATATTTATACTTCACTTTTCTCCCCAATGGGGACCCAAAGCAGTGTTCTTCCTTACTGAGAGAGACTTGCCTAAGGTCACTCAGCAAACTTTCATGGCAGAGTGGGGATTTGAACCTGGGTCTCCCAAGATGCTTGCCCAGCACTCTTAACCACACAAGCTGCCTTGACTGCCTTTCTTAAAAAGCAGAAGGGTGGGGTGTATGTGTTTCAAATAAATAATACATTTCACTGCCTTCCCTTCCCCAAAAATTTGTGTTTTTGCTAAATGGAGATGTGCTTCTACTGTTTCATACTGCTTATGGAGTTTCATGTGTTTTCATACACAGTAGTGTAGTGTTAGATCCAGGTGGGCAGCTGTGTTGATCTGAAGCAGTAGAATTATTTTTTTATAGTCCATTGGCACCTTTAAGACCAACAAAAGTTTATTCAAGGTATGAGCTTTTGTGTGCATGTACGCTTCCTCGGATACATTGAAATGGAAGTTAATAGTTCATAAACCATAGGCAGATGCCTCTACATAGGTGAATAGCAAATTAGCATACAACTTAATGAAGATGTTTTGACATATGTAAGAGACTAAACAGCAATAACAAGCTAAGTTCATATGGTCACCATTTGTTTGAATTTAATTAAAGGGGAAATAGTTATTATGCTCCCTTTGTCGCCTTTTATGCATTTCCAGTTTTCTCCTTTTAGATATCAAAGGCTAGTTTAGAACAAACATATGAGCTGGGCTGAAACTCCATCCTAAAACCTCTCTAAAACCACCTCTCTAAATAAGCTGCTCCCTCTAAAAGGACCCTTGAATAGGAAAGGCAAGCCTTCTCTCTGGATTGACTGTTTCCTTTGTTGGTTGAACCAGTCCAGCTCTGAGTTCAGATAACAGCAGTTTCACTAGGGGCAGGGCCTGCCTTCTCTCAGGATATTGTTGTTCCTGCCCTGGCCATTACACAATGCAGGCTGAAGATTGCCATCATATCTGTCTGATGTCCAACAGAGAGTTATTTGACAATTCTCTCCCCACCCCAGCCTTTCATTCAAGCTTTGCCAGGCTGCTTTGCAGATAGCTGAGCCTAGGACTGCTTCATCTCTCAAGTGTCACTCGCCTAGCCTTTCTGGTGAATAAGTGACAGAGTCTTGTTCAGATAGTACTGTCTCATGAGCCAAGCCAACTTCCTGTCATTAATCATTTCTTGACTATGACGCTGTTTCTGCCTTTATTGTCCATATCTAGTCTCTGATTTGGGTCAGTCTTGGGGCTTGACCAGCTCTTCACATAGAAATCACAAGCAATAAGATTAAAGTTTCTCTTTCACCAGTGCTTAAGGGTCACTCTAACCTGTGTATGGCTCTGGAAGAAAGCAAAAACATTCAAAGGTTCTGCCTTCTTCTCCTACCCCATTTTATCCTGTGCAAATCTGTGAATCTACATCAATAGACTGGGAGTCATTTCCTGTTTTGTCACAGGTAGCTGCACAAGCATTATACTTTACACTGTGGTATTGCCATTGTGCACATTTGAACTGCAGCTGACTACTGACAGGAAAAGAAACTCCAAAGTGTGATGATGATGGATGAGGAGGAGGATAGATGATGAATGGATGATGGAAGGAGGAGGAGGAAGAGAAAGAGGAAGAAGAAGTGTCACAGACGGATATTGGACTGGTAGATGGTGTTCTGCAATTCAAGATCTAGCCAAGTTCTTGGTAACTGCAAATGTATCTTCACAGGATTCTTGCTGTTCCAAGCAACACTGTCTTCTGGAGCTGAGCTGGTGTTATTTGCTCAATGCACAGAATGTCCAGGTGTTTCTTGAGACTTCTAGGCACTGTTCCAAGAGCTCCAGTGACAACTGGCACAATGGCAACTTTCTTCTCCCAGGGGCGGTCTGTTCGCAGGTCTTGGTATTTCGTGATCTTCTCCTTTTCTATTCTGCTGCCTCCTGGGATTGCAGTATCAATGATCCAAACCTTATTTCTCATTTTTCCCTACAATTGTGATATCAGAGGTATTATCCTCCAGGTGTTTTATCATCATCATCATCTTCTTCTTCTTCTTCTTCTTCTTCATTTGCAGCCCACCTTTCTTACTGAAAATTCATGTAGATTGCAAAATATGAAAAGTAATTCAATCAGACAGCAAAGACTTCAAATAAACAATGCTGAAGGACTCAGATTACAGAGCTGGAAAACAATGCAACAGAAAATGGCCTAAGGAAACAAAACTTCCTGAGGCATGACATACCATCATTAAAATCTATTCATCCTGTTTTTAAAGCTGTTTTGTAGCATAAAGATGGGCCTGAATCAGCCATGTTGACAATCCTGCAAACGTCACCATGAGCCTCAGAACAGCAACACCAGAAATCTAACGGAGATGCTTTTTCATAATGTTTGTCATCAGAGGGGAGAGAACTAGACTAGGCTAAGAAGCCAAGGTCAAGCTCTCTTGTTGTTCTAATGTGCCTTGCCCTTATCCTAAGGAGGAAAACCCCAGTTGGGAACTGATCTAGGTAGAACCAGGATTCATTCAAGTCCCAAGTTTCTGTGCAAAGAAACCAGCTTCTCTTTGAAAATCAGCAAGTCTCTGTAACACTTGGGGGCACGTACAAACGTCCTGAAGGACAGCTGCAGAGCCTCATCAGAAACAGTCAATTAGTGCATAAAATTCCCACTGACTCCATTTCCTGGAGATAACTCCTCAGAGAGGAGAATGGAGCTCTCAAGAGTTAGAACTGTGGTAATTGGCAGACTGTGGTAAATATACAGTAAATTGGAATAAATATATAGTAGTTACTCCAATGTAAGACTAGGGTTTTTTTCCAGGTATGCCAGGAAAAAAGGCGGAGTTGTCTTACAGTTGTCTGAAGTTTGCATACAAGTTACAGTTACGTCCAGTAAAAATAGGAGAGATAAAACATTTTTAGGAAGTCATCTTACATTCCGGGTTACCTTCCTTTCAAGTAAATACACTACTTAACTGGCCTTTATGGCAAAATATACAGTGGTTCCTACATAAAAACTGATTGTGTTCATTTCCTGTTAGTCTTGTCAAAGAAGGGTTAAAGGCTCGTAGTCTGTACAAAACAGGATGTTGGCTTGGGAGGTTTATTAAGCTACAAAATGCAAATCCTCTTTTGTGGCTGCTGCATTCTCCCCTCTTTAGTAACAGATTTAGGTAAGAACAGTGAGTTGTCCTGATGCCAGCTTCTCGCCCTGTTCAGCATCTAGTACATGGAAATTTGATCACAACTGCTGCTTAGTAATCTGGCAAGTGCAATGCAAACTAGCAGACAGCTAACACACCAACGTGCCGGCTTCCCTAATACAAACCAAGTTCCATGTCCCAAGCAACTCTCTTTAGAAATAGTCTTTATTTGAACCCCTGCTCTCTCACACTCTCCTGCATGCCCACATTCACCCACAGAATAAATGCTTTCATGTCTTCACCCCAAAGAAAATGAAATCTGCATGGAGCCATACCTTTTGCCACTGTACCATTGTCAACAAAAACATTGTAGTGGGATAAAAGAAATATTGTCTATGTGGAGCCTCAAAAGGGTTACAGTTAAGTGTTGTAATAAAGCTGGAAAGAGTTCTGTGGGCCAACTATGGGAGGGAAGGAGAAGCATTGTGAGAATGTCTTGCTGCCCATTTAAGGCAGAGTTTATGCTGCACCTGGCACTTCCTAGCTGGTGTTTGTCAAAATGTCAATGCCCAGTTTAGGCTAACATTTGCTAGGTGTTAACTAGTCTTCCGTCTTTACTTTGTCTGTTGCAAGAGAAAAGGGATTCCTTCTCTTCTTCCCCTCATTTTGTGTACAAGTTGTACCATAACTTAAAGTCTGGCTTCAGAACACAGTATGTCTAGATGCTAAAGCAATGAGTTTCTAACATGCAAGTGAAATTCATAACAAGGGTGGTGGTGGGGAATCGGTAAGTCTAGCTATCAAAATTATTTTATCTCACTCCTAATAGCACACTTGTGCCCATCAGTAGTGAGGCTGCCGACTGCATCTCCATGGGGCCTAGCTGTGTGTCACATTATCCTTACTTCCTCCCCTGGTCCTCCACAAGGGCTTTCTAGGAGACATGCCTTGCAAGTTCCATGATCAGACCTCAGTTCCCAGGCACGTGGGAGGCCTGACTCTGATTCAAGTCCAGGTGGGCAGGTTTGGAGAGAACATGAGGATAATGCACCCTATAGGCTGTGAGAGGCCTCTTGGTAGGGTTGCCAACTCTGGGATGGGAAATTCCTGGAGATTTTGAGGTGGAGTGTGGGGTTTGAGGAGGAGAGGGACTTTAGCTGGGCTATAATGCCATAGAGTCCACCCTCCAAAGCAGATGTTTTCTCCAAGGGAACTGACCTCTATGGCCTGGAGATCACTTCTAATCCCAGGAGGTCTCCAGCTACTAGCTGGAGGCTGGCAACCCTGCCTCTTGGGCCAATACCACTGTCTAATTACTGTGAAAGATTTGGCCTGAAGGGATCAACACTAGGCTGCAGGGCAAAACAAGGTTAACTACTGTGGAAGTTTCTTCAGCTGTGTTAGGAGAGTGGCTCTTTTTGAACACACATCAGACACCTCCCAGCTGAAGGCAGGTGTGTGTGTGTATAAGAGCAGTTTTGAGGTCTTGCAGAGTCAGGGAAGCAGACAGACACTGTTGTGAGTTAGCTGAAGTCCCTTGAGAATGCACGCTCTTTCTGGCTTTCTCTCTGCCCATCTGATGTGGTTTACTGAATCTGCCACCTTACAGGAGTACCAGTTTGCCACCACCTGCACTTTAGTTTCATGTTTTTAAGTAACAAATATGGCAAAAACACCCAAAGTCCTAGTTGCTCTGTGCTCTAAAGACAACCCAGTTAATGTGGCCCCTGTACAAAGAGAATACTAAGGTACATAAACTGCACAGTCCCTTTTACTTAACCAGCCCAGTGCACAAATAGATGGGACATTTACCAACTCTCCTGTCTCTTTAAACATCACAAAACAACAGCCAAGGGAAAGCCTATCTGGATCAGGATTGCTGTGCTGGGAAAAATAACCTCTTTGCACTATATTCTGGATGTAAACTAGCTATGTTAGAGTTGCCAGCCTCCAGGTGGGGCCTGGAGGTCCCCTGCTTTTACAAGTGATCTCCAGCTGACAGAGATCAGCTCCCCTGGAGAAAATGGCTGCTTTGAAGGGTGGACTCTATGGCATTGTACTATGCTGAGGCCCCTCCCCTCCACAAACCCCACCCTCTCCCAGACCCACCCCTCAAAGTCTCCAGGTATTTTCCAGTCCAGACCTGGCAACCTTAATCTACCTTACTAACCTCCAGGTGGGAACTGAAGATCTCCTGAGATTACAAGTGATGTCCAAGTGACAGACAGTTCACCATGAGAAAACAGCCACTTTGGAAGGTGGACTCTGTATGACATGCTTTGTGTATTTTACAGGGAGCTGCAAAAAACCTTGCACAAGCTGTAGTCTGCAAACTGATACCCATAAGAAGCTTCCTTGAAAACAGAGCAGCCCAGGAACCTTCTGCTCAGAGGGAGAATGAATGTAACACGTATTTCCTGATAGAACTGCAAGAAAACATAACGTGTTCATAACTAACCAACTAACTAACATTATACCCCATTGCAGTTCTTCCCTTCCCCAAATCACATCCCCCCCCCAGGCTCAACCAGCAAAATCTCCAGGTGTTTACCCAACCCAGAGCTGGCAACCCTACTTGGACGTGCTATTTGGTAGGACAGGGAACACAGCCTCCTAAGGATTTACATGAATGTTGAGTTCACAAAACCTTGAAATGGCCTCATGATCTAGCCATAAGGGCTTATGACTGCAATCCCAACAACACTTTCCTAGGAGTAAGTCCCAATGAATAGCTTCTGAGGTGAAGTAGCAGCAGAGCCAAGTGTGCTAGTAAGGGTCATTAAGGAGGCAGTTAAACTGCAGAAAAGCAATTCTGCATGTATCTATAATGTTTAAGGGTTTTTACTGCACACTTGTGTTAACACACTACTTTTCAATGGCATAGCAGCACAATTTTTTCCTCCCTCTCTCTGGGGAATGCTGGCCTGGACGTAACTATTATTTTGTTTTGAACTTGGACAAAAGTTTTAGGGAGTATCCACTACATCCACATATTTAAACAGATGGGAGAACAGATCCAATTTTGTAGGGAATTAAAGCCAAAACACATTTCTAGCCATGACTTCTTTGTTTGGATGATATTCTAAGAGAATGTACCACACATCATTACCAAATTGCAGAAAGGTAGGAGAAAAGCTCAGGGTTAGGCAATTGAAAGCAAGACAGTTACCAGATATAAAAGCTCTGTATTGATTATCAGTTAAATGTTCCTGTATGCCAGTTTCATATTGTTTGATCACTCCTTACTCTCTCCTTCTGCCTCTGACCCCACATACCATTAATAAAAGATGTTCTACTTTACTTTCAATTTAAATTAAGAGGCATAATAATTAAATCTTAAGTCTCAAATAGTATGCAACATCCTATAAGGATTCAAGTTCAAATCATACACTGTTGACACAAAATCTAACCACTATACCACACTGACTCCTGGTTACCAAATTCTTTATCAAATATGCATATTGCATTGATGTGTTCAGTGTTGTACATCCAACCTGTGGAACAAAAAACTGGGGCTAAAAGAACCAAGGACAGTGTAGCTGCACTAGACCTAAACTGTCAGTAGCTATGAAATGTTAGATTATCCAGTCTCTTTACTGCTCACATGATATGGAAATTAAGGTAGCAGTCATGCTTTTTGGAGGTGAGTGGATTTGCAAGTTCTTCTCTTAAAATGAAGGGGTTTTTGTTTTTTACCAATTTATACCAACTATACCAATTTATCAAGGAAACGCAAGGTTAGACCTGTGGGTTCCCAGGGCAGGTACACACAAGAACCAGACTGTTGTTTATAACAAAAACATTAAGTTCAAAGATATTAATAAATAAAAAGGTTATTGCCAACACATTACTCAGCAGTCATATAGAAAAGAAAATAACAAAGCTAGCTTCAGCCACCTAACACTGTACAGAGCTCCATTAGGTGGCACCAACCTTAATTTTCTTAGGCCTCAAATAGCATTGCCTACATTTCTAGCAATTGCAGGACATAACCTTGGCCCATAGTCCATGAAAATCTCAGCTAGTTTCTCTCCTCCCGGGCCACAGTTCAAGTTTGGCCCATCAAGTCAGATGGTGATGGCATCCAATCAGAATGGGTCTCCAAGAGAAACCTCTAGAAGATTACATCACCTCTCCCACTCTCCCCATCATTGATTACCCAGCTTCCATCTTTGGCCTTGAAGATGATAAGAAGCTTGCAGGCCAAAAAAAAAAAATAGCAACACCTGCAAGTCAGTACAGGCTCATCACCATTCACATTAACTCTTGAGGGGATGGTGGGGAAGGTGCTTTGCTTCATACCATTGCTCCTGAAGAAAATTGTTAGATTGGTTTTTTCATGATTCTTGTTAACATGAATGTGTGGTTCCTGCCTTCTAAGACAGAGGTGTCGAACTCATTTGTTATGAGGGCTGGATCTGACATAAATGTCATTTAGTCAGGCCGGGCCATGTGTGCCATAAAATGTAATGCCAGGTACTGACAATATAAACTGTATAAAGGACAGCAGCTGGTAAGCTCTGAGTTGTTGTAGCCTCACTGCAAGGCCCCGTGGGCTGGGAGGGGGATGCAAAGGAAAACCTATAGGGGTGGACTGGAGAGCCACCGGTGCAGCACTGGGTAAGCACTCTCATGCTGCTTGACTGTGGCAGATGAGGTTGTTCCACTGTGCTGAGGTCATGATCAGAGTGGCTCCACCTACTCCCCCTCAAGTAGTCTCTTGTCCCTCTCTTGCACTAGTTGCTTATGGGCTGCATAAGAGCCCTGGACAGGCTGCTCCTGGCCCCCAGGCCTTATGTTTGACACCCCTGTTCTAAGATCATCTTTCATGTAAACTGGCATAGACAGTACTATGCTCTATGGTCCAGTGCAATGATCTGGTACATTGCCTCTCCTAGCATAAAAACATAAAAGTCTGCTTTATAATGTCAAGTCCATGCGAGGTACACAGTATGTAACACCATCCCCCAATACACCAACCCAATAAGCCACTTTTTCCCCAGTAGTAGAGATCTCCAGGAGGGGATCTGGCTCAGAGCATCTAATTGGCATGCAGACAGTCCCAGGTACAATCCCTAAGATCTCAAATTAAAAGGATCAGGTAGCAGGTGATGTGAAAGATCTTGACCTGAGTCTTTGGAGAACTGCTGCCAGGAAGAGTAGACAATACTGACTTCAACAGATCAAGGATCTCAGACAGCTTAATAGGTTCACATGATCCTAGGAGTGGCTGCTAGCTGCCCCTGCATATACAGCCTGTTGCTCACCAACCTTCTCCATGCAGTTGTATATATTAGATCACAAGGAGGAATTTGATAGCATGACTCACTCTGAGTCTTATATTAAGAGCTGCCCAAAGGGAATTCCTGAAAAGGAGTGGTGTTGATATAATGCTGTAAACTGAAGAAGACCATTTCCAAAATGCAGTGGTTATAATGACCATTCAGAATGTACTCTTTATAATCATGCCAAAGTTGTAAGCAGAAACTTACACTGGAAACAACAAGAACTAAACTACAGTGTTTGTTTTTAAGATCTGTGTCCCGCTTAATTTCAAATATCCTCTTGTTAACCCACATAAATTCTAGTTAAACCAGGCTTCCTTATAAGGAGTCAGCTAGCCATCAAGGGATCCTTAACTACACACAGCTG
Organism: Gekko gecko; assembly: GCA_029375565.1. Lineage (NCBI taxonomy): Eukaryota > Metazoa > Chordata > Lepidosauria > Squamata > Gekkonidae > Gekko > Gekko gecko. The sequence goes on along the minus strand of JAPDNY010000004.1, from coordinate 64,403,819 downwards.
AATACAGCTTGAGGAAGAGAAACTGCAGAGAAAATCTAATACATTTTGAAAAGTACTGCTAAAAGATGCATTCTGGAGCCAGAGAATGCATCAATTCCTTGCTGTAACTGATAACAGAGAGCTTGGAATGGCCTGAAAAAGGAATCTTCCTGTTTAGCGTCTTCTCAGTTCCATTTTGTGACAGAGTAGCACTTGGTAGGAAAAAAGGATGTATTCATAGCATAAGTTTGCTATATGTCTATATATTTTGTGATCCTGTACATTAGCAAAACTGTTGTCAATGTAGTAGAGATCTGAGACCCTATTTTCCAGTGTCTAAAGCATTAGAGTGCAAGAGATGAAGGGAAAAGGCTACATCTTGTTTTCCTCACCAATAAGTTTTATGTCTCACATGGATACTTTGCTTTCTACCCTGCTTTCCCTCCTTCCACTAGACAGAAAAGCAAGCAATCTGTGGAAAAGTACCCCAAAAGCCTGTGGGGTGGAGGAAAATGTGACACAGGAAGGAGACTCTATAAAAAGAGGAAGAATGAAACTGAGAAAGAAGAAGAAGAAACTGAAGGGAACAAATGAGGAGGGTCAAGTTTAGGCACAGGCAAATCTGCTCTCTCTTGAGCTGGGCAGGCTGGGAAAGACAGTATGTTTAGATTCATGTCTAAATTTAAACCCTGATTGCTTTGCTTCTCCCCACCCTCTCTTCCTTTCCCCCACCCTCCCCTCCTTTCCTTGTTCTCTAGTGCAGGCCTCTTAGGACTGACAGTTTTTAAGCTGAGCAGGGACTTGGATATTAAACTCTCTCAAGCAGCTTTTCTCCCCTTGTCTCCCTCAGAGCCTTTGAGTCTGCAGACAGAAGAGGGATAGGGGAAAGAGGAAGGGGATGGGGGAACAAATATTGCCCAAGGACATCCCACACCTGCATAGCAGAGAGGTAAAGAACCTTCTCCTCTCATTTCTCTCTCTCTTTATTTATCTCTGTGTTGTTTTGTAATGTGGCTCGAACAGATGTGGCTAAAGTTGAACTGCTCAGATAACTGGAATTGAGTGGACAGCCCTGCATGTGTTTGCACTCTAGGTAATGTTTAATAATCTGTGCAGGATTTGGGGTTTGTTTTTGTAACTTTAGGACAATGTGCCGTGTTCTTCTCCCTCTCCTTGTAGAATCAGAAATCTCATTTTTAGTTAATTGTGTTTGGCTAAGGGAGACTGTGAGTGCCCAAGACAGTGCTGAAGTTTATTCTGTAGTTCATTTCTAAACTGGGTGCTAAAAACGGAATTTTCCAACTTTTGTGAAAATTAAGACTAGCAAGAGAAAATTTAGCCATTCAAGTTTTCACTTTGAGGGCACACTGAAGTTGCTGCTAAGGAATGAACGTCTTTCCCTGACTGGAATGTGATAGCTGTAAGGACTGATATGGTGGATCTGATCCCAGTTTCCCATGACTTACTTATAGGCCTTGCAAGTTGTTCCTGGCAGGACTCTTGTGCCTTTCATCACCATCTGAAATTCAACAGGTGAAGCTTTTCTTCACTTGAAGATATAATTGGGGTGAGTGCTTCACATGCTGAATTTCTGCTTTCTGTACAGATTTTAGAGGCACAACAACCTCATGGGGGCAGGGATTGTTTTAGAAATCTGTGTGACTTCTCTACTCTGACATTTTTAGATTTTGTCCATGATGCAGTGTAAGTTTGGTTTATTTAATTCTGTTATTTCAATAGGTTTTAATTGAGCTTAATTTTTGCAGCACGACCCCTCCCGTATTCAGTGCTTTTTCAGCAATTGGGACAGATATTTAGGTGAAAAGATCAGGAACTCAGCCCAAAGAGAGGGGATCCCATATCTCAAGATCTTGGAATGCTGGTAAATTTACACAGAAGACATGCTCGGCACATTACTTAAAATACATAAGGTAGAAGAAGAACATGTTTGATCTTCATGACTTGATAGTATCCAACTGAAGCAACAGATCTTCCTTGACATTTTAAGAGCAGCTCTCAGGGTTCACCATTGATTTGGTGTGCCATAAATGCTTGTGAGTCATGCAGTGTCTCACAGCCTACCTCAGTGTTTTATTTGTGTTGCAGGACTAGTACAGTTCCCAGCAGTCAAAACATAATATTTTGTACCTTGGAAAATGTGATTCTGCTCCCCATACTGGGTATTAATTGATGTTATGCCTCCAGTGGACACCCTAGTTATGTGAGTACTTGTGATACAACTAGTGGTTAGTGACTCAAGCAAACCTCCATTCCTGCACACTGTTTTATGCGTTTTTAAGTTTTAACTCCAGCAACAGAGCTTTCGTCTACCAATAGGATTGCCTGCTCCAGGTTGGGAAATACCTGGAGATTTGGGGTGAAGCCTCAGGAGGGTAGGGTTTGGTGAGGGGAGGGACTTCAGTGAGGTATAATGCCATAGAGTACACCTTCCCAAATGGTCATTTTCTCCAGGTCAACTGGTCTCTGTTGCCTGGAAATCAGTTGTGATCCTAGGAGATCTCTAGCCACCACCTGGAGGTTGGCAACCCAGTCTACCATTTTTTTTTTACTTAATAGCAAGGCTGCCTTCCTCTGCACATGTGCCAATATGCCACTATTTTGTAAGCCTTTGTCTAGTCTGTTTTTAATTCTGTGGAGATAGGGTTGCAAATCGATGGAGAAAATATGTCTGTCCTTTTAATAGAGGCTTAATGGATTGATATTTATCTCTGTGCCATGAAAAGCTTCAGCTATTCATTTCCACATGTTAGGCCTCTGTTAAAAGGACATTTTTTTCTCCAGGCTTGTTGGTAACCCTATGTGAAGAGGCTGTGCTGTGTACTTTCTGAGGCAGACTGCGCATATAGACAATGGTTTTGAAAAGAAGGGAAGAGATGAACAGCTAGCCAGCCTCCTTTGTCCAATGTGTACAGGCAGGCAAAATACTGCACTATGGCCCTTGAAAAGGGACTCTGAGGATTATTGCTATGATGCAAGTGGGGCCTTTTTTTGATTGATTTCTAAACAAGGACTCTTTGTCGGCTATCATATCCTAAAAGGGAAAAAAACAGAAAGGTATGGCAAGAAGTTAACTAACTCGGCTTCCAAACAAAAGATGGTTGCCCCCATGAAGATTAACACATCAGGACGAGCAATTATTTTAGGAGACAATAGCTATAAATCCAATTGATTGTGCTTATCCTTTAAAAAAAAACCTGTCTAAAATTTCTGTCGGTTATCTTTCATTGCATGGATATCTGCCCCTTAGATGTAGATTCTCTTATAGGAAACACTAAACATTAGATAGTGCCTATCTAAGCTAAGAAGTATTCTGCGAAGTCCAAGTCCCGGTGCTGTAAAGGGAAGCAGAAAATCAGATCATAAGACATTAATTCCTGTGTCACATGAAGAAATTGGCTAATGGCTTACATATGAAAGAAACAATGGGTCATTTTTAGGCTGTCAGAGTAGCACCGTTGTTCAAATTGCCTTTTCCTGTCTTGTGGGTGGTTTCATCTGTATGTAACCGATTAGTTTGGGAGAGCCTGTGGATACTAAAAAAAATATCTGTGTTAACAGTACTTTAGTTTAATGTTACTTTTTTCTTATTTCACCTCAATTTCACCAGGGATTGTACGCCTGGTAATAATTCATTTCCCTTGTCCTTCCCAGACATTTTGCTATAGTTACATTGAGCATTTTTGGCATTACTTATATTTAAGCAACTCATGTGCTGTTATTCTGAGGTACAGCTTCGTAGAGTTGCCAAATGCCTGTGGGAAATGCCCTGTCCCTTTAATTGAGGCATAATGCGATGTTTACTTACCAGGTGATATTGTCAACCTCCATTCCAAGGAAAAACTTCAGCTGCCCATTTCCACACATTAGGCCTCTGTTAAAGGAACGGGACATTTTCTCCAGGGCTGTTGGCAACCCTAGAATCTACAGCTATGTATTTGAAGAAAATCTCAATGTTGTTTTAAAAAGACATTTTAATTATCATGGTTACATAATGGTCAAAATGAAACACAAGTAGACGTGGCAGGCAGGCCAATAATATACCCAGTATTTCATCTTGTGACTGACAACGGTAAAAGGGTAAATTTGACAGCAGTGAAGTAAGTTTCATAAATCAAGCTTTAGAGGAAGTTGGTGTGGGGGCTATGATTAAGAATCGGGTCTCTTCTTTTCAACTTCCATTCTATCTCAGTTGTCATACTCACCAATGTTTCTAAAATAAGGGACACTTTGATAGGTAAGTATTAGAGTTCTGGGCAGTGCAGCCTTGGGAGTGGGGAGTTTCTCTTAGATAACAGGTGTAAATGACAACAGAAAAACAGGTCAGAGGCATTGTTGGCCTGTACAACTTTGCCAGGTGCCATGGTAAAAAATACGTGTGTCTGTGTCTGTGTGTGTCAACTTTTGAAAACCCTGGTTGATGCGGTCATGCAACAGGAAAGAGAGAGTTCTACTTCTTCCTCTGCCATCTACTTTAATTTAGTTTTCATACAACTTCAAATTAATTTGGAACTGATTGGATATGGTTAGACATACAGCACTGAGTTGATGCATCCCAAAATCAACATTAGAGAAGTGTGGGGGGGTGCAAATATTCCCCACAGATTGCTGATAGGTAGCTGTCGGCCATCCCTCTTATTTCCTGATAAGGTATCCAGGAAACAAGGTATAGTTGATGTGCTCTTGCTTGTTGTGATTGTATTGATATAATTTGGTTTAAGGCAAATTCCTACAGTAGGCCAGATCAATGGTCCATCCAGCTCACTATCCTGTCGTTTCTCAGAGTGTTAGCCAATTGTTGTTGCAAGATACAAGACAAGGAAGGCAGGATATTGCACAATGTTAACGGGTCTGTTTGAATCATCTCTCTCTACCAAATATCAAAATTGGGAGCAGGTTTTGGGCTTATATTTTCTGTGTTAACTTCCAAACTGTTATGGGAGGCTGGGGGGTGGGGACTGGGCTTCTGCATAACAATGCTCTGTGATTGCCCTGTTTCTGGGTTTTCTCTGTCCTCAATACATTTTCTCTCAAATTTACTTTAATCTGATCTGTTTGGAATGGATGCAATAGAAACAAGGTAGCATGCTGTTCTGGAAGACAAGGTGTGCATTTTCCTGTCTTGCAAATGTCCCACCTACATCAGCATAATTTTCCTACTGTCATCCCGTCTGGGTGCCATGTTCCCAGTATTTTCTCCTGCTGTACCAACAGAGAGATTTTTGTGGCTTTATTTTTGTAATGTATCCAGGTCCGGTGCTAGGCTTTTTGGCACCCTAGGCAAGGCTAACTACTTGCGCCCCCCACTGCTAACCAATTTTAAAAAACAGATGAATTCTAGAGAAAATTAAAAGCACAAAACTTGACATTGCTTTTTTAAAAAATAATGAGAATAAGTAAGATGACAGCCTTTGGTTTTCTTTCTCAAGCAGAAAACAGTTTTAGCACACAACTCACCGATCATTTCGAATAATCCTGTGAATTGTGATGTCAAAAATTAAGGCTCTTGAATGTTTCCATTTCAGGCACATCAAAATCTCATTTTATGTGCCTTTTCCTTTGCAAATTTTGTCACCGATTCCTTCAGGTCAAGTGCAGATGCTTCAGTGTGTTCAACTGATATAACTGTCAAACCAAATAGTCTCTTTTGCAGCAGCAGCTCTCCTACAGTTCTCGTAAAGTTTTCTCAGTTTTGCGATTCTTGATGTCAGATTTGTGCCGATTTACCCTTTAGTGTAGGGTTTGACCTGTTTGTCCTATGCAGAGAACTGCAATTTACACATCCTACTGTATTGTTATTCCAGTCTTGCTGTTTTTATTACTCAGTTGCTTATTCACTTTGACTCTAATAATCTCTTCCTGACAACTAACTCCCCCTACCTGCATGTAATATTTGAGGAAATCTATTTCAGTGTATGTGAAGAAGTGTGCATATGCTAAGAGCATAAGAGAAGCCAATGTTGGATCAGGCCAATGGCCCATCCAGTCCAACACTCTGCGTCCCACAGTAGTCAAAAATAACAGGCACCATCAGGTCCAGCAGTGGGGCCAGGACACTAGAAGCCCTCCCACTGTTGCTCCCCCCCAGCACCAAGAATACAGAGCATCACTTACCCCAGATTGAGAGTTCCTATCTATACCTTGTGGCTAAGAGCCACTGATGGACCTCTGCTCCATATGTTTATCCAATTCCCTCTTGAAGCCATCCATGCTTGTAACCACCACCACTACCTGTGGCATTAATCACTCTTTGGGTGAAGAAGGACTTCCTTTGATCTGTTCTAAGCCTTCATTTAATGGAGTCCCCATGAGTTCTTGTATTGTGAGAAAGGGAGAAAAGTACTTTTTCCTCTGCCTGCTCTATCTCATACCATGCATAATCTTGTAAACCCCTATCATGTCACCCCTTTGGGGATTTTGAACTTAGACTTCCCAGATAGTAGGCTGATACTGACCACTTAGCAAACACATAGCCATCTTGACGAGCACATGAAACAACTTATGTACAAAAGGTTGCAATGCCAAGCCATTTCACGTTTTCCCCTGGGCCCTAGGCCCAAAACTCTGAGCATGAGATTTCTGTAGTGAATGTCAAAAAATCAAAAGTAGGTTTGCAGCTTACAGATACACTCTTGAACAGTCTCAAGATTGCAACAGCACAGATATTTTGATGCAATAATTCAGAGCAAGGGGTGTCAGTTAAATGAACAAAATATTGCAAGAGTACTAAAGTTTTAACCATGTTTTAAAGTTAAAACTTAACTTTTTAAGCAAGAGCCTGCGGCCGGTTGGAGGGGCAAGAAGGCCATCTGAGGAAGGCTTCTGAGGAGAGTGAGGCTGCAATGCAGGCTGGCCCCCTTCCGCCCTTCCCTCCTTCTCCCCCCTCCAGGCAAAGAGTCCTAGCTCGCCTCCTGCGCAGATTAAAAAGTTTCTGTGCGAATCCACCCCTGTCTGCTCTGGTGCCCAAGGCATGCTTCCTGTGCCCAGCCTGGCACGCAGCTGCTGCTGGCAGGAGCCTTGTTGGTGCCTGCCCGCCCCTGAACCCAGCGCCAGCCCCAGGCCTGGCACCTCCTTGCCCACTCTCCCGGTGGCAGCGGCAGCTCCGGCCAAGGAAGCGGTGCCTGTGCAGGCTCCGGGCTGAGCGGAGGGTTGGCTGGCTCCATGCTCCCCTCCCCCCGTGCTCTGAGCCCAGCAGCTCCTCAGCTGTAAGGAGGGGGGAGGCAGGGGAAAGGCATGCTGGGAAATGTAGTTTGGGAGGGCTGCTGCCGCCGCTGGGCTGAGCAAAGTCGGCTAAAACCTGCTGGCTCAAGCACTTGCTGGAGGTGCCAATGGCCTCGGCAGGGCGGCAGGCCAAGGGCCAACAGAGCTGGGGGGGGAGGCAAGGCAGCAGCAGCAGCACGGCACCCTTCTACCTTGGCGCCGTAAGGTGACTGCCTTACTTTGCCTCTATGAATGAGCCAGCCCTGAATGTTTCAAGAGGGTTTTGGTGTAATGTATCAAGAGGGTTGCAACCCCGTGTGCTTAGCCATGCAGTCAAACAGACCTACAGACCTTCAGTCCTAGAACAATAGATACCACGGAGCCTAGGCGCAGACCAATGGGAGCTCCATGATTCTGAAGAGAACCTATAGTTTCCGGGGCCATGTACATAGAACCTATCATGGGTGTTGGGTGTGTGTACTGAGACGAATATAAGCTGGGTGTGGCTACCTTCTGTCTTCGTTCAGCTGTAACTAAATAAACTTGAGCTGATTTCACTATGCTGAGTCTCCGACCTCAGTACTTTTCAGTTTTGAAATAAGTAATTGCTATAGAGTTATAGCACTCTAACTATTGGTTGCCAATTTTCTTTTTTAAAGTGGTATAGCCCTATAGCACGTGCATGAAGAAAAGAATAAAAAGAGGGTCAGTGAGTCGCCACAGCAGCAGTGATGACCACAATCTCACAAACTAACTTGCAGAGAGAAGCGCGCATGGAATTGAAAAGTTAGGAAAATGATAGAGGGAATTATAGAATCATAGAGTTGGAAGGGACTTCCAGGGTCATCTAGTCCACAAGGCAGGAAATTCACAAATACCTCCCCCTCCACACCTGCAGTGACCACTGTTTCATGCCCAGAAGATGATGAAAAACTTCCAGGATCCCTGGTCAAACCGGCCTGGAGAAAAATTGCTTCCTGCCCCCAAGGTGGCAATCAGCATTTCCCTGGGCATGTAAAAAAGGGCTACAAGAACTAAGCACTGAGGCAACCCTTCCTGCCCAGCCTAAGTTCACAGAATCCACATTGCTGTCAGATGGCTCTCTAGCCTCTGTTTGAAAACCTCCAAAGGAGAGCCCACCACCTCCCGAGGAAGCCTGTTCCACTGAGGAACCACTCTAACTGTCAAGAAGTTCTTCCTTATGTTTAGCTGAAAACTCTTCTGATTTAATTTCAACCCATTAGTTCTGGTCCGACCTTCTGGGGCAACAGAAAACAACTCCCCATCCTCTATATGACAGCCCTTCGAGTACTTGAAGATGGTTATCATATCACCTCTCAGTCATCTCCTCTCCGGGCTAAACATACCCAGCACCTTCAACCTTTCTTCATAGGACTTGGTCTCCAGACCCCTCACCATCTTCGTTGCTCTCCTCTGGACACTTTCCAGCTTGTCTATATCCTTCTTAAATTGTGGTGCCCAAAACTGAACACAATACTGTAGGTGAGGTCTAACCAGAGCAGAGTAAAGTGATACCATCACTTCGTGTGATCTGGACACTATATTTCTGTTAATAGAGCCCAAAATCGCATTTGCCTTTTTAGCAACCTCATCACACTGCTGACTCATGTTCAGTGTATGGTCTACTAAGACCCCTAGATCCTTTTTGCACATATTACGACCATATTCTTAACTAATTAATAGTGTAACTGTTTCCCCCCTAAAAACTTTCTATAAACTCAATTTATATTTTCTCAGATTTATTATGCAGAAGAGCAACTTAAATATTACTGTCCTTCCCAACAGATGTAGGTGTTCTGCAGAGAACACAGTCACTCCACTTCATTACCAGTTTCACCTGACCTTTTTTAAAAATTTATAAATATGTCTACACCTATTTAATCTAAATGCAAAAAGGCATACTCCAGAGGGCCGGGCAAACCTTCAAAATATGTGACCGAACAAAAGCATCCTACTGACTAGTATACTGTCATGCCCAGAGCTCAGTAACGGGGGAATCTCCATTGTGGGAGGAAATTGGGATTAAAAAAACCCTAATCTGAGCATGAATTTGACCGTCAGCTTGAGATAAGTATCCACAGGAGCTTCTTGACCACTAGTATGGCAGATGGGCATGAACCTGGGGCTGATAAGGTGTGCCCTGACTGAACACCCCAAGGAACAATAATATCATTGTGCTCCCCAGGCCTCGTTATATTGATTTTTAGGGAGAATTTTCCTGCATTTTCTCTTTGTCACTAAAATGTCAAAATAAGGGAGATATTAATACAGACTCCCCCTTGTAACTGTACTGTAGAGCATGGACACTTTTCAAAATATAAGGGTTTTTTAAAATCCTGAGCAGATTTGATAAAATGCAATTGAACATCCATGAGTTGCATTAAACTCTTCAGTTCAGTGGCTCTGAAATATGTCAGGACTCAGGCAGTGTGTCCTGCTATGCAGTTCTCTTTCCAGCAGACCCCCTGTAGGTGTTAAGAAAAATATAACGTGAGAACAGATTCATGTTTGTAAACTGGGGACTGTGACCAGTAGCCAAGTTACAAAAAGACACTTGTGCGGTCATTTTCCTGTTATAGAACTACTCATGTCCTCATACACAAGTGCATACATTAAAATCTAATGTGCAAAATGGCAGTAAGTAGAAATTTGAAAATTACTTTGCTTGAAAATCCTGTTTGCCTAAAAATGTTATCTGCAAAAGCTCCCTGTTGCATAGGCCAAGTTTTGCTTTTACTCACCTCATTAGCTGCCTCATTAACCAGGGAGGAGTGCTGAGAAGGGTAAGCCTGAGGCTCGGTTTATTAAAGTATGTATCGTGTTGAACTCACTGAATACCCATTGCTACCGAAGTATGCAAGTATTTATTTTATTTTATTTAAAATATTAGTATGCCACCTTTCTGCCCAAGTAGGGTCCACAAGGCAAACATTAAAAATAATTAAAACATTTGAGCAATTAAAATACACTTGAACTTATAAAATAATTAAAATAAGACACATAAAGAAACAACATCACAAGGAGAGCCAGTAACTGTTATTGTGGGTATGCCAGACGAGACAAAAAAGTCTTTACCTGCTGGCAAAAGACACCAATAGAAGGAGTCAGACCTTCACGGGGAGGGAGTTCCAAAGTGTTGGTGCCATGACAGAGAAGGCCCTTTCTCAGCTTGCCACCTGTCAACAGAAGCAGGGCCTCCGAAGATAACCAGAGTGTACAGGTAGGTTCATATGGGACAAGGTGGTCCTTAAAATATGTTGGTCCCAGGCTGTATAGGGCTTTAGATTGAGCCCAGAAGCAAATCGGCAGCCAGTCAGCACTCTGGCTGCAGCATTCTGTACCAACTGTAGCTTCTGGACAGTCTTCAAGGGCAGCCCCAAATACTGCACATTTCAGTAATCTAATGTAAATGTTTCCAGAGCATGTACCACAGTGACAAGACCTTTTCTGTCCAGGGAGGGCTGCAGCTGACTCACCAAACAAAGTGGGTGAAAGGTATCCTGGCCACCGCTGCCAAGAGTTCAGGTACAGGAGCACCCCCAAGACAAGAACCTGCCCCTTTAGGGGGAATGCAGCGGCCTAAAGTAATAGTTTGCTAAAGCATGTAACTATGAATGATCTGGATTTGCATTGCTGTTTGAACATGGTAGAAATGAATCACCAGATCTTCCCATATAACTTTAGACAGGGGTCTTTTGGGGGGGGAGCGCACTGGAGCGCAGCTCTGGGAGCTCAGGAGCCAAGCCCCGCCCCTAGCCGGCATCCTGGAAGGTCTTTCAGGCAGCCGAATGTCAATTTCAGCTCCATTATATCCTATGGGCCATTGAAGTCAATGGTGAAAACATAGGGCATATTCTGGGGGCTGGAGGGGAGGGGATTCGAGGGAAAGGCTCCAAACTAACAGGGTAGCTGATGAAGCCTCTCCCCAAGATACCCACCAAGTTTCAAGAACATTGGATCAGGGGGTCCAATTCTATAGGCCCCCAAATAGGTTGCCCCTATTCCCTCCATTGTTCTCTATGGTGGGAAAAAAGTAACTTTTCTTCCCACCATAGAGAACAATGGAGGGAATAGGGGCAACCTGTTTGGGGGCCCATAGAATTGGACCCCCTGGTCCAGTGTTCTTGAAACTTGGTGGGTATCTTGGGGAGAGGCTCCATCAGCTACCCTGTTAGTTTGAAGCCTCTCCCTCAAACCCCCTCCCCTCCAGCCCCCAGAATATACCCTATGTTTTCACCATTGACGCCAATGGCCCATAGGATATAATGGGGCCGAATTGCCGCCGAATTTCTTTCATTCCCTCCTTTCCTTCTCTCTTTTTTCTCTTTCCCTCCTTCTTCCCTTCTCTCTTTCTTTCTTTCCCACCTTCTTCTCTTCTCTTTTTTCCTCCTTTCCCTGTTTGCCTCCTTCTTCCCTCTCTTTCTTTCCCTCCCCTTTCCTTCTCTTTCTTTCCCTCCCCTTTCCTTCCTTCTTTCCTTCTCTCTACTCTCTCTCTTTCCTTCTTCTGTGGCCCAACTCTCATGAGAAGGAGTTTAAACTTTAAACCCCTTCTCTCTTAGCTCCCCCATCCAGACCAGCTGGGGAAGGGAAGGGGAGGCTTTTGAAGATGCCCCCCCCTTTTTGCTTCCCCTTCTGACATTTGTCAGGGGGTGTGGCATATGCTAATAGCCTAATAGCTCATTAGAATACCATATGCTAATGAGCTCCTGCAGCTGTTTTTCTACAAAAAGACCCCTGACTTTAGAGATCAACAAAGAAAGAGGGTGGGGGACAGAGGCACTGAACCCTGGCCTGCACATTTACAGCCATGAGATAGAACTTACTGGAAATGGCCTGTGTGGTGACTAACAGCCTTATTAATCCAAGTATGTTCTGACACAAGTGCAGATGGTCAGATAATTAAAATGACATGTTTGTTAAAGCAAATGTAAACTGTTTACCAAACTGCAGTCTTACATATTTGAAGAAGCAGGGGAAGAACAGGTGATTCAGCTTCCTGGAGTGGGATTGTTGTGCTTCTAGCTAGATTGTGTGTGTGTTATGTGCCCTCAAGATGCTTCTGATTTATGGTGACCCTGTGAATCTAACTAGATTAGCAGTATGCAATTTTCTGGTTTTGATATTAATACTTCCTTTATTTGGCACAACTGTCTCTGAGTTCTGTACATACTGGGTAGTGTGACAGTAGTTTGATCCAGATGAACTAAGGCTCATTTGTTTTTCAGCAGCTATTGCCAGTTGTAGAGTGAAGGAAGGATACAAGTGGTACTTTTTTCCAGTAGAGTAAAAATCAAGACAGTTCTGGGATCTGGATATCTATTAACTTTACACGTATACTATACACACGTTCGTTTCAGCAATGCTGTTCACTGCTGTTTTATTTGTAGGGACAGCAACAGCTACCATAACTTCTAAGACAAAATGGCCACCTTGTAGTATAACACACTGCAGCTTCCCCCAACAGTAGTCCACTTCAGTTGACTTCTTGGAATGTTTGTGTGACAGGACTGTTTGGTTGTTTGTGTGGCAGGGCTGTGTGGTTGTGTGGTTTTATCGACTTTATGTTACACTCCTTGGGTTGGTGCCATGTAATCTAATTAACATGAGAAATCATGTGTGTGGTTTCTGAGAACACACAAAAAGTTGTAAGCAAGCAGAGAAGCTTCCCTCTAAAAAAGGGAAATGTATGAAATTAAGCATGTGACAAAATGGGATTGAAATTCCCTTGAAATCAATTATACATTAGCAGGTTTTAATGTATACGTTTCCAATGCATTATATGATTAACTTTTTAATTGAGATATGCAAGTTTATTTTATCCCTTGAATATCTTGATCATATCTACTAATCCAGAAGGAAATAGTGGAAGAATCTGAAAGAGTGATGCTACCAAAGTTCTTGCCATCAAGCCTCTGCCCTTGGTGCTGGCTCTGGTGCCCACACTTCAGAATTCATCTGTTGGGGGAGAAACCATAATCGCTGCTTATCCAACCCCTATAAGGAGTTACATTCTCTGTTGGTGCTGCCTCATGTGGCCAAACTCTGGTCCTGCAAGGGGAATCAGATCATGAGTGTTCGACCAGCAGTAGCAGCGGCTGTATTAGACTGCCTGGTGTTCACTGTTACACATGATCCGTTTTGCTTTCACTGAGGTGGGAGATTATTTGCTTGTAGTGGATTGATGGCTAATTGGCCCTCTTTTTGCACCATGGATACTTAGCATCTGCCCCATAAGTGGGATGTGTTTCTAGTAGTTAGTGGAAAAGGTTGTTTAGTCAATATATTCTATATTATCAGGGAGAGAGACGTAGGAGATATATGCAGAGTCATACTTAAGGTATAAAATCTCTTGTTAATGCATCTCAAGTTAAATAGTGGAACAGAAGTTCTTGTTGAGTGTCTGAGTCTGAAGTTTATAAGGTGAAGTACTCGCAAGGGTTCTGAGAAGACAAATATTAGGAATATGCCCACCTGATATTTGTCATCAAGCAGGACTGCTTGCTGTTTATGAAAGTGCTGTTGTTTTTTTGCCAAATGGCCTTTCACCATTGTTCCCATCAGTAAAATCTTCAATTGTGTCTCTAAGTTTGGTCAACATGATATAGCCCTATGCCATACACATACTTCTGCTGGTGTAAGTGTCCATTGTTGACAGGGACAGAGCTGTGATGTGAATGAATTTAAGATACTGACTAAATGCTGTTCTTCCCCTGTTCCTGATGCCAGGTTTGCCATCTACTCCAGTGGTAAAACACTAGTGTCATGGTTATGTTTGCAAAACTATGGTGTAACCAGAATATTGATGCTTGAGGCTTTAGGATATACAAGGGGAAATAATGGGTCTCTTTCTTTCTTTCGTTCTCTCTCTTACACACATATCCATATCTCTTTTTGGTGTAACATCCAGAGCAGTTCAAAACAAGACTGATAAGACTGCAGAATAACATAAGATCAGAACAAAAATAAACCACCCTCACAACCAGAATATAAAGTCGAAGAGTAAAACCAGCAATACATTTGTAACCCAAATCAAACATCAGCAGAAACTCAAATGCTAAACACACACACACAGAGTGAAAATACTATAGCAATTTATTATTAGGCATGGGAACTTTGACATGAACATAATCACCATGTAAACTTACTTAACTTCTTCAATTACATGCAAAGCAAGATCTTGATTGAATCACCGTGATGATTTTGCCAAAGTTTGTCTTGAGCAGCTTTGTGGTAGGTTGTTGCAGCTTGCAGCTGCTTTTTTCCAATTGGAAACCAAGTCTTCTTGATTGACAACTGAGTCATGTATCCCCCATGAAACTTGCTCAGGTCATTTAAGTGACCTACTTGTATCATAGAATCATAGAGTTGGAAGGGGCCATACAGACCATCTAGTCCTACTCCATGCCCAATGCAAGACCAGCCTAAAAGCATCTCTGACAAATATTCATCCACCCTCTTCTTGAAAGCTGCCAGTGAAGGGGAGCTTACCACCTTCCTAGGCAGCTGATTCCACCTTCAGACCACTCTGACTGTGAAAAAGTTTTTCCTAATATCCAGCCAATACCTTTCTGTGTGTAATTTAAACCCTTGGCTTTGGGTCCTGTCCTCTGCTGCCAACTGGAACAGCTCCTTGCCCTCCTCCAAATGACATCCTTTCAAATATTTAAAGAGCGCAATCATGTCCCCCCTCAATATCCTCTTCTCCTAACTAAACATTCTCAAGGCCCTTAGCCTTTCCTCGTAGGGCTCAGTCTCCAGACCCCTGATCATCCTTGATCACTTGCAATTCATCCGTACTTTGCATCTGCACAATCTGGCCAATACAAGGTAGATTGGATTGCCTGCTGTCTGCGCCTGTATAGTTAGGACACCTATTCAAGAAACGATGGTAAGAAATAAGCAAGATTAGTTGTGTTCATGGGCAGTCACCAAAGGCACACAGAGACACTAGTCCTAAGTCTCAATTCAAAAATCTCAAACTGTTTTTTTTTCTTTTTAACTATGTGCCATTTAAAATTGAAGGTAATGGCAGGTAAGTGGGGGGGAGGAACAGTAGCTATGAAAAAATACTCTGATCTTGTGAGAGAGCAGCATAATTATCCTATTTTATTTAGGCATGCCTGAACAGCTCATCAAAGGTTCAGCTTCCTGCTCAAAACTGGTGGGTGGGATCTGAGCCAAACTAGTGGATACTTGAGCATGCCTACTCATCATTACTATATTTCAAGCAATCTAACTCTGGATTTCTCCACTTCTTGGCATCAGAGATGCCTGCCTGCTCAATCCTGGCAGCATCCACAGCATCCATATAATTTTATTTATTATGGAATTTTTAATTTTTATTATGGTTTATTTATCATTATTTTTATTTTTATTATGGTTGAGAACATGATTAGAGGTTTCCTTAGTCACTACAATTCTAATAGCCCAAGGGTTCCACTTTTTAGAAACTGTAATTGACAGTTCTTAACATATTTGTACAGATGTCAGTTAGTTTTCTTAAATTTCAAACTGTTTTTTTGTGATTAGTTGTATTTATCCTATTTCATTATATTGTTTATTTGTACCCCAAGACAGTCTGGAGCCCCTGATCTCTCTCATCATCCATTGTGTATAACAACTAATTCTGTTTCAGTCTCTTGCACAGAGAATCACACTTGAAAGATTTATGATGGGATTCACACCCAGCATATCTGTCTGGATTCCTCTTCCTTTCTGTAATTCTTCCTATAAGAATTCCAAAAAAACAATTTTCTCTTCAATACATCTGAAGAAGTAAGCTCTGACTCATAAATGTTCAAGATGAAATAAAATGTTAGTCTTTATGCTGCTAGTGGACATCTATTTTATTTTAAAGAGTAAGAAAACTCAGGTCACTGGACAGATGCCTGGAAAGGGGTTTAAGAATGGTTGTTTATTGAAGGAGGTCTTTTTGATGGAAGCAAATAACTTTGCCAAATAAAATTTCTGTTAGCTTTACTGAGCCCATATTTGTGTTCCAACAAATGCATTGAAAAACATTTCAGCTGAATAAATACACATTGAGAAATATCTCAACAGCCTATTTCAACAGAAGCAATTCTTCAGAAACCTGCACATGACCCCACAGATTTTGGTGTACCAAGGCAATAACTGTGCGGTGCTGATCCATGTGCTGTGTGATGATGATCTTCTTGAGAACATTTGAGAGGTCTGTTCATCTCATGGCCATCACAGCAGATTTCCTTAAAAACTGCAGAGAAAACCCTTTGTGTATTTCCTCAGAATTATGCCCTACTGAGCTCAGTGGAACATACTTCCTAGTAAGTGTTTAGCCCAAGCTCTTTTTTTACCTAGGTTATCTAATGTTTGAACAGTGCACATTGGTCTTGTAATACTGTTAAATACTGGGTTCAAGATGCATTGCAGTGAACAGCTCTACTTTATTGTGATTTCAGGAACAAGACTGAAACACCAGGGCCACAGCCCTGTTTAAATAGCATGCAAAACCCACACCCAAACACACCCAACTCCCAACAATAGGCTACTTACATAACATTAGTTTCTTATTGGTCACTTCCAGAATCCTGGTGGGCTATTGTTCTAGAGCTTCAAGCTCAGCCAGTCTCTGGTAGATAGTCTTAGAATGTTCCTGACCTAATACATAACGGATACCATCTTCAAAATTCTTATTTTTTCACAAAGTACTATAAATGGTATGTCTTTCCTTATGGCTGTTTTGATATTTTTTTGCAATACATTTCAAAGTTGTGCTGAGTTACACCGTTCTGTCCACTGAAGTCAACAAGCTTAGAATAGTGCAGGTGGGAACTTGGGTAAAAGCTCAAGCAAACTTCACTACACCAGTTTGGTGTAGTGGTTAGGAGCATGGACTCTAATCTGGGAGAACTGGGTTTCATTCCCCACACCTCCACATGCAGCTGCTGGTGTAACCTTGGGTCAGCCATAAGTTCTCTTGGAGCTGTTTTCGCAAGGGCAGTTCTTGAAAGAGCTTTCTCAACCCCACCTACCTCACAGGGTATCTGTTGTGGGGAGGGGAAGGGAAAGGGATTGTAAGCCACTCTGAGACTCCTTTGAGTAGTAAAGGGCAGGGTATAAATCCAATCTCCTCCTCTTCTTGTTTAGATCTGGGTGTTTAGATCTGGATTAAGGCAAGCTCTGGTTAGGTGTTGTTAGTTGTGTATGAGCTGTGCAGTCTACTAAAGACACTCATCCTAGGACAGGAAATGTAAGCTGTACTTGTGGCTATGAGACTGAGAAATAAAGGCATGAAAAGTTTTTATACTTATTTTTTCTTGCCCCTTATCAATAATAATTACATTGCTTCTAAAATAATTTTTAATTTATAAAAAACTATGCTCCAAATAGCCACGTCACAAAAATACTGTTCTAAGGTCTTCACAGAAATTCTCTGGGCTGTTTTCCCTCCAAATGTGAGGTGACCCATTCTTGGGATGAGTGCTAGAGTTCAAATCATGCAGCCAGTTCTGAATCCCTACTCCTTACCTCTAAATATATTGGAACATACTGCAATTACTGCAGCGACTGAAGGTATTCTGCATATTTTGGGAGGCACATTTGTTTATAAATAGTTCATCATGGCTAGATGTAATACTCCCAGAGTATTAGGACAGGAGAGTTCGCTATGCATTGTGTTTAAGAAAAGAATGAAAAACATCCAAGTCAAATAAGCTAGTATAAAAGTATAAAATAAGCTAGTACACTTAGCGTGTGCCTTTCTCACAATTAGAAGGCTCTAATATGTCAAATATGAACTCTTATTCTTGGATCATAGGCAATAGCTTTAGTTGGTCTGGCATATCTGTGTTATTGTAGTTGCTGTTTCAGTGTTAATTCATAGGGCCTGTGGTGTGCTGTGTTCCACATTCTATAATGAAGTCACATTGTCTCTTTTGTGAGCATATACGGATGGTATGTCCACATGGCAGTGATGGAAATGCATGCATCACACCTAAGGCCAAAATCACATGTGCATTTTTACTGTGCTTTCATGATCACTTAGGAATTCACTGCCACTTCAGTTAATGCACATGATGACTGTTCTCAACCTATGACTTTCCCATTTTGTATATTATCACATCCTCTCTAGCTGGTGTGAGAGAAAATTCTCCATGGACCTGACTATCCCAGATGTTGACCTGTGTAGCCTAACAGGTGGCCTCCGATGCAGTCTCACTGACTGTATCCTGCCCAGCCATCATGTCCTTCCTCCTGCTCTCAAATACAATCGGCCAGGTCAGGAGGCAGCTTGTCGGGTTCACTGATGTCTTGATGGTTTCTTTTTTTAGACTGAAGAATGCATGCCAGCATGGATGTACACAGGTGGCCTTAAAAAAAAAACCTCTCCTCTAGCAATGACAACCGGAAAAATGGGGTGGTGGTGGCAGTTACCTCAACATCATGAAATTGATGAGATTCTCCCTTGATGTTGTCATTTTCAAAGGGGGTGGGGGTTGAAAAGCAACAGGAAGTCCCATCCACACAGCTCCAGCAATGAGATGCACCATAATCTTTTGTTGGGTGTGGGTGGATAATTTTCTGCTCCAATTTACTGTTCCCCTTGTGCTCTCTGCATTTTGAAAACCTGTGTGTGAGAGTGCACACTGAGCGGGATATTCCTCTGATGGTCTGTGCCTTGGTCCCAGGCAACTGGTAGCATTTCTCTGTTCTTTTCCTTTAAAAAATCATGTGAGGGGGTCAAGTAAGCAAGCATCCAAAGGACTTTATTTCTCCAAGAGATTATTTGTCCTATTGGGAAATTATCGCCAACAGGCCAAGTAGAACCCCCTGCTCAGACCCTCTCAGGTTGGGAAAATGTCATTGGGGGGGGGAGAGGCTGAAGCCCTTCTCCACCTGCCCCATGGCCATGATCTGAATGGAGCTCAATGAACACAGGAATTGCGATGAACCCGCAACACAGACTAGAGAACCCACAAGATTAGAGAGATTCATATGGGATGCATACTTGTTGTGATGCAAAGGGGAATATTTTTGTTCTGGTGTAACATAGAAAGATATGGGACACTGTGGCAACACTTAATCAGTCTTTTCCGCTTGATCCTAGCCATGCTTGGAAACCTGATGGAATTCAGTGGGATTTATTACCAAATATGTTTATGATTACAACCATTCTTGTAAACGCAAATTTGGACTGTGGATGTAGTTGTCTATTTCCCCTTCCCTTCTGGCTCTCAGTTTTCCGCACATGTAAAATGTGGTTAGGCTGGTATCTCAGAAATTTGACCATACCTGTAAAGTACATGTGCCGAGTCATACTCCCAAAACAAAGTATTTATGTTTCCCTCTCAGATTATTCACTGGATCTTTGTCAGTTTGCTTAATCTCCACAGACAGTATTTAGAGAACCACTTGCTTCTTGCATACCACAGAAAGAAGAAAGGCATAACAACTTACTATAAATCCAGACCTAAAAAACCTAAGCACCAGCCAAAAGTTCCTATTGGGTGAAGGCACATAACTACACTATATAAGGCACTTCCTGCCTTGGACTGTTTCAGGAGAATAAATCTGCCTGTCAAAACTCCTTAAGACAACCAGTTGGTGGTTATGGATATTCTGTTTCACGCTCCATGCTGTCCAGCATTTCTTAGAAAACCCAATGAAACTGACCATTTCTAAGCAAATCCAGATTTAGCCTTCACCCACATGAGAAAAATTATTAACTGGAAGTGGGCATGTCTTTGGCCAAGTTCTGTTTCTGACTGGTAACTCTGAAGCTATTACAGAAACGCCAGCACGATGTAATGCTTTTCTGTGTTGCTTGTACAAAGAGGCCACAGCCGTAGGGAGAGGAGGAATTAAAGGGGATGATTATTTTTATTAAAATATTGCAGACTATTCAAACTGTATCAGCTGCTTTAAAATAGAAAAGCCAGCCAATGTGTTTAGTGTTTATAGTTTCCTGTTGCTCACAGATGTTTCCTTTGCCTCTTCTGGGCAAGGCAAAGCTGGGCAGTTCTAGGTTCTGCTTCTGCCCCAGCCAAAGCAAAATTTTTATCTTAGAATTTCATGTGTAAATTGCAAGTATCTCCACTGCATTCATATGTCTGCATCTGAACAACTGCCTTCATTGGATTAAGTATGGTTATTGCAGATTTTCATTGTGTATTATTATCATTCATCATACCCAGTCTGGTGCAGCTGGCTGGAGAGCTGGACCAAGGATCTGGGAGCTTCAGGTTCTCATCTGAACTCTTCCATGGCAGCTGGCTTGGGGCAGTCGTGCTCTCTCAGCCTAACCTACCTCACAGGTTGTTGTGAGGATACAATGGAGGATGGGAGAATTATGCAAGCTGCTTTAGGTCCCTGTTGGAGAGAATGTTGGGGTATAAGTTAAACAAAATAAATAAATAGCACTTGACAAAAAAGAGGCCTGTTATGAGGAAATGATGGAAACCCATTTCCTACTAGGATAATTTTAAAGCTTACCCTCATTTTCAGTGCCATCTTATACCGAGTTACTCCAAGCTAAGCCTACTGTAAGAATAGAAAACCTCTACAATCCTGGCATAACTGTATGGAGGATTTCACTGTTTGTTCCCTATTCCAAGGGCTGCCTGATACAATTTAAGTTGTTGGCTACTCCCCTCTATTTATCAAGGTATCTAATTTTTAACTGTGGCCCCATCTGCGGATACTTTAATCTAGGGATCATGGCCACATGTGACAAGGGAAACTTTTTTTCAAAATGGGGGGAATCCCCCAGAGTTGCAGAAAAATCAGAACTGGGTGGGGAAATGAACAGCATTGTTGGTGAATATGCAGACCAGCTGCTGCTTGATGGTAGAGGCAGGGGCATCACAGATGGGTTAGAGAAGGGAGCAGGCAGGAAAAGTGGTGGGAGGCAGGCACATGAAAGGAAAGAGCAATGGTGGGTACAGTTCCCTCTAAATTGGGCTAGGGGGCGCTGGCACAAAACATTTCAGAGGCCAGCTCAGATAATTTCTGCTTCAGCTCACAAACAATGGAGGATGGGGGCACCTCCTTCTGAGACCCAGTTTGGTGTAGTGGTTAAGTGTGCAGACTCTAATCTGGGAGAACCGGGTTTGATTCCCCATTGCTCCACTTGCACCTGCTGATGTGACCTTGGGTCAGTCACAAGCTCTGGCACAGCTGTTCCTGAAAGAGCAGTTCTCTCAGCCCCATCTACCTCACAGCGTGTCTGTTGTTGGGAGAGGAAGGGAAAAGAGTTTGTAAGCCTCTCTGAGACTCCAAGTGAAGGGCAAGGTATAAATCCAATCTTTTCTCTTCTTCTTCTTCTGGGGCCCATAGAATTGGACTCCTTGGTCTGATCTTTTTGAAACTTGGGGGGGGGGGTGAGGAGAGGCACCAGCAGCTATGCTGCAAATTTGGTTCCTCTACCTCAAAAAACAGCCCCCCCAAGCCTAGATACCCCTGGACTGATTCTCCATTATAGCCTATGGGGCCCATTGACTATAATGGTCCCATAGGCTATAATTGAGCCAGGAAAAAAACCCATGATTTTTTGCACACCCCTATTATGCTTCTCAGTATGATTTGTAAGTTGCCTTGAGTCACAGAAAAGTGGGATATAAATATTTGAATAAATAAGTAGTTTGGACAGGTTGATAACATTTAAGCAACTTCTTGTTTGTTAGGTTAAGCAGGATTCTGACAGTGATTGTTCCACCACTGTTATACTTGATCTGTAGTGCTGGTTGTCATATTTCACTGAAAAAAACCAAAGTAGACTGCAAGAGTCCCCCCCCCCCAAGTGCTGGTATGTTTTTTAAGGCTTAGTGCAGGGCGACAGTCCAAGGCCAGGTCTACCAATATAGTGGACTGGGGTGGGTTGTCTGTTCTCCAGAGGCCAGGTCTACCAATATAGTGGAAAGGGGTGGATAGACCTGTTCTCTGGAGGCCAGGTCTACCAATATAATGGAAAGGGGTGGGTAGGCCTCTGGAGGTGTTGTGGGCCAGCCTGCTTTAGCTAAGGATCACTCAGCTGATGCTGTTAACATCCCCATCAGCATCTCTGAGACTCAACCAGCTGATGCTGTCAACAGCCCTGAGATGGCAGAGGCAGGTCCTAGTGCCCCAGTTGCTGAGGATAGCATGTACTCCAGCCCCATGAGCACAGGGAACACGGAAGAGGCAACTCAGAGAGGTGGCACCTCAGCAACCCAAGATCTTGGGGTGACTTCAAAGGCTGCCTCAACTTCAGTTTCCCCAGAGCCAAGGGAATGCAGGAGGAGGCGAGTACACTTGGAGCTCCTCAAGAGGAGGTGCAGTGCATGTCTCACTGCCTGGAGATTGCCAAATCAAGAGGAGCACCTGGGATTGAGACAAATGGATGGTTTTCTGGCAAGCAACTAGGCCCAGCTGTGAGTCACCAATAAAGGACAGGGCTTCAGGTGGGGTAGGTGTGAGTGTAACTTGTCACCTTTCTGGAGATATGTGACTGCACCACCCAGATCTGTTCTTGTCTGCAGTTCCTGAACCTTTGACTTCAACCCTGGACCTGCTTGACTACGCTTCTTGGACCTGCTCAGATTCTGCTTCTTGGGCCCTCAGCTGGTTTCCCTTGTAGAAATATGGACTGTGAAATATGGACTAATGGACTGTGAAATATACTGGGTTCGAGATGCATATAGTGATCAGCTCATAGTTTATTAGTGATTTCAGCTTAACTCTAAAACAACTCTAGCAGGGCCAGAGCCATGCTTATGTGCATGCAAAACACCCCCACCCCCCACACAAATACTCCCTGTAATAGGCTGTTTACAAAACATTACCACTTGATTGGTTATTTCCAGAGTCCTGGTCAGCTATTGTTCTTGTGCTCCAAGCTCAGCCAGTCTCTAGGGTGATTCAATCAGGGATGATTTAATCCCAATACATAACAGACTGAACTATCGATTTTGTGCTTCTGGTTAGTGATTCTGTCTCGTCCCCTTGGTCTCGGCTGAGTCTGCTCTGACCCAGGGCAGGAGGACAGGTCTACCAATGTAGTGGACTGGGGCGAGTAGACCTGTTCTCTGGAGGCCTGGTCATCCCCTGCAGAGGACAACATTTTGTGTAATAGTTGTCAACCCTGCATTGGGAAATGCCTGGAGATTTTGGGGGTGGAGCCTGAGGAGGGCAGGGTTTGAGGAGGGGAGGGACTTCAGTATGGTATAATGGCATGGAGTCCACCTTCCAAAGCATCCATTTTCTCCAGAGGAACTGATCTCTGTCACCTGGAGATCAGTTGTAATGCAGGAGATCTCCAGCCACTACCTGGAGGTTGGCAACCTTGTTGCATAATGGAATTTCACTTGATTCTGTTTTATTTTATAATGTTTAAATTATTCTTAAAATATAGTTTAAAAGAATTCATTCTGAGATTTTTACAAGGTTATAGGAAAAATCTTCTAAAAATAATTTACGCAATAGTCAATGCAGACTTGCTCACAGCTTTAGTGCTACTAGCTTTTTCACTCATGAGGTAGAATTTTTGCTCACAACACTGTGGATCTTAGAGAAAACACTGAGTGGGCAGAGTGGGAGAAGCAGCCACTGCTGTCCCCTCCCTTGCACAGGCTGGGTGAGTCGGTAAGGAGCTGTTGTTGTTGCCCCCCCACTGCTGGAGGTGGGCAGGGAAGCAGTAGCCAGCTACTATATCACGCAGGGGGCAGCACTTCTCAAACCTGCCTTGCTCTGAAGTTTCACATTAAAGCTGGGATGCCTGCTGTGTGGGAGGGAAAATTTGGATTTTCTGGCCCACATGGCAGCCATTTTCCCTGTACCTGTGGCAGCCATGTCCTCCCCCCGCCCCAGGGGGCATTTAATTTTGTAAATAAATTGATCTAGAATATAATTTTATCAACATCTTGTAACAATAGATGTATCAGGTTCTCTGAATTCTCAGCTTTCATTAAAAACGAATTCTCCAGCCTCTTCCCTTGCAGCAGAGACACAAGAAAAAGGGGCTTCCTTTTTTTCTGAATGAAAGCTGGGAATTCAGAGAACCTGCTACACCAATAGTTACAACTGTGTATTGGTATACTATTCTAGGTTGGTAGGTTTTTTAATGCAAACGTGGCTGCAGATGGGGGATTGAGGCAGGGAAACTGTAGGGAAACCTGCCCATGTGGAAGTCCAGTTGTTGCTGCACCTTATCTGCAATGATGGAGAGGCCGCAAAAATCCCATCCCCCTGCAGAAGACACCATAGACTTAATTTGTCTTCTCTTTTGCTGGGCATGATCTATAAATGGAAAGGCCCTGCCTTCCTTTTGTTGTTCCCTATCACTTGTGGCCTGCAGAGTGTCACTTTCTCCTGGATAGTTCTCACTTAATGATAGTTAAACTGAAGGCTACATTCAGATTTCAACATTTTTAAGCAAACATTATGCATGAACCAAGGTTGTAGCTATGCTTGTGCATACACCTGGCTTCCTCTCTTCTTTCTTGCACTGAGTGCAATGAAAGAATCTTAGTTTAAAATAAAATGTAGTAACCCACAGTGTATGAATGCACTAGGCACACGGATTAACTGGGGTTAGTCCACCCCCCCAAAAACAAACAAACACCCGCACACAAACCAAAGCCTGGATTAAGTGTTGGTTTAGTATCTCAGTTTGTGGGATGGAAATAATATCTGGTTTACCTGGGCACCTGCAATCATTTGTTTGGTAACTGGAGAGTTTGTTTTAAACCAGGATTCCTTAATTGTATGGTATGTGTGGAGAAAGAAGGAAGGAATGAGGCATGTGCACAAGACTGGAAACAAGCTGGGTTTATGCACAATGATGGATTAATGTCAGCTCAATATGACAACCAGGGCATATCTTAAAAAGAGTGATATCAGTCGGCATTAGAATGAGCATGGTACAGTGGTCCGAGTGTCAAACTAGATCTGGGACAGCCAGGTTTAAATCTCCACTGTACCATGAAAGCTTGCTAAGTGACCTTGGGCCAGTCACACACTCTCAGCCTAACCTACTTCACAGGGTTGCTGTGGGGGTGAAATTGAGGAGGGAAGAATATTACAAGCCACTTTGGGGATAAAAGTGAGATATAAATGAAGTAAATAAAAACGATTGCAGTCATACAATATCTTTGAAGGAGTCTAGGATCACTGCCACCAGCTCTAATATTGAAAGACTCTTGGACCTGCTCTTGGAAAATTTTGTAAAAATAAATAATAGAAAGCACAAATCCCACAAGTGTACAAATCCCACAAGTGCTACTAAATGCAGGAGTTGAGTGTGAGTTTTCCCAAATCCCATTGTGGTGGACTGACTGGATGAGCTGGTGGTAGCCCTGCAGCTTATCCTAGAAGTAAGCTCAGCAGAAAAGTGGTGCAACCACAGGTAGAATGACCTAAAGGAAGGTTGTAGCCGTTATAGCTTCCACTGTTTGTTCAATGCCAAAAGCAGCTTTCCTGTTGCTAAAAGGCTGTACACATGAATTGCACAATTTCCCTCTTATGAAGGGGCTTATGTTGCCAAATACATGATGTGTGGAGTGGGGAGGATAAAGCTGAAGCAGGCTGCAGAAAAAAAGGATGTTCTGTCAGTGAAGTTAGGAGCAGTTTGTTGACACTCCTCTTAAATCTTGGGAGGTGCTGTTCCTTGTGCAAAGAGGCCCAGCCTACTCCTCGACTCCCCATCCAAATAGCTACTGTAGAATCTCCTTCTAGGGAAATAGTCTAAAGGCTCATGTGAGCATCACACATCCACTTCCGGAGGAACCTCTACTTGGAGTTATCTGATGTATTCTTGGATAGCAATCTCTATACATGGTTTCTGGATTCTGGATTCACTGTCATTCTTTCTGCCCCTGTGCCTATTTCTTTTTCTCCAATTTGCTTTTGGGGTTCTTCTTATTATAGTGCTCAGGCTATTATTGCTGAGAGCCAAAGGTTCTTTTAGATATCAGAATACTTGTGGTCCAGTTAAAATTCTATCCAGTATGTCTGGAGTCTCCTGTGGGGCACTGAGCTGCGTAGGCCAAGTACCACTGGGATCACCCTGAGGGATTTGATAAAGGATACAAATTAACCCTTAATTAACTCTTGCTTTGAGAGCATTTTCTTATGTGAAGTTTAAATTGTCTTTGAACCTTTCTGTCTTTACTTATGTTTCAAAGTTTGTTCTATCTCTTTGTAAAAGCACTCTGTGGGGGGGTGGGGGGGACCACAACTTGATTTGAATGAATTATTTCCAGAGTACTCTCAGTCTGTAGCCTTTTTTATTCTTCTCAGGGTCCAACTAAAGAGAAACAGAAAGTGCCCAATTCCTGGTTCCTTCCAGGATGTACAACATAAACAGTCTTTTCCACATTGCTGCAACTTATGCTGGCATTGCTCAGACAGAAGAGAAAGTGGGAAAGGCATTTGTAATGTTATTGAGCATTCCGGGTGAATGTAGTTTTTATGTTCAATTACAGCTCAATCAGGACATACTTTTCTCATGTGTGAGAATGGTTTCATTTCAGATAAAGCACAGTTTTGTGAAGTGGTTTTTGAAGATAATTTCTAGCCTAGGTCTTGCCAGATATGTATGAAATTTTCATTCCAAAAAAATTTATCTGGATCAATATGTGGATGATCCATTTCCTTCAGTAATTGCAAGATGGAAGTTTAGTGGTATGTGGTTTCCAGCACAAATTTTAATACCATCAGTCATGGTAACATTCTGGACCTCCCATCAGGGCTAGGACTGGGAGGTATTTTGTGGTGACTGCAGTCCTACGTAGAAGGTAGGTTGCAGAAGGTGGTGCTGATGAGTACTGACCCCATGCTTGGCCCTATGGCCTCTGACCTGTGGGGTCCTGCAAGATCCCCCATGCTTTTCAACATCTACAGAAAACCACTGGGTGAGGCCATCCAGAGATTTGGACTGGGTTGTCACCAATATGAGGATGTTTCAATACAGGAAGCTCAGATAAAATGTATACTGCAGGTTAGGAAAAGCCTGCATGGGTAATGAACAAAGTCATGGAAGCAGTAAAAGGGTAAGAAGGATTCCTTTATGTAGTGGAAGGCTAGTCTGAGTGAGGTAAATAAAAGGGAGCACAGGCTTTGGCAAATAAAATGCAAGTCGGTGATCAGACAGGCAAAAAGGGACTCTGAGGGACATATTGCAAAAAGCATAAAGACTAACAATTAAAAATTCCTCAAATACATTAGAAGTAGAAAACCAGCCAGGGAGGCAGTGGGGCCCTCAGATGTCCAAGGGGTGAAAAGATTACTAAAGGATAATAGGGAAATGGCAGAGAATCTTGAATGCATTTTTTCCTTTGTCTTCACTGTGGAAGATGGGAGGTGCTTGGCCACTTCAGAACTGCTGATTTCAAAAGGGGGTGTTGAATGATCTAAGTCAGACTGAGGTGACAAGAGTGGCAGTCCCATGACTGATGGACAAATTTAAAACTTTCAAATCACCGGGTCCAGATGGCATACATCCAAGAGTTCTGAAAGAACTCAAATGTGAACTTGTGGATCTCCTGACAAAAACATGCAGTCTATCACTAAAATCTGCCTCCATTCTCAAGGACTGGAAGGTAGCTAATGTAATCCCCATCTTTAAAAAAGGTTCCAGAGGAGATCTGGGAAATTACAGGCTGGTCAGTCTAATGTCAGTATTGGGTAAGTTGATGGAATTAGAGATAAAATTAGTAGGCACATTGATGAACGAAAGCCAATGAGGAAAAATCAGCATGGATTCTGTAAGGGAAGATCTTGTTTTACTAACCTTTTAGAGTTCTTTGAAGGGGTGAACAAACAAGTGGACAAGCAGGGCTATTTTTGGGCAGGAATGCACGGGAACGGAGTTCCAGCTGGCTCCCGAGTTGGCCACACCCAGCAGGAACTCATTAGCATAATAGGCCAGACCCAACAGCAGAAACTCATTAGGATTGGCTACATAAGGGGGTGTGTGGTCTAACATGCAAAGGAGTTCCTGCTACCAAAAAAGCCCTGGGTATTGACAACAAACAAGGTAAACAGAATAAGAAGCAAAAGGTGGGTGTGGCTGGATGACCACACTTCTGGTAACATGGAGGTGTGGCCTAATATGCCAATGAGCTGTGCTGTCAGGGGTATGGTCTAATATGCTAATAGGTTTCTGCTGTTGGGTGTGGCCTATTATGCTAATGAGTTCCTGCTGGGCTTTTTCTACAAAAAAGCCCTGTGGACAAGGATGACCCAGTAGATGTTTCTGGACCTATACTTCCAGAAACCTTTTGATAAAGTTCCTCATCAAAGACTCCTAAGTAAACTAAGCAGTCATGGGTTAAGAGGGCAAGTCCTCTTGTGGATTAAAAATCGGTTAATTAACAGGAAACAGAGTGAGTATAAATGTGCAGTTTTTCAGTACTAGGTCCAGTGCTTTTTAACTTGTTCATTAATGATTTGGAGTTGGGAGTAAGCAGTGAAGTGGCTAAGTTTGCAGATGACACCAAGTTGTTCAGGGTGGTAAGACCAAGGGAGAACTGTGAGGCACTCCAGAGGGATCTGTTGAGGCTGGGCGAGTAGGCATCAATGTGGCAAATGAAGTTCTGCATGGGCAAGTGCACAAAAGTCACAAAGTCAAATTTATTATAACAGTCATAGACCAGATAAAAAAGTTTTACACTTTAGACAGTTAAGATACAAGTCTAGTTCGAATGTATTGCTAAAATATAGGGAAGTGGGTGTATCAGTTACTTTATCACTATAAACTTTGAGCTTAACATTTAATATGAATTACATTAATGTATATATGCTTTTATGACCAATAAAACATTTCCAATATAAACACATACGAATTAGATGATACAAAAAACTAAAAGCATCAATAAATACGTTTAAAAAAAAAAATAGGGAAGAAACAATAAGATGCATCTGAAGTTGCTAAGGAAATGGGCAGTTAACAATTAGGTGCTTAACAATTGATTTCCTCTAAAGTAGCTTTCCTAATTCTTAGGGCTAGCCATCCAAATCTGGCCACTGAGAGTGTGACCTCTGAGTGTCTGTCCACCAAGAGGTTTTTCATTATATGAACTCTTTGCCTACTGCTAAGAGGTAGGGATTTAGGGAATGGAAGTAAGTTCCGAAGTTTGTCATATAACTTACAATCGAAAATAATATGTTCTAGATTCTCGATGCCATTGTTACAGCAAGGACAAATACGTTCCTCAAATGGGATTTTCTTGTACTTTCCCTCTGTAGCTGCTAAAGGGAGGGCATCCCAGCGCATCAGAGTAAATATTCTTCTGTATTCATGGTTTGACAGTTGGTGGAGATAGGCCATAGGGCTTGTTCTATTAAAAGGGTCCAGAAGTCTCTTCCATTTCTCTACTCTGCCAATATCGTTCTGCCTATCAATATCTATAATCCTCTGTTTTGTCAGTTCTCTGGCTTTATCATATGCAAGAGAGCATAGATATTGTTTTGTGAAGCCAAGGTAAGGGAGTTTTTCTTCTGTAGCCTTAAGCCAGGGGGTATAAAAGTGTCTTGCAGAATTAAACACATAAGCCCTTTGGAAAGAAAAACTAGTTTCAACCAGTAGTGAATCACCATGATCCATAACCTTGCCTCCACTGTAATCATTCCGGTTTCAAGTCGAATAAGTGCATTTGGGATGCCGTTCGGTACCTGTAGGACAGTTCTCAGGAATTTTGATTGCACTGTGTCCAATTTTTTATAATTAGATGTAATATTGATGGGAGCACCAAATGTTAGTTGGCTAAGAGATTTGGCCTTAAATAATCTAAGAGCCGCTACAAAACATTTTGGGCAAGTGCAAAGTAATGTACATTGGAGCTAAAAATCCTAACTATAAATCTACATTGATGGGATCTGAACTGGCAGTAACTAATCAGAAGCTCAACCCAGATCTTATTCAGCTGGTAATTGTGTTCCCAAGTAGAATTGCCAACCTCCAGGTCAGGCATGGAGATCCCTGGAACTGCAATTCATCTCCAATCATCACAAATTGATTCCGCTAGAGAAAAGGCTGCTTTAGTGGGTAGACTCTATGGTATTATACCCTTCTGAGGTCCATCCCTTACCCAAATCCCACCATCCACAGGCTCCACCCCCCAAATCTCCTAGTATTTCCCCATTCATTGTTGGCAACACTATTACCAAGACTCCTATGTGGCAAAGCACCGTAATTTACCCCCAAGGGTTAACATGACTATTAGCAGGCCTGCTCTGGCTTGCAGGTGTCCCTAATTGAGCCTCTCTGTCTGCATCATTCTTATCTCCTTCAAGGCCAGATTCAAGAATGTGGTAATTGGTTATTGTGAGAACCTGTGTTCAGTTCTGTAACTAGATGGGAGGGTGGAAGCAGGAGTGGATGTCATCTTCTGGAGGGTTTCATCAAGTGATTGGGAGACCACCTGGTGCCAGATGGCCAATGACTATAATGAAGCCATAGATAAGAAAGGAGCCATGCTAACTTCATGATTTGACTGAGCAGTGGCTCTGACTGTGCCAAGCCCTGTCGGGATGGATTGCTACGTAGACAATGCTTAAAGGCGTGTGACATCAATACCAGGTATTGAAGTATTAGATAGAAAAGTTAGCTTTCCTTATTTTCTTGCTGCAGGATTGTAGAGATTGTGTTGTCTAGTGATATCTTATTTCTTAAAGTATTTAAGAAACTTTCATATATTTTACTAAGGTCTGGTTTCTTGTGTTCAAATAACCTTGAGGACCCACAGGTCAGAGCACTGCATGCTTGCCCAAGGGGTGGTGACTCAGTGGCCCTTTCTGCACCTCTTTTTCCTTGGTTTTGGAGCGCGTCTCAATATTCCATTCTACATCCCCTCCTGCTTGCACTGCTGCTTTGTGTCAGGGTTTCTTCTTGGTTCAGCTTTTATTTTAGGGGGAATCAGCACTTGGACCACTTCTGGCACACTGTTGCCTAGCATTTCCCAAAAGTGCTTTTGTTGTGAACCTTTGTTCTGCTCCGTTTTGAAATTGATACTACTATTTAAAGTAGAATTGTTTCTGATAATATTTAAGTACCACCTACTGTCCTCCCGTTTCAGCCTCTTTCTCTTTGGTCTGTGTTAGGCAGCCAATTTACATGGTAACAGGTTTCCTCATGGGCAATTGCTGAACATTTACATTTGTTCAGAGTCCACAGTGGTTTGGAGGATGGGAGAGCTACCAGAAAGACCAGTTTTTAAAGAAGCGCTTCTAAGTCAAATAAACTTCAATCACAAACATTTCCCTCAAAACAAAAATGGATGCATGGATTGGTGGTTTGCATTTTGATTTGATTCTAGGTGTTGATAATTGTATATTATCCCTGGGTTATTCCCATTACATAATGTTAGCAAACATTGTCCTGTTGACATTGAAATGCCTCATCCATTCAATGTCATTCTGATTCCCAGAAGAAAATTCCTCCGATCAGCCAGGGCTCTGTGAAAAGGAAGAGAGAAAACAGGGCATTGAGGGGAAGGGAGAAGTATCATGCTGGCACCTTGGCTACTCCTTTCCCAAAGGATAAGAGCAATCAGGGTTCAAAACACACTTTCTTCCATGAGTATGCAGAAAGTATAATCCGCAGAGACTTGAGTTTCTGGCACAAAGTGCCAAAGAATAATTGTATATACAGAATGGAAGCAAATGATTCAAATCAAAGGCATACCGCCTCAAGTTCTGGGGAAATCAGGAGTAAAGACTGAATGCAGAAGGCCCAGAAAGTAACAACTCCCCTGCCCTAGTGGAGCAAACTATGTATTTCACCCTAAGCATGGACAGTTTCAAGAGGGAATTAGATAAACATATGGAGCAGAAGTCCATCAGTGGCTATTAGCCACAGGGTATAGATGGGAACTCTCAGTCTGGGGCAGGTGATGCACTCTATTCTTGGTACTGGAGGGGGCAGCAATGGGAGGGCTTCTAGTGTCCTGGCCCCACTGCTGGACCTCCTGATGGCACCTGGTATATTTTGGCTGCTGTGTGACAAGAGTGTTGTACTGGATGTGCCATTGGTCTGATTCAACATTGGCTTCTCTTATGTTCTTATGTAGTGAAGGAACATAATGTATTGGATAGCTATATGTTCATAATTTTCTGAAAGTGGTTCTGAAATATCACCTGTGATCCCCTTTCAGGAGAGATGTATATATGTAGCCAGTATTTTATAGCCCTTGCTTTGTTTGAATATGTGTTCAGTGTTTTAAGAAATGTGAAACCTAAACAAAAGTATTAACACTTCAAGGCCTTCCCTGTCCATCAAAGAGGTTGCCTATCCTAGAAGAAGGCAGTAATGAAGAGATATATATTTTTTTTAATGCTGCCAGGCCTATGGTCATTCTAATATCTTGTGGGAACAAGGCCCATTTCCTGTGAGAGCTTTTTCCTTCCTCCTGCATTCACAGATGCAGATGGATGAAAAATTTCCATTGCAACTTTTGTTTTAAACTAAGAATGGATGTTTTTGGCTAAGATCATAAAACTCTGTTCCAAATATTGTCGATGTGACTGGGTTGGAAATGCTTACTATTAACAGCTGTCTGGCTTGTTTCCTCCTGCTTAAGTAACAGGCATCATACTGTGTAGAAATTAGGTTGCCATCCTGTACTCACTTACTAGGAGGTAAGTCTCATTGAAGTCAATGGGATTTACTTCTGCATAAAATGTGCTTAGGATTTCACAGTTGGGAGACTTCCGGTCAACAGCGTGGCAATGGCAGCCACTACTCCCGAGCCACTACTCCCGAGAGTGGCTAGCACATCAGCGGTTTGGAGGGGGGCTACAGAAGTGGCCTCTCCACGGAACCCTGGGCAAGGGTTCCTAGCCAGAGGGCTTTTAAGGAGTTGCCTCTTCGGCGGCAGAATGCCATGGAATTGAGGCGCTCCTTCGCCCTAACGGTCCTACCGCTGGTGGCCAAATGGCACGAGCTAGGCTGCTCGGGGCAAGCGGAGGAGATCGGGCAAGATGCGACAACTGAGGCGAGGCTGCAGGCAGCCGAGGATGAACGTGAGTTCAATGCAAGTGATTTAAGGAAGAAACGGCGAATTCCCTGCCCCTTTGTCTCACCGGTTTGGAGGGAGTCCCCCCCCCCACATGAGTGGCAAATAGAAGAAAAAGGGTGGGTGCAGGGAAAAGAGAAAAGCAGTTTGGATTTGAGAGACTTACCAGAGCGGATTTTACGCATAAGTGAATTTCAGAGGTGGTGAAGGAGCGGTTGGTTCCTGTAAACAATAATCCAAGATGTTGGGCGTTGGGAAGAAGGTGACGAAACTGAAACTTCCGGGCAGTCAGAGTCCTAGGCCGGAGGAGGGGCCAGATGTCATAAGACTACTAGCGGATACGCTCAAGCCAGTCATGGATCAACTCGCTGGTATTAACCAGCAGTTAGCCGTTTTAAATCCGACGATGGCAGCACAACAGCTCCAAGTGGCGGAAACGGTTAAACAAACAGAGCAGACGATTGCAGAAGTGAAGGAGATCCACTCCGAACACAGAAAGTTGAAGAAAAGAGTGGATCAAGTGGTGAATAAGCAAAACCATCAAGAATATAGGCTTTTGTCCTTGCAAATGGAAAAAGCTAATATGATCCTCAGATTTCAAGGGGTGCCAGAGTCTTCGAAGGAAGATTTAAAGAAGCTCCTTAGTGATCTTCTCGCACCAGTTGTAGGCTTAAAAGCGGAAGAAATTATGCACGACATGGAAGCAGCGTATAGGGTGTATTCAAACTACACCAAAAAGAATAGCCTACCTGGTGAAATATCAGTCAGATTTTCAAGATGACAAACTAGGGATGCAATTTTACGAGCAACTTCGGCAGCTCCATTGAAAATGGGGAACGACAGTATGAAGGTTCTAAAGGACATACCATTCAAGATTCGTCAGAAGCGGAAAAGTTATAAGGACTTGACACTCTTTCTCCAAACTAACCAAATTAGATACAAATGGGTAGATCCGGAAGGAGTGGTCTTTAAGATGAATGATAAGAGAGAGAAGATCGATTCTGTGTTTAAAGCCAAGGAATTTCTCAAATGTCACCTGGGAACTAAAGAAGACGGCGAAACTGGTTCGAGTGGCTCTGTTCCCTCCGAGACGGACGAGGACCTGGCGGCAGAAGAAGGCGCTGATGCCCGAAGACCAGCTTATTTACTTAGGGACAGGAAACTTAAGTAAAGGCAGAAGGACTCTGAAATTGGCCTTTATGAAGCAAGTTTGAGAGATGCTCTGGAATATTCTCATAACAATTAATCAGCTAATTTTGAGACAGGGAAAGTTAGATAGGAACTCACGGTATTCATGCATGCTAACTGTGTTGTACTAACATAGATACTAACGGGGTGGAATGATCTCCTACTCTTGGGTTTTTAGCTTAGTGTGGGTTTGCTTTTCTTTCTCCCTTAGTGTTTAGTTCCCCCTCCTTTTTTCTTTAGTTTGTAGTCTATATAAAATGCAAATAAATTAAAAAAACCCTTCGGGGGGGGGTTTAAAAAAAAAAAGGATTTCACAGTTGGCCTATTATGTATGGTACGTAGCAGATGTTTAAAAGTGCATATAGAATTCAGAAGCGTTCATTCATACAGAGCTGTGGCTGCCAACCTATCTTGCTTGTTGTGGTTTTGTCAGAGCTGAAGGTCTTCCTTGGAATAACTGGGTTGAAGATTTGAGGTACTATTACATGCTACCTTCTTGCACCAAGAAGAAAAAATTAGAGCATCCTCTTCTTTTCCAGGCCTGACTAACAAAGGCTGTAGCCACACAGGTGCTTTGCTTCACCTTGGCTCTCAAAGTAGAATAGTATTTTTTTTGGAACATCCACATGATTTTGTCCTCCTACCATCCACTTCTCAGGGTTTCTCCTGCTTTGCTCTGATCTTTTCTGAAAGGTTGCCATTCAAGTGGGTTTGTACAGTTTTTAAACCTCTCACCCACAGCTACAGTGATACTGTTTTTCTGCCATCTTCTTCTTGTGGCTGCCATTTTCTTTGCTGTACCACTGAAGGGTTGTTTTTTGCCAGCTTAAAAAAAACTACTTATTTTAGCAAGTTGGCAAAAAGCCCTCAGTTGGCGCAGGGGTGGGGAATGGCAGCCATGAGAGGATGACTGAGGAAAGTGTGGAGGAAACCCCTGTATGATGCAGAGCCATTTGCAACAGGAATGGATCCACAACAGAGAATTGTTGCCACATGGATGCAGCCACAGTAATTAAGGATAGACATCTTTCATCTATGACCATGATAGTTAAATCAAGAAATAAAAGCAGGAGAGTAATTCTTCCAGATCTAATTTTCTTTTTTTGCTCACAAATTAACACTCAGTGTTTCCTGAAATGTCTCTGATCTTTAACATTCTTTTGCAAAACTTTGTCCTATAGTTTAACATCACCTCAGGAAGGCTCAAGACCCACATTACTTTTTCTCTGTGTCTCTTGACAGGATATCATTCACTGGTGGTGGTTACTCTTATCTGGGGAATTTCCTCTAGAGAGTGCAAAAGCAAAATCCTGTATGTAGCATGACACAGGAAACCTGTGTGTGTGTGGCATGAGCTGTTCTGTAAGTAGCGTATGGAATGTATATAAATTCCACACTGGCTGCTCATGAGTCAGATTTAAATTTGCATCCATAACATCCCACCTGTAGCTTAGGCCCATTCTCATGGCTGTTTATAGCATGCTGTCCATTATGCAGTCTAATGCACCATGCACATAACTCTGCATATCTACAGAGAGTTTTGAACATGGTGTCAGTTTTCACAGACATCTCAAAATGGGGCACCTTTGTCTGTAAGTCAGTTTACAGAGCACATCTATCTGAATTAGCTATGAGAATGGGCTTTGTGCAAAGTGGCCATTTCCCTTGCTGCTATTAGATTGTTACTCATGGAACATGTATTAACATTCTGTCTGCCAGCCAGAGAAATTATCATCTCTACAGTTTCTTCACCTCCCCGCAAAAAGTGAGGTATAAAAAACCTCCTACTCTCCCATACAGTAAAAGTGTTAATAGAAAACTCATCTGAATGTCAGCTATATTTACCATTGTAGAGTAAAAACATTACCAAAATTGACAAATCATTTACCTAACTATTTTATTCAACTAAATGAGTATTTATTTAATTAAATATGCATACAAATAGGTAATTGAAAATGTTTTCAATAAAAGTACATCGTGTTCTAAAAAAATTATTAATCAAAACTCAGAGATTACAAAATCCAATATGATGCAGCTTTTCAACACAGAAAGAACATGGAAAAATTAAAATAAACATTTATTTATTCATTTGTTCAATTTATACCCTGCCCTCCCCTCCGAAGCAGGCTCAGGTCAGCTTACATAAAAGATAAAAACACATAAATAACAATTATAAGAATCATAAAACCTTCTAAAACAAATCAGTATAATAAAGTGCTGGTAATGAATCTATACTAATAATATTGCTTGAAGATGGCAGTAACAGTTATATTGGTATATTTGGTGGTCTGTCTTGATGGTCAGCTCATTGATCTGTTTATATATATGTGCAACAAGCACAGGCTGTAGATGGTAGAACCAGGGAACAGGGCTCTGTACTTTTCAATTGTTGTTATTGGAGGCTGCTCCTTAATTGAAGGCCTGGTGAAAGAGCTCCATCTTGCAGGCCCTGCAGAACTGTAAAAGGAGCTCATTCCACCAGTACGAAGCCACCACCGAGAAAGCCCTGGTTCTGGTTATGGCAAGTCTGGCGTCTTTGGGACCCAGGAGGGCCAGTAGATTTTGGGACCCTGAGCACAGTGCTCTCTGGGGAACATATGAGGAAAGGTGGTCCCTCAGATATGTCAGCCCCTGACAATATAGGGCTTTAAAGGTGAGAACCAGCAGCATCTTGAAGCGAATTCAGTATGCTGTCGGCAGCCAGTGCAATGCCTTCAGCACAAACACCACCACCCACAACACAAGATTCACCTAAACTCAAAAATCTAAAAAGATCTAATATATCCATATTATATATAGTGTTCATAAAGTTAATACATGAGCACCAAGTCCTTCCTAGTCTCAGTTTTTCCTTCTATGAATTAGACCAGTAAGCTTAGCCATTTTTGCTTAGTTCAAAGACTTGAGCAACCATCCTGGAATGATGGGCAATCTTAATTGGCACCAATATTTGACTACAAGCATTTTTCCTGCAGTAAGAATGCTCCAGGTCGATGGACAACGTATTGACAGTGTAATATTCCCATTAGGATCAAAAATCATATTTTCTAGAGTGTACATAAACTTATCTTTTTTCTAATATATTTGAGTGGCCATACATTTTTATCACATATGCAGAAGGAGAGTCAGTGTGGTGTATAAGAGTATTAAATGACTAGGATCTGGGAAAACCAGGTTCGAAATACCAATTCAAGCATGAAAGTTTGGTGGTTAACCTTGATCAGTTATGTGCTCTCAGCCTGACTTACCTCACTTGAAAGCTCATACCCTAGCACATTTTTTTTAGTCTTTAAGGTGCTACTGGGCTCTTGCTCTTTTCTACTGCTACAGACAAACATCTTGATCTCTACCCCTCAATTCCTCCTGGTGTTTCCACCTGTGGTAGACAACCCCATGAGTCTCTCCACACACACACACCAACACCCTGCCCTATTTTTGCAATGTCTCTCCTGGTGACAACTTCCCACAGGTGCCTGGGTACCACTATGCCAATGGATTTCCCCTCCTCGCCTCTGCTATAGTACTGCGCTGTATACTTGTTGAGGAATTATTAACTGTCCCAACCATGGCCAAGTTCAGACTGGGAGTTTGGCCCGAGATAGGCACGTTTCAGAAACATTTCACAAATGGATTAAAGGGCTGGTTCACATGTGCACATCTGTCAGGCGTTCCCCAGCTGTACTCAACCTGTCTTGTAACGCTTCCCTCCCAAGTTTAAAAGATACCAGTTGAATGTGGTAGCAAACCCTGGAGAGCGCGTTCATCCCGTGTTCATCCTGCTCCCCAGAAGTGTGAACGCAAACAAGCTGATCTGGTAGGGATGCTCTTATGCACATGAGGGCATAAGCGCATATCATCAGATTCTGTTACAAAAAGCCGCTTACAGCTGCACCTCCACCAGGGGCAGGCCAACAGTGTGAACGCTCCCTTGAGCCTCCTTCTCCAAATGCTTCCGCATCAGTCGGTGCAGTGTGACCGGGAAAACCCGGAACACATTGTTCTGGGTCTTTTTTGCCATGACTCCCTCCTGCTTCAAGCTACCAGTCTGAATTCGGCCCATGAGTGTAGCTCACAGCCAGGAAATAGGAACTACTCTTTGTCATCCTCAGAGCATAAAATAAGGAGGCAAACAGCACCTCTATAGGACTGTTTCAGGCTGGGAAAATAGCAGTCAAGAGAAACAAATCCTTCCCGTTGCATGCCATGGGTCCCAGTTTGAATTGTTGCCATGCATGTCTACTATTTAAAGAAAGAAACCACTGGAAGCTCCATTTGCAGAATTCTCAGCATCTTGGCTTCTTGGTCCCATCACGTGCATCCTGGCAATGAAAGCTGCGCAGAACAACCCTTTTTGTGTAAAACCAAAGTAGCTAAGCAGTGGCATATCTGCAGCATCAGGAAGAACAAGTTACACACTTTTACCTTAGGGAGGGAGGGAGTTCTTGCCCCAGTTTCTTGCCTGGTGTAAAAGCTATATAGCTCCCCTTCTGAAACCCCCCCTTGATATTTCTGCTGCAAAGAAGAAAGCAGAAATTTTTGAAATTTGAGGGTATGATCTGAGAGTCTGCACTCTAGTTGTCAATCCTGCAGCCTGCAGTCTCTTGACGTAATCTAATCTTAAAATGGTATGCATGCTATCTCTTGGGGACTGAAGGCCCCACAACTCTTTCTCACACTTAGGAAACAATATGGGTATAAATGCTGAGGGAAACCCAAAGTTCCCAGCCTCTTGTTCCCTTTGGATTCGATGCAGGGTAGGAGGGGCATTTGCTGGAGAGAACTCCTGGGTGGGAAGACAGCTTAACTTTTCTATATAAAGGTCCAGTGGCACCTACCGACTAACAACATTTATTTCAATATGAACTTTTGTGAGTCACTGCTTATTTTGTCAGGTATGCCAGTTTTCCCCTGCAAACATGGGAGCCAGTTTAAAATTACTTGTCCCCAGCCAGGTTCCGAAATCATAAGGGAGTCCCACTGGGGGAAATTAGAAAATACCGGAGAGATAAAGTGCCACCTGCCATTGGTCAGTCCACTACAGGTACTCCCCACCCCTGCATCCCCCTTATCTTGGCAAACACAACTGGAATCACCTATACCCATTCCATTCTGGTAACCACCCATACCCATCTTGTTCTCTGAGGCTATTTTGTGTCATAGAATAACTACAGACAGGAGCAGTTCCACTTGTTTATGCTCGGGGTTTCCTACCAGTAAGTGGAGACATCTAAGCCAGTCCTCATGCTTGCTTTACAACCATAGTATGAAAAATGAACATGATGCTTTGTTATGTGAACTGTGTGACAATCCTGCTGATTCATTTCATTGTACTTGTGTATGCTTATTTTGTAGAATCATTGATAAGGAGCAATACACTTGGAATGCATGAGATCAAATCCATACAATACACTATTTTTCTATGGCACCTGTGGATAGATGCCATTTGAGTGGGGCCTGCGGAGAATCCCATCTCCCCTCCACTCTCTCGTCAAGCCCAGCACAGTCCCTGGACTCTCTGGCAGCAGCCAGGAGATCTAGCATAGAACCCTGGGTTGTTTGGTAGCTGCCCCCAGGTCTGCTGTGGCCCCTGGCCCCTTTGGCAACTGCTGGGGGGTCTGGCACAGCCAGTGGGCTCTCCCTGGGCTGTGCCACTGCTGGATCCAGCACATATCCCAGGCTGCACCACTGATGGTAGCATGCCCAATACAGCTCCCAGACTGCATGACCGCCACCAGCACCACTGCTCTGGACTGCCAGAGGTCAACACTGTTTTACTTTTCCAGGGACTTAACCCCCTGTGAATTTCAAAAAATAATAAATCAGATTTCTCTGCACACCTGCTGAGAAATCTGTTTAGCCTCTATGTGGCCCTGATCTGCAGATTCAGCTGTCCACAGATGGGGGTCACAGGTGGCTAATAGTATATAGATTGCCTTTTCATGAATCAGTACTCTTGTTTCTCAATTGCATCATGCACACAAGATATTTTATAACACACTAATTATGCCTTTTTAAAATAAAATATTCAGATCTAACTAGTAGTCTTGAATGTTATTGGTGCCAGTACATCTTGTTTTGTAAGGGTGGCTTGTTCTTCTCTTCAGCAGTGTAATTTATGTGCATCAGCGAGCTCACAGCTTGGTGTTTGCAGATATCTTGCTAGTATTTTCATCACAAGTTTCTTGGTTTCCTGTATTTCTCATGTTACTGACAAACATTTTGTTTCTGTATCCCCTCCCCAGGACAAACCGCCAGAGACTAATGTGGTGGAACAAAAGTCTGCATCTCTGTCTGTGGCACAACTAGCAGGGAAATTCCAAGATCAACCACCTGTTTCTGGAAAGGAGGTTAAGTACAATTCAGATACGGAGGGATCTCAGGGTGGACAATTGGCTGAGAAATTCCTCTTCTGTAGCATAGTAGCTTGAGGCTGCTGAGCTCCAGGCTATAAAAGTCATTTCTTACTCACCTCAGTAGTCTAGGACTACTGAGTCAGGCTGCTGAAATGCAGGCTAGATGAGCAGGAACCCACTAATCTGTTCTGAAAACAGAGCAGCATAATATTGGATGAGTGTTTTTACCTTTCCTACCATGTACTATATGGGATGCATGCCTCACACCATGGATCCTCTAACCCTAATGCTGGTCCTTCCAGGATAAACTCTCAGTGGTGGGGCCTCTTTGCAGTTTGATAATTGCTTGGGAGCGTAAAACTGAAGGAAGTGAGGGGGGAGGTACTGATCCTATTTAATCTCTCTGCCTGAATCTTTTAAACTTCAAAATGCCTAAGTTTCTAAAATCCTGGGCTTATGGATGGAGGGCAATTAGGGCTGAGGGATGTGTGCCTCCTGGCACACATTCCCTGACCCTAATCTCCCTCTCAAATTTACTATAAACTGGAAGAGTCTCAAGCAGGCTAGTTCTTCCTCTGTTCCCTTTTTTGTCCCATTTTTATTGTCATCCAGTGGTTTTCAGAATTCTGTATCTCCAGAGGACAATGAGCATAGGATTGTCAGCGACTGGCAACTGATGGGAAGGTTGTGGGGAGGGACAGTGTCCCAGGAGAAAAATTAAAAAGAAAAATAAGGCCTTATCAAGTTACAGGAAGTTCTTTCCATAGCGTACCTGGTGATTCCTAGAGCTACCCAGAAGAGTAACAAAGGGTAGTTCTAGGAATTGCCAGAAACTCTATGGTAGATCTGGGGGGTGAGGGATTCCCTACCAGGGGCTTGGCAGCACTTGCTGGGGTATTTGTAGGAAACATTCTTTTTACTGTCTTTAATGAGGGAGTTCCTAGCTAAAGTTTTTGCATATTTGGGAGGTCTTGCAAGTATACAGAAACCCTGCCTTGTTTGTGGGTGACCCTATTCCACTGCCATACTAAGAGGCACAAGGTCATCAGTGCACTTTAAAAATTGACTTGTAAGTAATGTTAAATTAATGCATGCTCTTGAGATTAATTGCACAAGTGTATTTTGAACTTTTGTTGCATTTTTGCTATTGGGCAAAAAAATGTCTAGCCAACAATGAGATTTTTGTGTGTGCGTCAAACCCAGTTGGTAGTAAAGAGCCTGGGAAAGATGAATAAGCTCTTCAGTGGTACTGGGAGTACCTTAATGGAAACTGGGCTATCAGAATATTCCTGCACAGCCAGAGATTTCACCCCCCTCTGTAATAAATGTGCACCTGTTACTGATTTGTTTTAGTTAATTTTCTTAGATAGTACATCTATTGCTGTAGTGCATGCTGATAGAATGTGGCTGTGGAGGTGGCAAATACACCTGCTACATATTCCTGGTTATGCTATTCTATTTTTGTTATTTGGTTTCTATATATGTACATACATACATGAATATCTGAGGAGCAACAGATTCTCTCTCTCTCTCTCTACACACACACACACACACACACACACACACACACACCTAGTGCATCTTTAGTTTTACATATTTTAGAAACAAAGCAGTCCTCCTCTGTGGTGCTGCAGTGCACAAGCCAGAAATGCAAATACCCTTTTTCTGTCAATCACTTGTGATATTTCCCCTAGTCTCTAAGCTGCCTTATCATGTTTTCCCTTCTTGCTACTACAGGCCAACTGTCCATTTGAGTGAATATGAATGGTCCTGGGAGCTTTTGGACAGCTATCCCCAACCCCATGACTATTGATGGGCTGATTATATCATGGGCACAGCCAGAGTCTATTACACCTGGTCTTCTGAAAATAGATAATGTAACCTCACATGCCTTAGAAACAAGGCACAGGCGGTTTGTTGATATTAAGTGGATCTTCTATATGCCTTAGAATTGCCCATTTTCAATGTTCAGCAATGATAAATGATTCTCTTGTTTGATGTCCCTTCATCGGATATTGCACATGAGCACTTATCTCAATAGAGAAGACAATTGAATTTTGGCTTTTGTCTGCTCAGTTGTTAAACTGGTCAGAAATAACTGCTGGTGAAAGAATCTTTCTCTTCTCCCAGAAGCTAACTCTGGGCTTCACTCGTTACCCTGGCATTTATACAGAGATACATCTTTTTAATAGTGAACCTATGATGGAAGTGCACTCATTACATTTTTGACAGATGTTGTGTTTTTCCCTCTGAATTGAGGTCAGGGAAACTTGTTCTTCATCTGCAAACATGAAGGGTGATACACTGTACTGATTGGCGGAGCCTTGTGCCAGTCAAAAAGCTATGATCTCACTCCCATTCTTGAGGCAACTGTCCAAGTTTAAAAACAAAACTGATTGCATGGTTTTAAAAAATAGCATAACAACAACAAAGCAACGGGCAAATATTTAATCAGGCACATTTGAAAGATGCTTCAGAGTAATAATCTTAAAGACAGTTTACCTGCCTGAGCTATCAGAGGAAGAGTGAAAAGAGTAGAGGAAATTAGCATTTGATTGTGAGGCAGTGCACCTGTCATCTGGGGAGTGAGGGCGGGGGAAGCAGAGTTCATTCAGAAGGAGAGAAACCTACACCTGCCTCTGTTTGGAGGTACAATATATTCATCGTTTGGCTTCAAATAATTTTTAACTGTTACATTTATAGCTTGCTTTTCTGTAATGAAAGCGATACCACCCATAATAATATGGGATGTCTGTGCAATTAGTATTAATTCTTTAGGTCTTGAAGGAAGCGTTGATCTTTTGTGGGTTGTAGAACACAGATAATAGATAAGTATTATGCATGTTTTTGTAAGCTTTAAGTGGCAAACAAGTTATAAGTAAAGATGATGTCAGCTGGAATATTGACCAAACAGAATATGAAATTCCAAGAGGGATCTTTAAGACGTGTATAAAATGGGTCCATTTCACAGGAAAAGAGTGGGACAATTTTTTAAAAGAGAAAAGGGCTGAAGTAAAGTGGAATCCTTCAAGAGGGTGTTTTTATAAAGGCTATCGTATTGTATTTTAAGGCACCATTTCTTGTATTATTATCTTGTTTTTACTGCACTGTTTTCTAATTAGTAACCCAGTCTTATTTCATTGTTTATTTTATTTTATACTGTTTTGTATCTATACATCAATAGCTTGCATGGTCTCCATCTGCCACACAGAGGCTAAACAGACTTTTCAGCAAACTTGGGACACTCTCTAGGTTTGCAGAAATATCTGAAAATTAAAGGAATATATTGGGGGGAGGGGGTTAAATTCTCCCCAAAGTAAAGTAGCATTCTTTGCAAATGCAGAGAATGCACTTACCTCACGTGGTCAGCAGTGGGTCAAGGGAACCTTGCTGGGCCCAGTAGCGGCATAGCCCAGGAGCCCCGCTGGCAGCTGCTCTGACCCAGCTGTGGCTATGGAGGACACTGGCTGTTGATCTGGCCCAGCAACAGCAGAGGAGCACACCAGTGGCTGCTCCAGCCCAGCCATAGCAGCAGAGGATGTCGGCTGCTGCTCCAGGGCCAGCAGCAGCAGAGGAGCATACCAGCAGCTGTTCCACCCTGGCTGCTGGGCTCAATATGAGGCAGTGGGGCCTGGAGCTGTTTGGTGATGAAGGGAAGGGATTTTCCCCTACAAGTCTTCCCCACAGTGGGCCACAAGGAGGGAATTTGCAGCAGTGTATTGCGGGTATCGCGGGTCCTCACTTGTATTCTATAATCTGCTTTGAGTCTCAGGGAGAAGGGCAAACTATTAAATAAAGTAAGTAAATTAT
Organism: Gekko gecko; assembly: GCA_029375565.1. NCBI lineage: Eukaryota > Metazoa > Chordata > Lepidosauria > Squamata > Gekkonidae > Gekko > Gekko gecko. The sequence continues at coordinate 64,359,283 of JAPDNY010000004.1, read as the reverse complement.
AAAACATAATGCATCAAGAGCAGGATGTGACTTTGGTTGATCAGGAGGGGTTGCTCTGACTTTCAAACATATTTGAGATGTATATTACTCACTGCCAAAATACTGTTAAAATGTAGGTTTGGTTTGTTCACTGCCAAATTTAGTTAAAGGCACAGGGACCTGTCTTGGGCCCTGTGTTGTTCAATGTCTTTCTAAATGACTTCGATAAAGGAATAGAGGAGATGCTGATTAAATTTGCACATAATACTAAATTAGGAGTGGTAACAAACACAGTAAAAGACAGAATCAAGATTCAGGATGATCTTGACAGGCTGGAAAACTGACGGAAAGGATTTCAACAGAGATAAATGTAAAGTTTTGCATTTAGGTAGGAAAAAACAAATGCATAATTATAGGATGCGGAAGACTTGACTTGGTATATCTGAAAAAAAATTTAGGGGTCTTAATAGATCATGTCCTGAACATGAGTCAGCAGTGTGATGCAGTAGCTAAAATGATAAATGTAGTTTTGGGCTGCATCAACAGAAGTATAGTGTCCAGACTACATGAAGTGATAGTATCATTTTGCTCTGGTTAGACCACACATGGAGTACTATGTTCACTTTTGGCGACCTCAGTTTAAGAAGGATATTGACAAGCTGAAATGTGTCCAAAGGAGGATGACAAAGATGGTGAGGGGTCTGGAGACCAAATCCTATGAGGGAAGGTTGAAGGGAAGGAGCTGGATATGTTTAGCCTGGAGAGGAGATGACTAAGAGATAATATGGTAGCCATCATCAAGTATTTTAAGGGCTGTCCTATAGAGGATGGAGCAGAGTTGTTTTCTGTTGCCCCAGAAAGTCAGACCAGAACCAATTTTCCTCCGGGCCACATTGGCCCTGGAGTTTTTTTGCCTTCCTCTGGGCATAGAGCAGGGGTCACGGGGATGGGGGGGGACATAGCTGTGAACTTCCTGCATTGTGCCAGGGGTTGATGACCCTTGGGGTCCATTGTAGCTCTATCTGTAACTACAGCTTTCAACAAGAATAGATAAAAATTAAGGGGTTATCCAGAACACCAGCTCAAAGCATGCCCTACCACACTATAACCCTTGCAGAAAAGATCCTCACAACAATTACATTCAAGGGGAATAGTATAGTGAGATATCTAGTGCACAAGAAGTGGTGGTGAATAAATGTGCAGTAGGTGGAGGGATTGCCATGCTGCTGCTGCTGCTTACTTTCCCCTTCTTACTTTTTATTGATTGATTGATTCTATTGATTTTTATCCTGCCCATTCTGGCCTAGGCTGGCTCAGGGCGGCTTCCAACAAAGTAAAACTTCATAGTACATGAAACACATTAGTCACAATTAATACCAATTTAAATGAATCATACAATAATATAAACAATGTTAAACTCAACAGTATTAAAGTGCTAGAAATTCCAATATTCAGTAGTTCTGTTGGTCCTCTTCCATTCTGGGGGAGAGGGAGATGAACCGGGCAATAGTCTCAGGGACCTACTCTGTTCCTCATCTGTTCTCTAGCAATTAGAATAGGAGGAGAGCAATTTGCCTTGCAAATGGGAAGCTACATGCAAACTAAAATGGATTATTATTAGGTTCAAGTCTGGGGTAAAAACCTGTATATTTTCTCCCTGCAATGATCCAGCTAAAGTCTCTATGCCAAGTCTTAAGATTTGTCGCTGGGGCAGTACATATATGAACTTTGCTTCAAACACTGTTTCGAACACTCCTCCCATACCTGGGGAGGAGGTAGAAGAGTTACAGCATTTCATCAGTGAAGTCACTGGTACTGTGCAGTAGATAACAATGGCAAGTTTGCAAGTGCTTTTCACCCTGCACTATATTGCAGTCTATAGCACTCTATAGGACAGCAAGGTTCAGAAATGCCTATTTCAAACAAAATATTGACAGCAAAAGGAAGCACAAATAATCATTGAACTTGTTAGTGTGGGAAGGATCATAATGAATGGCAAAGTCAGGGGCTTTTAGCAAAATAAATATTCATAATTTCCTGACTTCTCCCTAATCATCTCTGCTTTTGGGCTCTTTCCAAACACAAGTTGCAGTTTACTGTTTGAATTTCCTTCCTTCCTCTTCTGTTGCTTGATTAGCTGTTTCTCTATTTTTAGATAACAGCCAATAAGCCAACCCGCCGAAAACCACCATGTTCCCTCCCTCTTCATGCACACAAGACAGAGCCTGGCCAGAATGGTGACCTTGTAAGTATCAGTATTCTGAGGAAAAGGCTGTAGGGGGTCATTTGCTCTCCTTTTATAAGTTGTGAGTGACTTTAAAGACCGCAAAGTCTGCTGGGGACTGTGATGGGCTGACCATGTAGCAGCTTTGCTGTCATGTATACTCATGTCTTTGTAATTAAAGTGCAAACTGTGAAGACACCATCAGCCTGCTGCACTGTCTCGTCCAGGAAAACCAAATCGAGGTAATTCTGCCCTTGTGCTTCTCATGTCTCAGGGAAGGAGGAGTGTCCTACAAGATATACTGCATGAATACAAACTGCAGCACAATACCAGAAGCTATGGAAATGTGTGCTCTCTTGCTATTTTTTGACACAGACAGGCCATTGAAGAGATCAGGCAGGTGGGGCTCTCAGGCATCTTTTGCAGTGAGGCCAACCAGCATTTGGCATAATCCCCAAAATTTGACAGATGGAGGAGGGTGAAGAAAGACGGGCATGCAAAGGAAGGGCAGTGCCAACACAGGGGGAAAGAACAACATTCCCTACTTACGGGGCACCTTGGAGTAGCACTTTGGAGCCATGTAAAGTATCAAAGCTTGATAGATCAAGGGCTAATCAGGTCCTCCCAGCCAGCACAGAGCAGCCCAGGCTGTGCATTCCACATATGCATATAAACATATCTCTCCTAACCATGTTTCTAGCTGAGTCACATAGTGCCTGGCTAGGTGTGTGGCAGTTTGCACAAGCTTTCACAGTTTTTCCTGTGGACTTTTCTCACTTTCATCCGACTCTTCCATGCAGGACATGCTAGCCAGATCTGTTTTGAAATTTTATTTAAAAGAGCTGTCATTTGTTAAGTGTTCGTGGCAAAATATCATAGAGGTAGTCCATGTTGACCCTGGAGAGTTGTACAGTATGTTCCTTGGGTACTCTGCCCCTGGTGACATTGTTCTCTCTCGTTCTCATATTTTTCTAATTCCAGTCACAGTCAGAAGGTTGAATTCTAGAAGAGGTTGGAGTAATCAGGGGAAAACATATGAACCCTGTCCTCCCTCAAGAATGTCATAAAGATTATCAGCTTATTCTTTCTTATTTTACTTATTTATTTAGAAAAAAACATTTATTAACCACCTTTCTCCCTTGCAGAACTCAAGGCAGCTTACAATAAAAATAAAATGTTTATGTTAAAAACAGTAAGAACAATATGAATAAAACAGCAATTATAAAAAGGTCACAATTCTAAAATTCCAGTTAGGACTGCCAGTAAATTAAAACTAAGTCAAATGCAGTCCTAATAAAACTCTCTTCAACTTATTCCTGAAGAACAACCGTGAGGAGGTCAGATGCACCTCTCTCTGGGGAGGCTGTTCCATAATTGTGAGGCTGCCACTGAAAAGGTCCTCTCCTGTATGCCCACCAGATAAGCTTGTTTGATTGGTGGGATAGTCAGGAGAGCCTCTCCCTGCAACCTTAATTCCTGGGCAGGAATGTATAGGAGAAGACAATACCTTCATCAGCTTTCCTTCCTGCCCCCAGCCCTACTGTGTAGTCAGTCATCTGTTTCAGCTGTTTCTTATTTCCCTCTCTACAGAAGCCTTCTCCAAATACTTCTCATCCTCCAAAGGTAAAGGTAAAAAGCTCTCCCATGATTGAAAAACTTCAGGTAATACCTTGCTGCCTTTTTCATATCAGCTGTAACTCTTTTAGAAAAAAACAAAGTTTCAGAAATGTCATGATTCATTCTATTGGTTTTGGCTCTTTTCTCTTTATCTTTGTTATTTATCTGTATGTCTGATAATCCTATGATGGTCACTTCTCTCCACAACACTCGAGTTATACTAGAGAGCACAATAGACAAAAGTAACAGTGGCAGAGGATCATGATAGAAGTATATATAATTATGCTTGGGATGAAGAAAAGAGGACAGAGAGAGCTATTCCTCCTTCTCTCATTATACCAGAACTCAGGGACACTCAGTGAAGTTGATGGACAATAGATTCAGAACGGACAAAAGGAAGAACTTCTGCATACAACAGATAATTCAGCTGTAGAGTTCACTGTCAGTGGACATAGTGATGGCCACAAGAAAAGACGGCTTTAAGAGGGAATTAGATTCATGGAGGATAGGTCCATCAGTGACTGCTAAAGGGAACCTCCATGCTCACTGAATACTGATGCTAGGAGGCAGTGTGAAGGGAAGGCTTTGGCCCTTTGTTGGCTCTCCCAGATACTTCGCTGGCCATTGTGTGAAACAGAATACTGAACTAGATGGACCATGGGTATCACCCAACAGGGCTCTTCTGTTCTTATGCAGATGATTTTTTTCTGGCCCAGTTCATGCTGGCGGCACTGTGAACTTTCTCCTAGCATTCCCCCACAGAAGTAGACTAGCAGGCTGAGCTTCCTCATATCAGTATCTATTAATGTCACTCGGGGCTTTCTTCCACTCCAATCACCTTAGCAGCTGCCATATCTGGGAATGTTGCCATGTGAGCAACAGCACAGCCAGATGCCTTCTCCTGTAGCATACTTCTGTGATTGTTTGGAATGACCATCAGAAAGATTTCAGAAGATGGTTAAACGCTGAGTGCTCTCAGAACAAGGATGGATGGAGAGATTGATAGCTAATGTTATTATGGCTTTGTTCACTACTTCTTCCATGCCAAGCTGCTGGAGATGTATTCTCTTGGTTGAGATGCTGGAAAACCTATAAAGTTTTAACAGACACAAGAATAGTCTTTGGATTCCCAGCTATTCGGAAAGGGAACTAGTCAAATATTCTGTGCCTCAGATTATTTGCTGAGGTGTTACCAAGAGGCAAAATGATCTCTAGGTTAAGAGTCTTGAACCAAAAAAAAAGGACCAGCAGTTCAGTATCTCAAGGTCGATAACCTTGAACCACATTAAAACATGACCAAATGCATTTCAGCCTCCAAGACTTTCCTCAGTGGTCAAATTATTGTATCTGTGCACACTATGAAATATAAACATGTTAATGCCAAGGCAGGTTAATTATAAGGCCTGAAAATGAATAAAGAATATAATTATTCAATAGCTTATTGTTCATATATAAATTATTGAATAATTATATTCTTAGAGAGATATTGAATTGTTGGTCCTATTTTATTGGTTTAAGGTTCTTAAACTAGAGATATTTAATTGTATCATATCATATAGTTTCAGGACTTCTTAGTTCAAATATTTGCTACTTCAAGGGCGGAATATGCCTGTTTTCAAAGTGGAGTTTTAGTGCACTTTATAATAAACACATATGTTTTGTTTAATTTAACTTTTGGGCACCCAACTTCTGTTTTGGTGTATTACCAAGAAAAACATTTAGTTGATAAAGCAAATGCTGGTTATTTTCAGTGCAAGGGCTCCCTCTTGTGGTTGTGGTTAACAAAAGTGATATCCAAATGGCGGCCAACATGGAAACCCTATCTATCTGTGTTGTTTTAATCCCACACTTTCCCTAGGGGAATTAAAGTATCCTTCATTCTCCATAACAACCCTGTGAAGTGGGTTATGCTAAGTGTCTATGAGAGGCCCAAGGGTACCTAGTGAGCTGAGTAGGGATGTGTGAGCTCTGACCTTTAACTTCGGAAATTTTGAAGGTACATTTTGCCACAGGGCACCAAAAAACAGTAATGCACCCGTCAGAGTGAGGCATGTCCTAAATTGAGCTGCAGTGGCTCAAGTGGTTAAGACACTGAACTGCAGGCTGTGGAAGGTCAGTAGTTCAGCAGTTTGAGACCTGGGTGCCGCATGATGGGGTGAGCTCCTGTCTCTAGTTCCAGCTCCTGCCAACCTAGCAGTTCGAAAGCAAGAAATTGCAAGTAGATAAATAGGTACCACTTTGGTGGGAAGGTAACAGCGTTCCGTGCGCCTTGGTGTTTAGTCATGCTGGCCACATGACCACGGAAATGTCTTCGGACAGCGCTGGCTCTTCGGCTTGGAAACGGAGATGAGCACCGCAACCCTAGAGTCGGATTCGACTGGCTTTCGAGCAAGGGAACCTTTACCTTTACCTTTTACTGTTGGTTCATCATCTGACTAAACATTTGGGGACAATTCACACTCACAACAAACAAATGAGACTTTGGAAATAGGTGGGGTGATAATATTAAGCCAAGATTTCAACTCTTGGGAAGCAAACTGAAAATAATGACTTTTTTCCTCCTTGCAGGCCAATCTGGCATTTGCTCCAGCTTCGTTACTGCCAGGAGCTTCTCCCAAAAGTCCTGGCCTAAAAGTAATGGTTTCTCCATTTAACAGCCCACCCACAACTCCCAGCAGTCCACAAATTCAGTCTCATGCAGATGAATCAAAGGAGACACCAGTTAGCTTTGATCAACCACCAGAGGGCACTCATCTTCAGTTTTATAATAAGGTATGTTCAGGTGGGTAGCCATGTTGGTCTGAAGCGACAGAACAAAGTTTAAGTCCAGGGGCATCTTGAGACCAATAAAGTTTAATTCTGGGTATAAGCAAGCTTATAAGTAAGCAATCTTATACCCAGAATTAAACTTTGTTGGTCTCAAAGGTATGGCACGTGATAATTTTACTGATGCCAAGCAATGTTCCCTCTAAGCTGCAGAGTCTTGTGAACAAAAATTCTACTTTGTGAACTACTGGTAGTAAAGTTGTGAGCAAGCGATTTGGCTACTGCATAAATTAGTTTGCTCTGAAGCCATCCTTCCTGAGCTAAGACAAAAATGTGTGAGCCGGAGGCTAAAAACCTGAGCTAGCTCACGCTAACTCAGCCTAGAGGGAACACTGATGCCAAGCCTAAAACCAGATAACTGTTAAGATGAGCCACATGAGTTGGTTTCACACTAGCTGTTTAATTTTTAATGGTTATAAATTGTTCACTTAGTTTTAGGGAGAATCCAGATTTTGTTGTTGCCAACCTGTCTCATTCTACTGGTTTTGTTTGTTTTTCTACCTTTATAAAGAAGTTATCTGGGGTAGTTTTTTAAACTTAAATATAATTACAGCACCAGTTGTCTGGTATATACTATGTAAGTGCTGTTAAGGTCTGCTGTCCCTTGTTTTCAGCCACTTCTGTTTCTCAGCTTTATTAGTTATTTCCTGTGTACTGGTTGCTTTGGCTTTTCTGGATCAACAAGAGCCAGTTTGATGTAGTAGTTAAGTGTGCAGACTCTAATCTGAGAGAACCAGGTTTGATTCCCCACTCCTCCACTTGCAGCTGCTGGATGACCTTGGGCAAGCCATAGTTCTGTCAGAGCTGTTCTTGAAAGAGCAGTTCTCTCAGAGCTCTCTCAGCCCCACCTACCTCACAGGATGTCTGTTGTGGGGAGGGGAAGGGAAAGGAGTTTGTAAGCTGCTCTGAGACTCTGAATGAAGGGCGGGGTATAAATCCAATCACTTCTTCTTCTCTTGTTCTTAATTAGTCCTTGCTCCTATGTCAAGATTTAGCTACTATATTTCTCTTTGCAGCCAAAGCAGATGTGCTAGAATTCCCCCCCAAAAAAAAATTGACTAGAGTTGTATAATTAGGAAGTTATAACATGAAAAATGGAAAAGAATCAACAAGCAAGTGCTTTGGCTGCAAAAAGTAAATCAGTAATTAAAGTCCTTCTCCGTGGAGGAACAAGAACTAATTCAGTATTTATTCAGGAATACTGTAGCCGTTTCTCATTCTTCTGTGTTTCAATCACATCAAGCATCCTCCTGTATTTTACCTGGTATCTCCTTTTCCTCTTCTTCTTACCCTCAAATTGCACTTTAGACTTGAACCCTGCCTGCACTTTGAAGTATGAACTTGTGTGCCTCTTGGTGGACACTGTTTTTTGATTTTGCTAAAATCTGGATTCCGGCCATGAAGTCCAGTCTGAGCCAGCTGAGATCCCTGATACCAAATTATGTGGGAAAGAAAGGCCTAAGGTGTAAGGTATAATCAGAGAGAGAGAGATTCATAGTTCAGCATTCACACCCAAACATTTAACTCCTATTATTTCCTTCCACTAATCCAGAATAAAAAATAAAACATTTGAGTTTCCACAGTGATTCCAGACCCAACAGAATGAGTCAGTATTCTTCAGTCCAAGGTCTGTTATCAAGGGTCACCTCGTTTACCTAAGCAACATTATTTCATTTGCCAGAATTTTCACATAACATCAATCACATAAAATAATCTGATTATTGCTTCTTTTTCTGATAAGGGGCAGTCTTATCTGTCTTGTGAAAGAAATGTGGTGGCAAATGAAGATGGATAGAACTAGAGCATGATGTAGAACGAAACTAGAATATGGCTGATAAGATGAGCATAGAAGCACCCATTAGATATTGTAGCATCAATCTAGTTTGTGGTTTTCAATCTTCGTTTTATTATCCATTCTAGGTACGAACACGGGGATCAATGAAACGCAGGCCTCCCTCTAGAAGATTTCGAAAGTCACAATCAGAGTGTGATGACCAAGATTTTGAGGTGACTGTTTCACCTCAGGAAAATGGTGCCAAGGAAGAGGATGATGATGATGGTATATTCATGGACAAGAGTAAGACTGTGAAATCACTCTCTCCTACTGTAGATGGAATAGATCACAATGTGAAACAAAACAGGAGCACATCTAATGAAAAACCCCTATCGTATCAGAGATCTGGAAGAACTGTAAACAAAGATAGAGAGATGGAAACAGAAAAAGGAACATTAGATAAGGACAGGGAAGAAGAGAAGCCTTACCATAACCTTGCAGAGGAAAACCCATGTGAGAACATCAAGGAAGACAAGGAGAGAAATCCAGATAGCAGCACTGTAGAGGATACAGAAGAAAAGTCAAGCAAGAGCATTTTGTTGGGTAGGGAGGATGATAATGGTTCTGATCAGGGAAATAAAGATAAAGGAGAGAGGGGGGATAACTTCTGTGAGAGTGAAAACACACAACAGGAATCAGACAAACAAAACACTGGGACTCCACAGCCTGCAGGAGACATGGAAACTGCAGCAAGCACTAGTGTGTGATAGTAACACAAGAACTGGCTGTACACTGAATGAGAACATTGGGATAAAGGTGGGAATTCCCAGCAAAGTGCTTGCTTCTGAATGACCTCAAGGTCATCTTAATATGAAAACCCCAAAGGATGCCAGTATTATTCTTTTCTTTTTGGCAATTCTTAGGCTCTTTACTGCAGCAAAGCTGGTCAACTTGGATGGAAGACAGCCTGGTACAGACAATGCTAAGCTTCTCAAGCTGGTGATTCTCCAAGAATAATGACGGAGAAAAGTCTTCTCTGTTCAGTTACAGAAAGCAACAGCTGCTGAGGCGTCACATTTCACTCCACTGTCCATCTCTAACAGTAACAGTATTTTTCAAGTGGAAAGAACTCTAATGCATATTGATTATGTTTTCTGATTAAAGTGGACTTTTCCAAACCTCTTGTGGGTTGCCTGCTGTAACTCCATTGCATGCATATCAGTTACACAGTCACCCACAGAACCACGCAGAACAGTCCTTTTCTGGTTTAGTTAGGGACTATGGAATAATTTACATGTGTGGTAAAGGAAGCTTTCCATTTGGTAAGATAAGAATGAGACTTATCCTTCAGTTCTTCTTGGATATGGGGTGGGCTGTGGGTGTCTTTGTACACAAAGCTTAAATTAACTCTGTGTCTCTTTTGGCACTGTTTATTGGACTGTCTGATTGTTATTTACGTAGACTGGAAAATCTAGAACTATTTGAAAGGGAATTGTCCTTATGGCCAATGTAGGGTTTAGATTTGCTTTCTTTAAGAACTCAGCTGAAGCAGCATCATGTTAAACCTTATGTGCAGAAGAAACCATATCTTGCAAAGTTCAGCCCTTCCACTCAGGAAGCCAAAACTGATAACTGTATAGACAATCTAATATATTACATTATCATATTGTCAGAAACAGATGGCAACAGCATGTCAGCTGCTAATAGTAGTAGGAAGTAATGGCTGCCATGTGAAATGGCAGCATGGAACAAGTATCTTCAGTAGAAGAAGAACATAGTAACATTCACATTCTTATTGGCTGTCTCCGTGGGTTGCCAACTGCCTGGAGAAAAATGTCCGCTCTCTTTAATAGAGGCTTAATGGGATGGTATTAACTAGGTGATGTTATTTACCTCCAAGCCTTAGAAAGCTTCACCTGTCATAGATCAATCCTCTATTAAAGATATAGGACCATTCTTCAGCTCTACTGGCAATCTTATTCCAGGCAGAAACTTTACACATTGCTGGTTTGGCATCATGACACTGAACTGGAAGTGCAGAAAAAGAAGGACCATGTTGCATTAGATTCTTCACATTACATATTGGTGTAAGTATTGTTTTATGATGAAGTGAGAAGTCAATCCAGACTGTGTCGAGCAGTGTCAGCTAGATATCCTGGGGCATTTCAAACAGGGCAAAAGTGGCAAGGACCCAGCATTCAGACATACTGCTTCTGAATATGAAAGTTCTATTTATAGCTGTTACGAATAATAGTCATTTATGTACTTATTTCCTATGAATTTATCTACCCCTTCTCTTTTAAAGTAATCAGTGCTAATGGCTATCACAACATTCTGCAGCAATGAATTTCATACATTAAGATGAACTGTGTGAAAAAAGTGACCTCTTTTGTTTGTCCTGATAGAATTGTATTATATGGCCAAAACTGTTTTTAGATGCAGAATAATTTCTCTGTATTTGTTATCTGGATATCATTTATAAAAACCAAAGATTCAATTCATATGGGTGACCCATAATGTGCTCTTAATACTTGAGCAATAACATGACTGATTGAACTGAAAATAATTGTTAAAGTACTTGAAATAGACACATACAGAGATTTTTGTGGGAACCATCTGTTATAACAAGATACTGAGTTTACTATGTTTCTCTGAGTAAAAACAAGGATGTTTTATCCTCTCCCTGGGCTATTGCAGAGAACTGATGTGGAGATTCAGATTTGCTCAGGATCTCAGTCCTACTCTTGCTCTCGCAGTCTGAATCAAAGGAAAGACATCTGCCAAAACTTTAGGAGCTAGTTTGGCTAAAGAGTGTGTTGGAAGAGATACCTATTTATTGCCTAATGAGCCTCATTTCAGGTTTGCCTGTTTTTTAATCATGATGGACTCTTCATAATGGCCAAGTTTATCCCACAAGACATGGAGGACAATTGGTTTATTCATGGCAGCTAGCATTCATCATGTCCCAGTGATGCCAAGGGATTGTGTGGTCAAAGACAGTGGTGCCACCAGCTAACCCCAACATGATGTTTTGGTATGCCACACCATTCATCTGCAATTATTTGCCAGGTTTTCTTGCTTATTTCACAGCTAGCCTTCAGGATGTTCAGTTATCAGCTGTCTGTACTTTTTGGAGTAATGCTGTACAACTTTGCCCCAAAATACAGTGTTTCCATATAGTTCTAATCTAATCTGAGTTCTAATCTCTGTTTTAAAGAAAATATACATATGTAAAAACTGCCTTTTTACATACCTTCCTGCAGTCAGTTTTCCATAACAGTTGCTTTGTGCCTTAATGGTGGCATTAAGCATACACTGAAGAGCTTGCATGTTCCTAAGAAAATCTGCCCATTTTGAATGTATGCGTAATAGTGAATGAGACCTTTGCAATGCAATCCTGAACAGTGACATCCTTCTAAACCCACTGATTTTTATGGGTCAAGAAAGATGTAATTCTTCTTTAGGATACCACTGCTGGCCCCACCTAGTATTGTCAGCTTCGACTGGCCATTACCCAAGGACTCAGGCAGAGGCTCCCTTCCCCAACTTTTTAAAGCTAAAATGCTTTAACTAACACACTGCAACTAAAATCACGGATTTCTTCCTATCTTTTTAATTTATTTATTTATAAAATTTTTATGCTGCCTTTCCACCCAAAAAGGATCCCCAAGGATAAACCATGACAACATTTCAACCATAAAACAGCATTAAAGTATAAATATGTATGAAACATTTAAACAATTCAATAAAACATATAAACACACATCACCACCACCACCACCAGGGAGAAACAGAAATGTCTTCATCTGCTGGCAGAAGACAAAAGCAGAGGGAGACAGAAGAATGTCTTTGGAGAGGGACTTCCAAAGTTTTGGCACCATGACCGAGAATGTCCTTTCTCAGTTCGCCACCTGTCTAGCCTCAGATGGGGAGGCCCCTGAAACAAGCCCTCTGAAGGTGGCTGCAGTGGATGGGATAAATTCATAAGGAAGTAGGTGGTCCTTAAGGTATGTTGGATCCGTCTAACAGGGCTTTCAAAGGTTACTACCAGCACCTTGAATTGGGCCTGGAAGCAAATTGGAAGCCACTGTAGATGGAACAAGACTGGACTGATATGACCCTGCAACCCACTCCAGTCAACATTCTGACTGCAGCACTCTGCACCAAGGATAGCTTCTAGACAGTCTGCAAGAGCAGTTCCACGTAGAGCTCATTGCAATAATCTAGTCTACATGTCGCCAGGGCCTGCACCACAGTGGCAAGATATTTTCCACCCAGGAAGGGCCACAGCTACCTAGCTAGTCAGCCAAAGTTGGTTAAAGGCACCCCTGGCCACCACTGCCGCCTGTTTATCCAGCAGGAAGCCCTGGGCCCAGCAGGGCTCTCGAATGAACCTTCTCCTTTAGGGAGAGTGCGACCACATCCAGAACAGGAGATAGTTCCTGGCTCAACCCTTCCACTCACCAGTAATGAGATTATTTTCAGTTTGTTAGTTCTCATCCATCCCAAAACTGCTTCCAGGCACCTGTTCACAATTTCCAAAGATTCCCTGGGATCTGCTGAAAGGATAAGATAAAGCTGAGTGGCATCTGCATGTCGGTGGTAATTCAGACCAAATCTCCAGATGGCTTTTCCCTGCCGCTGAGATGTTTGGATTCACTAGATGTTGAAAAGCATGGGAGAAAAGGTCAAACCTTGCAAGATCCTGTAGGTCAGAGGCAAAGTGGCAAAGCAGCATTCCCCACACAACACACTCTGAAACCTACCTTCAAGTTGGGACTGAAACCACCACAGAACAGTGCCTCCCCAAAAGGTGGTCCAAAAGGATGATTGATGGTATCAAAAGCTGCCAAAAGGCCCAGGGCCATTAACAGAGTTGTGCTTTCCCTGTCCATCTCCTGTTGCAAGTCATCGACCTGGATGACTGTGGCCTTTTCAGTGCCAGAACCAGGCCTAAGAAGCTGGAATAAATCCAAACAATCAGCTTTGTTCAGGAATGGAGAGTGTCAGGCACTGTGAGGCTCAGAGCCCTGCAGGCCAAATTCTCTGTAAAAGGCATGGAGTCCCTAAAAGGAAAGAGGCGAAAACTTTATCATTCTGCTAAACATATTTTGCTTTTAAACACCAGTGAGTACTGAGTTTTTCTAATCCAGTGGAAAAAATAATGATCATATGGATTTCTCCACATGGGCATAAATCTCATAAGAAAATCAGCATGAATTCTTCTAATTGCTTCAGTTGTTAACTGATGCTTGAAACAACTAGAATACACAGGTTTGATTTTATCTTTCTCTTGTCTAAATACTGTGAAAATTGACCAAATACTATCCTACTAGAACAGGTACAATAACAGATGTCTGGCACTGCAATTCTCATACTCCACTCATGTACTCCAGCTATTTAATTATTAACTCTTATATTTAAAAGTTATCATTTGTAATTCTGGACACTTCACTTAAAGTATATTGCTGTCTTTTATAGGTATTTTACACCACCAGCCAAGAATAACAAGGAAAGTATGACTGGAAGAGTACTACAGATTCGAGACAAAGATAGATCTGTTCACTTGCACCTTGTTGGTTTGCAGACAAATCACAGCTGACTTACAGCAACCCTATGGAGTTTTCAGGGCAAGAGACATTCAGAGGTGGTTTGCCGTTGCCTGGTTCTGCACCATGACCCTGGTTTTCCTTGGAGGTCTCCCTTCCAAATACTGCCCAGGGCCAACCTTGCTTAGGTTCTAAGATCTCACAAGATCAGGCTAGCCTGGGCTACCCAAGTCAGGGCATACCACCTTAGCTACCAATAAGATTTTCAGGGTACAAGCTTTCTAAAGAAAGGAGCTTTGACTCTCACAAGCTAATACCCCCCAAAATCTTCTTGGTCTCCAAGGCGCTACTGGACTCGAGTCTTAGCTATTCAACTGCAGACCAACATGGCTGCCCTCTTCTGAAAGTATCTTCTGAAACATTTGTTTTCTTTCAAAAGCACAATATGCACAAAGAGAAATACAGTGACCATAAACCAGAAAAAGCACATCTAATTCCATTCACCCAGCTGTCTTTTCTCCTAGTTTACAGCTTCTACTTCACATGACAAACCTTCTTTAAAACTCAGGGGAATTTCCAAAGCATTAATGAAGCATGAAGGAGAGGGGGTGCTAGTGTTCAAAGATAAGGTTCCCAGACATTTATAGCATATATAATGCAATCCCAAAAATTCACCTGCTAGAAACCTATCTAATATTAAACCTATCTGAATGATAGAGAAGGACTCCTGAACACAGAAATAGCCAGTGCTGTTCACTTCAGTTTGAGGATGCAGCCTCAGTACCTCAGAACTCAGATGAGGATAGCTACAGCAAGAAGTCTGTCAATTGACAATGTTCTGTTATTATTGTGAAGGACTCCGATATAGTCTGTGCATTTCTAATGAACTACATTTAAACACATAAGATTTTGGCTGAAGAAATACACAGCCTATCAAAAAGGTTTGAAGAGGGAAAAAAGAGATGTGCCAGAATCAAAAGCGTACATGATTGCACTAGCTTGGCACAATTCCCATTATCTTTAATGAGCTCTGTTTAAAATGAAATTAGTCAGCTTAAAGAAAGTAGAGATGGATAAAGGCACTTGCTGGTAAATAAAGTCTAGCCTTCTGGAGAAATGTGACATTTTATGAGTTTGCAACATATACTGCAGTAATGCTTGTTCCAGTATCAGGATTTCTGCAGTAATGCTTGTTCCAGTATCAGGATTTCATTAGCAAAATGACACAAGCATTGTTGGAGAAGAAATGTCCAGTGAGGTACAGCAGGGTGGATAAACAGCTAAACTCTGAGTAAACAATGTCTTGTACACTGTAGCCAAAGAGTTTGAATTTGATGGAGTTTAAAATTGGAAGTCTCTCCCATGTGCATGCTGCCAAAAAGCACTATACCCGGTAACAGTTTTCATGCAGCTGGTGTTGCATTTAAAGGGCTCTTAATTCATGTGCAGTACCTACATATTATTGGTTAAATATTGATGGGGTAGCAGAGTACCCAAGGACTTTAGTGGAGCAGAGTTCATCCTGTCAGTGTGTGTGTTAGCAAGAAACAAAGGCACATGGAGCCTGTTTATCTTTTCAAAATATCAATAGAAGTTTATTATAGGAACTCCATTTCTAGATAGGAAAGTGGAGATAGGTTCTCTAATCTAGTCTAACTAGCTAGATGGATGGAGATACAGGAAAGACATCCTGCTCTTATATTGCCAAGATGGAGAATTATAGCATTGTGTATGGAGAGACCCATGTTAGAGCGGAAGGAGGGAAACTTTCCCTAAACTATCCCCAATCTACACTTCAAAGGGATAGCATCAGAGAGTAGTAAAAACAAGGGTGGTCAGTGTCCTGATTGTCTAGCTCTCTGACTCTCTTGCAGTCTTCCTCTGTAGTCTGAGGCAAAGAGACAGCACAAAATCCTTCACTTCCAACACATACCACCTATGCACCACCACCACTATTTTACTATCATTACTGCCCAGCACTGTACCTCCACTGTACCTGCATTGTGCAGGACCATCGAGGGTGAGACGTATCTGGATAAGAAGACGGTGATGGTTGGGTTCCCCCGTCTTGCACTTAACGATTGTAACATCTAGAGCACCACTATGCTAGCCTATAGCACTGTATTGTTTTACTGTATTGTTCTATTCTAGTGAATAGTACTATATTGTTTTACTGTTTTGTTTTATTCTGTTTTTATCTGTTTTAACCGTGGCATGTATGCCCCTCTGTTAGCCACCCTGAGCCTTGGGGAGGGCGGGATATAAATCTAAAAATAAATAAATAAAATAAATGCAGAGCTAGAGTAGATACCAAATAGCCATTAGAAGTAACCTTCTATGTAGCCTTACTGGAAGTGAGTGTTTTTTGGGAGCTTCCACATGGCCACAGATCTAGCTGTACAACTATCAAAGGGACCCGCCCCCCCAAAAAAAAGAGGTACAAGCAGGGGGTTTCAAGAAGAGACACAAGTTGCTTATACACATACACTTCACCTGAAGATAGATTCAGGTGGGGTAGCCGTGTTGGTCTGAAGCAGCATAACGAAGTTTGAGTCCAGTGGCACCAATTTTGTTGGTCTTAAAGGTGCCACTGGACTCCAACTTTTGTTCAGGACGTACTAAAATACATGTGCACCTGATGTGGGACAACTATGACTAATTTGTACTACCAAAACATACGCTGTGTGAGATAGTTTATGAAAACAACTCAGAAATTACCAATAGTCAAAACGTGGCTGCTTGCCTTTTGACTAGAACACACCAATATGATCATATTACATCAGTTTTTAATTTTAAAGCCATTGCACTGATTATCTGTATCAGTGATACTCAGTGGTTTGGGAGTCACTTGACTGACATGCTACCTGTGACTCTTCTGGGTACTGTTCCATAATATGGCACCTGCCCCATATTTCAGGAAAGTGGGCAAGGCCTTTCCAATTGAGAAATGCTTCCCACCTTGCAACAGTTATCACCAGAAGAACAGATAAACCGTGAGTTTCCATGAGGTGCAGGTCTCATGCCAAGGATGGAAGTAAATGTGGCTCTATTGGTTGATGGCAATTGTGAACATATATTTATTTTTATTTTTTATTTGTTTCGATTTGTATCCCGCCCTCCCCGAAGGCTCAGGGCGGCTAACAATATAAACAATTTAAACAATATAAACAATATAAAACAATATCAACCAGGTAAAATTATAAAAACAAACAATACAACATAAGCACAACATTTAAAACCAAGATGACGGGAAGACAATGGCATGGTTTTCGAAGTGGAATATCGAAGGTGGAATAGCGGCAGTGGCGGCTCCTACTCAAAAGCCTGGCGGAAGAGCTCCGTCTTGCAGGCCCTGCGGAACTGGACAAGGTCCCGCAGGGCCCGGATCTCCTCTGGGAGCTCCCTCCACCAGGTAGGAGCCGCCACCGAAAAAGCCCTGGCTCTTGTGGCAGCCAGCCTCGCATCTCTGGGGCCAGGAATTTCCAGAAGATGACATATATTGATCTGTATGCTTTTGGATTCAATTCCTACTGCTGATTCTTACCTATAAGCCCGTCATGTTTTTCACAGAATCTGCTGTCTGTGACTTTGATTAGACCATCATAGCCCATTTTAAAGTTTTTTCACCCCATTGTCACAACCGCTGTCTGGAACTGCCTGCCTAAAGAGGCGCTCAAGATTCCTTCTCCTTGAGCCTTCAGAAAGGCTGCTGGGCATTTTCTTTAGAAGGGGCACTTGCTAGTCAATTAAACTGGATTTTTGTGAAGTATTTTTGCTGTCACTTGTGAGGTGGTGCTGGTGGTGATTGTTAATGTTCTATTGTTAACAAGATTTTTAAGATGTCTTATTACTGCTGCTGGTATGGTGCCTTGAACTTACTAGAAAAAATATGTCTTTAGTCCCATTATTTTTTCTGTCTGCTTTTGCCACAAGGCCAGTGTTCTCTAAGCTTCCATTCTTCAAGTATATTTAGTGTATCCTTGGGGCCTTCACACCCCTAATATGAATCCTAAATGAGTGAAGACAACCTCCAGAGTCATTTGCTTTGATCACATTGAAGAGGAGCCTATTCTGAAATGATAGTGGGAAATAAATGCATTTCAACCCATGCTTGCGATACAGAGCTGCAGTGAAATAAGGGTTCTGTTATTTTAAAACAGGGGTCTCCAAAGTGGCATCAGGGTGCCCTTGTGGGCTTTGCCCATCGCTGCTCAGCTGGATTGTAGAGGACAATTCCAGGGGAAATATTGGGGTTGATCAGTGAATGCTAGAGCATCACCTATACAGGATAACATCACTTCGAAGTTGTGCCACAAATGATGGCACTGTGTTGCCAGCAACCCTACTTGGTGCCCACTGAGCTTTTCAGAAAGGGGGTGAGGCCACTGTAAGGCAGGGCTATGGGTTACTGGCTGCCCTCATTCAAATGGAAAGGTTTTCCTCTAGATGATCAGGTAGGCAGGTGAGTTTTTCTTAGTGTGTGGTTCCGTTTCTCCTTTGGGCTTGCCTTCCAGGAGGCGGGAGGAAGGAAATATTCTGTTTGGCTGTGCCTCCTGTGGCAGCCGCTTTGGGGAAGCACTCGCTACTACCACCCAAAAATTCCACAGGTGCCTGCAGGCTCAAAAAGGCTGAGTTACCCCTATTTTCAAATGTTATCAGCCACCTTTTTTTAACCTACACAAGGCATCTGTGCAATTATGAAAAACAACGACAGAAACCTACTCCATCGAAGCAATTGTATTGCATTTGGGATTGAAGTTGGGGGTAAAACTCCTGTTGCATGCTTATAGTATGAAATATTTGTTTTTTTAAAAAATGACAACGCTTTTGTGCCTTCAAAAGCTGCTTAAACAATTAAGAAATTGGCACACAGATTCTCCTTCCCACAAAAGGGCACTGTCTACCAATTTTCGTCTGCGATGTAGCACTTAAAGACACAAGAGCCGGAGACAGGGCTGGGAGTTGGCAACCTTATTTACCACAAAGTGCCACCATCCGGGACTTCTTCCAGGTTGCTCCGTTCAGCAATGAAAGGGTAAACAGCCGGGCCCTGCTAAGATTTCTTCGGTTGGAAGAACTAGTAGACGGAGATGGTGCGCCTCCGCAGTAGGACACGGATGCCCGAAATTTAAGGATTAAGTGAAAAGACCTTGTTGGGTTCCAAGCCCAGTAACAGAAATCAACGGTGTTCTTTGTTTTGGTTTTGAATCCCGCTGCCGGCCATCACGCTTTCATAAACCCAGCGAGGATTGCTTAAGGAATACGGGAGTTTTTTCGGTTCTCTTCCACCACACAGTATACTCAGCTGTGGTGAGTACGCGCAGATTCGTCCACCCTCATCTCCCCCTCCGGATGAGAGACTCGGATAGGCCGTGCAGTCAGATGATCTGTCCAAGCAAGTAATGGTGTGGACAGAACCATCTGTGAAAATGTCAGGGGTGCCTGCATGTGTAGCCATGAAGTCATGCAAAGCACAAGAGGAAATATTTACGTAGCGCAATGCGGGGCGGGATAAAGGTAAAGAGCGGGTTGAGAAACAAAGGTTTACGAGTGGCTCGTTGGTCTAGGGGTATGGTTTTCATTTCGGGCGGGAAAGGTCCCGGGTTCATATCCTGGAGGTGCTCGTTGCTGGGGAGGACTTTAAAAGCTCTCTCTTGTTTTTTGGGGGGCAGTTCATTAATTTTACAATTGTTTCATCACAGCCTTTGCGACGGTTAGTTGAGGACAGAGACTTTTGATGGCGGGGAGAGGGGAGACGTGCTCAGAGGCTTCACTAAGAAAACCAATGTAATCCCGCCACTCCCAGAAGAAATGATTAACGTGGGATGCCAGAGGCTGGAAGAAGAAGCCGCTAAACATTATCCGGGAGCCGAACTGAAAACCATGCAAGAAAAGAAGTATCAGATCACGAGGCAGTGCGTATAATTTCAAGGAGGCTCAAAACAGTATTTTATTTTTGGGTTGGTTTTCACTGAAAGTCAAGCAGGACAATTGCATTCATTTTATTTTCTCACCAGGAGCACGCCCCCCCCCATCGCTGAATAAATGAATTATTAGAGTTATTTTATATGCGAAACAAGAAAAGTAGCTTTATTTTTCGCGCGATCCCTCATAAGTTTATGCAACGGGTGATACAAACAGCAAAAAGATCGTATTTTCACGCAATCTTATCGTGCTCTAGTAAGCTGCATAAGAGTTATAGCGGTAAACATGGTGAAAATATTTTTGGGGGGAAACCTTAAAAACAAATATACATAAAAATACATAACTGTTGTGCTTTGTGAGAAGGGGGGAAATAATGAGAAAGGGAAAAGTAAAGGGCTCGTCCGGGATTTGAACCCGGGACCTCTCGCACCCTAAGCGAGAATCATACCCCTAGACCAACGAGCCAGGCTGTTCAATAATTTTCAGTATTCTTAGAAAAGCTAAGAGTAGTGGCTTGTTCTTTTCAGGAATTCTTTTATGGTTCTGTGGATTCCGAACTAGTGATGGTTTTTATTTGTTAAATAATTTGATTCTGTTAAAGAAAAGAGCTCATTGAGGAAATGCGCACACATACATAAAAAATAAAGAAATGAAATAATTGTTCCTGTGATTTGCTTACAGAGGGATTTTATTTGCATAAAAGGGAGTTTATATGTACGCACAAATACTAATCTGTTATAATTAGCTATCCATTGTTGGTTTTTTGCTATGGCCTTTCACTCATGCAGCATAAGACATGGTTTATTGGCAGCCATTAATTCTACATACCCAGTTAGAATGTGGGTGCCGAAATGCAGAAACCACGAAAAAGCATTCAGAATGCATCGAAACTCCACAATCTATAGATGGATGGTTTGCATGTGTGTACACAATGTGTATGCTGGGGGAAATGTTACACAGTGTGTTGCACTTCTTATGAATTTACTATGCCCCAATCTCTTCTACCTAAATATGCAGCTTTCCACTTCTTTATCCTCCCCGGCATTCGCTCCAGTGATGTGTTCATAGAATCAAAGAAGACGGTGCATTAAGGGACACATCACAGTCACACTGCTATTCCCACAAAATGTCTTGCAGAAAAAATGCGGGGCGGGAGCATAAAAATATAGGAGTGCTGTAATTAAGGCTAAGCGAAACGTCACATTTTGTTTGTTCCTTCCGAACAAGGTATTATATTACTATTGGTTTTTTATCCCCCCCCCCCCATTGACCAACATGCTCTCAACCGAAACGTGTGCCTATGGAATTTAGAATATCCAAAGTTCTTTAGCTGAGGTATAACACTTTTGCCGGATTCCTGAATAGTCCTATGTAGTAGGGAGAGGCTTCAGGATTAGGGAAGTTTGGCGTTCACACGACATCTTGGGTGAAGAAGCAGTAAATGCAAAAAGGTGTTCCCACGTAAAACGATTCGCAGTTTGCTTTCCTTTTATGGTATCCTAAAAGCTGGGACAATCGCAGCATTGCTTAACACTGTAAGGCGGTATGCAGATGTTGTCTAAGAGGGAAGCAAGCCAGGTAGTCCACAACTAAAGCTCAGTCCAAATCTATTGGATGATACGGAAACCTAACCCAATGCATGCTTAAGGTCCCCCTGTGGCTGCAATCCTAGGCACGTTTGTTGTTTTTTTTTGGGGGGGGGACTCACAGCTTGATTTTCGAGTCAACAAGCATGCATAGGATCAGGCTCTGCTTTCAAGAGGACTCACTCCCAAGCGAGCACGCCTAGGATTGCAGCCAAATCCTCCAGAGCCGTTCCCCTTAAGGAGGCCACGGGAGAAAACATTATTTGTAGCCAATGCAGAGCTCAGTGTCCAGAAAGAGGGCCAGGCGAACCTTCTTCAGTGACAGGCAGTCCATAGAGAGAATGCCAACTCTCCCCGTCCCCATTTCACAGCCACGCAGCAGCTGCTGGGAAAAACGAATCGCAAATAACAGAGCCGGGGAAGGGGGGGGGGCTTGAGGGAGGGTTTTATTCCGTCGCATAGAAATTCGCCTGAGGGGCCCTCGCACACCTCCACGACCGGCAAGGGGTATGAACTGCACAGGGAAAGGGGGCAGAGGCAGAAAAGCGACAGCGGCTTTAAAGTGGCGGTTCCGAAACAGACAAGTCGGCTACAAGCTCACGCTGCTGACGGTGGCAGCGCTTAGCCGCCTGGGAAAAGGAAAGGGGGCATTGCGAAAAGCTCCACGACCGTGTTCAGACTAGCCTCGCCCCGCCTCTTTTACATGACAAAGAACGAGATGTCTGCACGGCGGAGGGCCTGACCTGGCGGCAGGGCAGGCCCAAGGGTTTTCTAAACCCTAGGCCAGGCTACATTCTGGCGCCCCCACTGCGCCTCTTCCCCCCCCCCCAGAGCTCGAGAAGCGCCTGGCCAGGGGCTTAGAGGGGGCAGCGGTGGCCCCGCCTCTCCCCCCCAGCTCCAGAAGCCCCCAGCGGGAGAAGCATACTTTGCCCTGAGGAACCCAGAGGCCCCGGCGGAGCCGGCAGGAGGCGGGGGAAGGTTTTCGCCGGGACTCTGCTGGGGGCGCAGGGCCCGCCGGCCTCGCCTCTGTCAGGAGCCCCCTCGCTCCCTCCCGGCCAGTCTGGAGGCAAAAGCCCTTCTCGCCTCTGTCAGGAGCCCCCTCGCTCCCTCCCCCTCCCTCCCCACCCCGTCTGCAGGGCTTGCTCCAGGTATTTTTGCGCCCTAGGAGGTGCAGATCCCAACCTTCCGGCCTGGAGACCCAGCCATGCTGCCCCCCCTCCTCTCCCCCCCAAGGAGGAGGGGGAGGGCAGGCAAGCCTTGCCCCGGATGGGCGCTCTGCAGTGGTGGGCGGGGAGACCCTGCTGGCCGCCACCGCCTCCCCCCACCTAAGTGGGCGCTTTTCCGCGGTGGCAGCAGGGAGATCCTGCTGGCTGCCACAACTGCCTCCTCCCCCTAGGGAGGAGGGGGAGGGCGACTTGCGCCCTAGGTGGGCGCTTTTAATTTCGGCAGCGGCAGCAGGGAGATCCTGCTGGCCGACGCCGGCCGCCTCCTCCTCCCCCCCGAGGGGGAGGGCTACTTGCGCCCTAGCCCAGCGCTTTTCCCCAGCGGCGGTTAAGGTGGCAGGGGTCTTTTGGGGGGAGGAGCGGGCGCCATTTGGCGCCCCTTAGGCCGGCATGCCCTAGGCAAGCTCCTAGTTCGCCCAGTGGGCGATCCGGCGGTGAAGACGAACAAAGTTTAATTCTGGGTATCACCTGTGTGCATGCACACTTCATCAAATGCATGTATTGTGGCATTATCCTGACGCATGTCACAATCAAACCAGAACTAGACTTGAGTCCAGTAGCACCTTAGAAACCAACAAGATTTTCAGGATATGAGCTTTAGAGAGTTAAAGTTTCCTTCATCAGAGCTTTTGACTGTCCAAAGATTATATCTCGAAAATGTTGTTGGCCTCTAAGGTACTACTGGACTCAAATCTGAGCTCTTCTATTGCAAACCAGCACTGCTATCCTCCTGAATCAACCAAACCAATAATTGATGGGGTGTGTGTATGTTAAAAACTGTAAAAGTAAAATCACCTTTTAAAGAAAGCAAGGAAGAATATTGTCCTTGTGGAATCAATAAAGTTGAAATGAAAGCACTTCTTTGGCTGCTCTGTCACACACACATGCACAAAGAGTTTTGAAAAGTACTGGTTTTAACTGTTGTTTTCCCCTCAGGATGCCCATTGTTAAAACTTCCAGATTCTGGTGCTGATGCTAGTGCTGGATGAAGGACAAACAGGGTTTCCCCCTTGCCCCTGTGGAGGTGTGTTAAGTGCACCCTGACAAAATAAGGAAAGGCTGGTAGTGGAGGTAGGCTGGCTATCCAGGAACGCAGTGGCTGCTAATTAGGCAGCATCATCTCCTTTAGAACATAAGAACAGTTTGCTGGATCACACCAGTGGTCCATCTGGTCCAGCATCCTGCTTCACACAGCAGCCAACCTGTTGCTCAGGAGGGCGAACAGGGCATAGAGGCAAAGGCCCACCCCTGTTGCTGCCTCCCAGCACTTGTATTCAGAAGTTTGCTGCCACTGGATATGGACCTGGATATGGACTGCTTTCAGTCACCATGGCTGGTAGCCAATGATTGACCTCTTCTCCACGTATCTGTCTAACCCCACTTTAAAGCTGTCTATGCCCATGGCCATCACAAGTAAACAAGTATTTCCTTTAATGTATTCTGAAGCTGTTTCCCAATGATTTCATTGGGTGTCCCCAAGTTCAGGTATGGGAGAGAGAGAAAAAGTTCCCTCTATGCACTTTCAACCCCATGCAGAATTTTATAGACCTCTATTATGTCTACTCTTAGCCATTTATTTACCAGACTGGAAAGTCCTAGACGCCCAGCTTTTTCGCATGGGACAGGTGCTCCAACCCCCTAATCATCTTGATTGCCTTCTTGTCTCTCTCCAGTACTGCAATGTCCTCTTTAAAATAAGGCAGTCAGAACTGCACACATTATTCCAAACAAGGTCATACCACAGCCTTATACAATATTCACTATTTTGTTTTCAGTCCCTTTCCTGGGTCAACATTTTTATTGAGCTTTCCACTACAAACCCAAGAGCTCTTTCAGTCACAGTCTCAGCCACTTCAGACCACATCAAAATTAGGATCTTCCCCCACCACATTTGGTGGTGGTGGAAAGTGTCATCAAGTTGCAAGCAATTTATGGCCACCTGTAGGGTTTTTAAGGCAAGAGACATTCGGGGGTGGTTTGCTGTTGCCTGGTTCTGCCTAGCAACCTTGGACTTCCTTGAGGGTCTCCCATGCCAAGTACTGACCAGGGCCAGTTTATGCTTACCCAATGGTCTTTGTTGGAGTCCCATTTCCTTAAATACAGGGCTTTTTCTCTTGGGGGAACGTGCTGGAACAGAGTTCTGGAACCTCTTCAAGAAAATTCTTTTTAAAATGTTTAAAAGTTCATGAGTTCTCAGTATACAGATTGAAAACTTCATTTCCCCCTTGAGAGTCCCAGCACCTCTTTTTCAAAAAAAAAAGCCCTGCTTAAATGATATAGCTGTATTTGGATGTCACAATTCATTGTGGTTTATTGTGACACCTGAATTCACAGATCAGTTTTTTAAGCAGCATTGCTCTATTTAGCCACAAAACAGTAGCAAAGGAGGAATGTTCGTTCTCTTTGAAGGGGCATGGTAGAAAAACAACAAGCAGGCAAACTAGGATTTATACAAAAGATTGTTGTTGTATAGTGGGTTAGACACATAATGAAACCACAGACAACAATGTAGTGATCAGCATGGTTCGCTATTATACAACACGAGACAAAGGTACCTGGCCAGGAGGCCAACTATATACACGCAACAGGGGACGCCCCCTGGTGCCATTGGCGGGTTTGAATTCCCGCCGCCGTTCCCATTGGTTCCCCTGCGCTGGAGCCAAGAGCCCCAGTCCCATTGTTCACAGGACCTCAAGCTCAGGCTCCTTCGCTGATGGCCCGTAGTGGTCTGCGGACACAACAATTGTTACAGGATGTATGCCTGATAATCTTTTCAGGATTTAGTGTACATTTTAAGCAAACCACTTTTTATTGCAACATGAACTTCAGGCTTGAGTTTGGAGGAGGTACAAGAAACATAGGAATTCTTTTGGGGAGGAAGAGGGGAAAGGAATGAAATCATTTGGACACAATCTTGGTAGAATGTAAAATTTTTAGGCTTGATTGAAGATGAATTGATGTGGGTGTTTGTGGTATTTATGGGCTTAGACCTGCCCTCTGATTTGTTGTTTATCTTATCTCCACCTAACTTGTTTACCTTCTGAAAAATGGATGTTGTGTTGCAACAGCATATGTGGGTGCAAAGGAGGAGTTTGGTATTGTGAGACTAAGACCCCACCCCTAACTCATTCTCACCTTGTGGCTTTGGACAAGCATCTTGCTTCCAACTAGTCTAGCATGTTTCCAGCAACAGCCAGCCAAATTCATTTGGGAAGATTACAGGTAAGGACATGAGGCGATGTGGGTGGCAGCATTCCCTTCTTTTGCGGGTTTCTTTTTTTTTTTGGGGGGGGTGTCTCCAGCAGTGCTAGGCATTCAGCATTATGCAGAACATGGAGTCACCAGATTTGAACTAACCACAAACAATAATCAATTTGATCTGATGATACTGATGGACATATGTGGTAAAGCAATATCCCAGTGACGTGATGTCCTGTTCTTAATTCACTTCTGCTGTTCCAGAAGTGGTCACTTATGGAGAGGCCCTGATCTCAAGGATTTTTCAGATGAAACTATACTTATATGAAGCTATATAGAATTTGCTGAATGCAGCCCCTCTGCTTCAGTTCTAAGTACACTTATATGAACATAAATTCTACTGAATGCAATAGGTCTTACTGAAGAACAAGCAAGCATAGGTTGGGAACACATACCTAAAACAAAGACTGACAATATGGCTGGTTGCATCTAGTTCTCTGAATTAACTAAATAGATCACATATTTTGCTGTTCTCACCACTGAGACCTAGCTGCAGAGCTGCATCTTCAAGAAGGAAGCTGTAGTGTAGTTTGTGTTAATAAGCAGAGAACACAAGGAGATGCACATTGCCCAAACACAAAGGGAGAAATGATTGTAGTCAGCCCAGACTTCCTTGGCAGGTAAATTTGTGGAAATTACTATGGCTCTAGCATAGGGGTGGCCAAACTGTCACTCAGGAGCCACATTTTTCACACATGTTGTGTGGCTCCCAGCAGGGCGGCTGGGCAGTGAAGGGGAGGCATGCATCCCCAATTGGTCTTACCTTCCACAGCCACAGCCGGATCGCCCATTGTTTCGTCTCCCAGCGGCCTAGAGGAGTCGCCCTCCCCCTCCTCCCTGGTGGGGGGAAGGCGGTGGCGGCCAGCAGGGACTCCCCACCCACCACTGCAGAGCGCCCATCCGGGGCAAGGCTTGCCCACCCTCCCCCTCCTCCTTGGGGGGGAGAGGAGGGGGGGCAGCATGGCTGGGTCTCCAGGCCCAACCAGAAGGTTGGGATCTGCGCCGCCTAGGGCACAAAAATACCTGGAGCAAGCCCTGCAGATGGGGCGGGGAGGGAGGGGGAGGGAGCGAGGGGGCTCCTGACAGAGGCGAGGCCGGCGGGCCCTGCGCGCCCCAGCAGAGTCCCGGTAAAAACCTTCCCCCACCTCCTGCCAGCTCCGCCGGGCGCCTCTGGGTTCCTTAGGGCAAAGTATGCTTCTTGCGTCTCGTCTCCCAGCGGCCTTGCCGCCGCCGGGCGCTTCTGGAGCTCGGGGGGGGGAGAGGTGGGGCCACCGCCACCCCCGTCTAACCCCCCGGCCAGGCGCTTCTCGAGCTCTGGGGGGGGGGAGAGGCGCAGTGGGGGCGCCAGAATGTAGCCTGGCCTAGGGTTTAGAAAACCCTTGGGCCGGCCCTGTCCACAGCCAGTGGTCCCCTCCCTGAGTAGGCTTGAGGTGTGTGTAAGGGGGAGCAGAGAAAGAAAGCAACTTTAACTTTGAATGCAGTCTCAAAGCCCCCTCCCCTCACCGTCTGGTTTGGGAGAAGTTATTTGTCTCTTTAAATCCCTTTGCCAAGCCAGCCGGTGGGGGAATGGGTGGGTGGGACCTGGAGGACGCATTTAAAGTTATATCTGTTTTTACCCCTTTTGTTTTTATTTTTGGCAGTCTCATTTAATGTTAATAAAAAGCAAATGTGCATATTTTTCAATAAAAACGTGTGTAATACTTGTTCATGTCTCGTGGCTCTCAGACATCTGACATTTATTCTATGTGGCTCTTACATTAAGCAAGTTTGGCCACCCATGCTCTAGCAGCTAGTCAGTTTTTTCTGTCTGCCCCTGGCAGGGACAAGTGGGGCATGCATTTCCAGCAAGTCTTTGAGATCTGTGGCCTTTGCAGCTTCATACTTCTGCTGGGCTGAAGGATGGGAAAGTATCCCAAAGCATATCCCAGGACATCTCCAATTTGAATTATGCCCTTTTCCCATGTACAGAAGCCATTTGCCACTTCAGCAGCTAGCTGTGTTTGTTTCCCTCACCATCACATATCCATTTTTAAGTCACTTTAAAATGGTGGCAGCATCCACACTTTGGACCTGTGGGCATCATCACATCTACTTTGGCCCTAAGTCTTCCTTCGACAGAGAAAGACTTTCTCCAGTGGAGAATGATATTTACTAATGGAGAACAGGAAAGTCTGTCTGTGGTGAAAGAAGATGCAGTAGTATGGAGTCATAAGATCCAACACAGTATTTGTAGAAACGACTGCCTCAAAATAATTTTTATTCTGCACCCCACACACACAACTCAAAGTTCATATTCTCAGCGCAGACAAAATTACTCCTATTGTGAATGAGAAGAAAGGTTCAGTACTAGGTGGGTAAATGGCTTCTGTCAGTAACAATGTTTCATGTGGAACAAGTTCTCGTTATGTGATTAAGCAAGAGTTTTCATCCTGCTGTTTTCTAAATGTCTCCTTGGCAGAGGTCGGACCTTCACAGTCCTGCTTGGTTTGTCATTACTGTCAGGAGAGAGGTGGCATTGAAGAGAGGCAGGCAGAGTGGGGAATGTGCTTTGAGAAAGCACCATGGAAGCACAGGAGGTTTTTCTGCTTCTCTGTACTGCCATCTTGATATCTGAGGCACTGAAAGAGTTAGGGCTACTAAAAGCAAATGGTGATTTCTGAATTCAGATATAACAACAGACCACAATTAATACTAAGAGAGCTTAATGGGCCAGGGAGAAATTGTGATTTAGAATCTCAGTTTAGCGCCTTCCCACAAACCACAGTTTCTTGGGCGGCCAACATTTAGATGTCACAACAAACTGGTATTTAATCAAACACAACCTTCCATTATAACCAAAGACAGCCACAGAATCCAGGTTCTGAGCTGACAATTTCCATGGTGTTGGAAAAATTCCAGTGTTACAATGCAGTGAAAATTCCTTCTCTACTATGAAGCTAACTGGGTCATGTTGTGTCAATCACCCTCTTTCAGCCTAACCTACCTCACAGAGGTGTTATGAGGATAAAATGGAGGAGATGAAAACCATATATATTGCTCTAAACTCCTTGAATGAAGAGTAGAATTTTTAAAATGTAATGATAAATATTATGGTTTGATCTAAATGTTAAACATTGCTACATGGTTGGGGGGGCTGATTGGTTTGGGGAGTGGCACGGAGGGGTGGAATTAACATTTCCCCTGTCATTTCTTCACACACACACACGTTCACATCCCATGTGTAGAGAAACAGCTTTCATGTTTTGTCTAAAGTGTACAAAATGTATATGAAATGTGCAAATAAATGTTGCATAAGAAAAGGGAATAAGGCTCTGAGGTAAAAGTGGTTTTACTTCCAGCTGAGGTTCTGCCAGGTTGCTATGCAATGTAGGCAGAGTTGGTTCACAGTAACTATGAATCTGTAACCCAGGGAATAAAAACTCTGTGGGGTTTATCAGTCCTCGAGAGGTAGATGGTTGTTTATATTGATATAGTTATATATGGGAACAGAGGCATCCATGAAGGGATCATACATGGACAGTTGATTTGTGGACATTACAGCCACTGTCACTGTTTCATTATTATGAATCGATGAGTTGGTGACCTGAAAGGCAGTGAATATTATTGGCTAAAGAGGTCTTAGTGAGAAAGTATATAAAGCTAGATACAGACTGGTGGGAGTTACAGCAAACCATCTGGTGTTGTCATTGCTTGTGGTCTGGGCAGATTGATTCAAAGGAAGATGGAAATTGAGAGAGAAGAACCAAAAATGAATCGGCTAAGGTGAAGCAGCAGCAGAAGCTCCTGTTCTAGTTTTGGACTCTTCAGAGCTAGTCCTGACCAAGATGAAAAAATGACTGGGTTCAGTGGCGGTTGCTTCAGTCATCCACATAGCCAGGAAAGGGCTAAATTTAGAATTCAGCCAAGGAGGACTTCAGAATTAAGCAAGTGTGTACTCTGTAAGAGCTACTGTCTTCAACTGTCTTCAGCTATCTGACAACCAAGGAAAAGCCTGACCAGAAAGAAAGCTTCAGGGTACACAGCAAGCAGGTGTTCTTAAGTGCTGAGTTGTGGTACAGGCTAGACTGAGAGAAATTGGCTATTTGAATTTAAATTTAAACATATGGAGCAGAAGTCCATCAGTGGCTATTAGCCACAGGGTATAGATGGGAACTCTTAGTCTGGGGCAGGTGATGCACTCTATTCTTGGTGCTGGAGGGGGCAGCAGTGGGAAGGCTTCTAGTGTCCTGGCCCCACTGCTGGACTTCCTGATGGCACGTGGTATATTTTGGCCACTGTGTGACAGAGTGTTGGACTAGATGGGCCATTGGCCTGATTCAACATTGGCTTCTCTTATGTTCTTAATTAGGGGAGTGACTTAGAACAGAGAAGATGGCCTCTCTTAATTACAGTAACTTTAAAGGAATTATTTAGAAGGTGTACATGGGTTATACACATCTAGCTAAGTAACCATTATTACTGCTATATAAATTTATATTTTTGTGTATGCTAACCTGTGGTTTCAGTGTCTATCTATGCTATAGCCTGCATCAAGCTACTGGGGTAAACAGAGTATATTTTACCTTCAATGATAAATGCTGGCAGATGAGCATAATGGATAAGGGTCAAAGAAGACTAATATGTAAAAAGAGTTCTAAAAATCAGGTACTTGTATTATTTCTGCTCTGGGGTTTAAAGAAGCTCAGGGGAGGGAAGCATGGTGGGAAGAGTTAACACCCCCCCTCCCAGTACCAGGCCCCACTCCATATCTGGTCCCTTCTGTGGCTGCTTTTTGCAGTGCAGTTACGTATCTGGAGATATTAATTATTACTACTTAGCCCACACATGTGAGTACAAAGAGAACAATCATGTGTAAATGGGGTTGCTATAAAGTGATGCCCAAAGGTTGATCAATCAAGAGACAGGGCTTAGTATATTACATTACTATGCAGATCACAAATGGAAACCAGATACAGTCAAAAGTGTTAGGTGTGGACCATTCCCAACTGGTAATGAATTGGCAGAGTAAGATTAATAGTGTACCTAAACCTCTAAAGAGGAACGATTGTAGAATACATCAGCCACTCCCAAGCTCTTTTGAATCTGATAGTGTCAAATCTGTATACAAATATCAGCCCAACAGCCTGAGACTGCAGTCTTCTGTTGAAAGTTCTTGAATGACAACTTTCAAGTCTGTTACTAGATATCTACAAAGATTGAAGTCACCCCCCCACACACACCGCAAATGTTTCCATTGTTCTTGTGTGATTCGTGTCTCTTATGGAAAGACTGCCTTGTCTGGCCAGGTAAATGACAGAGGCTTCTGATGCCACTGCTCTAAATATGGAATGAGTTAGATCACTTTAATGGGTAGTAATTGCTTTGTTCAAAGGCATATTCAGGGCAGAGGAAAAGGAAAGCTAGTGCTGTGGTGGTTCTGCAAATGTAAGACTACCAAATGTAAAACTACCATTTAGGTTAATGAGCGTAGTGGAGGGTAAAGGATAGATCTAAAATAAATGTTACACTAAAAGTAACTTGGGTGGCAAGGTGAGTACTTCAGAAGTAGTGTTGGCAGGTCTGTAGCCACAGTGGGGCATTTAAGGGCGGTGCCCTTTCATGGCACTTGCCCCACAACTCCCGCTGCCCCTGCCCTTACCTGCCGGCTGCATTCGTTCACCTCAGCTGCTATAGGAGAAGAGCTGGCTAGCTGATGCAAATAATACTCGGCAGGTATGCACTCTCTGCTACAGTAGCAGAGTTCTACCACTGTAGCACAGAGTGTATATTCCCCAAGTATTAATCATGCCACCCCTCTTCTGTAGTGGCCAAGGCAAACGAGTGTGGCCAACAAGTAAGGAAAGACCCTTCTCTTCTTCGCCTGCCTGCCTGCTGATGGGATCTCTCTCTTCCCCCCTGCTCCCCTGCCCCTCCCCCAGATTTTTCCAAAACCCAGAATTTTCTGACTACACCCCTGAGTGTTGGTTGGTTTAAAACCTCATCTGCTACATATGTTATGGTAGTTGTGAAATCTAATCCTCCACACTCCTAAAGATGCTATTTACCCTGCAGTCCATAGGAGAGATTCCTTTTCTTTGTCTGATGTCTGCTATGGATGAAGATGGCTGTCTAGATAAGATTTCACTGCAGTAGACCAACTAGGGTTGTCAACTCCATGTTGGGAAATTTCTGAAGATTTGGGGGTAGAGTTTGAGGAGGGAGTTCAACAGGGATATGATGCCATAGAGTTTGCCCTCTGAAATTGCCATTTCCTCCATGGTAACTGATCTCTGTAGTCTGGAGATCATTTGTAATTCCAGGAGAACTCCAGGCTCCATCTGGAGGTTGGCAAGCCTAAAACAAAGTGATATATTCTACTCAAAATACCTGGCCACATCCCCAGGAATACACTTGGATGCACAATGTAAAGTATACATGCCAAAGCTACTTAAAGAATTTTTTCCCCATAATTAATTGGTATAAACTGTATATGAGGAGTACTAGAGAATGTTATGCTAAAGCTCTGAAACAATACAGACGCAAGGAGATGCACTAAGTGTCAGTGCTGTTAAAACTGGTTGGTTCTTTCCTGAAGAACTATTGTTGCTTCTTTAAACACAGTAGACAGAAGCTATCTCAAACTGGACCTTCACTCTGATCATAGTAATTCATTGGTGTTCTCCTCCATCTGCCATATTGTCCATATTGGCTTTCCTATGAATGTATGGAGATAATGAGTGGCAAAGTGCACTTTCTCTCCTCCTTTTTCATCTAGATTTGTCACAGTACCCTGTGGTTAGAAAATGTTTGCATATAGGTCTCAACCTTGTATTTATTGCAGTTCCCTGGAGATGTCTTCCAAAACAATGGACTATCTTTCTCTGATTTCTCCCCCCACCCCATGACACAGGGGAAGACCAAAGTGGCCTGAGATATGGCAGTACAAAGAGGCTCCTTCTTCTGCTCTTTCACTCTCTAAATGCCCTTGGTAAACCCACAAAGACTTATCATCCTTGTGACCGACATGTCCAGTTGTATCTATGAATTCTGTTTTGTTCTTGCCCTTATTTATAATTTGGCCACGTCTCATTCCCTGTACCTCTGATGCACCATCCTTTCTTGGTTTTAAGACTATGAGATTGATGTACTTTCATGCCTTTTTACAGACCAGATGCTGAAGCAGTCATTTGTGGTGTTATTCCAGTTTAAACTAACGGAAATCTATGTATTAGGACTAGAGTAGGTCTGTGTAAGATTGCACTGCCAGTGTCTCCCACTCGCTATAGTCTGTCACCAATAACCATAATTTTCCCCAAATAGTTAAACAAAAACTGGAAAGAATGAGGAGGGGCTGGAATCTGGAATTTCTGTTTTACTAAGCCTTGGTTCAGACGTAATACAAAACAATTGTTTATTCTCATTATGTTTAGTTTGGGAAACTAGGATTGTCCTCACAGATTGATCAAACCCTTGTTTGCCATGACTAATGCTGGTTCTATTGTCTTCACTCTTTTCCCTTCAGAGACCAAGCTGATCTCTCAAGCTGCACTGAGCAAGGGTGACTTTGGGGAAGCAAGCCTGAATTAAGTGAGAATGTACATGCCCATTGATCATATGAAGCTATAGTCAAGACTAATTGAGAGCCAGTTTGGTGTAGTGGTTAGGAGCATGGACTTTAATCTGGGAGAACCGTGTTTGATTCCCCACTGCTCCACATGCAACTGTTGGTGTGATCTTCGGTCAGTCACAACTTCTCTCAGAGCTGTTCTCTCACCAGCAGTTCTCAAGAGAGCTCTCTCAGCCCCAGCTACCTCACAGGATGTCTGTTGTGGGGAGGGGAAAGGGAAGGGATTGTAAGCCACTCTGAGATCCTTCAAATAGTGAAGGGCAGGGTAAAAATCCAGTCTCCTCTTCTCCAATTGTACTTCATGATACAGCAACTTAATATTATGGGTTCAGATTAGGGGTGGGCATGAACCAAGAAAATGGAGGTTCATGGTTGGACATTTTCACAAACCCTGAACCATGAACATCCAATGAACTCCTCTATTGCACAAACCAGTTAATGGTTCTGGGAGCTTGGCCCACCTCAAAGTGAACTCCAAAAGCATTTAAATGCCTTCAGCGCTTACTTCTGGGTTGGGACGTCTGACCAGAAGTGAGCTCCAAAGTGAGCTACATTCCTTCAGACTCTACCTCTGAGTCAGGCTGACCCCACTGAGCTCCCAGAGTGAGCTCTGAAAGCTTTTATAGGCCTTATATGCCATTGTTTTGGCAGACCCTAACATGGGCAGGCCCCTGAAGGCCTATAAAAGCCTTCAGACCTCACTATCAGAGCTCAGTCAGGGCAGCCCAACCCAGAGGTCGGCTCTGAAGGCATTTAAATGCCTTCAGAGCTCAGTCATGGGGCCATGGGCCAGTGGTGGGCTCCAATGGCATTTAAATGCCTTCAGAACTCACTTCCAGGTGGGCTGGACCTGAAGTATTCAGGCTTGTTTCCGAGCCTGAGAACTTGTTTCCCATGAGCTTCACAAACCTCCATGGAAAACATGGAGATTTGTGGGTGGATAGCAGGAGACTCGTTCACTTGAACCCCTGGTTCATGAACCACAAGCCAGCCTGGTTCATGCTCAAATCGGGGTTCATTTGTCAGTTCGTGCCCATCCCTAGTTCAGATCATTAATAAGCATATTCTAACTAACTGTAGCTAGAAGAATGGCTTGCATCTATGCAATCATACTAATCAATGTTAGTTTACTTAACTTGTGATATCTGAACTGAGCCCAGGTCATTTACCTTTGGAACTTTTAAGAGCAAGTTTTTGCCCCTTAATCTCAGTACCAAATAGAAAATATGACAATTTCCATAGTAACTTCTTGCTCATAAATAGGCATGGAATGAGTCAGAATTCTTAAGCCCACAATATGTAGGATTTCACATTTACAAAAATCATAAGTTGGAGCAGGTTAATGGCCTTATAAGCAAGAGTTGACTAGTGGGTCATGTTTAGTTCAGTGCCATCAACATGCATGTATTTATTTGCTTCTCTGAAGCAGCATACAACAGGATAAACAGAGTTGCTAGCTCCTGGTTGGGAAATACCTGGAGATTTTGAGGGTGGAGCTTGAAGGGTGCAGGGTTTGGGGAGGGAGGGACTTCAATGGGGTAGGGACGGGGTAAAAGCCGGAACGGCCCGGAACGGCCCGGAACGGGCACTAAACAAACAATAGTGCCGCAAAAAACAGTGGCATGCGTTACAGCCATTCCAGAACAATATTCCAGAAGTGAAAACATGGAACTCCCGCCCTTTTATTAACCCTTTCCAGGCCAAAAAGCCTCCGGAACACCACGGAACGGCCCGGAACGGGCTCTAAACAAACAATAGTGCCACAAAAAACAGTGGCATGCATTACAGCCACTCCAGAACAATACTCCAGAAGTGAAAACACGGAACTCCCACCCTTTTATTAACCCATTCCAGGCGAAAAAGCCTCCGGAACACCCCGGAACAGCCCGGAACGGGCACTAGACCAACAATAGTGCCACATAAAACAGTGGCATGCATTACAGCCAATCTAGAACAATATTCCAGAAGTGAAAACACGGAACTCCCACTGTTTTATTAACCTTTTCAAGGCCGAACGGCCTCCGGAACATCCCGGAACGGCTCGGAACGGGCACTAAACATATAATAGTGCCGCAAAAAACAGTGGCATCCATTACAGGCACTCCAGAACAGTATTCTAGAAGTGAAAATATGAGACTCTCATGCTTTTATTAACTCTTTCCAGGCCAAATGGGCATTCAGCAAGTAACAGCATCACTAAAAATGGTGGGATTTGTTATAGACACTCCACAACAATATTTTGGAAATCAGTACATGGTAATGTTGTGCACTCATTAACCCTTTCGAGGTTGAAATGCCCCTGGAACGTGGGGGGGGGGCATGTTTCATAGTTGAGTGGATGCATTTCTACCTGAGTGTAATTTTCAGGAGTCATGCTGGGTAGCTGTTGCTCACTCTTTTTGTCTTTCTGCTATGGGGTTCCACAGACGATTGTACCTGCTTGCATTAGTACCACATTCAAACAAATATTTAGGGCTACCTCCACCAGTTGGTTAAATTATTAGATCACTTTGCTATAACTTCAGCTGATTTTTCAGTGACAGTTACTTTGTACTTGTAATGTACCCAAGCCGACCATGTGCTCTGACCGGTTCTAACTGGTCCACCATGCAGCCAAGCGAAGTGCTGAGCTTGGACCTTGAGGACAAAAGACTGAGGGTCTCCAATCAGGGAACTAGGATCCGAGAGGTTAATGCAATTACTGTAAATAGACCACTCATGGGTGTTTGGGGTGTGTGGGGTGTGGTTTCCTTAGGGAATATAAGCCGGTCTGCTAGCCGACTACTTTTCTTGTTCTTGATCTAATAACGTATGTGAGAGCTGAAATCACTCGTCAGTTCCAGTACTTTTCACTGGTGATGAAGTTGGGATGCTACCTCCCATGAACAGAGACCCCGCATCAAGCATTGCATCGAGGCCAATGAGGAGAACCCTTCACGCCGCCTTTCCAGTTGCCATTTCCAGCACCGCTCCTAGACCCGAACATCGCATCGCTAACCCTGAGAGCAGCACGGCACCGCTCCTAGTCCACCGCCACCGCTTCTGAGGCTCCATGTGGAACCCATAAGATGGCTGCTGCCTCCGAGAGCCTCCCTGCCTTCGACATCTCCCAACCTACCCAATGGGAGACTTGGCTGGAGACCCTGGAGTGCCACTTCACCATACACAATGTCACAGAGCCGGGTAAGAAAAAGGTGTACTGCGGAATGGCAGCACACCTCCTGTTGAAGGACTTAATACATCCTCGGCTGCCCAAAGACGAGTCCTACGCCACGCTGGTCAAAGCACTGACCGACCACCTGGCCCCTAAGCCCACAAAATTTGTGGAAAGGATGGATTTTTTTGCGAAGGTCCAGGGTCTGGACGAAACCGCCTCTGATTTCTTTGCGGCTCTGTGCTGGGCTGCCACGAAGTGTTTGTTCCCCGATTTGGCAGATGCACTGCTAAACCAGTTCCTCGTGGGATTACAGGACCCCAAGTTGTGGAGGAAGCTGGTTAGCCAAAATGACCTGGATCTCAACAAGGCGATCTGGGAGGCAATGGCATACGAGAAGGCCCACCAAGACTGCCACACCAAGGCGGTCCACCACACACAAGCAATGGTTGGGTCTGACATCTCCGACAACGAGGAGGTCCTACAGTTCTGACGCCACCCAGCCCAGCACTCCCAATGCCCCACCTCCGCACCCTGTGCCAGCTGCAGTGAACCCCATGAGCGCTGGTCTTGTAGATTCCGGGATGCCGTCTGCCGTACCTGCCAAAAGACAGGCCACATCGCCAAGGTTTGCCGCTCAAAGGGACAATGCCAGCAAACAATGGCACAGCTTGACTCTCCACACCGTTTTGGTCCACCACCAACAAAAGGTATGTAACTTGCCCCCAGACGGCCTAGACAAGGTGCATGTGATGGTCCTTATTGAGGGGTCCCCCTGTCCCATGGAAATTGACTCCAGCTCATCATTTTCCATAACCTTGGCTGAAATCCTCCATTCCTTGTGCCCCAACGGGGGACCCCATCTGCACAAGCCACAGGGTCTCACACTGCAGGACTTCAATAAGAACCCTGTGGTGGTCCATGACTGGGGCAAGTTCTGGGTCCAGTTTAAGGGGTTCTCGGGATTCCTCGACCTGTTGGTGGTGGAAGGGCACCTCACTAGTTTGTTGGGCCTCTCCTGGTTCACGCCCCTGAGCCTCAAAATATCAGGGATCAACCAGATCTGGATGATGGATTTGGAAGCGGTCTGCAGAGAGTTTCCAAAGGTGTTTGACAGGACTCTGGGGAGGTACACCGGGGACCCCATCTCTCTGGACCTTGACCCAGCAATACGGCCCATCCGCATTAAGGCACGGCTCCCCCCCCTTAGAGATGAGAGCAAAAATAGAGGCTGAGCTTGACCACCTTGTCGAGCAAGGGGTGCTGGAACCAGTAACGTCTGTGCACTGAGAGATCCCCATTGTCACGCTGGTTAAACCGAACAGTGACATGAGGATATGTGCCAATTACAAGTGAACTATCAACAAAGCCCTGCAAGACCATGATTACCTGGTCCTGGTAGTAAGCCACATATTGGCCTCCCTAGCGGGAGCCAAGGTCTTTAGTAAGCTGGATCTGGCACAGGCTTACCAGCAACTGCCGGTGGATGCGGCCGCCGCCAAGGCGCAGACAATCACCACGCACAAAAAGGCGTTCCAAGTAACGAGATTGCAGTTTGGGGTCTGTGTGGCACCAGGGATTTTCCAATCATTTATGGATTCCCTTCTTAAAGGCATTCCAGGAGTACAACCCTTTTTAGATGATATGATCGTCACGGCAATGGACTCCACAATTTTTGCGGACCGGCTCCGACAAATGCTCCAGAGGTTTGACTCCGCCAGTCTCAAGGTGAAGAAAGAAAAATGCCTTCTAGAGGTGCCCTGCATTGAATTTCTGGGGTTTGTGGTGGATGCTCAGGGAATCCACCCCACGGACGATAAAGTGAGGGCGATCACATGTGCTCCCCCCCTTCCAAGGTGGAACTGCAGGCTTTCTTGGGCCTGCTCAACTTCTACCATGTGTTCCTGCCCTTGAAAGCCACAGTAGCGGAACCACTTCACCACCTACTGGATAAAGAGGCAACCTTGGCCTGGGGACCTGAGCACGTGGCGGCCTTTCAAGGGGTCAAGAACTTGCTCACCTCAAACTCTGTCCTGCACCATTTCAATGAGGTGCTCCTGGTGGTCCTCGCTTGTGACGCCTCCTCCTACGGGGTCGGGGCGGTCCTGGGCCACCAGCTGTGGGATGGCTGGGAGGTCCCGGTCGCTTATTATTCACAGACTTTGTCTTCTGTGGAGTGCAACTAAATGCAGATAGACAAAGAGGCATTGGTGATAGTGGCTGGGGTCAAAAAATTCCACCACTACCTCTACGGTTGGCCCTTCACAGTATTGATGGATCATAAGCCTCTCCTGGCTCTGGACCACCAGACGCCCCAAATGGTCTCCCCCCAGGTCCTCAGGTGGTCCATCTTCCTGGCAGGATACACCTACACCCTCCTACGACGGCTGAGGGGTGACACGATTGAGGTTTATAAGATTATGCATGGGATAGAGCAGGTTAAGAAAGAAGTACTTTTCTCCCTTTCTCACAATACAAGAACTCGTGGGCACTCAATGAAATTGCTGAGCAGTCAGGTTAGAACAGATAAAAGGAAATACTTCTTCATCCAAAGAGTGATTAACATATGGAATTCACTGCCACAGGAAGTGGTGGCAGCCACACACATGGACAGTTTCAAGAGGGGATTAGATAAACATATGGAGCAGAAGTCCATCACTGGCTATTAGCCAAAGGGTATAGACAGGAACTCTCAGTCTGGGGTAGGTGATGCATTCTATTCTTGGTGCTGTGGAGGGCAGCAGTGGGAGGGCTTCTAGTGTCCTGGCCCCACTGCTGGATCTCCTGATGGCACCTGGTATTTTTGGCCACTGTGGGACAGAATGTTGGACTAGATGGGCCATTGGCCTGATTCAACATTGGCTTCTCTTATGTTCTTATGTTCTTATGTCCACTCAGCCCTATTCCTCCCCGCCACCAACGGGTTGGACTCCATCGATTGGGACTACAAGTTGGCCTCTTTCCTTTTCGGCTAAAGAACAATGCCACACTCCACAACGGGCTGGAGCCTGGCCAAGCTGCTGATGGGCAGATGCCTCACATCAAGGCTGGACCGGCTCCATCCAGACCGAGCACCTGAGCAAGAGCCGGCCATCGAAACTCCAGAAGCCACCCGAGGGTTTTTCCCTGAAGATCCCGTTTATGCATGGAACTTCACCAGAGGGCCCCCTTGGATTCCAGCAAGAGTAGTGAGAGTTTGAGGGCCCCGCTCCTACGAGGTCTCCAATGAGGATGGACAAATACTACACCGCCGTAGTGACCAACTACACAGACAAACCCTGCTGGTGGAGCCGGAAAACTTCGGGGAACCAGACACGCTTGAGACCACCGATCTGGTAACCACACCGGGCCCATTGGAGGAACCGTGCAGCCCAGCCATCGCTAGTCAGCCTCCAGACCCTGCAGGGCCAACCCAGCCCGCCAGCACATAGCCTGTGGACAGCACTCTGCTGAGAACGGCAGTGATGGCTCCAGCTTCAGCGACATTGGAACCCCACTGCTCAACCCGAGAGAGCAAACCGCACCCATACCTGAAGGACTTTATTTGTGGGTATCTAGTTTCAGACCAAGGGGGGAGGGGTGTAATATACCCTAGCCGACCATGTGCTCCAACTGGTTCTAACTGGTCCACCATGCAGCCAAGTGAAGTGTCTGAGCTTGGACCTTGAGGACAAAGACCCTCGGCTCCTGAGTCCCCTCCAATCAGGGAACTAGGATCCAAGAGGTTAATGCAATTACTGTAAATAGACCACTCACGGCTGTTTGGGGTGTGTGGGGTGTGGTTTCCTTAGGGAATATAAATCGGTCTACGAGCCGACTACTTTGTCTTGTTCACGATCTAATAAAGTATGTGAGAGCTGAAATCACTTGTCAGTCTCAGTACTTTTCACTATTAGTGATTTTAAATGTTATTATAGTGGGCCTTGGATTTTGGGAACTCTTTACCTTGCTATGGAGTCATAATACAGAATATTAAACATGGCCCTTTTCTTCTAAGAATGAATAGTATTTCTACTAATATGCCACATATGTGGATTTTTGGTAGCATGCAAATTGATTTGAAAGACACAGGATTACTCAGATAACTATTCTTTACTCAGGAAGCTATTTTTTAAACAAGCACCCCGCCACCGCAAAACTTGAAGACACCTGAATGAAGAGGACTTAAAGTCATTTTCTTTCTCTCTGTTCCTCAGAGGAAAAAGATTACAAACTAGAGGACGGTATAGATTTTTTCTCCTGTCAAAGTTCCGAGGTGTTCCACAGGCATTTTGGCCAGGAATGGGTTAATAACTGCAAGGTATTTCTGCATTTGGACTTCCAAAATATTCTTCTGGAGTGCCTTTAACACACCCTACTTTTTCTTGTGGGACTGTTGTTTGCTTAAAGGCCGTTCCAGCCCGTTCTGGGCTGTTCCAGAGGCATTTTGGCCCAGAATGAGTTAATCAGTACACAATATTTCTCTGTTTGGATTTCCAAAATATTGTTCTGGAGTTTCTATAATGCATCCCATGGTGTCTTGCGGAACTGTTGTTTGTTTAATGCCCATTCTGGCCTGTTCCGAGGTCTTCTGGGGGCATTTCAGCACAGAATAGGTTAATAAGTGCACAATATCTCTACATTTGAATTTCCAAAATATTCTTCTGGAGTGTTTAGTGCCCATTCCAGGTGTTCCGGAGTGTTCCGGAGGCTTTTCCGGAGTGTACCGGAGGGTGGGAGTTCCGTGTTTTCACTTCTGGAGTATTGTTCTGGAGTGGCTGTAATGCATGCCACTGTTTTTTACGGCACTATTGTTTGTTTAGTGCCTGTTCCGGGCCGTTCTGGGGTGTTCTGGAAGCTTTTTGGCCTGGAACAAGTTAATAAAAGGGTGGGAGTGCCATGTTCTCACTTCTGGAGAATTGTTCTGAAGTGGCTAT
Organism: Gekko gecko; assembly: GCA_029375565.1. NCBI lineage: Eukaryota > Metazoa > Chordata > Lepidosauria > Squamata > Gekkonidae > Gekko > Gekko gecko. The sequence continues at coordinate 64,317,646 of JAPDNY010000004.1, read as the reverse complement.
AATACATGCCATTGTTTTTTGCAGCACTATTGTTTGTTTAGTGCCCGTTCTGGGCCGTTCCGGGCTGTTCCAGAGGCTTTTTGGCCTGGAACGGGTTAATGAAAGGGTGGGAGTTCCGTGTTTTCACTTCTGGAATATTGTTCTGGAGTAGCTGTAATTTATGCCACTGTTTTCTGCGGCACTATTATTGGTTTAGTGCCCGTTCCGGGCCGTTCCGGGGTATTCCGGAGGCTTTTTGGCCTGGAACTGGTTAATGAAAGGGTGGGAGTGCCGTGTTTTCACTTCTGGAATATTGTTCTGGAGTGGCTGTAATGCATGCCAGTGTTTCTTGCGACACTATTGTTTGTTTAGTGCCCGTTCCGGGCCGTTCCGTGGTGTTCCGGGGGCTTTTTGGCCTGGAACGGGTTAATGAAAGGGTGGGAGTTCCGTGTTTTCACATCTGGAATATTGTTCTGGAGTGGCTGTAATGCATGCCACTGTTTTTTGCGGCAGTATTGTTTGTTTAGTGCCCGTTCCGGGACTTTCCGGGGTGTTCCGGAGGCTTTTTGGTCTGGAACTGGTTAATGAAAGGGTTGGAGTTCCGTGTTTTCACTTCTGGAATATATTTTTCTGGAGTGGCTGTAATGCATGCCACTGTTTTTTGTGGCAGTATTGTTTGTTTAGTGCCCGTTCCGGGCCGTTCCGTGGTGTTCCAGAGGCTTTTTGGCCTGGAACGTGTTAATAAAAGGGTGGGAGTTCTATGTTTTCACTTCTGGAATATTGTTCTGGAGTGGCTGTAATGCATGCCAACGTTTTTTGCAGCAGTATTGTTTGTTTAGTGCCCGTTCCGGGCCGTTCCGGGGTGTTCCAGAGGCTTTTTGGCCTGGAACGGGTTAATGAAAGGGTGGGAGTGCCGTGTTTTCACTTCTGGAATATTGTTCTGGAGTGGCTGTAATGCATGCCACTTTTTTTGTGGCACTATTGTTTGTCTAGTGCCCGTTCCGGGCCGTTCTGGGGTGTTCCGGAAGGCTTTTTGGCCTGGAACAGGTTAATAAAAGGGTGGGAGTGCCCTGTTCTCACTTCTCTAGTATTGTTCTGGAGTGGCTGTAATGCATGCCACTGTTTTTTGCGGCACCATTGTTGGTTTAGTGCCCGTTCCGGGTCGTTCCGGGGTGTTCCGGAGGCTTTTTGGCCTGGAACGGGTTAATGAAAGGGTGGGAGTTCCGTGTTTTCACTTCTGGAATATTGTTCTGGAGTGGCTGTAATGCATGCCACTGTTTTCTGCGGCAGTATTGTTGGTTTAGTGCCTGTTCCGGACCGTTCCGGGGTGTTCCGGCGGCTTTTTGGCCTGGAAAGGGTTAATAAAAGGTTGAGAGTTCCGTGTTCTCACCTCTGGAGTATTGTTCTGGAATGGCTGTAATGCATGCCACTGTTTTTTGTGGCACCATTGTTGGTTTAGTGCCCGTTCCGGGCCGTTCCGTGGTGTTCCAGAGGCTTTTTGGCCTGGAACGGGTTAATAAAAGGGTGGGAGTTCCATGTTTTCACTTCTGGAATATTGTTCTGGAGTGGCTGTAATGCGTGCCACTGTTATTTGCGGCACTATTGTTTCTTTAGTGCTCGTTCCGGGGTGTTCCGGAGGCTTTTTGGCCTGGAACGGGTTAATGAAAGGGTGGGAGTTCCGTGTTTTCACTTCTGAAGTATTGTTCCAGAGTGGCTGTAATGTATGCCACTGTTTTTTGCGGCACTATTGTTTGTTTAGTGCCCGTTCCGGGCCGTTCCGGGCTATTCCGGGGTGTTCCGTAGGCTTTTTGGCCTGGTAAGGGTTAATAAAAGGGTGGGAGTTCCGTGTTTTCACTTCTGGAACATTGTTCTGGAGTGGCTGTAATGCATGCCAGTGTTTTTTGCGGCACTATTGTTTGTTTAGTGCCCGTTCCGGGCCGTTCCGAGCTGTTCTGGGGTGTTCCGGAGGCTTTTTGGCCTGGAAAGGGTTAATAAAAGGTTGAGAGTTCCGTGTTCTCACTTCTGGAGTATTGTTCTCGAGTGGCTGTAATGTATGCCACTGTTTTTTGCGGCAGTATTGTTTGTTTAGTGCCCGTTCCGGGCCGTACCGGGGTGTTCCAGAGGCTTTTTGGCCTGGAACGGGTTAATAAAAGGGTGGGAGTTCCATGTTTTCACTTCTGGAATATTGTTCTGGAGTGGCTGTAATGCATGCCACTTTTTTTGCGGCACTATTGTTTGTTTAGTGCTCGTTCCGGGCCATTCCGGGGTGTTTCGGAGGCTTTTTGGCCTGGAAGGGGTTAATGAAAGGGTGGGAGTTCCGTGTTTTCACTTCTGAAGTATTGTTCTGGAGTGGCTGTAATGTATGCCACTGTTTTTTGTGGCAGTATTGTTTGTTTAGAGCCCGTTCCGGGCCGTTCCGTGGTGTTCCGGAGGCTTTTTGGCCTGGAAAGGGTTAATAAAAGGGTGGGAGTGCCGTGTTCTCACTTCTGGAATATTGTTCTGGAGTGGCTGTAATGCATTCCACTGTTTTTTGTGGCACCATTGTTGGTTTAGTGCCCGTTGCGGGCCGTTCCGGGATGTTCCGGAGGCTTTTTGGCCTGGAACTGGTTAATGAAAGGATGGGAGTGCCGTGTTTTCACTTCTGAAGTATTGTTCTGGAGTGGCTGTAATGCATGCCACTGTTTTTTGTGGCTCTATTGTTTGTTTAGTGCCCGTTCCGGGGTGTTCCGGAGGCTTTTTGGCCTGGAACGGGTTAATAAAAGGGTGGGAGTGCCGTGTTCTCACTTCTCTAGTATTGTTCTGGAGTGGCTGTAATGCATGCCACTGTTTTTTACGGCAGTATTATTTGTTTAGTGCCCGTTCCGGGCCGTTCCGGGGTGTTCCAGAAGCTTTTTGGCCTGGAACGGGTAATAAAAGGGTGGAAGTTCCATGTTTTAACTTCTGGAATATTGTTCTGGAGTGGCTGTAATGCATGCCAGTGTTTTTGCGGCACTATTGTTTGTTTAGTTCCCGTTCTGGGCCGTTCCGGGCTGTTCCGGGGTGTTCTGGAGGCTTTTTGGCCTGGAAAGGGTTAATAAAAGGTTGAGAGTTCTGTGTTCTCACTTCTGGAGTATTGTTCTGGAGTGGCTGTAATGCATGCCACTGTTTTTTTCGACACTATTGTTTGTCTAGTGCCCGTTCCGGGCCATTCCAGGGTGTTCCGAAGGCTTTTTGGCCTGGAAGGGGTTAATGAAAGGGTGGGAGTTCCGTGTTTTCACTTCTGAAGTATTGTTCTGGAGTGGCTGTAATGCATGCCAGTGTTTTTTGCGGCACTATTGTTTGCTTTAGAAGTAGGAAGCCAGCCAGGGAGGCAGTGGGGCCCTTGGATGACCAAGGGGTAAAAGGAGTAGTGAAGGATGATAGGGAAATGGCTGAGAAGCTGAATGCATTTTTTGCCTCTGTCTTCACTGTGGAAGAGGAGAAGTGTTTGCCCACTCCAGAAGCACCGATTTCGGGAGGGGGTTTGAAAGACCTGAATCAGATTGCGGTAACAAGAGAGGAAGTCCTCCGACTGATGGACAATTTAAAAACTAATAAATCACCAGGCCCGGATGGCATTCATCCAAGAGTTCTGAAAGAACTCAAATGTGAACTTGTGGATCTCCTGACAAAAATATGTAATCTTTCTTTAAAATCTGCCTCCATTCCTGAGGACTGGAAGGTAGCTAATGTCACTCCCATCTTTAAAAAGGGCTCCAGGGGAGATCTGGGAAATTACAGGCCAGTCAGTCTGACATCGATACCAGGTAAGTTGGTGGAAACTGTTATTAAGGAAAGAATTAGAAGGCACATTGATGAACAAAAACTATTGAGGCAGACTCAGCATGGGTTCTGTAAGGGAAGATCTTGTCTCACTAACCTGTTAGTGTTTTTTGAGGGAGTGAACAAACATGTGGACAAGGGGGACCCAATAGATATTATTTACCTTGACTTCCGGAAAGCTTTTGATACAGTTCCTCATCAAAGGCTCCTAATTAAGCTCAATAAGTCATGGGATAAAAGGACAAGTCCTCTTGTGGATCAAAAACTGGCTTATAAATAGGAAACAGAGAGTGAGTATAAATGGGAAACTTTCTCAGTGGAGGGTGGTGGGCAGTGGGGTACCACAGGGATCAGTACTCGGTCCAATGCTTTTTAACTTGTTTATTAACGATTTGGAATTGGGAGTAAGCAGTGATGTGGCTAAATTTGCAGATGACACAAAGTTGTTCAGGGTGGTGAAAACCAGGGAGGATTGTGAGGCACTCCAAAGGGATCTGTTGAGGATGGGTGAGTGGGCGTCAACGTGGCAAATGGGGTTCAATGTGGCCAAGTGCAAAGTGATGCACATTGGAGCCAAAAATCCTAAATATAAATACACGTTGATGGGGTCTGATCTGGCAGAGACGGACCAAGAGAGAGATCTTGGAGTCGTAGTGGATAACTTGCTGAAAATGTCTACACAATGTGTAGCTGCAATAAAGAAGGCCAACGCTATGCTGGGGATTATTAGGAAGGGAATTGATAACAAATCAGCCAGTATCATCATGCCCCTGTATAAATCATTGATGCGACCTCATTTGGAATACTGTGTACAGTTCTGGTCACCACATCTCAAAAAGGATATTATAGCATTGGAAAAAGTGCAGAGAAGGGCAACTAGAATGATAAAAGGGTTGGAACACCTTCCCTATGAAGAAAGGTTAAAATGCTTGGGGCTATTTAGCTTGGAGAAACGACGGCTGAGAGATGACATGATCGAGGTTTATAAGATTATGAATGGGATTGAGCAGGTTGAGAAAGAAGTACTTTTCTCCCTTTCTCACAATACAAGAACTCGTGGGCACTCTATGAAATTGCTGAGCAGTCGGGTTAGAATAGATAAAAGGAAATACTTCTTCACCCAAAGAGTGATTAACATATGGAATTCACTGCCACAGGAAGTCGTGGCAGCTGCAAGCATGGACAGTTTCAAGAGGAACTTAGATAAACATATGGAGCAGAAGTCCATCAGTGGCTATTAGCCACAGGGTATAGATGGGAACTCTCAGTCTGGGGCAGGTGATGCACTCTATTCTTGGTGCTGGAGGGGGCAGCAGTGGGAGTGCTTCTGGTGCCCTGGCCCCACTGCTGGACCTCCTGATGGCACCTGGTATATTTTGGCCGCTGTGTGACAGAGTGTTGGACTAGATGGGCCATTGGCCTGATCCAACATTGGCTTCTCTTATGTTCTTATGTTCTTATGTTTAGTGCCCGTTCCGGGCCGTTCCAGGGTGTTCCGGGGTGTTCCGGAGGCTTTTTGGCCTGGAAAGGGTTAATAAAAGGGTGGGAGTTCCGTGTTTTCTCTTCTGGAATATTGTTCTGGAGTGGCTGTAATACATGCCACTGTTTTCTGCGGCACTATTGTTGGTCTAGTGCCCATTCCGGGCCGTTTCGGGGTGTTCCGGAGGCTTTTTGGCCTGGAAAGGGTTAATAAAAGGGTGGGAGTTCCGTGTTTTCACTTCTGGAGTATTGTTCTGGAGTGGCTGTAATGCATGCCCCTTTTTTTGTGGCACCATTGTTGGTTTAGTGCCCGTTCCGGGCCGTTCCGTGGTGTTCCAGAGGTTTTTTGGCCTTGAATGGGTTAATAAAAGGGTGGGAGTTCCATGTTTTCACTTCTGGAATATTGTTCTGGAGTGGCTGTAATGCGTGCCACTGTTATATACCATATACCTTTTAACTACCATGAAGTCTCTGTTATGCCCAGATATTGTAAAGATATCATAATATTCCTATTTCCATAGCAAGAATACAAAGAGAATCCAATGGATATCACAGAGCCTTTTTGCCGTTAACCCCCCCCCGATTTAATTGGGCCTGGGAAATGATGTTGTAAAAAAGAATCACTTCATCATCTAGTAATCCAACAAGCAGTTTCATATCTGAAGAGTGTTTAGAACATAAACATTCTTTCATTTATTACCTATTGATCCTGATAAAATAAACATTGAAAGACCACACAAATATCTCTTTTATAAGAACTGGTAATAAAAAGCTTTATTTTTGACAAAAATATTCCTCCTTAAAGGGGTCTTTTGGGGGGGGGAGCGCACCGGAGCACAGCTCCGGGAGCTCAAGAGCCAAGCCCCGCCCCCAGCTGGCATCCCGGGGAGTCTTTCAGGCAGCCGAATGTCAATTTCAGCTCCATTATATCCTATGGGCCATTGAAGTCAATGGTGAAAACATAGGGTATATTCTGGGAGCTGGAGGGGAGGGGGTTTGAGGGAGAGGCTTCAAACTCACAGGGTAGCTGATGGAGCCTCTCCCCAAGATACCCACCAAGTTTCAAGAACTTTTGATCAGGGGGTCCAATTCTATGGGCCCCTAAACAGGTTGCCCCTATTCCCTCCATTGTTCTTTATGGTGGGAAAAAATTAACTTCAATGGCCCATAGGATATAATGGGGCTGAATTGCCACCAAATTTCTTTCATTCCCTCCTTTCCTTCTTTCTTTTTCCTCTTTTCCTCCTTCTCTTCTCTCTTTCTTTCTTCCCCACCTTCTTCTCCTCTCTTTTTTTCTCCTTTCCCTGTTTCCCTCCTTCTTCCCTCTCTTTCTTTCCCTCCCCTTTCCTTCTCTTTCTTTCCCTCTTTCCTTCCTTCTTTCCTTCTCTCTACTCTCTCTCTTTCCTTCCCTCTTTCCTCCTTCTGTGGCCCAACTCTCATGAGAAGGAGTTTAAACGTTAAACCCCTTCTCTCTTAGCTCCCCCACCCAGACCAGCTGGGGAAGGGAAGGGGAGGCTTTTGAAGATGCCTCCCCCCCTTTTGCTTCCCCTTCTGACATCACTTCTGGTGATGTCAGGGGGTGTGGCATATGCTAATAGCGTAATAGCTCATTAGCATACCATATGCTAATGAGCTCCTGCAGCTGTTTTTCTAAGAAAAGACCCCTGAAGACTGATAAGAAACATTTAAAACATTTTCTGATGAGATTAGTTCCCATTTTATTTTCATCACTTCTTTCACACTCTGCTCAGAATGCAAGCCGAACTGTATTACAAGGGAGATAACCTCCATGAGAAATACCTCTTTCTCCTTTTCCTTTTCATTAATTGATCTATTTCTTCATTTTTCACTTATTTGTTGAAATATTTGAAGAAACAGGGTTGCCTTACCTGTAACCATTACTAATTGATTGTCTTCTGTGCAGGCACACATTGGGGACTCTGTCTAAGCTAACTAAAAAATCCTCTAGAGCGTGCTCTGCCTCCCTCATACCATACTTGGCTGTCTCTTCCTGCCAAAACTGATAATGGAGAAAAAACTCCTTGGTACCTCATAGTGGGGCAAGGGGAGGAAATGTGTGTCTGCAGAGAAGACACTTGATGAACAACAGTTACAGGTAAGCCAACCCTGTTTCCATCTCCAGTCTTTTATGCAGTCCCTCATTGGGATACTCCCAAGCAACCTTCTAGGAGGTGGGGTGAGGTCCTCACCTTAGGCATCACTGGAACAGGGAATGCAGTACCGCGTTGCCCACTTCTGCTTCTCTTCTTGCTTGCAGCTCCACCACATAATGCCTTGTGAATGTATCCAAGGAGGACTAGGTAGCTAACTGGCAGATCTGCAGCAGAGGAACACCTTGTAGCAGTGCAGCAGAAAACACCTGTGCTTTGGTTGAGTGAGCACGTACTTGTAAGGGGGAAGGCAACTTAGCCTGCTCATAACACTGTCTAATTGCACAGACAATCCATCAAGATCAGTGTCTGAGAGATCACTGGCTTCCCCTTGTTGTACCTCGTATATGAAATAAAGAGGTTATTGCATCTCCTAAATGATTTGGTTCTCTTGAGGTAAAAGAGCTGTGCTGTTCTGACATGTAGGGCATGGAGTGCCCACTCTGCTGAAGATGAAGGGCTAGGAAAAAAAAACACATGTAGTACTATAGAATCAGAATCATAGAGTTGGAAGGGACTTCCAGAGTCATCTAGTCCACCCCCCTGCACAATGCAGGAAATTCACAAATACCTCCCCACCCACACACACACCCAATGAATCCTGCTCCATTCCTAGAAGAGGGTAAAAAATCTCAAGGATCCTTGGCCAAACTGGCCTGGAGAAAAATTGCTTCCTGACCCCAAAGTTTTGTTCAATATTTTCCTGAGTATATAAGAAAGGGCCACAAGAGCTGAACAATGATGCAGGCAGCCCTTCCTGACCACCTTATCATGATCTGCCTAAGTTCACAGAATCAAACAAACAAAAACCTGTGTATACTGATATCGTATGGAAAATGGTAATTTCAAATTGTTTTGAAAAGAAGAGGAGGAGAAGATTGGATTTATACCTTGCTCTTCACTCGGGAGTCTCAGGCTTACAAACTCCTTTCTCTTCCCCTCCCTACAACAGACACCCTGTGAGATAGGTGGGGCTAAGAGAGCTCTTTCAAGAGCTTCTCTTTCAAGGACAGCCTTGACCAGAACTATAGCTTGCCCAAGGTCATCCAGCAGCTGCAAATGGAGGAGTGGGGAATTTGATGTGTTGTCCAGCATTTCAGTTTCTTGGAATAAGATATTGTGTACTGTTTGAGTTAGGCTATGTTCACTATCTTGGCGTTTGCGAGATGAAAACCTATTCTCAAGTTTTCCTTTTGGTGTTAAACAACATGAGATAGTGGAACCAAACAATAATTCAATTCACAGATATTCTTCTCAAAAGTTGTTAATCAGACATTCAGTTTCAATAGTCTTGTAAAAGATCAAAATGAGAAGAATTTTCCTGAATTGAATGAAGCTGTTGGCAAAATGCGATATCCCGCAGCTAGCCTTCCCATAAAGGGAGTCACTAGAACCTTCGTCTTTATGAATTTTCACCAAATGTAAGATTGGGCACATCTGGAGGGAATACTACTTATGGGCCGTGTTTACAGCAGAAATCAGTTTGCTAACACTGAGCCTTTTGTACCCTTTGAATGTATTATACTTTTGTGTATGTATTGTTAACTATTTGAGAACTTCAAAATATTAAGAATTAAGATCTATGTAAGTTTACTGAGAACCAGTTTGGTGTAATGGTTAAGTGCATGAACTCTAATCTGGGATAACTGGGTTTGATTCCCCACTCCTCAACTCACAGCTGCTGGATGACCCTGGGCAAGCCATAGTTCTGTCAGAGGTGCTCTCTCAAGACCAGTCCTCTCAGAGCTCTCTCAGCCCCACCTACCTCACAGGGTGTCTATTGTGGGTAGAAGGGAAGGGAGTTTGTAAGCCACTCTGAGACTCCGAGTGAAGGGTGAGATATAAATCTAATCTCTCTTCTTCTTCTTCTTCAGAAAGGAAGACCTTGGCTAGATCCCTCTTATCGTCAGTTAGGAGCTCCAGATATGGGGAGATTTTTTGCCACAGAAAAAAACTGGTGTGCCCCCATTGCTTGGAAATTAGAGATTTTAAAGGTTAAGGCAGATGAAGAATATATCTTGTGCCCTAATGCATCTAGTTTTCTTCCCTCCTTATCAGATGGAGCAGAATGGAAGGATGAACGGGCTCTGTTTTGAAGTTCATCTGTCACAAGAGATGAGGGTGTTGAATGAGTGGACAGGAAGGTTGCATCCTCCTGCTTGATCTTTTAGATGTTTTCTGTACGCCTGGAAGTGGCAGGTCTTCTCCAGTCTTCTCCAAATGTCCCTATAGATATCCTTAAAACCTTCAAGGATTGGGAATGCAACTGTATGAGGAGTGTCAGAGTACAACTGACCAAGGATCTTGTCCTTAGGGCTTCTGTTGATTGGTCATAATGTCTATTTCTAAAGCCTGAGCCATTCTGGTCATTTGCTCTGCCTATAAACAGAGATCAGCCCCCTTGGCATTTGGCCTATGAGGTCCCCTATGCTCTTTAACAAGGAGCTGCGGTGGCTCAAGTGGTTAAGACGCTGAACTGCAGGCTGTGGAAGGTCAGTAGTTCAGCAGTTCAAGACCCGTGAGTGCCGCATGACGGGGTGAGCTCCTGTCTCTAGTTCCAGCTCCTGCCAACCTAGCAGTTCGAAAGCAAGAAATTGCAAGTAGATAAATAGGACGGGGTGAGCTCCTGTCTCTAGTTCCAGCTCCTGCCAACCTAGCAGTTCGAAAGCAAGAAATTGCAAGTAGATAAATAGGTACCACTTCGGTGGGAAGGTAACAGCGTTCCGTGCGCCTTGGTGTTTAGTCATGCCGGCCACATGACCACGGAAATGTCTTCGGACAGCACTGGCTCTTCGGCCTAGAGTCGGATTCGACTGGCTTTCGAGCAAGGGAAACCTTTACCTTTACCTATGCTCTTTAACATCTACATAAAACCACTTGGTGAGGTCATCTGGAGGTTTGGGCTGGGTTGTCACCAATATGCAGGTGACACTCAGCTCTGTCTCACACTTCCAGCTAATCCCAAAGAGGCTGCAGAAACCCTGCACCAGTCCCTGGAGGCAGTTTTGGAGTGGATGTGGACTAATAAACAGAAGCTTAATCCCAACACAGTGGGAGTGCTACTGGTAGGTGCAAGATCTGACCTGGGATTTAAGGTGTCACCCATTCTGGATGGTGTTGCACTCCCCTTGAAGGAATAGATCCATAGCCTGGGTATGCACTTGGACTCAGGCCTACTGCTGAATAAGCAAGTTCCAGCTGTGGCCAAGAGTGTCTTTTACCAGCATTGACTGGACAGAAAAGATCTGGCTACCGTGTTGCAGCCTTGGTTACATCGAGATAACTGTAATATGCTCTGCATGGGGCACCCTTGAAAAGTGGACATTTCCATTGTACAAAATGCTGCAGCCATGATGTTGACCAGAGTGGATTGCAGAGACCATATCACTCCAGTTTTTGCCCATCTACATGGTTTGGGATCAATGTACCTAAAGGACCACCATTCTAATCACTTATGAATCTGTCTGACCATTACTGTCATCTTTGGAAGCTCTGCTTTGGGTGCCCCTGCCTTCTGCGATTAGGTCAATAGTATCCTGGAGTCTTCTCTGTCATGGTACCAAAGGGCTGGAACTCCCTCCCCTGGGAGATTTGTCTGTCCCCTACTGTTGCTGTCTTCCGCCAGTGGTTGAAGACTTTTTGTTTCATTTGGTATTCCTTCAGTGGTCCCTCCTTCCTAATGGATATTTTAGGATTTGTATGTATTTTAAGTGTTTTTTATATTTTTTAACTCTGTATCTTTAAACTCTTTTAAAAGTTGTTTTAATGAGGTATGTTTGGGAGAGGTAGTTTAATGGTTTTATAATGTATTTTATGCATGTTTTATATTATTAGCTGCCATGGTGGCCCTTATAAGGGCAGAAAGGCGGGATATAAATTTTATAAATAAAAAATAAATGTTACCCTCACAACCACCCTGTGAGGTAGGTTGGGATGAGTGTGTGTGACTAGCCCAAGGTCACCCAGTGTGCTTCCATATCAAAGTCAGGATTTGGACCTGGATTTCCAAGATCCTAGTCTGAAATTCCAATAACTACACAACAACGGCTTTCGTGGGGTAGCCGCTGTTGAACAGTAGCAAGCAACCACGCCTGGGTGGGTCATGCAGGCTGGGTTGTAGAAGTTGCATGGTGGTTGCTGGTGAGCCTGGCTCCTATGAGTCCTAAACAGTCCTAAACAGTCATGGCCTCTGCCTTTTACTGAGAGAAACCAAGGCCTGAAGATTGGTTGCATAGCAGTGGCCATTGAAGGCATTTGTTTCTTAAAGTTACAGGCACTGCTTCTATTATTTGGGTTTTTTAACTCCACCAAGGTATTTTTTAATATATTTCAGATTTTGCTGCAAATCTAGGGCTCTTCTCAGGTTTGTGGAAAGACCTGTTTTGTCTGTTCATAGCTTCAGTCTCCAGATTTAAGTATCCACAGATGGAACCATGTTGTGGATTAAATATACTGATGATAATGTTTTGGTCCTTATATTAAAATAATGTACCTTGTATTCTTCATCCTCGTCATATTGCCAAATCTGTATTTGCTTGCAGTCTGAGATTATCTCATGTGTTACGGAAACGAATCCTTTACTCTGATTCTCATTACTCAAACTATAACTAGTGAATAAAATAATAATGAATTATTTTAAATATTGAAATTCACTGCTTTCCTGTTTGAGCTTTCTGTCTGTAGTCTACCCAGGTTATCTTGAACTTATTTCTTTTTTATTTCTTGCACCAGATGGGAAATTGAGGTCTATACTTGTGGCAGAAAGGTAGGCTAAAACACACTGAGGTCTGATAGAGTCAACTGAATCAAAGACTTAATGTACCCCTCCATCTATCTTTTGTGCCTATTTTTTTCAGAACCCTCTTTATACTTCATAAATTCATTCCTGTACAATTTTATTGGGTCCATCCAATGTCTTTCCTGTTGAGTCAGGTCACTGTTAGAGCCCCTTCAGAGATCTATGTGGTAGAGGATCATTTTGGATTCTCTCTGTCTCCTTGTCCTGCCTTATTTCTGCTTAAAATACTTTCATTTTGCACCAAAGTCACATGTTACAAGCTGATCTGAGTCTAAGATACCTGAATAGAAATTACCTGGTAACTATAGGTATGTTGAGCTGTTCAAATGAAAAGAACTGTAAAAGCATGGTAAAGAAGTCATTGCAGGATTTTCTTTGTTAGATCTAGTTATTTATCCATCACTTCTCTCAGTGCTCCTGGGGTTCACATCTCCTAGCAGTTAATTCATTAGGAAAATTCATAGGGATTCATGTCTTCTAGCAGTGACTTTTGAAGAAAAAGAAAAATGATCCTATTCATATGTCCACTTGTGAGATGAAGCTCACTGGCCCATAGTGAAGCCAACTCTTCTGCCTCTCTCCCCCAGACTTGGGCTTCAAACTGTTACTTTTAATTTGTTGGAGTAGAAAAGAGCAAGAGTCCAGTAGCACTGAAAAGACTAACAAAATTTGTGGCAGGAATAGATTCTTTTGAATTATATGATGCTGGAGAAGACTCTTGAGAGGCCCTTGGACTGCTAAGAGATCAAATCAGTCAATAAAAAAAATCAACCCTGACTGTTCCCTGGAAGGCCAGATACTGAAGCTGAAGCTCAAATATTTTGGTCACTAAATGAGAAGGGAGCACTCACTGGAGAAGACCCTGATGCTGGGAAAGACTGAAGGAAAAAGAAGGGGACGGAAAGGATGAGATGGTTAGACAGTGTTATCGAGGCAACAAACATGAAATTAAGCAAACTTCGGGGCACGAAAGAAGACAGGAGGGCCTGGTGTGATGTGGTCCATGGGGTCGCGAAGAGTTGGACTCAACTGAACAACAACAACAACAACAACAGCTTTTGCAAGTCATTGCTCCCTTATTCAGATAATTTGGGGGGACTGTGTTAGTCTTCTTACCTAAAAAACTCTAATTAATACTACAGCACCTTAGCTTTTCATTAAGCTATCCTGATTTAAGGGTTCAAGTTTGTTAGGCACTGGGATGCGTTTTGGGACAAGAGGGAGCTGTACAAAAGGAACGGTCTCCACTTGTCCCGAGAAGGAACCAGGCTGCTGGCGCTCAAAATCAAAAAGGTGGCAGAGCAGTTTTTAAACTGAATAATGGGGGAAAGCCGACAGGAGATGAAAAGTCTCTGGTTCGGGATGGCTCATCTCAAAGAGATGAAGGGGTAGCTATTACTTTTGTACAAGGAAATGGATTACAATTGTCCACTGAGACTGTGGCTAATGATAGGAACTGCCTGGCAAGGTCTCGAGGCAGCAAGAGGAAGGCTGTGGGCTTAACAAACGTGGGAAACTATAAGTGTTTATACACAAATGCTAGAAGTCTCCGAGGTAAAATCGGGGAGTTGGAATGCTTGGTGTTGGGGGGGAAATAGACATTGTGGGTATTTCAGAAACTTGGTGGGATGAGGAAAATCAGTGGGATACGGTGATTCCTGGTTATAAATTATATCGGAAGGATAGGGGGGAAAGAGTTGGAGGTGGGGTGGCTCTGTATGTCAGAGAGGGTATACCGTCCAGTAAGATTGAGAGGGTAAGAGAATTGGATTCACTTCTGGAACTGCTATGGGTTGAAATAGAGGGTCCAAAAGGAGGCTTAACAGTGGGAGTTTGTTATCGCCCACCAGATCAAAAGATAGAGGAGGATTATAAAATGATGAATGAATTAAAGATAGCGGCTAGACGAAATAACTGTGTTGTAGTAGGCGACTTTAACTACCCACACATTGATTGGGTCAATATGAGTTCTAGTCGGGAAAAGAGATTGCGTTCTTAGACACTCTCAATGACTGTGCTGTGGAACAGATGGTCACAGATCCTACCAGGGGAGAGGCGATCCTGGATTTGGTCCTAAGTAACACCCAAGACCTGGTGAGAGATGTAAAAGTGATTGCACCACTTGGGAACAGTGACCATAATGCCATTGAGTTTAACATTTGTACAGATAGGGAGTTGCCCAAAAAGACTGACGCAACCACTTTTAACTTTAAAAGGGGTAACTTCTCTGGTATGAGGGGACATGTGAGGAAGAAATTGAAAGGAAGAGTGGAGAAGGCCAAAACCATTGGGGAAGCTTGGAGACTATTTAAAAAGACAATCCTAGAAGCTCAGAAAAAATATATACCGCAGGTTAGGAAAGGTACAAATAGGTATAGAAAAAAGCCTGCATGGTTAACAAATAAAGTAATGGAAGCTGTAAAAGGTAAGAAGGATTCCTTTAAGCGGTGGAAAGCTAGTCTTAGTGAGGCTGATAAAGGGAACACAGACTATGGCAAATAAAATGCAAGTCTGTGATCAGGCAAGCAAAAAGGGAATATGAGGAGCATATCGCAAAAAACATAAAGACCAACAATAAAACTTTCTTCAAATACATTAGAAGTAGGAAGCCAGCCAGGGAGGCAGTGGGGCCCTTGGATGACCAAGGGGTAAAAGGAGTAGTGAAGGATGATAGGGAAATGGCTGAGAAACTGAATGCATTTTTTGCCTCTGTCTTCACTGTGGAAGAGGAGAAGTGTTTGCCCACTCCAGAAGCACCGATTTCGGGAGGAGGTTTGAAAGACCTGAATCAGATTGCGGTGACAAGAGAGGAAGTCCTCCGACTGATGGACAATTTAAAAACTAATAAATCACCAGGCCCGGATGGCATTCATCCGAGAGTTCTGAAAGAACTCAAATGTGAACTTGTGGATCTCCTGACAAAAATATGTAATCTTTCTTTAAAATCTGCCTCCATTCCTGAGGACTGGAAGGTAGCTAATGTCACTCCCATCTTTAAAAAGGGCTCCAGGGGAGATCCAGGAAATTACAGGCCAGTCAGTCTGACATCGATACCGGGTAAGTTGGTGGAAACTGTTATTAAGGAAAGAATTAGAAGGCACATTGATGAACAAAAACTATTGAGGCAGACTCAGCATGGGTTCTGTAAGGGAAGATCTTGTCTCACTAACCTGTTAGTGTTTTTTGAGGGAGTGAACAAACATGTGGACAAGGGGGACCCAATAGATATTATTTACCTTGACTTCCGGAAAGCTTTTGATACAGTTCCTCATCAAAGGCTCCTAATTAAGCTCAAAAGTCATGGGATAAAAGGACAAGTCCTCTTGTGGATCAAAAACTGGCTTATAAATAGGAAACAGAGAGTGAGTATAAATGGGAAACTTTCTCAGTGGAGGGTGGTGGGCAGTGGGGTACCACAGGGATCAGTACTCGGTCCAATGCTTTTTAACTTGTTTATTAACGATTTGGAATTGGGAGTAAGCAGTGATGTGGCTAAATTTGCAGATGACACAAAGTTGTTCAGGGTGGTGAAAACCAGGGAGGATTGTGAGGCACTCCAAAGGGATCTGTTGAGGATGGGTGAGTGGGCGTCAACGTGGCAAATGGGGTTCAATGTGGCCAAGTGCAAAGTGATGCACATTGGAGCCAAAAATCCTAAATATAAATACACGTTGATGGGGTCTGATCTGGCAGAGACGGACCAAGAGAGAGATCTTGGAGTCGTAGTGGATAACTTGCTGAAAATGTCTACACAATGTGTAGCTGCAACAAAGAAGGCCAACACTATGCTGGGGATTATTAGGAAGGGAATTGATAACAAATCAGCCAGTATCATCATGCCCCTGTATAAATCATTGGTGCGACCTCATTTGGAATACTGTGTACAGTTCTGGTCACCACATCTCAAAAAGGATATTATAGCATTGGAAAAAGTGCAGAGAAGGGCAACTAGAATGATAAAAGGGTTGGAACACCTTCCCTATGAAGAAAGGTTAAAATGCTTGGGGCTATTTAGCTTGGAGAAACGACGGCTGAGAGATGACATGATCGAGGTTTATAAGATTATGAATGGGATTGAGCAGGTTGAGAAAGAAGTACTTTTCTCCCTTTCTCACAATACAAGAACTCGTGGGCACTCTATGAAATTGCTGAGCAGTCGGGTTAGAACAGATAAAAGGAAATACTTCTTCACCCAAAGAGTGATTAACATATGGAATTCACTGCCACAGGAGGGCGTGGCAGCTGCGAGCATGGACAGTTTCAAGAGGAAATTAGATAAACATATGGAGCAGAAGTCCACCAGTGGCTATTAGCCACAGGGTATAGATGGGAACTCTCAGTCTGGGGCAGGTGATGCACTCTATTCTTGGTGCTGGAGGGGGCAGCAGTGGGAGGGCTTCTGGTGCCCTGGCCCCACTGCTGGACCTCCTGATGGCACCTGGTATATTTTGGCCGCTGTGTGACAGAGTGTTGGACTAGATGGGCCATTGGCCTGATTCAACATTGGCTTCTCTTATGTTCTTATGTTTAAAGAAATGTGTATACGGAAAAACAGTTTGGAAGAAAAAGATGAGAAGACATTACTTGGTTTTATCCCTTTATCCCCTGAGAGCCAGTTTGGTGTAGTGGTTTAGGAGTGCAGACTCTAATCTGGGAGAACCGGGTTTGATTTCCCAATTCTCCCCGTACAACTGCTGGTGTGACCTTGGGTCAGTTATAAATTCTTTCAGTGCTGTTCTCTCAAGGGCAGTTCTTAAGAGAGCTCTTTCAGCTCCACCTACCTCACAGGGTGTTTGTTGTGGGGAGGCGAAGGGAAAGGGACTGTAAGCCCGTCTGAGACTCCTTTGGGTAGTGAAGGGCAGGGTATAAATCCAATCTCTTCTTCATACCTTTGCCTAAGGGAAAGTGATTTTTTTCTTTTCCTTCCATAACCTAGGGCAGAAAAACAGTCATAATGGTATCCCCAATAATTAAATCTGTTAAACTTCCAGACTTTTGTGAACTTCTTCAGCCTGACCCCCAGCCACATTTACTCAGATATGCCACAAAGATTTCATTGGGGAACACCTATCTGTGGGGCTTTATTTCCTTTAGGTTCACTTCCTTCCCTTGCGCGCTGTGAGTAATTTCTTTCTGTTGGTTTACTTCTAGCAGAATGTTATTTGCATATGCTACATTGTATAAGGACTTTAGAACTTGGCAGCATCCTTAGTAGTAGTAGTAATAATAGTAATAGTAATAGTAATAGTAATAATAATAATAATAATAATAATAATAATAATAATAATAATAATACAGCAACAACTGTTATTGATTGCCTAGGGGTTCTCCATCCCTAGTGAGAAAATACTTGGAATGCAGTAGATTCTCTTTGGTTGCTACTCCAGAAATGTCTTGCTCTGGCAGTAGCTGGTTTTGTTGGGAGCATTGTGACCACATAGTCCCCTAATAGTTTGCTATTCTTCTTTTCCACTGCTTGGCCCCGATCTTTCCCATAACTGGTTTGATATGATCCTTTAGGAAATATCACATTCAAAGCATATTTGCACTATGTGTGGATGGAAAGATGTGCATTTTTGGTGGGCCCTGGCTACATCAGTGCCGTTTTTCTTGCCTTGGTCCCCTACAGCCACAAATCCTGCCCCCCACCTTTTAAAAAATTGTAATTGTTTTATTACAATACCATTATAATGATGCTGATCTTTTTAAAAAAGACCCTTAGATGGGGGGGGGTTAATGGTGCTCACAAAGGCTGAATCATGACAGTGCGGGGAAAATCACAATGTGGGAACTTTGTTATCACTGCAAATTCACACTTGTAATGAATGCGCCATACAGAATTGTCATCACATGGAATCAACCTTCATGTAGTTCAGCTGCATAGATTATGGATTTCTTTTTAAGAAATGCTTGTCATGTTCCTTATTGCAGGCTGGTTTTGAAAATATGCAGGTTGAAAATGAACATGTGCTTTGCTTCTGATGGATACTATATATAGTTGGAGCTTCGGCTTGGAACAGTCAGAGGGCACTATTGATGTAAGATGTTTGCAGCACTTAAAATGACACAATGTCTGTTCTATTTTAGATTTCCATTTTCCTTAGACAAAAAGCTTTTTTGTGTAAATTCAGACATACCTGGTAGTTACTTTTTAAATTACTTAGGTCTATCTCTGAATACTTCATCGTGGAATCAGGCTATCTGACATGAAGGCTGCTTCCACAAAAGCATGTTTTGTAGTACAAAGAAAAAGAAGAGCCAGGTCGGTATCCACGGGGGGGGTATTTGGGGGCAGTGCCCCCCACAGATGAGCACAGCCCACACAGACAAAAAACCCCAAAACATTTTTAAAATGTATTAAAAATATTTTTTAAAAAAATGTAAGATGCATGCAGGGTTTTTAAAATGACCCCAGGCACAGTCAGGGAAGCTTCAGTCTCATTTTCTTTTTTTCCAGTCAAAAAATAAATAGATGTTTTTTAAATGCAAATAAAATAAAATAAAATAAAATTGCAAAATGCAAAAGAAAGAAAGTTGGGGATCCCCCCCCCCGACTTACACGGAAAAGCAGCCTGGAATCAAGTCTCTCCAATCAAGAGGATTAGAGGAAAACTAGAGGTTGCAGCGGGAGACAGAGCTGCTGCTGCAAGAGGAGCAGCAGGCACAGCCGGGGCGTCCCATCCCCAGATTTCCTCATGCCCCACCATGGGAAGACCCCACATTTAAGGAGAACTGCGTGCTGCTTATTCTGAGTATAACTTGTGACATTCCCAGGAATTTTCCCTTTAAACCAGATCACTAATAAACTTACTTTGAGTCAGTTCAAAGGGGGAACTTTGGGATGGTTGCCAGGGAACTGTTCATCTGGATGTTCCACCCATAACACTTAAAGGGAGGGGGTGGCACATAATCCTTTTTTCAAAATGGTTCAGGTCCTTGCCATTTCACCTTTAAACCCTTTGAAGGCCTTTTCCCACTTTCCCTGCCAAGCCATGGTGTAGTGGTTAAGTGTGTGGACTCTAATCTGGGAGAACCAGGTATGATTCCACACTAGGGTTTCCAACCCCCCCCCCCCGGTTTGGCAGGGGTCCCCCATTTTTTGGGGGGGGTTCTATCCACTGCCGGCCAAATGGCCGGCGGGGGAAGCCCTGCCCCCAAGCCCCAACACCCACAGCCACCCCTCTCCCTTCTCTCTTGAAGGGCTCCTTTTAAATGCACAGAGCTGGCGTTCCCCGCTCACCCAAACGCCAGCACGTGCCTGGAAACACCAGCTTCCTTCTCTTAAAGGGGCAGTGCAGGAAGCTGGCGTTTCCCTGCGAGCCCGATCTCCACTCAAGATCAAGCGCGCGGGGAAGGCTGCCTGTGCTTAAACGGAGCTGGCGTTCGGGTGAGCGGGGAAATGCCAGCTCACTGCACAGCATTTCCCCGCACGCAAGGCGTGTGCAGCGGGGGGGGGCGGATATCCCCAATGTGATGTCATCACATCAGGGATGCCCCGCCCCCTCCAGGAACGCCCCCCAAAGTCCCCCACTGGGGCGAAGATGGACTCGGCAACCCTATTCCCCACTCCTCCACTTGCACCTGGCTGGATGACCTTGGGTAAGCCGTCGTTCTGATAGGAGCTGTTCTTGAAAAATAGCAGTTTCTGTCAAGAGCTCTCTCAGCCCCACCTACCTCACAGGGTGTCTGTTGTGGGGAGGGGAAGGGAAAGGAGTTTGTAAGCCACTCTGAGACATCTTTGAGTAGTGAAGGGCAGGGTATAAATCCAAGCTCTTCTTCTTCTTCTTCTTCTTCTTCTTCTTCTTCTTCTTCTTCTTCTTCTTCTCTCTCTACTACTACTACTACTACTACTACTACTACTACTACTACTACTACTACTACTACAGAAGCCTGGTACAGATGCACCCCAGCTTGCATTGACTCACCACATGGGGAAGAAGTATGTGCATAAGTGTGCTCAGGGCTTTTTTTGTAGAACAAGCCCAGCAGGAACTCATTAGCATAATAGGCCACACCCAACAGCAGAAACATTAGCATATTAGGTCACACCCCTGATAGTACAGCTCATTAGCATATTAGGTCACACCCTCTTGTTACCAGAAGTGTGGTCATCCAGCCACACCTACCTTTTGCTTCTTATTCTGTTTACCTTGTTTGTTGTCAAAACTCAGGGCTTTTTTTGTAGCAGGAACTCCTTTGCATGTTAGGCCACACACCCCTAATGTAGCCAATCCTAATGAGTTTCTGCTGTTGGATGTGGCCTATTATGCTTATGAGCAGGGGTCTTTGGGGGGGGGAGCGCACAGGAGTGCAGCTTTGGGAGCTTAGGAGCCAAACCCTGCCCCCAGCCGGCATCCCAGGAGTTTTTCAAGCAGCCGAATGTCAATTTCAGCTCCATTATATCCTATGGGCCATTGAAGTCAATGGTGAAAACATAGGGAATATTCTGGGGGCTGGAGGGGAGAGGGTTTGAGGGAGAGGCTCCAAACTCACAGGGTAGCTGATGGAGCCTCTCCCCAAGATACCCACCAAGTTTCAAGAACATTGGATCAGGGGGTCCAATTCTATGTGCCCCCAAACAGGTTGCCCCTATTCCCTCCATTGTTCTCTATGGTGAGAAAAAGTAACTTTTTTCCCATATGCTTGTAAAGTACTGGGTTTCGGGCCTCATGACTCGGACGACGACATAAGAGAAGACGCGTTTATTTGTACTTCACACAAGACAAAGACAAAGAGTAACGGCCGAAGGCCAACTATATACAGTAAGGGGGGGGACGCCCCACATTCCTATTGGCGGGTTTGAATCACTCGCCAATGCTGCCATTGGTTCTTTACTGGCGAGCTCAGGAGCCTAGTCCCTATTGTTCTCAGCGAGCGGAGCTTGGCTGCATTTCGCCAGCTCCGACTCCTGATCTCAGGACACAACACCCCTCCCCCCATAGTTTGTCTCCTATCAGGTGACGTAGTCTTTTAGGTAGTCTGGTGGCCTCCGTTCTCTTAGTGATCTTCGGGGGGCCGGCACCGGACTGGCGGGGCCCTCTTCTGGTGGACCTCCCGCACTAGGAGCTTGGATGTCTGGCAATGCCGGCAACGGCGATGGTGGCAGCGGCGGCGGTGGCTCGGCTTGCTCTGGGACCCCCTCCGTGCTCCGCGGACTTTCTGGCACTTGTTTCGCTAGAGGTGCCGGCGGCCGATCGGTTGCTGGGGCGGCCTCGGTGCCTTCCAGTAGTGGGGCCCTGATCCCTGTGACGGGGTCTTGCCACCTCCGGAGTTGGTCCACGTGCTTACGGAGGACCCGGTCCCCGTCTGCCAGGACCTCATATGAAACCGGCCCGGTGAGTTTGAGAATGCGCCCGGCCAGCCACTGAGGACCCGCCCCGTAGTTCCTAAAGTAGACAGGTTCCCCTGGGTGGAAACTCCTGGGCGCCTCCTGGGTTTCAACCAGCTTTCTCTCTGGGGCTCGGTCCGGGTGGAGCCTGTCTAACAGTGTCGTGGGGTGGCGGCCCATCAATAATTCTGCTGGGCAATGCCCGGAGATGGGGTTTGGGGTGGTGCGCTGTGTGAGGAGGAAGCGGGCCAGCCAGAACTCCCACTCCCCCTCAGTTATGCGGCTCAGGGCTTCTTTGGCGGTGCGTACTGTCCTCTCCGCCTGTCCATTTGTTGCCGGGTGGAAAGCACGGATCTTATATGCCTGATTAAGTTCCTTGCGAGGAACGCTTGGAACTCAGCAGATGTGAACGCGGCCCCGTTGTCCGACACGATTGTGTCTGGCAAGCCGTGCGTAGCGAATATTTTTCGCAGGGCCCTTATTGCCGCTTTAGCTGAGGTGGTAGACACTGGACTTATTTCTACCCACTTCGAATAGGAGTCTACCGTCACCAAGAACTGGAGCCCCTGAAACGGCCCGGCAAAGTCTACGTGTAAGCGTGGGTGGACTCCCAGCTTTGGGTTGGCGTGCTTGGGGGATTGGGGTGGACTTCCTGGCACCGTGTGCACCCCCGGACCCAGGTTTCAATTTCTGAGTCTATCCCGGGCCACCACACGTAGCTCCTTGCCAGAGCTTTCATTCGTACAATGCCAGGGTGGGCCTCGTGAAGCGTCTCTAGAACCCCTTGTCTCATGGGCCCCGGGATGACCACCCTGTCCCCCCATAGTAAGCACCCTTTCAAGGCGGATAACTCTTCCCTCCTGGCTTTGTATGCCGTGAACTCTGGCCCTGTCTGTTCTGCTGGCCATCCCCTCACCTCCCAGTTTAGGACCCGGGAGATAATGGGATCTCGGGACGAGCGGGCAGCCACGTCTGCAGCCTGAAGGGGGGGGTTGGGCAGCTCCTCTGTCAACAATACTGCGGGAGCTGGGGCCGGATCCTCCCCCGTATGCGGCAGCGGCAGGCGGCTCAGGGCGTCGGCATGACCCAGCGCCTTGCCCGGCCGATGCTCCAACCGGTACTGATAGCCCACTAAAAACAAGGACCAGCGCAACACCCGGGGCGACAGTACCTGCGGCGTTTGTTTGTCCGCCGCGAACAGTCCCAGGAGTGGCTTGTGATCAGTTACAAGCGTGAAGGGCCGCCCATACACAAAGTTGTGGAATTTTTTTACCCCCGCAACCAGGGCCAAGCCCTCCTGGTCTATTTGTGCATAGTTACGCTCTGCGGGGGACAGCATGCGGGAGTAGTAAGCCACCGGAACTTCCCTCCCGTCTGGTAGCTTGTGGCCCAAGACTGCCCCGACCCCATATGGCGATGCGTCGCATGCGAGGATTACCGGGAGCTTTTCGTCAAAGTGGGCGAGTACAGCGTTAGAAATCAATAGTATCTTAACCCCCCGGAACGCCGCCTCCTCCCTCGCTCCCCATGCCCAAGGCATCGCCTTATCCAGCAGTCTGTGTAGGGGTTCTGCCACGGCGGCTTTGTGTGGGAGAAAGGCGTGATAAAAGTTCAGGAGGCCTAAGAATGCCTGGAGCTCCGCCTTGGACTTCGGGGCGGGGGCCTCCACGATGGCCTTCACCTTGTCCCTCGCCGGATGCAGGCCCATTGCGTCAACCCGGTACCCCAAGAACTCCACCTCCGGCACCCCGAGGAGGCACTTTTCCCACTTCACCTTCAACCCTGCGGCTTGGAAGCGTCCCAGGACAGTTCGGAGGCGGGCGGCAAAGCTCTCCGGGGTGGCCGCGGTGATGAGGACGTTGTCGAAGAACAGCGTCATGCCAGGGATCTCTTTTAACAAATCGTCCATTAGATTCTGGAAGATCCCTGGGGCCACACTGACCTCGAACTGCAGCCGCTTCACCCTGAAGGCCCCCCGGTGGGTTACTATGGTTTGCGCCTCGGCAGTGGCCTCATCCACAGGGAGTTGCTGGTACGCCTGCGCGAGATCCAGCTTACCAAATATGTGCGCCCCCGCCAGTGTGGCCAATACGTGGCTGACTACGGGTACGGGGTATGCATGCGCCTGAAGTGCCTGGTTAATAGTGCACTTGTAATCCGCGCAGATGCGGATTTCCCCGTTCGGCTTCACGGGTGTCACAATCGGGGTCTCCCATCGTGCGTGGGGGACGGGCTCTAGGATTCCCTGGGCCACCAACCTGTCCAGTTCTGCCTCTATTTTAGGGCAGAGGGCCAGGGCATGGTGCGGAAGCGCCGCTGGATGGGCATCACCATCGGGTCTAAGTGAAGCGACACCAGGGCCCCTTTATAACACCCCAGCTCCCCATCAAAGTCCTCAGGGAATTCCTTGCACACTGCCCCCCAGTCCCGCGTCCCACACTTATTCACTCCCCCGATCATAATGCCTAGGGCCTCGAACCACACACGCCCCAGGAGACTCACAAGGTTTCCCTCTACCACCACCAAGTCCAAGTTCCCCTCAAAGTCTCGGTATTGCACTCGGAAAGTGCTGACTCCCTGAATGGGGACAAGGTTCTTTTGAAAGTCCACCAAGCTAAGCGGTGATGGGCGTAGAGGAGGTCCCCCGGACGGGCAAAGTTTTTTAAGAGTGTCCATGGAAATTATGAACGCAGCCGATCCCACCTCCATGCAGCAGGGGGACCCCTCGATCCGCACGTTTACTTGGATCTTCGGGGTGGAGGAGAGGTGGGGGTTGGGGAGGCAAAGTACCTGTAGCGGTTGATCCGTAAGATGGTACAGCTCAGCGACCTCTTCCGTCGTCTCGTAGGCGGTGGACGGTGTGCGGTGCGGTGGGGCCGATGACCTCGAGTTCCGGGGGCCCTTGGACCGGCAGGCCCATGCGAGGTGTCCCTGCTTCCTACACCCGCGACAGACAGCATCCCGGAACTTGCAGGTCTTCCTCCCGTGGCCTTCTCCGCAGCTGGCGCACACGGTCCGGTTGCCGGAAGGCTTGGCTGGCTCCCTGTCGGCCTGCTGGGTCTGCGCCGGCCGGCGGTGTTGGGGTCTGAGGGTGTAGACCTCTTCGGTGTCTGAGTTTCCGGGGCTGGAACCCCTCCCGACCGCATGGGCAGCCGCGGCCGGGCGTTCCCCTTCGGCGGCCTCGTGTGCGGTTGCGGCGTCGATGGCCTCGTCCAGGGTGAGCCGCTGGTTGCCAATCAACTTGCGCCACAGCTTGGAGTCTGCCAGGCCCCACACGAGCTGCGTCAGCAAGTTGTCTTCCACCTTCGGGAACCCGCAGTCCACCGCGAGCGCCCTCAGCGCTGCCAGGAAGGCGGCAGCGGATTCCCCTTGGGCCTGGACGTGCCTCTGGAACTCCATCCTCTTGGCCAGGAAGGTAGGCCGGGGGCTGAAGTACCCATTGAGGACGTTCAGGATCTCCGAAAATGAGCTTTCCAGGGCCGGCGAGGTGGACTGTTTGGGTGCCGCACGAGCTCAGCAGGAAAGACCGTTTTTTCTCCGGGTCACGAATCTCGTTGAATTCCATGTAGCTTATGAGCTGGTCGACCCAGGCGTCCCAGGTTTCTGGCTGTGACGGGTCGAAGCGCTCGAGTATTACATGTGTGGCGGCCATAGCTCCGTCTGGGAAGGCGTGCGCCGGTGCGAGCGGTGCGGTGCTGCTCTCGGGGTCAGCGATTCGGTGCTCGGGGGTGGCCTTGTTGTCCTCTTCGTCGCTCATGGAGTCAGGGAAGGCGTTGAAATCCCATCCTCGTCGCCACTGTAAAGTACTGGGTTTCGGGCCTCATGACTCGGACGACGACATAAGAGAAGACGCGTTTATTCGTACTTCACACAAGACAAAGATAAAGAGTAACGGCCGAAGGCCAACTATATACAGTAAGGGGGGGGGCGCCCCACATTCCTATTGGCGGGTTTGAATCACCCGCCAATGCTGCCATTGGTTCTTTACTGGCGAGCTCAGGAGCCTAGTCCCTATTGTTCTCAGCGAGCGGAGCTTGGCTGCATTTCGCCAGCTCCGACTCCTGATCTCAGGACACAACAATGCTAATGAGCTCCTGCAGCTGTTTCTCTACGAAAAGACCCCTGCTTATGAGTTCCTGCTGGGTGCGGCCAACTCAGGAGCCAGCCAGAACTCCATTCCTGTGCGTACTTGCCCAAAAATAGCCCTGAGTGCGCTGACTCTGCCCCCTGTCTCCATACAATTGCCTGGTCATCTGTAGAGGAAGTGGATGCACCCACTCTTTCTCACTCCCTGTAAGGCATCTGTATTAAGCTATCACTGGGTGGGGAAAGGGGGGCTTCTAGGAAGCAGGGGGCCTGGCACAGCTATTACCACACTGCAAATATACAACAACATAGAAAGGGGAAAGAGCGGGGATGGTGCCAGTAGTGAACAGAGAGGTAATGTGGTACCTGGACAGCAGATACCATTCCTGCTCTGCTTGCCATTTCTTGTGTGGCAGGGAAATACCTGTCTTGATGCATCCTAAGAAACAGCAGTTTTCTCAAAATAATTTCTAAAGTAAAACAAGAGATTTCTTCAATAGCACTTGCACTGGTACCATACTCTTGAAAGAAGATACAACAATATGCTTGGCTTCTAACTAGAACAGCAGCATTATTTGTTTCATGGAAATACAGACCAACAAAACTACAATGTGACAAAGATTAATGGGACATTAACCATCAAACCTTTGAGCTTGTTTGTTTTAGGAAAAGTGGATGAGGACTTTTTTGTTTTGTCTGTTGTTCCCTCAGTGATCTCAGTCCTCTCAATTATTTTCTTGCCATCTGCTTTATTTGCTGCTACTATTTTATTTTGCATGTGTGAAATTTGTTGCATTATCAGGGTTTTGGCTTTAAGTGGTTTTATGATGTGTTATTATTATAATGTTTTGTATTTAATCGCTAGCTGCCTTAGTGGTCTGATTGGACAAAAGGGTAGGATCTTAATTTTGTCTATAAAGAAATAATGTATTAAATGTAATTGAGAAAATTTTTTAGTCCAGAAGTGTTGGGCTTTGTGGAATAAACAAGGTATTACACAAAAAACTCAGGATATTCAGAATGAAGATTGACATTAAAAGAAAAGTTAGTGAAAAAATATTAAGGTTTAGTTTTGAAACCTTCATATGCTTAAAAGGGGCTTTTACGAGCACTAAGGCTTGAAACTGGATTCCCTGTCACCATGCAGTGAAATGATACAATAGTTAAATAGCAAAGCCAGATCATACATACTGAGAGCTTTTTCTTTCACATCATTATCAATCAGATTCCAGACAATGAATCTGTATATTAGTCTTCTTTGTAGCAATTTTGGATATGGACCAAATTCCACCATAGCCTCTTGCATTGCCTTGGACTAAAGTATAGATGATTGATTATGCTGACCTGTATTTTACTACTTCATTAAGTAAAGTTTGAAGCCTTCCTCCAGCCTAATGGGAGTTCCTTCAGCTCAAGTGTCTGTTTCTCTTGTAGAAGACCCACTTAAATTGGAGGAAGACTCCTGAGGCTGAAGAACTACCTCCAAACAGTGGATGGATACCATCCATTGAGCTACTCAACTCTGCCATAATGTAGGTCCATGAATTAGTTAATACAAATGGGGACTCGCAAGAATCTTGCAGGGAAGGGACATTCCCCCACCTTTGCTTCCTTCCCTCTCCCCCCATCTTCCCCTTTCTTTCTCTCCCCAAGCCAATCCCCACTTCTTTTTCTTTCCAACCCTCCACCAAGCCAATCCCTCCTTCTTTGTCTTTCTCTCTCTCTCTCCCAAGCCAACCCCTTTCTTTCTCTCCCCCAAGCCAATATCCGCATCTTTTCTTTTCTCTCTCCCCCCAAGCCAATTCCCCCTTCTTTCTCCCTCCCTCTTTTTCCCTACCTTTAAGCCCAGCAGCGGTGGCAGTGCCTGGGAGTTACTCCAAGCCTGCAGCAGCTCCTGGTGGTGTCCAGGTCCAAAGCAACACCTGGTGTCTCCTGTGGCCAGGCCCATAGTCTCTTCCAGCATTCCCTGCTGTTGCAGCTCTGCCCAGAATCTCAGTTGGTGTTCTGCACCACCACAGTTGGGCCTGGAGCCTCTTCTGGTGTTCCCTGCTGACATGACCAGAGCAGCTCCCAGCATTCCCTGCCCCTGCAGCTTGGCCTGAATCGGTTCCATAGGAGCAGCAGCAGCCTGGCCTTCAATGGTAAATTGCATTGTCTGCACACTTTTTATTGGGGGGGATTTAAGTCCCCCAATGTATTTTTTAAAAGTTTTCAGATTTTTCTGCAAACCTAGGGGGTCACCCAAGTTTGCAGAAAAATTTGTTTGGGGTAAGTATGATTCTATGGGATTGTTGAGAATTAGATATATAGATAGGGTTGCCAGGTTCCCCGGGGGGCAGGGAAACCCCCACTCAATGGGTCTGTTACCTGCTGGCCCAGATTGGGCCATTGGGGGGAACCCCACCCCCAAAGTGCCAGGATCGCAGAGACGTGCCCAGCGTGATGACATCACCCGGAGGTGACATCATCACGTTGGACATGTTGTGTGGGGATGCTCTATCATTTGAGAGAAAACCCTATGGTTTTCCCTCGAATGATAGTGGTCCTGCCCCCAATGTGCCTGACATGATGACGTCACTTCTGGGTGATGTCATCATGCTGCGCATGCTTCATGCATGCATCACGGAGCTCCCAGAGAGGGCCAGAACTCCCCCCCCCCGCTGCAGCTAAGGTAGGACTTGGCAACCCTATATATAGATAAGTTAAAAATCACAGTACAATAATACACAATATATCACAACTTAAAAATAACCCAACAATATCAGTAATATAGCAATACAAAACAACCAGCAAAAGAAGAAAATACTTAACAGTAAGCCCTAATTACCATCCTAAATGCCAACAAAGAAGAAGTATAAGGGACTTCCATAGCAAAGATGTTCCATAGCCTTACTGCTGCTGCCAGAAATGCCTTCTTATAGGGCACAACGAATAGGACAACAAATAGGCTGATTCTCCCCCTCCCACAAGATGACCTAAACAAATGAGTTGGTTCATATGAGAGGAGGCAGTCTTTGAGGTACCCTAATCGCAGAGCATTTAAAAGGTCAAACCAGAACTGGATCTCAGAATTTAACTGGAAGCAAGGGAAGTTATTTCAAATATAGTACCAATATGCTTTACATGGCCCTATTAGTAACGTGCTAGCATGACAGCCATGTTCTGGATCAACTGCATTTTCCAAACAATTTTCAAAAGCAGCCACATCTGTCCAGGCACACCCCTGCCTGGCCTTACTGGGAGCCGCCCCAGGAGGGACCCAGCACCCCACAAACCCTCTGAAGTCCCCCAAGAAACATCCTCTGGCCTTCCACACAGTGTCCCTCCTCGACAGACAGCAGGTACCCCTGAAGGCACCAGGCTACTCACCTCAAGAGGAGGCGGCGGGCGAGACCGCTGCCAAATGCAGCCCTGATACCTGGCTCAGCAGCAGGACAGGAAGATGGGGCAGAGCAAGCATGGGTGGCTTGGCAGGCTGTGCTAGGCCCCAGCCCCACTGGGGAGATGGCAGTGTTCCACTGGTGGACCAGGAAGAGAACAGGCCACAAGAGGCGGTCGGAACAATGAGCCAGATTTACCCCCCAGAGCCACCAGAGGTGTGGATTTGACGGGCAAGGAGAGCCAACTGGACAGCTGAGTCTCAGTATAAGTATGGGGGCAGGGCTCAGGAGGAGAAGGGACCTGGGGGCAGGGAGGAGAGCCAGTTAGAGTATAAAAAGGTACAGAAATCAGTCAAAAAGGGAACACATTGCTTCTGATACCAAGAAAAAACACACAATGAAAAAGCAATTTCTAACAAATATATATAAAGACTTGTGCAAATTGAGGGGCTTGGGCGTTGTGAATGGCGGCCGCTTCTCGGGGCGCTCCCGGAGGCGGTTAGCCCACGCGCAGTTAGGGGGGGTCTTCGCATGTGCGAAAGACCCTAGTGAGCCTTAGGCAAAGGCTCCGAACCGGGGGCGCTTGGGGAGTAGCCTCTTTGCCGGCAGACAGCCGGGAAATTGAGGCTTTCTCCCCGCCCCAATCGGCCCCGCTGCGGCGTGTCCGTTATGGGACTTAGCAACGCCACCGATTCCCACCAGGAGTGAGGAACAGCGATGAATTAAAGCAAAAAGAAGAAACGGCAGTGAACCGTGAGTTGGAGGTCTGAATCTGAAGCGAAACCCGAGCCCTTCCCCCGTAAGCGGATAAGCGTCTGGGAGGAGGGGGAATCCCCCCCCCCATTGAGAAGCGGGACTTGTATAAAAAAGCTAAGGGGGACGAAAGGGAAGAAGGGTTGGTGAAATTACCTTTGGGGTGCCAGTGAAGCGAAAGAGTTAGCAGGTCTCCTGAGCGATGCGTCACGAACTTTTATAAAGTAAACAAATACAAGAAATGTCGGCCATGAAGAAGGTCCCTTTGAAAATGGAAAAGAAGGGAGGCGGGACTTCCGGTCCGGGTATTCCCCCTCCAGAGCCGACTGTCAGTCAACAGACAAGCGAGTTACTGCACCCTCTGCTGGTCCAAATACAGAAAATCAGCGAAACCTTAGCTAATATGGAAGGTGTTCTCAACAGTCAACAGAAGCAACTAACAGAAACGTCAAAGAAGATGGAAGAGATCGCACAGAAATGTTTGGTCTCGTCAGAAGACATCGGAAAAGTGAAGAAAAGGGTCAATAAGTTAGAAAAGCATCAGGATGTACAAGAAAAAAGAATTTTGATGTTGCAATTGGAGAAATCGAATCTGACCCTCCGATTTCAGGGCATTAAAGAAGAAGAGAAGGAAGATCTCAGATCTATACTTGCGAATGCCTTGGCACCCGCGACTGGCAGAGATCAACGTGAACTAAAAGAAGAAATGGATAAGGTCTATAGGGCCTACTCCACATTTACAAAGAAGAATAATCTGCCAGCTGAGGTGGTTGTCAAGTTTGTTAAGCAGAGTACCAGAGATCAAATCTTGCGTGCAGTGTCAGCTGTGTCCTTGAAAATTGGGGAGCAGACTATTAGAACATTGAAAGATGTGCCTTACGAAATCCGGATGAAAAGGAAAGCCTATAAAGGATTGACCACCTTTTTACAAAGAAAACAGATCATATACAGATGGACTTTCCCTGAAGGCCTTTTGTTCAAGTACAAGGATAAAAGAGAAAAGATTGACTCCATCTTCAAGGCGCAAGAATTTCTGAAGAGACACGCCAGTTCAGAGGAAGAGGCAGCACTCGCAACGTGGACAGATTTGAGTAGTGAGGATGACAGCGGCTCAGAGGAGGGAGGTGCCGGAGCGGGAGAAGTGAAAGTCAAAGGAGGCCCATCTTACAACCTGAGGGACACCAAAGGAAGACAAATTAAGAAATAACTGTTCGGGAAGCGTCAAAAAGGAGTTGATTAACAACTAACCCCAAAGGACATTACTAACTTCATTAACAGAGTTATTTTGAACTTTTGTTAGATGAAAAGAAGACTCTCTAATCACGGTGATTGCCAAAAACTGTATTTACACTGATTTAAACTAACCTTTATTAACAGAATACTCACTCCGCTCTTTTCTTTATCCCTCTATATACCCTACCTTTTTCCATAAAAAGAATAAACTCCTCTCCTCTTTAGGAGGGTTTTTTCAAAAAAAAAAAAAAAGACTTGTGCAAATTTATTTGTCTCATAATTATGTTAAAGTTAAATAATATATAATAGAAGGAAACTTTATAAAATAGAACTTTGAACATATGTGTACAACATGTCTTATGAAATAAATCTTAAACATATATGCGTACCATATCAAAAGACAAGCCACAACAAAATGCAAGACAGAATACAAGTCAAACAAGGTTGCTTAACATCATACATCACACCTCAAAGAAAAATTCAGGCACGGAGATGACTTCTGTTTTTTGTGCTTTTGGCAACCAGTGTTTTAAACAGCAGGTAAATAAATAGCTTCCCATGGATGATATGACTTTCCAGCAAACTAATGTGTCTCCCAGGTAAGATCACGTTTCCAATCTTCATCAGCGTCAAGGATAAGCATTTTCATATGGAGCTCCCAAACTTCATGAAAATTCACACCAATTTCCATGCATGAGGAGCATGCTGCTTCAAACTCAGAAGGGTTGGAAGAAGCTATCTGCGCAAGTCTTATAATTGTTAGAAATTGCTTTTTCACAGTGTATTTTGTTTTCAGGGTATAAAAAGGGGTAAGGTCCAGCTAGTTGAAGAGGAGACACTTGGTGGTGTTGGCACGAGGGTAAGGGAAAGAGAGAAGGGCAACCAAGACCAGTGTTCCCTCTAAGCTGAGTTAGTGTGAGCTAGCTCACAGTTTTTGGGCCTCCAGCTTACACATTTTTGTCTTTGCTCAGGAAGGATGGCTCCAGAGCAAACTGATTTATGCAGTAGCCAAGTAACTCACTCACAACTTTAATGCCAGGAACTCACAAAGTAGAGTTTTTGCTCACAAGACTCCACAGCTTAGAGGGAACATTGAAGACCCTAGGAGGATGAAGAGGGAGGTGATGTAACCTCCCTGCTCTGCTGGAGCCCCAGGAGATGGTCGGTGGGCTCAAGGAATCGTGGTGACGGGTGAGGGCCCGCTGGGGGCCACCTCAAAGCATGACACCCTCATAGAATCATTTCTCTGTGTGTCACTGTACAGATCCTTCCTGTCAGGAAAAAAAGTAAAACTAGTGACAAGACTACATCTCTGCAACTAGTAAGCCAGCTTCATTTGGGGAGGGGGGGGGTTCTAATCACCTGGACACCCAAGACACAGCGCAAGACCCTGAACTCTCAATCTGACACAGTACAAGACCCTGAACTTTCAGTCTGGCATCCTGTCTCTCACAGTGGCCATATAGTATCTCTGGAGAGCCAACAACAGGGCATAGAGGCCAAAACCTTCCCTGATGTTATCTCCTGGTTCTAGGATTCAGAGGTTTAGTGCCTCTGATTATAGAGGTTCCCCTCAGTCACCATGGCTAGTAGCCAATAATAGACCTATCCTCCATGAATCTATCGAACCTGCTTTCAAAGCTGGTTATTCCTGTGGCCATCACCCTGACTGGGAGGGCGAGATAATAATAACAACAATAACAACAATAACAACAACAACAATAATAACAACAACAACAACAATAATAATAATAATAATAATACATTCTCTGACAGTGAATTCTACATTTTAATAACTCACTGTGTAAAGAAGAACTTTTTGTCTGTCTTGAATCTACTGCCCATCAGCTTAATTGGATGCTCTCAAGTTCTAGTATTTCGGAGAAAAAAAATTCTTTGTCAGCTCTCTCCAACCCATGCATAACATTATAAACCTCTATCATGTCCCCAGTTACTTGTCTCTTTTCTAAACTAAAAGGTCTCAGACTCTTCAGACTTTCCTTACAGGGAAGGTGCTCTAACCCCCTAATCATCTTGGTCACCCTCCTCTGTACATTTTCTAGCTCTGCAATGTCCTTTTGCAGATATGGTAACTAGAACTGTAGACAGTATTCTAAATGAGGCCACAGCATAGATCTATGCAGGGGCGTTATGGTATCAACTGTTTTATCTTCGGTCCCTTTCCTAATAATCCCTAACGTACAGTTTGCCTTTTTCACTGCTGCAGCACATTGGGCTGACACTTTCATTGAGCTATCCATTAAGACCCCAAGATCTTTTCCCCACTCAGTCTCAGGAAGTTCAGAGCCCATTAGCCTCTACTTGAAGTTGGGGTTTTTTGTCCCAGTGTGCATCACCTTACACTTACCAACACTGGACTTCATTTGCCACATTGTTGTCCACTCACCCAGTTTGTGGAGGTCCTCTTGGAGCTCTTCATAGTCAGCCTTGGTTTTCATGAAACCATGATTTGAAACAGAAGAAATGTATATATGTCTGTGTGTGAGAGAGATGTTCTATAAAGTGAGGCCAGAAAGTTGAACAATCAAGAGCTTGGTTAGTATGTTACATTTACTATGCAGAGCTCAAAAGGATGCAAAATACAGTCAAAACACTAAAAGATCCAATCAGAATAGTTGTGGACCATTCCCAACGGGCAATGAATTAGTGGAGTAAGATTAATAGTGTGCATAAACTTCTAAAGAGGAACAATTACCTTCTACAATGACTCCCAAGCTTTTTTGAATCTGATAGTATCAAATCTGTGTACTAATTCCAACCCAGGGGCCTCAAGTTGGAGTCTCTCCTTACTATTGTAGGGTGCAGTTCAAGTCTGTTACTAAAAGTCTAAGTGTTTCCATTTTTCTTGTTTGATTTGCATATTTTATGGAGAGACAGTCTAGTCTGGCCAATAAATTACAGAAGATGTTTCTAATTGCTCCAAACACGGAATGAATGAGATCATTTTAATGGATGGTAATTGCCTTGTCCGAAGGCAAATGCCAGTACTGTACTCATTCTGCAAATGGTGGCACCAAAGCTTACCCAAGAAACTAGCCACAACAATTCTTTGCATCTTTATTCAACTGGCAGAAGTCCATGGAATGGTGCCTTCTAAATCCTGCAGCTTGCTCAGCTGCTGGCTAGGACTGAGATGGAATGTAAATGGATTATGAGCCAGTGGTTAAGAAGTCCCTTTGTTGATAAACTAGTATGTATGCTCTAAACAGACATGGTCACTTTTCCCAGGTACTGCCAGGATTAAGGCCTCATATCAGGTCTGGGGGCATCATGAGGCCTGCTGGTCAGATATATACTTGTAAGTTCCCTGCTGGGAACTCAATTCCCAGGCACGTGGGGCATTATTTAGATCGGAACCGCAGTATACAGGGAGAGGAAGCTTATGCCTTTTCCCCATCCATTTTCTTGACCTGAAATGGCTCCGGGGGATCACTATTTTCCCCTTTAGGGAAACTTTCATGTACCCCATTAGTGTAAGTGGAACCCCCAATGGAGCAAAGAACAGAGCTCTTGCGGCCATTGGAAGGCAGGGGAATGGTACTGGGGAGTGGGGAACAGGCTGAAGACCCTTTTCCCTGTGGGTTTCAGTCCCAATCTGAATTGGACCCCCCACCCACACACATGAAGGAGCTGCGATGGCTCAAGTGGTTAAAATGCTGAACTGCAGGTTGTGGAAGGTCAGTCAGTAGTTCAGCAGTTCGAGACCGGAGAGTGCCACATGATGGAGTGAGCTCCCGTCTCTAGTTCCAGCTCCTGCCAACCTAGCAGTTCAAAAGCAAGAAATTGCAAGTAGATAAATAGGTACCACTTCAATGGGAAGGTAACAGCGTTCCGTGCGCCTTGGTGTTAAGTCATGCCAGCCACATGACCACAGAAATGTCTTTGGACAGTGCTGGCTCTTCGGCTTTGAAACGGCGATGAGCACCACAACCCTAAAGTCAGATTTGAATGGCTTTCGAGCAAGGGAACCTTTACCTTTTTACACACACAGGAAAACTGAGTTCCAAGTAGAGAACTTACAAGCATATATGGATTGCTTAGACTGGAGGTAAAATAAACATGAAGAGAAGAAGAAGAAGATATAAGATTTGTACCCTGTCCTTCATTGAAGTCTCAGAGTGGTTTACAATCTCCTTCCTCTCCTCTCCTCACAACAGACATCCTGTGAAGTAAGCGGGGCTGAAAGAGCTCTTTGGGAACTGCTTTTGAGAGAACAGCTCTGAGAGAACTGTGGCTTGCCCAAGGTCACCCAGCACCTGCATGTGAAGGACTGGGGAATCAAACCTGGTTCTCCCAGGTTAGAGTCTGCTGTTAGGCCCATAGGCAGAAGATTCAAATAGTGTATTGGTAGGATTGCCAGCTCTGGGTTGGGAAATACTTGGAGTTTTTTGGGGGGTGGAGCCTGGGGAGGGCAGGTTTGGGGAGTGGAACAACCTCAGCAGGGTATTATGCCATAGAGTCCACCCTCCAAAACAGCCGTTTTCTCCCCTCCATGGGAACTGATCTTAGTCAGCTGGAGATCAATTGTAATAACAGGTGTTATGTATTAAGATGGCTGTGACTGTGTGCACTTGGCCATGCGGTCAAACGGACCTACAGACCTTCGGTCCTAGAACAATGGACACCACGGATCCTAGGCATGGACCAATAGGAGCGCCAGGATCCTGCAGGGAACCTATAGTTACCAGGGCCATGTAAATA
Organism: Gekko gecko; assembly: GCA_029375565.1. Classification (NCBI taxonomy): domain Eukaryota; kingdom Metazoa; phylum Chordata; class Lepidosauria; order Squamata; family Gekkonidae; genus Gekko; species Gekko gecko. The sequence continues at coordinate 64,281,916 of JAPDNY010000004.1, read as the reverse complement.
GAACCTATCACGGGAGTTGGGGGTGTGTTGTGTGTGTGTGCCGACTAGAATATAAGCTGGCTGGGGACCGGCTATTTTATCTTCTGTTTTGATGTAACTACACAAACTAGAGCCAATTTCACCATGTTGAGTCTCCGACCTCAGTACTTTTGACTGGCGACAAAGGGGGGATCCCGATGAGCGAGCCTGGCTCTGACAAAGAACTGAGCACCACACCATGCACCAACCACCGTGCCCCACACCGCTGACGCCACGTCCAGCACCACACCATGCACCGAGTCTCCAGTAACCGTGCCCTGCTCCACTCCAGACAGCACCTTGCCGCATGCTTCCATCAGAGTCATCATGGCTACAGTTCCAGGAAACCTCCCTGAATTCAATACCATGCACCCCGAGCACTAGGAAGCCTGGATTGAGAGACTGGAGTACTACATTGACTTCCATGACATCACTGAGGAGGGTACGAAGAAATCCCTGTTGCTCAGTTCTTGTGGAATTGAGGCGCTCAGGCTACTGAACAACCTGATATCCCCCAAAGAGGCCACCTATGCTGAAATTATGAAGGCGCTCACAGACCACTTTGCACCAAAACCTACGAAAATAGCTGAGTGCATCAGTTTCTTTATGTGCCTCCAGGGCTCCACCGAAACCGCAACTGACTACTTAGTGGGCCTCTGCCACGCGGCTACCAGATGTGAGTCCCCCAGCCTAAGCGATATGTTGATGAACCAGTTCATCGTAGGCCTCCGTGAACCCAAGCTACGTGGGAAATTCGCGAGCCATGATGATCTGACCCTGGACAAGGCATTGAAGGAAGCAACAGCGTATGAGAAATTGCACCAAGAGCACCGCAGCCGCACTGTGAACCTGACTAGTGCACCTCCATCCTCAGACGCATCAGATGAGGAGGAGGTCTTACAGGTATGGCAACTGGCTTGGTGGAATCCACGATCGATGGCAGCAGCACCATCGAATCCTGAGAAGCAACTCACCTCAGCCACCTGTGCCAGCTGTGGGGATGCACATGAGTGAAGGATTTGCTGGTTCCGAGATGCTGTCTGCCATTCCTGTGGGAAGCAGGGCCACATCACCAGAGCCTTTCGATCCAAAGGACACCAGTGCTACGCCGCCACCCACCAGGAAACAGCCAAACTCAACAGCATCTCAGTACATCGAAACCAGGTACATTTCTTGCCCCCGGGGGTCCCCTAATAAGATTAAAGTGACTATTTTAGTAGAGGGCACCCCATGCATGATGGAAGGAGATACAGGGTCGTCCCTCTCGATAATCTCCAAGGAAACCTTACACACGCTATGCCCTAACACGGGACCCCCACTGGTAGACACTGGCCTCATGCTATGGGACTTCCAAAAGAACCTGGTAGCCATTAAAGGGGTGGGCCAGTTCCGCGTCAAATACAAATCATTCGAAGACCCACTGGAACTGGTCGTGATTAAGGGCCATCTCACCAGTTTACTGGGGCTAGCTTGGTTCAACGCTTTGGGTCTAGCCATCACCAGGATACATATGGTGCAGTTGGGGAACTTCAGTAAAGTGTGCGATGAGTTCCCAGCAGTTTTTGATAGATTGCTTGGCCGCTACATGGGTCCTCCAGTGGCTCTGACCCTTGATCCTGCCATCCGCCCACTCCGTCTGAAAGCCTGGTCACCCCCGTTCACCCTGCAGCCCAAAATTGAGGCAGAACTCGACCGCCTGGTCAGCCAAGGAGTTGGAGCCAGTACCCCATACAAAATGGGAAACCCCGATCATGACCCCAGTCAAACCCAATGGAGATGTCAGGATTTGCGCAGATTACAAGTGCACAATCAACAACAAAGCAACAACAACGACAAAGCAATGCACCGGGGGCCTTTAAGTCAAGTGGCTGCAGTTTGGGGTCAGTGCAGCTCTGGGGATTTTTCAGAATATGATGGACTGTTTACTTAAAGGAATCCCCAGAGTACAGCCTTTCTTTGACGACGTTCTGATTGCGGCACCGTCTCCCAAAGCATTCTCCGACTGTCTGCGAGCTGTCCCGCAGTGCTTCAACATGGCTGGGCTTAAAATAAAGAGAGAAAAATGTGGGGAATCAAGCCCCTGCTGATGTGACCTTGGGTCAGTCACAAGCTCTGGCACAGCTGTTCCTGAAAGAGCAGTTTGTGCTAGAATTCTCTCAGCCCCACCTACCTCACAGGGTGTCTGTTGTGGGGAGGGGAAGAGAAAGGAGTTTGTAAGCTGCTCTGAGACTCCAAGTGAAGGGCGGGGTATAAATCCAATATCTTCTCTTCTTCTTCTTCTTCTTCTTCTTCTATGTTAGAGATTATTAGGAAAGGGACTGAGCATAAAATGGCTGACACTGTAATGCTGCTGTATAGATCTGTTGTGCAACCTCATTTAGAATAATGTGAACATTTCTTAGAATAATGTGAACATTTCTGGTCCCCATATCTCAAAAAGGACATTGCAGAGCTGGAAAAAGTGCAGAGGAGGGCAACCAAGATGATTAGGGGTTGGAGCACCTTTCCTTATGAGGAAAGGCTGAAGAATATAGAATTCACTGCCAGAGGATGTAGTGATGGCCACAGGAATAAACAGCTTTAAAAGTGGATTAGATAGTGAAAAGTACTGAGACTGATGAGTCAGCAGAGTGAAATCAGCTCATACTTTTATTTCAAGGTTGAGAACAGAGACAACTTCAGCCGGCTTGCAGGTCGGCTTATTTCCCCAAGAAACCCACGCCCCAACACACACGTACACACTCGTGATTGGACTATACACACTGATTGCATTATCTTCCTGGATCCTTGTCCCCCAATTGGAAGGGAGCTAGGATCCTACTGTCCATTGTCTTCAGGAGCAAAGCTCCTTCGTCGGACTGGCTGGAACTGGTTCGAGCACATGGCTGGCCTGGACCCGTGTTCTGCTCTGTGTACATTACAGATGGATTCATAGAGGATGTCTATGAATGACTACTAGCCACGATGACTGAGGGGAATCTCCACATTTAGAGGCATCTGAATCCCAGAGCCAAGAGGCAACTTCAGGAAAAGCTTTAGACTCTATGCCCTGTTGTTGGCCATCTAGAGGAACTGGTTGGCCACTGTGTAAGACAGGATGCTGGACTAAAGTCAAAGTCAAATACCTTTAATGGCGTAGCAGTAAGATACATAGATGTACAATAACACAGTATGGATATATAAAACATAATGGACCATTGGTCTGATCCAGCAGGGCTCATCTTATGTTCTTAAGACCTGCTTGTTCACATATAATCAGGAAGTCCTCCATTATTATTCTTTATTGTATTTTAGGAACACCTAAAGACAACAGCTAAAAGAAATAAAACCTTAAGGCTGCAATCCTAAAAAGACAAGCTTAGTTGTAGATCTTACTGAAATGTGTGTGCTACTTAATATGACACACAAAGATTTTTCTGTTTGAGGTTTAATATGTGAGAATTATCTTGCCAGGCTCAGAATCTAGTTTGCCCTTTATTTACTCCTCTCCACCCCCCCTCTTCTTCTATTGACTTCACTGAAACATCATTGAAACTCACAGGAACGTTGGTTTCTGTGCTGTGTCATGCCAATAAAGGTCTATGTATGTGTACGTGAGTGATGAATGGCTGATTCATTTAGGTTTTGGTTTCTTTTATCAAAAGGCTAAAAATCAAATACACCAAAATCCAAGGGGAATCTGTGGAATTAGAATTCATATGTAAATCTGACTCAGTCAGATTTGGATTGAATAGAGACTTTGGATGGTTATCGCATTACCAGAAGTACCTTTCAGGTATTTCATTCAGATTCATCAATAGAAAGAAGGGGTCACACCCAGCCTGGTTTGGGCATTCTACCTTTTTCATGCCTTTTGCAACTGCTTTGTATTTACATGGCACTTTCTGCATCCTCTCCCGCCTCCCCTTAGCACCTATATGTCTCTGGCCAGTTTCTTCATACCCTACATGCATCTGAGGAAGAGAGCTGTGTTTCTGAAAGCTTATGCTACAACAAAGTTTGTTAGTCTGAAAGATGCTACTGGGCTTTTTACTATTTTGCAGCAACAGACTAACAGGGCTAACTCCTCTGGATCATAAATAACCTGTGACTTGACACTTTCCACCACCATCTTGCTTTGGTGCAGGAATTTATAGCTTGGCTAGTACAATATGAGTAATTGAATGGATTGTTAAAGTGTAGCATGGTACTGATTTTTGTGGTTTTCCCAAGCAGGGAAATCTTTCAAAAAAATTTCAGTGGAGCATGGGGTGCACTGAAAACGTTCTTTGCAGGCATTGTAATTTTGCAATGAAATTTAATGGGAAACAAAGTGACTCCTTGGTCATCATGTAGTGCATGGTGAATGCTCATATGAACGAGATAAATAGAAGATTCCACGGGCTGAACTGCGGGCAGGTATAGTGATGATAGCCGGGATTAGCGAGACAAAATAATCCACCTCAAACCTACTCATGAAAGCGCCCAAACATGTAAAACGGACTAGAGCAACAGCTATAAACAGTGAATGCAATCTCTCATCTGCTCCCACAGATCTCAAAGGTAGCTCGAGGTCACGTGTCCCCAGAGAAGGCCGGACGATCACTGCCTCCGCCTCAAAACCTCCCTTCAGATGAATGATAAGTCGCTTTCCCAATCACGGTACCGCAAAGGCAGAGCCTGGCGGAAAGGAGAAGAGGGATTCAGGAGGTGTGCGTGATTGACAGCCCCTGAGCTCAATCGCCGTGTGGAGATTCCCTCCTCTTTCCCCACCCATCGCCAATAATGGGCGGGGGTGAAACAATGGGAGGAAAAGGAGGTGGAGGCTGGAAAATGGCAGCGGCGAGGACGGCGGTGTTAACGGCAGTGGCGAGACGAGGCGGCGATGGTGGCGGCAGTGGCCCGAGGCGGCGGGCGACGTCGGCAGCGGTTCGGTTGCCTGCGCTTTTGCTGGTGGCGGCTCTTAGTCTGTGTGAGTGTAGCGGATTCCGTTTCGCAGTCGGGAGGGGAATGGAGAGAGACGGCAGGCAGGCAGGCGAGGGAGCGGGAGGGCGAAAGAAGGATCCTTCCTCCTCCTCTTCTTCTTCCCCCCCCTCTCTGCGTCCAGACTCGGGGCGGGGCGGGGCGGGGGGAGGAGGGAGGGGGAAGAGGGCCTGCCGAGCCGTTCCTCTGCGAGGTGCCTGAGGGAACCTGGGCGGCAGCCGCGTCTGTAGTAGGACCTGAGGGGAAAGCGGCGGCGGAGAGAAATGCTGCTCTTGCGGGGCGGATCATGGAGGGGGTGCGGGGCGGGGGGAGGTCTGTGTGTGGAATTTGAGGAGGGCGAAATGTGCGGTCTTTTCCAGCCTCCGCGCACATGATGCGCTTGATGCTCTCGCCACCGCCACCACCCCCAGTCCTGCAAAGGGATGTGGGTTGATGCACGTGTCGTGACAGTGGCCGCCCGTACGTGGGAATCGTTTTACGAAAGAGCTCTGGGCTAAAGAGGCAACTGAAGAAGACCAGGTGGTTGGTAGGCTGACTTTTTTGGTGCGTCCTCCACCCTGTTGCTTTAAAGGAGGGTTAACTGAGAGGAGTACGAGATAAGGGAATGAAGGGACGAGACTAGATTGAATGGGGAGGGAAAGAATCGTGGCGTCCTTGAAGCAATATCTCCTCATTGCCGGTTACAGATAAGCCAGCCTCGTAGGCTGTCGCTAAGGGTGTGTTTTATTTTTTGCCTTCCTTTTCACTCCCCACCCCCGCGTTGTAGTTAGGGTGGACATGATGGGTCCCTAGAATAACCCCATGAAGCAGCATGGTGACCTGTGGATTCAGCTGCTAGGGCTCTTGAGGCCATTTATGGTGCAAAACTACGGTTAGGTCCTACTCACCAATCTAGTGAATCCAAACCACCATGAATTAACTCCCCAAAGCCTTTGCAGTGTCTTGACAAAATGTGAACTACTTCACATGTGCTCAAGTCAGCCTGCCTCAGCTCATTCCCCAATGTATTACATCAGTTGGAAATTGGGGAGGGGGGAATCTTGGGATGTACACAGCAGTTTGATTCTGCAATTCCTCCCTGCCCCCATATATGGGTTCTAGTTAACGTGTTCACAATTGTCAGTAATGTCACCAGCTTGCTAATATGTTATATCACCTGCCGTTCCTACTTGAAGCCTTCCTTACCTGTATTTCCTTGTCTTTATGAAATGATCCTCATCCCCCCCCAATGTTCTGGTCTGCCTGACATAATTTATCTGTTCTCATTGAATGAATAGTGTAGTTAAAATCTATTAGTATGATAAAATGGTGTCTCTGTTGACTGTCTGCATCAAGTAAAAACACTACTAGCCACGAGCTGGATGGGTTTTCAATTTAGTATTTCTGTTAGCGGCTGTGGAGAGTTCTGCGTGAAAGAGCCTTTGGGAGGGTCTATGGGTCAATGGTAGATCATCTACTTTTCTCAAAGTATGTCCCAGGCTTAGCTGCCAGGATCTCAGTCTAAAAGGATCAGATCGGGGTCCTGAACTTTTTTGAATCTGGGGGCCCATTTGGAATTCTGACATGGCATATAGTGGGTGCAGCCACAAAATGGCTGCTGCAGGAGATGGAGCCAGTCACAAATGGCTCCTGCAGCTTTCCTTCAGTCACATAGTGACTGTGCTGTGGTGGCAGCTGCTGCCAAACAACGTTTTAAAAAAATCTGCACAGTCAGTCAAATCTCTAATGGTGCCCTGACCTGGATAGCCCAGGGATCTTGGAAGCTAAGCAGGGCCGACTCTGGCAAGTATTTGGATGTGAGACCTTCAGAGAATACCAGGACTGGGAGGCAGAGGCAGGCTATCAAGCCACCTCTCTGAGTGTCCTCCATGCCCCAGTAGGAGTCACCAGAGGTTGCTATGACTTCCAGGCACATGCACACACACACATGCAAAAATACAAAAATAAAAATCTCTAATTGACACAGAAGCCTTGCTGAGCAAAAGCCTCACCTAGCCCTGTCCACTTTCTGAAAACCATTGTCAGGTTCCAGGAAAGGTGATGGCGGGTGCCTTGGCATTCACAGGAACCATGTTGGGGAACCCTTGGATCAGATAACAGGTGATGTGAAAGACCTCTGCCTGATACCCTGGAGAGAGCCATTGCTACTCTAAGTAAATAATGCCAATGGTGATAGACGAAGGGTTTGGCTCCGTACAGGGCATCTTCATGTACATTTTAGCCCATTATTTAGTACCTCTTGCAGTGAAAGGTCTGAACTACATCAAAGTTCAGTGTTAGTGCTCAACCTAGAGCTGGTATAAGAAAGTTTGTTTGCATAACAGGATGGGCTACGTTATTGGTAATTGGCATGTTAATTAATAATTCATAATGTTTTTGCAGTCCCAACACTACTTGTTGTGAGTCTTTTATTAGGAAGGGGTACACATGAACTCACAATAGCACTCTGTGTGATTGGTATAAATCTGCATGTCTACACTGCAAATCTACGCTGGCATAAATCTGCATGTAGTTTCCATTTGGAGCAGTGGCATCTGTTCACTTCTATCATTTCCCTTTCATTTCCTTTTCTGTAAAAGCATCTCCCCAAAGCCATGTAGTTGGGTAATTTTTTTTGCCTGCCATTCCTTCCACCTACTGGTTATTCAAGAATACAACCTACTTCTCCAATATGTCTTAACTTAAAGATTTCGGTTGCTTTTTAAAAGAGCTGTATTTGGTCTGGTATTTACTGAGCCACAGTTGGCTTTATTTATTTCATTATACCCTGCCATTTCTCATCAGTTGGGACCGAATACAGCTAAAAGCAGCTCTCCTCTTTTCCGTTTTATCTTCACAGCAACCCTGTGAGATTGGTTAGGCTGAGGGGAAATGACTGGCTGCAGGCCACCCAGCAAACTTCTGTGGCAGAGGTATCAAACCTGCGTCTCCCTGATCCCAGTTCAAAACTCTAAGCATTAATTACACCATACTGCGTGTGTGTGTATAAAATCTCCACAAATTGCTTGACAGTTTTAAGTTGCCCATATTATTTAGCTCTGTTACTTTGATTATGTTGTAACAAGGCATCTCCATGTAGCGGTTTTCTTGGTGTTTCAGATATTTAGTTGGTTAGGAAGTAGTACATTGTGAGTCCTGCCATGACCTAGGTCCACACAACAAATGAAGACCATGGGGTATATTTAACCAGTAAAACAATCAATCACCATGTATAAGTAAACAATTTTTGTTTGTTTTCATATGTTATGTGTACATAATTACAATATTCCTACAGTATAAGGTATAAAGCTTAGCAGTACATTCAAAACAATACAGTTACTAGTTACAGAAACAATCAAGACAAACGACGGAGTTCTAGTACACTATCCGTTTGCATGTCCTTCATCAGGTTTGTCATTCTGTTATTGTTTCTTCACAAGCAGGAAGTGCTGCAAGCTGCAATGGAGTAACATACTTAATAAACTACCCAAAAACATAAAGAATTCTCTAATAATCCAGAGGAGCAGTTTACAGTTTATGAACTTCCCCATGTTTCAGAGTGCTAACTCTTATACAATTTTTGATGTACGCTACTGCGCTTAGATTCTAGAAGAAAGCAGACAGCACAATATGTATTTCACAATTCTCTAATAATAACACATACAATAAAAACATCAAAAGTAAGGACAACATTTTAAAAGTTACCAACCTGGTGACTGGGGAGCTCCTTTAGCAAGCTCTAATGTGACTAGGTCTACAGCATATTGTAATTGGTTGAGCCTCCCTCAATGTGGCACAATATCTCAATGGGGAATCTATAGGCTACAACAGGTGTTATGTTTTAAGATGGCATGTTCTATCTTAAAGGTACCCTCACCATTTATAGAAAAGAACTCAAATCTAATTCCTGATTGAATCCTAGTGGAATTAGTGTGTGTAGCCTGAAAATAATAGTATGGATAGTGTACTAGAACTCCGTCGTTTGTCTTGATTGTTTCTGTAACTAGTAACTGTATTATTTTGAATGTACTGCTAAGTTTTATATCTTTTACTGTAGGAATATTGTTGTAATTATGTACACATAGCATATGAAAACAAACAAATTGTTTAATTATACATGGTGATTGATTATTTTACTGATGACCTAGGTCCAGGCTAGCCCAGTCTCTTGAGATCTTGGAAACGAAGCAGAGTCAGCCCTGGTTAGCATTTGGATGGAGACCACCAAGGAATTCCAGGATCTCTGTGCAGAGGAGGGCAATGACAAACCACCTCTGAATGTCTCTTGCCTTGAAAACTGTATATGGTCAGCATAAGTCGGCTGTGACTTGATGGCACTTTCTACCACTGCAAATCTCTTGGCCTGAAGAGTGCTGAAGCTAGAAGAACTGTTTTCCTCTGTATCCAAGGGACGGTATGTGAGTTACCTCTGGATCCTAGAAAGTCTGTGAAGGTCACTTTGAAGTTTATGAAGTTTAAATAGCAGAGTTGAAAATAGCAATTTTAAGCAGAAGTGCAAAGAAAATAGTTTAGTCTGATTGGACTAGTGTTCTAAAAAGTTGTATTATGCCTCAGAAAATGTGATGTGTAATCACTTCATTTTTGTATCTTTCATTCCATGGAAGGGAAATGCTGTCACAAACCATTATATTTCATATCCCTTAAATAGGAGCAGAACTTTGAAGCATGAACCCTTCATCTTAAAGAGTACATTTACTGCTATTACTTTAGTAAATGTTAAGCAATAAGCAGAAACTACCCAAAAGCACTCTCATAGGTCACAGTTTAGAAGCCAACGTTTTTCTTTAACTTACTTTTAGTTTGTAACATTGCTTCTTTTATCCTGGACACTTACAGATAGCATGCGGATAAAAGAAATCTCGGGTTTTTGTTAGTAGAAGCCCTTTATGGCATTCTTTAAGAGTCCCAGTTGGATGCATGGCCCTTTTGCATTCTAAATGTTTTCCTAACCCAGTTTCATTTTACTGGTTCAAGATCATGGAAGGAGTGTTTACACATTCACAGTTTTGGCAGCACACTAGTAGCTCCCCCACCCCCATTCTCGGTTAAATATGTTCTTGGAGAATGTTGGATCCGTGAATCCAGGTTTCCTTTTGTTTTTGCCCATGACCGCTAAAGATTCTGATTTCACAGAAATGTAGGCATTAGCTGTACTATTGTTCATGTTGAGACAGGAGAAGAGAAATTACCTGTGAAGCAACATGTTTTACCCTGTTCATCCCTCTGCTAGCACAAGCATATGATTTAGACTGGATAAGTAGTTTTGTCTCTGTAGGTAGGAAATGCTTCTAATCTTGCTCTGATTCTGTGAGCTGAAGAGCAAGTAGACAAGTATTAAGTGAATAAACTGACTGATATCAAAGAAGGCTTTCTTTGTAACAGGCTAGTTGTGTGATTGAAGTGCTAGCGTTACAGGAGTTCTGATATGGTTATTACCCCTCAACACTTATTTGAGTTAACAGCTTGCTGAATATAGCATTTTTGGAAAGTTAAATGGTAACTGCAAGGCTGTACTGATCCAGGAAAAAGATTTACCTATACCAGTTGGGCTTTTAAACTGCCATGAAATAACTTGCTGGTTCTGTTGTTTTTGTAAGGGGGGGGAGGCTTCTGACTGGTGACTCTTTACCTGTATGCACAGAAGTCAACACACACTTGTTTCAAATTACAGTGATTTTATGTGGAACCACCATATTTCATCTTATGACCTGCGTGTGCCATCTTGTAAGTTTTCATGTTAGATAAGATTAAGTACCTAGACTCTAAAATTTTGAAATACTAGTCGAACAGATCACTGGGCAGTGTTTTTTAAAAATGTAGTGTAAAAGTTCACTAACTGATGACACAGTTTCAATAACTCTCCTTGAGGCAGCTTCTATTGAAGAGGAAGTTTCATGCTGTCAAGAACTAATGGAGTTTCCTAGTATCTATTGAATAAATGCATTTGGTTATCTCCAGCAGGGGCAAGGCTTAGTTGACTGTTGGGATTGTATAGTGCTTAAGAGGCATATGTAAAAACAAAACTGAAGTTCCAATCCATAAATTAAATACAGTCTAGAAATGTAAAATTTCCGGAAATTTTGAAAGCACCAAAAAGTTATGGAAAAAATGGAATTTTTGGCAAAGATTGAAATATAAAAAGTATTTACTGTACTATCAAACCTAAACTAATTTTACTGCTATAACAACATAATTTTTTTTATAACTTAACATATAAAATTGCAACATTTGACATTTATGGAGTTCTAAAAATATAAATGTCTTAATTTTTTACAAGTGGAATTGTAAATGTACCCAGTACTTGAGAGAGAATGGCAAGCTGATGCAGCCTATGTTACCTTAGCTGCAGATGTACCTTAGTTCCAGCTAGATGCTGTTGCGTTACTTTTGTGGTTCCAGGTAGATGCCCTCTTTTTCCATTCTGTGGCTGTTTAGTAGAGAGCTGTGTTCTCAGTGAAACTTTGAGTTTTCCTTTTGAGATTTTTGGTGCACTGTCTGCCCCAATTTCTTCTGACCTCCCCCCCCCACCTCCAGTCTGAGGGTATATATGTTACAGTGGTTCCAGGGAAAGGTGAAAAGGCCAACCACAAGGGAAGAGTCAGGTCAGAAAGACAACAGAAAGTGTGCAACAGCTGAGAAGCAATAAAAGCCCTGTGTATACTTTCCTCATGACAATTAGGTATCATTCTAGGTGCAAAAATACATCTTGGATTTAAGAGGAATATATGTCTCTATGCCAGGGGTGGCCAAACTGCGGCTCGGGAGCGACATGTGGCTCTTTCGCACATATTGTGTGGCTCCCAGCAGGATGGCTGGGGAAGTGAAGGGGAGGCGTGCTTCCCCGATTGGTCTTCCTTTCCCCAGCCAGTGTTCCCCTCCCTGGGTAGACTTGTGGTGGGGGAAGTAGAGAAAGAAAGCAATTCTCACTTTAAATGTATTCTCAAAGGCCCCCCCCTTTGTCTCTTTAAATCCATTCTCCAAGCCAAGCCAGCCGGCATGGGGGCATTGGGGGCTTGGAGGACTCAGTTTAAAGTTGTTTTCTTTCCACCTCTCCCTCCCTCCCTCCCCCATCTATTTGCTTTCTTTCCACCATTCTTTCTATCTTTCTTCCCTCCCTCTCCATCCAAAGTTAAATGTGTTCTCCAAGCCCCACCACTCCAGCAAACTGCCTTGGCATGGAGAAGGCATTTGTCTCTTTAATATGCAAATTTGCATATTTTTCAATAAAAACATGTGTGTTCATGTCTTGTGGCTCTCAGACATCTGACGTTTATTCTGTGTGGCTCTTATGTTAAGCAAGTTTGGCCACCCCTGCTATATGCCTACCTTGTCTTTAAAAGCATTTCACTCATTCCAGTACCCTCCCAAATGTCCAATTTTTCCATGAGAAAAATTTTGGGGGAAATAGTTTTTGGAAAAAATGGAAAACCTTTTCCCTTGCTGAATTTTTGTTTTTCCCTCTTCAGATCTCCAGTTGTCTGCAAAGTTGGTGACTAGCTTGCCCATAATAAAGGATTTTTTCTCAAATATTTTTACCTTAAGGACACTTAGTCACATCTAGTTTGACAAATGGTGTTGTATACACTGCAACTCCCTTACATTATAAAAATCTATTGTAATTGCATAATTTAGGAAATTACATGGTTCTGACACAGCTATTACTGTGTGTATGTTTGTGCATATTGTGTGCTTCTCACTCTGTCCTTAGCATTGATGACTAACAGTTTTGCTGGTAGCAAAAAGAATCCTCTGTGTGTTAATTGTGAAACAGGTTGCCCTTTGTTTTTATTTACTTTGTTTAAGAATTATGATTTAACAAATATTGGTCTAGATATCCTAGAACAAGAAACATTCATTCTACATTATTTTTGGTGGTTCTTAATAAGTCACACTTGGGAATATGTTAGTAAAGGTTGCACTTTAGAGGTTGAGTGACATGCTCATTGTGTAATGATCAAAATCCAAACTAGCCTCTGGCTAATTACAGAGTACTTTGAACTCTGCCAACTGTAAGCTCATGGTTTTTACTCCTGCCATGTCAAAAACTATATATGTGCAACTGGGAATGATTTGTAATTATAATCTGAAGGTAAAAACTCATAATAGCCATATGGAAGTAAGTATTTTTTTTCTGTACAAAGATGACTTTAGCATCTACTGTGAATGAAAAGATTAATTTGTCTCAGGTAGATACTATGTTGCAAAGTGTCAAACAATCATTTCAAAGTAAAACATATGGCTGAGTATTCTTTCCTTAGCTGATAATGTCCTGGTTTGTGGAGAGGATTAAAATTAACTGTTTACTTCTAGGGCACAGTTCAATGTAGGTACAAGCAGACTAACTGAACCATTTTATCAACTAGTACATAGGCAGACAAACACCAGCAGGTGTGCCCAATAGCAGTATGCTGGAACATTTTGCTTGGCTGCAGGCAGTGATGTGGGTTTTCAGGAAAACTTTCTGGAAAAGTTCCCAATGCTGTAAATAGAGTGTGAGCTGATGTAGCATGCTTATTTTGACTTAAGAGTACTCCATGTTAAGTCTGTGCCTTAATAGCAACAAATACTAGAACTGAAAACGTTTGAGTAGGAAAATAAAGTGTGAAAATATTGCATTAGAAATTCAGAGCTTTATGCGGACCTCATTTCAGGGGGTTAATTATGAGGATTAACTCTGGAGTAGGTGGCTCTTAAAGGGAATATAGTTGGGATGCCAGTTAAATATTGTAAGTTGCCCATCGTCTTCATCAATATATCTGATTCTCAATTTGACTCTATCTGTGGATACTTAAATCTGGAAATTGGGGCTATGGCCAGGTAAGAAATTTATTTTTAGAGACTTGAGAAATGCCCCATGTTTGCAAAAAATCTGAATCCTGGAGGAGGGGGTCTAACCCCCCAAAATAAGGACCACCTGTAACCCTTAGTGACTGTTGCTAGGCAGCCACAAAAGTATTGCTGGTCTTAAAGCCTAGACTTCTGTCAGTAAAAAGCAAGGGGAAAGGCCCTTTACATCGCTGTTTTGGCCTTTGAGGGGAGACTCATTGGGGCCAGGCCTACGAGCAGCTAATAGATGAATTGCTACCACCTTACTTGCATGTCTCGAGCAGGCCTGGCTGCTTTCTCCGATTCAACAGCAACCACCCCACAAAAGCAAATGTGGTGTAGTGGGTAGAATTTCGGACTAGGATCTGAGATGTCCAGGTTCAAATCCACACTCTGCTGTGAAAGCTCTGGGTAGGTTTGGGCCCAGCACACACACACAGCCTCACAAGGTTGTTGTGGGAATAAAATGGAGAATGATGCAAGCTACATTGGGTCCTCATTATGGAGAAAGATGGGATATAAATGCAGACAATAAATGATAAACTTGGCTGAAGATAGGGAAGCTGGGCTTTAAAGTTGGTTGGTGGAGGGGAAGAAGTGAAGGAATTAGGAAAAGATAAGGATATGGGGGATGCCAGGAGAAGAGAAAGAGGAAGTAGTTTAGGGAAGGGATACAGGTGGAAGTGCGGTACCCCTGCAAATCTTTGCACACCAGGACCTGGCCAAGCCAGCACCGCACAATTCAGCCAGAGTTTTACAGAGGAGAAGCGAACTCCTTCCCCAGCCTTCTTCCACCACTAATGCTGTAAACCCAGGCCCCACAGTAAAAACAAGAAGGCATTGGGTGTTGCAAGCTCCCCCTGCCCCCAAACTACCATGAGAAAGGGGACTGGGAAGACAAGTTGAACTAACTCCCTGCCTGCAGAAGTGTGTGGGGAGGAGAGTGGCCCAGGTCTGTGGCCACAAGCATGGTGGGACCCAGGCCAAGCAAAGCCAGATAAACTGGAGATGTCTGTGTGGCAGTGGTCACCTCCAACTAAGGCCACCAGGGGCGATGCTGGGCATTCAAGCCAGTGGTTGTCAGCAAGTCACACCACCCTCATGCAGCAGCAGCCACCCCGTGCCAAAGGTCACTGGATCATCTGATGGGGGAGTAGGCACTGGCACACAAGGCTGTGTGTATGACAGAGTCTCCAGGCCACCCAGCATCCAGTATAACTGGAGATCGCTGGTACTGATTCCCATAAGGTGGCAGCTGCTCACGGCTGAAGACAGCCAGGGTGATCCATGGGGAAGGGAGGCCTGGCCACTGATTTGCATTCTCAGTGGCAGGACTAGGCCCCTGATGTGTGGAAGAAACTGTCAGAGAATGCCCCCCCCCAATGGGGCAAAGCACAGCTGCTGCACAAGGGGTTGTGAATATGTGTTGACACTGGCTGACAGGTCCCCGGGAAAGGGTAGTCCGTACCTGCCCCAAGTGCAAACACTGATCCCTGTGGCCATTCAGGACAGCATCCCTGGAGCTGCAGGCTGAGTAGAAAGGCATGAATGTGGTTGGAACCCTGAGTCGGCATGAATGTGGCTGTGGTGGCTCCTAGCTTACCAGGGAGGCTGCCACTGGGGTTCTGCGTGACTGCTGCAGATGAAGTTGTTCTGCTGTGCTGAAACCACAGTTGGAGTGGCTTCGCCCACTTGTGCCCCCCAAACAGTCTCCTGTTCCTTCTCTCGCACCAGCTTGCTCACAGGCCAGATAAGAGCCCTTAACGGACTGGTTCTGGCCCCCAGCTTTTATGTTTGACATCCCTGCTCTATGGTTTGCTTCAGCCATAATTGTTATTGCTATCTGTATGGTTCCAGGATAAAATTGCTTAAAAGAATTGGTTTCCCTAGAAGGGGCTGTGATTCAATATCAGAGGATTTGCTTGGTATGGTGAAAATCCTAGGTTTAGTCTCCAGCTAAAAAAATCAGGTAGTAGGGTGATATGAAAGACCTCTGCTTGAAACCCTGGAGAGTTGCTACTAGTCAGAGTACACAATACTGATCTTGATAGACCAATAGTGTGCCTCAGTATAAGGAAGCTTCATGTACAGTTGGAGTTCTGTTATCTCCCCAGCTTCCTCTTTACTACTGGTGGAGTTGTTTGTTCCACTTGACTAGCTATGGGGCAGGACTTGGAAGATGTTATACAAAGAATCCTGAGTTGTTTAGATGCCCCTGGGGAGTATAATAATAAGTATAAAAAGGAGCTGTGATAACACATTCATGCAGTCAGTAGGATTTCCTGCCCAGTCCAACCTCTTTTGTATTACCCAAATAGCCAACAACATGTATAACCCCTGACATTTAGAGTATTCTTCTTGTGTGTTGTCAAGTACATACGCATGTATATTCAAGGTAAACTTATTCTAAAGGACCACTGTCTATGTCTACAAGGTCCAGAATTTGGAGTAGCATTTCACTGCGGGAATGGGAGAATCCCAGAAATGAACAGGTAGAAAACAGAATCAAAGTTTAAATTTTTGCTTTAAAAAATAGTACAAGAAAAGCAGGAGGCACACAGGGAGTCATATTCTCTCCCTTTCCCCTCTAACACCTGAGCAAAAAAGACCAGAACAAAGGGGGCTAAATGCTTGGCAAAAAAAAATATTTAGTATTCCAAAGTGACATGCAAAACTGGGGATCGGTGATCAAAATGAACTGGTCACTTACTGACCTGGAGTGTCAACAAAAACCTGAAAGTGTGCTGATGATGGTGTCAGAGAAATAATAGGCTTAACATTAAGGGCGTAAAATAGTAAAAAGCTCAGCAGCACCTTTAAGATTAGCAAAATTTATTGTAACAAGCTTTTGAGAAACACAGCTATCTTTGTCAGATGCGTGGAGGTTATGAAGAAACTAGCCAAAGAAATATAGGTGGTAAGGGGAGAGGGAGAGGATGCCGAAAGTGTCATGTAAATGCAAAGTAGTTGCAAAAGTCATGCAAAAGGTAGAATGCGCAATCCCGGCTGGGCGTGACCCCTTCCTTCTGTTGATGGATCTGAATGGACTATTGATGAATCTGAATGGAATACCTGAAAGGCAATTACCTTTGGAAATGAGATAACCATCCCAGGTCTCTATTCAATAAGAGTCTGACCCAGTCAAATTTGCATATAAATTCCAATTCAGCAGCTTCCTCTTGGATTTTGGTTTTGAAATGTTTCTGTTGAACTATGGTGACCTTTAAGTCCTTGATGGAATGTTCTGGTAGATTGAAGTATTCTCTTACTGGTTTCTGGATATTGCCATTTTTGATGTCTGATTTGTGTCCATTTATTCTTTTGCATAGAGGTTGGCTGGTTTGTCCTATCTACAGAGCAGAAGGGTGTTGTTGGCACATGAGAGCATGTATCACATTGGAGGATGAGCAGCTGTAAGAGCCAGAGATTATTGTGTAGTTGATGCTATTTGGTCCTGTAATAGGGTTGCCAGGTCTGGGTTGGAAAGTACATGGAGAATTTGGGGGTGGATCTGGGAGAGGGTGGGATTTGGTGAGAGGCCTCAGCATGGTACAATGCCATAGAGTCCACTCTTCAAAGCAGCCATTTTCTCCAGGGGAACTGATCTCTGTAAAAGCAGGAGATCCCCAGGTCCCACCTAGAGGCTGGCAACCCTATCCTCTGATCATATTTTCTGGGTAGGTATGTGGGCAGAGTTGGCATCTGAGTTTGTTGCAGGGTCCGGTTCCTGTGTTGGTGACTCCATTAGATGGTTCATGGTTGTTAGTGAGAAGTTGTTTGAGGTTGGAGGGCTGTCTGTAGGCAAGGAGAGGCCTTCCACTCAGGGCTTGTGCAAGAGAGGCATCATTTTCTAGGATGGGCTGTAGATCACTGACGATACATGGATCGGTTTGAGCTGGGAACTATAGGTGATAACCAGTGGTGTTCTGTTGTTGGTTCTTTTTGGTTTGTCCTAGTGCAGGCTGTTTCTCCTGCCAACCTAGCAGTTGGAAAACAAGAAATTGCAAGTAGGTAAATAGGTACCATTTTTGTGGGAAGTTAACAGCATTCCGTGTGCCTTGGTGTTTAGTCATGCCGGCCACATGATCACAGAAACATCTTCAGACCACGCTGGCTCTTTGGATTGGAAACAGATGAGCACTGCCCCCAGAGTCGGATTTGACTAGCTTTTGAGCAAGGGAAACCTTTACCTTTAAGTTAGTGGTTAAGTGTGCGGACTCTAATCTGGGAGAACTGGGTTTGATTCCCCACTCCTCCACTTGCAGATGCTGGATGACTTTGGGCAAGCCATAGTTCTGACAAGAGCTGTCCTTTAAAGGGTAGTTCTGGAAAGAGCTCTCTCAGCCCCACCTACCTCACAGGGTGTCTGTTGTGGGGAGGAGAAGGGAAAAGAGTTTGTAAGCTGCTCTGAGAGTCCGAGTGAAGGGTGGGGTATAAATCCAATCTCCTCCTGCTCCTCCTCTTCCTCTTCTTCATATTAGTCTGGCCCTGTGTTATCATAGTTAGTAAGGGTGTATTATAGTTAGTAGCTGAGACATCCCCTGACTTTTAAGTGGGAAATGACTGATTTGATTACTTCCCAGTAGACCTACTCAGACTGTTTCCCTTTTGTCATACTTGAAAGTGCGTCAGGCTGAGTGGTGTTTTACTGGTACCTTCTGAATCTACTGCGTGTCATACCACAAACCTTAGGGAAGCCCAAAGTAGGAAGTAGACACAGATCTGAGTATGAAAATCTCCATAGTAAAATATATCTTGTATCGCCACAGTTCCACCTGATGTGTCTGAAATTGAGTATGAAATTTGTAGATAGTCGTGTCTTGATGCTTAGATTGCATTGGGGGATGATAGTACAGCTAGAACCATTTTAAACTAGATTTAATTATTGCCTTTATGATGGTAGTAAACTGTTACTTTTTAGGCTAACCTGCCATTCAGGTCTTAACGCCTCTCCCTTGTCCTGCTGCTACTTTGTTGGCTAGCAGCACTCCAGTCCAGCCACTGTTATAGTAAGGGAGAATGGTGATCAGGGCAGGGGATAAGCAGTTATGGGATCAAATTAAAAATGCTGTAGCCTAATGGCTTGGTTGGAAGGAGCAGCAGAACTGGTGTGACCTGTGAGTCAACACCTGGAAAACTAGCTTACAGTGTGTTCTTCTTGTCTGTTAGTCTTCCGTTGCTATTTATTGCAAATTCTTAACAAATTGAATACTGAAAATTCTTTACCTTGAAGCATTGTAACAGTTGAAAATGGTAGGTATTTAAAGTGAAAATTTGCACTTCTGCTTTTTGACTGGAAGCTGTGGCTGATTTGTTGTACATATTTTCATGCTAATTTTATATCATTATTTTACTATTGGAATATGTTATAGTTGTGAAACGTACTAATCTGATGTATGATTTTTAATGGCTGTTCCAGATGTCAGATAAGACAGGATATACATGCTTAAGTTTGTGACTGTGAGAAACTGTTGAGCAGTTCCTGTTTTTGTCTAAAAGAATCTAAAGAGCCTGTTGTCTAAAAGGATCTAAAAACAGGAACCAAAGTGCATGGTGTTTAAAGATGTTAGGCTCAATCAAAGTTTATATACAAAGTATCAAATACACATTAGGGATTTAGATCTACCAGCCTTTTCCCAGTAATAACTGACTTGAAGCATTTGCTGACTTTTCTAGCTTACATTGGGAACAGGGAACTTGTTAAGAATGATCTTCTTGAAAACACATGTAGTGGGTGCTGCTGTTTTATGTTGTAACAATCCTTGGCAGATGGGTCTGCTTTGAAAGGCAGTCTTGAGAATCCCTCTAGATTGTTATCTGGTGTCTTTAAAACATAAATCCTTTTTTTTTTTTTTGGAATTAACTTGCTCTTGACAATTACTCATGGTAAATTACATTTGTATGATATTCTACAGCTTCCTGAAGCATGTAAAGGTCTTAGTCTGCATAGCCAGGTAAAATATCATAATATGAAGCATAGTAAAACATGTTCCTCTCTTCAGTTCACACTGTACTAATCAGTCCTCTGAAGTTCTTAGGTTTTCTGTTTTGACACAGATGTGGGAGGAGAGTTGTACTATGCTTATAGTAATGTTTCTCCACTTCTTTTTAGTCTGTATGATTAATAGCCAGTAGCTGTATTCTGCATAATATTCACAGGTAATTATACTTCGTAGCTGGTGTGATAAAATGGATAATGCTACTCTTGCATGTAATACATAGAATCTGTATGCGTAGTATTTATGCAAGGTACTATTTCTGAAGTTAACGATTTCACGTATTTAATGTGAAGACAAGCCCTAATTTGTCCCATTCACTGCTGTAGGCTGTTGAATCTTTAGGACCTTAGATGTTAAGGGGCCACCCTGTGGCTTCTCACTCTATTGAGAAGTATACGAAACTGCTGCATTTTTTGCATTTTTTCCAACTGCTGTTAATCTGAAATGCTTTAACTGAATCAGGGACATTCTTCATGAAGAGTATAGGTGTCACTGTCTACCACTGAGCTTCATGCAAAATAACCAGATCTAGGTTTAACTGACATTTCCATAGGTCTGTGTAGAAAGAAGAGAGCTTGTAGTGATAACTTACACATGCAGTATTGTGTGTGTGTGGGGGGGTGAACCTTGGTTGGACTTAACAAATTTCATTGTAAACAAAGGCTAAAGTAATGACATAGATGGCTTTTGTTTTTATTGCTGAAATATTGGCTTTCACCAGCTCATATTCATATTTTATTGAACTGTTTTTCTAACCTGCTTTGGAATAAAAACTCTACTATGGACAAGATAGCTTCTAAATAGTACTCCACTTGACACTCACTGAAATAGGTTGAGGACGAGAAAGAACGTTTGTGCCTGTAAACAACTAACTGAAAAATCTTAGTTTAAATAAAATTTTTGTTGTGGGGTGAGATTTTTTTGGTAACTTCTTGTCAAGTCTTGGGAAATTTACCAGGTAATGTGTGGACAACAGGCAGATACAACCCCAACATGGCTGAAGCAAGAGACTCTATTTACTCAGTGGTTTTCTTGCCTCAGCAGTAGAATAAGAGCAGAGAATGTGGAAGAGCAGAAGCAGGACATATCAGACTGAGAATGATAGCTCTTGCTTACCTTGTCTCAGCTACTGTGGACTCACCTGCTTGCTACATGGAGCATGGAATGGATGTTGTACTTTTTCAGTTTTTACGCCAGATGGCAGGAGTCCCTAGATGTGTTGCAGGAATTGCCCTTAGAATGGAACTTTGCATATAGGGCCTGGATTGCTGACTTCAAATTAAGACTGAAGGCTTTTTATTCAGTTCCCAGTACCCAAGGGGGTCTCCTGCACCTGCTGAAGGAGAATAACTACAGAGGTGTGTGAGAAAAATACATAGAAAGTAAGCTTGAATTGCTTGGTTTCCCTCCTATAACATAATAACATAAACCACCAAGAAGCACTGAAGCTCATTAGGTTGAGGGTGGCTAATCTTTATCGGGCCAGTACCTTATTCCGTGCAAGATTTGTATGTTCTACCCTTGCACTAGGGATTCCTTTCCCCACAATCCTGCTTCCATATGTGAGATTCCTTACAGTCTCCAGCCAGAGACATGCCTTCATTCTTGCTAGATTAAACAGTTTTCTGACTGTAGAGCAAAAGGGTCGCTTTGTGAAAATTCCATATTTGGACTGGTTATGCAATTGTACTTCTGGCACAATAGAGACACTGGATCATCTTTTACTGTTCTGCCATCTATGGAGAGTCCCCAGGTCCATCTAGGTTGCCCCAGTTTTGTTTAAATATCAACTCCCTATGGAACCTTGGGTGATATCTCCACTATTGGCAGCTTCTGATCTAGAAATAACCTACTCTTGCAAAATACACGACAATAGTGATCTCTCTTAAATGCTGAAGAAATGTGCCTGTGTTAGCTATAAATGAAATGATGGCCCAGTCTATATGATCTAATGGACTCTTAATTTATAATTAATTCCAAAGTCTGAAGATTTTAGCAGAAAGTTCATTCTGTTTTACTCATATAATTTTTCTATATTTTTCATGCTAGCATATTTATCCTATTGGGATTAGGAATGGGCACAAACCAAATTATGAACCGAATTCATGCAATCATGCTGTTCATGAACCACCCATGAACTGCAGTTTGCTTGGTTCATAAGGGGGTTTGTGGCAGCACAACATGAGTGAGCTCAGAAGGCATTTAAATGCCTTCTGACAGCTCACTCACATCATGCCACCATAGGGGCACAACTTGCAAGTCTATTAGATGCAAGCCGGTTCAGCGATGCCTTTGCCCTCCCCGCCCTGGCTTGGAAGTGGCACAAACTTCGTGAACCCAGACCGGCTTGTTAAATGGAAAAGTTTGTGGAGGTTTGTGAACCGTGGCTTGTGAGACCACGCAAACCACCACAAACCTCCATTTTCCTGGTTTGTGCCCATCCCTAATTGGGAAATTTTATCTTCTATTTTAATATGTGATATTTTGTGATATTTGTAATCTTGTGACAGTTCTTGATGATCATATAATGTATCTTTGGATCTGTTTTATGCAATATTTTATATTATAATTCTTAATTTTGCTGTGGTTTAAGCTTGAGACTTTTGGTCAAGTGAGCTAATAACTAAAAGGAAAGGAATGGATGTAGAAGGGCTTCCAGTTCTAAGTTTTTACTTACAAGGGCTGTAAATAGAAATATGCTTTTTCATTACAGCCCATGGGGAGTGACAGCAAGCTGTGTAAAACACAGGAGCTTTGCTGAAGATTTCCCTATTCAGTGTGTCTTTGGCAAATGCAACTTTTCTTGTCTGTGTGTGTCCAGCTTTTAATCGTCAGAAGTCTGAAATCTGTTCCAGTCCAGATTTTAGGTTGACTAAGTCATAGGGTTTTTTTGTGCGTGACCGTAGAACAGCTGCTGTTGTTGATGATTTGTTGCCAGGGTTAGTCCAAGGCCAATCAACCTTTGGCAGCTATACGTATCTCCAGGCAACAACTGAACTCCTCAGTAAAAGATGCTAGCAACTTGTCACTATTGCCCCAACAAATGTTCAGATAATCCCTTGAGAAACACTTTGAACAAGAAGCATCCATATCCTTCATGAGAACCTACAGTTCACACAGGAGAGAGAGGCGCACACCTTCTGAGAAGATAGAGTGCATAATCTGTATCATTTTGAGGTTGTAATAAGGAATTGAGTTCAGAGTTCAGATGTATTTACCTATGTGTAGTATTTATAGCCCACCTTTTGACTTATGTAGGTCTACAGGCAGTTTATAACATCAGCTACAGTATGGGATAAAAGCAGTAAACTGAAAGCAGCAATGAAACTCAAGCTCACATGTAGCTACCAGCAGAACTAATAATCCACAAAATTTTAAATCAGGTCACCAATAAACAGTTAGCTAAAGCCTTCTGAAACGACACTATTCTGGCCTGCTGTCTAAACACCATCAAGAACAGAGCAAGTAGAGCTTCTGGAGAGGGTGTTCCAAAACGAGTGCTGCCACTTTAAACACTTTGTCCTGAATAACCTAACTACCAATGACAGAGGACTGTAGAGGAGGCCAGGTGATCTGACTGTGGATATGTTCCTATGGGAGAAAATGTACATTTAATATAGGCATAGCAAAATATTGAAACCCCCTCCCCCCAGTGAACAAGGTTCAAAGCTTCTCCCTGAAGGACAGATAATTGATTTAAGTTTAGCTCCAGTTTAAGATGAGCATGTCCGCTGAGGGGAAACTGGAAGAGCTCAAGGAGAGGAAGAGAGACAACGTATGAGAGCAGTAATAGTGAAGTGTTGGCTGGTTCCTTGCCAGCATTTTGTGATAAAATGTGAAGAAAGTCCAGCACAGATGGTTATAGGGAAAAATACCTCAAAGCAACTCTTAAGAAGAACCATTGTGCATGTCTGTTACCAGATTCCTAGCTTTATAATGCAGGTGACTGGAAATAAGTGGAAATGGAGATGTAGACAGGATACACCTGGCTGATAAGTATAAGCTAGGGGCAGTTGTAAGTGATATTTTGGATTTTTGTGCTGATTAGCCAGAAGCACTGTAGACCAAAACATCTCTAAAAGCTGAGATGAATCAATACTGAGACTCTCTGACCCCTTTAAAACTGTATGGTAGTGGTCCACGTTCCTTTCTGAAGGAACTCATTTGCTTTATAAGACAACTTTCTGGATTACTACAGGACATGTAGAGTGCTGAAATTTTTTAGAAAGGGCAATGTTACCAGGAGCTGCCATAGGTCACTGATTTGGAGGTGATTTTTCTATCCTCTCCCCCTCCCCATTTTTTTGACTTTTTAAAATTCATGTATGGCTTCTACCTGACAGGCTTTTCTATTAAATGTAAGTGTTCTAAGGCAAGTTAGTCTTCTTTCCATTCATCAGTCATTGAGAATGTTTTAACTTTGCATTCAAAAGAACTGTTGCTTGCAGCTGTTGGATAATTCAGTTCCAAGTTTGCATTGTTTTCCCGACCACCATAGCTGAACTCATATAAACGTTGAAAGATCACTGGTTATCTTTAGAAAAACACACTAAACCTCTGCCATTTTGAGAGCCAGTGTGCCATAGCTGCACATGATTGGGAAGACCCAGGTTAAAATCTCTGCCTGCCATATGACTTTTATTTATTTATTTATTTATTGGATTTATAGCTCAGCCTCTCCTGTACAACAGGGGTAAGGGCAGGTAGCAATAGTATCCATAGTACAATATCTATAAAATAGAAACATTTTTTGCCATAATATTAACACTAACAGATGGCACTTAAAAAGAGCACAGCCTGGTGCACCCTACCCAGGGAGGAGAGTAGAATATTTTACCACTAATCACATGGAGGATCAACAGATGGGGGGGAGGGGAAGAAGCCAGTCTAGGATGGCAACTGTCACTGCCTCAGCCATAAGTCTGGTGGAACATCTCTGTTTTGCAGGCCCTGTGGAACTGCACTAGATTCCACAGGGCCTGGATCTCAGCAGTGCATTCCACCAGGTTGGAGCCAGGACCAAGAAGGCCCTGGTTCTGGTTGAAGACAGCTGGTGTGTGACTACTGTGTGACCTTGGGCCAGTTACCCTTTGCTACCTAATATACCTCCGTGGTGGTTGTGGGGATAAAATGGAAGAGGGGAGAAACATCTATACTGTCCTGAGCTTTTTTGGGAGGGGGAAGTGGACTAATAAATAACACAACTTGACGGCATACTACTTGGTGAATTACTAAGCTTTTTATGTTTCTTTGCCTAGCTCTGTGATATACTGTAATTCTGGAGAGCTTATCAAGCATCTTGGAGGCTCTTGGGTGGCATGCTCCAATTTATTTGTTCTTTCACAGTCCAGGTTTCAGCCGTAGAAGTCTACACACCACAGGAGCTCTCTGTGGAGAATGGGACAAAGGCAAAACTGGTATGCACATTCACATCTACAGAGGTGATCAGCAGTGCAGCTTCTGTTACTTGGAGCTTTCAAGCAGAGGGAGCACCTTCTGCTGTATCGGTAAGATGTGATCTTTAAAGTAAGACTAGATGTAAGTACAGGTCCAAAAAAAGTGAAGATGCGAAAAGTGAATGTATTACTTTAAGCACATGGCACTTCTCTGTTCTTGCCTATCTTTGTCACTGGTAAGAATGTGCATTTTACTGCTGTTTGTCTTGGACTAACACCAGAAATTCTGATAATTTCTGAAAGACTCCTTTTGTTTTATGCTGTAAAATCTCAGCTGGCAAAATTCTTGTTTAGGAGATGACAATTTATTTAAACCCGTATTAGTATAGATGCTGTTACTGGAGTGCGTAAATAGGATGATGTTGGTAAGGGTGCAGCAAAGTATTTGTTGGTGGGCAATCTCATCCTGGTAACTTGCATCTACACTTAGATTTTGTGCTACTATAAAGTAGATGCTCTCTTGTTGTTTTCAAGGGGCTAGACATTTTGCCTGTATACTGGAATCCAAATTCCATGCACTATGTAGTTGTATATCAGGTTCAATAGAAGTAATGCAGGTGAGGAAAATACATTCATATTGCATTTCTTTGTCTTACAGTTCTTCTATTATTCCAATGGAAAGGCATATCCTGGGAAAGATGTGCCATTTAAGGACAGAATCAGCTGGTCTGGAGATCTTAACAAGAAAGATGCATCCATCAGTATAGCAGACATGCGGTTTCAGGACAATGGCACTTACGTCTGTGATGTGAAGAACCCTCCAGATATAGTTGTCACTCCAGGAGAAATCAAACTCAGAGTTGTGGAGAGAGGTATTAGTGTCTCTAGCTAAGAATGTGCTGGTAATGAAATGCCATACTTACCGTGTGATGAAATATTTCATGGAAGTTGATTTGCTTAAAATACTTCAAAGTGTGTGTTTTGGCTGAGTACTACTGCATTCATTAATTGTAGTTTCATTTTTTTGTCAAAAAGCAAGTGCAGTAAAACCTCAGTAGTGAACAGCTTAATGCTGGTGAGCAAACCCAAGCCTGTCTGAAGGGAATTCCATAGTTGTGGTGTGTGGAGGGGTCATTGAAAGGACTACTTTGTACAAATGAGACTTAAAGATAGAAGTGATATGGATGCCATCATAATCTTCTATGAGATCATCCATAGACATCAATATTGTATTACTTCACACCAACATCCTAACCAGCTGTTTTGATCTTCGTTGTGGTCTCTGTGCGTCACACCCATGGGAACTCAGTATGCCTGTGCCAATCCGATCGGTATTGTGCAGAGCTCTAAAGGGATTTTCAAGCCTCCACCCCAGGCATGTGCAGGAACTCCACTGTGCGTGCCCAGGGGGTGAGGCATGAACATCTGCCAGCTCTCTTCTGACCACCACATTGTGAACAGCTTGTTTACCACCCAGTGAGATTTACCTCAGCTCTTTGGGATTTCTTATCTTCGTCTTTTCCCTCAATACCCTTTTTTCTTCTCCATTATTTTGTTTATTCTTCGCCTCAGGCTGTTTTTCCCCTTGTTTCCCCTCATTGCCCCACCCCCTTTTTGTTTAGCTGCCTGTTTATGGTGCTCCAACTGCGGTAGCAAATTAGCTGTTCCAGATGGTCACCCTCTCTGTGTTGTCTGCCTTGGTGAGGCTTCTCAACTAGACACATTGCGCAAGGCTTTCAAATCAAACTCGAAAAAACCGAATGGTCCGTCTGCATATGGCCCTTTTAGAGTTGGCTCTTACCTCTTCCACCGTGCCCTCCACCGGGATTTCTGCAGAGATGGCGTCTGACACACCTCCAAGACCTTCCACTTTGACAGCCCTGGCTTCATCGAAATCAGCCTCCGATATACGTCTGTCTGCCTCAAAGTGATTGATCCCGATCTCTCAGTCCACTTCTTCTACTCCTACAAAGAAAAAGGACAACTGGAACAAGGGTCATAAGAGCTCAGCTGAGGGTACCCATAAATCTCTTAAATTGAGTGCTGCCGCTGACACCGTGGCCTCTGCACAAGGTCTGCAAGCACAACCTATCAGTCTGGGGGCTCCAACCATGGATTTGCCAACGATTCTGCCTACAGCACCTATAGAACTTTTGGACTCTCCAGTTTGGCAATTGAACCCCCCGATGTTGGAACCCTTTTCTGAAACTCAGCCTTTTTTGATATCGGCCCCTGATGTCTATGAGGTCCTAGTTGCCTTGGAGGGCTCAGTCGCCTTCACAACTGACCATTCCCAGTCCCTGGTCGACACCGAGCCTCCTCGACACTGTCGGTATTGATCACCCGGCGACACTGATCATCATTGCACATAGCTGACACCCCGCAACACTGTGAGGGTCACCGCTCACAGATTCCTACTTGCCGGAGAGATCATCCGGGCATTTCCACCCTTCTGCCCCATCAATGTTTCCTTGGGACCACCATCAGCTTCAGTTTACGTATGGTGCATTTCCACTTTCTTCTCCATGCCATGGCTGACTCCAGCAAGACTGTCCGATTGGGATCAGCTGTCTACCTGGTGCTCACGCTCCCCTCGAGTGCCTCGTGGAGCTCCATCTGCTTTGATGTCGAAGCCACTGGAACCTCCTCGCAACCTCTCTCCCCGGCGCTGATCACCTGAACAGTTGGTATCGAAGCACTTGGCGCCGACACCACTGCCTCTACATGCTCGTGTCACAACAGAGGTGCCTCTGCAGCTGCCTTTGGAATTGACCCCAGGGTCTGCCTCTTCTGACTCTTCAGACGAGGACTCTGACTCTGGTGCTTTGGATGTCTGCAGCTCTCCGGATGATCCTTCTCCCAATACTACAGTCTCTGTTGATCTGCCAATCTCCCCTTCTGAGGATTTGACATCCTATGGAGATTTGATCAAGTGCATGCCCACTCTTTAGGCCTTTCTGTGATTCAACCTCAACCCTTGGTTTCTGATGCGGAGTTTGATGTGATGGACACCACTATTGCTCACCACTATGTCATCTATCCTACTTCAGGCTGCCAAGGCTCTCTGGGACAAACCTTCCTTTGTGCCAGTCTCATCTCACTGCCTTGAACATTTGTGTAAAGTTTAGGAGTCTGGCTCTGAATTTCTTTTCAACCACCCCAAGCCGAACTCTGTGGCTGTCACCTCAGCTTCAGTCTAAATGGACCCATTCTACCCTCTCAGACAAGGAAAGCATGAAATTAGATTCCTTTGGGAGACACTTTTACTCAGCAGGTGCACTGGGTATTAAAACCGCTAACTACATTGCACGCATGAGTCGCTATCAGTATGCTCTGTGGGAACAGCTTAGTGAGGTCTTCACTTCTCTACCTGAGGACAAGCGTCAACTGGTCCGCAAGATTCAAAAAGAGGGTCTGGTCCTGGCTAAGCAGTAGATAAATTTGTCAAAGGACGCCCTGGACACATTTTCTAAGACAGTTACATCAGCCATTGCCTTACACAGACATTCCTGGTTGCGCACCACAACTCTGCAATCCAATACTAGGGCATGCATTGAGGATCTTCCATTTGACAGACAAGGACTCTTCCATGCCACTACAGATTCTTTACTGCAGGATATGGATAAGAGCATCAAGGCTTCTCATACTTTGGGAGTTGCTCCATTGCCTAGGCCCTATAAATCCCGGTCATAGTCCCGATCCTGGCCCAAGCACTCTTTCCAAAATCACTCGCTTGACTGCTCTTGGTGTCCTTATGAATCGCCTGCAGGACAGAGGACATCCTATGGTTCCAAGCCTCGGTACCTGTGAACATGCAACCCTCTCGCTCCAAGCCCCCTAAGGCTTCCAAACAGGGCCTTTGATTTCCCAACCGACCAGATGCAGACCGCGATGTGCCTTGCTCCTTATCCCCCCCGGCATCGAGTTACAACAGACAAGTGGGGCCTATCAATTGTTGCCCTGGGGTACTCGATAGAATTTTTTCAACAACCTCCTCTTCTAGTTGTTGTCACCGCCCCACCGTCCCCTGCACCTCTTCAAGAGATTGGTATTCTTCTTGACAAGGATGCCATAGAAGAAGTCCCAATCACTTCTCGGGGTACTGGGTTTTATTCCCGATACTTTACTGTCCCCAAAAGGGATGGGGGCATCAGACCTATCCTGGACCTGAGGATGCTGAATTCATTCATCGTGTACCACAGGTTCAGAATGATCTTCCTGCAATTTATACTTCCCCTACTACAAAGAGGATGTCTGGATGGCCACTCTCGATCTCCAGAATGCCTACTTTCATCTGAATATCCGTCCTTGCCATCTCCAGTACCTCCGCTTCATGATCGGGGATCTGCATTACCAATACAAGGCCATTCCCTTTGGCCTCTCTATGGTGCTGAGGGTCTTTACCAAGACCATGGTTGTGGTCGCTGCCTTTCTCCACCTACAGGGAATCACAATTTTTCCCTACATAGACAATTGGTTCATAGTCGCAAATTCTTGAGACCAACTAATACAGGATATTCAGACTATGTTGGATCTACTTCTCACAATGGGCCTCGGTATGAATCGGGAAAAATCTCATCTCCTTCCCACTCAGAGGGTGCAATTCATCAGTGCGATCTTAGACTCCGTTAACTGCAGAGCATATCTACCAAGAGACAGAAGGCTGCCCTAGTCTCCACCCAGTGAATCCGATCTTTGGTCTCCAGTTCAGCATTCAAAATTCAGCATCTGCTGGGGCTGATGGCCGCAACCACTGCTGTCCTTGTGTTTGCCAAGCTGAGCATGCGGCTGTTGCAAATATGGTTCCTCAGGAGCTTCAACCCAACGAGACATCTCCAATCAACTCCTCTGTTGGAAAAATTGGCAAAAATACTTAGATATTCAGAGTTTGCAGTGGATCTTTGCTTCACTGGAGAGGAGGCATTTCTTTCTGTGTAAAAATCTTTATTTCTAAGTGAAGGGTACACAGGAAAAGCTACAAAATAACAAAACCTGAGGCTACATCTCTACATCTTTACAGACTGACCACATGGTCTCACATCAACAACTGTAATGGAGATTCTTCTTCTTCTTGACCCCTAGAAGGAAATCACCTGAATGCATTAACCAATGATTGCTAGCAGGGCTTTTTTTGTAGAAAATGCCCAACAGGAACTCATTAGCATAATATGCCACACCCAACAGAAGGAACTCATTAGCATATTAGGCCACACCCTGAAAGCACAGCTCATTAGCAGTCACCATGGAGGCACAGTGTCTTGTAATCTCTGTTCCCTGGCTTTGCAACTGTGGGATTGGTGCTTGCCCCGCAGTATTTTCCTACATGCCATGCATATTCCAGGAGCCCTAAATGTTCAAGTGGATCTCCTCAGCAGGGGAGTCATGCGCCTTCATGACTGGGAGTTGAACTGAACTTACTAGAATCCGTCTTCCTTCATTGCAGTCACCCAACGGTGGATGTCTTCACGACCTGGTCCAACAAAAAATGTCTCCTCTTCTACTGCTGGGGAGGGCAGATCTCCTCTTGCTCGGCGACAGCTTGCTGTCTCCATGGAATCTAGACTTCCTGTTTCATGTTTCCTCCACTGCCCCTTCTTCCATGGGTGGTGCACAAGAACACGAAGGATGAGGCAGACTGCATCTTGATAATGCCATGGTGGCCAAGACAAACTTGGTTCCCATTTCTTCTCTAGCTTGCCAGGGGAGTCTTTCTCCACTTTCTGAAAGTTCCCAACCTTCTCCTAGCGTTGGGCGGAGGTCAGCACTACCACGATGTTCCCCACTTGAAATTAAGCACCTGGAGGATCTGTTGCCCTCATTCTCCAACCAGGTCTCAGAAGTCCTCTTAAATTCCCATAAACCAGCAACCTGGAAGTCATACGCTTATAAGTGGTCCAAGTTTCTCTCCTACCTCAGTTCTTCACAACCTCCACTCAATGCTCCCTCTAAGCTGTGGAGTCTTGTAAGCAAAATTCTACTTTGTGAGCTACTGGCATTAAAGCTGTGAGCGAGTGATTTGGCTACTGCATAAATTAGTTTGCTCTGGAGCCAGCCTTCCTGAGCCAAGATAAAAACGTGTGAGCTGGAGGCTAAAAAACTGTCAGCTAGCTCACACTAACTCAGCTTAGATGGAACACTGCCTCCACCTACATCTGTGGGCCTTGACCGCATTTTGGACTTTCTCCCTTCTTTGTCTGATTCTAGTCTGTCACATGCTTCTGTATGGGTTTATCTGGCAGCCATTTTGGCCTATCACAGTCCAGTTGACGGTTTCTCTGTGTTCTCTCACCCACTTTCTAAATGTTTTCTGTGTGGCCTTCTTCACCCGCATCTTACTGCAAGGCTCCAACTCAACCTTGGGACCTTCCGCTGGTGTTATGTCACCTCATTCAGAAGCCCTTTGAACCTCTAGCGACTTGTGACCTTAAGTACCTCACCTGGAAGACTGCATTCTTGGTTGCCATCATCTCTGCCAGGAGAGTCAGTGAGCTGCTCGCCCTCCATAACAACCCTCCATACCTCTGCTTCTTACTGAATGGAGTGTGTCTGGTTCCTGATGTTTCCTTCCTTCCTAAGGTAATATCTGATTTTCATCTCCACTCTGAGGGTTTTCTGTCAGATTCCTTCCCTAATCCTAAGGATGATGAACAGCGTCTCCTACACACCTTGGACGTGAAGCGAGCGCTCCTTTTCTATCTACATCGCAGCAGGCATACCTGCCGCGACCCACGTCTCTTCTTGTCCTATGCTCCCCCCCCAGGATAGGCACGAAGATCACTGCTCAGCAAATGGATTGTTGAGACGATCAGTTTAAGCTACCTTCTAGCTAAGCGCCCTCTCCCGGGAGCTCTTCCGGCTCCATGAGGACAATGGCAACACCTGCAGCCTTTCTCAAGGGAGTTCTACTCTCTGATATCTGCAGGGCTGCCACCTGGTCTGTACCCAATAACTTCATCAGACACTACACCCTCAATGTCTGCTCCCAGCACAGGATTCAGATGGGTCGTCTGATCTTATCTTCTGCTGTGTATTGATTGTCTGCCAGCACCCTCCACCAGGTGAGCTGTCTCTGCTTTCTATTCTCCCATGGGTGTGATGCATAGAGACCATGATGAAGATAAACAGGTTGCTTACCTGTAACTGTTGATCTTTGAGTGGTCATCTGTGCATTCTCATTGCCCTCCCTTCCTTCCCCACTGCTGTCAGCCTCTCATTTACACATTTCTGTTGGTACAGCGGTCCGAAGGAACTGGCAGGATGTTCATGCCCCACACCCTGGGCGTGCGCAGTGGGGTTCCTGTGCATGCCTGGGGTGGAGGCACGAAAATCCCTTTAGAGCTTTGCATAACACCGATCAGATCAGCACAGGTGCACTGAGTTCCCATGGGTGTGAATGCACAGATGACCACTAGGGGTGTGCAAAAAAAAAAATTCGGTAAAATTCGAATTTGGGCATATTGGACCTGAATTTTTTCGGTATTCCCGAAAAAACCAGAATACCTATACCGGTAAAGCATTGAAATCCAAAAATTTTTGGGATTCCCGAAAAATTCGGGTCCATTATATCCAATGGGGCCATTGACTTCAATGGCAAAATTTTCTGGAAAGTTTGCAGGGGGCTGGAGTGGGGGGTTTGAGGTAGAGACTCCAAATTTGGACTGTAGCTGCTGGAGCCTCTCCCCAAAAGACCCCCCAAGTTTTGAAAAGATTGGACCAGGGGGTCCAATTCTAGGGGCATCCAAAGAGGGTGCCCCCAGTTCTCCATTGTTTCCTATGGGAATGGATCAGGCAAGCAGATTCTCCCTGTAAAAAAACCTGAGAGGTGTGGTGGTGGTTTGAGGGGGCATGTTTGCCAAGCCAGCAGCAGACCATGTGCAATTACCACCCCACCAACCCCAGGTCTCTCCCAAACCAACCCTAAGGAAGAATAAAATAAAGAGAAAAGAAATTAAATTTAAAAGTGCCCTAATAAATCAAACCAGTCTGAAGTCTTCTGAGGTATTGATCCGAGGTCCACGAAGAGCAGGGAGGAAAGCAGGGCAGACTCAGGAGCAGGGGCAGCAGAAGCCAGCCAGCCACAATCTCCAACAGCCAAGCCAGGCAGCTCTCTCTCACCAGCCAGCAGGATCCAGGAACACAGCAACGAGAGTCAGCCCAGAGACTGGCTCCTTTTATGCTCTCTGAGCATACACAGAAGGATTTCTAAAAGGAAAAACCTTCTGTGATTGGCCAGAGAGCAGACGCCAGAACCCTATTGGCCACCACAGTGCTCCTTCCCTGGGAAAGGAGCAAACTGGTGGTTGGGCTGCAGGCAGCAACAACAGCCTTGCAAACTTGCAAACTGCAATGCATTTTGCAAATGCATTGCCGTGATTGGCTGTCTGGAGCCTCCTCCCCCCCCTCCTGGAAACAGGAGGAAAAGGCGGGAAAGGGGGGGAAATGGTGGGAAAAGGAATTCCCGGGCCCTTTAACAGTTTAAAAACCCCCACAACGCCATTTTTCAGCAATGCCGAAAAATGCCGGAAAAATGCCGAATTTTCCGGGATTTTTTTTCCGGAATTCGAAGATTACAGTGAATAGCCTGTCCGGGATCCCGAAAGCCGAAAAAACCCCGAAAATGCTTTTTTTCGGGTTTTTTTTCCATTTCGGGATTCCCGAATGCACACCCCTAATGACCACTCGAAGATCATCAGTTACGGGTAAGCAACCTGTTTTTTCATGTTGAGTCATGTCTGCTTGCAATAATATTGCAGACGAATACACTCAAGGCTGAACAGTGACAGTGGATTGGCCACATCACTGGCCTTCTATGGATGAGATGTTAGCTATAACTATATAAGATGAAAGTATTGTTTATACAGTACTAAAGTTATAACATATATGGGAGTATTTATGATCTGCACTTTACCATGTGTGCTTCCTTCAGTATAAAATAAAAATATTACTACTGATGATATAGGTCTTGAAATTTGCTTTTGCCCTCCTTGTTCACTTCAAAAAGGATGTTGACAAAATCGAGAGGGTGCAGAAGAGAGTGACAAGGATGATCAGGGGTCTGGAGACTGAGCCCTATAAGGAAAAGCTAAGGGCCTTGGGAATATTTAGTTTGGAGAAGAGGAGATTGAGGGGGAAAATGATTGCTGCCAACTGGAGCAGCTCCTTGCCCGCCTCCAAATGACGGCCTTTCAAATATTTAAGGAGGGCAGAGGATAGGACCCAAAGCAATGGGTTTAAATTACATGCAGAAAGGTATTGGCTGGATATTAAGGGAAAAAAATTCATGGTCAGAGTGGTTCAAAGGTGGAATCAGCTGCCTAGGGAGGTAGTTAGCTCCCCTTCACTGACAGCTTTCAAGAAGAGCCTAGATGAATATTGGTCAGAGATGCTTTAGGCTGGTCCTGCATTGGGCAGGGGGTTGGACTAGATGGTCTGTATGGCCCCTTCCAATTCTATGATTCTATTCTATGAAGTGCTAAGGTGTGTATTATTTAATTAATATTTAATAAGTTACTGATGTTTAACTTAGACCTCCCAGAAGCCGCAATTAATAATACATGTCAGAACTCATTGCCAGCTAGGAAGGTAACCCATCTACTTGACTACTGCATTGCACATACCTCTTTGTGTCTGATGTGGAACCCCATGTGCATGTGCCTGCCCTGCCATCTTCTTTCCCCTGCTGTTGTCTGTCCAGCTCTTTCCCAGATCTGTTTTCCATTACAAAATATTATTGGTCTGTTTCAATACCTGCATATGACCTGCCTTTTTCATAACCTGCTTTCATGATGATTAATTTAAGAAAATTTTAGCATACCTTTCTCAAAGGACTCAAGTGATAATGATGATGGGTTATGATGATGGGTTTGGCATGGACTTCGTTAAAACACTTGTAAGTGGGGCTCCATCTCTCTTTAGCTGCTGCTTCTGAGTATGTTAAAGGTCTTGTGCACATGTCATTTACACTAAAGAAGTGGCTTGTGTATTTTCTTCACAATTTTAAAGTAAGAAGTTGTCTCCAGCGGGGGACTACAACAGGTAACTTATCATAATTTTCCTCAAAGTTATCCCTCGGAAGATAAATGAGCATTGAATTATAAAGTGCTTTGTATGTTGAAAAGTTCAATAGAAAATCAATACAGGATGTATCCGTTAATTGATTTGTAAAAGAAAAAATGTATACAATTGCTGACTTGGAGGTAACCTTAATTTATGCATTTAAACTCCAAAGTGAATGATTTATCAACTTGAAAATAAAACAAACTGAGCAGAATGTTTTTCTTTTCTCTGCAGGTAACCTGCCTGAATTTCCCCTTGCTCTTGTGGCAGGGGTAGCCATTGGTGGAGCTCTGGGTTTAATTTTGCTCATTGTTCTTATTGTGTGTGTTGTATACAGAAAGAAGAATTCTAAAAAGCATTACTCTGGGTAAGAGAATATTCTGCTCATTTTTTGTTTTTCAAAAGGCTAACTTGGATGGACATAAACTAGGAACAGCTAATGTATATTATCCTGTCAGCTCACAACACAGCCATTCTAAAACGAGTTATACCCTTGTGAGCCCATTGATTGCAGAAGGGTGCAACTTTGCTTGGGATGGCTCTGTAGAGTATCAAATTATTCATGTCAGCTGGGAAATTTCCCTTCTAGGACAACTACTAATCTCATTGTGCATAGAGGGAACTATTTCCCTGCCCTTGTGTGTAAAAGTCCCATTAGATCACCTTATACAGGCTGAGGGGAAGTATGTAACACAAAGCTGTCCACAGAGGCAGTCCTCCACTCTGTCTTCCTAAAGAGTTGTTTTGCAGTTTTTATAATGGAACGTGAGATGAAGACTGGACATTTTGTACATTTTGGATTGATTGCACAGCTCTGTTTCTGAGCTTGTAGCTGCCAACTCCTTTACAACAGTCTGCTTGCCAGAGGTTTCCAACCCCAGCTTTGGGAAAGCAGTTCTTCTACTATCTTCACTGGCTTCATCATCTGCATGACTTCCTTTTTTGTTGCACTCAGAGTATCTTTAATTTTGCTTTGAGGAAATTTTACAAGGGTGTTTCTAGGCAGAATGTAGACTTTTGATATAGGCTTTTGGAGACGTCATGGCATATTTTGCAGGTGGGTTCTTATGGGAAGTGGTCCTTTCTGAAATGCAGCTTTTGTACATTGTGTGGGAGTTCATCAATTCACTGCCCAACTCTTTCCTTTCCTACTTTTTATGAATATTATCAATAGAGGCTTTAAAAGTCTAATAATTGATGGACTTAATCGATGACTTCTCTTGCTGTTACCTTCTTTGCAGCTGGAGATTTTAAAGAGGGTTTCAGTAGAGGTCAGTGCTAATCCTGAGTGCAGTGGAATCTGCTTTGTAACCTCAGTGTGGAAAGCCTAGTTCCTTTTCTGCATGTGCTTTTTCTGTAACAGCTTGAAGGTAGCCTAATATATGAGTAATTAACTCTCACTCCAGTACATTGCTGCTGAAAGCTGCTTTGAGGTGCTGGGTTGGGGTTGCATTGTGATCCTACTGCTATCAATTTGTCTCCTACCATGTTTTTAAAAACCCTTTCATTGACTGCAGCAGCTCTCTTTTTATGCTGGATAGTACTGAAAAACAAACAAACAAAGGGGAGATATAAGTACTGATGAGGACCAAGGTGTTATTGTCTTGTTTCTCAGTGAAACTAACACTAGTGTGTAATGGATTGATTTGGGTGGTTTTGGGAACCCTTGCATGGCAGTTCCACAACTTCTGTTCTTACTCTGATATTTTGGTTTTTTCCTTTCTGCTTTGGTGTGCTGGGATTGGATCCTGCTCTTACCTTCCTCTCCTTACAGAGATCCTGATATAGACGCAAGATTGGGAATGTAACAGGGCTGGGTCTCCTCTTCCAGTCCCACTATATACCATGGTAACTAATCACATTGGTGGTTGCTCTTTGGTTACATTGTGTGTGTGTGTGTGTGTGTGTGTGTGTGTACGCATTTCTGCCTACCTTGCTGACAACCTGGCTAACATAACTCCATCACTTGTGCTGGAATCCTGTTGTGTAGACTGTTGGTGAAGGGGCAACACATCTCATCTACTGCTTGAATTTTGTTGTCTCATTTTTTAAAAATTGTGATGACAGTGCTACTTATTTTCAGAATTAGTTTCCATCTCTTGGCAGCAAACTCATGTGCATGAAAGAATGTGGGGAATTTGGACTCTACACTGTGAGGGCACCAAACCATGTCGTGATGGGATCTGTTCTAATCAGACCAACTGAACTTTCTCTATGCACAACCTTTCATTCAGAGTTTATTTTTGGATACCATGCACAGTTGCATGAATTCTTGCAATGAACTCCAGGCATTTTGCTTGTCGTCTGGCCACCTTGTTTGCTTTGATTCAGTCCCAGTAAGAATGGGGACCCATTTATTGGCACTCCTTTTAAAACTGTGTTTCCTTAGTGTTACATAGCTCATATGTCTGCTTTCTAAATGTTTAAATATTCATGTTGGATAAAAGAATGGCTTGCAGGGAACTGCATTCTGTTTAATGTCATTGTCACATTGTCATGATCCATGCGTGCTTGTACATGCCATGTAATTTGAGCAGAGGAATAAGCAATAGGAAAAAGGGTCTGGTGATGTGAGCTTGTGTTCCTAATATTACTGTGCAGTGACCCCTTTTTAAACAGGAAGAGCTGCTTCTGGGGAAAATGAGGAGGTACATTACCTTTTCCCTGCCTGATGTGTTCCTGCTCAAATAGGCCCCTCTGCAATGCTTCAGTAAACATGCATTTAGAATCTAACATGGAAAGGGGGCAGTACTAGGGCAGGGAAAAGGTTAAATGCATACACCACAACTTTTCTCTGATCTCAGCTGCCCCCGGAAGTTTTTAGTTTAAATAGGTTACTGTTAAGTGTCTGTGTTCAATGTGTTTTGAATACATGTAAGAGAGGGTTACTGAGGTGTTCACAGAGTTTTAAATTTGATTAGTAAGGCTTACGCCTTAATACTGGGCATTCATCTTGGAGTCTTGCTTTTTCAAGCAGAAGTGCAAGCACATGTGGAATACACATCTGATGCCTCTAGACATCAGTACTTCCTACGTTTCCAAAGTGCTCCTTAAGTAAATCATACAGGTTTCTAATGACAGTTACATGCAGACTGGCAATCTTCAAAAGTCAAGGGAATTACTTCTATAATTGTTGTGAAGACTTAATACAGTAGGCTGTATAACATGTCTTGCTGGTGGCCCATTCCATTCAAGAAAAACCTTTTTCATTATAAGTTGCAGTAAGGAGACTAATTCTAGCTAAGGGGATTAATCTTCAAGTGTGCATTTATGCATTTGTGGTGTGAGCTAGCTGAGGTGCTTTAGACTGATAAGGCAAAACATCCCTCCATCTTAATAGAATTATCCATGTGATTGAGAACAGCCGCTAGCAGGAATTCTAGAGAAAGCTTCAAGCAAAGCTGCTTTCCTTCTTACAGTTGCATTTGGGTTCCTGTGAGAAAGGAAATGTATAAACAACTGTACTGACTAGAAGTAGGGAAAGGAGGAGGTTGTTCTCAGTTGAGATCACCCTTTATTTTGGCATAGGTTGCCACGTCATCTTGCCATCACTTGCCTTTGTTTTTGTTTTGTTTTTTGTGTTTGCCTCTTGAATGTTGTCCTGCAAACTCTGCTGTGCCACCTCATCAGCTGCAGTACATCTGAGAGCTTGGTGTCTCCAGTTAAGCAGGCTCCAAGGAAGTCCCCCTCCGACACAGTGGGTCTGGTAAACAGCGTGCCCATCCGATCTCACCAGGTAAATTGCATCATCCTGTTTTGAGAACTCTGACTTGGAGACTTTCCAGGTGGTATCCATATGGTGAGGGGAGGGAGGTATATTATATAGTGGCCTGTATTCCTAACACTTTTAAGCATTTGGAAAGATAAAGACACTGCTGCAGTGGAGGAATATGTAAAGTATGTCATTCTGAATTTCTGATGTTGGATTCAGTGTGCTGAAACCCGCAGTTGTCTGAGTGGAAGGTACTTGGTGAGGGGGATGGATTTTTGCCCTCTTTGCAGCTGTCCATGAGTAGTGAAAGAGTACTGGTAAGAGTTGAAGGACCTGTGTGACAAAAAGCTGTGCTGCAGTGAAGAAAGTGAGCAGGCAAAAAGCCTAATGCTTGTAGAATTAGAGGCATCAGATCCACCCCGGTAGTTCTGGGATGTTGAAATGGTTTGGTTGGCTCTTGAGCACTAGTTAATCCAGTAAAAATAATTAATATGCTTATAGTGTTGATGCAGTTGTTGGGTTTTAGAGTTCCCTAATTTGCACGAATTGATCTATGGAGACTTGAGTGGGTTGCCCTTCCTTAACAGCAGAGGTTTGCCTTTTGGTGTGTTCCAGCCTTTTAGGATTTCTGCACTGTTGAGTGCTGCTTGTTCTATAATAACCTTTTATCAGAGTTAACAAAATTGTACTCCCTTGTGCCTCATTGTCCTTAATATACACATTGGATAAAGTTACTCAAAACACCATAAGGTACGAAATCCACCATTTCAAAATGCTGATTCTAGCATATTGCCCAATAGGAAATGAATTGCAAGTACATACAGCAAGATGGGAGAAGCTTTTTGGAAGCAGGGACATTACAGTAAGATAGAGTATGTTGATTGAATGAAACAGTTGGGCCTCATTTTGTCACTGAATATGAGAAGTTGGAAATCTGAAACAAGATAATGGAAAAAACTTTCAAAATATTACGATGACTAAGACATTTTCAAGTTAAGCCTGTTTAATGCTACATGCCTCAGGATAAGAAGTGAGATAGGTTTGGGGGGTGAGAAGTTTTAAGGAAAGAAGGTTGTGTAAAAGGAAAACCTTCCCAGTGAGGTTTTCAGAAACATTAAAATGCCTTTGACAGAGAGGGAGAGCGTAGATGAATTTGTATCATTCTTTTTCTGTGGTAGTATGGGGCACTATTAAGAAACTATACTAATAAATGTACTGCCTTCATTATTTTTAAGACATGGCTTATTCCTGATGACTCACTTGTTTGAAGCTGATTTTGAGCTGCTGCTTGAAAAGAATGATATTTATGGAAGTGGCTGACTTTATTGCTGTCATGTGAAGTTGATTTAGATTCAGAGGCCTTATTGTATGTCTGTGCAGTTGGGGAAGTATAAGATTTTGGTTTCTTGGGATTTCTTCCAACACTTCAAATAAAGACCTGAGTCACCCTATACCTATTTGCCAATGAAGACATGCAGAACTTTTCTGTGCAAGTTTGTTTATTACTTATGGTATTGACACACTTCAAAATATCAGTGTGTGCATTTTGCCATCCATTTATAGGTTACTTTTGATAGGAGTTTGAAGAAACACAATAAACAAAGTCTGCATGTGAAAGCTATGATGCCTGTGGTCTAAACAGGAATAGAGGTTTGCTTGCCTAATTTATTAATGAATCTGCATACAGTAGATATATCTGGAGACTCTGATGTTCTTTGACAGGATGCTGTGTTTAAGGTAAAGGTAAAAGTTTCCCTTGCTCAAAAGCCAGTCGAATCCAACTCTGGGGGGCCATGCTCATCTCAGTTTCCAAGCCGAAGAGCCAATGCTGTCCAAAGACGTTTCCGTGGTCATGTGGCCAGCATGACTAAATGCCGAGGCACATGGAATGCTGTTACCTTCCCACTGAAATGGTACCTATTTATCTACTTGCAATTTCGTGCTTTTGAACTGCTAGTTTGGCAGGAGCTGGGGCCAGAGATGGGAGCTCACTCCGTCACGTGGCACTAGGGTCTCGAACTGCTGAACTACAGACCTTCCAGTCTGTAGGTCAGCGTCTTAACCTCTGAGCCACTGTGGCACCGTGTTTAAATGTACCCAAATAAGTTGGTTTCCAAACCTAGACTTTGGTTTCCTTTCTATGGGGAGAGCTGTGCTCTTCTTGTGGCATATTAAAACCTAGGAAATAGGATTAGTATTCTTTTGAAGTTGTCCCTTCTTGCTAGACAGTGTTTATTGTGTGCAGCAGACTGTGGATATTGACAGACATAAGGGTTTTGTTAAGATGGTACAGAAGTTTTTAAAACAAAGAAAGAGATAGAAAAAAGCAGGGAGATTAGTACTTAAAACATTAGACACTTAACTTCAAACCATATCCCTGATAGCAAAGTAATGCACACAAGTTGCTTACTCACTATAACTGTATAGTCACTTATTATTGCAAATCATCAAGTTGTTTACCATCTCTTGTTGCTAAAGCAAGAACTGGGTTGCCTGAGGTTATGTTTCAAATGGCACACATGGATCTCAGCCTTGTTTGGGTCATTGCATCTTAGGCTGGCTGATTACTCATCAAGTTTGCTTTCACTCTTGCCCTTATTTGTAATTCATTTGAGGCATCGTCTTTCCACAGCTGTGCATGCCTGTTTAGTACCATATGTGTCTGTTCACATCCCTCATTTGCCTGTACATTTGCCTCATTTGATTCACTTTGAATGTAACAGCCTGTATTCTCTGCCTTCTAGTTTCAATAATTACATGACTGGGTATCTTGATTCTTATATTGCATTATGTATAAATGTTACATATGATTCCAGATAGCCCTTCTGAATGCTGAACTTGTTTACCTTAAGTATTCCAGGTTGTTTTTCTAATTAGCAGATTCAGTTAAAAATCACTTACCACAAGCTGCACATAGATATTGCAGAACTGACAAGAATAAGACAGGACATGTAGGTGAAGGGTGGCCTACATAATGAGGAAATCTTCAGAGAGTGCTTCCAGATTTTGATCATGTATAATTAATAGAGATACTACCTTGTGTGAAATTTTGAAAAATCCACGGGCTTACCTTGAATTTTTGCATAGAATTGTGGTGGTCACCTAATAGACCAAGACACCTTCTTTTCAGATATGCTTGTATTTTCCAGTTTATTAGTTATGTAAATCCTGGCATCCCTCGATCTGTAACTTGGTAGGAATAATTAGGCTGTAAGTCTGGAGTCATTACTGAGTCGAAAGGGAATGGTTTTTCTTGGATACTAAAAAGCCCAGTACTTGGAAGAAAATACTGACAATTGTCTCTTGAGTTGGATGTAGGAATGTACGCATGGAACTAGCCCTTTGATTGATCTGATTGATTAGTAGTTTCATATGAAAGAGATAAATTTAGTTACACATTAAACAGAACAGAAAGATACATGTGCAGAGCAAGACATTATTAATAAGGCCTCCTGTAAAGGTTTTCTGAGTTCTGTTAATTGTGTTGAAAACTGAGCAGCTAATACATTTATTAAAGTTCTATCTTCCCTTGCCACATCTTTCCTTATAAGGAGTAGATCTTGTTCCTTCCTTTTTAATTTTATCAACATATTATTCTTTGATTCCTGATTCATCTGTTTCTAGGAACATTATTCTCTTCCTCTAAAATCCTTTTTGCTGCATTGGCCATCTTTCCAGTTTGGTGTAGTGGTTAAGTGCGCAGACTC
The DNA here is from genome assembly GCA_029375565.1 of Gekko gecko. Classification (NCBI taxonomy): domain Eukaryota; kingdom Metazoa; phylum Chordata; class Lepidosauria; order Squamata; family Gekkonidae; genus Gekko; species Gekko gecko. The sequence goes on along the minus strand of JAPDNY010000004.1, from coordinate 64,239,240 downwards.
TAATCTGGGAGAACCGGGTTTGATTCCCCACTCCTCCACTTGCAGCTGCTGAATGACCTTGGGCAAGCCATAGTTCTGTCAGAGCTGTCCTCTCAAGGACAGTTCTGGAAAGGGCTCTTTCAGCCCCACCTACCTCACAGGGTGTCTGTTGTGGGGAGGGGAAGGGAAAGGAGTTCGTAAGCTGCTCTGAGACTCTGAGTGAAGGGGGGGGTTATAAATCCAATCTTCTTCTCCTTCTTCTTCCAAACAAAACAGATTTTTTTTAAAAGCCCAACTCTTCTCTTTCCCCTTAATAAACTCTGATGAAATTTTATAGACACTTATGATGGCATATTCCTAATGAGAATCAGGGAAAGAATACTAGGCCAACTAAAATAAGTGAAGGTAATTGTAGATTACAAGAACATGCCACATTAATCTGTGATTCCTTGTGAACCCAATGATCTTGTTAAACATGAGTACTTACAGACTGTTCAACTTCTAGCTGCTTTCTGCTCTGACATTGCATTAGTATTGCTGCCATCGAGAGGAATAAGACAAAGGTATGCAGGTATTTTCTACTAAGTAATCTTCATGTCTTTTGTGGACATCACACAAGGAGGTGCTAAATCGCTGACAGTGACCACACACAGATGTCATAATGATCTTTCTTTCTCTTCCTCTTGGCACAGAATATGATTGAAAGTTTCCCAGTTTGGGAAACCTGCCGTGAACAAATAGGTTTATGATGATACTAGGAATAAGGCCCATTGTGGAAATAAATACAACGAGCTCTAGAAAGAGGCTTTGGGAGAGTGCCAAGGCCTTGGGCACTCAGTGTCAATGTGCTGTGGCAACTTCAGCAGGGTATTCAGACATGGAGTCCACAATTTTCTCCAGGGGAACTGATCTCTGCCATCTGGAGAGCAGTTGTAATTCTGAGTGATCTCCAGCCCTCACCTGGAGATTGGCAACAATGGTTTCCTGGGAGGAAAAGTAGTCTTTCTCTGCAATGGGGACCAGAGCAGCTGACATCATTCTCCTCTCCCCCTTTTGACTTGCACAACAACCCTGTGAGGGAGATTAGGCTGAAAGTCTGTGACCGGTCCAAAATCACCCACTCAGTTTCTACAGCAAGAACCTGGATCTAGTAGACCCTGCTCTCAAGCACTGATTGCTACGCCTAGGCAGCCAGCCTCCAGGTGGAGCCTGAAGATCACCAGGTATCAGAACTGAACTCCAGGCAACAGATCTCCCCGCCCCCCCCGAGAAAATAACTGTTTTGGAAGGTGGGCTGTATGGCTTTCTGTTCAGCTGAGGCCTCGCCCCTCTGCAAACCCTGGCTTTCATAGACTCCTCCAGAAAATCTCCAGGAATCTCCCTACCTGGAGCTGGCAACCCTAGACTCAAGACTGGCCCCAATGAGTTCCTCACAAAGGCCTGCAAAGGGTTTCCTTACTTTGTCTGAACCAAGGTTGGTTGCTTACTGTGGTGAAACGGGCACCAGTTTACCACTCAGCTGTTTGCCTCCCTCCCTCATTCCATGCATGTATCTCACTCCTTAAATTTGCTGCCATGACTCACTGAATTGTCGTTGCCTTTTTAGAGGGACAGTGAGACCCCTCTTACCGAATCTCCCTATTTGAAGATGGAATCCCCAGTCTTTGGGGCCTCCCTGGAAAGTTGGCAACCCAAGGGTCTGGCCTTTTCTTGCTTCCCTGGGCTGCCCCCTCCCTTTGGTATTGTGCAGAGCAGGGGAGACTGTGGTCAGAGCACAGTACAGATTATTAGCCCAAATTAAAGAATTTATTTAAGTATTTACACAGTTATAGAGCACACACACACTATAGGAGTAAGCACATACTATGAACCAACATGGCATAAATCAACAGGGGTTAAACACAGTCCTCTTTCCCTACACTAATACTCTCTACCTCAGGATAGGATCTCTTCTTGGACAGGCCGCTGGCTGTACTTCAGCCTCTCTCGCCCAAGAGAGCAGGGAAACTTCCATTCATTCGCCTGCAACACCACTGCCTGCAAGATGGGTTTGAACCTTTCATTCTGCGTCCACAGCGCTATCCTCCTTCATAGAGATAGTACTTCATTGTGCGAGGTGCTGTCTGTAGTGTCTGGTTGCTGTTCTTTCAGTACTAGGCACTTCCTGGTCAGGTATCTTGCAAAAGCAAAGGAGGGCAGTGCTGAGGAAGTAGAAGGAATGTATAGGATCCAAGACATAGTTCAGCACTGGGAGACAGATGGAGCCTATGGAATGAGCCCATTAAGTAGCACAGTTAATGTTTGTGCTCCTTTGAAATAGCAATTTTTCAGCCTGTGCGACAGTGCTGTCACCAGATTTTGTCTATCTGAGCAGATGTCTACGAAAGCATTTGCTGATCATTAATCTGCTGAAATAAAACCTTGCAAAATCATTTCAAGAGCAGCTGATCTAGCTTGTGTATTTCCCATACTGAAACATCTCCCTGTGTATTTTTGGTAGTATTTTTGTCTGCATGTAACGCTGTGATGGATTTTGCCTTTGTGTCTTGGTTACTGTATTTTAGCAGAGAGCAAGGAATTAATAATTGAATAAAATATGCATACCCATAATGTGATGAAAGACATGTACTCTCTCCTGAGTTTGCTTACCCTAGATTTTTTTTTCTGTTTTAGGGCCCAGTAATTTATGCACAGTTAGATCACTCTGGCGGGCATTACAGTGACAAGATCATCAAGTCAGAGTCTGTGGTCTATGCTGACATTCGGAAGAACTGAGGAGATCCCAAACTACCCAAAGCTAAACAAAAATTCTAACTGGAATCGCTTGAAGAAAATTGACCCAGAGAACTCACATGTGGCCTTTGATGCCTAGGCTAGGACCAATGCATGTGCATACAGAGAGAAAGAGATTATATATGTATTGTGTGTAAATAGTCTATTTAATCGAACAGAAATGAGACCAATGTTGCATGTTGAAATATGGTAAAAATCCTGCTTATAAATTACCAATATTTTTTTTGTATCTAGGATAAGGGGAAGAAAGTGAAAATTCATATTACACTTTTTAGATAACTTGTCTTAATTGTTTCGTGGAAAACTGGAAAATTCCTGGATATTTTGAATGGGTTTGATACTTCATTTTTACAGGTTCTGTTTCTCTGATGAAATTGACATGAAGAAAACTGTTTCTGCATGATTCCTTTTCCAACTCTGGTGCTTTCCACACTTTACTTTTTCATTAAACTTGACTCCTGTCCTCTCTCTTCAACATCCACAATCTTTCCCTGTGGGGAACACAATCCACTTCCCAAAGCTTCCAGCCTAATCTCAACTGGCTGGAGCCAAATTTCAATCTTTAGGGCATTACACTAACAACACTAATACAGTCTTCATAAAGCTGTTTTAAGGAGGAAGCATTAATGGAAGTCTCTTTACATACCCTGCTATAAGATTAGTTAATACAGGCATAGTGGGATTTTTTTCAATAAAGGTGAAGCATATTTGTACTTTGACCAAAAGAACGTAGTAGAGAATGCATGGTGAATCTTTGCAGTTTGATCCTGGCATGGCTGTCAGTGAAACTTCTAGAAAATAGAGAAGGCTTGTCAGAAAAAAAATAATTTTATTGTCATACTAGACTGTAAAGCAGTCTGCCTTCATCTAATCTCACTCCTGTGGGAAGAAGCCATGAAATGTGATAGGCTTGCTGTGGTCCCATTCTGCTTCAGAAGGACAGGACCCAGCGTACTTACGTTACTCGTTTTTAATGCCTTGGTTCTCACAGAAACATTAAAGAAAACGTGTTTTATGCTGTGCTGTGGCCAGCTTACTGCTACCTCCTTTGATCTCTGGGACTGGTAAATTAGGTATCCACAGAAGCATGCTTTGTTTGTTTTTAAAAATTTCCAGTTGCAAAAACACATTTTTAAAAGGAAAAAAGGCTGCTACTCTTTGGTAGAGTGCAGATGTCTGATCTTGAGGTTTATTTATACTTTTTATACTCAGATAAGTTGCAGGCAGAAAAAAATGTAAGCAAAAATTGAGTTTTTCCCTTTTGGGAATCTGATGATTCAGTTTGCTGAATAGGAGTAATGATATAATGAAAATATACTGAATGGGGTTCAACTGTTAAGATGCATCAAGAAAGAACAGCTGCAGAAAACAGATAGAAAGTTTACATTCTCCACTGAAGGGAACCTGTTGAGTTCTTCTTTGAAATTTGTTGTTGTGGTGGGGAAACGGAAGACCTTCATGGGCTTTTGAAGTTGCTCCAGTACTCTATCAGTTGCCCTTGTTTCTGAGTATTAGTGCTACTTTATTGTCCTCTGTACATCAGGAGTGAGAAGAAAGCAGATCTGGCTTGTCAGTGGGCCATCTAGCAGTGTCTTGTTTCTAAGATTCTTGTGAAGCACGTGGGTCTATATGGATCATTGTTTGACGCAGCACTCCTTGTTTTTCTATTATGTGATTCTGAGTATGCATTTTTGCTTTATAAATATAAAATAATGGATCGTGAGGATTCTAGTAAAGAAAAAAACATACAAGATTTTAAGTTGGCTCATTTCTGCTTTAGAATGACCTCTAGTGATGGATGTTGTACTTCAGGGAAGAAGTCCATCACTTACTGAATCATAATAGGGAGGCAGAAGGCAGAGTGGGATGTCTCACGTTGCAGTAAAATGTGTTGCTGTTTCTGATTTTTACTTTATACCACTAGCCTCCTGCTTGACCATGGACAAGTTAAACTCTGGTGGAGTGTGAGAAAGTAATGTTAACAAGGAAGGCCTACCTTAGTATCAGTTAGATGCTACTATCCATACTTTGCTTTGATATTAGCTCAAGCCAGTTACGTGTGACTGCAGCAGAATTAAATGATTCCTCATGCAAGCCTTTAGAAGAAGAGTTGGTTTTATACTCCGCCCTTCACTTCCTGAAGGAGTCTTGGAGTGGCTTACAATCACCTTCCCTTCATCCCCCTACAACAGACACCCTGTGTGGTAGGTGGGGCTGAGAGAGCTCTGACTGACCCAAGGTCACCCAGCTGGATGCATGTGGAGGAGTGGGGAATCAAACCCAGTTTTCCAGATTAGAGTCCTGCTGCTCTTAACCACTAACCAAACTGGTGTTTAGTTCACAGGGTAAAATCAACAGTTCAATAGATTCTTTGATCCCAGCATCTTTCACTATTGGAGCGAGTCTCCCCAACCCCATGTCCTACTTCTGTATCTAATAGTCACCCACTTTCTACTTTCTGTCACAATGTAGGTAAAATGCTGATGTAACTCACAGCTTTTCTATGGGAAATGTTCAAAATTAACTGTGCATTCTCCAGACCCCTTACTCCTGGGAAACAGGAAGTTACTCTAATGACCTGATTACCAAGGTTTCATCACCAGTAAAAATTTGCCCTGCTTTGTGAAATAAATTCCAGCTACATTAAAATCTGACTCTTTTACAGAAGCAGCTGCTGTTGCTAATGGATGTTAGTGCTTAATTACTTAATGCATTAACAACTGCATCCTTCAACTCATTTAGATACCTCTGAATTCTGTTGCTTGACAAATGACCATGTTGGAGTAGGTAGAATGTGGTCCATAGCTATTGGGAAAGGAATTTCAAGATGTTTCATACTGTAGCAGTAACCTTACTTGTGCTACGGCTTTCTTTATCCTAGAGCATTTTTTGTGGCTCCAGTAGTGACATTTCAGTGTGTAAATAGAGAAACTGGAACTATTGTCTTAATTTTTTGAAGTAGGTTGGCTGAACATCAGTCCTGTAACTTGCTTTGTATGCACAACACTCAAAGGCTTTCCTTGCAGTGTACAGTTGTTTTGGTGAAGTGAGCAGGTGTTTGGTCATCAAATGAGATCTGTCTAAATCTTGTTTACATTCTTATGTCATATTTTAAAACCAGGACTTTTCTATTTGTATATGGTTGGTGGGAAGTTACTTGTTTTCTCCTTTCTTAAACCATGTTTCCTAGTTAAGATCTAGGGGACAATTTGGCATGTGTTAAGGGCAACTTTCCTATGGTGCTGTATTTTAATGCCCTTTTTCTGTGAAAGGCAATCAAGATCAAATAAAGGACTCCCAGTTGTGAAACTCCACCCTCAAGCCTTGGACATTATTCCCTGAGATCTCCCTGTGCTCTATACAGCTCCACACAATGCAGCTATTGAGCCCTTTTCTGCTTTGTTTCTGCACTTTTTAAAAAACAAACTTGGAATTGAATTTTATATTTTGTTGTACAGTTGTCTTTTCTCCCTTCCCCACTATCTCAAAAGCAACTGCTACAGGGCAGTTTGCTGATTTCTGGAAAGCACCACTATGAGATGATCACACTGATGCTGCTAGATTTGGAGGGGTGGGGGGACAAAAGGGGGTAGACACCTATAAAATGGGTGTATAATTTGGGGGAAATGGTGTATTCTCCATGGTCTTGTAATGTTTAAGTAGGAACCAGTGGTAGCATTCTTTTTGTTTTGACTAGCTTCTGAGTTGGACACACATCACATTGGATATTTACATGTTTTTTATTGTATGCTTGTGACTATTTTAATACACTTTTTCCATTAGTGGTCTGTGTGTGTTTAATTCAAGTGATGAGAGGGGGATACTACAATGTCTTTCAGGTACCTCTAATTTCAGGATGGGATTCATCTGGAGGACAGAAGCTGCTAAAAACCTAAGTTCACCTTTTTCCATTCATCTGCACTCACACATGCAAAGGAACAGTTACTTACTGTTGCCCTTCTAGGATCTCTTTGTCTTAACAGAAGTAGCCTTGTTAAAAGAGTTCACCCTCAGGTTAAACAAGTAGTTGATAGAATTTCTTAGAAAAGTACAGAAAATTCTCAGTAAAACAAAGTCCTGGTCTAAACAACTCATTCATGTAACTGTTGTTCTGGCACCAATACAGAAAAGCCATAATAGGTAGCTCTGAGAACTGAATTCTAAAGTTGTTACATCAAGGTGTACTTAAGTTGAACTCTTCTGTATTTCCTACTATTGTGACAAGAAGTTAAGGCAATTAACACCACCTGACTGGACAAGCTGAGTATCTCTCTTCCAACAAATGTAAAGAATATAGGAAACAATGATACTTTACAGTTCTCTCTAGTATTTTCCCAAAAGACAGATACTAGCAAAGCAAATTTTTGTGACAACAAGCTAATAGGATAAACAGGGGCTCTATTGATGACCATCCGCCCCCAATAGACCATGTCTAGGATTCTTTGTTGAAGTGTAAATGATTGGGTGGGTCTCCTTTAAACTAACCAAGGACACATTTTATGACCTGGATTGCCATTTAACCCAGTTGACAGACCAGAATAGCTATCCATATTGGGTTATGAAAGCTGAGCCTAACAGGCATTTTATTATAGTCAAGTTAAACTTTATTTGCGTAAAGATATGTTTTCTAGTTTATAGAAAAACATGCTCAAACATTAGTAAAAATTTATGCTGGACAAACTGCACAAGATTACAACTAGGTCCCTTGAAAGAGTTCACAGCTGAAATGTGAAGAGATGAACTACGTTTTTATTGCTGCTTCTCTTCCTTCTCCTTGGCTTTTAGTTCTTGATTATACCTGTCAGGAAAAAACAAAGTGAGCGGTTATAAGCTATAATTTTGATTATTGTCACAGTTGAACAAGACCACGGGTATATCCTGTGTGGATGTCCCAGGCTTTAGTTTTGCAGTGGGATCTAGGCAAGAATAAAGTGATAATAACTCAATCAAAATTGGGAGATTTTTGTAGAGAACATCTGCTCTTTCACTTGGGGCCCATATCTACATAGCATACAATTTTGTTTACTTTTAAATACTGAGCTCAGAAGAATATTACAGTCTATAAAGTGACCTGAAATTGTACAGTATTTTCAGCTTTTAAAGAACACCGGTAGCTAATATAAAAGTCTAGTTTGCCTGAAGGTGCAAATCAGGAACAATTCCCATATTCTAGCTAGTTGTCTGAAAGATGGGAGCTAGAAGCAGTAGGGGGATGGTCACTGCATACCAGCAGTCTTTCCAGTCTGAACTTAAAATGGGGAAGACTACCTACCTCCCTTCTATGATGTTCAGACAGGAGAGGGGGCAGATGGATTCAAAACATGACATTTGATGAAATCACATTGAAGCTTGTTAAAATTATGCTTAGACACTAAATGTGAAACTCCACATGCTGTTGGCATGGCTTCCTATCACTGTCATTTCAGCAGCCATCCTTAAAGGAGCATGCCACTGAACTAGAAAAGAGTGGCATAAAAAGTTGATTACTTTTGTACCATGTTATATCTTTCCAGAAGGCCATGTGTCATAACTGGAAATCTGAAGGGAGTGAATGAAAACCAAACAGGTATAGCTGTGCTCTTGTAGCTGGAGATACAAATCTAGTGAATGTTTTGAAAGGAAGCTCCTTTTTCTAAAGACATAAAAATATTGTCAGAAAAGCTCAGTAGCCAAAGAAGCATGTGAGGCATAAGGCAAAAAATACAGGCACCCCTATTAGGGCCTCCATCAGCATGATAGGAAAAAATATCCAGCAAATTATCAATGTCAGCCCACTCATCTTTCCTACACGCTGGTAGACTTTTATCTTGATTTTGTTTCATGTAGTGTTGAAGTACCGGAATCATGCCAGGAAGCACTGGCAACACTGAAGAGTTTGACCACCCTGAGGAACCAGATGCTAAATAAGTCAACTGAAATCCTTCCTACTTGTTTACTTACCTCCATATACGGTACAGCTGAGAGCCACCAGCACATCCCACGAAGAAATTAACAGTAAAGAGACCCCAGTTTTTAGGAATAATAACTAAGGAATATCTTGACCAGATAAGTCCTGTTGGGTTGTAAACAGATAACAATAATTGAATTAAATGCACTTATTAGTACTTCAAGGGTAATACTGATTGTGATCTGTAGTCAGACAGGTGTTCATACCCAGTGGGACTATGAGCTGAGAGTTCCAGGTTCCAGTCCCCACTCTGCCATGATCTTGGGTCACTCACTGTCTAACCTATCTCACAGAATTAGTACTCTAGTCCAAAATGCATTATGCAAAATGGAAGCAAGTCCTACTAATATCATTGCCCATTGTTTCCACATAGGGGCTATGATCAGAAGATGGAATCTCTTAAAGGCAAACAAGGATGTCCTGTTTGTCTAAATGGGCAGAAAAGTATGCCATGTTCTTGCCAGCCAGCAATGAACACACCATCTGGGCACAGGGATTTGGTCCCCAGTGTGATTGGCGCAATATCAAACACGATAAGCCAATTTTTGTAACACGCAGCCTGCAATCTAAAAATTTGGCAGTCAACCTGTATAGTTGCTCCATAAGTTGACTGGTAAGAATTCTAAGCTATCTGGAAAGTCCTGGCCTAAGAAAACCTCAGTCTCTCAAAGACTACTACATTAACAAAACTGTAGACAAAGCTCCATGTATCTAAACTTATTCAGTCAGCCACTGTGGTACAATAGCATAGAGACTGCAGTAATAGAAGTCAGTCTCTCTTGGGATTGTTTTTATATCAGTAGAAAAAAAATTCTAATGCTAAACTAAGTTAATCAAAACTACGGTTTCTGGCTAAACAGTTTCTAGCCAATTTTATTGATTATACACGTTTCCTCAGTTGATTAAACAAGCCAAAGTGTTTTCAAAACCTTTTAGAAAATGAAACACCAAGTTTAAAAATTTAGTTCTGTTTGGATGGATTTTGTTTCAAAAGAATGATTCCTCACTTATAGCCTCTCTCCAAGGTGGACATTCATGGAGGAGTTATCCCATGATTTCCTCAATGGTGTGAGCTGTGCTAGGCAGAGTATTACCAGGATTCAAATCCAAGCCTCTTTAGTTCAAGGCTAATATTCTAACCAGCCAAATATGACAAACATGGTGAAGATAAGATGTCCATCACACATACCTGTGGCCATTAACACTGCAGACTGTGATGTGCTGAGTTTTTCTGCTGGCCTAGTCATATCAGCCATTCCAGCGCAGACCAAACCCTGTAAAAAGATGGAGCATTCAACTTCTTTGGGACAGTGTTGAATTATATAGATGTCATGCTGTAGTCAGAACCTGGGTGCCATAGTCCTTTGCATTTCACAGTTTCCAAGTACTGAACATGTACAATTCTAGACATCAAGGATCTATAAAGACAGTTACAGGCATGCTGCATTCTCTGCTGCATTTTGAGGGAAGAGATGGTCGAAGGAGAAAGCAATTAGTTAAGTTTCTCCAATGGACTGGTGTAGAACTTGATTTGCTAGGCCTGTGGATTGAAAAACCTCAGTGGTGCAAGTGGTGCACTGTACCCACAAAGCAAGGAGTCTCAATTGTTTTCAGACTGCTTCCTAAACTCAGTGCAACTGCTGGGGCAAACTCATAATTCACCCCCCACACACTTGCTAGATCAAAAGCTACCATATGAGTCCACTTGTACATCTTGTTGTTACTGGCATTTTAAACATGGATGGATCCATAAGAATCATTTTTTTATAGATGTTCCATGTTCACAGTAATTTTGTAAAAACACAGATAGGTCAAATTTATTGGAAAAAAATGCAAAGAGTTTATCCTGTAGGAAACAAATGTCATACAAGACAAATCCCATAGAAACTTCCCATCTAACAGCAAAAAGATTCTTTAATCAGCTCAGTTTAAAAATGGAGTAGCTTCTAAGCTTTTTCGAAAGGTTTTGGGCCTGCTTGGTAAGCATTCCCAGTTGCTTATCATAACGTGAACAATAACAGGCTATTGGGAGCAGTATAAAATAATACATTTTCATGTTGAGAGTTAAGTATGGTCTGTGACTTCCTACACAATTTCCTACTGAAACATGTCCCATTGATAACAAGCCATGCTGGATGCCACTAATGCACACACATGAAGCTGCCTTACCGAGTCAGGCTATCAAGGTGGTATTAATTGCTTTTACCTTAGGTTAGGTCTCAAGGATGTACTGGTCATTCTGATACTTTACTGCCCACCTACTTCCTCACTGGACACCCTGTCTGACCTGACATAGATAATCTCAGGGTTGGTGCTGGAGACACCCAGATTGATTGTTCTGGGTGATTTCAAATCCATGCCAATGATGACACCTTGGCAGGGAGGCATAAGATTTTATAGTCACACTGGCCACCATAGGCCAGGTGGTAACTGGCCCTATGCATAACACAGGACACACTTCAGATCTCTCCCCCCCCCCCAAATCAATGGGGGAAGAGCTACTCTGGGGAATGGAAATCTACCCTGTGCCATGGTCTAACCCAGAGATGTCAACCTCATTTGTTATGAGGGCCAGAACTGACATAAATGTCACTTTGTCAGGCCGGGGCGTATGTGCCATAAAACGAATGTCAAGTACTGGAGATATAAAGGACAGCAGTTAGTAAGTCCCAGCTGGTATATCCTCACTGCAAGGCCCATGGGCTGGGAGGGGTGTATGCAGAGGAAAACCCACATGGGTGGACTGGACAGCCAGTGGTGCATCGCTGGGCAGATGCTCCCATGCTGCTTGACTGAAGATGAGGTTGTTCTGCCATGCTGAAGCAACAACTGCAGTAGCCCTGCCCACTCACCCTCAGCAGTCTCCTATTCCCTCACTCGCATCAGTTGCTTGCAGGCTGCATAAGAGCCCTGGACCGGCTAGTTCTGGCCCCTGGGCCTTATGTTTGACACCCCTGGATCCCTTATCAAGGCTCAGGTGAATATGCCACCAATGCTCTTCAGGAGCAAGCTAAAATGCTCCACACACAGAAACTAATGGATCCAGCCAGCCTCCAGAATGCCTTGGTGTTATACAAATTTTGTAAATAATAACTAAATAAATCTCAAGGCTAGGCTACTGTATGAGTTCTACATGGCTCTGCCCTTAAAACAACTTGGAAATTCCACTTGGTTCAGAACGCTGCAGCATAGCTGATATTGGATGCTAAGCAGAATCTGCATATCAAGCCCGTTCTGTGTAGACTCCACTGTGCATTGAAGTAGATGCTAACAAGATAAGGTTTTAGCTTAACTAACAGAGGCCTTTAGAGTTTGGCATCACTTATGTAGAATAATAGAGATAATATGGGAGGGCCGCGGTGGCTTGGAGCTTAAGATGCTGAGCTGCAGACCAGAAGGACTGTAGTTCAGCAGTTCGAAACCCTAGTGCCACGTGATGGAGTAAACTCCCGTCTCTGGCTGCCCCAGCTCCTGCCAACCTAGCAGTTCGAAAGCAAGAAATTGCAAGAAGATAAATAGGTACCACTTCGGTGGGAAGGTAACAGTGTTCCGTGCACCTCGTGTTTAGTCCTGCCGGCCACATGACCATGGAAACGTCTTCAGACAGCGCTGGCTCTTCGGCTTGGAAACGAAGGTGAGCACTGCCCCCTAGAGTCAGATTCGATTGGCTTTTGAGCAAGGGAAACCTTTACCTTTTAGAGATAATATATACAATGTTTCCACTAAGCTGTCAGAGAATGCAACAGCATGATACAATCAACCAGGGGGTAGATGTCCTTTCAACTCAAGTCAATTGGCAGTATTTCTACACATCTTTCCTACAATATATTATGGCTCTGTTTATTGGTCAGTATTCTCTGATAGATTAGAGGAGCTGTCTAGCCATATTTAGAAAGTTGTGCATATGCAAATGTTTGTAGTCATTTCCAATATAACTGGGCCACAGCTTACAGTTTTAGCTCATGGGTTCCATGCATTTCATACTGGCCTAAGAGGTCAACTTACCCATTTCATAACAGGTGCCCAGAAAAACACTGTTTTAGGACCTGCAAGAGAACATTTTTAGTTAATGCACAAACCAGAAAACTGAAGCAACACAGAGTGGAATTACATACACTAGATCTACAAGTCAAGCAATACACAAAGTACGCTTGAGTTATTTTACGGACTGTCTATTGTGTAATAATTTTTACAATGGCACCAGTTGTACTAGTTTTCAGAACAGCAAGTAGCTTTGCTGCACTGGCCAGATACAGACTGTTAAAGGGAAAAAACCCTGAAGTTTATTAGAGCAGTTTGGACACTCCTCCCCCTCAGTATCTTGCTACTCACAAGAAGCCTCTAAATTCCTGCAAGTAGCAGTCCGGGTTTTGTCACAACCTAACTTCTCCATGGGGTGGGGGAGGGGAGGGGAGGGAGTACTGAAGACTCCAACTCCCCAGTGGATACAAAGTGTCCTCCCTTGACAGGGCATCATTCTTCCTGAGCTGAAGGCAGCTGGGTGAAAGATGTTCAGGGAAGAAGGATGGCCTGTCAAGGGAGGACACTGTATCCACTCGGGTATGTGTGGGGGGTCTTCTGCATTTTACTTTTTCCTCCCCCCCATGGAGAAGTTATGTTGGGGGAAAACCCAGATTGCTACTTGCTCTGGGGAAGAAAGAGGGCAGGACTTCTCTGCCCTAACTGGGTTGAGTCACAGCACAGATGAAAAACTGCAACCCCCCTCCGCCCCCATTTACTCCAATGCAAGACCAAGGCTAGAGTCACACACCTTCTTTCCCGCTGCTACATGGCAGTTTGTGTCATCACCTGTTGTATTGTGAAATGCAGTTTATTGGGAAATGGCACAACTACATCAATTTTTTCATTATTTTAGAGGCACCAGAGACGTTGGGCCATCGTTTTTTGAGGTACAGATCAAAAATCACTGACAGCGAATGCTCACATGACTTCCCCTTGGTCAAGGCTGTGCTGACCTTCCTCCCCCCTCCCGATCTTTCCTTTAGCAGAGAGCTTGCAAGGCCTCAGAGGCGAGGGAAATTACACCACCTTGTTCTTCCTTCTTTCCACATCCTTTGCACTTATATGCTGCCTGGGCAGGGATATTTCATCTTCCCTGGCCTGCTGCAGATCCTTCTTTAAAAGGCGCCCCTCCCCTGGCTTGTTCCTCCTGTCTATCCCTTCACCTAGCCAGAAATGCCCTGAAGCCCTGTCTCGGGGCAGCTTACCTGCTGGGCTGCTCCCTTCCCCCCAGGCAGGGCTTGATGTTGTGCCTGGCTCCAGGTGGCTGCCCAATTCTACTACTGAACCTAGAGTCTGCAGCCCCACCCTGCCTGTTCTGGGCATGTCCTGACCTGGTGGCTGCAGCTGCCAGTTGTGTATGGCTTGTCTCAGCCAAGCGGAGCAGCTCCTGCACATCCATTGCTGGACAACTCACTCTAACAGCACCCATTTAACAGTGTGTTTTACAGCCAACGTTTATCCAGCAGCCCCTCTTCTCTAGGAGATAATGCAAAGACCAGGAGATTATTTTGTAATGCACCTTAATTCTTTCATAGGTGCTTAAGTTCTGCAAAATTTGGGGTTTCATCATTATGGCTAGAATGGTGCATCCAAAGATAACACATGCATAGCCTGCAAGTAAGGCAAATACAAACTAAGAATAACCAGGTGCATTTTGCAAGAAATTAAAATTACAGATCAAGAAATAATATTAACAATAAATAAATTGCAAAATAATATTTATATTATGTGCATAGCTGTATTTTGTAACACAGTTTAATCATTTTATAGATGGTCAAGGTCTACATGCTGAGGCCCCTGAGCAGTAAAAAGTAAATATTCTTATTATATCTGTTCATAACTGCTAATTGCAGCTATAACTATCCATTCCCTCTAGATGCACTGTGGGAAGAGAACTGTTGTATTCTTGTAAAAAGTGGAGATTCACTGCTCATTGGAAAAGAAGCAAAGAAACAGTTGTTTTGATCTGCTGGCATACTAACCAATGTTCCCTCTAATTTTTTTTCCCTACTGAGCGGAGCAGTTCACATCCTGAGCAGAATATAACTGCTGTAATCTTAAAATGGGCAGTGCAAGACCCACTGTGGCTCCAGATTGCTGCTGAGTGGGGCTTCCTGTGTTAATGGGCTCATGCACACAGCTTAGAGGGAACGTTGACACTAACTATATAACAAACCCATCAAGAGCTTTAAAAAAAAATTCTTCCCATCCTTCCAGAAGAAAATACATGGTTAGAGAACCTCATTCATATTATTCAAGTGACCTGTGAGGTTAGGCTAAGACTGTGATAGGCCTGATGTCACCCTATGAGTTTCATATCCAAATTGAGATCTGAACCCAGTCACAGTCTGACACTAACCAACAGCATCCATCAGGCAATATAAAACTTGGAATATTTTGAACAGCAACTTTGAAAAATATGAGATTTAGTGGATTTTTTATGCAGCCTCTGATTATGGCGGTTGACATATTTATCCATTCATAAATGAAAGGCAGCCTCTTCATCAAGAAAGACGCCCCCAAGTGCCAAAGCTTTCATGAATGATCCAACCGTATTTGTTGTGTCTTGCAAACTTTTTTGTGTCTTGCAATTTTAAGAACTTTGACTTTCTGTTATCTTAATGTTCTTATGGCAAGGCAGCAGTTTACAACACTTTGGGAAAGTGTTATGTTTTAATCATCTTGTAAACAAAAATTAAATAATTGGGTAGCTGTGTTTCCATTAAAAGTTCTGATATGCTTCAAAGGGTATACTAGTCCAGTAGTCTAGTTTTTTAGTTGTTGTAGATTTTCCAGGCTGTATGGCTCTGGTCGTGGCATTGTAGTACCTGACGTTTCGCCAGCAGCTGTGACTGGCATCCTCAGCGGTATAACACAGAAAGATGGAATACTCTCTGTGTCAATGCTTCTGACAACATATTAGTCTAGTTTTTATCAAATATTTTTTTCCATACAAGACACTTTTATATGGGGAAGAGAAGGTGCAGAGATGGGATGCTCCCTCTAGGGATGCCAACCTCCAGGTGGGATCTGGGGATATCCTGGAATTACACCTCATCTCCAGACTGCATAGATCAGTTCGCCTGGAGAAAATAGCTGCACTGGAGGGTGGACTCTATGGCATTGTACCCTACAGAGGTCCCTGACCTCCCCAGGCTCCATGCCCAAATATCCAGGAGTTTCCCATCCTGGAGCCAGGAACCCTACTCCCCATCCCTCACCAGCGGCCAGGAGGTAGCTGGCAACCCTACTCCTTGCAGAGGCATTGTGAATAGACTGCTCGCAGCATAAGCAACAGACGGACTTTAATACTGCACATTATAAAGCTCTCAATGCAACTGAAAAGTTGTTCAAGAGTCTTAGGAAATTGACATAAATAAATCTATCAAGTTATTAGATAAATATTCTGAAATAGTTTGATATGTCCCACTGGCTTTTTCATTTAAAAAAGGAAGTGTGTAAGGAAATAGATAATGTATAGGCTAGTTTGAACAAAAATATTCTAGCAATCAAGGTTATTAAAATCTTACTTTGCCTAATAGCTTTAAGAGTTGTACGCTGCACATTTCTTGCAAGAGAAGTTCCATTATTCACAATGCCTTTGAGGAATTCTAAAGAGCTTTCTATTCAGAGTAACTATACAAAGGACAAAATGAGATGCACCAAGTCATGCCTTTCTGCTGCCAGCAGCAACTTTCCCAACTGCATAAAAACAATGAGAACTAGAGGAGCTGGATATTTAGCAAGTTTAGCAACACTGTAGCATATGAAAAACTACTAGCATAAGAATCAGACTTGTTAATTACACAGAAGTCCTCTCCAAACTGGCCCTTTAATTTGGAATTGCCATGATTCCATCACTCAGTTGTAATGGATGATACTGCTGGCAGTGCACTGCAGGTCACAGTTTTCTATGCTGTCCTACTTCTTTCAGACCCCTTGTGTATACATTTGTGGATTTTTTCCACTTTAAAATAGAATCACATGGCTAACTGTAGAACAGAACAGAAAAGTACTTTTCAGTCCCCCTTTCACAAGGAGTGTTTGGATTGGTGACAGTGGCAGGTTCCAGCTGACTATTTCTTGATTTCACTACCATTTTTGGCAAAAGGGGAGGAAGAGTCTTCAAAAAAACCCAGGATCAATCAATGTCACTATTATACTTGCGAACTGAAAACAAACAGCTACAGGGGATGATGCAGAAGGTCAGGGTCACAACCTCCCACCTGCAGCAGAAAACTTTACCCCCACACACTATTCACCCTACAAAAAGCATGGATGGGCAGAGATAGAAGTAAACATCAGTTTAGTTTCTTAATGAATCTAGGAAATTATAAATTAGGGAATCAAAACTGAATGGAGTCTATTTCTGAGTAAATGCACTTTGGCTTTCACTGTTCCATGAGGACAAGAATAAGGAATTCTAGTGTGTTTGTGTGTGGGGAGTCCTGGTTTCAATTCTGCTTCCAACTAATTGCAGAAAAGTAATCGTTCAGCAGTGCAAAACAGTCCATTTGTGGACAGTTCTAAAAGGAAAGGGATATCCCTCAGATACTGACACATATTCTAGGGGAAATGTCACTTATCTCACTAGGCCATCAAACTGACCTGTATCAAGGACAAAAAACCCCACTGAATTTGCATTTCATATTGGATGGGTTTTGCTCTTGAAAACATGTCTCAAGCACAACAGCAGTATCAGGTTTCAACTGGTATAATACTGATCAGCATCTTAGTTCAGCACCCTTTCATCACAACCTAGACCCACATTTGCCAATGACTCTTGAAACACTGCTTGGCACAGAAGAGCTTTTCAGAAATTCTAACAGTATTACTGTATATCTTCAGTTTCTAGAGAAACAAAGAATTTTTGTGTGATAAGGGAAAGCTGCAACACTGGTGTTCGTTTAGATTATTCCATCTCTAAGAACACAAAAGCCCTATTCTCTTGGACCTTGCCTTTCTTTCAGAGCCTTCAAAGTGTTATGATGTTCAATCATATTGCACAAAATGTCTTGCTTACATTATTTTAGTAATCCTCAAAATCTTGCAAGGTGACTATTGTGATCCTCAGGTTGCAGACGGCTGTCCGAAGTTGGGGAGAAGGAAGCTTGTTTAAGACCACCTACAGAGTTCTTAGTCAAGGTGCACTGCTTTGATGCTTGACTTTAACTTTTTGCCACAAATTTTGAACAATGATTGAATGTCCACAATGAAGCAACACAAGTCACAAAGCACAGGCAAGACAGCAGAGCAAAGCTAGTATAAGTATTCTGATGAGTAACATAGCTCTTCACATACCATAATTCAGGCCTTGACATATTTTCTTTGACTGTAGGAGCTGGCCCAAAAATTTAGGAATCAGATTCATTTTGTTTAGCCTTAAGCATTTTGTATTTTAATAACCAATTTTTCTAATATTTGCTACCACAAAACTTAACCCTTCACATTAATTTTTATTACAGCTATGACAAAAATGTTGTAGCCTATACACAAATATAGGTAGATTCAGGTGGGTAGCTGTATTGGTCCGAAGCAGAGGAACAAAGTTCAAGTCCAGTGGCACCTTTAAGACCAACAAAGTTTTATTTAGGGTATTAGCTTTCATGTGCATGTACACTTCTTCAGATACATTGAAATGGAAGTTACCACTCCATACATATAGGTAGAGGGTGAGCAGCAAATTAGCATACAACTTAATGAAGATGTTTAATAGATGCAAGGACCAAGCTTAGTTTATATGGTTACCATTCATTTGGGTTTAATTCTGAGGGGAAACATAGTACAAGGAAATAAATATATCAGAATTGGAGATTGATGGGCAGATGTACTCTTCCTAATTGTGAAATGCTGAGACTGAGAGTAATTAACTGAGGACCCTCCCCCCCCGAATTAAACCCACACAAATGGTAACCATATAGAACAACTGAAATACATACAAAATATAAAAACTGGTTAGGAAGAAGAGATCACTGAGGGAATACCAAACCAAACAAAAAAGTCTGCACCTGCTGGCAGTGAACAAGCAATAGCTTCATGCACATTTAGTTTTATGTCATGCAACAATACATTCTGATAAGCCACTGTGAACTAATGAGAGACAATACAATAATATAATTGCTGAAAATACTAGGGTCAGGACGATGAAATCTCTAGGCACCATGGCAATCTGGGATTTGTTGAGCCCTGCCATAATCCATTTGTCCCCAAAAGTAATATGCATATTATTTATTTATGTTTTCAAAGCCCCACAGCCTGACAAATCCCATACAGGAGAGATACTGAAGTTGAGAAAGCCAGCTTCAAATAAAAAGCACAGTAATCAGTAGTTTGTTTTCTAGTGGATTATCGTTAAAGATAAGATTAGAAATAGTTTCTTCTTTTCTCCACAGTAATAAATTCAAGGGAAACTATAGTTAACAAATTCAGTCTAACAGAGATGTCAGCTGGAGAGCAGGAATTAAAGCCAGTCAATCTATCATTGCTTTTACATCTAGATTATTTAACAATATTGAATGACAATATAAGTGGTATTTCTGGGTTTCCAGTGCTGATAGCCACAAAATATATTTTAGGAGCTGTTGAAGACAAAAGATAGATAGGTGTGTTGGGCCATAGAAAAATCCAGAACCAAAGGCATACAACACTTCTTTAAAGGGCTAACCAAAAGACATGTGTTCTGTTGAAAATTTTCCCCCATCCAAATCTTCAAGTGAATATTTGAATAGGAGTGGTTCCTAGGAAAGTGTTATGTCAGGAACTGGGGATGGGGGAGAAGTTGCTTTTTGGACCTCAACATGACCTAGGACACATATCTTCTAGGCTGAAGAAATACACAGAAAGATCTCCTGTACCTTTCACGGTATGGGAGAAAGAATCAGCAGAAAATGCAGCTTCTTTTATCCCTGCATGACAATTCCATTTTGCACCTGATCACTCCAGCCCTCAACCCTCCCTTTCACTAGTCAGTTATATATTTCAAAACTGTTTGATAAGCATCTTTATCAGCAAGGAAGGTTGACAGAGTTTTGTATCAAATTAAATTGGGAGCATCAGTCTGGAAAAGCTGTACATCCTCCCCTTGATACAACAAGCCCCTCAGTTCCCAGTGTGGAAAGAGAGACTGAGGAAACTCTCTGCAGTGTCCTTTTTAAAGGGCTTGCAACCTCCTATCCCACTCCACTCCTTTACACACACACACACACCAGAGAGCGGAAGCAAAGTTAAGGGATTTCCGAGTCAAATTTCTTTAGCACCACTAAATTATTAACCAAAGCATTATAATAATGAGCTTGTGGGGTGGGAGGGAAGAGGGTTACCAGATGTAGCAGAGGTAGTACTGCACTACTGAAAGCCAATCAGCCTCTTTCTCTTTCCCTCACTCACTCCCAGCCGTAACTATCACACAGGGCTCTTGTGAAGACCAAACGGAGAGAGGAGACCCATTTACAGGTATGTCACCTTGAGCCACTTGAACGAAGGGAAGGCTAAAAATGTCATAAACTGATGCTAAGCACCTGGACCTACTGAAGCAGCCTCTGTTATAGCGAATGAAAGGTACTCAGAGCTTTTCTACTTGCAGGGTCCAAGCACTGAAACTTACCAATTCCAACACATACCTCCATCCTCAAGAAACGTTAGGTATGGTAAGCTTTCTTTTCTTTTGCAGTATCATAAACAGGATAATGATCTTCTCGTCCGAGCCAGGCCAATCTCTCTCTTTCACTCACACACACACTTTCTAATAAAGCAGTCAAACGAACAGATAAGAGACCTTGTCATCCCCTCTCGCCCACTCCCACTACCTGCAGGATGGTTATAAAAGGGGCGCATCCGTGCTGGCAACATGAGTTCGATCCGGTCCAAGAACCGATGGTAAGAGGCACGAAACCCCGCCACGGCCGCCATCGTGAGTGCGGTGACGGCGGGGACTGAGAATACAGCGTCTCTGGTCGACCTGCCGTCCTTCGCCGCCTCACAGAAACAAAGCAAGAGCACTCCCTCCCTCACGGACACCTAAGCAGGTGGTAGGGCGAGCCCCGCTAGCTTTCTTTTGATTTGCTCACTGAACGAGAAAGAGGCGGGCTTTATCAGCTGATCTCCGCGCTATTGGCTTAGCTACTCCCCATACCGGCTTGCCCTCCGGCTTCGATGACATTAACTCGGTCAACTTCGCGTCCACTTTTGATGACGAAAGAGCAGTTGGGACGATGATCGATGACGATTCTAGTATTTGTTTATATTACGGAGATGGGTTACAAAACCAATGACGTCTGTCTTCGTCTTTTTTCTCCTAACGTATGATGGAAGCCGTCTAGTTGTTTTAAAACTATATGTAAGGCCGTGTCTGTCTACACCTCGTCGATACTTCTTAACACTGAATCCGAGCCTGCAGTGTCTGGAGGGTGTGAGAGAAGACGCTGCCCAAGTCAAAGATGGTCGCTCTGCCAGTGTTGACCAAAAGACCATCGCACAGAAGAGATGACGACGTGACCCGCTTTCCTCTCTATGTCTATCTGATAAAATGTGTGTGCACACGAAAACGCATACCTTGAATAAAACCTCGTTGCTCTTAAAGGTGCCACTCGACCCTAAATTCGTTCTGTGGCTATTCTTGTCACCCTGAGGGTGGGGCGAGCATGATGCGTGCGGGCGTAAGTTCTCGCGATAGCAACGATAGTCCGGTGGTGAAGGGGATCTGTGGATGGGGGAGGAGCCGAGGGAAAGGTGGGAGGCGGGGTTTGGTGCTGCCGAGGCGGCTGTCCGATAGGGGTGTTATCGGTGGTGGTGGTTACGCGCGCGGAAAGCGCGCCCGCGGGTCTCCATGGTGAAGGCAAGGGTGCTGAGAGCAAGTGGCGGCGACTGATGCCGCTGGCGGCGGCCAGCCTGAGCCCTCCTGGTAGCGCGCGGTGCCATGTCCCGGGGGTGCTGCACCCACCTCCTGTGGGATGTGAGGAAGCGGAGTTTGGGGCTGGAGGAGCCCGGCCTGCTGCGCAGGCGATACCTCGGTGAGAAGGGAGGGCGGGGTCTCAGGCGGCGGGGGGAGGGGAACGGCATGGTGGGGGGCGGCGGCATGTCGTAGGGTGTCGCTCCCCCAGCAGCGCATGCGAAGGTCTTGACAGCGCTCGGGCTAAAGGGAGGCGAGGGCGGGGTTGGCCCTCGGGCCATGGGTTCGGTCCATAGGGCAGCGCTAAGAAACCAAAGGGAGGCGGTGCATTGCTGTGCCGTTGGGTTGTGCCTTTTGGAAACCCTGACTGCAGGTTTCCACACGGATTTCTTAGGGATAGAGGAATTCTTTGAATTCGTCCTTGTTTTCAAAATTTCAAACCCGAAACCTTCAGAAGCATACACACGCGCACACGGCCTTCTCTCACCCTTCCCTCACTTTTCTTAAAATAATTGGGAATGTCTTTCCATGCTTCCCCACCGTCATCCAACAAAGTGTTGCACTTGGGCATGAAGTAGTTTTGGTAACTCGAGTTCGCTTGAACATACAGTTATGTTAGGGTTTCCAAGATGCCTGCTGTGTAAGAAGTCGCAGAGCGGAATCAGAACGGGGCTTATCGCTTCTGTATGCAGTTGCCGTGAGCTAAACAGGTTCAGGATGTACTTAACACTTGCCGGCATTTAACTCGAACGTCATTTGGCTGTGACTTTCGTAACTTAGAAATTGTTGCCTGCTCTCTTGCGCGGAAGGAATGTCGTACAAAATCCTTTTTCGAATAATGATCTATTGGAAAAGAATTGACTAGTATTTTTTGTTAGCTTTAACAAAGATTTTTTTTTTTAAAAAAAACCCTCCTTACTCCTTATTCCTGTTTGTATTGTTTCCCAAGTTTATCTTATCATGGTAACAAATAAAACGTTTGCTTTTATTTTCTGTGAATTAGAAAAGACATTGTTCCAGTGCCTCAAGAATGGGTTGCAGCATATCTTCAATTTGCTTGTTACATTTATGTTTTTATTATTTGATAAATACATCAAAATGATCTATAGACCAGGGACATTTGGGTTCCCTTTCCAACATGAAAATAACCTTGGTGTAGGAAGATTAGTTATTTATTAAAATATTTGTATCCTTCCTTTGCTTTAGGCTTCACTGTTGTTGCAAGTAGGTTTAATGGCTTTAGAAACGTGGGTGGAATTTCATATATTTATGTTTATCGGAAAAACCAGTACTTCGGTTTAGTAAGGGAAGTCCACATGTACATCTTATATAAACATGCATCCAGATATAGATTTGTATTGAATAAGTTGGATGGGAATGGGCATTCTCTTCTAGTTTCATGAGTCACTTGCAGCAAAGTACAACTGGAACACTTTTATCATAATATGGAATGCAAAGATAACAAAGCCCTCAAATAGTCTTTTTTACACTTGATCTTAGCCAATGGAGGGCATTCTATGACTAGTTAAAACTTAAGTATTAAGAAAATAAGATCAAGTGAAGAATAATAAGATAGATGAAGTAGTTGTGAAATTGTAATGGAAGATATATATATATAAAAATAATATATATAAAAAATAATATTTTCTGTTGCTGTGCCTGATCTTTTACAGAGTTAGGGAGATCTTATAATAAAGTTATTTTCCCATATATGTTTATGAATGCTATCTACAGTAGCAAATTAGGACTGTACCTACCTCTGCATAGAAATATAGCCCTAATTCCATATCCAAGTAACGTAGCATGAGTGCTCATAAAGGTATGTATGTAAAGTGGCTTCATTTCAGGGAGAGGAAAAGGAGAGAAAACAAAAATCAACTAAAGAGAAAAACGAACCTGGAGGAGAGATAGAGCTTCAGTCTGCTACTCAAAGTAGTAAGTTACTGATAGATTTAAATTGTCTCACATGTACTAATAAAAAAAACTTCTGGGACAATGGGCCCATGAATTGTATGCTGGATACCTCAGCTAAAGCAGGTCACTCAGGTTTCTTTCACACAACAATTTTGCTTTTATTGCCTGTATGAATGCAGAGGAATTCTCTTCAGCAGTGCAGTGTCCACATGGGAGTTTTCTGCTTGCTGTCCTCCCACAGCCAGAATTTTTCCCCAGTGAACCATCAGAGACCTTTTTGAGAGCTTTTATTTTTTAAATCAATAGTTGCTATAGCAGTGGGGAGATAATGGCAGGAGAATGGCACCTCTGTGGGTAGGACCTTTGCATGGCAAGCAAGACTGTATGAGATAATATGCTTGGATTATGCTCTTTCCAAAAACATCAGAGCAAAGCTGGTTTGGGAAGGAGTGTACAAAGGACATTGTGTGAATGCTCCAAAAATAATAAAATAAAGCTCTATAGTTCTGAAGGGGGAGCCTCAGTGGCTCAGAGGTTAAGACGCTGAGCTGCAGACTGGAAGATCTGTAGTTCAGTAGTTCAAGACCCTAGTGCCACATGACAGAGTGAGCTCTCGTCTCTGGCCCCAGCTCCTGCCAACCTAGCAGTTTGAAAGCAAGAAATTGCAAGTAGATAAATAGGTACTGCTTTGGCAGAAGGTAACAGCGTTCCATGTACCTCAGTGTTTAGTCGTGCTGGCCACATGACCACAGAAACGTCTTCAGACAGTGCTGGCTCTTCAGCTTGGAAATGGAGATGAGCACCACCCCCTAGAGTCAGAGACTAGCTTTTGAGCAAGGGAAACCTTTACCTTTAGTTTGGAAGCCAAAGTGGAAGGAAACTACGTGGAAGCAGACTCAGATGATCCCCCCTGCATTTCTTTCTCCCATTACATGAAGCAAGAGTGTAAAGAGTACAGTGGTCATAACAGCTGTTTTTAAAGACTAATCGAGAATATTTTTCTTCACAGTTTGACTTGGTGATGCATGCTGCACATCTTGAGTACTTAACGGCTTAGATCAGTCAGCATTTGAGTGTTGATGAGGACTGTTTTGTGGGCTTTGATCCAATATTTCTTTAAGATGAACATAAGGTTTTGATATATTGGTTGTTATTTCTTATTAAAGATCAGTATTTGTTTAAGTGACAGTGTTTCAGTTGTGCATTAGTCACATACTAGTGTCTGTACGGGCTTCATGAAAACTATTGCTTGTTCACACAGAATATTCCATTAACCCTTTAAGGCCAAACTTTTGCATGAGTACAGAGTTAAGTTGGTTCATATGCTACATTTGTGTATATTGAAATGGTCCTATAAGTAAGCACACATTCACAGCTAAGTAATCCTGTAATGGTTTTTTAAATGCATTATCTTTTAAACCATAGCCAGTATTGACCTGTTTACCTTTTGAATGCATTGACCTTTCCCCCAAAGAACATGGAATCCTAGAGATAAGTGTTGACTGTGCTAGATCAATTTCACTGGTCAGTCTGTGCTGATAAGTTCAGCTAAAATGTCTGAGAATCTTTGAAGTAGTCTTCCACAACACTCCCCATCCATTACTGTTATCTTTGTGAGAAGAAAATCCACAAATGTTACCCTTTTTCTTCAAGGGGAGAGTGGGGTAAAAAACTAATGGGGCCCTAGCAAGTGAAGATGATTGAACTACAACTTAGTCTTGTATAAATTAGCTGAAGTTAATATGATTCTGAAACTTTATATGTATATTGTAAGGGAACTTACTGTGCAATTGAACTTAAGTGACCTATATGATAAAATGTTTGACGTTTGAAAGAGTAATCCTATCTGCATTAATTGTGTTCTGAATGAAAGATGAATTTATTTATTTTTTGTATTTATAGCCTGCCCTTGGTGCAAGCAGGCTCAGGGTGGGTAACAACATTTCAACAATACAAGTATAATTAAAAATTGAAAACATAATAATATACATTAAAATGGTGTCACAGCCCAAGAATAGAATTGGCTGGTTGTGGGAGATTCCCTGGCTGGTTGATAACAAATGAGTGATAGGTAAAGATAAAGGTTCCTTTGCTTGAAAGCCAGTCGAATCCGACTGTAGGGTTGCGGTGCTCATCTCCGTTTCAAAGCCAAAGAGCCAGCGCTGTCCAAAAACGTTTCCATGGTCATGTGGCCGGCATGACTAAACGCCAAGGCTCACGGAACGCTGTTACCTTCCCACCGAAGTGGTACCTATTTATCTACTTGCAGTTTCTTGCTTTTGAACTGCTAGTTTGGCAGGAGCAAATGAGTGATAGCCAGCTGTTAATAAGTGGGTGACAGAGACCACAGGGAGGCCATAAATGGACGCCCACTGCCTCAACCAAATGCCTTGTGGAACAGCTCCATCTTACAGACCCTGCAGAATTGAAGAAGATCCTGCAGGGCCCTGATCTCAATGGGGAGTATTTATAGTGCTGCTGACATTGTGTTATGTTCTTCTCTTTCCTGAGAAGAGCAAGAAGGTTCTAGACAACTTTGTAGGCTCAGTTTGGAAGAGGGCACTAGAGGATATTTTTAGAGTATCTTTAGATGCAAATATACAGGTAGTTAAGAGAGCAGGAAAGCAGGTGCACAGATAAAACTGTAGCCCCAAAACAAGAAAACCACATGTGCTGCATCCAAATTGCTTCAGCCAGTGAGCTCCAAAAATTTACAGCTTCATTCGTTTTCTGTGGCGAAATCATACTGCTCTTTTACAGTGCAACCCTAAACAAGCATTCACAGTTTTCTAAGCCTGTTGACTTTAATGGAATTAGAAGCATGTAACTCTGTTTAGGATTACACTGCAAGGTGCCCTCCTCTGCTGAATGCACACAGATGTCAAACAGCTAAATGGTCAGAGCCCATTCTCACTCTTGGGTATGACTTTCTTACAAAAAGTTGACTTACAAAAGCTGACTTCTAAAAAGATATGTATATAATACAAATCAAGAGTTTCAGCATAAAATTTGTTGATGTGAGGATGTGTATTGCATTCAGACATAAACATTCTAGAGGTAGAGCTGGAACCTGAAGAACTTAGACACATGAATATGCATTTCTCAGAAGAGGAGGTAAAGTGATTTTAAGAAAATATGTAACTTTGGTTCTTTTGGGTGGGAAGCATCAAACCAGTCTGGGTTTTGAAAATTATATGTGATATTATATAGGGTTTTTTCCCCATAAGCAGCAATCATTTGTGTAATTTTTTTATTAATGAACTAGAAATAAGGCCTGTTGTGGAAATAAATACAACAGGCTCTAGAAAGAGGCTCTGGGAGAGTGCCCCGGCTTTGGGCACTCAGTGACAATTTGCTGTGGCAGTCTCAGCAAGGTATAATGACAGAGTCCACCATTTTCTCCAGAGGAACTGATCTTTGCTACCTGAAGAGCAGTAGTAATTTTGAGTGATCTCCAGCCCACCCCCAAGATTGGTAACAGTGGTTCCCCAGGAGGGAGTGGCCGGTTTGGAGGGTGGAGTCTATGGCATTGTACCTGTCTGAGGTCCCACCCCTCCTCAACACTCACCCTCTCCAGGTTCAACCCCTCAAATCTCCAGGAATTTCCCAACCTGGAGTTGATAACCCTATCTCCCTCCCAGCCAACCATCAACCTACCTTTAGTTTTCCATCTCCTCCCCCCTCCCTCCTAGAGAGCAGTTGTAATTTTGAGTGATCTCCAGCCCCCACCTGGAGATTGGCAAGATTGGATCCCCATCAGGGAATGGCTGGATTGGAGGGTGGAGTCTATGGCATTGTACCTGTCTGAGGTGCCACCCCTCTTCAAAACTCACCCTCTCCAGGCTCCATCCCTCAAATCTCCAGGAATTGCTCACCTGGAGTTGGCAACGTGATCAGGATTGGGTCCAATGAGTTTTCTCCCAAAGGCCAACATAGGTGTGGAAAGGGCCTTTTACTGACAGAGGAGAAAGTACAGGTGCCAACTCTGATTACGGAAATACCTGGAGTTTGGGGGGGGTGGATCCTGTGGAGGGCAGCATTTGGGGTGTGTGTGGAAGGACTCAGCAGGGTATAATGCCATAGAGTCTACCCTCCAAAGCAACCATTTTCTCCCGGGGAACTGATCTCTGTCATCTGGAGGTCAATTGTAACAGTGGGAGATCTTCAGGTAACACCTGGAGATTGGCAGCCCTAGGGGAAAGTCAGCCGCACAGCGGGGAGTTGAAGAAAATGGTTTGATGATCGCTGGCCCACCTCGTTAGCCAGCCAGCCATGCTGAAGCTAAGCAGGAGAGGGAGCCTTTTTCCATTTATTCTGACAGGAAAGTGGCCATTGGGGAGGGGGTTATGGGCGGGGGAGGGGGTTATGCTGAAAGTCCTTTGTTTTTTTACTCACAGAACCAAGCTTGGCTGCCTACCAACAGCCACTGAGGGGACAATCCCTCACAGAAGTCAAGAGAACTGTCTTCCTCAAGAGAGAGAGCTGGTCTGCCAGTAAATCTGACATGCAAATCTGTCTGAACGGGGAGTGGGTGGGGAAGAGGAGCAGACCCAGCACCCGGCCAATGGCACGCGAGTACTCTTGAGTGTCCGCTGATGGGCCAATGGCTGAGGGAGGGCATTTTACAGCCAATGGGAGCGCATGGAATCTTACGAAACCAAAGATAATTATTATAAGGAAAGATACATTTATGAAAAGCTATAAGAAGGTAAATTGCAAACAGCATGAAGAAGATAGTTCTCTAACACTTTTAAAATAATTTTACAGAAGCCCTTTTACACGAGACCTTCAAACACGATAAGAGGAATCCAGCTATCATGCAGTTGCATCCCAAAAAAGGAGCATTAGTTTCAGTATTTTTAAATTGTGCTATTAAGTACTGGCTAGTTAACCCCTTGAAAATTTCTTTAGTGAAAAATATCTACCGAAGTTTGTACAGTGTAATTCTAATTAAATTAACAAATCCAATAACATTCTGTCAGGCTTCCGTGTTAGTAAGTTAGACCCCAGGACTGGCTCACCCTCCAACCTCTTTTCTGGCATTGGCCTAGGATGGCCCTCAGAAGCATGAGAGGAAAGCTTCACCCCAGGCCGCAGGGATGTCTGGCTCTTCACCACTTGGCACACCCTTAGATAACTTTTTGAAGGGTGGCCTGGAGGCAGACTGGCCCTGGGCTCTACCAATCCCAACAGCTCTGGGACTAGATTGTGGGAAGGATAAGGCCCAGTGCTAGTGGCTCTTACCCCAGGGCCTCTGTGCCTTCTGTCCCACCCTTCCTCTTGTCTGCCTCAAAGTACCATGTGCTTGGCCCTTGTGATCTCTCGGCCCCTCCCTGCCCCCATGACCGACTGTTCCTCCTGTCATGCCTCCCTTGGTAATGGATGCTGCTGTGGCCTCTACTTCCTCCTCCTGGGGCTGCCTGGAGGATTCCTGGCTCACTTCCTGCAGCTCCTGGCTGGCCTGCTTTGCTGCTGCCTCTGACTGCCAGGGTGCTTGTGGAGCTAGTGAGTGTGGGGGCTGGGCTGCAGGGTCCGGATACATTTATTCCACAAAATAATAACCACGTCAAAATGATCCTGATCATATAATCACACAATAGATTCATTTGTCTGCGTTTGGGTCTCATAGAATCATTGGGTTTTTCAAGCAATTATGCCCCAGTTTTTAAAGACTTCTGAGCTGTTGATATATTTAGCAGGATGACTAGTCTGATGCATTAACTATTGTTTACTTTTTATAATAGATTGTGTGATTGCATTGCTTAGTTATTATTCAGTTGTGCTTTAAGGCACTTTCCCTCTTCTGAATTTAGCTATCTTCTCTTGTGTTTTATTATTAGGAATGACAATAGGCATGGCTAAGCTATGTAGCATAGTCATAGCATTAATTTCATAGAGCTAAAGCTTTTAGGTTCAGCACTGGCAAATAGCCAGAGAACTCATTATTAATATAATGGTATTAGTTTGAAAGGAGCTCTGTAATGCTGTGTGAGAAAGTTTATAGGTCTTGTGAGAGTACTTTGCTGAACACTGCATTTCCTGTAGGGTGACAGAAATGTTTGTTCAGCACACTTGACTAGGCAAGATACACTTTTTGAATGTTTTCCTTGCTGGCCTCACATGCATAAGCACTTTTTTTGCAAGTTATTATACTGGCTTGAAGACAATATCAATTAGGGTACTCCATACATTTTAAGTAAGTTTTCAGAAGAGACCATCTTGAAAATGGCTAAATAGTACCTGAGCCTACTTTGGCAGGGAGGGCAGGGTATGAGTCGAACTAACAAGTAAATAAATATAAATAATTTTTCTGGAAAAATAGGATTTTTTTTCAATGTTTAAATAAATTCATCATGGTAAATTGGAAGTTACTGTATTTTAGTAGATAAATGATAATGATGGCCTCCCAGTTTGCAGTCCCTGTCGAGATTGAGGAGAAGAGTATAGTACTTGATATATCAAATGTTTGGTGTTGTTTTACTACTTGCTTATCATTTTTGTTATGGTTATGTTAAATTCTTAAGAAATTATGCCATGCATATTTGAATAATAGAATATGTATGGCATTTGTACGGATATGCTGTATTTGACAGACTAATATTGTTACAATACAATCCTAAACAGAGTTACACCTTTCTAAGCCCATTGACTTCCATAGTCTTAGAAGGGTGTAACTCTGTTTAGGACTGTAGGACTAGTGTGTGTGCTTGGGTAGGCGCTCCAATTTTTTTTTTTTATTCCTGTGCCATGGAAAACATGTTACATTTATTTTGCTATATTAGCTGTATAGATCCTATTCTTAATGCATAGAAACCTGGAAGAGGACTACAGTTTATAATGGGGGGGTCCCGTGGGTGCCATGATACATGCTAACACCTTTCCTTGTGCTCGCCAAGTGTTTTGTTTTGTTTTTAAAGTGGGTGGGAATAGGTGGGGCTTTTGCACAGCAGTGTTTCTGATTGGCCATTGGAGACTTGATTGCAGATTTTTTAAAAAGTTGCTTTGATAGCAGTTGCTACCACAGCACAAGGAACTTCACCGTATGACAAAAGGTAAAGTTGTGGCAGCCATATTTGTGGCAGCCAGTGTGCCCACCATGCTGTTTCAGAATTGCAAAGGTGCCCCACAGGCTCAAAAAGGTTGGGATGTCTGGTTTATTTTTTATATCAGTGTAACAAAGCCATGCCTGGGTTGATCACACAGTATTTGATTTCCTTGTGCATTGATATAGAGAATGGTACTCTTTCCAAGGTGGCATTGTTAGCAGTAAAATCTAGCAATGGAATGTGTGGCAGAATGGGCCTACTGTGGCATGCATGCCTGGTGTGAAGGTAGCGGACATTACGTGTGTTGTAGATAGGCTGGTAAATAGTGCTGGGGAGGACCCAGTGGTTGTGCTACATGTTGGCACCAACAATGTGGGGAAATGCAGTCGTGAGGTCCTGGAGGAAAAATTTAGGCTGCTAGGCAGCAAATTCAAGGCCAAGACCGCCAAGGTAGCCTTCTCAGAAGTGCTACCTGTTCCATGCACAGGATGAGAGAGACAGGCACAGACTAGGAGTCTCAATGCGTGTATGAGACTGTGGTGTAGGGGGGAAGGGTTCAAATTTGTTAGGCACTGGGATGCTTTTTGGAACAAGAGGGAGCTGTACAAAAGGGACAGTCTCCACTTGTCCTTAGAAGGAACCAGGCTGCTGGCGCTTAAAATCAAAAAGGTGGCAGAGCAGTTTTTAAACTGAATATTGAGGGAAAGCCAACAGGAGATGATAAGTCTCTAGTTCGGGATGGCTCATCTCAAAGAGATGAAGGGGTAGCTGTTACTTCTCTACAAGGAAATGGATTAGAATTTTCCACTGAGACTGTGGCTAATGATATGGACTGCCTGGCAAGGTCTCGAGGCAGCAAGAGGAAGGTTGTGGGCTTAACAAGCATGAGAAACTATAGGTGTTTATACACAAATGCTAGAAGTGTCTGAGGTAAAATCGGGGAATTGGAATGTTTGGTGTTGGGGGGAAAAATAGACATTGTGGGTATTTCAGAAACTTGGTGGGGTAAGGAAAATCAGTGGGATACGGTGATTCCTGGTTATAAATTATATTGGAAGGATGGGGGGGAAGGGTTGGAGGTAGGGTGGCTCTGTATGTCAGAGAGGGTATACAGTCCAGTAAGATTGAGAGGGTAAGTGAATTGGATTTGTTTTTGGAAATGCTATGGGTTGAAATAGTGGGTCCAAAAGGAGGCTTAACTGTGGGAGTTTGTTATCGCCCACCAGATCAAAAGATAGAGGAGTATTATAAAATGATGAATGAATTAAAGATAGCAGCTAGACAAAATAACTTTGTCATAATAGGTGATTGAACTACCCACACATTGATTGGGTCAATATGTGCTGAAGTCGGGAAAAAGAGATTGAGTTTCTAGACACTCTTAATGACTGTGCTATGGAACAGATGGTCACAGAACCTACCAGGGGAGAGGCAATCCTGGATTTGGTCCTAAGTAACACCCAAGATCTGGTGAGAGATATAAAACTGATTACACTGCTTGGGAACAGTGACCATAATGTTATTGAGTTTAACATTTCTATAAATAGGGAGTTGCCCAAATAGACTGACACAACCACTTTTAACTTCAAAAGGGGTAACTTCTCTGGTATGAGGGGACATGTGAGGAAGAAACTGAAAGGAAAAGTAGAGTCAAAACCATTGGGGAAGTTTGGAGGCTATTTAAAACTACAATCCTAGAAGCCCAGAAAAAAATACATACCGCAGATTACGAAAGGCACAAATAGGTATAGAAAAAAGTCTGCATGGTTAACAAAAAAAGTAATGGAAGCTGTAAAAGGGTAAGAAGGATTCCTTTAAGCAGTGGAAAGCTAGCCTCAGTGAGGTTGATAAAAGGGAACACAGGCTGTGGCAAATAAAATGCAAGTCTGTGATCAGGCAGGCAAAAAGGGGATATGAGGAGCATATAGCAAAAAACATAAAGACCAACAATAAAATTTTCTTCAAATACATTAGAAGCAGGAAACCAGCCAGGGAGGCAGTGGGGCCTTTGGATGACCGAGCTAAGCTAAATAGCTAAGAAGCTGAATGCATTTTTTTGCCTCTGTCTTCACTGTGGAAGATGAGTAGTGCTTGCCCACTCCAGTACCGCTGATTTTGGGAGTGGTGTTGAAAGACCTGAATCAGATTGAGGTGATGAGAGAGGAGGTCCTACGACTGATAGACAACTTAAAAACTGATAAATCACCAAGCCCGGATGGCATACATCTGAGAGTTCTGAAAGAACTCAAATGTGAGCTTGTGGATCTCTTACAAAAATATGTAATCTTTCATTAAAATCTGCCTCCATTCCTGAAGGCTGGAAGGTAGCTAATGTCACTCCCATCTTTAAAAAGAGTTCCAGAGGAGATCCGGGAAATTACAGGCCAGTCAGTCTGACGTCGATACCGGGTAAATTGGTGGAAACTGTTATTAAGGAAAGAATTAGTAAGCACATTGATGAACAAAAGCTATTGAGGCAGACTCAGCATGGGTTCTGTAAGGGAAGTTCTTGTCTTACTAACCTGTTAGTCAGGGGTCTTTTTGGGGGGGAGCGCACCGGAGCGCAGCTCCGGGAGCTCAGGAGCCAAGCCCCGCCCCCAGCCGGCGTCCCGGGGAGTCTTTCAGGCAGCCGAATGTCAATTTCAGCTCCATTATATCCTATGGGCCATTGAAGTCAATGGTGAAAACATAGGGTATATTCTGGGGGCTGGAGGAGGGGTTTGAGGGAGAGGCTCCAAACTCACAGGGTAGCTGATGGAGCCTCTCCCCAAGATACCCACCAAGTTTCAAGAACATTGGACCAGGGGTCCAATTTTATAGGCCCCAAACAGATTGCCCCTATTCCCTCCATTGTTCTCTATAGTGGGAAAAAAGTAAGTTTTTTTCCCAACATAGAGAACAATGGAGGGAATAGGGGCAACCTGTTTGGGGGCCTATAAAATTGGACCTCCTGATCCAATGTTCTTGAAACTTGGTGGGTATCTTGGGGAGAGGCTCCATAAGCTATCCTGTGAGTTTGGAGCCTCTCCTTCAAACCCCTTCCCCTCCAACCCCCAGAATATACCCTATATTTTCACCATTGACCTCAATGGCCCATAGGATATAATGGGGCTGAATTGCCGCCAAATTTCTTTCATTCCCTCCTTTCCTTCTCTCTTTTTCTTCTTTCCCTCCTTCTCTTCTCTCTTTCTTTCCCACCTTCTTCTCTTCTCTTTTTTCCTCCTTTCCCTGTTTCCCTCCTTCTTCCCTCTCTTTCTTTCCCTCCCCTCCCCTTTCCTTCTCTTTCTTTCCCTCTTTCCTTCCTTCTTTCCTTCTCTCTACTCTCTCTTTCCTTCCCTCTTTCCTCCTTCTGTGGCCCAACTCTCATGAGGAGTTTAAACTTTAAACCCCTTCTCTCTTAGCTCCCCCACCCAGACCAGCTGGGGAAGGGAAGGGGAGGCTTTTGAAGATGCCTCCCCCCCTTTTGCTTCCCCTTCTGACATCACTTCCGGTGATGTCAGGGGGTGTGGCATATGCTAATAGCCTAATGTCTCATTAGCATACTATATGCTAATGAGCTCCTGCAGCTGTTTTTCTACGAAAAGACCCCTGCTGTTAGTGTTTTTTGAGGGAGTGAACAAACATGTGGACAAGGGGGACCAATAGATGTTGTTTACCTTGACTTCCAGAAAGCTTTTGATAAAGTTCCTCATCAAAGGCTCTTAAGTAAGCTCAATAGTCACGGGATAAAAGGACAAGACCTCTTGTGGATCCAAAACTGGCTAATTAATAGGAAACAGAGAGTGAGTATAAATGGCAGTTTTCTCAGTGGAGGGTGGTAAGCAGTGGGGTACCACAGGGATCAGTACTCGGTCCGCTGCTTTTTAACTTGTTTATTAATGATTTGGGGTTGGGAGTAAGCAGTGAAGTGGCTAAATTTGCAGATGACACGAAGTTGTTCAGGGTGGTGAGAACCAGGGAGGATTGTGAGGCACTCCAAAGGGATCTGTCAAGGATGGGTGAGTGGGCGTCAACGTGGCAAATGGGATTCAATGTGGCCAAGTGCAAAGTGATGCACATTGGAGCCAAAAATCCTAACTATAAATACATATTGATGGGGTCTGAACTGGCAGAGACTGACCAAGAGTGAGATCTTGGAGTTGTAGTAGATAATTCAATGAAAATGTCTAGACAGTGTGCAACTGCAATAAAAAAGGCCAATGCTATGCTGGGGATTATTAGGAAGGGTACTGAAAACAAATCAGCCAGTATCATAATGCCCCTGTATAAATCATTGGTGTGACCTCATTTGGAGTACTGTGTACAGTTCTGGTCACCACACCTCAAAAAGGATATTATAGCATTGGAAAAAGTGCAGAAAAGGGCAACTAAAATGACAAAAGGTTTGGAACACTTTCCCTATGAAGAAACGTTAAAACGCTTGGGGCTCTTTAGCTTGGAGAAACAACGGCTGATGGGTGACATGATTGAGGTTTATAAGATTATGCATGGGATAGAGCAGGTTGAGAAAGAAGTACTTTTCTCCCTTTCTCACAATACAAGAACTCGTGGGCACTCCATGAAATTGCTGAGCAGTTGGGTTAGAACAGATAAAAGGTAGTACTTCTTCACCCAAAGAGTGATTAACACATGGAATTCACTGCCAGAGGATGTGGTGGTGGCTACATGCATGGGCAGCTTCAAGAGGGGATTAGATAAGCATATGGAGCAGAAGTCCACTGGTGGCTATTAGCCACAAGGTATAGATAGGAATTCTCAGGCTGTGGCAAGTGATGCTCTGTATTCTTGGGGGGGCAACAGTGGTAGGAGTTCTAGTGTCCTGGCCCCACTGCTGGACTTCCTGATGGCACCTGGTATTTTTGGCTGCTGTGTGACAAAGTGTTGGACTAGATGGGCCATTGGCCTGATCCAACATTGGCTTCTCTTATGTTCTTGTGTTCTTATGTCCTGTTCCACCCTGCCCTCCAAGGTCTTCCCAACACCTCTCTTTCTCTCTCTCTGGTAACCCACCACCATCACCACCTGACCTTTGTAGGAATTGCCCTCTGGGAGGGTCAGGACTCCCAGCTTCCCTTCTGAGTTCTGAAACCTTACCTCTGTCTCCCACTGCCCAGTGCCTGGTCACCATGGGGATTGTTTACTGCCTTGTGCGCCCCTGGAGGAATAGCCACTTACCAACTAAGTGCCTTCCCCCTGATGCTCCTTTTATAATAGCATGTCTAAAGATGGTGGAGGTCTGTGGTACAGAGAACCGCTACCAGTGTCAAATGTTATAAAGTGTTTTTCAAAGAGAAAATGTTAACAAGATACTTTTAGCACAGAACAAGACTGAGCAAGGAATTCAAAAGAAATGGGTAAAACACAATTCCTCTATCCCTCTCTCTCTATATGTCTATCAGATGTTAAAATATAGGACAGATGTTGCCATTACCTTCAGCTCCTCAGGACAGCCCATGGCTAAGTTACTGACTCTTCCAGACCTCATTTAAGACTCTTGCAATGCCCCCTCTAAGCTGTGGAGTCTTGTGAGCAAAAATTCTACTTTGTGAGCTACTGGCAATAAAGTAATGAGCAAGCGATTTGGCTGCTGCATAAATTAGTTTGCTCTAGAACTATCCTTCCTGAGCTAAGACAAAAATGTGTGAGCCAGAGGCTAAAAAACTGTGAGCTAGCTCACACTAACTCAGCTTAGAGGGAGCACTGGACTCTTACCTTCTCTGATGGACTCAGCACACAAGAGACCTCCTCCTTGCTGCAAGGACTTTTTGTCATATCTGGTTTTTCTACCCACTGATCAGGTCAGGCTGGGTCAGGGAAGTTTTTCCTGAAGTTTTCAGAAATTTCCCCCTGAGGTCTCTCTAGTATTTAATTCCTCCAAATCTCTGTTACCTGCTTGAGGAAGGGTGAGAGCTTGACCCACGCATTATCTGTCCTGCTAGATGTATTAGCATTTGTATTAAGGTGGGCTGAGGTACATCTGGAAAGCAGTTGGCCTCCATCCTTCCTGTTCTCTGCCCAGAGAGAAAAAAACTTTTAAAACTCAGAGTGAAGGTTTTGTTCATTTCAAACCTCCAAAGAAAAAATGCATTTCTTCACACCAGGAATAATGTTGTGATCCTCCTTTTAAGTGTATTGGATCTAGTAGTGCAACTTCAGTTTCATGCAGAGCGTTCCATGTGGTCAATTAACATGTTCCAGAGCTCAATAATATTAATCCTGTTAATGCCAAGCAGTGGGCAAACTGGAGAATAAAGCTTGTTTATCCAAGACGTATGCCCTACCAGAGTTTTCCCTTTACTAGTGCTATGTATTCTGTTATCACTGCAGTCCAACCCATATCTATATATCTAATTCCCAAGTGGCCCCCTGTGTGCGGATATCTAAATCTGCACATCGGGGGCACCTGGGGGGCAGGGAGATTTTCCTGCGCACGTGGGGCAGTCCCCACCTGTGCAGAAAAATCTAAAAAGTTTTTTTAAATGTAAGGGGAATATTTAAATCCCAAAAAAAGTAAGAGCGTTCCCTGCGCATGTGCGGGGAACGCTCTAGGAACACTGTGGCGGCCGGCGGTTGGAAGTCGCTCAGGCCTCGCCACAGGAGGGGGGAGATCGGTGGGGACAACGGGCAGCAGAGGAGATGGGGGGGACCGGAGGGTCCGGTGGAGGAGGGGGCGAGGAGGAGATCAGCAGGCCTTGCTGCTGGAGCCGGGGGCGGGGTGGAGGAGGGGGCGTGGAGGAGATCAGGGACGGGAGGGACTTGGCAGGCTCGGTGGCTGACAGCCACTCAGGCCGCGATGCCGGTGTCCAGGGACGGGGGGGAGGCTTACCTACTGCTGCTGCTGCTTTCTCCTCCTCCTGCTGTGTGGATTCGCTGCTGCCGCCGCCAGGGAAGGGGTGGGGGCGGGAGAACGCTTGGCCCGCCGGTGGCTGTAACCCAGCCCTTTCTGTCGCCTGGGGAAGTGGGAGAAAGTTTGGCGGGCCAAGCTCAGGCTCTGGCTGCAGCCGCTGCTGGGGGGGAGAAGGGGGGAGGAAGTTTGGAGGGCCTGCCAGGCCTCGCGCCGGGGGGAGGGGAGGAAGTTTGGCGGGCGGGCCAAGCCCTGCCACCGCAGCTAGGGAAGGGGGAAGGAGAAAACTTGGCAGGCCAAGTTCAGGCCTCGCGACTGGTGCTGGGGGGGAGAAGGCTTGGGGGGCGTGGGCCTCGCTGTGGGTGCCAGGGCGGGGGGGAGGAGAGAAGGCTCACCTACAGCTGCTTCCTTCTCCTGTGGAGTGTCTTCCCCCCCCGCGAGTATCGCGGGTCCCCCTTCTTGTTTAACTGATTTCCAAAGCTTGTATTGTATGGAGGAGTATTCAGCCACATGAACTCCTCTCTCTCACAAACACCTGAAGTCAGAAGTAGTAGGACTCATGTCTGCTAACTCAGTGAAAGCTAGGCTTGCTGTTGAGCGTTTGATCTCTTGTGCTTCTGCTAAAATGCTGTTGACAACATGGAACTTGTGTGTAAAATAAACCTTTTCAAGATCATTTAGCCTTATAAAGGCACATTGTATATTAATATTCCTTAATCGTGGGAATCAAATTTTCATCAGTGTTATTTTAAATAATTAAGTTTGGTGCTGCAACACTGTTTACTTCAGTTGAAAGCTCAAGTGCCTGTAACATTATCAGTGACTAAACAGGAAAGGCTAAATTTAGCCATGTGTTCATTTAGGATCTGTGGTATGTCTGAAAGTATAATTAAGACATCAAGATTGTTGCAAACAAAATTGTTTTGTTTTACAGAACAGTGTTTTATGCACTAGAGTGAGACAGGAGATTACATTTTGGAGGTTGAAATTAAAATTGGCTGCGAAGCTAAAACTCTACTTAATTTCACTTACTTGATGAGGTGTTTTTTAGATGTCTGTTTAGAGCATGATTGTAGCACTCAGAATACTCATTCAAAGGCAAACATTTGAGAAATTATTGGTTGTCTGTACCACATAGGTACTACGTGCTGACTTTTCTTTAGCATATGGCTCTGTACTTACCATTTCATCAAAATCACTCCTTGAAGTGACTGTTTTATTAATTTTGGCAGCAAAATGTTAAGGAATAACTTGTTGGCTTTGATTGGCTTGCATGTATATGTATATTTTATATGTAGAGGGGACGTAAGACCTTATAATGTGAAAATTTTGTTGAATGTATATAATAAAAGAACCTTCCTTTCACTGTCAAAACAGTCTGTATAGCTCAGTAATTTCTACTATTCTCTGAGGTTTTAGGCAAGGGTGGTAAGAAATCTGCTACCTGAGATTATTTTAAAGTAGTTTTTCAGTGATTTGCACTAGGAGCTCAAGCCATAGTTACATAAAACTTGAATGTATTGTGTGGTTTGGTCCTCATTCTTTGCATTTCTTATTTTGTGTAGTTTGTTATTTGTAAACCTTGTTTACTCAAATGTTGAAGGTAGACCATTTAAACTCCTTTCATTTCAATGTATTCATTTTCTTTTTAAGAATCCTTGCGCAAATAACATTTTCATATCTGGGAATATATAAAGTTCTAGGGTATGCTGTATGATGGCTTTCTTTTTTAAAAAATCACAAAATGGCCATCTGCATGAATGAACTGATCTGTGAGAGAAACAAGGAATATCTGCAACTTTTGCTTGTCAACAGGTGACTAAGGTACCTGTTGCCTTAAATTGTAGGTGATAACAGTGAATCTTGCTGTGCTTAGTTATGCTTGAAAATAATTTTTTTTTCTTAAAGTAAGGACCAGTAACTCATCTGGAACTGTTCATTCTTGTCCTTGCAGATGAAGCCACAGGAGGGGGTAGGGGCTTGTAGCATGTGCTATTTCTCAAGGAAGGAACACCAGAACTTTTTAAGTGCTGAGGCCATTTGGGGCAGTCTGCTCAAGTTTGGGGGAGGGTATGTATTATTTCTGATAACTGTACTGATTTGGTGGTGGTATACTCTGATTCTTCCATCTGAACTCTCCTTTTTGTTGGGTCACTCTTGGGGCTACATAGCACATTTGACTGGACAAAGGTGTTGCCAAATTTCCATACACCTTAGGGAGGCCCACCTTGAACTTTTAGAACCTTGGCTATTGAGGCAGTACAGTATCTACTATAGAAAGAAAAATGAGAGCAAAGTAGGTTGGTTAATCCTTTTTAAATCAAAGTTCTGTAAGTATTCAAAGCAGGCTGCTAATTTTGCTATTTTTTAAAAAAATAGGAAGAAGAGAATTTGTCCAAAGATTAAAACTTGAAGCAACGCTGAATGTCCATGATGGCTGTGTAAGTGGCCTTTTAAAATGTTGCTTAAACAAAATATTTTTGAGCTGTACTTTCTATGAAAAAAATGCAATATACTTAAAGGGCATCTATTTTATGTTTTATAGATGAACTATAATATTCAGTTTAGTGCACTTTGTTATTATAGGATCTTTCTATACTTTCCAATGTGGTTTTTACAGATAGTTTAATATAGTGCGTTTACTGCTCAATATGAAAATTATAGTAATTTTAAAACACACAACCAAATTCAGTCAAATGTAGAGATTTTTTTCAGCTTTAATTATTTTTTTCCCCTTAAATATGTTGTACAAAAATGTAACATAAGCATTAGAGAATTAGAATGCTGTATTTATGGGATAGTTCATCCAGCAAAAATAATTTACAAATTTGCTTTAAAAGACTGACTCCCAATAATAAGTTTATAACCATGCATTGAATTTATGGCACTGAAAGCACATAGGGGTTGTTGTTTTTTGTATTTTGTAATATGTGCATATGTATGTGTGAGTGTGTGCGCACCTGGAAGTCATGAAAGACCATAGCTTTAGGGTTGCCAGGTTTGGGGATGGAGCCTAGGAAGGGCAGGGTTTGTGTAGAGGAGGGGAGCAGGATATAATGCCCTAGAGTTTACCCTCCAGCAGGGGAACTGGTCACTGTAATCTGGAGATCATTTATAATTCTCATTTATCTTCAGGGATGGGAACTGTGTAGTTTTAGGATCAAGAATGTTTAAAAATTAAATACTGAAAATTCATCCTTATGCATTACTGGGCAATATTTGAAGGTCTTGACCAGTTTTCTTTCTCAAGATGTGTTTTTTTGTGTGCTGGTGAGGGAGAAGAGGAAGGGGTCAGTTACAACAAGCATAGGTAGCGTCTCTTACCCTGTCATTCTGCCCATTCTCTTTGGGCCTATGCTGTTCGCACATTGGAGTGCCACTTTATTACCGTAGGGATTGGTAGCTGGTTCTTCCGTGTTCTTTTCATAAGAGTTTAAAGTGTGTTTTAAAGTTGCAGAAGTGTAAACGTAGTGTCATCCAGAGGGCTGCATATGGAGGAGAAAAGTACTGCTTGTGTAGTTTCCTGTAAAATGTGCAAGGCCTCACACATAACATATACACAAACAGTATTCCATGTGCTGATTTTTTCCCATGTTACATTTTTACACAAGGAAAATGTACTCCACATGTAAAAACAGGGTCTGCATGTGGATCATGGCTGAGAGCATGGCTGTTTTCTATTTTTATTTTTATTTTTTTGCTTTGTTGCTTACAGGAGATATATTTAATTATATTTGGGATTTTAAAATCTGTTGACTTTTGCAGAACCTCATGTTTTTGTTTAGAAAGTTTAAATCTTAACATATCAGACTGTATTATTCTTTATGTTGTCTTTATATTGTTTATCATTATTTTGGTTTTTTGGAAGGATTAAGCTTTTTTTTTTTAAATATTCATAGGTGAACACAATTTGCTGGAATGATACAGGAGAGTACATTTTATCTGGGTCTGATGATACTAATCTTGTCATTACGAATCCATACAGTAGAAAGGTAGGATGGTTTGCTGTCCCCTCGAATATTCTTGTGGGCAGAAAACTTGCTTATATTTATATATTGTACTGGAAATGTTTTTTATTATATTGATGGATCCTAGGGCAGGTCCATAGCCATGAGGGGCTCCTGGGAGTGATGCCCCCTCCTGAATGGATCCTGGGACAGGGCAGGGCTGCAGGGCCCAACGAGACCCAGAGTTGCTTCTTCCCCACTGCTTTTGCATGCCTGGGAGGTGGCACAGGTCAGCAAGTAAAAGTAAGGTATTTAAAGAGACATATGTGAAAGTAAAATTGGATTACCATGACTAATTGGATCACCATAAATTGGATTAATCTAATTAAGCTCCCCACCCCTGGTGTTTGTACCTCCACCAAAAATTTTCTGGTTACAGGCCTGTCCTAGGGGGTGTTCTGTTTTGCTTGAAAGAGTTGCTTCTTAGGTTTATGAAAACAAACAGGACCCAACAGCATCCTACACAGGACTTTTCAATGTGGTCTCAATTCTACCACCCCCGTGTATGCTCCTTCTTTGCAGCTGTTCTCATAGCACCTTTTCTCATGGTATTGATTTCGTTGCTTGTAACTTAGAATGTTGTTTCATGTTTCATTTAGCATGAAAATACTTCTAAGCAATAATGTATAAGAGGTGAATGTAAAAGTAAAGAAACAGATAATTGAAAAAGTTGGTGCAAATATCAGGTCTGTGCTAATTGGGCAGTCTATTAACCTAACCGACCTCAAAAAGAGACAAGTTATGACGATATAAGATGAGGATAGATGGTAGCCTTCCTGTGGCCTTTTGGGGGTAAGGTGGGAAGGAAATTGCATATTTTCATATATTACTTTAACTTTAAAATAGTAAATTAATAATGCTTGTTTTCTAGGTTTTAACAACCATTCGCTCAGGACACAGGGCAAATATATTTAGTGCAAAATTCTTACCATGCACCACTGATAAGCAAATTGTGTCCTGTTCTGGAGATGGAGTCATTTTTTATACTAATGTGGAACAGGATGCTGAAACAAACAGACAGTGCCAATTTACATGCCACTATGGAACAACTTATGAGGTACTGCAATGTATTACCTTACATATTTTTTTCCTACAGAGATGCGAATGCCCTCAAATGCCTGGCTTTTACTTTCACATTTATAATTAAATATTGTTTACTGTAAGCCTGCGTTGTCCAGGCATTGCATTCCCTGCATCACATCCCATGCTGTTCCTGAAGGGCCAGGGAACTACTGGATAAAGGGAGAGGTGGTATGATGAGCACCTGTATCTCTCAAACCATCTGGCAGATTTTCCCCGCCAAATCTTCAGTTTCCCTCAGTAGACTAAGTTGCCCTACAGTAGCGTGTATATATTCTTTTTCATAAAAGACTTGACAGTCCCATCCTATGTTTAGATATTTAGTTTAGGATTTTTCTCAGCTTAGGTACTCTGCTGAAAATACAGGAGCTGTCCAGTTTTTTAAAGCCCTTGAGAAATGGCACTTGAGGCAAATTAACTTTCAAAAACAGAATAAGGATTTTATTAAACAAGCAGGTAATATATGTATAAATGGAATAGTCAAGGTTTTGGAATTGCTGAGATAAAAAAACTTTCTAATATGTACAGAATTGAATTCTTAGTACATTCAAGAAAGTGTATTTGTAGTTTTG
This sequence comes from Gekko gecko, assembly GCA_029375565.1. Classification (NCBI taxonomy): domain Eukaryota; kingdom Metazoa; phylum Chordata; class Lepidosauria; order Squamata; family Gekkonidae; genus Gekko; species Gekko gecko. Next base: position 64,196,148 of record JAPDNY010000004.1, on the reverse strand, counting down.
TTCCAAGGCATTCTATTTCTTTCTTTGTTTAATATATTTTAGCACTGACAGTTCTTATTGATGTTTCTAGATTTCTTCCTTCAGAGTTCTAGGTTTTCCTTTAGATATTACAGCTTTTCACTTACTCCTGAGGTGTCTAAGCTTCTCCCCTTTATCACAGACCAGGGTTCTCTTCCCAACCCCTTTCACTGGCAGGAAGTTCTTCTCCTTGTCCCTAAGAAGCAATGTCTCTTTCTACTATTTGGCTTGTATGGGAGTTCTCTCTAACTATTCAGACCTTCTGCCAAATCTTTCTCCAGTATCCTTTGTCTGTATAAGGCTGTTCTGTAGCTTTCCTGAGAATCTAAAATTCTCCCTCAGAGCAATTTTAATATATCTAAGACAATGGGGTTTCTCTTCTTCTCTCTGTAGAAGCACTTTTCTGACTATTGCCTGTCAGAAAACACAGACTCCCAAATGTCTCTTCCTTCAGAAATCAAACCCTCTACTGATCCAGACGTTAAAAAGACCAAATTGCAAAAGACCTCTTTTCCCTCCAGATCAGCTGTTTTATTTTCCTGTTTTCAGAATTAATTCAAAGTTAAAAAATATTTCCCAGTGTATGGAAAAGTTGAGTTCCCCTTGATACTTGTATCATCATCCAAGGAACACCTTTAGACTTTCCAAAGAACTTGTGTGTGCCCAGTAGATTTTTAAACTTTTTAGAAAATCTAACCATTATTTCATATGAAATTTAACTTGAAATACCCCTCAGTTTCAAAAACTGCTTCTTATGTGATACAAGGGACTGCTTTTTAAGAAAAACAAATCCCAAATTTTCTTGGATTCACAAATTTACTTGTGTGGTTCTTATGATCTTGGTCTTTATTTCTAATTCATCTACTTTTTTGCTATATTAAATTATTCTTATTCTTAATTCCAGATTATGACAGTCCCGAATGACCCCTATACTTTCCTGTCTTGTGGAGAAGATGGCACCGTAAGATGGTTTGATACTAGAATCAAGACCAGTTGCACAAAAGAAGATTGTAAAGATGTAAGAGAGACTTTTGGGTGTAAATAAAAAAGCCATACTGTGCGTTCAGAATCTGAGATCCTGAGTTGCTTGAGTACTACTGCTTAGGATTCTAGTGAGTTAACTGAAGGTGCGACAGGACAAAACCATAAAAAATAAATAATCCAGGGGCCTGTATTCTATCACGTAACTCAGCAAAGTTTGAAGTCTTCCTCCAACTTTCACTGAAGGAAGAGATATTTACACTGAAGGAAAGCTCCTTAGGCTAGAGGAAGACTTCAGACTTCTCTGAGCAGAAAGGTAGGATGCATATTTTCATGTTTTTAAAACAATTTTGATGATATTGCTACAGTTGTTTTTTCTCAAGTAGGCATTTTACCCATCTAGTTTTTTCAGTGTTTTACAGTCCATTCTAACTATTGTTTCATTCTTCTGTTGTAGCTGTTTTCAGTTCTTTATCTTGCTGCATTGCTCTTGCTTCAAATCCAGTTGTCTACAAATAAATCTCATGTAGCCTGCAGCACATCTTGTGTAATGTTTCTCTTGTCTAAGCCTATTGAAATCATTAGTCTTAAGACTGGAGTAACTGTGTACATTGCCAATCATTTAAAACTAGTTTAGGCAATTTCTGTCTTTGCCATCCTCATCCTAGTCACTTTTAACTATCACAGAAACCTGGTCGATTAAACTTTGTGTCTGTACTCTTTATCTTCCTAGACAAATTTCAGTAGCTGTGCTTACTGATAACATGCTGAAAACCATTTTTTTAAATGAGGGCCAGTCTTGATTAAATTTACAACACAGCTCTCTAGATTTTACTTCAGATTGAATTAGTTGGTAGGATTTAATGCCAGGTGTTAATGTGCTGTTTAAATAAGTGCAGTGTTTTCCCTTTATTCTAGGATATTTTAATAAACTGTAGAAGGGCTGCCACCTCTGTAGCTATTTGCCCTCCAATTCCATATTATCTTGCAGTTGGTTGCTCTGATAGTTCAGTAAGGATATATGATCGGCGAATGCTTGGGACAAGAGCAACAGGTAGGAGAATACATGATATTGTAAAGTGATTTGTATTTGAGTGCTACATTTGAATTTCATCACATCAACTTTTTAATGTGGCTATTCATTAGAAAGCATAGTTTCTGTGCAGAGTCTGGCTTGCAAAGCCCTTGATTATTTTATGTATTTGTATTTATAATAACTTGTTTCACAGTTTGAAAAAATCTGAAATTCTTCTAGGGTTGGTTTGAAAAGGTTCTTTTAAAGTGGATAGAAAATTATTAATGTGCAAACATTTATCTGCAACTGCTTTGAGTACTTTTTAACAGAAATGCAGGATAGAAATCTTCTAAATGTGGCTAAAAGGATAGTTCGGCTGTGATTTGGAGGCATACATGCACACTGGCATCCATTTGTGACTTGTTTCATTGAACCAGTAGTCATCCCTTCTTTCCACATATTCCCAAACTGCTATTTAAAGTCTGATTTTTTTTTTATGCTCCTCTAAGCTCAAAGAGCAGTTTCAGTTTTGGTGCAAGAACTGGTTAAAAGTGTAACTTGGAAAGAAAAAGTCATATGCCTATAATAAGGGGCAGTGTCCCTTCCAGAAGTTGCAAATTCCTGTAAATTAACATGAAGGTTAAGTCTTTTATAAGGTTCTGTTTTCTCTATTAAATGACATTCAGCATAAAAATTAATTGCATTTTATATTATATCATAACTGTGCATAGGACTTCACAGAGTAGCAATAAAAAGACATGTCCCTGCCCTGAGGAACTTTCAGAACACAATTTGACATGAAAGAAGAATGGAGGCAAAGATAAAATGGGGGAGAATATGTGTTCAGTTACACATGAATTAGGGGACGAAGGCTAAGAGCTTGTGGTTTCAGTGATGAATTGAGGGCATAGTGTAGATAAAATATGCTTGGAGAAGGGTATAGAATTTAATTTACCGTTACTTTGCAGTTTCCTAGGCATTATCATGAGGTGCGCTGATGGAGGGGCATAGGATGGGATTTTTCTATTGGGGGGAGATTAATGTAAATACTGTGGGGACATTCTCTTGTTGCATGTTGATCTAGTGAACTGAGTTTCTATTAGTTAAAATATTCTCATTGTTAGTGTTAAGTTTGAGTCCAGTGGCACCTTTAAGACCAACCAAGTTTAATTCTGGGTATAAGCTTTCGTGTGCATGCATACTTCTTCATGCATATGAAAGCTTATACTCAAAATTAAACTTTGTTGGTCTTAAAGTTGCCACTGGACTCAAACTTTGTTCTGTTGCTTCAGACCAACATGGCTACCTGTCTGAATCTGTTGTCAGCATTGTGTATTCCCAGTAACAAAACAAACAATTCTTGTGCAAAGTTTTTCTGTTTTTTACAATGCCTCATTTCTTGGTACTCAGTTCTAGCATTATTCATCCAGTGTGATAAAGGCATCACATCTGCTACATGGCAATGTTATTAGGCCTATTCAGAATGAGGGCAGAAGGAAATGCTGTCACTGTAAAATGCTTTGTTCATTGTGGAACACCCCACACATACAGACAGACAAGGGAAAAGTCAGTGAACAAGTCAGTACATGCTTTTTTTCACTTTGCAAAATCTTTTGCAAAAAGCACCGTTGCTGTTTTGACTTAGTGTTAGAAAAGGACAGGATGGATAGGTTGAATTGATTTGCATGTATGAAATGTAAACTTCTTTCATTTTTGTTTATGCAGGTAATTATGCAGGTCGGGGCACTACAGGGTTGGTTGCACGTTTTGTTCCTCCCCATCTCAACAACAAATCCTGCAGGGTAACATCCCTGTGCTACAGTGAAGATGGCCAAGAAATTCTTGTGAGTTATTCTTCAGACTACATATACTTGTTTGACCCCAAGGATGATACCGCTAGAGAACTTAAAGTTCCTTCAGCAGAAGAGAGAAAAGAAGAGGTGAGTGTATGTTATATGTTACCAACAAAATCTTTAACACCAGAATTTAGCCATATTGAAACAATTCTTAAGAAATATTATTTTTCTTATCTCTGTACCTTTTAATGTGTGCACATGCTACTTTTGCAAGAAAACTATTAAAATCCTTATTAAAATTGATTTGGACATCGAAATCCATTGGAATGAAGGAAGTGGGACAGTTTGAAAACAAACATCTGGCTATGATGTGACCACCTAGAAGATATTATCGAGGGATTTCAAGGTTTTCTGGTTGAGTGATTATTGACTGTGTAACCAACAAACTGAGTAATTAACTAAATATAAATACATTTGTGTGTTATTCAGTCCTCAGTATCTATGTTATTGAAACAATTGAAGGACCCATAAGCCAACTTGAAATTCACTAAACAAAAATTATTTTTCTGTAACTTTATTAAGATATAGTGGCCAAACCATGGTATGGCTGTTGGGCCCACTTCTTGGGCTTGTCCATTTCCTCTTCCCTGCTCCCCTTCCCTCCTCTCCTCACATACTACAGTTCTCTCACGGCTCAGTGAAATCAGAGCTTGCTGTGACATCTCAGTCAGGCAAATGATGGTTTATATAAGCTGTGAATTGGAAAGTATGGTTTGAAGTGAGTTTCCAGTTTGTAGCCCGTTAGGGTATCAAAGCAAGCTGTCTTTTCATTGAACCAGGAAATTCAGGAGAGAATTGGAGTGTGTGAGATTAGGAATGCAGGCACAATGTTGTTATAAGGAAAGACTACATTATTTTTTTATATCAGAATCAAAGAAGTCTTAAAATAAATTGTGACCTTAGTTTATTTTCCTATTAACATTTGCCAGTGACAATTAAACTTGGTCCTGTCGATTAAGCAAAGCATTTGTCAAGACTCTACCAGTTAAACTGCTTAAAGTTTATAGCCCTAATTTTGATTGTGGGTTAATTAAAACATTAACACCACTACTTTAGCAGCTGGTTGCTTTATTTATAATTTCCCTTTGTGTTGTTCAATAATATGTAAATTCTAGAAAAGCAAATTCATTCTATCCTGCTAAGCACAAATCTCTGGCTTGGTTGTTAGCACTGAGCAGAAGTGTGGGCAAGAATAAGAGATGAGGATATTGTAGTGAACTACATTTAGAGATATGCAACAATATTTATTTATAGACATGTGGTCACTAAGCAATATACACAGCATTAAAAAGTATACAAGGAAACCTGTCCATGGATGTACAATATCAAAGGGTGAACATGAAGGGAGAAGAAAGGACATGTTTGAGGAATGCTGAGAATGCATGCTGCATTACACTCTTTGCTGTTTGTTCATCCACTTAAATATAGCTCCTTGAGGTTATAAAGAGGATTTTATAAACAGCATTCATAAATCCTGAATAGTGAATCTGTATTTGAACAACAGTGTGAAAATGTACTGTTCAGTTATAGCAGACATAATTTCATGTAAATGATGACAAGAGTTATAACTTTGTGTACATATTTGCCCATTGTGCACAGATTGGGCCTGTCCTTGGTGGCAAGTAGAAAGATCTTTAGTCTTTTAAAGCACAATGAAAATGCATTATTTTTTGCAGGTAATTGTTTTATGTTAGACAAAAAAGAAAATTATGAATTGCTGATCATTAAATCCTGAGCAAGGTGGAAATCTTGTGGTATGCAGTGATGTATTGGTATTCTGTATACTTTTACATTTAAACTGGTGATGAAGAACTTCCATCTGTTCCATGCTGTGGCTGCAAGAACTTGCTGGACAGGCTTACCAATATGAAATTCTACTCTAGATATAGGAGCAGCCATGTACTGATAACAGAATGTTTCCTTGAAGACAGAAATAGCAACATGAAGAGTTCGTCTGGCACTGTTTGTAAGAACCCCTCAGTACTATTTCCTCAAAGCATGTTTTGCCCTACGTGTTATAAAACAGGGAGACACATTTTTATTTATTCAAATACAAATCTGATGAAAGCATATGTAACCAAGTTATGGAACCTGATATATTCTGCAAAACCAATACCTGAAATTTAGTGACTAGGTGTAATAATTTTACCCTGCCCAGCAGCTCCTATCTCTTGAAAAGAAGCCTTCCCCATGCTACATGGCCAGTTCTTTTTGAAATGGAGATAATGCTTAAAAGAAGTTTTATTTTTTTTTCCCTCCTCAGACAGGGAGGGATATTGAAGGAGTTACAAAATTTGCAATATAAAATGTGTTCAGTACTACTGTGCTACTGTGTATTTATTTACTTACTTACTTACTTACTTCATACTTAATTTATAGTATGATTTTTTTCATTGAGACCCAAAGCAGATTAATCAATTAAAATGAATGTTGTAGGAACAGTATAAAACAACCAACAGTGAATAAACCTAGATCACAAAGCTAGAGAACAATGCACCAGGAACAGTATAATACATAGAACATAGCAAGATACAAATACAAATAATGCAACAAAGCTGAGAACAATGCAATAAAACAGTGTCATATATACAAGGAACAAAACAAAGAAAACTCCCTATTGTCTTACTGACTATCCACAGCAATTGCAGAGACTCCTGGGCATTGTATTAAAAATAATCTTTGCTACATGACTACAAGGAGATAACCAAAAATTGCCAAAAGATAATACTGGCATGTATTGAATCATACAGCCCTTCCAACAGAACTTCATTTTCATTTATAGAAAAGGGGGCAGCAATTTCTACTTATTTCCACCCAACTTGCCTCTTATGCAGAATTTCAGGGGACATAGTGGGCTGCAACATAAGCAGGAAGTGGGGATGTCCCACTCTGTGAAGTCCACAAACATGCTGTTGTCTTTAGTAAAGCAGTTAACTCTATTTCCGTAGCCGTCACTGCCAGCAGTCATAGGCAACTGAAGAGTTTTTCAATGACAAAATCCATAGCCGTTGCCAAATGTTAAAAATGTTTTCTTTTTATTAGTTATAGTACCATATCTTTCTCTATTAGACATATAGGTGTTAATCATTTAACTGGCGTACTATATACCTGTTATGCAACCCTAAACTAATACAATAAAAAGCGTATTTCTTTTGCCTTTTGAGACTTCAGAATACTTATTTTTAACTTGAGTTTACAGTTCCAAAGATCACTGGGATTGATTGTGTTGGTTTAGTTTGGGACACTGAGGAGAGTTTGGCTGTGTGTCAGGTGTACTGACTGCCTGGCGCTCGGCAGACAGCCTACCAAGCCTGCTGGAGGCAGTAGAAGCATCAGCATGGATGTTGAAATCTCCAAAAACTATCAGTCTTGGGAGACTTCAACATCCATGCTGATGCTATTACCTCCTAGTGTCTTCCATGGCAGCGCTAAGACTCTCCCAGATTGTATCAGGTTCCACACATAGATGAAGTTGCTATAGATGAAGTGCCAATGTCAGATCACTTTGCCCTGAAGGCCTGGTTGGGTGTCCTAGCCCCTCCTGTCTAGGCAGTGAGTGGATTTATGTTTGCCTGAGGAGACTAATAGACCCAATTGGTTTCCAGAATGCTCTGCAGGATCTGATGCCCCCTCCCCCCCGGTGATCCATTAGATGTGGTAAAGGTAAAGGTTTCCCTTGCTCAAAAGCTAGGGGACGGTGCTCATCTGTATTTCCAAGCCGAAATCCAGCGCTGTCTGAAGACATTTCCGTGGTCATGTGGCCGGCATGACTAAACGCCAAGGTGCATGGAATGCTGTTATCTTCCCACCAGAGCAGTATCTATTTATCTACTTGCAATTTCTTGCTTTCGAACTGCTAGGTTGGCAGGAGCTGGGGCCAGAGACGGGAACTCGCTCCATCATGTGACACTAGGGTCTTGAACTGCCGAACTACTGACCTTTCAGTCTGTAACTTAGTGTCTTAACCTCTGAGCCATTGCAGCCCCAGATGTGCTGATAGAGGACTGGGATTCCCATCTCTCTGAAGCCATCAATGAAATCTTTGCTCTCAACCAAAATTATCCCCCAGTACAGTTAGCCGATGACGTCCAGCTGTATCTGTTGATGGGCAGCCAGCTGGATACTGCCCTAGCTAATTTGGCTGAGGGGCTGGAGACCATGGTGGGATTATTGAAACAGTCAGCTGAGACTGATTCCTGCTAAGATGGAGGTTCTGTAGCTGGGTGGGGGAGATTCAGGATTGGAGTGCCAACTTCTGACTGCTGGAAAGCAGTTTAATTGGTAGAGTCTTGACAAATGCTTTGCTTAATCGACAGGACCAAGTTTAATTGCCACTGGCAAATGTTAATACTAGCACCAACTGTCAAGAGCCTGGGTGTGGTTCTGGATGCCTCCCTATCAATGGAGTCCCAGATCACACGTGTTCCCAGACTGGCATTTTTCCATCTATGCCGGGTCAGGCAACTGGCCCCCTTCCTGTCTCGCTCCAACCTAGCCATAATAATCCATGCAACGGTTATCACCAGACTAGACTACTGTAACTCGTTCTATGTAGGGCTACCCTTGAGACTGACCTGGAAACTGACTGGTCCAGAATGCGGCAGGTCATGTCTTTACTAGACCCCTACAAATGGCACATATTCATCCAGTGCTGTGCGAGCTGCATTGGCTCCAAGTGGAGTTCTGGATCAGGTTCAGGGTTCTGGTATTAACCTTTAACACCCTAAACCAGGGGTGGTCAAACTGTGGCTCGGGAGCCACATATGACTCTTTCACACATATTGTGCGACTCCTGGCAGGGCGGCTAGGGAAGCAAAGGGGAGGCACGCCTCCACAATTGGTCTTCCCTTCTCCTTGCTTTCTTTCTACCTCTCCCCATCCCCTCCCTCCCTCCCTTCCTCCCTTCCTTCCTTCCTTCCTTCCTTCCTTCCTTCCTTCCTTCCTTCCTTCCTTCCTTCCTTCCTTCCTTCCTCTCTCTCTCCCTCCCCATCTAAAGTTAAATATCATCATCAATATCTGGTTTTACCCCTTTTGCTTTTATTTTTGGTAGTCTCATTTAATGTTAATAAAAATCAAATGTGCATGTTTTTCAGTAAAAATGTGTGGGTTATATATTTGTTCATGCCTTGTGGCTCTTACATTAAGCAAGTTTGGCCACCCCTGCCCTAAACGGACTGGGGGGTGTATCTAGTACACCCCCGAAGAGCATTGCACTATGCAGAGAAGAATTTACTGGTGATCCCCAGCCTGAAAGAATTGTCTGTCTAATGACATCTGTTCCCCGTGGGATCTAATGCAATTCTGCAGGGCCTGTAATGGGGAGATGTTCTGCCAGGCTTTTGATTGAGGACAGCGACAGTTTCCATCTTGTCTGGCACCTCTACTCCCCCCCCCCGAGGCAATGGCACACCTTGTAGTTTTTAACACCATCTAGAAATGTCTAAATGTTGTATTTTCCTATTATTTAAAATTGTTTATTAATTTATGGGTGTGTTTTTGTTGTTGTATACTGCCTGAGCCTTGTTTGCACTGGGGAGGGTGGGGTGGTCTAGAAGTTTAATAAATAAATCCTCCCTCTCCCCTGCAAAGTTATATTCTTACTTGGAATACTAAATAGCAATAAATACCCTTAAATTTTTAAAACTGGATTCCCCACTTAATCAGGGGTTGAAGCTGGCAAAATATCCTGGTTGTGGGAAACATGCTTTGGTTTAAATCTGGGTAACATTTGTACAGTTGTTTTCTTTAAGTAATGTTAAGGAGAGGAAGGGGGAAATTGTTCTGCAAAATGGAAACTTGTAAGGAAGGTGTACATAACCATGTAGTTTGGTTCCAGTCTTAAATATGATTGATCCAAAGGACTGTATAGCTCATATGAGGACAGTCTTGATTTGTGTTCCAAATATTAGAATCCCCTGTGTTGCAGAGCAAACATTTTTTGAAACCAAGGAAAATTTGAAAAATAATTTTTGATGTATTAAGGAGGCCTACTGTGATGGTACCTCTCTTTTATTTTGTGTGGTTAGGTGTGATGTAGTTTTAAATTTCTTGTCAAAGTATCTATCACTGCCACCAGGAATATAATTCCAGTCTTTAATTAACCTTTCCCACAGTATTGTGCCCAAGCTCTAAGGCTCCTTCGTTGGTCTATGTGGTCCTGAGGATAAGACTCTGGGTTAACAATAAACAAGATAAAACTTAATTGGTAAAAGAAGTTGGTTACAAGGTTTTTTGTTAAGTTGCTCAGTAAAGTCTTTCCCTTTTTACTCATGTCTCTGTCAGCCTTTTCCCTCACACTCTTAAAATACTCTGAGTATATTAGATTTTGCGTAATATGCCCCCTTAAGTATATGTTCTTCCTTTAGAATCTTAATGCCTTTCACAGCACTTCTATATGATTCTAGTTAGAAGACTACTTCTCAGACTCAGTGTAGATTGACCACAACTGACAGCTGCTGACTTATGACTTCAGACTTCAAACTGAACGCTCTGTGTTCTCTCTCTCCACACATACACACAAATCTAGCTCCGCCCATACACTCTCAGTCACTAACCAGTCACCTCATTCATCTCTCTCTTTCACCCCTCTTGTTCTTCTGACATTTATCAACCATTTAAAGAAACACAAACGTATAACTTGAAATAATTACACCTACATTGAAAGGAAGAAGTTAAACAATTCTTACTGGGCATACCTAAACCCTTGGGTATTCCTAAAGCAGCTATTTAGATTGCAGCCTGTAGATAATAGATCAGCCCTGTTATGCCTGTGCTGATGTGCAATGGTTCCTTTTTCAAATCAAATTAATTGTCAAACAAGGTTTGTCCATTCATCTGACTTGCTAACAACAATACATACCAAAAACATTCTCATAATAAAAGTGCGAGAATTTTGGCTTTAATTTAATATATTAACCCAATTTTATTAACTGACTTGAGCATCATAAATGCCCATGTTTGTTGTGTTTCTCTAGTTACAGCAACCTCCTGTCAAACGTTTGCGACTAAGAGGAGATTGGTCAGATACTGGACCAAGAGCAAGGCCTGAAAGTGAACGAGAAAGAGATGGTAAGTTTAGTTTTTTCCATCTTCATTTCTGAGCCAAAATAATAATTATTGTGTTATATCCAATATGACTTAGTGTCAGATGTTACTGTAATCTTGTGATGCTAGCCATTGACTGTATTATTAAAGTTCAATTAAGGCTTGCAGTGCAATACATATAGATGAGCATACTAGTATAATGTGGCAGTATCTGTACATTTTCAACTAATGTGGTCAAGAAGACAGAATTTGGCCACAGTTATCCATGCTGTGGTCACATCTGGGCTAGTTTACTATAATGTGCTTTACATGAGTCTGGCACTGAAGATTGTTTGGAAGCATCAAATGACACAAAATATGGCAGCTTGATTTGCTTATCCGCATTAATAAAAGAGAACATATTATACCCAGTTTCAAGACAATTGCACTGGCTACTTATTTGTTTCTGGGTCTAATTTATAGAGCTGATGACAGTAAAAGTTTTGTTATCCAGCACTTGAATATCCATAACACATGGTTAAACAGCAATGCTCAAAAGGCAAGCTCCTCAATCCTGCCCCCCCCCTGCAGGAATCATATGCCTATGTCTTTGGGCATGCTCCCACTTTGCTCCTAGTATGTGCACACCCCACTCCCACCTCTCCAGCCAGGCAACATGATGCTTCCAGCTGGTGTCTTGCTTGACAGCGTATGCTGTCATCCTCAGGCATTTCCTTTCTCTTCAGCCTGCTTGTAGCAGCCGCATCACCCACTTGTAGCAGCCACCATACCCCTCCCATGTCTTTGGGGAGGGGGGTAATCCTATTCCTGCTTCTTTAGCTACCTGGCTTGATTCCTCCCACCACTGTTAGGCTGCTGACAGATACTGCTGACCTCTGATGCCATCCTTGGGTGCCTCCTTACTCCTCAGCCTTCCTTGCTTTTTTTGAGAGCCACCATGGTTCTGGAGGAAGCGTTCTGTAGAGGGCTGTCTCCATGACATTTCCAAGGGTTGTGGTGTTTGATCACCACCGTTTTCTCCAGGTGAGGATGGGGAGACCAGTACACTTGAGTATCTGGCACAATTGGTTATCCTACAGTCCCCATATTCCACGAGTCTCAAATAACAAGGTTTTTACTGTATATAGTTTGGGACCAGAATCCCAGTCTGTTTCTATACATGGTTGTCCACGAGTTGAGATCTTTTTTGGAGGCAGGCTGTTAATGGAAAAACGGAGCCTTCTCCCAATTGTGGAACTCCCTCCCCTTAGCTATTTTCCTGGCGTGTGAGGTTGTAAGCTATGCCCAACTCCCAGGCAGAATTTTCCCGCCAAAACTTAGTTCCCTTCTGTGTCTGAGCCGCCCCTCAGTAGCGTGTATTTCTACTTTGTCTTAAAAGACTTGATTGTCCCACCCTTTGACAGAGAGATATTTTTGACTTTGGACCCAGAACAGGAATTTGAGGGGAAAACAGGAGCCCTCTTGGCTTAAACTCTTTGAAATAACACTTGAGACTGTATAACTTTTAAAACAGAATAAAATATTTTTATTTAACAGTCAGGGAATATATATAGGAGAAAGGTTTAGAAATACTGGGGTAAAAGTTATATTTTGTACAAGAATCAATTCTTAAGACAAACAAGAGTGTGTTGTAGCTTATTTTCAGAGATTTCTAGATCTTTTCATTGAGAGGTATTTTGCTTAGTATATTTCAGCAGTTTCAATATTACTTCACAGAGTTTCCAGGAGATTTGCTCCTTCTTAAGAGTATCTAACTTTCTCCCTTTTGAAAACACAGTTTGCCACTAACTCCTAAGGTGTCTAAAGCTTATTCCCTTCATCACAGACCCAGGTTCTCCTCAGAGCTCAACCCCTTCAACCCCTTTTCAATTATTCTTCTTTTCCCTAAAAAGCAATACCCCTTTTCTGTTTGGCTTTTTTGGGAGTTACAGCCTAACAACCCAGTCACCCTTGCCAGATCTCTCTCCCAGTAATGATGTTTGTGTAAAACAGTTTTTAGTTTTCTGGACTTAAAATTACAGTTCTCTCTCAGAGTAGTTCTTATTCAATTAGGGCAAAGGAATCTCTTCTCTTCTCTCAGAAGAAGAACCTGACTGACCAGTCCTGTCAGAACTACGGACTCCAGCCAGCTCTTTCTCTGTCAGAAACCAGCTCACTGGCTTGCTGATTCCAGAGGAAAGGCTTTTTCCCTCTAGTACACAGCTGATCATATACTTTCTCTCAGCTGATGCTGGCCAGTCAGAGAGCATGTAGAGCAGCCAGTCAAACAAACTCTCCACTTCAGGGAAGATTAACTCCTTACCTCTCAGGCTCTCTGAAATAGCATGTTAAAACCTGCTTTTCATGTGCAATCCATCACATCAACTTCCATTACCAGATGAAAACGTATTTATTTGCCTAGGCATTCTTTTTATTTTGTTTGTGAGTTTTCTTTTATCCTTTCTGGGTTTTTTTAGTGTTTAATTGATTTTTATTACCTAATTTTGTTTATTCAGAACATATTCGGCTTGCTGGGTTACATGTTGGCGTGTTTTCAAAAATAGTTTGGCCAGTTTAAAACATGTTATTACCGTATTTTTCACGCCATAAGACGCACCTGACCATAAGACGCACATCATCTGGGAGGGAAAGGGCGGGAGTTAGAATGTCTGCCCCTTCCCTGGCTTTCCTGGGCGTGCTGCAGCTGCGGCGCGCCCAGGAAAGCCAGCGCTCCACCCCCCCCCAACTTTTGCAGTGTTCGCTCCATAAGACACACACACTTCCCCCCCACACCTTTTTTTTGGGGGGGAAGTGCATCTTATGGAACGAAAAATATGGTATTTGCTTTTAATTGTTTCAATTACTATGCGTCTGTTATTTTAAAGATTTTAAGTTTTTTTGCTATCATATTATAAGCTGAAAATAGTTATGTCTCATAAAGTGCCTGTGAAGTGTGTAGCATAATGGAGTCAGTATCTTGGTTGGACATATTGCAGAGATTGGAAAAGATGGTACTGTTCTCAATGTTGTGGAAAACAATGGCAAATGTGAAGCTGCGAAGACAACCTTTCATAGGTTGCATCTGTAGTACCTACCTGGCATGTGTGTCTGCTAGAACCTCACAAAAATAGATTTGAGCTGGCTAGCTTGGAAATGAAATATGTTTTTTGGTAAACATGGACATAAGAATCTGGCTTTATTGATTTGAGTCAGATCACTAGTTCATTTAGCTCAGCACTTTCTGTTGACTGTAGCGGGTCTCCAAATGCCCAAGCAGAGCAAGGTGTTTTTCAGCCTTGCTGCTTGAAATTCTTTTCACCGAAGATGCCAGGGACTAAACCTGGATTCTTCTGCATGCAAGGCATGTACCAATTATTTGTACGCAGTGGCAAGTTCTTAGACAAAGTTATGTTCTCTGTTTGAAATGACAGGTAGATACATACCACTTCAGGCTGCAAGCTGAAGATTGCATGACTGAATGTAAAACAACTTGCTTCATGTAGAAAGCTTGAGAGTAAGGCAGAACATTCTAGCTGAGCCCTGTCCCTGGTTCCAGCCTTTTCTCACTGGTAGATAAGGGAGGAGGGAGTCCCTTTTGACCACCAAAAAGGCTAAGTTTGTGGATCATAGGATCTCCAGAAATAATATCCATGTGGGACAGGAGCTGTAATGAAGAAATTGGCTGAGCAAAAAAGCTGCAGGATCCATCCCATCATGTAATAAAATAGCTAAAGGAATGGATTGCCAGTGTTATTCCCAAGCAAATCATGTGAAGGGCATGGGTGCCTAGGTTCCTGATGAGCTATGAAGCATAGCTGCTAGAGGTACTTGCAATTTAAAAAGCAACAATTTAATTATAAGTTAAAACAATATGCTTGTGTTGATTAGGGAGCCTTTTGTGTGTGTTGTCTGCTGTGCTGCGGATGTTATATTTGTTTCCCTTGGCTCACTGTTTTCTCCTTTACTCCCTTTCATCACACTCTCTTAACCCCTGCTTTCCCCCTTTCCTTTTCTGTTTTCTAATATAGAAAGGGGCAGGTTGTAAAAACAGGTTGCAGTTATGCCCTAATTGACTTGGAAGATATTTTATAGCTCTTTATTTTACAAAATTTAATTTTGCTCTTCAGGTTTTATTCTCATTTTAAGCAGTTACTTTCATTCTGTTGAGGCCTGAATAGGCAAGATTTCAGTGCTTTTTCAGCTGGCCTGTTGGGGGAAGCCCCGCCCCCAACAGCATCGATGGTGGCTACCCCATCCGTCTTGTGAGATTTAAAGAGCCCTCCAGATGATTGGCGGGAGCATGTGGCCTACCATTTAGCTGGAGGACCCTTTAATCTCTCAGGAGGGAAGGAGGGGGGCAGCTGCCAGTCCCAGGAGGTGGACACCGCATGCCTGAATTCCATCTGGCAAATTCACTGCTTGGAGTTCATGCATGGGGAGTTCCTGTTTGCAAAAATCGTTTAAAGGGCTGCCTGTGCCTGACTGGCAAGCAGCAAATTCACCGCTTTGGAGTTCAGGCATGTGGCGCCCTCTTGCAAAAAAAAAACCATTTAAAGGGAACCTTCTCTTTAAGTGTTTTTTTTCAAGCAGGGGCCACCCGTGCCTGAACTCCAAGCAGCAAATTCGCCACTTGTAGTTCAGGTGTGCACCGTGCCAGCTTCCATATGATGTCATCGTATTGGGAAGTCCCCACCCCTTCCTGGAATGCCCTGCAAATCCCCCCACCGAGGAGAAGATTTGACCTGGCTACTCTAGTCAAGGCTCAGAAGTATTGTGCTACTATTGTTAAAAGCGTTATTATCTCTGCTTACATACAGGGGAGCAGAGCCCTAATGTCTCATTAATGCAGAGGATGTCCGACATGCTGTCAAGGTGGTTTGAAGAAGCAAGTGAAGTTGCACAGAGCAACAGAGGACGAGGAAGATCTCGGTCTAGAGGTGACTACCTTTAAAACCCCCACGGCCTTCAATGTGAAATATCAGTGAGGTTGTTTTGTAGTAGGAAGTGGAATTTAATTGATTTTTTAAAGGTTGCAAACCTTTTAAAATCCTTTCTCATGATGTACTGCATTATGCAATTCATTTTTATGAAATAAATACCAGCATAGAAGTAAGTTCTTTGTTACCAAGTTGATTGGCTGTTCTTCTTCAAAGGTGGGACTAGTAGATCAGATGTCTCTGCTGCTTCTGGTGCCCTTGCAAGCATTGAAACAGAGGCCACAATGGAAGTGGATGGTCCAGAACAGCTTCAGTCATCATCCTCCACAATGTCAGCACAAGCTCCCTCGACCTCCTCCTCAACGGAAAGCCCCCCTTCTACTTCCTTAGTGTCATCACCTGACAATGAACAAAGACCCTCCTTGGAGACCCCCGTACCTCCTACACTCCATCAGTCTGGTAGGCCTTAACTAAGTTTCAACCTTGGAATGCTTTAGGTATCTCATCTACTCAGGTTTGTTGTGTGTGCAATGTAACTGGAATGTGGATTTAATGTATCAATATTCAACTTAAGTTTTATATGTAACTGTAAGGGAGTATGTGTTTTCAAAGCGGGGCAGTTCAGGTGAAACTACGAATCCTTTAATAGTAAATACTAATTATTTCACTTAGAACTTCACTAGATGCCTCTGCAAAATTGGAGTTTGGCTGTAACTCACTACAACACAGTTAGACATCAGTTGTGGTCTGTCCCCCAAAAGCACAGAATAATAGGGCTAGCACTAGGACTCTTCTGCAACTTTATAGAACATCTTGGGTGTTACAGGAATCATGCCTGGATTGCAGCCTTTCCCCAACAGTTTGGAGGCGATGTGCCCTGTCTGTCTGGGACCTGCCCGGAAGTCATTCTAACCATTATTATTTTGACTAAAACCATTTTTGCATAGGTAATGTATTAAATCTGAGGTAACTCCATTTTATAACTTGAACTGTAACATTGCCCATGAAGGTGGTTCTGCTGCACCATAGGGAAAGTGGAAATACTGGGTCCAAGTCAGTGTTTTGTTTTTTGTTTTTTTACTTTGAACATCAGAACCTAATGGCGTATCACAAACTGCTTTAGAAAGTCACTTCATTTCCTAAAGCAGCTTGGTTCGTGGCATGGGGATTACTATTCAAGAGCACACAATCAGTTGTTCTTTGTGTCCCCACCTTTGCTAAAGTTTGTATAGTTATATTAAGTAACTAATGAGACATCTGTTACTTGGGCTTTCTTGTACCAGGCTTTTCTCTATTCTAGATATCCAAATTCTTCGTCAATAGCAGGTACAGATAAAAAAAATAGGAACCCAAGTAGATCTGCTGTCTCCTTTCAGATCTGAAATATTATATGCACAGAACATGGAACTACTGTATTGCGTAGGGAATTTGTGCTAGATGATTAGGAGGCCCCCCCCTTCAATTAGGCTTAGCTTCTTTTCTCCTCCTCTGTGTACATGTGCACCATTACTCACTTGAATTGAGTATCTTTGATTTGGATCAGAGTCATGGATGTAGAAAGCAAATAACAGCATCTTCACTAGGCAGAGAGGCACACTTATATAGCATAGGAAAGAATGGAGGTTTTGGTTAAAGTAAGTGTTGTAGGGAAGGAGAGGTGAAGGCTATAATTTATGGCTAGAAGGAAGCACTGAGAATAATAGGAGCAGTCTCTTAGTTTTATTTAGACAGTTTGCATGTTCTGATTTATATTCTTCATTGTTTTGATTGTAATTGCATATTAGATTATTTTAAATAGTGCAATCTGATTTATGCTAATGACATGGCATAATCTAATTTACCAAGATGTGAGTTTCCTTCAGGGCAGCAAGCCAGTATAGAAACGTCAAACACACTGCCTGCTTAGAAGTGATCTTTACATAAGGAAAATGTAAACCTCTGTACATGTATGAAAACTGCAGATGTTTATCTTGCTTCAATTACATGCATTTGGAAATTGTTGCATGTTGGGTATATTTTTGTGTAGGGAAATATCAGATTCATCTAATGAAGCATTATGATTGCGCAGTTCTAGGACTGAACTTGGAGACTACCTGAGAGCCATTTAACATGGCATAAAAGTATCTGCTGAGAGTTCAGAGATTCACAGCAAACATTGTAATCTGCAGCAAATGGCTTTCTGGTTACATGGGAAGGAGCTCTCAGAGCCAGACTATAGACGTGGCTGCTGCAAGGATTCTGCTGCCATTTCAAAGCTGTTTAAAAATGGTGTGAGTGTGGCATTCTTGTTCTCCATTCCTGAACCTTTTCAAGTGCTGAAACTGCTGTGGGGGTGGTAGTGTGGATGCAGCCATTTCAGCGTTTGATAAGATGCTGGGGGACACACACACACACAAGAGTGCCTCAGTCCACCACCCTGCAATCCTGATCAGGATCAGACCCTCACGACATTTTTAAATTACTTTAAAATGGAAGCAGTATCCTCACGGTGGCCACAAGAACAACATTGCATCTAGTTTAGATCATAGTATGCTTTGAATGTGGAAGTGTGGACCAAGATTAATGGATGTAGGAGACCTATTAAAAACTGTGCTGTGGAGATGTATGTTCTCCATCCTCCAGTAGCAGTCAGCCTGGCCAGTAGGTGCAGATGCTGACCTCTGTTCCACAAGTTAAGGCATTTCATATAGTATGAGTTCTGTCAGCGGGCTCAGTTTGTCAGGGGCTGAAGTGATCGCAAACATGATCTAATTTAACCCATGTTATAAGGCAAGAATAGGTCATTTGATCATTTTGAAGATACTCTTATCCACCACCACCACCTCACTCATATGGGCTTGTTCATTCATTACCTGGATAGGGTAAAAAATAGTGTGTCTGAAATCAAGGGCTGGATTCAAAGAGCTGCTTAAGCTCATTCCTCATGGAACTTTGGACTTTTCCCCTTTGATCAGAAGACTTCCTTGTGTCACAAACTGCATTTAAATGGCTTCCCTTGGTTTCTGAAGTTGTTTGTCTTGTAGCATAGGGTACTATTTCTTGAAGAAAGAGAAACAAGACCCCCTGAAGTTTACAGAACTAATTCTATGGTGTTTGGAACGCTGACCAAGGCTGTCCAGACTTTTCCAAGAAAAAATATTAGAAGTCAGACTTTAAATAGTTATATTTCTGTTCTGTTACATTGATACAGAACAGTTGGTCTACCTTTTTGATGTTCAAAATTAGGTATCTAGTTTTCTTTATCTTAAACTTAAAGCTCAAATTTAAGTTCAGACTTAAAGCATTTTTTAACCTTTAAAATGTACTTGCTTAGCTATAATATGGAGTTACTCCGGATGGACACCAGATTTGTGAATGTGAGAGACTTCTACATAGTTAATGCCAAGCACTGTTTTGTTGAGGAGAGAGTAGTTACTATATGCTCAAAGGGACACTAACAAAGAGTTTTTTGTATTCCAAAAGATTTAGTGCCTTTAGGAAAGGTATTATCTCTGTCAGGGTACTTAAGAGTTGTGTGGACTTGCATAAAGTGACTGATGGGATATGATTACTTTTTAACTTATCCTGTTTGGAAGAGTTGTGTCACTGGGAAGTTCTTGCAATTTCCCTTTTCTTAGGCCCCTTATCAAGTGGTTTGCCCTCTCTCCCAGGCACTCCACTGTCCTCTTCTTAAATATGTAGCCTCAGTAATGATAGATGGGTATTGGCAGGGCCCCAGGGCTGTCTGAAAGTACTTCTACTTGTATAAAAGAGAGTCTTGGATTTTTCTGGAATCCCATCCTCCTATTGTAGGCTCCTTTACCACATCCTATAACATTCTACTGTGGCCCCAACCATCAGGAGCAGGCTTTTAGGGGGTACAAAGGACTACAGCAGGAAGGAAGAGGTAGGAAAACCCTGTTTTTTTAACAGAATTCTGCTCAAGGTAGTCAGAATCCAAACTACTGCCATTCACTGTGTTGTGGCTGTTACAGCCAAACTTCTCTTTGGGGCATGCAGCCCAAACAGCAAAACGGTTAAGGATTTTAAAGCAGTTTAAACACCCTGTTTACTAAAGTCTTGCCATTGCAGCTTAAAGCAGTTGTCGCTCTGACACAGACTTGTTTCACATTATAGAATTATTAGATGCTACATAAATCCCTAAATATTAAATATGAGAAGACTTTATATGCCCACATTAGTCAGACACCAGTTGATCTTCCTTAACAAAGAAGAAATTAAAGAAAATTTTCATCAACCTTTTTTAAGCCAGTTTGGTGTAGTGGTTAAGTGCACAGACTCTAATCTGGGAGAACCAGGTTTGATTCCCCACTCCTCCACTTGCACCTGCTGGATGACCTTGGGCAAGCCATAGTTCTGGCACAGCTGTTCTTGAAAAAGAGCAGTTTCTGTCAGAGCTCTCTCAGCCCCACCTACCTCACAGGGTGTCTGTTGTGGGGAGGGGAAGGGGAAGGAGTTTGTAAGCCGCTCTGAGACTCCCTTGGGTAGTGAAGGGCGGGATATAAATCCAATCTCTTCTCTTCTTCTTCTTCAAAAGGAAGAAAGTCACATTTTTTTCTCAGAGACTTTTAGTCCCTATCCTAATCTTTCCTTGTTCTCAGTCCATATCTCCCAGAAACAGCGCTTTTCTTGATCCTGTTGACTAGATTAGCAAAATTTGGTGGGTTCAGCAAAATAAAAACTGAAGTCACATTATTAAGTTCTGTGTTGTACAATGTTAGCTTGGTACAGAAGATATACTGCTGCTTTTCATTTATCTTTCATGACAGTATGTTTCTTGTCTACCTTTTAAAGGCTACATTGTCATCTCATAAGTATTTCTCAACCATGTGTTTGCCTCAGGACGACTCTGAGATAAGCTACTCTATTTCCATCAGTTGAGGGGTTTTTACTCGTTAAACAAAGATTATAAGTGTGATTTTTTTTATGTGGAGGGTTAAAAATCTTCTTAAACCCGGCAGAAACTTTGACAACAGCCACTTTCCTAAAAAAGAAAAAAAGTGACTTTTCTACATGCTGGACTTTGGTCTTCTTGACTCCATGTTAAACTCCATATTAAAATCTTACATGAATTAATGTGTTCAGGAAGGAACCACCCATTAAATCACAAATACCAGTTCATGTGTGTCATACCATTTTAGCTTTTTTTTAAAGTTACTTCACATAATTGCTTCAGTGTTTGAGAGATTGGTGGAGGCTCCAAGCATGAGAAATGAGCTTCATAATTCACATAATTTTTAAGAGGATACATTCAGATAAAGCATGCTTTATTTTCATGCATATCATTTACTGATTATTAGTAATCTGCTTTTAAAAAAGAATTTTGCTGCTTTTATTCCTCTATTCAGTATTACCTCGCTCTTTAGTCTTTATGTTCTTTTTATCCTATGTTCTATGCCTGTTTCTTTTTACACCCTTTTTTTCCTGTCTGTCAGAATTAATGGCGCCAGAGTTAGCTATACTCCGTAGGGGCCTGCAGCGGCTGAGGCTTAAGAAGGCTGAACAGCAGAGACAGCGAGAGATAGCTGAGGGTTCAGCACAACAGTCTTCCAGCTCTGATCAGTCTTCCCCTAAGGGCTCCTCACAGGACCCTCAGCCTACAGGTTGTCATTTGTCAAGGTTTATTAAGCAGCTGGTGTAGTTACTTAGTTTGTGCTGCTGTTGTTTGCTCAAATGCTTCCCATCAAGAACAAAATAACGCAGTTGCTGCTTGACTGTTCTTCGCATTTGGTGCTGTTTATCATCACTCTGTTATAGAGGTACTAATAACTGGCTGCGTCATTCCTTATTTTGTTAACACTTTTGTTTTCTATTGTCTACACACAAATAAAATGTGATCAATAAGATGGACTGCTTCAGTATAAAGAATTGTAGGATTAAGGGCCTCCTATTCCAGTCTAATGTGCTGAGGAATAATTAGATTGAAATCATTTCCTGTAATGGGGCTTTCTTGCTTTACCCATATTAGTAGTTTTTCTGGAAGAGTTGAACAGCATCACCTGCAATGAAGGGGGATATTTAAGTGCCTTTTCAAATCAGCCACAACTCATAATTTAGAATAGGCAACAGAGTTTTAGAACAGAATGACTCCATTTTGAGGGGTATAAAGCAAAATGGCAGTCTGTGATAAAATAATTTTCCATTGTTAAATTATATTTCAATATAACTTGCTAGGTAATAAACTGCATCTAATATACTAAGTGTGGGCACATGGAAGGGGCAGGGAATGGGGGTGTCATTGATGACAGCTTGAGGTCACTTTCAAAGCAAAGACAGATTCCTCTATAGGAATCACTTTTGAATTTTCCCAATGGCCTTTTTGTGTATTATTTTTGGAGTGGCAACAGGAAATGGGAGCCCCAGTTAGGACTTTGCAGCCCTAGTGCATTGTAAAAGAAAGTCGGTAGTTAGGCAGAAAAT
Organism: Gekko gecko; assembly: GCA_029375565.1. Lineage (NCBI taxonomy): Eukaryota > Metazoa > Chordata > Lepidosauria > Squamata > Gekkonidae > Gekko > Gekko gecko. Next base: position 64,173,898 of record JAPDNY010000004.1, on the reverse strand, counting down.
GTATTGTATATGGCTATAGGCCTTCACAATCTGAAATCATTTATAATAAAAGGTACTACAGATATAACAATAAAATACATCAGTAAACTATAGCTATATAATACATATTATCTAAGGCTTAGTCAGCTTTAAATCTAGCAGTATTATCAGCTGATACCTTCCTAGTTGCTACATTTGCTCTTATTTTTCTGGCAGCTAGAGCAAAAAGTGCCATCCTGTTGGAAACGAAAGAATCTGTATCTGACAACATAGAGATTAATTTATCAGAGTCCAAAGGAGGATGGAGACCAGACAATATATTGGCGAGAAATCTTTACCTTGGTTCCAAGTATAAGGGACAATTTAAAACATAATGTGGCAGGTCCTCAGTTGAGGTTCCACAGATACACATATGCTGATCTACAGGGTTCTTTTTTGAAGCATCCGAGTAGCATCTCAGTTGACATTGACTGGAAACGTGATGAGAGTGCTACCCTGAGTTTATAAACTGTAATTTCAGTCTAAGATTATCTTTTTTTGATGGTTTTGTGCCATGGAGCAGGAAGTCTATAGTTTCTTGTAGTTATTTTTAATGATTGGTGTTGCTGACTCTTGTAGACAGGTATGTTAAGAGATTGCAAAGCAACAGTGACCTGTTCATGAACTTAAGAAAGAAAAGTCCATCTGATTGCTGTAACCCTTCATTTCAGAAACAAGCTGCAAGAAGGTCTAAGTCTTATTTTGCTCCAGGGTATAAGATTTATATGTATTGGTGTGCTGAAGCAAGATTTCAGGAGTCACATGTGAGAAACAGGCCTTAGTGCTCAAAGCGCCATTCCAGTAGGCTTTGTTTATTTCAGTGTCTGCTTCAAAAAGTGGGTAGGTAGACTGCACAAGCCTAACTCCTGGGTAGGCATTAATTGAAGGGCAGGACCTGGTGATGTCAGGTTAAATAGCAGTTCAAGGTGGAAGAACTTCTACCCACCACTAGAATCTTGCCATATAATATTTGTAAACATGCTTGATTGTTTAGAAGACCTGGACTATTCATCACACGTTTTAAAAAAATACGAATCAGCCATGTCTTAAATATAGAAGATAGTTAAATTGTTAATTCCAGATTATTGCTTCTCATTCCCAGATTACATGTGCTTTAGTTTTCCAAACAGGCATGCATAGTAATCCCAAAAGAAGCCAATAAGTGGGTGGCCCAGCTGATGGCCCTGAGATTTCAACCTGTCACCCTGAGAAGGAGACTGAAAATCTGAATCTTGGGCCAAAGTCTTGGATGTGGCTATGCTAGGTACAGACTCACAAGTATTTCTTTCTCATTCTCAACCTTCCTAGGTGGACTGTACTCATTGCAGGAGCCACCTTATCCACAAAGTTGATATTACAGGGATACAAGTACACATTATGATTAAATTTTTGCAAGTGCAGTTAATCAGTTTATCAGGAAAGTTGTTACACCATTATGATCTTTAAAAAACACCCTCATCTTCATAACTAATTTATACGGAGTCTGGGTTAAGAGATGTTTACATTTGGACTTCATTTATTGCATGGACTCCTCCACTTTGATCACCGTGAATCATTGAAAGCTAAGCACTTTGAAGTGTTATTTGGATTTAGGTGGTCTGTCTGACAGTGAGCTGGGTTCTTTTACTGACTGGTTTCATTGTGGCTTGGCAGTTCTGGACATTGCTAATGTTCTTCCTTTTTGACTGAGGCAAAACATCCATCAGTTAATGTGTTGGTACTACAGTGTCTCATGTAATTCATCTGCCAAGCAAGCAAAACTTAAAGACTTTGGGTGCAATCCAAAGAACATTATGCACAGGTAGAAAATGTAACTGTATGCACATGGGGGTTGCCAATTTCCAGCCAACCTTCACTGCATCCCTGTGCCATGGTATAGATCCCTGATGCTCATTAATGGTTTTTCAAGAACTGTAGTGACTAAAGTAAGAAGGGGGACTGGAACAGTATACACTACATGTACACCGTGCTTAGTTCTTTGGATCTAAGCCTTTGTCTAGAGGTAACCCTTACTTATTATATATTGTTATAGTCAGAAAATTGTTTTTAAAATATTACCAGAATCTCTTTACATGTATTAGTATAAATTGGAGTATTACAGAAGTCTCTAGCTTGGTGGTTAAACAAATGAAACACAAGTACTATAATGCAGTTGAGTTTAAGGCTCCAGCTTACAGTTTTCCATTCATGCCTTCCAAATCCAGGCCATATATTGGCATTTGCTTTGCCCTAAAGAATAACACAGTCTGGAATAGCACAATGCTAGCCCAACAACAGGATTTTGCCCTGTTCAACATCTAATAATTCACAACTTTATCTGAATGTAATTATCATGGAGGGAGGCATGGAGAGAAGGTGGCAAGCTACAGGGTTTGGTCCTCTTTCCATTTCCATCTTTCCTTTCCTGTTAAATTGGTGAGGGTCCTTTCAGTCTTTTTGTTTCCCTGCTTTATTGAGTCTCTAAGGTGCATAGGCTGTCTGGATAAGCTTTTTTGTAAAGCAAAAAATGGGGAAAGTAGCTGACCCATTTGTTGCTCCCTTTCTACCTCTTTATCCTTGCAGCATATGTTAAAAAGCATTTATATGCCATTGTTTTCAGAAGTATGTGCAATTTGCAAAATGAATTTAAATTATCAATCTAGTGTCACTGGATGAACAGCCCAAAGCATTTTCTCTTTTGAATTGCTAACTGGTTAGGAGCTCCTGTGCATATCCAGGCCGCTGGTATATTGTAGAAGGATATACACAGTTGTGTAGCATGGAAGGGGCCAGTGCCTGTTTCTCTGTTGAATCGTGGAGGGCTGAAGGAAACCCTAGAATCAGAATAGTTGATTTTATAGTCCACACTCATGTTACCTAAGGCTAATGTTGGAGAAGCAGACCTCTTGTCTAGAATCTTTACCCTGGTATATAACAGATTTATTTATTTACATCATTTCTGTCCCACTACGATGCCCCCCCCCAATCCTCTCAGATTCAGGAAGTGGGAGAATCACTCCTGCAGCAAAGTTCCACCAGCACTCCCAGGATCTGAACCAAAACTCTGAGTGGCATCAGGGTTGCCAATGCACCATTAGGGCAAGCTAGGCAAACACAAGATGTTGGGCTGGCAACTCAGAGCAGCCACCATTTAGCCCATCTTCCTGCTCTTTGACAGTGGTGTGTGTTTCCTCCATTTCCTTTCCTTTAGTGATTTGTTAAAGTCTGTCTCTTCTTAATTGACATTGCTATCTATTATCTGGGAATTGAAGCAAAACATTTGACTTTGTGCTTCTTCTGTCCCTCAGAGGCACAATTTCCCCTCCATTCTCCTTTCCCTGTTCTGACTAAGCTGCCCTAGTAATATGTTTTCTTCTTTCTTGAAGAACTTTGGCTCTCCCACCGTGTCACAGTATAATATTTTGGCTGTTTGCTCAGCCCACGAACATGACAGAAGGATTGGGAGCTCCCTTTTACTTAAATGGCACGTGAGACATTTTAATATTCCAAATCGACAAAGCATTTTATTTAACATAGAGGGGAAAGGTCAGGTGCAATCAGGGGTAAAATGTCTGAGGTAACTCAATATAGGTAACTCTGAGGTAAAATCAGTACATGCACAGACTTCAGTTCTTATGTTTCAGGCTAAAGAGAGTTTATTAAGCTTTTCACAGTGACTTAAATCTTTATGTTGAGAGGCTTTTAGTCCAGTGTTTTCACCAAACCCTTCAGTATACTTTCTTTGAGTAATCTCTAACTCCTTTCCAAAAGGCTGGTACACTCTTTTCAGTACCCAAACATCTTCTCTGGAAACACCAGTATTCGTCTTGAGTTTTTAACTGACTCTTAAGGTCTCTAAAGGTAATTTCTAACCACACCAGACCAGGGACCTCTGTACTCTTCAGAGCTATCACCCTGTTTAGACAGGGTAGGGAAATTTGTTCTTTCTCTAGAAGATTTGTCCCGTTTCCTTGAACTGAATGGGAGTCTCCATCTAACTACCCACTTCTCCTTGCCAACTTTCCCCAGTTCTCCTGTCTGTGTTAAACTGCTCTCAGCCAGGGCTGAATTCCAAAACTGTCAGTACTTGTCTCTTCTTAGCTAGGACTGAAATCAGGCTGAATTCTCCTCAGCATCCCATTCAGAAGTCTTTCTCTGTTCAGCTGATGCTAATCAAGATCTTCTGGAACAGCCTGCCACTCAAGGTGCTCTGGCTCGCTGAAGGATTAACCCTTCACAGTCATTTACCTGTTTGTAGAGGACTTCTAAGCTTTTAAAAATACAGTCCATCACACTCACCTTTTTCCCCGGTGGGGACCCAAAGCAGCTTACATCGTTCTCCTCCACACTTACGCATTGTGCTGAAGTTTTTGTGTTCTGTGAAATGTAAGAACTGTTTGTGCTTGTCTACTCACTAGAGCTCCTCAAAGCAGAACAAATATGTTATATATTTTTTTCAAAGTATTGACTGGGTGTATGTCTTCAAGATATATTCAGCATAGTTTAAAATTGTTAAACATGTTTGTCAGGAACCTTTCTGATGTACTATATTTAGACAATAGATTTCTGTGTTTTTTAAAAAAAGTTAAATCTCTGCATGGAATGGCACTGATTGATTCTGAAGAAATATTATATACATTTGTAAAGCTTCATTTTTTTTCTTTTCCTGGTATTTTTAGGTCTTCCCCAAAGAGTTGAAAAGTAAACTTAGCTAATACGTAAGCACGTAGCTTTGTGTAGTCTCCTCACAGGATTCTAAAAGAGCAAGGGCTATATTGTTATGACCACATTAGTAGAATAAGCCAAATTGCCTTCATAATTATGATCTGTCTATATAATGTGCTGTGGTCACAATTAAAAACACTTTGTTTTCAGATGATGAAAAGATGAGCCCACGGACAGGAACAGGTGAACCTGTTTTAAGTTTACATTACAGTACAGAAGGAACAACTACGAGCACAATAAAACTGGACTTCACAGATGAGTGGTAAGAACTGACTGCTTTCTCTAATGTCAGACATGTCTTCTGTCATTGTAGCAATTTTATCTTGCTTTGTCTTTATAGTTGTCTACTGCACTGTAGTAATGGTCTGATTAGTGAAGAGATATTACGTTAGAATAATGAAAGGAGCATATGGTGTGTTCATTTTTTAGAAAATGTACCCGATCCATGAATAAGATGCTTAAAATACTGGAAGGAACATTGAAAAATTGGGAAGGGGCAGTCTTTTTTTTAATTTCATGTATTAATGTACTTCGGTTTTGGTAAGTTTGGGGAAAGTACTTTTTAACTGAACATATAATTGTTTTACAGAGTTTGCTGCCATAATATGCAGCAGTGGCCCCTAGTTTAGATGGCTTGAAAAGGGGGTTAAACAAATGCATGGTCTATTGATAGCTATTCACCATTATGTATAAATGCAACCTCCATGTTCCAAGATGACATACCTCTGCATACTGTGATAGGGAAGCAACAGGGGAAGCTTTGTTTCTGTGCCCTGCTTGCAGGCATTATGGTTGATCATGGTGGATACTAGACTAAATGGAAATTTGGTGTAATCCAGCAGGCCTGCTGTTATGGTAAGATATGCAGCAGGCTGTCGTCAGAAACCTTCATTTTTACTAAACTGTGCAGTATACCCTTTTTTCTGTTCTACTACATGATTTTAAAAAGTAGCAAAAATCAGTACACACCATCAGGCCAAAGAAACCACTAACCCTGATTAAATGCATACATTATTTGTTGAGAGAATGCATACATTATTTGTTGAGAGAATATATATGCTGTTGAGAGAATATATAGGAATATATATATATTCAGCGGACAGCGGAAGACAGGAGGGCCTGGCGTAATCTGGTCCATGGGGTCGCGAAGAGTTGAACTCGACTGTGCGACTGAACAACAACAACATATGCTGCCACTGCAGATACCTGATCAAATCTAGCTCACAAGTAAAAACAATGTAATTAAATAATTAAAAACAACATAAATTATTAGTATAAGTAACTATATATTATCAACAAATTATCAGTATTAAATTATCAGTATCAACATAATTATCACTATAAGTCAATATAAATGGGCCAGGGATATAAAAACAGCATACAATAAACACTGAGCAGCTTTAAGGTAAAGGTAAAGGTTCCCTTGCTTGAAAGCCAGTCGAATCCGACTCTAGGGTTGCGGTGCTCATCTCCGTTTCAAAGCCGAAGAGCCAGCGCTGTCCGAAGACGTTTCCGTGGTCATGTGGCCGGCATGACTAAACACCAAGGTGCACGGAACGCTGTTACCTTCCCACCGAAGTGGTACCTATTTATCTACTTGCAATTTCTTGCTTTCGAACTGCTAGGTTGGCAGGAGCTGGAGCTGGAGACAGGAGCTCACTCCGTCTTGCGGCACCCGGGTCTTGAACTGCTGAACTACTGACCTTCCACAGCCTGCAGTTCAACGTCTTAACCACTTGAGCCACCGCAGCTCCTCTGAGCAGCTTTAAAAATCCATAAAACAGTTCTCAGACTAGAAGCAGACCCTAAAACAACTGAAAAAGATATAACTCCTTAATCAAAAGCCTGGGTAAAAATAAATATTTTAGTGTGACACCTAAAAGGCGGTAAAGCAGTGCTAGGTGAACTTCCAGGGGGAATGAATCCTGAAAGCTATGCTACCACTGAAAAAGCCTGGTATCTAGTTGCTGTCCACCTCACCTTTGCAGAGAGCTGGTCTTTGGAGACGGATCTTACCTGATGTGCTGGACAGTACAGTAGGAAGTTGTCTGGTACGCCAAAGGTCCTATTGTAGGCCTTAAAAAGTAAGAACCAACACTTTGTTTTCAGTCTGTAAACAAACAGGCAGCGAATGCAGATCTTTCAGCACAGGGGTGATACAATGTGTCCAGCACCCACCTGTATTCTGGCTGCCGTATTTTGGATCAGCTGACTTTGGGTGAGGACATTATCGTAATCTAATCTGGGTATGATTAGAACATGGATCGCTGTGGCCAAATTCCGCTTTTTCAGGAATGTCCATTGCTGGTATTTCAGCTGGAGCTAATGAAAGGTATTACGTGCCATGGAGAAGACCTGAGCTTCCAACTGCATCCCTTCCAAATGCAACCCCCTCTGGCACAGGCTGACCTCGTTATCAAGTGGCTTTTTCACTGACCAGCAGCATTTCATACTGTCTGCATGGAACTTCAGTTTATTGGCCCTCATCAATCCATTACCTTCTCTAAGTGCCTGTCAGGGCCTTCAGAGATCCATCCACCTAATTAAGTTGACAGGGAGAAATCGAGGTAGGCATCATCTGCCTATTGGTGACACTTCACTCCATGCCTCTGAACAGTGTCTCTCAGTGGTTTCATGTAGATGGGAGACAAGGTGGAAGGAACCTCATGGTATAAATGCTATAGGGTCGAGCATGTATTGTGATTTTATAAGTATGATTGAACAGTAATTAGGTAGATTTTGCAAAAGGTTTCTGAAAATTCGTCCTAAAATGTCTTTCAGCTGGCTTTTTACAAATGTAAACAAACCTTTAAAGATTATTAGAAGATTATTAGTAGTAAAATTGTTCTGTTGTTGTAGTTTTCATGCTGCATGTCTGTCTTTTTGCATGGTCTTTTGGCAGGAGCAGCACAGCTTCAAGTTCCAGAGGGAGTGGAAGTCACAGCAAGCCTGAAGGCCAAGAAGAATCCCTAAGAACCCAGAGCTCAGAGGCACCAACACCAGAGAGTGAAGAATCAAGTAAGATGTGGAGTTATAGCTATAGCAAGGTCCATATTCTACCTTTATGTCTTTGAACATTAAAACATTTCTGTGTCTACAAGAACAAAGTTTGAGTTCAGTGGCATCTTTAAGACCAACAAAGTTTAATTCTGGGCATGCACACATAAGCTTATACTTAGTATTAAACTTTGTTGGTCTTAAAGAAGAAGGAGAAGAAAAAGAGATTGGATTTATATCCCGCCCTTCAATACTGGAAGGAGTCTCAGAGTGGCTTACAATCTCCTTTCCTCTCACCTCCCCACAACAGAAACCCTGTGAAGTAGGTGGGGCTGAGAGAGCTCTTTTGAGGACTGCCCTTGAGAGAACAGCTCTGAGAGAACTGTGTGACTGACCCAAGGTCACCCAGCAGCTGCATGTGTGGGCGGGGAGTGGGAAATCAATCCCGGTTCTCCCAAATTAGAGTTCGTGCTCCTAACCATTACACCAAACTGGCTCTCAGGTTCCACTGGACTCAAACTTTGTTCTGTTGTTTAAGACCAACAAAGCTTCCCACCTGAATCTGTGTCTACCATGTGTAAGATAAACTTTCCAACTAGATAACAATGTTCAAGCAAAGCTGGACTCATGAGGAGGTGGGGTTGTAGTAGCCTAGTGGTATTATTTTATTTATTTTACAAAATGTTTCTGCCCTCACAATGGCTGCCAAGGCAGCTGAATTGATGTCTGTTGCACTAGCAGAGCCCAATGCGGTATTACAAAGTGCTTTTGAAACTATTCTTAGGTACAGAAGTAACTTGACATATAGTATGGGAATCTTCTTTTTAGAGAAAAATAAGTGAAAAGTATTTTTCGACTCATGGAACTGATTTCATGGCTCTTGTTTCATTGGGGCTTCAGTCTCAGCCAAGAAAACCATATGTTCAGACCCATGTAAAATGGTATCATGGATTACAAAATACTAATCTCTCATCGTTCATGATAGGTGATAAATATTGTTGTATAGAAAAAATATTTCTCTGATTCATTGATTAAACTCAAATGGTTGAGCTGGGAACAGATCCCTGTAACTTTCACACCTGACCAGATGGCAAGCACAAATGGCAAGCCTGGTTCTACATTTCAAAGGACACTTTGACACCTTACAGGGACAGCGTAGACATTCAGTCTCTGTCCCACACTTCAAAGCCTAGCCTACGTGACCCATCGCATGTAAGCTAGGGTGGGCAGTTGCAAAGTAGACACGCCTTTCTGCTTTGGCATAATTGGGTACTGGCCGTGCTTAATTATGACAAAGGTGGAGGAGAGTTGTCTTTTGGCCTATCGAAAGGCACCCAGAACTCTCTTGGAAAGAGGGCCTCTTTCTAAGAGTTAGTCTCTGTTTGGATTACAATCTGGCAACACTGAATTTTGCAAGGGGGGCGACACACTGACTGTGATTGCCCATTGCAAGCATGGATTTCATCTTTAAAATCCCTTGGAGAAGGGACTTCGCTTGAACTGTTATCTGCACCAAGGATTGGTAACTATGATGCTTTTTTGTATGTTTTAGTTAGAGCGCTATAAAGCTCTAGGACTGTTTATTATTTTCACCCTGAGTAAGTCCAGTGCTGTAGCCTGCGTGGGGCCCTTGGGGCCCAGCCCCCCCCACGGGTTTTCCGGGCCCCCTCCCCCATCCTCTGCTCGCCTCCCCCTTCTCCCCCCTGCCCCCTCCCCCTCCTAGGAGCACAGCACAGTCCGGAGGTTAGACCTCCGCTCTCTGCCTCCGCTGCTCCACCCTGGCCTCCACCCCCTCCCAGCACTCATAAGGCGGGGCGGGGCTAGACTGCTCCGCCTCCGAGTCAGCTCGGAGCCGGCTCAGTTCCTTCCCGCCTAAAGAAGAAGGCAGCAGCAGCACGTGAGGGGACGCTGCAGCAGCCCTGTTGGAACTCAAGGTGAGTGGCTGCGGGGCCCCCACACCCTACTCTAGGCCTTCCCCCCCCAGTCTTTGCAGGGTCGCGCTTCAGTGTGGCCCTGCAAGGAGGCCTTCTTCCCCCCCCGTCCCCCAATCTTTGCAGGGCCACGTTTCAGCGCGGCCCTGCAAGGAGGCCTTCTTTCCCCCCCCCGTCCCCCAATCTGTGCAAGGCCGTGCTTCAGCGCAGCCCTGCAAGGAGGCCTTCTTCTTCCCCCCCGTCCCCCAGTCTCTGGTGGTGGGCCCCCTGAAAAAAAAATGGGCCCCCTCACCAAAAAGTTGTTAGCTACGGGCCTGAGTAAGTCTTATGTCTTATAGTGCTGTATTGAATAAAGATCTTATATAGAGTAATCTGATCTGGTTTGGATCAATATTGTATCTGAACTCTAAGGCTAAATTCCAGAGCCTTACCTGCTCGTCTGAAAGCTACTGGTGTGTGTTAAATCACTTGCTGCTCTACCTCAGAGCTGATACGTTGTTAAGTTCCAAGAACCAGGAAGGAGGGGGGGACCTATCCTCCTGGCTGGTTGGGAACGTTTTTAAAAATAGGTCCTGGTGGCAGAACACTGGTTTTTCAGTGCTCTTACAAAGCATGAAGGGTTGGCTCGTTCTCTCACTCCTGGAGGGGGGTGCAAGAGACAGGGACCCAGTGCTTGTTGACAGCGTCTGGACCCTCTGGACCTGTGGGCAGAGAGTCTAGATCCTGTACATGGTGGCAGCGTCTGGACTCTCTGGACCTGTTGGTGGAGAGTCTAGATCCTGTACAATTGTCAAAGCCAAAAACCTTTTAAAATGCAGTTATGAAAAAGCCAGCATGTAGGGTTGGATCCACCACTGCATTTCCACAGGAGCAAGGCCTTCCTTGGAGAAGCAGAATCTCAGGAGGCATTTCAGACTGCTGAGGGAGGGCGGAGCAGTGAAACTTGTTATCCAAGAGTGGAAGTCCTTATGACCGTGGAAGTGGGATCCAACCCATAAAATGCTTTGCAAAGGGGGGTTAGATTAGATCCTACAGATCTGTTCCATTAACGGCAGTACTTTCATCCAGCACAAGGAGCCTCTTGCATCTGTGGGATACTCCTTGCAGTTGAGGAAAATGCTGCTGCTGGCAGAATGGATCTGCGGGATCCCATCCATTGGGTTGCATTAGTTATGCTAATTCAAAAAATGACTAGAAATAGTTTTGTGAATATTGATATCTCTCAGTTCTGCTTGCAATTGACCAGTAGATTTCAACTACTTGGGCTAATTATATTACTTTTCTACAGAATGTGCTATGTGTATATGTCAGAAGTATTACCATAAGTAGTTGGAATCAGGCAGCCTTCTTTTTCATCTCATTTCACATTTAAGATGTAGATGATTGATACATTATAGAAGCTTTTCAATTAATTTTTTTTTGCAAAGGTCATTCCTTGATGTAGCATATTCTACTAGGCTACCAAGTTTTTTGATAACCATTTTAACCATACAGAGGCAAACCTCATTACATATTTTTAATACTGAATTTCAGGAGTCTTTGAAGAATCACATGAGGATATTACAAATGTTGAAGAGCTGATACTTACGAATGAAAATGTTGGAACACCACATTCAGGTATGTTACATATTAGTGTATAATACAGTTGTCTGCATCCTTTGGGTTTGTCATTTCTAGTTACATTTGTTTATCATCATCATCATCATCATCATCATACATAGACCTTTATTGGCATGACACAGCAGAGAAGAGAAAGCAATACAGCGAATAGGTTGATGAATTAATAAATCATGACAAGTTACACCAATTTACCAACAGAGGATCATTTTTAAAACTTTTCAGAAGTAGTGAACTCAATTGGAAGTATATCAATCCAGATGGATGCGAGAAAAAGGTTATGACTTCTACACCCTTGCCCTTAGCTTCCAAAAATAAGCTAATTCGGCAACAGGACCTATCAGACAATAAAATGTAAGATCGTTATCAATCGAATTCCTTGAGGAAGGTAAGAGGGGACTAATCAGGTAGCTGCACATGGTAGAGTAATGGGAGCAACGTAAAAGGATGTGGGCAACTGAATCGGGTTCGCTATAGAGGCAATTACAGGTTCTATTCCTATAGGGGATACCCCTATATCTGCCTGAAACAACAGCCGAAGGAAAAAGATTAAATCTTGCTAGCATAAAAACCGGCCGGTAAAGTGGAATTAAATTAGAAATATACAAAGCCATAGAGACTTGGGGGGGAGGGAGGTCAAAAAATCGTGGAGAGCAAACTCCACAGCTGCCAGCATTGATTATTTTGGCTTCCATATCCCAAATCCGCCTCCGCACTACCTGCAAAATAACTGTTTCACCACAATTGTACAACGAATCCAAATCAGTTCCCATAGTTTTGATTTTATGCGCTATGGTTTGTGACCAAATAGAAATATATGGGTCTGCAAGGAGTTGAGCAATAAGGCTATTAGGGGGAGCACTAAAGTGCAGGTACAACCAGTATTTAATAGTGGTGATCCATGCCCGGGATTCGATAAGATGGACACCCAGCTCCGCACAAAGAGAACAGTAGGAAACGGAGTTGGGGAAACCTAGAATACTACGAAAGAAGGTAGAGCTTATTAGTTCTACTCTTTTATTAAAATTTTGAATCCATATAGGTACCTCAAACAATAGGCGAGAGATAACAGTCACCTGGAAAATCTGAAGAGCTGCCAGGACAAACTGATTACCTTTTAGATAAAAGAAACAAATTAAAGCTGCAGTCTTATTCCTAGCTAAGCTAAGGGAATGGTCTCTATGAGGGCACCAACTTAGGTTGTAATAAAACAAAACTCCTAAGTATCTGAATGATTTAACCTGTTCTATTTCTTTTCTCTCAATTCTCCACTGTTTGCACTTCGAGACTTTAGAGAAAACCAATATTTTTGTTTTATCAAAGTTAATAGAGAGGGAGTTCCGACTACAATAAGAGTTAAACTCTAGTAAAAGGCGCATAAGTCCAATCCTAGTAAAAGAAAGAAGGACCGCATTGTCTGCATAAAGTAAAATAGGGACCACAGAGGAGTTCAGTTAGGAGAATGACCGTCAATTCTAGCTAGACACAGTGGAAGGTCAGCAATAAAGAGATTAAAAAGGGAAGGAGCAAGTACACACCCTTGCTTAACCCCCTTAGTTACAAGAATTTCCTGAGTAAGGAACCCTCTTTTATCAAATCAAATCTGGCAATAGTTGGTCGAATGTAATTTACGGATCAAAAACAGAAGGCGTTGATCCAATCCCAAGTTATAAAGTTTGTCCCACAGCAGAGGTCTATTAACTGAATCGAAGGCTTTACGTAGGTCAATAAAGCCTGAGTATAGCTTACCACCTAAATGGCGGGATACATTTGTTAGTTATAGCTCTGTCAGCAACTTATCTCTATTAATATTATTTTATAACCTTATAATGTTCTCAAACATAGAAAAAGTCTAGTCAGCGTGATAACTTAGCAGGTTTTCATTGTTCTATCAGATGATGCATCTGACCAGCCTGAGACTAGTATGGAACAAGGAGATGATTCTCATCTGGACTTAAACACTCCCCTGGAGTCTGGCAGGTTGTCAAGCAAAGATGCAGAAGAGCAAGAAGGTCGGACTCAGCAAAATAGAGAGTCCACTGACAACCTAAATAATACAAATCACGAACCTCAGTCCCAGCCCGATTCCTCAGGCCTCGCTTCTCATGAAGAATCATCCACAAGGAGTTCTGTTTTCCAGGAAACTGATGATAGTGATGATGACCCTGTGCTGATACCTGGTGCAAGGTATCGTGGAGGAGCAGGCCACAGGTTTGTATAGCAGTATACCCCTCCACCACCCTTCCCTAATACTTGGTCATTTTGTTTGAGGAGAATGTGGGGAACTTTATACTATGCATCTTCCTGGCAACTTGCAATTCACTTATGGGCATGAAGAATTATTCTTCCATTTCACTGACCTGCTAGATCTGTAGTTGTGGTTGGGCATTTTTAATTCTACTTCAGTGCATTGCCTCTGCTTAAACAAATTCTTTTTAGAATATGAACTAGTTTTGTGTACGTTTCTGCATATTCTTAGTTTGTCATGTTGGTCTTACATGACATGGAATGTCTCTGTGGCATGTTTGTATAATAAGTGTACACAAAGGGTTTTTCTCAGTAATTTCTTCACAGTTGTGAAGCAGATTGCATTTAAGAGCTGGTGTGCCTTCTGGAAGTCTTGCAAGACTTTCCCTTCATTTAGGCATGCTTTTAGTGGCTAATAGAAAATTGGTAGTATATAGAGATCTTACTTACTCTAAAATGTGCTTGGTTTTATATATTATTTTTTGCCATTTTTTAAAATTAGGTTGTATCCTGAAATTTTGAGAATGTCATAAGAATGTAAGAACAGAAGAGAAGCCAATGTTGAATCAGGCCAATGGCCCATTGGAGCCAAAAATCCTAAATATAAATACACATTGATGGGGTCTGAACTGGCAGAGACGGACCAAGAGAGAGATCTTGGAGTCGTAGAAGATCTCAATGAAAATGTCTAGACAGTGTGTAGCTGCAATAAAGAAGGCCAATGCTATGCTGGGGATTATTAGGAAGGGTACTGAAAACAAATCAGCCAGTATCATAATGCCCCTGTATAAATCATTGGTGCGAACTCATTTGGAATACTGTGTACAGTTCTGGTCACCACATCTCAAAAAGGATATTATAGCATTGGAAAAAGTGCAGAGAAGGGCAACTAGAATAAAAGGGTTGGACCACCTTCCCTATGAAGAAAGGTTAAAACGCTTGGGGCTCTTTAGCTTGGAGAAACGACGGCTGAGGGGTGACATGATTGAGGTTTATAAGATTATGAATGGGATTGAGCAGGTTGAGAAAGAAGTACTTTTCTCCCTTTTTCACAAGACAAGAACTCGTGGGCACTCCATGAAATTGCTGAGCAGTCGGGTTAGAACAGATAAAAGGAAATACTTCTTCACCCAAAGAGTGATTAACATATGGAATTCACTGCCACAGGAGGTGGTGATAGCTACAAGCATGGACAGTTTCAAGAGGGAATTAGATAAACATATGGAGCAGAAGTCCATCAGTGGCTATTAGCCACAGGGTATAGATGGGAATTCTCAGTCTGGGGCAGGTGATGCACTCTATTCTTGGTGCTGGAGGGGGCAGCAGTGGGAGGGCTTCTAGTGTCCTGGCCCCACTGCTGGACCTCCTGATGGCACATGGTATATTTTGGCCGCTGTGTGACAGAGTGTTGGACTGGATGGGCCATTGGCCTGATTCAACATTGGCTTCTCTTATGTTCTTACCCTTTTCCATAAGAATAGGTAATATCCCAATAATCTTTATTATTTTTCAAGAATATCTATTTCCCTAATATTTTAAGGTCCCAAGTAAGGCTATGTATGTCTTTCTGCAATGATGAATTATGGTTTAGTCCCATTTAAAGTTAGTGTGCATATAAAATTGGCCTTTCTCTTCCTTTGTTGAATAAGGATAATATGCAGAATTGCGATAGTGAAATATAGCAGATCAGTATAGGGAGAAAACATGTGCTGTGTTTTAGTAAAGGTAAAGGTTCCCTTGCTCGAAAGCCAGTCGAATCCGACTCTAGGGTTGCGGTGCTCATCTCCGTTTCAAAGCCGAAGAGCCAGCGCTGTCCGAAGACGTTTCCGTGGTCATGTGGCCGGCATGACTAAACACCAAGGCGCACGGAACGCTGTTACCTTCCCACCGTGCTGTGTTTTATTAACTACTAAATAGGGAAGTTTTCTGCCTCTCGTCACAAAAGTAGAACTATTTTTACCTCTTCAGAAAATGATAACCCAAACTAGTATTGTTGTTACATGGTTAACTCATGTTCTCTAAGAAGTTTAGAGTGGTATACATATTAACTAATACATTCTGTGTTAGTAGTTTGATTACTGCTCCTTTCAACGTGGTTCCCTCTGCAATGTGTGACCTGCTAGATATAAATAACAAAAAATAGTTCAAATGTACAAATTACATATTTTATATGTGACCAGTTCAGTTTTTGAAGCTTTATGTTGTGACTTCAACTTGTTAATAACTATTGGATTAGATTGAGAGATCTGTCAATAAAAAGCACAGATAGATGCAGATCTTTCCCTTGTCACTAGCAGTAATTTGAGAGCCTGGGGATGATCCATTCCCAAATTCATGGGACTTAAATGGACATGGGTCAAAAGGCTGTTCGGGGCGGGGGGGAATGAGGGGAGGGAATCACTCCTCCTACTCTCAGCAGAGCTACACTGATGTAAGATGGAGCACAGGGTGATTGTGCCTCCTTCCAATGCAGCCCTCTAAATGCACATGCTATTAGTCCACATGGGTCCCAAGAGTCAGGGAGAATCAGATTTCCTAGAATGGAATAAGACTGCTGAAGACAAGGGAAAGATCAGCAGTCCTTGCACCCATGGATTGTTGGATCCAACTTTTATGTAAAGTTGGAAGTTGCTACAAATACCAAGGTACTGATGGTAAGCCACATACTTGGCAAATGCATTTAGAGTTTTTGCTGGAGACAAGAGGGAAGGAGACATGCAAGAGAAACCATGATGGTGCAGAAAACATCTTTTGACTCACTTCATCTGTTCAGAAGTAATTTGGAAAGCAATATAAATTTGAAATTGATAATTTTAACTTAGAACTCATTTTACACTATTACTTTTAAAGACAATACATGCAATTTTTATTTGAATGACTTCAGCTGTTATTCCTTTCATTAGATATATCAGAGGAACAGCAGTAGGTGATAGAATAATGAGGTAATTCAAAATTCCCATTCCATATGGAAGTCTGATTTATTAGATCTTTGATGCAGTATCTAACCATCTCTTGTATTACTCAGTTTTAAATCTACTAAACTTCAATATAGTGAGGGTTGAAGAGCAGAGTGACTGGATGCATGTTGTGCTCAGCAATAGTGCCTACCAATTGCTGTGTAAAGGTTTAACAACTTTATTAACCTATTCAGTGTGTTCATTAAAGATAACTGCAGTATCAAAAATGTAAGTAAATCTCAAGCCCATCTATTTTTATCTATTAAAGCACGTAGTGTATTTTGCATGTGCCACTATTTACAAGGTCTATTGATAGGTTACCTGTTTTGAAATAATTGGTATTGTTTGAACACATTGTTCACTAGCTGATGAAACTGTCAGTGGACAAACTTAAAGACATTTCTTACATGCATTAATGATGAGCCATATGGATTTGTGGGCACATTTCATGTTCACATTTGTTTTTCTGTTTAGCAAATGCCGCCTCCATTCGTCTCCAGAATGCTGTTTAAAGCTTCTGGAGTTGAAAAAGTAGACTGCTAATTAAGGACCCCCCTCCCCCCCAGTTTCTCTTTGGTCTGGAAAGTTTAAAAAGCAGTCTGGGGGCTCTGACAAGCATCACCTTCTGAACAAGAGCAAAGTTACGTGTGCATCTACCAGTCTTCTGGCCATGTTTTAGGCTTTGATAAGTTATCTCAGTCATGGAAAATTAAGAAGTGTTCGTTGGGATTCACTTGTATCATGTAAGGAAATGCCTGATCATGCTAAAAGGAACAAAGGGGAAGGGGTTACTGAGCTTCACCGACCACACCAAACAAGCTAAGGCCCTGTCAGCCCTAGTGAACTTATCTGCGGGTTATATACTGTGACCCATCAGCATAAAGATTGGATCTTTCCTGTATTTCCTTCCCCATAACAATCCTCTTCAACTCTAGGAAGGTTGATTCCCAACTCAGGGAACCCATGTGTACAAATACCTATTTGGGTCAGGAGGCTGCATTGTGTAGGGTGAAGGCAGCAACATTGCCAGTTGTTCCTACTTCCATCAGTGGAGCTCCACAACCACCAGTTGATGCCTTATGGTATCCAGCCCTATGTCTTAAACAAAATGGTGAATAGGTAATATTAATAAGGACATGAAAGAACAGCATCTCTGGGAATTGTAATATTCCAGTATCCTGGAGCTCAAAATTGAGCTGCATGGTTCAGAAAATAGTGTGGGGCAATTGCTTGCCCCCCTTCCCACCACACAGAACAAGAATTCACACACATGCAAAATTTTCCTTCCTGACCCAAATAGCCCAGGGTAGCCCAATCTCATCCAATCTCAGAAGCTAAGCAGGGTTGGCCCTGGTCCGTATTTGGAAGGGATTCCACCAGGGTATATGAGAGTTGTGATGTGGAGGCAGGCTATGGCAAACCACATCTGAATGTCCCTTGTCTTGCAAACCCCATGATGTCACCATGTCAGCTGTGACTTGACAGAAAAAAACACTTTTTTCTTTTGAGGTACTACAAGAGGACATTTGTTATATCTGGGAAGATGAGTAGGCCCTCCACTTGGTATCCTGGTAAATTCTCAGTGTATAACCATGGAGAGAATAAATTGGCCTATATGCCTTACATTTCTTCACTGAAAGAGACAGTCAATGAAGATTTGTTTGATGAGCTTAGTTGAACTCAAAATAATGCTTCCCGGTTGTTTACTAATGACTGTTTACTTCATGCTGATCAACAGATGTTAAAATGTAGCTTTCAGAAAAATTTCAGCAACATTTCTGGTATATTCAAGTGTGTCTTGGAAGAATAAACGTTCAACTACATAAATTGACACCGCATAATGGCAGAGATTCAAACAATACTGTACAACCTTGTTTTATCTGAATGGCATGAGGTACAGATTATTGTTGGAAATTGTGCACTGTAGGATTACATTGGCATGAAAAGGTGTGGGGTGTGGGGAATACATTGGAGATTTGAATAAAGCGTTCTTTATGTATATAATATAAATAGTTTGAGAATTAGTTGCTGTAGATTTTCCAGGTTGTGTGGCTGTGGTCTTGGTACTAGCTGATAGTTTGAGAATTGTTTGAAGGAAAAACCTTCAGGCTCAGTGGTTAGATTTCATCTTCTCTGTCCCAGTAGGACAAGAGGTCTGAATGTCATGCCCACTGACACTTTTTCTGGTGCTCCCCAAGTGTTTTTTGGAAGTGGGTGGGGTCAGGTGGAGCATTTGCCCAGCATGGCTTCTGATTTGTCATTGGATATATGATTGCTTGTGCATATTTTTAAAATGTTGCTTTGGTAGTAGCTGCCACCACCAGACAAGGATTTTCACTGTCTGACTTGAAAGTATGTTGTGGCAGCCATTTTGTGGCTGGCTTCTCCTCCTTCAGCAGCTGTTTTGCCTACCATGCTGTGTTAGAATTCCAAAGGTGTCCACAGGCTCGAAAAGATAGTGGACCCCTACAGTAGAAGGTTCAGCAAGACTTCACCTCACATATAGGCACTTGTTAGTGACTCTTCTTTCTGGCATCTGCCTTGAGCAAGCCTTTGGAGAGACAACTTTTAAATTTTCTAAATCAGTAGTCAAATTGTTCCTTCTTGTTTTTCCCCTTCCACTCCCCTTCTCTTGTGTATGTTGTCTTTTACTATGTAAGACTGAAGGCAGTGCCTGTATCGTGTCTTATCTGTGTAGAGTGCCTGCCACAAACACAATGCATTGAATTTTGGGGAAGGCTGTTTTTATCTGAAGAACAGAATAAAAATCTAATCTATGGGATATCATCTTCTGTTACCACTATTAACCTGAATGGCATCTGTGGAAATGTGTTAGGAATATCAAACTACTTGGTGGATATTTTCCAGACCATCTCTCCATGATTTATCAAGAGTTCACACAGAAAAATCACCCACAATTAGAATGAAAAACAGTCATTGTTTCTTGCTTCCTTCAGGAAATGTTTTCTGTGCCAATTCAAGTGTGAATGAATGAAATTTTATGGGACAGTTACCACAGAATTTAGATGGGGTTGCATGTTTGAAAGTAGCTTAATGTGCATATGTTAAAATACATTACATTTTATCATACCAGGCTAAGTCTAAACAATTGGAATTAGCCTTTTTATGGCTAGATGGAAGCAGGTCATTTTCAATAAAGCCTGCTGGTGTTGGTGACTACTAATGAGTTCATTATGCTGAAAGAAGTCACATGTTCTGTTTGTGCTTTTTACAGCATTTGAAGGGGAATTTTCACAATCTGCTGTATCTGTAGGCTTGAGCTTGCTACCTGTTTGGAGACAGAGCAATCAGCAGCTTCATACATAGTGAAAGTTTCTGTGTGATGGATCTGCATACAGTTGCCTGAAAAGCTGGGTGTAACGTAAAGCCAGCATCATTTGAAGCAGCTTCTGCATACAATGGAGGCATGACCAGGGCTCACCAACACATCCTGAGGAATTTTCCTTTCTCGTATTAAATATATATATTTTTAAATAACATCCAGCCTGATTAAGAGTTCTGGTAAACCTGAAAGCTTGCACACCTCTTATGTATCATTTGGTTCTTCCTGATGAAAAGTATTCTGTGGATTGTGTTCTGGTTTTCTGCTTACGATTAGTCTTCATATATCCCACAGCAGCCATTGAGGTTTAAGCTGCCAGGCTGTTCATGGGCTTCCTCATATCCACATAATAATGTAGCTATGTGATGGTGATGGCCATTCTGTTCTTAATTCTTAGGCGATCTGCTGTCGCTCGTATCCAGGAACTCTTCAGAAGAAGAAAAGAAAGAAAAGAGATGGAAGAACTGGAAACCTTGAATATTAGACGTCCTCTGATAAAAATGGTTTATAAAGGTCATCGTAATTCCCGGACAATGGTACATTGTTTCTTGCTAAGGTCATCCTTTGATTTGTGATAAGTATTTGTTATGCATATATGCTTTAGGAGAGAGAGAGATTATAATGAAATGTAAGGTGTGTACAGTTCTATCATAATGCATTAAAAATACTGTATAAATTATCTGATGGCACAGACTGCCCTAAACCCAGTTGTCTGTATAAAATAACAAATCAAAAGATGGTGATCTAGTCTTTATATATTGCTTGCATAGTGTCTTCTAACTAGAACATCTGTGTGTATAGTATGTACATAAAAAAGCACATCATGTGCTACAGGTAGTGTGTGAATTTCATCTTAACTAGAGTACATCATTCAGAAAACATTTTTTAAAAATCTCTTTATTTGGGAGGAAGTGAGCATGTGTCAGCTCCTGTCAGTGGGATGGGGAAATCTGAGTACTGGAGCTGCATAGGCATGTCAGTACAAGGTAAATAGGGAGGGAGGGCCAGTTTAGCTTATCTGACAGGCATAGTCTGTTAAAAGCAGCTTCCCCCTTAATTTCCTCTTAAATAACCTCCTCTTTAAAAGTTTCTTTTTTAAAAATTAAATATAACTGTGCTGGACTTTTCTTTTTATACGTATGTTTAATATACATGTTGAATTTGATAGTATGGTGGTCACTGTTCTTGAATTCTGATCAGTTCAGCAATACATCTCGTACCATAGTAGAACTGGTAATTCTGACCCTGCATTCAATTATGGTGGTCTGGCTATTTGCTGTCATTTTCTGCCGTTTACTGCTTTTTAACTCTTATCCACATTATCTTGAGTCAAATTGTTAAATAAAAAAAGGTGTGCAGGAAAAATGGGATTAATACATCTTTTGTTTCTATAACGTAGCCCCATAATACTGCAGTGACTCACCATGCACTTCTTTCTGTTTCATTTTAAAGCTCTACTTCAAGCTTGCTGTATTCCCACTACCAGATTCTCCTGACCACTGCAAATCTGAGGCTACTGTGAAAATTTGAATTTTTGCCCTTTCTTTCCTCTGTCCTCTGCTATTTATGTAGCACATTTATACATTTGGGTATCATGTCTTATCTGCTTTGTGTTTTCAGTCTGAATTTTGAGTTATGATAACTTAGAGTTTGAAAAAACATTTTGTTTCATATTTTGTATTTGGTTCGTGTAGCTGATGTTTGGCTTCCATGTTTTTCAATTAAGAATGCCAACCATAATTAACATACCTTTCGGGATTGTAACTTATGTTTTCCTGTAGATAAAAGAAGCCAATTTCTGGGGATCTAACTTTGTTATGAGCGGTTCAGATTGTGGCCATATTTTCATCTGGGATCGGCATACTGCTGAGCACTTGATGCTCTTGGAAGCAGATAACCATGTGGTGAATTGTCTGCAGCCACATCCATTTGACCCAAGTAAGTCACTTTCTGTCTTCAGTACACCTACTCTTACATAGCTTGTAGGATTGCCCTTGAAAGCTGGCTGTGTTGCACATGTTCTACCTAAATAATAGGGCATTTTTTTAAAAAAATGGCTTGTGATTGAAGGACCTTACTAACATGTTAACTAGATGCTAGTGTCAGGTCATAAAGCAGTCGATAATAATGCACTTTGCCCTTCAAATGAAGCTGTAAGAATCTTTGCAACCAGGTTTATGACACATCTGTGAAAATGAATGGGACCAATGATTTGTATACTTTTTGAATTAATCAACCAAGAATCACAACTTCTTCCATCCTTGTTTTTGGAAGAAGAGAGACATCGAAACGATTGAACAGTCTGGAGACTTTCGTCAAAATTTCACCCATTTAAATTATTTTGGACACCATACATGTTTATCTATCGTAGACATTTTGTACAAGAATTTCATGTTGGATATCTAAACATTTTCTAGCGCATTTTTCATAGTTTCTTTTGATCATTTCTGCCTCTGAGTTGTGACTGTGACCATCCAGTAATCTTGTTCAAAAAATTGTTCCATTAAAAATGAGACCTAGATGAGAAAGGAAAAAGATTTTCTTGAAAGTTTATATGTGCACCCAGAAGGTAAAAGAATCTTACCAATTTCCAAAATGCTTCTCTTTCCACTTATCCCTGCACTGGTATTGAAAGAATTCATATTTGTCCAGGCCCAGTGAATGCACGCCCTACCTCACATATAACTCTTACAAGCTCCATTTGAATGTAATATTTTCTCTGTAGCCAAAGCATAATAGATAAGCAATAAAGCAGGGAGGCTATAGCTACCTCCAGGGCTTTTTTGTAGAAAAAGCCTAGCAGGAACTCATTAGCATAATAGGCCACACCCCTGACAATGCAGCTTATTAGCATAATAGGCCACACCCCATGCCTTCCCTTGGTTTGCCCGGATTCCCTGCAGCTGTGGGGAGCCCAGGCAAGTCCCCCCTTGAAGGGAAGGGAAGGCAGCTTAAACTGCCTTCCCTTGGCTTGCCCGGGTGCCCTGCAGCTGTGGGGAGCCTGAGCAAGCCGACCCTTGGGAGGGGAGGGGAGGCAATTTAAACTGCCTTCCCTTGGCTTGCCCGGGCGCTCCTTCCAGGGGCCCCCCTGGCCCACCCGCCTCGAAGTCACCAAGAGAGGGTTGCTTTCCAGGACTTCTCTCTGTAGCCACGCATGCAGAGGTTTTGGCTGTAGTGGGTGTGGCCAACTCTGAAGCCAGACGGAACTCCCTTCCTGTGTGTCCCTGCCCAAAAATAGCCCTGGCTACCTCAGGAATGGTAATGAATTGTAACTGTGGTGTTTTTTAAAAAAATACTGTTGCTCCAGAGTTAAAAGTAGGAAAGCATAGACTCTTAAATGAAATAAAAGCAAAAAGTTAACAAAATGGGAAGGTATTGTGAGGGGAAGGAGGTATCCTTGTTGGTGTTTGGCGTTTTTTCCCAAAAGGCTACGTGAATGTTTCAGCTTTGAAATGGCACTGCAGGATCGAGCTCAGTCTATAAAATATTTAACAGCAAGTGACATATATTTTTAGACATAGCAGTGGCCAATGTTCCCTCTAAGCTGTGGAGTCTTGTGAGCAAAAATTCTACTTTGTGAGCTACTAATGTTAAAGTTGTGAGCAAGCGATTTGGCTACTGCACAAATTGGTTTGCTCTGTAGCCAGTCAGCATTGCAGCAACATGTCTACATCACTTCCAACTTGACCTGGAAGTGACATCATCATGTCGGGATGATACTCTGGTATTTGGGTAAAAATTCTATGGTAGAAGCCAAATTTATTGTACAGTTTTTGCCCAACCAGAGTGTTGCCACGATGACGCTGTGTGATAGCGTTCCAGGACATGTTGGGACTTGGCAACCCTGTGCCTTCATTAATGAAATGGCAATGGCAAAGAGCTCTTATATCAGCAAGCAGAGTTACAGTAACAGCAACAGCAGTAGTAGTGGGGGGATCTGTAGGGTGAGTGAAGTTTCTGCAGTGTAGCTATTCCTTCCAAAGAAAGTGGTCTATTGCCTGAGTGCTACATACTGCAATAAGAACTTACTGCATATTTCTAGTATATTTTAAAATAATTTTTAAATAATTGTTTAGTTCTAGCCTCATCAGGTATTGATTATGATATAAAAATCTGGTCACCGCTAGAAGAGTCCAAGATTTTTAATCGCAAGCTTGCTGATGAGGTAAGATGCTTATATTTTGCTGTATTAAAACTGTTATTTCCCAAAAGTTTCTTCTGAAAGAAGTACAAAGTAACTTTTGTCAGAGCTTATGACAGTCTCCTTAATAATGCTGTACTTTCCTGGGATTAAAGTAGTTGATAATTTCTCCATGTCTCTAATACCATATCTTTAACACTTATGTGCAACTAGGGACAAAACATTTATTTCATAAATGAATACCACAGAGAGATCAGTTGATAGGGTGTGATTTCTTTATCAGTGAAACATAAAGTTGGAAGCCAGGATGCTTGTAGCTCAGATGGAAATGCTACTACAAGTAAATAATGATATAGAAATGAACTATGTGTTGCTAAAATCAGCATTTAAATATCATGCACACCACTAAACTGGCAAGAACTGTATGTGTCATGAAAGTCTATCTTAAGTTTTATAGACTGTGATACAAAAGACCAGCTTGGTCCATTTGACTTACTGTTATCTACTCTGGCAGCAGCTTTCTGAGGCAGAGAGAAGGCCTTTTCTCTCTTTATTGTACAGTTGGATATGTAGAAGAAGCACTTGCCTTCTGACTTTTTTTTTGTTCTGTAACTGTCCTCTCCTCCCTTTCTTGTCCTGTAACTTGTTCGGTAACTATCCCCTCCCCCCTTCTTGTCTGTAGGTTATAACACGAAATGAATTAATGCTGGAAGAAACAAGAAACACAATCACTGTTCCAGCTTCTTTCATGTTAAGGATGTTGGCATCTCTGAACCACATAAGAGCAGGTAGGAAGATTTTAGACACTCTTCTGACTCACTATTTCTTATATAGGAGACTATTTCTATACACTTTTCTAGCCATTTTTTTAAAAAATATGACTACTTCCTGAGGTCTGTGTAAATGCAGGTGAAGAAACTATATGGGGCAAGAGCATCCTGCAGGCCTTCCATTGACTGGTACTGCTCCAGAGCAAGTCAGCCACCTTACTGATTATCCCCAGCCCCTGTGCAAAGTTCTGCTGAAGCGTCTGCTCAGAATCTGTAATGCTGGTTACTCTTTGTCCCCCATTAAGCTTTCCTCCTTTACATTTATTTATGTACATATTTTTATCCCACTCTTCTCCCTCTGTGGTACCCAAAGTGGTTACTTCTAGCAGAGTTTGTGTGCCTGTCTATTCTATGTATTTGTGTTTGGTTCATTGGCATGGTGCACCAAACAAAAATTGAGAGAAACATTATGTAGCTTTGTTTTATAAATTGGAAAAACTACATGAAATGTCTTTTCCCTTAAAAATTGCTCTTTCTGTCCTGCAGACCGTCTAGAGGGTGACAGGTCTGAAGGGTCTGGCCAAGAAAATGAAAACGAAGATGAAGAGTAATTGGCTCTTCTCTGAATGCACCAAGACGCCATGAAATTTGTATAAGTCACGAATTATATTTTTCCTTACAAAGCTTTAGTGCAATTTTAAGGTTTTGCTTTTGGGTAACCTAACATCCTGATTTTGAATGAATGTGTGCATGACTTGCGAGAGTGTGCAAGTAAAATAAGCAAAATGTTTTTAAAATGTTTTGCCATGTATGAGGGGTGCTAGAAAATGCAAAGTGCAATATTTTCCCTTAACTTGCAAACATATGGGGGCTTGGATCAATGTTTAAAATAACTTACCTGATAGTAAAAACGTTGGTTCAAATAAATTTCTATACCTGCTATTTGCATGTTTGTTGCTTTCTATTAAAAGATGTGGTTGTTTTACATTTGCATCTGTGTTTTCAGTTATTATATAAAGCAACCAGTCTATGTGCACATCAGGTTCTCTGTTGATTATACACTGGTTTCTTCCCCTCCACAGGGGGCCTCAGTATGTTTTACTGACTTTAGATATTCACCTTTAGGTGGTATGTCCAGCTGTTTTGCAACCTGGTTTTGCAGTTCCTCTCAGAAGCAGATTGCCTTGCAGCACACAGGCCTTTGTGTTAGGGGCACATTCCACCCAGTGCACTCTTGATCATGCTGGGGAACTACAGCTCCCTGCGATCAGCTGGCCCTGTATAAATAGTAAAAAGGTAATGTGAAGTAGCCCTCAGGCCCCCTGTTTTCTTCTGTTTAGTCCTTCATTAGAGATCACTCTCTTTTTGATAATTCCCAGACTCCAAGCTTTGGAAGTAGAACTTGCTGAATATTGCTTGAGTTATTTTTTTCACAAACATTTTATTTACATGCTTCTATCATTATTCTTTCCAGCCCTTCACTCTGAAAGGTCTTAATACTCTACAACCTTGCAAGTTACCATAGCAACACCCGGTCAGATATAAGACTTCATTTTATGACTGTGAAGCTGCTAAAGATTTTTAAAGCCAAATGAATATCAGATATTATTGTACCTGAGAAGGATTGGTGTCTTTCAAAGATCCAAGTGTATTTCAGAATTAGAGACCACAGCTGTTATCCAAAGTATACTTGCTTGAATGAATGTTCTGTTGAGACTATTGAAATGGCAATAATACAGTCATCTGTTGTTGCATTCTGCTTGCAAGTATGATAGCAAGTTTTTCCGTCTCCTTAATTTAAACAAAATAATGAATTGCTCTGTACAGCATTTACAGTACAATTCTGTGCAGAATTACTCCAGTCCATTGAAATCATATGGCTTAGACTGGAGTAACTCTTGAGCTGTACTGTTAGACTGGGCAGTAAAAGTTTTGTTGCTTATAGTTGGGAAATCTTCCTTTATAGTTGGGGAAATTTCCTTTAATGTGTAAAGCAGAAATGATATATATGCTTCCTGTCTGAAGAACACGATCCAGTGCATGTGAGTAAAGCCTTCCATTAGTGGAACAGTCAGCAGGACTTGGTTGATTGACAGTGTAAGGCTCCATGGGAATACTTTCCCTCATTTTTTTCCTGTCTGTGGAGACAGAAGCCATGCTGGAGAACAGATAGTCATGGCTAGACAGGCTCCGAGTCTGCCTTTTGCTAGGGAATGGCAATAGACTGTATGGAGGCTGTCTTTTTTTTCTTTCTACTTGCCATCCTTCTTTTCTGTTTCTCTCTTTTGAAGGAAAAAAAGACAATTTTCCCAGTTTCAAACCTATTGGGTTCTTGTTAGTCATGTGTGCCTCAGACATGGGATCTAACAAGGGAATCAAAGGCTCAGCTGTCATAGGATTCACCCTCTTTCAGCTACATTTCAATTACATCTCAGACTGACAGTTGGTGTAGTGTAGTAGTTGGAGTGTCAGACTAGGGTCTGGAAGACCTGGATCCAAATCTGCAGTCCTGTCACAGAAGCTTGCTGGGTGACCTTGGGCCAGTCATACACACAGCCTAAGCCAGGGGTGTCGAACTCATCTGTTATGAGGGCTGGATCTGACATAAATGAGACCTTGTTGGGCCGGGTCATGTGTGTCATAAAATGTAATGCCAGGTAGCAGAGATATAAACTTTATAAAGGGCACAAACACAAAGGGGTTTTTAAACTTAAAATCATGCTTAAAACATTAGCATTCTTGCAATATTTTGTTTATTTAACAGTGTCTGATAACTGACACCTCTTGCTCTGAATTATTGCATCAAAAAGTCTGTGCTGTTGCAATCTTGAGTATGCTGTTCAGGTGTGTATCTGTAAGCTGCAAACCTATGATGACGCAGCAGCAGCAGAACTGGAAGAAGCAGAAGACAGCCAGATCTTCCTTGTGGTCTCTGTGCAGTCCCACACATAGGTTGGGCGCCTGCGCATGACTTCGCCCGGAGAAACTTCCAGAGCTTGCCTCAGAATTTTTTTGGCGGGCTCTCTTCCCGCCCTGGGGAGCAGGCACGCACTGCGCATACCTGGAGTGGGGGAGAGAGCCGCCGCCCACGCAATTCCTTCAACTGCCTTCGCGTTCACAGCTTGTTAGCTCTGCTCTTCGATTTGCATCAGCTGAGTATTTTTTCCTCTTCGATTCTTTTCTTCTCCTTTGTGTTCTTATTTTCTTCAATAACTTTTTTTTTTAAAAAAATTTCTTTCCTCACTTGTCTTTCCCTCTCTCCCCCCCCTCCTATTTGGTGGGTGGGGTGGCGTTTGTATGGGACAGGCAAAGTTTTTTAAGATGTGTCATCATTGTCCGGTGAAAATTCCATCTAACAACGGTCACTATCTTTGTCTCCTCTGTTTGGGTGAAACCCATCAGGTAGACTTTTGTCCCCATTGTGCCAATTTTATCTGACAGGCCAGACGTAATAGAGCGGCCAGATTTCATATTCTTTTGGAAGCAGCTTTGTGCCCTACCATGTCTTCAGCTGCCTCTCAGTCGTCCCTTCCCCAAAAGCTGGGGGGACACTCTAAAACACTGAAGTACAAACTGAAAAAGCAGGACGATAGATCGGTGTCAAAATCGAAAGAGAAGCCTTCGACGTTGACTTTGGCCCCGAAACTCAATCCTGTGCTGATTTCTGGCCTATCGACCTCAACTCCTGTGGTGTCTTCAGTCCCTCAGAGGGCCAGTCTTCAGCCTCCGATGCCACCGCCCACTTTGTCTTCGCCTTCCGGCCATATTCCATTGGGTCAATCCTCGAGATCGCCTCCCCAACTTTCCTCTCGGCATGACTCCCGATCTCCTTCCTGACACTTCTACATGCCTCTCCACAATTTGGAGGGCAGGGAGCAGCTTGTTAGATGTCGCTCCAGATCTCGGTCTCGTTATGACTGGAGGCATTGTATTCGTTGCCCGTTGCCTTTTCCTTTGGGATCGCCGTCTGATGAGCAGTCATGGTCTTCTGATGTCCGCCACTAGAGGCTATATTATCCCTGTTCTTACTCCAAGTCTCCTACACCTCCCCAACATTGTTATGGCTGACTCCGACATTCTGAACATCCTGAATGCCGACAGGTTCCTGCATACTCTAGACGTTCTCTTTCAGTGGCGTCATCTCATTCTCTGGTGCCTGATCAGCCTCCAGAGCTCTCGAGTACCATCCGCCTCCTGATGACCAGATGCCTCTTGACATCTCTCAACCCCTACGATCACCTTCTCCTTTGTCTCTATCAGACCATTCGGAATCCGGTGATCTCGATCCCGATGTCCCACAAATCGATGATGAGCCTCGTCGCTCGGGTTCTATATCTCCCACTGAGGGTCCGAAGGTCTATTTGGAGCTTGTGACGAGGATGGCTACTGCTCTGCAGGTCCAGAGCTCTACCGAGAAACCCGCAATACCACCACTGAGACCGCCTTTCTCCCGAACTCGAGAGCATCGGACATAATCTCATTGGTGTCTGAGTTTCAGACTTCTCCCCAACAATCTGCTTGGTCCATTATGAGGCTCCTGGGACACTTCACATCCACAGTTGTTGTTCAGCACGCCAGACTCAGGATACATCCTCTCCAACTTTGGCTTCTCTGTGCCTTCGACCCTCTCTGGAGTCCCTGGCACAAGATCCTGTTGATCCCAATTCCAGTTCTTGACTCTCTCACCTGGTGGTCCCTTCCTCAGCATCTCTCCGGCATGCCCTTTCGGCATCCTCCTCCAGAAATTTTGCTGTCCACAGATGCATCCCTCTGGGGTTGGGGAGCCCAGTGTGGAACACTCTCAGTACAAGGGACCTGGTCTTCTCGGGAAGCCACCCTTCACATCAATGCTTTGGAGCTTCGAGCTGTTCACCTTGCTCTACGGTCCTTTCTCCCAGTATTGCAGGGCAAAGTCGTCCAAGTTGCTTCTGACAATACCACGACTGTTTTCTACATAAACAAGCAGGGCGGGACTGGTTCTCTACACCTCTGCAAGGTGACCGTCAATCTTTGGAATTGGTGCCTCCACCATTCGATCAGGCTTTCGGTGATACACATCCCAGGCATTCAGAATGTCGATGTCGACCACTTGAGCCATTCCAGAATGCTGGACAATGAATGGTCCATCCATCTTTGATACCTGAGACCGGTCTTCCTCGAATTTGGTTGCCCCACCGTCGACGGATTCGCCACCGCGGAGAATGCTCGATGTCGCCTCTTCTTCAACAGAGGTCCGCCTTCTGCTCAGTCTCTTGGAGATGCCTTTCTCCACATGTGGCGCGGAACCCTTTTTATTTCTTTCCATCATTCCCTCTCATCTCTTGTGTAGTTCAGAAAATTGTGACTGATGCCACCTCCTACATTCTCGTCACGCCCTGGTGGCCACGCCAGGTTTGGTTTCTGCACCTCCTCCATCTCTCCAGGCACACGTTCCGGCCCCTGCCTCTCGTTCCCGATCTCCTTTCTTGGGATTGAGGCCAGATCCTGCACCACAATCTGGCCTTCTTCCAGTTGACTGCCTGGAAGATCCTGCACTAGACTTCCTGCCAGAAGTGTCTGAAGTCCTCATTAATGCCAGGAAGCCCTCTACCCATACTGCTTACCACTTGACGTGGAAGAGGTTCCAATCTTATGCCTCTCGCCTTCCTTCTATCTAGTCCAGGCATCTCTGTGTAAGATCTCGTCTTACGTTATCTCCTTGAAGGACTCTGGCCTCACTTACTCCTCCTTACGGGTACACTTAGCGGCCATCTCCGCATACCATCCCTTGATACAGGGATCTACAGTTTTTTCCCACCGCCTCATGAAGCCCTTCCTCAAGGGCCTTCTTTGGCTGTGTCCCCCGTGGAAGCCTCTGGTACCTTCTTGGAGTCTCTCACTCATCCTCACTCAACTTATGGCCAAGCCATTCGAACCCATGGCTTCCACAGATCTCCGCTTACTCTCTGGTAAGACTGCTTTCCTGATTGTGATTACGACTGCTCATCAAGTTGGAGAACTTGCTGCCTTTCGTGCTGATCCCCCCTATACAATTTTTCACAAGGAGAAGGTTAGACCAGATCTTTCTTTCTGAACCCGGCTGACGCACCTCAGAGGGCCTTACACTGCCTTGATGTTCGCAGAGTGCTCTCTTTTTATTTGCACCACACAAAGCCTATCCGTAAGTCTCCTAGGCTTTTCGTTGCCAAATGCGGGGCTGCCAATTTTCTCTCAACACCTGTCGAAATGGGTGACTTCCACCATAGCCCTTTGCTGTTAGCTGGCGCATCAGCCAATTCTTACCTGTATTACTGCCCACTCTACACGTGCAGTATCGACATCGACAGTCTTCCTGGCGATGTGGTCCTCGGCATCGACCTTTGTGACCCACTATGCACTAGATGTCCGAGCTCAACGGGATGCTGCATTTGGCCAGGCGGTATTGCGATCTCTCTTCACTTGGTCCTGCTGCTTCTTCAGGTAGGACCTCTGAATTTAAATGATGATGCTGTGCCCTAACCAGTATTCTTGTTTCTTTCAGCTGCCAGCTCCCTCCTCCGACTGGTTCAACTCTTGTAATCACCCATGTGTGGGACTGCACAGAGACCATGACAAAGATAAACAGGTTGCTTACCTGTAATTGATGATCTTCGAGTGGTCATCTGTGCAGTACCACAATCCCACCCAGCCTTCCCCTCTGCTGGCATCTCCTGATCATTTACCTTGAGTTGATGGGACTTACTGGTAGTGGTCGAAGGAACTGCATGGGAGGCAGCTCTCTCCCCCTTTCCAGGGATGCGCAGTGTGTACCTGCTCCCCAGGGCGGGAAGAGAGCCCGCCAAAAAGGTTCTGAGGCAAGCTCTGGGAGTTTCTCCAGTCGAGGTCGTGCACAGGCGCCCAGCCCATGTGTGGTACTGCACAGATGACCACTCGAAGATTATCAGTTACAGGTAAGCAACCTGTTAATCCACTGTGGGCCTGATAGAAGCCCTCCGCATGTTTGACACCCCTGGCCTAAGCCATCTCACAGGGTTGTTGTGAGGGTAAAATGGAAAAGAAGAGAGCAGTAGAAACTTCTTTGGGTCACTGTTGGGGGTGTTTATAAATAAAGTAACCAAAGAACCAGGAATACTCTTTTCTTTTCTCAGGGGCAGAGACCAGGGCTGGGTATTAAGTTGCTGATTTCTCTCTGCTTCATGAAGCTTAAACCTTGTGATATCCTTGTGAGTTAATAAAAAATATTAAAATCTGAACAGGCTCTCAGAGGGGAAGGCTCATGCAATACTGCCACCAAGTGGAGGCTACTTGGAATTGTTCCGTTGTTGCATCTTAGGCAGTGAGGTCACAAGGATAAACTTGTGCCAGAAGGCTTTGTTTCTAGGATGCTGCCAGGAAAGTTTGGTTGTAACAGAAAGATAATCCATTCAGGGGGGATCGTTCATGTAGCAACAAGGTACACAGACACCAGATCACTGCCAGTCTGAAAGAATACTTCTGAGGTTGCTAAGGATTACTTCTGGGATGAACTAAATTATTTGCAGGAGATCTATGTTTAAGACTTCCTGCTTTTAAAAAAGATTTAGCTAGTTGCATGAGGTTGCTTTGAAGATTTACCAAGAAGCACTGTCTGTGTGTGTGAGAGAGAGGTGTTTTAATCCTTTCCTTCTGTCCATTATCCTGTTGTAACTCCCATCTCCCCTTGCTCTCTTGAAGTTGCCAAAAATACCATGCCAGTCTTTTCCCCCCTTGCAGAGTTAGCTGTAGTTTTAAGGGAGTGATTTACATTAGGTAACTCACCCCTTTCCCAGTGCTACCTCTCTGCAGCCATGTGAGGTTGCTAATTAGTCTTTAAATATAGGAGATCCTAGTGTTGGATCTCTTTTTTTCAAATCTAGTTAGGTTATCAGAACTGGATCTCCACGTTTTATTGAGTATTGCAATATCATTGTGTACTTGCAGTGGTTCACACCTAGATTATCTTGTGTTGGACAAGGCAGTTTGGATGCAAATGATTCTTATAGCGCAATGCTAGGGGTCCAGGGAATATCCAGCAATATGTGGATGCAACTCAAGTTTGCCCTGTCAATCTGCATGTGATCTTTTTGTTACAATCATGAGTTACAACCCCGTGTGAATTTGCACACCCAGAATTCAGAACAGTGCATGTAAGTCATTGGCATGCAATTTCCCAGCTACTCGCAGAAGAGGATTTACTGGATAACAGCACGTGTAATCTGCACGAAGTATTCTGTTGCAGTAAATTTCCTTGTCTGTTTTCCCCCTTTTGTAGTAGGAATCAGCTGTTAGCTTGTACCACTAAGCTTTTGCAGTGCTAACAAGTCTTGCAGCTTAGAGCACATACAGTATATTTATTGTCATGTTGTAGTGAAGCTCAGGTACTGGTCACAATTACATCAATTCTGCTAGATTCCTGCTAGATATTGGGAACTGGCTACACCACTTCCATTCTGATAGTGAGGCCAATTGCAGTTTGCAGAAATTTGTTGCTGAGTGTTCAGTGTAGGCAAGCTTTAAATCTGTTTTGAGCCCCCCCTCCCAGTAATTTCATCTACATGTTTCTTGGCATCTGGCAGCACTGAGGGATTGTAACCTACTTAAGGACAGCTGTGAGAATATCTTGTGTACAAAAGAACATGTCTTCTCTTGTTCTAAGCATTTTTTCTTGTTCTATACTTCTGCCTCCTGGCCTCTAGTGCTAGTTATTTGTACAAAACAAACAGCTTCCTCCTCACAGCTCCATTTTTAACACTCCAAAATATGTTATTCCCTCGAAACAACAACAAAATCACAAGGCAGACGTGCAAGGGCCTCAGAAAATTATTCTTATGCGCAGTCGGGCTGCCTGCAATTCAGTTCTGGGCTTGTGAGGTTAATAAAAGGAGGTATGTTCCTTATTGGTACATGAATTTTTTAAATTAGTTGATGCTGTTCAAGTGACTGAAAATCAACAGGTGGTAACTATCCCAGACTAATCTTCTGAATAAAAGGGGTTTTGTATTTTTTGTGTCCACAAGTGACAGAAGCTCAAATTACTGCCAGATAGTTTAGTTTGTTGATTTTAATTTGTATTTTGTATGCTTTTAAACTGTTGTAAATCACCCAGAGCTCTGTGTACTCAGGGATGGGGCAATTCAGAAATCTAATGAATAATAATAATAATAATAATAGCTGGACTAACTAAAAACAAGACATTTTGAGAAGTATGCTTGTGGTTCCCCAGAAACACTCTTGATGTTATACTGTCATCTTACTTGCATCTGGTGCTAACTCTTCACACTCACGACACCTGAATCCATTTGATTTTATTTAACAATAGTAAAATACGCCATGAGGCTTTAGGTGCACCAGAAGGAGTGCAACCTGGTACATAGTTTCACACACTGCTGCCAGATGATCACTCCATTCCCCAACACAGAAACTTTGTTTTAAAATGGTAGATATGACACCTTCTCTTCACTTGCTACACTGCCTGGTCTAGACAGTAAATGAGGGGATTTAGGGATGGAATTAATTCAGTGATTAAACTTGCTAAAGCAGAGTGATGAGTTTTGGATTTAGAAGAAAACAAGTGAGGGGCCATGAGACTCGCGAGGGATCTCTCTCTCACACACACACCCCATTGCCAAGCCTGGTGCAGCTACAGGTCCCATCACCTACCTCTGAGACCAACCGCAGCAGTATCTGGGAGCCGCTCCAGATCCAGAGTGGCTCCCCAGCATCTGCCACTGTTGCCGACGGGCCCAGAGCATCTCCCTGTGTCGGCTGCTGTTGTGTCCATGCCTGGGGCATCTCCCTGCATCTGCTGTTGTTGCAGTCAGTCCAAAGCAGCATCCTGCCATCAGCTCTGCAGAATCAAGGGAATCTGGGCAGGAATTTACCCCGTGTATTTTATTTTAAGGTTTCAGATTTTTCTGCAAACCTTCGGTGTCTACCACCTTTACAGGAAAATCTGTGCCATGTCAGTGTATCCCCAGTCCACAGAGTTAGATATCCAAGATGCGGGGCACACATTGTTGTTAGTTATATAGATAGCTTCAGAAAATACTTTCTTGGTCCCAAATATTTTTTGCCTCCAGCACTAATAATCTGATTATGAGAGAATGTGAAGCTGCAATGTGGGAAACTCAGAACATGTCAGAGATTCAAGGTAGGGGTGTGTGTGTGTTTGTGTCAAACTTTCTGTGTGATCCCTGGCTGGTTCCTTACTCTCTATTTTTAAAAAACTTCTCATTCTAGTCACACAGAGCCCTGATCAGATGACACAGGGGCATGGTCATCTGTATTGCTCTCTGGTGATGTTACTTAGTCATAGGGAAAAATATATGGGTAGCTGTAATGTTACTGATATTTCCTTGCTATTCCATGGGACGATCAATCAACCTCACAGCTATAAAAAAAGTTACCAACAAAATTCTTTGTCATCCTCATGTGTATTAAAAAGTTATTTTTCTCATGTATTAAAAGGTTATTTCAAATGCAGCAAAATTCATGTATTGCTTTAAGATTTGGAGAAGTGATATTTTCAGTCATTAATTTAAAATTAACTCTTTCCCTTTACTCACATTGGCTCTTTAAGGATTATAGTTTGAGGCTGAAATTTGTGACAAATAAGGGCAATTTTATTATTTTAGAAGCAGTCAAATTGAGACAAGGCTGGTGTATAGACAAAAAAGAGAAGCTGACCTTTCAGTGTGAAGGTATTAAAGAAATACGTTACCTAAACTTTTTTGTTGACTCCTCATAGCAAATATATAGAAGACATATAAATATCACAGAAGATATCAAGTTTTAAAAAAGAAAAACCATGGAAATTTTTGAGCAAAATTTAACAGGAAGATTAGCACGGTACTTCAGATGAGGCATTATTGGGCCCCTATTCTGAAAGGCACCACATATCCTGAAGGACTGTTTCACAACAAAATGGTCTTAGTGCATAAAGTCAAGGCCAAATATGTCCCTTTTACTTTCTGTGAGCAAAAACTACTTAGAGACATAATAAGCTGT
Organism: Gekko gecko; assembly: GCA_029375565.1. Classification (NCBI taxonomy): domain Eukaryota; kingdom Metazoa; phylum Chordata; class Lepidosauria; order Squamata; family Gekkonidae; genus Gekko; species Gekko gecko. The sequence goes on along the minus strand of JAPDNY010000004.1, from coordinate 64,138,169 downwards.
ACTACCAAGTGATGGAGGGATGAAGGGAAGTGGTGTACTTGTCCTTTCTATTAATACCACCCCACCCACCCCCGCACTGAATGAGCACTGTTTGGTCTCAAGAGACCAGGGTTTTAATCAAGCTTTCAAACACTGGAGGAGATCCTACCCCCTTCTTATCCCTCTACTGAGTAAAGCTTTTTCCCCTTATTCATTTAAATATTTATACTCCATCTTTCCCTTTGGCTCCAGTCTGAAGCCTCCTCTAATCTAAGGAGCCTTCTGTTGGAGGATGAGGCACTTATATTGGTTATTTGGTCATTTGGAAGACGGTTGGATTCACCGCATTTGAAACATAGTTGTCAGCAGGGGTCATTTGGAGCATGATTGCGCAGGAGCAGAGCTCTGGCAGTTAGAAGCACAGGCGGTGGCAAGCCCCGCCCCCAGCTCCCAGCAGGAACACCCTTCCTGGGCCCAGATAGGCTACTCTAGGACTGGAATGACAGCCCTCAGAGTGGAAAGACAGTCCCTAAGGGTGGGGCCTGAGTGGTGCGTGTTGCCTTCTGACACACTTTTGGTGATGTCAGGGGTTGTGGCATATGCAAATAAGTTATGCTAATGAGCTCCTGTACCTCTGTTTCTACGAAATGACCCTTGGTTGTCAGTGAAATAAAATACACATATAAGCAACAGATTATGTTGAAAACTTCTTTATTGATTAATTTCAACTTCCTCATTAATCACTTTCTGTCATAAAACAGATTACCCTTAAGAAAAAAAATGTAATAAAACATAATGTTATATAGTGCTGAATGGGACAGAGCGGGGTCTCAAACCAAAATGAACTTGTGGGCACTTCTGCAGTGCAGAGAAGTAAAGTGGGCACTAGCACAAAATGGCTAGCATATGAAGGGTTTGAACAGAAAAAAAATCATTTTGTAGTAGGCCAAGAAAAAGTTTCATGTAATAGTGTAATATTTATCCAGTTGGGGGAAAAAAGGTAGAGAATGGCCTAAGCTTCCATCCATAAGTCTGTGTGAGGCAGGCAATTCTGACAGGAGAATCCTGTTGTGACCAGTACTAGGGATTCCATGAGGAGGGTTGCCAGCTCTGGCTTAGGAAATTCCTGTAGATTTGGGGGCAAAGCCTAGGAAAGATGAAATTTGGGGTGGGGAGGGAGCTCAATGGAGATATGATTGTATAGAGTCCACCCTCCTAAGCTGATATTTTCTTCAGAGGAACTGAACTCTGTTGCCTGGAAATCAGTTGTAATTCCAGGGAATCTCCAGCTATAACCTGGAGGTTGGCAAACCTATCCATAAGCCTGTGTCCAATAGATTTTATTTGGTGCATATGTTCAGTTACATATTCTGGATGGAAGTTGATGGGAGTGAAAATGTATTTCATGGACTGAGGCTGGAAGAACATCAGTCCTCCATTCTTCTCTTCCTCCTGTGTTCTCCTCCCCCTCTTCTGTGTACTTGCGCTTACAGTTGTGACGATCCCTGTGCCACCTTCCTTTCTGCTACTAATGGAGCTGCTGCAGTGAAGCAGTTTTGAACAAACACCCGCAAATGAAGACAAAGATGTGAGATCAGGTGTATATTATCTTTAAGCTGTAGCTACTGCCTAGATTTTGTGGGAGAGGCTAGAGCTTGGCCCTGCCTCCTCCCTGCCATTCGTATGATTATTACCTTTAGCATATTTCAAAGCCTGCCTCTTTCCTGCTGCCTCTCGATCATCTGATTATTACCTTTAGCATATTCCAAAGCCAGATGGAGCAGCGGCATGGCATAGGTGTTAAGGACACAGAGGCAGGGCCAAACTAAACAATGCAGCGTCCACAGACCGCCGTTTTAGAGCTAAACTTGGCCATTTAGGCCTGCAGTGTCACAGGACCAGGGGATCCTACTCCTGCACCTTTTCAAGTGCTGAAGCAGCCCCGGGGGGCTGTTTCAACACTTAAAGAGGCATGGAGGGGGGACAGGATCCCCTCATCCTGCCGTGCTGCTGGCATGATCAAGATTGGGCCCTGACTTCATTTTAAATGGCCGAGTCTAGCTCTCGAATGGCATCAGTGACCATGGATGCCATCATGTCTAGTTTGACATTCCATAGAAAGAGGCAGTGCCGGTATTATTAAATCCTGAGGTGAGGCAAGCGGTGGGACCCACAGCTGCTGAATCCCACCTGCTTGCTTGTGAGCTCTCTGCTACCTGTACTCCCAGCTGCACAGACCAGCTTCTGCTGCTGGGAAAGGGCATGTGGTGGCAAGAGGCCAGGGCAGCAGCACTCCCAGAAACACACACCACCCAGTGCCTTTATGAAAGAACTACAGACAGTGTGGGGGACTGTGAGTATATGTGAAGACTTGCTAGTAGGTAAGTGAAAGTCACATAGGCAGTTGTGAGGAAGGGGGTTGTGAGTGGGGGGGGGGCTTGGGCACTCTCTGCTCAGACCCACTTCCCAGGCCCAGGCCCTGGGAAGAGGGGTGGAGAAACTTGTGTAGTGGAGCAAACAACAAATACCCAGTTCTGTTTGGCTGAAGGCCTCTATATTAACAGTAACTGTAGGGCAAGTAACTTGGCTATTAGAATGAGGAACATCAATACTTAACTAAGCTGTTTGTAAAGCTCTAGGCCAGAGTTGTCCTGGCCTGGTTCTCTGCAGATTCTTACTAGGCCGTGCATGCTGCTAGCCCAGAGACTGAGAAGAGAAGCACTGAGTCCCTCCTACTCTCCTGCTTGTTCTGAGGCCTACTGGGATAGCCTCATAAAGAGGTAGTATGCAACAGAAACAGGAAGGAAAAGAATGTGAAAGCTGACCAAGGAAAAAATAGAAAGTAGGGTGCATGAGATAAAGGGGCACAAAGAGAAGACAAGAATTTGAAAAGGAAGAAAAGAAGGAGTGGAAAGGATCAAGAAGCAGGGCAGCAGGCAGTGCCATAGGATACAGTAAAACATTATCACAGCCTCCCAATTTTAGCTGATGGCTGTGCTCCACAAGACTTTCGGGAGGCTTCTTCAGTGTTGGTGCCCTCCTTACAGAATATATTCCTGAGGTTAGTGCTCCAAGCCTTCAGGTGTCTCATAGAGTGTTGCCAGCTCTGGTTTGGGAAATTCCCAGAGATTATGAAGGCGAAGCCTGGGGAGGGACCTCGAGAGGTATAATGTCATAGGGTTCATCCTCTAAAGCAGCCATTTTCTTCAGGGGAACTGATCTCTGTCAGATGGAGATCAGTTGTAATTCCAAAAGATCTCCAAGACACCCCCCACCCCACCAGAGGCTGGCAAGTCTGTTATCTCATTTTCCTAGGCCTTTCTCTGAATACAACATGGTTGTCTTATTTTTTCCTACTGTTTTTATATGTTCTGTGTTGGAGTTCAGCATAGTTGTTGTTTCCAGTCTTATTTGATATGTGTATTTGGTTTTAAATAGTTAACCTGTCCTACATCTAGATATGGGGGGAACTATGAATTAAACGATGTAATTATTTGTGGAATGCATTTCTCTTTGTTTCTGCCTCCCCCGCCCTGAAGCAGGGATGAGAACTGCCACATTCTATTACGTTGTTCTTAAAAGCTAAGCATTATGAGCTTTGCTTGGGTAAAAAGTGAAAGGATAAAGCTAAGAAAACATTTTAATGGCAGCATACAGCCAGATGTTCAATTTTAATTGTTTATGTTTGCTTTTATAAAACCCCATAGAGTTAGATGACTAACCCATTTCAAACATTGTCCATTAACTTGCTTTTATTTCTCAGCATTGAAAACTTCTCTTAGGAATCATCACATCAAAACAATTAACCTGTTTTCTTAATGGAAATGGAAATGATATTACGTTCTGCTCGGTATGATAATCTGGTATCCTTTTCTCTCCAGAGAGAAAAGAAGAATAACCCTATAGTACAATGACTTCACTGTTGATTGCCATGTCTGATTTCCTATCTGACTGGCAAAACTGGGAGGTTTCCTGATGTCCAGTTGACACTTCTGGATTCAAAGGAAAGTTTAATTTAAACCTGTTGAAATTTTGGGATTATCAAATGGAGGGTTGATTAATTCCAGTAACTACTCTTCTCATAAGCACACCTGACTTTCTTTGATCTTATGTGTACAAATATAACCTCTAGACTGGGTAACTGGAAGTAAGATGAGGTACGAGCAACAACCTTGCCTGTGGATAGCATCAGTGGGAGAAGTACTACCATGCTGCTGGCATCTCTCTCTTTGCTCAGTCCACATATGCATGCCCTAGGAAGGCTGGGTGTATTCACTGGAAGCAAAAAAAAAAATACTGTGTGAACCAGCTCTTAGATATGGGCCTTTGATCTTTTAAAATTTTGTATAAGTTCTACACAAGTGTGGGGTTTGTTTTCTGTTTGACCCTGCACCAGGACAGCCTATCGCTCAGCTTTGTGAAAGTACATTGTGTATGTATGTGTGCACACACATGCACGGTACAATTGATAGTATCAGGTAAGAGCTGGATGAATAACTTAGTTGATATCATTTGTGTATGAGCTTCCTGATACTGAGTGAGGTCACATGAGGATACTGAAATTATCCTGTTCTGGCCTTCTCTTTGTAGCTAACAATACTTTGCATGTGTTCTGCAGTATCTTGTGGTTAGAAGACAACAATATCTCAGTAGCTGTTGTGGATTTCCCGGGTTGTATAGCCGTGGTCTTGGCATTGTAGGACCTGATGTTTCACCGGTAGCTTTGACTGGCATCCTCAGAGGTATAACACAGAAACATGGAATACTCTCTCCACCTTTCTGGCCATGCAACCTGGGAAATCTACAATAGTTAATGAACTCTGGCAGTGAAAGCCTTTGACAATAGCTCAGTATTTTGGTATTATGTATCACTCCAGCCTAGAAGATAATATTCTTTGTCACAGAGTCTGAGTCCAGTGGCACCTTTAAAACCAGCAAAGTTTTATTCAAGGTATAAGCTTTCATGTACAAGCACACTTCTTCAGATACAGTGAAACAGAATTTCCTCAACCAGTACATATAGAAAGAGAGAGGTGAGAGGGGGTTAGTTGCCAGGAAGGGCCAGTCAGTACATATAGGTAGAAGGTGAGCAGTAAATTATCGTATAGCATAATTAATATGTTTAACAGATACAAGGATCAAACAGGAATAATGAGCTTAGTATACAGTAACCATTTGTTTGAGCAATTCTAGGACAAAAGACTGAAGGAAATAAATATGCCAACACTGGAGATTGATATGGTGCAGCAAAAATGAGGAAATAACTCCTTTCTCGAACTCTTTTTTTCAACTCTTGCCGAACTCCGTTTTTGTGTGGGAAAATGGCTTGGGGGAAGAAGGCAGGTGCTCTTCCTCCACAGCACCATTCTGAGCCTGTTTTTGTTCTCCTTTATGTTTAAAAAGTCATTCTGTGTTGTGTGGTTGCAGGAAAGCCAGACCCAATGAGTTAAAAACCCGAACTTTATTTTTTTCTAATTTTTAAATAATTATAAACCTCAGACAGAAATGATACAGAAAATATAATAACAATAGTAGCAAGTATACATATAAGCATTTATAAAAGGTTTCCAAATATCTAAAAATATGTCCATGTACATTTGTTGTCTGTGTGCCATACATTCAAATGTTGACAAGGTTGTGAAGTCTTCAATCCATTGGACTGCAGGAGGTGGGCATTTATCTCTTGTTGTAATATCACCAGTAAGGGCATGGAGAGCCCATTTTCACTGGCCATCAGTGAGCCTCCAGGAAGCAGGCAAATAGTCATTCTGTCTGTCTTTATTGTATCAGTGAATAATAATAATAAGAAGAAGAAGACAGCTGAGGGGTGACATGATCAAGGTTTACAAGATTATGCATAGGATAGAGCAGGTAGAGAAAGAAGTACTTTTCTCCCTTTCTCACAATACAAGAACTCGTGGTCACTCAATGAAATTGCTGAGCAGTTGGGTTAGAACAGATAAAAGGAAGTACTTCTTCACCCAAAGAGTGATTAACACATGGAATTCACTGCCACAGGAGGTGGTGGAGGTGGCTACAAGCATGGACGGCTTCAAGAGGGAATTAGATAAATATATGGAGCAGAGATCCATCAGTGGCTATTAGCCACAAGGTACAGATAGGAACTCTATATTCTTGGTGCTTTGGGGGGGCAACAGTGGGAGAGCTTCTAGTGTCCTGGCCCCACTGCTGGACCTCCTGATGGCATCTGGTATTTTTGGTCACTGTGTGTCAGATTGTTGGACTGGATGGGCCATTGGCCTGATCCAACATTGGCTTCTTTTATGTTCTTAAAAAGAAGAGATTGGATTTATACCCCACCCTTCACTCAGAGTCTCAGAGTGGCTTACAAACTCCTTTCCCTTCCCCTACCCACAACAGATACCCTGTGAGGTAGGTGGAGCTGAGAGAGTTCTTTCAAGAACTACCCTTTCAAGGATAGCTTTGACTGAATTATGGCTTGCCCAAAGTCATCCAGCAGCTGCAAGTGGTGGAGTGGGGAATCAAACCCGGTTCTCCCAGATTAGAGTCTGCACACTTAACCATTACACCAAAAGCCATAAGTCAGGCAGATCATTTAAAAGTACAGCAACATCCTCAAAAATTAATGAATAGTCCAATGCAAAACTGAGATGAATAATTTCTGCCTCCTCAGAAGACAAAAAAACTGGATGTGTAATGACATGCATCCTGTATGTTACAATGCCAACAATTAGACACTTTACTTAGTCCTTTACTAAAGAGGCACTGTGGTGTCCAGAATATCCTAAACATAATTTTTACTGAAAAAGTCGCAGCTTGTGATCCATATGAAAAACAGGTATAAAGTTTAGGGCCATATCCCATTGCTTTGGCAATATAGGGCAATCTAGTTACTTATTCCCAAGACATTGCATATCATATTTAATAATCCACACTTAACATTTTCATTTTCTGCATTAATTCATTGAGAGCTTCCGGGAGTAAGGGAGACTCTGAAAATAGTTCTGCAGGGCCATATGTAGATACCAACAAATGTTGCAGTTGTAAATATTACCTTTCCACAGAGGTTGTTTTATCTAGGCCTCAGCTGAGAAAAAGATAAAAACCCACTTGCCACAGTCTATTAAAAACCTGAATGTGTAGTTGGCCCCCATAGAGGGATGTGAGGATCATTATAATTGGGCAGACAGTTCAAGTGCTCCCTCTAACATCTGATCCTATTGCCTGAGTAAGTTGTCTCCCTTCCCATCCTCTCTCTTAGCCGGGGAACCCAGAGAAATGGGTGAAAACAGTCCCAGGAGCCTTAAAATGGCCCTGAATGTTCCTTGATATTCCCAAATATTTCTGGGATATTTGGGAATCAACATTAAATATTCTGAAATCCTGAACCCCATTTCAGTTGAGCGGAATATAACCCAAAAATACCAATAAGATGTTTTGGGGTGTATTTTCAACCTGAAAATATCTTGGTGTACATCCCTAATGATTCCTTCTAGATTCTACCTGGTTGTTTAATTCAAAGGATGTGACCATTTTGATTATTAAAGTTTTTAAAGTGCCCTGGTGGGGGGGAAAACTACAGTTCCTAGAGACAGTAGCTTTCCCCTTAAAATATTTAATAAATCTCTTACTATGTAATCAGAAAAGCTTATCTATTGCCTCTGAAACCCAAACTATATTTTCCATTTTTATCAACAACACCAAGAGACCTTAACATATCTCAATTATAGATTTTTCAGCCAATGACACTTGGCATTTCCAAGTATCAGATAAAGTGGCAAGCACAAAGATATCAGTTCGTTTTTCCAATTAAGAGAGATGCCAGTTAGCACTTCATGCAATAGGAAATGATTTTCATGTCTGTGAAGCAGAAATGCCACTTACCCAATTAGACCATTTTTATTTATTTGCACAAAATGATATTCTACATATGTGGTAAGAAAGATTAATTTCCTGACCTTTTATCTTTAATCACAGATTTGCATAGGGTAATACAAATTCTTTTTACATGGTGTTGTGGGGGATTAAGGGGATTAAATGTTTGACATCACTCTTTTGTCTGTGCTAAGGCTCCATCAAAGAGTATACTGAGTGGGTGGCAAAGCACTGGATGAGGAATACAATCTGGAGATGACAAAAGAATGGATGGAAATGGGGTAAACAGTCTTCTCTGTTATACTTAGTAGATTTTTAAAGCTAAAACTGCAGCCGTCTGAACAGCAAAGCCCTATGATGTGGAGTTTTAAGAAATTTTAAAACTGCAGATGGAAGAAGAGTAGTTAAAGAAGAATGAAAACTGAGATGCTTTTGCCTCCTACAGTCAGCAGTGACTCCTGTTACCTGCATCTTCTCCATCGTATGATGTTTCTTAATAACCGGAGCACCAGAATGAAAGGTTACTAATGTGGGCTGATTGAGCTGCTTTTACTCCTGTGATTGGAAGACATGGTTCTTGCAATAAAACTGTTGCTTTTCACCTGCATCTGGCCTACAGCTCTTTTAATCAGTCACAGTGATCATCACCACCACCATTACCACCACCATCATCCTCAAAGAGCGTTCATGAAAAGGCATAACAGGTGAGCAAGACGTACCCTGGGCATCATGGCTGCTGTCTATTTATGTATTCCGTTTGCTGAACAACATCATCTCCAGAATAATCTGACTGACAAGGGCTCATTTCATTCTTGTCCGAACCCAGTAATGCAGGCAAAGAGAAGGCAGAAGTGCTGCTGAAATTAGCAAAAGCAATAACAGAATTTCCCTTTCCTAATGTGTTATATTTGTCTACAAGTGTTCTTTATGTACAGTGTGTGAGCATATTATGTAACCATGTGTTAACTACAGGGTTATTAGTTAGCACAAAGTATAGCACAAAGATGTGAAATGCTAAAGTAACCATACTAAAGAAGCTTAAATTCTTCTTGGTAGATTATTAAATTCTAAACTGATGTTATAATTTGTCATCATATTTGTTTCATTAAACCTGGATGCCATGGTAGTTGCATTTTTTAAACAAAGAAACATAAGAAGTGGGGTAGGGTAACATTGGAATATAGTTAATATTAATGTGAAACTATTTTATCAGCATGTCTAAGTGCAAGCCTAAGAACACTTTCCAGGGATTATTAAACCTTGTAGAATGGACTTGAATACAAGTCTGTGTGGACCTGTTTAGGATTGCTCTCTAAATCCCAGCATTAAATTTGTATTCATGTTTCATTCCATTTCTAGCCAAGTTTATTAACTGTGGGCTTAAATTTATATATGTTTGTGTCATGACACCCAGAAACATCTTACAGATCGTCCTACAGAAATGTTGGAAGAAGATGTTGGAAGTTTTGCAGAAAACATTCTCAATAAATTGTGTCTGTCAGGCATGATTGAATGAGGGGACCATCTTACAAAAATAGTTTGCAATGCAGCTTGCTCCCATGTCTTTTCCTTTACTCTATGCACTCTCTTCAAAAGGCTCATATGGGGGTGGGGAGATGATCAGGGGCAGAGAGCTCCTTATCTATTTTTTTCCTGCGGAAGTCTCTGTGCACATCACAGGGGTCATTCACATTTCTGCACTCTTCCAGTTGTCTGAATTGGAGGGATTGTGTTTAAAAAACGGATTCAAAATGACCTTATGTAACTCAAGTGCTCAGGAGGATGTGTGAGTTCTGATGGCTGCTGAGGGTATGAGTTCATTTACTGCTGACATGGATCAGATGTCTTGGACTTCCTTCCAGGAGAGAAGAAAAAGCAGTCTGAGTGAGGTACATAGGCAGGGCAATCACAGATCTGTTTTCACAATTGTCTCTAGTGTCATCTTGTTCTGCAAATCACAGAAATTATTTTCTGGGATCCAGTATTCATTGTTTATATAAGCGTTCCTTGTAACAAAATCTGACACTGAATTGGATCATAGTAGTGGGTGTAAACATCTCTCTCTCTCTCTCTCTCTCTCAGCTTCTTTTAGAGTGAGGAGCCAATAACAGAATTCAAGGAGATCTGAAGTTGTATAGATTTCTATTTCAGATCCTATGCATTTGAGAGTAAACTATATAGAAACTCAGTTGAGCTTACTTTTGCATAAACATCAGTGGCTCAGGTTGCATATGTAATAAATTAAATAAGCCCCAGAAACTCTGAGAGTTAGTGTATTTCCAGACAACAGCTTCCTCAAAAATGACAGCACCAAAACAAGAAGTAGAATAGGGAAGAAGTACCTCAAACAAAGGGTGTTTTCTGGCAGAGGAGATTGGTATGGCCACTGCTGATTTCATACTTTAACTTGCTATGCCTCCAACCCCTGTCTTGGAATACTAGCACCTGGTAACTTCAGGCTTCACCCCTCACTTTAGTAGTAGGGTAACCAGGTTAACCCTGTCAACCAGCAAGAGATGGAGGGATAGGGTTGCCAGATCCAAGTTGGGAAATGTCTGGAGATTTAGGGATGGAGCCTGAGGAAGACAGGGATCTCAGATGCCATATAGCCCACCCTCCAAAACATCTATTTTCTTCAGGGGAACTGATCTGTAGTCTGGAGATGAGGTGTAATTCCTGGGGATCCCCAGGTCCTGCATGGAGGCTGGCATCCCTACTTAATAGTGATATTATATGGACCTGATTTTTTCAAAGCTGCACTATGGCCTTGCAAATAATAGAAAGCAATATATGACAAGGAAATAGAAGTAACGTGGGAACACACAAGGACTTGTAGAACTTGCTCATTTCCCCCTCCTCTTACCTTTTCCAGAAAGCCCCCATAGCCTCTCCCCCTTTTCCTGCTTCCTTTTCCCCTCTGTGGTTGCCAACCTCCAGATGGTGCCTGGAGATATCCTGGAATCATCGCAGCTCTCCCAAGTACAGAGATCTGTTCCCCCTTAGGGTTACCAGCTCCAGATTGGGAAATTCCTGGAGATTTGGGAGTGGAGCCTTTGGGGGAGGTTTGGGGAGGGAGGTGACATCAGCAGGGTATGATGCCATAGAGTCCACCCTCCAAAGCAGCCATTTTCTCCAGGGGAACTGATCTCTGTAATCTGGAAAGCAATTATAATTATGGGTGAGCTCCAACCTTCACCTGGAGATTGGCAACCCTAGTTTCCCTGGAGGAAATGGCTGATTTGGAGGGTGAAGTTTATGGCATTATACCACTCTAAGGTCCCTCCCCTCCTCAAACATCACCATCCCCAGGCTCCATCCCCCAAGTCTCTAGGTATTTCCTAACCTAGAGTTGCAATCCTACCACCTTCTTACTCAACAGCCAGCCTATCTTTATCTGCCCCTTTCATCTCCCTTCTCTGGCAGCCTCTACCTAGGAAAACTATGGCCCACTGGGCCAGCCCCACTTGCATGGTAGGGAACCCTCAAGGACTTGTAGGGTGGCACCTCACTTTCTCCTGTATCCCCCTCCTCACACTATTCTTTCTGCCCTCATGGAATATTAGAGTTGGAAGGGACCTTGCAGGTCATCTAGTCCAACCCCCTGCCCTCTGCAGGAGCATAGCCTCCTTTCCTCCCCATATCTTCTCCCCTTACTCTGCCTCATTCTCTCCTTCCCAGCCATTCACCAACCTAACTTTTAACTGCCTCCCATCTTCAGTTATATTTATGCCTCACTCCTCCCCACTCTTTTGCCTCATGGACAAATCCAATTAGAAACTAATTTCTGTTACCTGTGTCCCTCTGTTCATACATGGCAGGTAAATGGAGTTTCAGTGGGCTCCTAAGAGCACTTTCCTGAGAATAAGCTCCAGTGAATAAATTAGGACTTACTTCTGAGTAGACCAGCTTCAGATGGCTCCCGGGAGAATGGGAGTGGCTCATTGAAGAACAACTTTGTCTCTAGCACCTCCCAAGTTCATGTTGGTTAGAAGTGATGTCTGAATGCATAGTAATATTAACTGTTGGAACATGTTGTGTTTGGGATATTAATTTTATATAGTTGGAATATTTTGAAACACAGAAAACATTTGTCTGGAATTCTCATTTCACTTTATGCTTTTGCAGAATTTGTTCAGTCATGTGTTGATTTGTCCAGATGATTTGAGCTTACAGATTTCATAGGCATTTTTCATACTATTCCATCTTTCTGTACTAGATACAGGCATGGAATGCACTCTACTGTAAGCTCTTTAGCATTTGACACCTTTGTCATTTTCATATTTTAATACATTTGGATTGCTGCTAAAGCTTGCAAGTACTGCTTAGCTACTAAAATCTGAATTTTTGATCCCTTACCGCTTAAGCACCTCTTAAAACCCTCTGTGTATTCATAAAATCCATGGTAAACATGGAGGGAACTTACTTTACAGGGTATATACCTAGAGACAGAAAATTCCTGATTTTTTTCCACTCAAGTCGTAGCCAACTTATGGTGACCCTGTAGGGTTTTCAAGGCAAGAGACATTCAGAGGTGGCTTGCCATTGCCTTCCTCTATATATTCTTTGGTGGTCTCCAAATACTGACCAAGGTGGACCCTGCTCAGCTTCTGAGGTCTGACGAGTAGAGATGGGCATGACTTAGGAAAACGCAGCTCAGTTCGGTTCGAGGTGTGTGCGGTTCACAAACCAGAGGTGGTCATGAACTTTTTTGTGCTGGACAAACTGGTTTGGTTTGTGAAATTTGTGATGCACAATGCCCCCCTGGCAAGCTAGAGACATCAAACTCACAGGGGATCTCTGTCTGACTCTTCTCTACCTGCCTTCCAAGTTTGGTGAGGATTGGGTTTACGTGGTCCAAGTTACGTCCCCCCCAAAGAAGATGCCCCCATCCTCCATTGTTCCCAGTGGAGGAAAAAAACGCGAAAAAAACAAGCACAATAGAAGCCCAGCAGAACAGAATCAAAGTTCTTGAGAATCATTGCAGTAGAAACTGAAGATGGCGGTGGTGGCATTTTTTTCAAGCCCAGCAGAACGAGTACCACTGTGGCCATGCAAACCCTACTTACTACTTAACTGCATTAGAATTAAGCATATAACCCAAGAGAAGCATGAGATGAAAAGTTTAAAGCTTTCCATTTTATAACCATACTCTTCAAAATAAATTCTTGGAATTCCCCCCCCCCATCAGAGTTAATGTTCTGTGGCATGTTCTGTTATAATACTCAAGTCTTTTTGCATGCTACATGATTAACCTTAAAGGGAATACCAGAATTTTATTGTGTATATAGCCAAAGGCTGTCACAATACAGAATTAAGATAATAAAAAGAGATTAATTCTAATCGTACATAGGTAAAACAGTGATTAAAAGGAATTTTCATACAAATAAATACGAACCAGCTATGCACAGTGAAATTGTAAAATAATAAATCCAGTTAGTCATAAAAGGGTTAATTTCCTAAAGCTGCAGTCTTATCCCTGATTTTTTTGGCAGCCAAGGCAAAAAGAGACACTTTACAACTGACAAGCAGATCAGTGTCAGATAATAGGAAGACCAGCTTGTCAATATCAGAGGAAAATTTTTGTCCGATTAGCAGATTATCAAGAAATCTAGATCCAACTGCTGTATACATAATGTATAGTGAACAATATCCTCTGGAACTGAGGCACCACATATACAAGAACATGAGGCCAGCAGTATTTGAGAGTATCTCCCCGTGAGTAGAGCCGTTGGCATTGTTTGAAAACATAAGGAAGTAAGTGCCTTTCTGAGGATTTGAGATGTAATATTCGCTAAGTAAGGAGATCTATCGTGATCTCTTTTTAATAACTTAAACCAAAGGGAGAATTTAGACCCAGAGATTGTAAAATTGTCCAGTAAAGTGTCACATTTGTAGATCCAGTTTTGTAAGTTGGTACCAATATTGAGAGCCCCCAACAAGTCATCTGAAATAGAACAGTAGGCAAGTATGTTGTTGTAACATGTAGACCAGGATGTATCTCCACGTGACATTAATTGGAAGCATTGTTTACTAAATATGTTGGTGAGGGCAGTATTACCTTTATTTCAGGATTTGAGTAAAGCAAGCATACCAAGTTCACCCTCATTAGGGCTGCAGGGGTCCCCTTGGGCAAGGCAAGAAGTCATCTAATGAATAAGTTTTGAATTGATTCCAGGCTGGAGATTATGTAATCCTTCCAGCCCCAGACCTCTATGCCATAAAGAAGGTAGGGAATTGCCTTGTGAGTAAATAATTTTACCGCTGGATCTACAAGGAATCCACCTTTGGTGTGATAAAATCTCAGAACTGCACCTATTATTTTTTTAGTAGAAGCTTTAACAGTATCCAAATGTATTTTCCAATTTAAGGTCTCTTTAAAGGTCACTCCCAAATATTTAAAAGAGCTGCATTGCTCAATGGCCATTCCGTGAATACTCCAACAAAATTTTCTGGGCCATTTTCTAAAGATCATTACCTTGATCTTGTTATAGTTTATATTAAGAGCCTCCTCTTTACAGTATTCACCAAGTTGGTGTAACAGCCTTTTTAATCCAATTTGAGTTAGAGAAAACCATGTCATCTGCATATGATAAAATTGAGATCTTCTGATGACCAAACGAGGGAGCGACAAACTCGGATCCTGAGATTCTATGAGCTATATCATTTATGTACAGGTTGAACAGTAGGGGGGCAAGAATACATCCCTGCTTAACCACCCTATGGATTGGAATATCATTTGTCAGGGAACCAGAGGTGCCCACTCTAATCTTGGCAGAAATATCTGCATGTAATTCCTGAAGAAGAAACAACAAGCATTTATCTATATTCGTGTTGGCTAGCTTCTTCCAGAGGCAATTTCTATTTATAGAATCAAATGCAGTGGCCAGGTCTACAAATGCTACAAAAAGGGCTTTAGTAGGGCCGTTAGTCCCCGAAAGGGCTAAATGATAAAGGTTTTGGCAATGCTCAACTGTGCTCTGTCCCTTTTTAAAGCCAGTTTGATTAGGATGCATTATCTGATTAGAGGTTTCCCAGTCCTCCAACCTGTGCAACAAATATTTACTGTAAAGTTTTGCAGTAATGTTCAGCAAGCTCATGGGACGATAGTTTTTTGGATCAGCCTTATCACCTGTCTTGTGGATCGGCACTACAATGCTCAGCTTCCATCCAGAAGGGAAAATGCCTGTTTCGTTGATCTGGGTAAAAACC
This sequence comes from Gekko gecko, assembly GCA_029375565.1. Classification (NCBI taxonomy): domain Eukaryota; kingdom Metazoa; phylum Chordata; class Lepidosauria; order Squamata; family Gekkonidae; genus Gekko; species Gekko gecko. The sequence continues at coordinate 64,123,124 of JAPDNY010000004.1, read as the reverse complement.
TTGGCAAGCATTGGTGACTACCAGTCAGGAAAAAACTTAATTCTGGAGGAATAAAATCCTCCCCTGGAGATTTTCCCACAGCTAAAGAAGTGATAAGACGTTAAACCTCAGATTCAGTGACAGGGGACCATTCGGGTAGTGCAGAAAATTCAGAGGGGGAAACCTGGCTCTGTAAACCATCAGTCAGAGGTGGAGATGAGGACACTCCAAAAACTTTACTGAAATGTGTGTACCATTTCTTTCCTGAAATTTGGGCTTCAAGCTGAAGAGGAGGTTTGCCAAACCCAAAGGAAACAAGTTCCCAAAAGTGTGTCTCTCTTTTCTCCATAACTGCCAGGGCTAATTCATGCCACAAATGCTTGGCATGGTCAAGGTTTTTTTTTGTTTGAGGAGACTTTTGTATTTGGATCTAAGAAATACCAATCGTGCTATAGATGTTTTATCTTTACAGTAACGAGTTAAGTGTGTACATTTACTTAACTCTTTGCTGGCCAATTTGCATTCCTGATCAAACCACCCACTGCTATGAGAAGATTTAGATTTTAGGGGTCTATTGTTTGAGATATGGGTTTTAGTGAGTTAATGATCTCTTCAAAAAAATTGATAGAATCACTGCCAGACTGCAGTAATGTCTGATGTTGGGACTGCAAGACGTCATTTGTCGGAACCTGAGTCAGATTTGTGGATAATTGGTCTGACCACTTAATTCTCCTGGCCCCAGGAAAGGTATCATCTAAGGAATCTAAAACAGAACTTAGGTAAATATCCTGTTTAAAATTGAGAAGAAGTCTCAAAGGGCAATGGTCACTCTCAACTCTATTGCCTACTTGAAAGCTATCTACTAGATACACTAAAGTAGGAGAAATGGCTATATAGTCAATTGTGCTGGCCCTGTAAGGGGACAGGTAAGTATAAGTACCACCTGAAATATTGTATTTCATACCATGCAAAACACACAGGTTATAAAGAGAAAGCAACTCCAATAAACATGACTGAATCTTGAGAAGATCGATCAAGAAGACAGGCTTGTTCAGCTATCATAACCTTGGCATTGGCTGACACATCATGAGAGCCGGGGCCAATCCTGGCATTAAAATCACCACAGAGAACAATCTGGGCATTAGGGTAGTGACTAATCACGGATTCAAGGGAATCAGATAATAACTCCCAGAATGTTTTTTTGTCCTGTGATGGGAACCTAGGGGGGCTGTACACATTGATAAGTATAAAGGAGCCAGTTTCTTGCCCTTGGATTAGAAGGATTTGGATATATCTTGGGCATTTACTTTCCAGGGTTTGCACTTCAACTTTCAGATCAATGGTAATAAAAATCACCAGACCCCCACTGGCCCGGCCTTTGGAGTGAGTTTTGATAGCCAGACTAGTGAAAACCTGATAACCCTGAATAATTGGAGAGCCAGGGTCCTGCACCCATGTTTCCTGCAGGGAAATAATTTCAGATTTGTGTAGGAAACTAATAAAATCGGCGTCATAGAGTTTGTTCCCCCACCCCCACCCCCAAATTCCAAGACAAAAGATTTAATAGTCACCCTTATCAATTTTCTCAAAGTCCCCATTTTAGTCTTGGAAGACACAGCCATTTTTTTGTGGCTCCTTCATATTTGTAAAGCAGAGTGAGTTCTTGTCTAGTTGTGGCAACTCATGGGCATCAAAATCAATTGATTTGTGGATCTCTGGGTTGGGGGAGGTCTGTTCCATAAAAGTTTCCACTGCAGGTTTACTACAAATAGATGCTGCCTCAAAAGTCTGACAGGGAGGCGCTATTTCAATGTTCTTAGTAACTTGTCATTTTCGTTTTACGTAATCCAACCTTTCAATGATTACTTGCTGTTCTAATGTTGGCATGTTCCCAAAAGAGTGCAATAGCTCATCCTCTAAAGAATTTTCTAAAAAATTATGATTTAAATTGATGGAATGTTGCTCTTTATAGGCCTTTTTAGAATCAATTTGTTGTGTTGCTACCGGTGCCTGCCAATTTTTTGAGGCCTTATTTAGAGAAACAGGAGTATTCTGCATCTCACAGCTATCCCTTCTTATTTGTATATTGGCACGAAACCTCTTAGGGAAGAGGTCTGGTATGATGATGTCTTTAAATATACATACAGGGAAAACACCTCTTAAGATTAGGCTCCTCTTTTGCCCGTGAAGCAGTAGGGGAATCTTAGGGGAAGAAAATGAGAGTAGAATTTTCTTTGCTTACTTTCGGCTGCTAAGAGGCATTACTGCTGTAAGGTTGATTGCAGGTAGATTAGTCCTCAGCAATTAACTGAGCTGTCTCTTAGCGTGGTGTTTGTTCTCCCAACTTGGAAGAGACCCCCTATAATTGCAGATAGTCAAACAGATGTTTTTGTGGCTAGAGAATCAGGTGCTGATTCTCATGCTTTCTTGCTGCCTCTGGAGTATTTCCTATATGTGATTTAAACTGCCCAGTCTTCTGTGGATTGCAACTGCTTTGCATAATTGGTGGTCTAGCAGGTAGATGTTGATGTTTGTTGTCTGTAAGAGATAACCCTGCAACCTCTGCTGTGAGGGATTTAAGTTGCATATTAGTCTCTTCAATTCTCTTGAAAATGCAATCAAGAGTTCTTGCAATTAGGGCACATAGATTGCAGTTTGTGAGTGTTGAGGTGTCCTTTTCAGTTAAGTTCTGGCTAGACTGCTGCCACGCCCTGAAATTAGCTACAAAATCATTTTCTGACTGAGTAGACAAACCAAACTCCTTCTCTGATGGTTCTGACAGCTCCACAAGAGGTACAAAATGATTCATTGTTTCTATGGTGAATTTCAAGGTTTGCCCAATATGCTTTGTCTTTTTGTCAAAAAAATCTTCGATTTTGGACTGTTTGCGTTCTTACAAAAGGCCAAGATTGTCAAAGTCTCTGGGACATTTACCAGTAGCCATAAGATACATTCCAAGTTTCAGGGCTAAGATTTATCAATTCCTAGAAGCTGAGAATGCCCAAGCAGCTTGCCTTTGAAGAATGTAAAGAATGTAATTAGGAAATAAAGTCCATTGTAAGTCACTGCTAATGCTGAGCATTTTTTCAGGAAGGTTAATATTTACAGCCACAATTGGGGAGTACAACAAAGGCTGTTCTTGTTTTGCAGAAGTAGTTCTTATGTTCATATATTATAAGACAAAATCTCTAGGCTTGTCAGAGAAGGGGGGGAGATAAAAACCTCACAGAGAACTCATGAGCAGCCTCCTCCTTCCGGACTGGAAGTTCCTCTGAGAAGACCACTAGCCTCAAAGGGTAGAAGACAGTTACTGTTCAGTTCAACTTTCCAGGTGTATTACCTTGAAAACAGTGCTAGTATTGATACTTGAAGACAGTGGACAAATGCTTGCTTTCATTACTGTTCTTATACCAACACTGCAGTATTTCTGTGTGGCTGGATGTTGCTTATGTCACTTATTTGTGTGAAGAAAATTGTGTATCATGGAACAAACAGAATTGTTACAGAAAACAAGTTACATTTTAGTGAAAACTCAGTTCTCCTAGATACTACTAAGGACAGTTATTCCACCATCGTACAATTGTAGCACCTTACGAACTGTTTTATTATTTTAATTTGAGTCTGCAAGCCATCCTGTGCCTGCTTTGGCAGGGAGGGTGGGGTATAAATCAATCAATCAAACAAACAAACAGGACTAAGGTCAAGCCAAGGAAGTGCTTTTGGGAGAAATGTCAGGCACAGGTTCAAAAGTGTATAGAATGGACCCCCTGCAAGCTTTACACACCAAACACACAGGGATCCTTGCCCTCCTCCAAAGTGCTCTCTCTGGAAAGGACAACTGCAGTTACAGAAGTCTGTGGAACAGCTCTGGGAAAAGTTAGTGACACCAAACTCACAGGGAAACTTCATCTGGGCAGACACACACCCCCGCCAGACACTGGAAGCAAGGCAAGCATCCCTCTTATGCTCACAACCCCCCCAGTCTCCAAAGGCAGGTTCTGAAGGACAGAAAGGCAGGCATCCTCAGAGTTTTGACAGGGACTCCCCAAAGTTACCCCATGACAGCTTGCCAGGTACACTAGCCACACCAGACCAGTGGAAATCAGACTTTTCCATTTAAAGTAATTAGTGAGGCCAGCCATGTCAGAATGGCAGGCATCTGACAGGGGCTCCCCAAAGTAACCCCACAACAGCTTGGTGGGCACCTGAGCCCCACTAGAGTTTTCCATTTAAAGTGATCATGAGATAGGTGTTATGAGGTCAATTTTGTTTCATGGGGTATGGATTTGGATCACATGAAGCCACACTTTTATCGATTAACCTGGAAAAGGCTTTTGATAGTGTGGAATTTCCATTTCTTTATTCTGTTTTAGAGGGTATGGACTTTGGCCCAAAGTTTAAGATCAATGCCCTGTACACCTCTCCGACTGCAAAATTACAAATTAATAACTTTGTAAGTGAATCTTTTCCTCTTTCTAAAGGAACGAGACAGGGTTGTCCAATGTCCCCACTCCTTTTCACATTAATAATAGAACCCCTAGCTACTATAATTAGGGAACATGGAAGAGTTGAAGGTATCAAAATAAGCACTGTGGAGAATAAGGTTAGTTTATATGCCTACGATTAAATTTTGTTTGTTTCGGGGCTAAAAAATTCTATTTCAACGTTAATGGATATTTTTACTCAATTTTATGCTTTCTCTGGCCTGAAGATTAATGTAAATAATTCTTTCATGGTTCCTATTAGCATCCTTAGAGAAACAAAAGATCAGCTAGGTTCCCAGTTCCCCTTTTCTTGGAAGGAAGTCAAATGGAGATATCTTGGGGTTCAAATTCCAGCCAAACTCAACCTTAGTGATTTGATACATGTTAACTTTGAAGCCCTTTATAAAGAAATCAAAAGTCAGTTAAAATATTTACATAAACAAAGATTTTCACAAATTGATAGATTACAAATAATTGTTATTCTACCCAAATATTTGTTTTTATTTCAAGCTTTGCCTATATCTATTCCTAGTAAATTGATATCTAAATGGCAATCTTCATTGAGAAATTTTTTTCTGGTATTATAAGTCCCCGAGAATTAAATTTAAAGTGATCTCTAGTTCTAAAATGTAGGGAGGTCTAAATTTTCCAAATCGCCAGCTCTATTATGAAGCTGCAATTTTGACTACACACTTTAGAGTAATTATGGCAAACCCAGAAAATCAAGCAAGCTGGCAACATATTGAAGAACGTATAAATAGAACACCTTTAATTAAAAAAAATCAATTCCTAAATGTCTCTTTGAAAATCTGGGATAAATATAGAAATTTTACCTTTAATCTCTAGATATGCTTCTTATACCAATCAAGTATGATTTGCCCCAGCTCAAGGTAATTTTCCTTTTAGACTTTGGTATTCTAAAGATTTCGCTAGATTGGTGGACTTTATATTGAATGGCCAAATTCTTTCCAAACTACAGATAGAAGCGGTTTTGCAGGAAGAAATATCTTGGTTAAATTATTATCAAATCAGACATATTTTAGAATCGTTAGGTATAATGAGAAATTGGGAAACGCCTCTAACCATTCTAGAATTACTTTTCAAGCAAAGAGAGGGGTCAGAAAGGTCTTCTATCTAAAATACATAAATTGTTATTGTCTTTACAAAATAGCTCTATTTTATCTTGTGAATAAGCATGGATAGCAGATTGTGATGGTAGAAAAAGGCCAACTCATCCACTTGGGCTGGGTCCAACATTTTTTACTCAGATTTTTTGAAAATTTAGCTATTCTCATCAGAGTTAAATAGCTTCTATATAAAATCTTAAATGAATTAAAATAGATTGTTGAAATCTTGGAGTTAAAACTTGGGGCCTTCCAGGCTTTTTCAAAATCATCCTTAGTGATTCTAAGGGGGGGACATTCAGAGGACAACAGAAGGACTGGATCTTACCCTGTGAGGTCCAGAGAGGGGTAGCCCAGCAGAGGGAGGTGACCTTGAAGAAGGCCAACACGTACACTCAGGCCGGGTCCAGGCAGGGGCACTGGGGACTGAGAATGTCTCCCAGGTGACTCTGGACACTTGTGGGAGGGCAAGAGAGGAGATTCATGGCCATGCAAGAGAGGTGGGGCCAGATGGTAGCCTTGTGTGACCAGTACTTCAGGAGATAGGCAGAGGTGGGCTCAGGGGACACGGCGAGGTACTCCCTCACCATCACCTCTGCTGAATCCTCTGCCATTGCATGCCTGGCATCTCCGCCGCTGAAAGAAGTACTTTTCTCCCTTTCTCACAATACAAGAACTCATGGGCACTCAATGAAATTGCTGAGCAGTCGGGTTAGAATGGATAAAAGGAAGTACTTCTTCACCCAAAGAGTGATTAACACATGGAATTCACTGCCACAGGAAGTGGTGGTGGCTACAAGCATGGTTGGCTTCAAGAGGGTATTAGATAAGCATATGGAACAGAAGTCCATTGGTAGCTATTAGCCACAAGGTATAGATAGGAACTCTTGGTCTGGGGCAAGGGATGCTCTGTATTCTTGGTGCTTGGGGGGGCAACAGTGGGAGGGCTTCTAGTGTCCCGGCCCCACTGCTGGACCTCCTGATAGCACCTGGTATTTTTGGCCACTGTGTGACAGAGTGTTGGACTGGATGGGCCATTGGCCTGATCCAACATTGGCTTCTCTTATATTCTTATGTTCCCATGTTCCCAGTTCACCACTGACAACCAGTAGCAAGGGTTCTCCCTGGTTGGGCTCCTTGCGGCAGAGGTGCCAGGCTGCAACTACTCCCCCCACTCCCCTACCCCAGCCTCTTCCACTCATTGTTCCCTCTGGTCATGTCTGCTGGTCTGTAGCTTCTGCACTTCTTTTCAGAGCTCATACTTCCACTGCACAAGCTCTGCATTCTGGAGAACAATTTATTTATTTATTATAAAAGTCAATCATTATAAAAGGCAGTTTACTATAAAAGGCAATGCTGCTTTTTATCTGAGGGTCACACATACAGGCCAGCCTGTACTCCCCTTTCTTACAGAGAGGATGCAACCTAATGGTGATGCCCACCCACAACCTTGACCTGTGGGAGAACAGGTGTCCCCTCAGGGCCCAGCCGCAGTGCAGAGGCCAGCTCCCAGTCCAGCAGGGGAATGACTTGCCTCAGGATGGCCATATGGGTGCAGAGTGCATTAGTGATGTCCTGGAAAGGCTTGAGGATACAAACCATTTTGGAGAGTTAGCCAGTCACTGGAGCTGATGCTGAGCTCCTCTTCCCTGTGTAGGATGGTAATGAAGGAGATGACATCCTGCACTGCACTCTTCTGCTCCACAGGACGTGCAATCACGGTGTAGGAAGGGTTCCAGCGGGTGGGTAAATCCAGGATGAGCCAGTGTTCAGGCTCATTCCCCACCCCTGCCTCTTATAGAGCATATGGGCAGACTTGATGCTGCACCAGAAGTGGGTGGTCAGTCCATCAAAGACCCCAAAACCCCAGTAGAGGAGAGGAATTGCAATCAAAACGTGAGTCCTCAGCTGAGAAACCCATCAGCTAAGTCCCTCTGCTCGGTGTGAGCAAAGAGATGGGGTGGCTCAGATCCCTGAGTCCACCTAAGTCTCCCAAACCCCAGGAGGGGAGAGGAATCACAATCAAAATATGGGTCCTCAGCTGAGGATCCCACTAGCTAAGCTCCTCTGCTCAGTGTGAGCAGAGAGACAGGGTAGCTTAGATCCCTGAGTCTACCTAAGACCCCCAAACCCTGCAGGGGAGAGGAGTTTCCAATCACAAGGGAATGTGCTTTGCTATCCCCCTTTTAACAAGTTTCTTGCCGCTCTGTGTAACTGTGAACAGCTGAGAGAAGAGAGGCTGCAGAGCTAAGCTGAGCATATCTATATCATTATGCTATACAGCAGAGTGGGAACTCTGTTATTGGCAGCCAGAGTGCCTGTTAAGCTTAGAAGGGCTCTGATTGGTGTTTTTGAGGCTGGAGAATTCCTGCCCCCTTTTGGCTTGGAGTTTTGTAAACAGTTTAATTGAGTGGAGACAGTCTGTCTGGAAATTTAATAATTCATGAACAGCCATGACCCACCTGTTAAATACTGGGTTAATTGCAGTGAACAGCTCTACTTTATTTAGTAATTTCAGGAACATGACTAAAACTCCAGGACAACAGCCCTGTTTAAGTAGCATGCAAAAACCACACCCAAACACACCCAACTCCCAACAATAGGCTATTTACATAACATTAGTTTCTCATTGGTCACTTCCAGAATCCTGGTGGGCTATTATTCTAGAGCTCCAAGTTCAGCCAGTCTCTGGTAGATAGTCCTGGAATGTTCCAGACGTAGTACATAACACCAACACAAACAAAACCAAAGTTTGTGAAATGTTTGTGCCGAGAGCCCTTCCATGAACATTGCTTTGTGAACCACAAAGTGCCCAAAATTCGTGACAAGCTTTAGTTTGTGAGCTGGTTCTTGCTTATCCCCACTGACGAGATTGAGCTAGTGTGGACTATCCAGGTCAGGGCATAATGAGTTATACAGGTGCTTAAAATTTTTAAGCTAGTATCTATAGATCTGAAATAGGATATAGGAAATGGGATATAGAATCTGAGTGTTTGGACTGATGACAAAAGTATGCACTAAGGGCACAGTCCTCTAGGAATGCCTCCTAAGCAAGTTCAATGAATAGGAAATACATAAAAACTGAAGGCAATAAATGTTCAGTTGTTATTTATTTGCTGTAGGGAATTATGAGGTCTTCCCCTGAGTTGGCCCAACCATACAAGCAAAGCAGACAACTCCCTAAGGTGCCCAAAGTCCATGGAATCTATCTCAGTTATGGCTTTGAGGGAAAGTACTGCTGCCTGCACTTTGGGGGGGGGGATACACACCAAAACATAAATGCTAGATGAACTGTGATTGCATCTGTGCTGTGTCTTTTTTTTGGTGGGGGGAACAGCATTTATGGAAGCCCCAATTAGGACCAAGATTGCCACATGGAAGGAGGAGGTTAACTCTCTAACTGCACCATGTTTTCGTGACCTCGGTGGCCTCACAAGCTGATATTTGCCATATTGGGAAAATCATACACAATGGCTGTATAATACTTACTAATTTCCCCCAGCAAATGAAATATTGGTTCCAGGGGTTCAAATAGGTTTGGGGAAATGATGTGGTCCTGATCCCAATCATGGCCTCTCATGGCTTCTGTTTCCACAGAAATGCAAGAGGTGTGATCAGAGATTTTTCCAGAGAATCATCTGGTTTGGCTCTCAGGCTGGTGATAGCCTCTGTTTTCAGTTCTGATCTACAATGGCTGCCAAAAGCATAGACATGGCCCACATAGACACATGGTTCCATACCTCACTACAGCAACAATTCATAGCTGGATTTTCCTGCCTGGACAAAACAATCCAGGAGGTAAATGACTGCTATAGTCCAACAATAGCACAATATCCAGCCCTGGGTGATGTAGCCATGGTTATAAAGAGGAAGTAAATGAGCAACAGATAATAAACATTAAAATTAAAAAGAATACCCCAATCATTTAATGTGCAATTTTTATGCAAAAAGATATGGGTTGCAGGGCCTGACCCCAACTTCCCACAGGAAAACTTAGGCTAGCCTAGAACTCAAGGCAGTACTTCTGTTTTGGGGGTGTAACATTTCCCCAGTACTCAACCCAAGAAAAAACATTGTTCTTACATTACTACTGTGTCTATTTCTTTTTTTGTGCTAGGTGAAAAGTTCTTGTGCAAGAATAGGGTGCTAGGCCCTCAGCTTCTGAGTGGTGGCGGCAAAAAATTAAAATATGGCAGGAAGGCTGACAGTGTGACAGGACTTCCAAGGTACACCTGGCAGTGTAGCCCAGAGGTGCTGCCTTTACCCTAGGATAGCCCCAACAACAGGGGTACCCTACTTTCTAACCTGAACCAGAGACCCACTAAACTCAGGCCAAGGAAGACCTGAAATAACAGAGTAAGTCATAGCTCTGGAAACAGGGTCTCCATTTTCAGGTGACAGCCAGGAACCCTCAGAGCAAACATCCAGTCTTCTCCCCCACCCCAGGAGAGGTATGCATATGAAACAATGGGTTCCACCAGGTAGGTATCTGCATTTTTAAAGGCTATTCAGTTGCCACCTGGCACACAGCCCTTTCTATCTCCAGAACTTCATCTAGCCCTTTTGTGTTCTTTGTCTCCAAGCCTGTTTCCTGCTCCATCCCGCAGGATGCCGAGATAAACCAATCATACATTGAAATGTTTAGCAATACTTCCTGATGCTAATCAGGGACTCATCTCCCACTTTTTGTCTATACTTGGTTCATGAGGGAGGTGTTTTGTTATGAGGTAGATGTTGTTTGTGGGGCCAGCCCACCCCCATCCAGCAGAGGCGACCATCCTCCCATCCAAGCACCAAAGGTGCAACCCGCAGACTGCATGTTGAATCACCCAGAGAGGAGGAGGAATGAGGGGACATGGGGTGGGGGGGAATAACACTGGGAAGCATGGATCTTACTCTGCCAGGTCCAGAGCAGGGTGGCCCAGCAGGGGAAGGTTGACCTTCAGAAGGCCAACTTATCCACCTTGCCCAGGTCCAGGTGGGAGTGGTGGGGACTGAGAGGTGGGAGGATACCCGCTCACTCTGGATGCAAGTGGGAGGGCAGGAGAGGAGATTCATGGCCACACAAGATAGGCTGGCCCAGATGATGGCCTTGTGTGACCTGTATTCAAGGGGATTGGCATTGGCAGGTTCAGGGGACTTGGCAAGGTACTCCCTTACCATCACCTCTGCCGAATCCTCTACCATGGTACACCTGTCCTCCCCGTCATTGCTGCTGATCTCCCACTTCAGTGCTGACAACCAGTAGTGGAGCTTCTGCCTGGTTGGGCCCTTTGAGGTGCTGGTCTGCAGCTCCTCCTCCCCAGGTTCTTCCACACACTGTTCCCTCTAGGCACATCTCTGCATTCCTTTGCAGAGCTCATGCTTCCATTCCATGAGCTCTGCATTACAGAAAGCAACGCTGTCTTAATCAGTGGGTCACACATACAGGCCAGCTTGTACTCCCATTCTTTACAGAGAGGATAAAACCTGGTGGCGACGCCCACCTGCAACCTCTCTGTCAAGGCCAGGACCCATGGGAATACAGCTGTCCCCTTGGGTCCTGGCTGCAGTGTGGAGGCCAGTGCCCGGTCCAGCCCTCAAATCAGGGGGATTACTCCCCCCAGGCTGTCTATACGGGCACAGAGCACATCAGTGGAGTCCTGGAAGGGCTTCAGATCACACACCATTTGGGAACACACAGTCAACAAGTAATTTGAACTGATACTGAGCTCCTTTTACCCATGCAGGATGGTCACAGAGAGATGACATCCTGCACCACACTCTTCTGCTTTACCAAATGTGCTATCATGGTGCACATGGAGTTCCAGCAGGTGGGCAGGTCCTGGATGAGCCAGTGTTCAGGCTCATCCCCCTCCCCTGCCTCTCACGCAGAGATGTGCAGCTTGAGGATGGCAGTGTCCCAGGTTGGCCTCAAAGTGTTCCTCAGCCACAGAGCATTTTTCACCACCAAATGAAGCATGTGTGCCAGGCAGACAATGCCCTTGTGGTGCACAGCTTTCACTGCTGCCAGCATGTTGGCACTGGCATGAACATGTAGCCACAGACGATGTTGCTGCTACCCACCTACTTCCTCAGGCTACTCTGTATTGTGGTGGTGATGTTTGCTGCCGTGTGGTCTGCATCCATCCCCTGCACATGAAACAGAACCACTTTGTAGCCAGATGGCAGGACTGTCTCCTCCTGGAGCCTGGGTCAAACAGTCCGCACAGGGAGATGGATGGGTGGTAAGGGAGAGACAGCCATACTGTCAGCTGCTCCAGAGGTCTGTGGTGAAGTGTATGGTTTGGTCTTGCGCTCTGGAGACTTTACCCATGACCATTGCCACTGAGAAGAGCTGGTGGCTTATGGTCCTCTGCGAGGGAATGGAGTACCAGGGAGCCAGGTGCTGCAGCAGCCAGCAGCAGCCAGTTAGTGTGAGCTAGCTCACAGCTTTTTAGCCTCTGGCTCACATATTTTTGTCTTCGGGCAGCAATGATGGCTCCAGAGCAAACTAATTTATGCAGTAGCCAAATCACTTGCTCACAACTTTTAATGCCAGTAGCTCACAAAGTAGAATTTCTGCTCACAAAACTCCACAGTTTAGAGACAGCATTGCTTCCACCCACTTCCACCCTCATGGTCTTTACATCTATGGCACCCACCAGCTAAGCCCCAGAGCTCAGCACGACTAGAGAGACTGTGTGGCTCAGAGTCCTGAGTTGACCTACACCCAAACCCCAGCAGCAGAGAGCAAATCACAATCAGGAGGGGTGCTGGGATTATGAAATCTGGGTCCTCACTGCTGAGGCACCCAGTAGCTAAGCCCTAGTGCTCAGCATGAGCAGAGAGACTTAGTGACTCAGAAACCTGAAACCACCTACTTAAACTCCAGCAGCAGAGAACAGATCACAAGAAGAAAGGAATAACACAGCGATTTATTGATGAGGGTCATGGGGAAGGGATTTCAGATATTCTGTTCTGTATGCAGCTGAGGAAAGAAGAGATAGAAATATACAACAGGAATTATTACATCAAGAGGCAAGATGGATTTTCAGACTCAATACTATGGTACCCCAGGGCTTGAATGCTGGTTTAGACTCAAATTGTTACTTATAAGCATTCTCTTATGTAAACATGTGCAGTAATTATATTTTGGTATGTTGACAATATCTATGGGAAATACTATGCATTTCCCATAGATATTGTCAACATACCAAAATATAACATACCAAAATATATGGAGAGGCTGTTTCTGAAACCTCTCCAAGGGGTACTTTTTGTACTCCCACAACACCTCTTCGTTCATGGGCTGAGAACAAATTTGGAGGAGAAGGGAGGTTGCCATCCCCCACCCTCCCTGACACTCACTCTGCCTTCCGGTCCCACAGCTGTCCAGATGTGCTACTATGTATTTCCCATAGATATTGTCAACATACCAAAATATAATTACTGCACATGTTTACATAAGAGAATGCTTATAAGTAACAATTTGAGTCTATGAATAAAATATGAATAAAAGTGGTTAATTTTAAATTTAAAAAGCACTGGCCACTTTAAATTTGAAAACTGTAGACCTCATCTGCAACCAATCTGAATAGTAAGAGTAGGTTTTCAACATAAGGATTACATGTGACAATTATGAGTTTAGAGCACTTCATGCCTATGAGAGAGAAGATGCAGCCAAAAAACTGAGTAAGAAGAGAATTTGTGAAGTGCAGATTGGATGCTGGTGAGATAATATCTCATCTTAAGCCTGTTTTATGTGTTTTTTTTTCTATGACATGCATGCACCTGCGTTTTGCAGAGTTTACTTGTATTTGCTACATGACATCAATGATTGTAATTTTAAACATTCTCTGAATAATTTCTTCTACATATTCAATTATTAGTTACTAATATTGTTTGTAGCTACATGAATTCTGCTCTGAGGAAGCTTATTGAAACAGGTGTTTGCCTGTCTGTGGAATCGTGACTTTTCATGCTACTTGGATATAAACATGACACTAAGAACATTTTATTGGCTATTGTACTTTATTTGCATTGGATGATGCTTGAGGTGAAGAGGACCAGGCAGTGTCCTGCAGTAGAGAAGAGGATTTTGTCATTGGATTATTCTTATTGTGAAGGATATGTATGTCCATGTGATTTCACAGAAATTTATTAATATTTATCAAACTTGAAAAATTGAATTGACTTTTCATAATTATTGTTTATTTTTCATACACCCAAGCCCCAGCAGCAGAGGGCAGATTACAATCAGGAGGGTATTGGGGGGTATGAAATCTGGGTCCTCACTGCCAAGGCACCCAGTAGTTAAGCCCCAATGCTCAGCATGAACAGAGAGACTTGGCTCAGGGCCCTGAGTCCACCTACCCAAACCCCAGCAGCAGAGAGCAGATCACAAGCAGAAAGCAATGAATCTGCTCTGCTTTTAACATTCTCTGTCTCTCTCTCTCATCAGCCAGCACAGGAAAGGTTGGGAGGGGAGCTGACTGAATATATGGCATTCAGAGCCCATAAAGCAGAATGGGAACTCTGTGACTGGAGGCTGGCAGTGCCTGTTAAGATTTGAAGGCCTCCTATTGGTATTTCCAAGATTTGAGACTTCTCCCCCCCTCCCCCGTTACCTTGGAGTTTTGTGAACAGTTTAATTGATTGGTGCCAGTCTGTCTCCATTCATGAGCCGCTATGAACATAGCTAAAAGTTCATGAACGTTCATGGCGCCACAAAGTTGACTTTGGGAAGCAGGAACCAGCCAAAGTTCATCACAAACTTTAGCTCACAAGCCAGTTCATGCCCATCCCTGCACATTAATGCACAGCAGAGGAGCATCTCACGGATATCATAAGGGACAGAAATTTGGCCACAGCTCTTATCACCTCAGGATTAACATCAGCCAGCAGAAAAGAAACTACCTGGGGTTCAATGGCAAGATTATATTTGCTCAGAATGGGCAAGATCCAAAGTCCTTGTAATGAGGATCATCGATTGCAGGCTAACAAAACATGATCAATGGTTTTGATCATACCAGAGGCAGAGGGACAGAGGCAGTCAGGGAACAGAATATTTACAAATTACCCTGTCAGTTCAGCTGTGGGCAAAGCATTCAACCTGCTGAGTATAAACACATTGTGGTTGCTGGGACAATGAGTTGCTGAAAATGAGTTACAGTATTTTTATTGAAGCAAGCGTTGGGAAGAAGAGGCTATTTTAAACTGACCTGTTACATCACTCCCATCCCCATCAATGACCAGAGGGGACTCGGCAACCCTTTCAGAGGTGTTGAACTCATTTGTTATAAGGGCCAAATCTGACAAACCAGTTCTCCTCACCCCTTATAGTCGCCCACTTTGGGTTGGGCAATCCCTGGAGATCTGGGGGAAGACCCAGGGGAGGGCCTGCATTTGGGAAAGGAAGGAACCTCGGCAGGGGGTATAATACCCTAATATATGCCCTTCCAGTCCACATTTGGACTGGTTTCCCCCCAGTTGCTCATGGGCCAGATAAGAGCCCTGGACGGGCCACTTCCAGCCCCCAGGCCATATGTTTGACATGTTTGCATTACATCATTCCACTGCTCTGTGTAATTTTGTGATCTTAATAGGCCGTAACCTGATTTAATTGTTTTATCTGCAGTGATCCTTTGAATGTTTTTAATTCTAATTGCAGTTTTTTTCATTGCAGCTTGAGAGAACAACTTGAGAGCACTCACTATGTATAGATTTTTAAATCAATCTTTTTTTTAAATGCAGCAAACGAGAACTTAGGATGAGGAAACTAGACAGCACCAAAGTGCGGCCCATGAAATCAGAACAGCTTCTCCGCATAGAGGACCACGATTTTGCACTGAGGCCTAGCTTTGGAGGTAAGAGTTGTTGCATTTGGTTTTCCATGCTAGTTAATTGTTTCTTCTTGTGTAGTAAGCTACTCAGTCCCCAGTGAACTATGCCATTTAAAAATGGGTTAGTATGCTGTATGCTGATTTCTCCATACTTTAAACTGAAAACAACATTAGAAAACTATGGTCCAATTGTGTGGTGGTGGCCACTGGGCCAGGCCCACTAATATGGCAGGAAACCCTCAAGGACTTGTGAGGGGGCACTTCCTTTTACCCTGTATCCCCTTCCCCATACTATTTCCTCTTTCCCTCCTCCTGGCAAACCCCATATCCTCTCCCTGTTCTGTACCTCATTTTCTCCTTCTAAGCCATTTGTTGGCCTACCTTTCATCTACTTCCCATCTTCAGCTATATTTATTGTTTATTTACTTCATTTATACCTCACCTTTCTCTGAAGTGGGGACCAAAGTAGCTTATGTTATTCTCCTCTCATTTTTTTAATTCTCACAACAACCCTGTTTAGTAAGTTAGGCTGAAAGTACTTGATTAACCTAAAATCACCTAGTAAGCTTCCACAGGAAGATGGTGATTTGAACCTGGGTCTTCCAGACCCTAATCTGAAGGTTCAACTGCTACATCACACTGGCTTTCATATGGTGGCTGCTGTTGAACAGTAGCAAGCTGCTAGGCCTAATTGAATCATGCAGATCCAGTGGTATCAAGTAACCCAGCGGTTACTTCTAGGCCTGGTTACCAACCTCCAGGTGGGACCTGGAGACCCCCCCCCCAAATTACAACATCTCCAGATGACAGAGATATGTTCCCCTGGAGAAAATGGCTGCTTTGGATAGTGGGTTCTGCGGCATTATATCCAGCTGAGGCCTCTCCCCTCCCAAAACCCCGATCTCCTCAGACTCCACCCCAAAATCTCCAAGTATTTTCTGGAGTTGGCAAACCTAGCCAGGCCTTGATGAGTCTTCCCTCAAAGGCCAAAACAGCCCTAGAAAGGACCCTGCTCCCTCTCCCTACCTTTTACTCATCAAAACTCAGCCTGGAATGCTGTGGTTGCCTAGCAACAGATACTGAGGCAATCTGCTTGTTGAGGCTTACAGTCATTTCTTTTATCATTTTGGGGTGGTTTAAAACCACCCAATGTAATTTTTTTAGATCTCAGATTTTTCTGCAAACCTAGGGCATTTTTCAGATTTGTGGAAAGATCTGTCCTGCCTGTTCATAGCTCCAATCATCAGATTTAAGTATCCTCAGTTTTCACCAACTTCACTACTAGAATATAAGATTTACAGCTGGGAATGATTAAGAAGGAATACCATGCATGATTAATTATCAACTCATTTTATTTTAGTTTTACTGTTACAGATAGCATTTTTTCTTTTAAGCCAATGCAATTACTTATATTACATAGTATAGGGTTGGTTTTTCCCCACTGTCAAGTCACAGCTGACTTAAGGTGTCCCCATGAGGGTTTTAAGGCAAAAGTCATTGAGAAGTGATTTGCCATTGTTTGCCTCTGTGTAGTGACCCTGGTATTCCTTGATGGTCTTCCATTTAAGCACTGATGAGGGCTGACCCTGCTTAGCTTCCAAAGTCTGACAAGACCAGGTTAGCCTGGAGTATCCAGGTCAGCCTAGTAACAATTACTAAATTACTGGAAATGAGAGTATGTTGGGGTATTTAAGGGAGTTATCACTTCCTGATTAATTGGCATATGAAAAAGAAATTGAAATCTATTCTGAAATGATAACTATTGGAGTTTGGCTGGCTGTTTTATTTTGCTCCATGATTTTGCTTCCTCCAGCTTTGCTTTACTTCATTGCACTTGAATGATAAAAGCACTAGGTGTGAAATTAATAATTTGCATCTAGAGAAAGGGATTCTTCATGGGGTGATATAAGGAGGTAATTTATATTGGTTCAGGTCATCCTGCCCTTCTTCCAAGGAACTCAGGATAATATACATGATTCTCCTTTGCCATTTTATCCTCACAACAACCCTATAAAATAGGTTAGGCTGAGAGGAGGGGAGAAATGTCCAAGATCATCCAGTGAGATTTAATATAGGGATCTGAACCTGAGTTTTACCACTCCAGCATTCTACTACAGCTTATGCATTGCATTTGTATCTGCCCATCTGTCTTCAGAGCTCAGGAAAGTGTACATGGAGAACCTGTCCATCTCATCTATTCCTGTTCATTGCAGGGAAGTGCAAAACTTTGCAAGAGCGACTAAGCTCAATATGCTGTGCTGGTGATTCATATAACAGGATTGGCTTGGCTAGAACCTTTATATCTGATAGTCTACCTTTTCAGTCACAGAGGCCGAATTCAGACTGGCAGTTTGAAGCGGGAGGGAGTTGTGGCAAAAAAGCCCCAGAATAAAGTGTTCTGGGTTTTCCTAGTCACATTGCGCCGACTGATGCGAGAGCATACCGAGGAGGAGGCGTGAGGGAGTGTTCACACTGTTGGCCCAAAGATGTGGCTGTTTTTAGCATTCACACTGTGTTGGTGCAGGATATATGTGGGACAGATACGCCTTCCAAGGTTTGATACCACTTTTAACAGGTATCTTTTAAACTCAGGAACAAAGCGTTACAAGACAGATTGATTATGTCTGGGGAACGCCGGACAGATGTGCCCCCTTTGATCCACTTGTGAAACCATCTTTTACCCTAATATTTTGGAGCTGCACAATTCTGGGAGGATAATTCCAGAGGGTTAGCCGTCTTACTCTGTTGCAGCAAAGATAAAAAGGAATCTTGTAGTACCTTAAAGACTAACAGCATTTTATTCCAGCATTAGCTTCCATGTGCTCTTGTAATTCTGTAATTCCAACGTGGGCTGGAATGTAATTTTGGTAGTCTTCAAGGTGTCGCAAGATTTTGGGAGGAGTATACTATATGTTTTTTGTGATCATACCACTGAAATTGATACCCAAATCTTACACCCCAGTATCAGAATACTTAGGTAGAATTTTATATATATATATATATAATTCTCCTAATGCGTTGGCCATTTTCAGCTCTCCCATTGGCTGTTCTATGCACTCCATCAGCCATTGGCTCATCAACCACCACTCAAGAGTAATCATGTGCCATTGGCTGAGTGCTGGGTCTACTCCTCTTCCCCACCCACTGCTGCCTCAGCTACTGTTCCCTGTCAGAATAACTGCCAAAATGGCTGTAAGACACTTCTCCTGCTTGGCTCTTGTGGGACTTTTTCCTCAGTGGATGTTGCTAGGCAACCAAGCTTGGTTCTGTTAGTAAAAAGGCAAAACCAGGAGACCCTTTCCAGGCCTATTGTGGGGGAGGGGGGAGATGGAAAGCTGAAGTCAGAGGGGCAGATAAAGGCAGGTTGATGATTGGCTGGGAAGGTGATAGGGTTGCCTACTCCAGGTTGGGAAATTCATGGAGATTTGAGGGGTGGAGCCTGGAGAGGGTGAGGTTTGAGGAGGGGTGGAACCTCAGACAGCTGCAATACCACAGACTCCACCCCCCAAACCAGCCATTTCCTCCTGGGGAACCATTTTTGCCAAACTCCAGGTGAGGGCTGGAGATCACTCAGAATTACAGCTGCTCTTCAGATGGCAGAGATCAGTTCCCCTGGAGAAAGCAGTGGACTCTGTGTCATTATATGCTTCTGAGGTCACCACAGCAAATCAACACTGAGTGCCCAAAGCCAGGGCACCCACCCAGAGCCTCTTTATAGAGCTTGTTGTATTTATTTCCACAACGGGCCTTATTCCTAGTATGATATAATCTTCTAATAGGAAATTAGACACGTGTACTTTTCTATTAAGGCTACAGCTGAATAATTCCATTAAAATCAAAGGAATGCAATTAGCAGTAACAGTCTCTCTCTCTCTGTTGGTTTTCCTCAGTTACTAATGAGATGATAAATTTCAATAATTAATTGTTTACCAATCTTAAACAACGGTGAAATGGCTGAGATTAAAAATGTCACAGTCTCTGTGTGACCTGGTTTAAAAAGTTATGTAACATCCATCTGTTTCTATTATATTCCTTAGAGACATCCAGGAAAACAAACTAAATTTTCATAAGAGTTTTTAAATACAGAAAATGCAGAAATAAGTTCTACGTTTGTTGATAAATTTTCTTAAATATTATTTATGAATCACTCCCTAAAACGATGTTGCGGAAATAGGGTATTTCTTTATAACATAATCTGCTTTTTCCTGTAGTTATATTGGACTATATATGTGAAAAAAGAACAGTGGTTTTCTTAGTGATTTAAAAGTCTTGGCACTTGACTTTTGATCCAGAAGTCTGTGAACACATAATCAGATGATTAAAAAAATAAAAACTGTAATAGAGTTGGTTACATTCCAGAACAAGGAATGTAACAGGACAGATTACAAAATGTTGGTCTCAACAACTTTTGTTATCCAATGGTGCCTATTTTCTGAATTATCTGTTTCCCATTTTAGAAACCCAGAAAGAGCATATAAATCCTAGTGGAACACAAGAACATAATTTTATCGTAATTTTTAGTTAAAAAAGAGATCCATGTCATTTGATTTGTTTCTGTACTTTCAAATGCATAACTTTTCAGTACATGAAGTACATTGGGTTAGAACAGATAAAAGGAAGTACTTCACCCAAAGAATGATGAACACATGGAATTCACTGCCACAGGAGGTGGCGGCAGCTACAAGCATGGACAGTTTCAAGAGGGAATTAGATAAACATATGGAGCAGAAGTCCATCAGTGGCTATTAGCCACAAGGTATAGATAGGAACTCTCAGTCTGAGGCATATGATGCACTCTATTCTTGGTGCTGGGGGGCAGCAGTGGGAGGGCTTCTAGTGTCCTGGCCCCACTGCTGGACTTCCTGATGGCACCTGGTATTTTTGGCCACTGTGTGACAGAGTGTTGGACTAGATGGGCCAATGGCCTGATTCAACATTGGCTTCTCTTATGTTCTTATGTGGTTTAGTCACTAGAGTTTCAGATTAGAATCCCGGCTCTGAATCCCTCTCTGCCATGGATCAGTTAGTGATTTTGGGCCATCACACCAGCTCAGCCTACCTTGCAGGACTCTTGTAAGGATAAAATAGGGGAGAAAAGAATGATATAAACCACTTTGGGGTCCCATTGGGTATGTTTGTGTAAAGTGCTATCAAGTCTCTACTAAATTATGGTAGCCCCACAGAGTTTTCAAGGCAAGTGATTAAGCAGAGGTGGTTTGCCATGTCTTCCTCTGCAAAGTCTTCCTTGGTGGTCTCTCATCCAAGTACTGATCCTGCTTAGCTTCTGTGATCTGGTGAGATCAGGATATACTATACCATTCCACATCCCCAAGGTGAGATATAAATTAATTAAATAAATTATAAATATAGCTGAAGATGGAGGGCAGATAAAAGGCAGGTTGTTTAGTGCGTAGGAAGGAGAAAAGAAAGCAGGGATATATGAGGATATGAGGGTTGCCGGAGGTGAGAAAGAGGTAAATAATGTGGGCAAGAGGGATGTAGTGGAAAGTGAGGTGCCCCCCACCAATCCTTGTAGTTTCCCTACAGTGCAACTGGGAGTGGCATGGCAGCCAGCACTGCACAACTGGACTTGACCAAGCCCAGTGGTCAGAACCATGCAGAATTTTCCTAGGGAAAAGCTGCTAGCGGAGGTAAGGAACTAGGACCAGGGCTTTCTCGTTTATAGCTCCGTCCTATTGGAACAAGCTGCCTGCCGAGATCAGGGCACTGCGGGACCTTTCACAATTCCTCAGGGCTGTGAAAACAGAGCTTTTTAGGCAGGCATTCTGGTAGGAACTATGTCTTACAACAGCGCCCTGAGTGAACTCAGACCCAGCATGACCTAGTGCGGTGGCACCGCTGAATGTGTCCTTACTCTGCACTTTATTTCTATTGCCATCGAAGTTATGTTTTAACTTGATTTGTCAGTGTTTTAAATGATTTATTGTATTTTATCATGTGTAAAATGTATATTGTCCATCAGTTTTGTGGAAGCTGCCCTGAGCCCGCCTTGGCGGGGAGGGTGGGGTAAAAGTGAAAGCAATAAATGAATAAAAGGAAATAAAGCTGAAGCCTGGTAAAGGTAGATTGGCTAGTGGGTGGGAAGGAGAGAAGGAAGCAGGAAACAGGGAGAGGCTATAAGGCTTTCAAACAAAGAGGATATAGTAAGGGAAGGGAAATGAGATGCCTAATGCAAGTTCTTGCAGGTCACCTGCTTGTTTCTTTCTAATCTCTGTGTGGCAGCCATAAAGTCTCTGGTAGTACTTAGCTGAAATGACATAATATCAGAGTGGAGAAACAGTAGACATGAGGGCCTGAGTCTCCCATTGGCTGAGCGGCTCTCCTCCTAAGAATCTCTGGTTGCCAACTGGCTGAATTATTTCAGATTCAAGAACAATTAAAGAAGGAGGAGCAGAAGAGCAAGACCCTAGGACAGGGTGAGGCAAGAGCCTGAGAGAAAACAGGTCCAAGGAAGTAGAAGTCACTAGAAAAATGTGAGATGAGAGAAGGAATGGTTCAGAGGACTGAGGGGAGGAGTATAAGAAAAACTGGGAGCCCATGACTGAAAGCTGCAGTAAAGAGCAAGATGTTTAACTGAAGAATAAAATGTATATATTAATTTTAAATAACAGCTGGAACATTGTCTAAAGAACTATTTCTGGTTCCCCCAAGTGCCAAATTTATGTTTAATTTTCTTGCTATGTGCATTGCTCTTTCTTTCTCTGGTCATAGCAGTACTTGATGACTGTTTCCCCCTTTTGTGATTAAATATGAATATATGAATGTATGCCACTGCTCAGAAATGTGGAAGCCCTGGATAAACATTCTTAAGTAATGACTCACAGAGTCATTGATGCAGGGAACCATTTGGGGACAAGCTTATTTCTATGTGTTCTTGTGCTTGAGTCCCTCACACCTTCAAAGAATGTTTGCAAGATCTAATGTATTATATGGATGGGACTGCACCTTCTGTAACTTTAAGTTATTTTCTGTATGCCCTTTGTCCTTAAAAAGTGAAACTGGGGTGCCTCCATAATTTAATTTTTAATTCTAGAGTGGTGCTCAATGATTCTTATTATAATAGACCTTGTATTTATGCCAATATGGATCAATTTGTAGGGAATCATGGTCAATTAGACGACTCTTGGTTTTACAATTAGTGAAATGCATAAGCTTAATTCTGTGTTGTCCATGAGGATGAATAAACTGTTTTCCTTCCATTATGAAGTAGCACACTCTACAACCTCCATATTTGTAATACCCTTGAGCAGTAGTGGGATTTGTAGCCATACCTGCATATCAGAATGAATAATTACGTCCCTTATATTACTTATCTTTTTAAAAACTATTCTTGGCCTTTCTAGACATCCAGGAATATGAGACACCAAATGGCAATGCTTACTTATCGTCCTTCTTATAGCATATGCTAAACTAGAATATTCTAAAGCAAAAGAGAAAACTTTAAATGGAGGATGTTTATGTTCCAGTATTTTTTTTTGGCTTTCATTTTGGCTACATGAACCACTTGCTTAGGATAACCTCTGGACTCTAGTTGGTTTGCCAAAACACTGGCTCCAGACAAATAATCCTGTTCCTCTGTGGAATCTCTTTTTATTTTAAAACTGCCCAAATGGGAGATTTTGTCTCAATCTTAAGGGATGAAATAAATCAAATTTTAAATTGGAATTTTTATCTGTATGTTTGGTGTATGTTTTTAAAGCCAACTGGTTAAGAGAATTTGTATACACACTAGTATCTAGAAAAGTATTTTGGTTCCAATGACAAGTGAATTTTATAGTTTCTTGTAATGAATTACATTAAAAAGGCTTCAACACT
The DNA here is from genome assembly GCA_029375565.1 of Gekko gecko. NCBI lineage: Eukaryota > Metazoa > Chordata > Lepidosauria > Squamata > Gekkonidae > Gekko > Gekko gecko. The sequence continues at coordinate 64,099,877 of JAPDNY010000004.1, read as the reverse complement.
TTGCACATCTTTGTAGATAAGAAACACATAATCTATATACCTCTAAGAGAGGAAAATATTATGATGAAAAGGATTCATCATCACTCCTTATATATAATTCTATTTTGGTGTGAATGTTCTACACGCTCCCACAGCCTTTGGCTCCCTCAGCTGCCACTCTGAAGGTCTGCCAAACCCTTGGCTGCATTGCCTCACTGCATTGCCTCGGTCCTGCCCACAGAGCTCGTGGCCAGCATCTCGGCCTCAGTCTGGAGGGAGCCGGTGAAGGGGATGGACACTCCGCCAAGGGAATAGCAACCCCTCCATGGCCCAAAAGGGAAAGAGAGAAGGGGCCACCAGGAGGGATGCTGAGGGGAGGCACTTCATAAGGCAACCCTGGTGACTGGCCAGAAAGGCTGCAGGTGAGAAGGAGGCAGACCTCACAAGTGGTGGCAAGCACAGGAAGCACTCACCTTTGCTGCCCCTCGCAGCCGTTTCTCTTGGCCTCAAGGCCGGTGCTTTGTCAGGGAGATAGTTCAGCAGGCTGCACTGCAGAGAAAGCTGGCTGCCACCTTTCAAAGGCTCCCCCCTCCTTCCCTCAGCAGCAGCAGCAGCAACACCAGGGAGGGTCTGTATGGAGAGAATTTTTCTGATCAAGCCTTATTAATATTTGTAGGGTTGGGCCCACAACAATGAGTTCACCCACTCCAAAGAAATCAGCCCCTGCTCTGACCCTGGTGCAGACCAGAGCTGTCAATCCACTGACAAAAGACAGAGACACCAGGGTTCCCAGGAAAACAACTGATCCTTATCTTGCAGCCAGGAAAGATCTGCTTTGTAGGGGCTATTCAGAGGAAAACCTGAAAACCATAAAACCCAGAGATATAGCTAATCTGCATGTTAGCCGTTCACACCTCTGTTTCCCCGGGGCATCAGGAATGATTCAGTTCTGTTATGATAACATTGGTGTTTCCTGATGTCAGAAATGAAAGGGACCATGTCATGCACATCAATCGAACGTTTGATGCTGTAATTGTCTGAGGTGTAAAGTCTTGGGAAACTCTTTGAAGGATTCTGTATAAAAGTTCCTTGGTTTCTGACCGGCTTTGCCCGATTTTGGGGAAACTTTGAGAGGATCGCCTTTCATGGGTTCCCCATCTCGGGTCCGGGGGTCTCCATGTTTTGTGTTCTGTGTTATGTAGATGTCTTGTCTGTTTGTCTTGTTAAGCTGCTGAATGCAATGCTTGTCTCTGTCTCTTTTGGTTGGGAGGGGTGCGGTCTAGCGGCTGGCAGCTGCCCTCCCTCCTCTATAGAATAAAATAAATGCTATATAGTTTCACCTTTTGGTATGAGTGTATTCTTTATCTTGGAGCCTAGCGGCTCTTGTTTTCCTTTCCTCCACCCCGGTGCCTTTGGTGAGTAGGGCCGTTTACCGTAGCCTACACGAACCTTGAAAGGGGGAGGGTCACCCCGGGAAAATTCTCCCGACAGTCTGGACGAGAGGAAAGGAGCTGCAGCTCCCAGAAAGCTGGACTCCAGGAGGAGGATCAGGAAGGAGCTGGCACCTAAAGTGCCACGGGAGTGGCAGGCAGCACTGCGGGCAGAGCAGGAAGTGCAGGCAAGAGGCGGAGGAAGCTCCACCAGAACCCGCCAAGGGGCTGCCAGGCAGGCAGGCAGGGTTACTGGAAGAGCTCCCCCTCTCACCTCACTGAGGTGGCTGAGCACCTTGGTGAGGGTCCAGGGCTGCCTGTCATTCAGCAGCCACTTCCGTTCATTCAGAAACAGTGGGCCAGGCACAAAGCCTTCTCCCCACACCTGCTTCCCTCATAACTTATTGCGGAGAGGCTGCTGAGTGCGCGCTCTTTTTCTCCCCCTCCAGCCAGGGCTCCATGGAGAGAGGGCCGCCACTTTTGAGGGAGGGAGGCAGGCAGGTAGAAGAGACTGAGTGCCCCCTTCATGTGGTGGTGGGGTTACTTTGCTGCCCTTTCCATCTTGCTAGCACTCGTTGTATTCCTTTTACAATGGGCTTTGCTACTAGTATTGTCATAAATGTATTTCTCTTCAAACCAGTCCATAGATAAATTGGCCAAAATAGGGGCAAAGGGGCTGCCATGGCAACCCCCTTCACCTGGAAAAAGAATTCATCTTTATAGTGAAAATAATTTTTCCCCAGGACAGTGTCCATTAACTCCAATTAAAAATGTGTGGGAGGTTCTTGATTTTGCCATGACTCTAAAAACTGCTCTATTACAGCTCTAGCCTCCTTGTGAGGTATATTTGTATACAGGGATACCATGTCAATGGTAACCAGGACGGCATTTTGAGGAATTACAAGTCTCTCTATTTTTATTATAAAATCTTTGGTACCTTTCACATAAGACCTGGCTTTAGTAACAAATGGTTTTTAAAAGATGTCTAAATATTGAGACAATGGTTCCTTATTCCCACTGTGGGTCCTTGTTTGTCTGATTCAGTATAAGTCAGTTTCATATGCTCATGTGTTTCCTATGTAGGCCTAGCCTTTGGGTCAAACTATGCGTCACGTGCAAATGCATTGAAATAAGTAGCCCAGGTTCTTTTAATAAAATTAAATGTCCTTGAAAGCAGGAAAGCAGCAGAGAGAAGCAACACTTAACTCTTCCAGCACTGCATTTTTCTTTCTTCTCAGTTACCAATGTTTGGAAGCAATTTCTTATGAAGAAAAAAAAGTGCTGCCTGGTTATTGTTACATATAAGCATGAAACTTATAGTTTGGTTCAGTGTGATCGATCCCCTGATAAAGAACATGTTTTAAGGTCTTGAAGACAATTTCAAGAAATAGATGTAGGTCATTTCTATAATTAGTATTTATGTGTCCTTAATTTTTAAAAAGCGTACAGTTAACATTTATCTCCTATTTTGACATATTTATTGCTTTGCTGTCAATTAAATCAAAACCTTAGCTTGTTAGTTCGTTTTATCTTTGCATATCTTAAAACATCTCATCATGTTACATGCTAATTTTCTGTTTAGCGTCTGTCTATAAGTTTGAGCTCTAACTTCCATTCCAATGTATTTGAAAAAGTGTGCATGCACACAAAAGCTCTTACCTTGAATAAATCTTTGTTGGTCTTAAAGGTGCCACTGGACTCTAAATTTGTTCTACTGCCTCAGACCAACATGGCTGACCACCTGGAGTTGCTTGATCATCATATTTGTGTTCTCTGTTCTTTTAAAGGGTCACCAATACCAGTGGGCATTGATGTACAAATCGAAAGTATTGACAGCATTTCAGAAGTTGACATGGTAAGATTTTCATCACCCAGTTATAGCTGTGATAATCAAAACTGCAATGATTAGGAATTGCTTTTGAGTTGCAGGAGAGGAGGCACAAAGACCTGCCGTCCAAATGCTAGTATTGGATTAATATGGTTTCAGATGTAATGGTATATAGTTCCCTGTAAAGCTGACAGCTGGCCGGAGGGGAAATCTCCTGTCCCTTTAATAGATGTTTAAAATGCCAAAATGGTAGTTGAAGTTTATCATAGCATGAAGCTAAACAGAAGAACCTGAGGACTGGGCACAGCAAACTGATATTAAAAGGGCAGCAAGATGGACCAGTTTGAAAGCTGGCAATCCTATTTTGAACATTGCTTACCCAAACACTGTGACATAGTGTGAGTGGCACTGCATTGTATGAGCCCACTAGTACTTTCATTGTCTCTTACTCATTTATATAAATTATATCGGAAGGATAGGGGGGGAAGGGTTGGAGGTGGGGTGGCTCTGTATGTCAGAAAGGGTATACCGTCCAGTAAGATTGAGAGGGTAAGAGAATTGGATTCGCTTCTGGAAATGCTATCGGTCGAAATAGTGGGTCCAAAAGGAAGCTTAACAGTGGGAGTTTGTTATCGCCCACCAGATCAAAAGATAGAGGAGGATTATAAAATGATGAATGAATTAAAGATAGCGGCTAGACGAAATAACTGTGTCGTAATAGGCGACTTTAACTAAACACACATTGATTGGGCCAATATGAGTTCTAGTTGGGAAAAAGAGATTGAGTTTTTAGACACTCTCAATGACTGTGCTATGGAACAGATGGTCACAGATCCTACCAGGGGAGAGGCGATCCTGAATTTGGTCCTAAGTAACACCCAAGACCTGGTGAGAGATGTAAAAGTGATTGCACCACTTGGGAACAGTGACCATAATGTCATTGAGTTTAACATTTATACAGATAGGCAGTTGCCCAAAAAGACTGACGCAACCACTTTTAACTTTAAAAGGGGTAACTTCTCTGGTATGAGGGGACATGTGAGGAAGAAATTGAAAGGAAGAGTGGAGAAGGTCAAAACCATTGGGGAAGCTTGGAGACTATTTAAAAATACAATCCGAGAAGCTCAGAAAAAATATATACCGCAGGTTAGGAAAGGCACAAATAGGTATAGAAAAAAGCCTGCATGGTTAACAAATAAAGTAATGGAAGTTGTAAAAGGTAAGAAGGATTCATTTAAGCAGTGGAAAGCTAGTCTTAGTGAGGTTGATAAAAGGGAACACAGACTATGGCAAATAAAATGCAAGTCTGTGATCAGGCAAGCAAAAAGGGAATATGAGGAGCATATTGCAAAAAACATAAAGGCCAACAATAAAACTTTCTTCAAATACATTAGAAGTAGGAAGCCAGCCAGGGAGGCAGTGGGGCCCTTGGATGACCAAGGGGTAAAAGGAGTAGTGAAGGATGATAGGGAAATGGCTGAGAAGCTGAATGCATTTTTTGCCTCTGTCTTCACTGTGGAAGAGGAGAAGTGCTTGCCCACTCCAGAAGCACCAATTTCGGGAGGGGGTTTGAAAGACCTGAATCAGATTGCGGTGACAAGAGAGGAAGTCCTCCGACTGATGGACAATTTAAAAACTAATAAATCACCAGGCCCAGATGGCATTCATCCGAGAGTTCTGAAAGAACTCAAATGTGAACTTGTGGATCTCCTGACAAAAATATGTAATCTTTCTTTAAAATCTGCCTCCATTCCTGAGGACTGGAAGGTAGCTAATGTCACTCCCATCTTTAAAAAGGGCTCCAGGGGTGATCCAGGAAATTACAGGCCAGTCAGTCTGACATCAATACCGGGTAAGTTAGTGGAAACTGTTATTAAGGAGAGAATTAGTAGGCACATTGATGTACAAAAACTATTGAGGCAGACTCAGCATGGGTTCTGTAAGGAAAGATCTTGTCTCACTAACCTGTTAGTGTTTTTTGAGGAGTGAACAAACATGTGGACAAGGGGGACCCAATAGATATTATTTACCTTAACTTCCGGAAAGCTTTTGATACAGTTCCTCATCAAAGGCTCCTAATTAAGCTCAAAAGTCATGGGATAAAAGGACAAGTCCTCTTGTGGATCAAAAACTGGCTTATAAATAGGAAACAGAGAGTGTGTTTAAATGGGAAACTTTCCCAGTGGAGGGTGGTAAGCAGTGGGGTACCACAGGAATTAGTACTCGGTCTGATGCTTTTTAACTTGTTTATTAATGATTTGGAATTGGGAGTAAGCAGTGAAGTGGCTAAATTTGCAGATGACACGAAGTTGTTCCGGGTGGTGAAAACCAGGGAGGAGTGTGAGGCACTCTAAAGGGATCTGTCGAGGATGGGTGAGTGGGCGTCAACATGGCAAATGGGGTTCATTGTGGCCAAGTGCAAAGTGATGCACATTGGAGCCAAAAATCCTAAATATAAATACACGTTGATGGGGTCTGAACTGGCAGAGACAGACCAAGAGAGAGATCTTGGAGTCGTAGTAGATAACTCAATGAAAATGTCTACACAGTGTGTAGCTGCAATAAAGAAGGCCAACGCTATGCTGGGGATTATTAGGAAGGGAATTGAAAACAAATCAGCCAGTATCATCATGCCCCTGTATAAATCATTGGTGCGACCTCATTTGGAATACTGTGTACAGTTCTGGTCACCACACCTCAAAAAGGATATTGTAGCATTGGAAAAAGTGCAGAGAAGGGCAACTAGAATGATAAAAGGGTTGGAACACCTTCCCTATGAAGAAAGGTTAAAATGCTTGGGGCTCTTTAGCTTGGAGAAACGACGGCTGAGGGGTGACATGATCGAGGTTTATAAGATTATGAATGGGATTGAGCAGGTTGAGAAAGAAGTACTTTTCTCCCTTTCTCACAATACAAGAACTCGTGGGCACTCCATGAAATTGCTGAGCAGTCGGGTTAGAACAGATAAAAGGAAATACTTCTTCACCCAAAGAGTGATTAACATATGGAATTCACTGCCACAGGAGGTGGCGCAGCTATAAGCATGGACAGTTTCAAGAGGGAATTAGATAAACATATGGAGCAGAAGTCCATCAGTGGCTATTAGCCACAGGGTATAGATGGGAACTCTCAGTCTGGGGCAGGTGATGCACTCTATTCTTGGTGCTGGAGGGGGCAGCAGTGGGAGGGCTTCTAGTGTCCTGGCCCCACTGCTGGACCTCCTGATGGCACCTGGTATATTTTGGCCGCTGTATGACAGAGTGTTGGACTAGATGGGCCATTGGCCTGATTCAACATTGGCTTCTCTTATGTTCTTATGTTCTTATATACATATGGTTACAGCTCAGTGGCAGAACACATGCCAAAAAATATCCAGCTGTCCTCAACCAGAGCTGGGGCTTTTTTAGTTCTGGCTCCAAACTGGTAGAACTCTCTGCCAAATGACATCTGTGTCCTGCAGGACCTTGTTCAGTTCTGGTCCTGTAAGGCAGAGATGTTCCACCAGACCTATGGTTGAGGACAGCAATGGTCTTCATTTAGCCTGGCCTTCGTTCCTTTCACTCCCCCTTGGGGTAAGGATAATCTGGTTTTAGACACCATTTGGACTGGTTTTGCTATTGTTTTACTATTTTTCACTTATTTAAATCTATCTATGATTGCATCTTTGTATACTGTATACCACCCTGAGCCCCAAGTATGGGGGAGGGCAGTTTAAAGATTGAATTTAAAAATAAATAAATGCTTTGCATATATGTAGTCCTAAATTCAATCCTTGGCTTCTCCAGTTAAAGGATCTTGGGAAGTACAGTATTTATTCCAATGCTAGATTAGTTTTTTCCCCCTAGGTATGCCATACAAGGAAGGAAGGAAGGAAGGAAGGAAGGAAGGAAGGAAGGAAGGAAGGAAGGAAGGAAGGAAGGAAGGAAGGAAGGAAGGAAGGAAGGAAAGAAAGGGGTTGTCATATATTTGCATAAAAATGACAGTTACATCCAGTTAAAAAGTATTTTTGTTTGTGTGTATAACACTTTGGGAGAGGTCATCTTACACTCAGAGTCCTCTTCCTTTTGAACAAATACAACAGGTGCTTGGAAAACCTGTTCTGGAATTTAAGAGAGCTTTTGCCGATCAGACTAGACATGATGGGAAATCAGAAGATATGTGATTGTGTCCCACTTCACAACTTATCAGTTTTATGCTACATGAAGGTGCTTTGTGTGTAGGAAATGTGTAGCAGCCCTGGGAATTTTTCTGGGCTTCTCTTTCTCCTTGTTATCCTTTTTGATAGCAGTATCTTAGCACTTACACAATGCTTCCCAATGTCAAAAGTTCTTAGAGTACATTAAGTTGCAATCCTATAATAACCTTGTATGGTAGGCCAGTGTTATTACCTATGGCAGATGTATGTGTGTGGAAGGGGTTAAGTTGATGCTTGCTTAGACAGACTGGCTTGTTTAAGGTCATCTAGTAAGTTTCTTTCTGCTACATGGTGATTTCTGCAGTTGCTTTGTGACGGAATTCAATAGAAAGTGATCTTTGTGAATGGTGTTTACATTCACTGAACCTTTGCATCCTTCATGCACCTAAAATCGCACAGCCCATGAACAGTGTGCTGTGCTTACTGGAAAGCTTTATCCTTGCTCTATTACTTAAAAAAATTGAGCTTGCAACAGTGGTGTAGCAAGGGGGGGCAAGGCAACTGAACCCAAGTGCTTTGAAAAGATTTCTTTGTCAGAGATAAAGGAGGCACACAGTGCATACTGGTCATAAGAATATGAACTTTAAGCTAATCCGTTCAGGGTTCTGGTATGTACGGGAGAGGGGCAGCTAGTGGACTTGCTGACAGAAACTGAGGCCTGTGGCTATTAAGAACTCTGGAAAGGGAAACAAGCAAAGAGGGAGTACCTGTCTTTTTCTCTTCCAGAACTAATGACAAACCAGGGAAGGGGGGGAGTTCATAGTGAAGCTGCAAGGGGTGGGAAGGATTGAGCTCCTTCCCTCTTCCCTTCCTGCAACCTCGGTCCAAATCAGGGGCTCTTGAAGCTGCAATTTCCTTTTTAAGAAGTAGTGGGAAGAATCCCATCAAGGATCTTACATCATCTTGCCTGGGTTAGTCCTAAACTGATACAACATAGAGTGAACCCAGCTCAAAATCTTTAGCATTGGGTACTTTTTACAGATAATATTATAGTGACTAATTCATACCTGGTGGATTTTTTTAACTCCCCCTTAATTTCCTTTATATTTCCTTTACATAAAGGATTTCACAATGACTTTATACCTCAGACATTACTGGAAAGATGAGAGACTCTCATTTCCTAGTACCCGAAACAAAAGCATGACCTTCGATGGAAGACTCATAAAAAAGATCTGGGTACCTGATATATTTTTTGTGCATTCTAAAAGATCATTCATCCATGACACAACTGTAGAGAATGTTATGTTACGTGTCTACCCAGATGGCAATGTACTCTTCAGTTTGCGGTAAGTACAATGTCCTTTCTCCCCCACCAGTTTCAGGAGACCAAATGCAGAAGTGGGGAAAATGCCAGTTAATTGTGACGTAGACTTACAAAGAACAAGCACTGAAGGTATTTTACAAGATCCTGTGATGACAACCAAAGATTTCTACCACTGAGGGCATACCTACACAAGTGTTGGGTCATGGGCAAGTGACTGGATAAAGACATACATGGCAGGGGGGACACCTTAAAAAGCGCTCATTCACTTAGAGCTATGAGGAAGGAAGTGCTGTGAGTGGAGAGGAGTTTCCATTTCCCCTCCCACACAACTTTTGCTAGCAGAAAAGGTGGGGGACAGCTTCACTCATTTTTCCTAGCTCTATGTGCCCTAGGAGGAACTATGATTATATGGCTGCAGATTCCACAGTTTTTGATGCATGATTTAAGAGCAGGGACGGGATTTCTTCTAGCAAGGCCAGAGTAATAAGCTGCTCATTCTGTAGGGTGAGATCTCCAGTAACAGGATTTTGAGGACATTGCAAGATTTCAGGAGACAAGAAGGTTGAAGAACTCAAGGAAATCCATTAGAGTTATGTACGTTCTGAACAGTGGAATGCACTATAGACATCTTAGGTCTTATCATTTTTAAAAGACTGTAATGTATTTAATGTAAACTTGAATTCTCCCCTTAATGTTTGGTCTACCACTATACTCCCATTGTAGTCAGATATTGTCATATATGGTTGATTATAAACTGTGCCTTGGTCAGACTCCAATTATGACATCTGAATGCAGACCAAACCAGGATTTCAAAATAGATATCTTACCTGGTGTGTTAACCACAATTTATACTAAGATTTGTTGTTATGCTTGAATTCACAAATCACAGTTCATTGAGCAACAACACCCTTTGTGTATAGGAATGGTGCCCTCCTTTTTGAGAGGCAACGATTAAACCAGAAGCTGTAATTCTGGGCTTATGCACAAACTGATATTCATTTAATTTGACTTAAAATATCCCACCTTACCTCCTCGAACCCAAACAGCGAAAGCAAACCTGACAGTTCTTATCTGGTCCCATTGTGTGTTTTTTTAATCTTTACCATAGTGACCATATTCAGAATTAGATAGAAGTAAAGATATGCTATGTAACAGCATATATATCTGTGTTACTCATGGAATATATTAAGCAAATCTTCCAAGAGAATATATTATAGAAGACGAACCACTGCTTTACAACCAGAACAGCTTTTATTCTGGAAACCGCATATGTAGACGTTTAATCACCAGATCAAGCTATATAAATTCAAGATAATCCTAAACATATGTGGTAGCATTTCTTGTGTGATGCTAGTATAATGCTGACAGTGTCATGTGTTGACACACCTGATCCTAAACAGCCTTAGAACTGTTGTATGCCTATTTGGTTGCAGTCTTTGTATCTTTTATTCCAACTTAAGCAGCAAAAGCCTTATACTTTATTGTATTGGTTGTGTCCCAGGCAACTCAGCCTGCCTTGTAGATAGACCGTCTGTCTAGTAGCATAGCATAAAATGATTGCAGAACTGCAGCCAAGCCTATATGGTAAGGTGCATTACTCTTGTACCTATAAAGAACTGTCAAGGCTAGAACTAGGACTGTTTAGCTTGTTCCCTGCTGTCACATTTAGAGTATTTCTTGGGTTACAGATAAAGAGGTTTCCTTGGCTACAATGTCCCCTCAGATTGCTGAATGTTATTGCTTCCCCCAGAAATGGTAGTCCTATAAAAGTTTCCTAGTTCACTTTTGCCTGGGTCTTAACTGGGTCCGTCTCATTGTTAGATCTGGTGCTTGTCAGAGCTTGCTTTCCTGCCTGCTGAATTTTCTCCCTTGTTCTGAAAATTCATGTTACTTTCCCACTCCCCTTCTGTTCCTAAAGTGTCGGAGGCCAAACAATACCACAGCATTAAATGCGAATTCATTTTGTCTTTTGTCAAAGGTGGACAGTATTAATTAGCAACAGTTCTGTGGTTCAACCAAGTAATGATTGCACTCCACTTTCAGCTTTGGAAACTGTGGAAAAGTGGGGAAGGAATGGGAAGGGAAGTACATGATAAGAAATGGTATCTGTTATGACCATGTCTAGGCAAAGGCCAAATTTCACCTTGAGCTTTTACAATTTTATAAGGGAAACCCTGTCTCTGCAGAAGTGGAGGAAAAGAGGAGAGTGTCAGAACTGCTGGCCATTTAATGCCTGAAATCCACAGCAGGCAAGAGCTGCAGAGATGTTCTTCTGTTTCCTTGGCAATGGAAGGAAGAGCACAGGTGCTCACTTTCTGCCCCAGTGGCTGAGAGTACAGTCTCTCAGTTCATTGACTTTAAGATTACACTCACAGTTTAAAGACTTTCAACAATAAAGCCTACTTCTTAATTTGTGCTGTATTAACTTTTTGACAGGATAACAGTTTCAGCTATGTGCTTCATGGACTTCACTAGGTTCCCACTAGACACTCAAAACTGCTCTCTAGAGCTGGAAAGCTGTAAGTCTGTCTTGGTTTTCATACTCTATATTTACATATGTGTGTTTTTAAATAGAAGATATAAAATATATGAGAGCATTTGCCCTCTTAAGACTTTGTTGGGCTCATCAAACATTCTTGAGAATATACTCCCAAGAGTATATAGATATTTGTGAAAAGAAACAGAATAGCACTCTCTTCTCTTTAAGCAAAGAGGGAAATATATAGGACAGCAGTGATGTTTTGTATTTTCCTTAGTTTAATTTTGTGTAACTTAGATGCCAACAAAATCAGTAGAGGTCATTGGTTTGTGTATTGGTGGAAGACTGGGATGCTGCTGTTGTGGTGGTGAGGATGGTGATATAGTAGAGGGCATACGATAAAACAGCCAGGATGTCTTCTTTCTTTCTATCACATTTTTATCCTGCCCTTCCTCTAAGAAGCTCAGAATGGTGTACATTGTTCCCCTTTTCTCCTTTGCTTTCACAATCACTGTGTGACATGGATTTGAAGGACTGCCTCCTTCCATACTACAGCCATCAGGGAGTCAACTGTTGGCTATCCCACCATTTAGGGTGGCCTGTCTGGAACTGACCAGAGCCTGGGATTTTCCAGTTGTTTCCTCATAGTTTAAGATACTAATTTCCTACCTTTCCTCATAGTTTAAGATACTAATCATAATTAACTGAAGGTAAAGGTTTCCCTTGCTCGAAAGCCAGTCAAATCTGACTCTAGGAGGTGGTGTGTTAGCCAAATTAACTTAAGTTGTTATTTAATATGGGGAGTTATGATCTTACATCAGGCAATAGGCAATGCAGGGGCAATCATCTATGTATACAGGGGGACAATTCCCTCCAAGTCCAGACCCACCAAATAGATGCTGAGACTGACGTCTGTATAAGATGATTTTGTTTACTGAATATATTTCAAGCATACAACAACACAAGCATACACACAATTATACAAGTTCTAGGAAATATAGACAGAAGAAACAACAACACAAGCATACATACAATTATACAAGTTCTAGGAAATATAGATAGAAGAAATTAGCACATTTGCATTAGCAGGATGTTCCATTGATAGGCAATACTGTACCTTTCCACAGTTGAATGGAGCAAACCTCAGGAAAAGAAGAAGGGCTGTGGGGTGCTAGGGGAGGATCATGTCCGGAGCGGGCAGGGGCACGAGGGGACTCTGGCTGCACATCCATGAGTCAGAAGCTTAGGGTGGGGGGGGGTCAGGTAAAAGAGCAAGAGTGCAGGTAAGCAAGAGCTGGTATTGAACCCTCTCTTTTATTAAGAAGTTGAGGGATGGGCTAAGCTTGGCCACCTCTCTGGTTAGTCCGTCCCCAAAAAATATGCTGACTGGTGCTGGGGTCGAAGGTCTGTGGAGTGGGCAATGTTAAATCTAATGACAAACTAGTCTGGACAATGGCACCTTATGGGATTATGTCTTGTGCCGGCCACAGCCATTGTTCTCTTGTTGTCTTCTGGCTGCAATTTCGACTAGGTAATATGTTAGGTTGGGAGAGAACAGGTTGCCTATTAGTGGGGAAGGAGACTCTGTATGGAATTTGAATCCCCTGTCATCTGGCCTGGCAGAATCCCCTTAAATTCGCTGCCACAACTCACTGAATCATCACTGCCTTTTTAGAGGGACAGTGAGACCCCTCTGGCCGAATCTCCCTATTTGAAGATGGAATCCCCAATCTTTGGGGGATCGCTGGAAAGTTGGCAACCTAAGGGTCTGGCCTTTCCTTGCTTCCCTGGGTTACCACCTCCCTTTGGTATTGTGCAGAGCAGGGGAGACTATGTGGTCAGAGCACAACACGGATTATTAGCCCAAATTAAAGAATTTATTTAAGTATTTACAAAGTTATGGAGCACACACACTGCAGGAGTAAGCACGCACTATGAACCAACAGGGCATAAATCAACAAGGGTTAAATGCAACCATCTTTCCCTACACACAATACTCTCTACCTCAGGATAGGATCTCTCCTTGGACTGGCTGCTGGCTGTACTTCAGCCTCTCTCTCCTGCCCAAGAGAGCAAGGAAACTTCCATTCATTCACCAGACTGTGGAGTGGCTGAATTTCTGCTGCATCCCAGAGATGAAGACTGCCTTGGGACAGTCCCTGTTTTCCCGTACTTTTTGGCCTTGGGTATGCTGGGAAGTGTAGGCTAGCAGATGAGGAAGCCCCATTCAACCCAGTGAGTAATACCCCTGCAGGTCCCTCTCTGGAACTACAGCCCAATTAAACATTATGGGGGAACATTTTAAACAAAGAACCACAGCCATCTTACAAACACAGGGAACTGCCATTTTGTTACACCTACCAACATCCACTGAGGGGACAGTTAGTCCCACACTGGAAGCAAGCAGGAAAAGTCTCTTCGTCAAGAGAGAAAGCCATTTGTCAATAATTCTGACAGGGCACAGGGGGCTGAAGGGGGAGTGAGCAGGGAAGAGAAGACCCAGCACTCAGCCAAAGGCACGTGAGTACTCTTGAGTGGTGGCTGATGGGCCAATGGCTGAGGCAGTGCATGGAATGTGGCCACTCCAAAATAGGATTATAATATAGAGAGATAATATTATAAACCATGAAACAATAACAAAAGAAACAATAATGGAACAAAAGGATATGAAACAATCCAATGATGAAATAGTTCCATTTGGAATTAATATAAAAAATGAAATAAACTTGTGTGCACAAGTTCTAACTACCACTAAACAAAACACTTGCTATCCATGTTCAGAATTTTGTGTATTCAGTTTATTTCTAATATATTTTAAGTTAAAAACGTATGTGCTTTTATTAAATACAAGAACAACAGGCATGCAATCATTCATTTTTTTATCTTCTAACAGATGCATACAATGAAGAAGACTTGATGCTTTATTGGAAGCACGGCAATGAATCCCTCAGCACAGATGAGCACATCTCCCTTTCCCAATTCTTCATTGAAGAATTCAGTGCTTCTAGTGGACTTGCATTCTACAGCAGCACAGGTATAACTTCTAACCTAATCAACAGGTGACAATGTCGATATCCTTACCTTCTATTAGCAAGTAAGAACAGTAAGTAAAACATTAGTTATATACAAAACCCGTTCTTCAGAAGAGATTGAACTTCTTTCTCTACAGTGGGTTTATCTGGACATGGACTTTTATTCATTTAGATATGTTGTACATGTATTTTTAGATGTAAAAAGAAGACTAGTGCCAATTCAGATATGTTTCTTGTTCACACTGGTGGTTCAAGCTTGGATGAATGAACAAATATACTGTGGGGCTCCAAAGATGCCAATTGTTAGCTTAACATTTATTTGATTGCTCCCCCCTTCACCTCCCCAGCATATGTGGAATCCAACAAGGGGAAAACTTGTTTGGGGAAGAGCTGCAGCAGAAAAGCAGCAGTTTTGGAAGAGGTTAAATACTTTCCCCCTGCACTGCTTTCTCTCTCAACCTCCCCCTCCTATGCTAGCTGTTATATTTTGCTCCCTGTATTTGCATATTGTATCTAGTCCTTGCACATTGTCCATCTCCAGCTAAAACACAAATGCTAGAAGTCTCCGAGATAAAATTGGGGAGTTGGAATGCTTGGTGTTGGGGGGGAAATAGACATTGTGGGTATTTCAGAAACTTGGTGGGATAAGGAAAATCAGTGAGCAGTAAAACACATCTCTCTTCCATGGCTGCCAGAAACAATTGCAAGTGTGAACAATGGGCTGCCTAAATTCTAAAAAGCACTTAATATCTGGGGAGGAGCCAGTGGTCATGGTGCACGTTGGCACCAACGTTGTGGGGAAATGCAGTCGTGAGGTCCTGGAGGAGAAATTTAGGCTGCTGGGCAGGAAACTCAAGGCCAGGACCTCCAAGGTAGCCTTCTCGGAAGTGCTACCTGTTCCACGCGCAGGGCCGGAGAGACAGGCACAGATCATGAGTCTCAATGCGTGGATGAGACGGTGGTGTAGGGGGGAAGGGTTCAAGTTCGTTAGGCACTGGGATAATTTTTGGGACAAGAGGGAGCTGTACAAAAGGGACGGTCTCCACTTGTCCCAAGAAGAAACCAGGCTGCTGGCGCTCAAAATCAAAAAGGTGGCAGAGCAGTTTTTAAACTGAATAATGGGGGATACAGTGATTCCTGGTTATAAATTATATCAGAAGGATAGGGGGGAAGGGTTGGAGGTGGGGTGGCTCTGTATGTCAGAGAGGGTATACCGTCCAGTAAGATTGAGAGGGTAAGAGAATTGGATTCGCTTCTGGAAATGCTATGGGTTGAAATAGTGGGTCCAAAAGGAGGCTTAACTGTGGGAATTTGTTATCGCCCACCAGATCAAAAGATAGAGGAGGATTATAAAATGATGAATGAATTAAAGATAGTGGCTAGACGAAATAACTGTGTCGTAATAGGCGACTTTAACTAAACACACATTGATTGGGTCAATATGAGTTCTAGTCGGGAAAAAGAGATTGAGTTTTTAGACACTCTCAATGACTGTGCTATGGAACAGATGGTCACAGATCCTACCAGGGGAGAGGCGTTCCTGGATTTGGTCCTAAGTAACACCCAAGACCTGGTGAGAGATGTAAAAATGATTGCACCACTTGGGAACAGTGACCATAATGTCATTGAGTTTAACATTTGTACAGATAGGGAGTTGCCCAAAAAGACTGACGCAACCACTTTTAACTTTAAAAGGGGTAACTTCTCTGGTATGAGGGGACATGTGAGGAAGAAATTGAAGAGTGGAGAAGGTCAAAACCATTGGGGAAGCTTGGAGACTATTTAAAAATACAATCCGAGAAGCTCAGAAAAAATATATACCGCAGGTTAGGAAAGGCACAAATAGGTATAGAAAAAACCTGCATGGTTAACAAATAAAGTAATGGAAGCTGTAAAAGGTAAGAAGGATTCCTTTAAGCGGTGGAAAGCTAGTCTTAGTGAGGTTGATAAAAGGTCTGATGCTTTTTAACTTGTTTATTAATGATTTGGAATTGGGAGTAAGCAGTGAAGTGGCTAAATTTGCAGATGACACGAAGTTGTTCCGGGTGGTGAAAACCAGGGAGGATTGTGAGGCACTCCAAAGGGATCTGTGGAGGATGGGTGAGTGGGTGTCAACGTGGCAAATGGGGTTCAATGTGGCCAAGTGCAAAGTGATGCACATTGGAGCCAAAAATCCTAAATATAAATACACATTGATGAGGTCTGAACTGGCAGAGACAGACCAAGAGAGAGATCTTGGAGTCGTAGTGAATAATTCAATGAAAATGTCTACACAGTGTGTAGCTGCAATAAAGAAGGCCAACGCTATGCTGGGGATTATTAGGAAGGGAATTGAAAACAAATCCGCCAGTATCATCATGCCCCTGTATAAATCATTGGTGCGACCTCATTTGGAATACTGTGTACAGTTCTGGTCACCACATCTTAAAAAGGATATTATAGCATTGGAAAAAGTGCAGAGAAGGGCAACTAGAATGATAAAAGGGTTGGAACACCTTCCCTATGAAGAAAGGTTAAAACGCTTGGGGCTCTTTAGCTTGGAGAAACGACGGCTGAGGGGTGACATGATCGAGGTTTATAAGATTATGAATGGGATTGAGCAGGTTGAGAAAGAAGTACTTTTCTTCCTTTCTCACAATACAAGAACTCGTGGGCACTCCATGAAATTGCTGAGCAGTCGGGTTAGAACAGATAAAAGGAAGTACTTCTTCACCCAAAGAGTGATTAACATATGGAATTCACTGCCACAGGAGGTGGTGGCAGCTACAAGCATGGACAGTTTCAAGAGGGAATTAGATAAACATATGGAGCAGAAGTCCATCAGTGGCTATTAGTCACAGGGTATAGATGGGAATTCTCAGTCTGGGGCAGGTGATGCACTCTATTCTTGGTGCTGCAGGGGGCTTCTAGTGTCCTGGCCCCCTGCTGGACCTCCTGATGGCACGTGGTATATTTTGGCCGCTGTGTGACAGAGTGTTGAACTAGATGGGCCATTGGCCTGATTCAACATTGGCTTCTCTTATGTTCTTATGTTCTAATAATTCTGAATGCCACCTAAGATTTGTAGATTGCCCCCAAGGGGTCTGTATGACCCCCTATTAAGAATCATTAATGTATACTTAGCAACAGTACTAAACAGTGTTCCCTCTAAGCTGAGTTAGTGTGAGCTAGTTCACAGTTCTTTAGCCTCCAGCTCACAGATTTTTGTCTTAGCTCAGGAAGGATGGCTCCAGAGCAAACTAATTTATGCAGTAGCCAAATTGCTCGCTCACAACTTTAATGCCAGTAGCTCATAAAGCAGAATTTTTTCTCACAAGGCTCCACAGCTTAGAGGGAGCATTGGTACTAAATGGAGTGGTGCTGCCGGGGTCATTATGCCCTATACGACTCAGAAGGTTTTTCATCCTGTTATTCAGTGATGAAGAAAAGACGCTCTTAAATTCGATCAGAAGCATACTCTTTGTTACCATTATTTCACATGACCCCAGTCCTGACCCATAGCACTAAAAGCAGGTTCTGGTGCCATAGTTCCCTTGCTCGAAAGCCAGTCGAATCCGACTCTAGGGCTGCGGTGCTCATCTCCATTTCAAAGCCGAAGAGCCAGCGCTGTCCAAAGACGTTTCCGTGGTCATGTGGCCGGCATGCCATACTTTGGCTCAAATTAAGTGTTGCTTTGCAGAGTTTGCTTTAATAGTGCACATAACTGCTAATCAGTTAATTATGTTATATGTAATGTCGATGATAGTATAGTCCTGTTGTTACCCCTACCAGCTTTATTAAACAATATTCTTGCCTTTGGTTTGATTGGAGAAATTAGCTGCAAAGGCAGAGCTAGCGACGGGCTGGGGTAAAGAGAGGACCTGCTATCAGTGTTTATGGAGATAGTCCCTTTTATACCCTTGGTTGAGTCAATAACCAGTCCAAATTGTGAATGAAATGGGTTTTATTAGGGAACAATAATAATGTAGATATTTACACTCAAATCAAGGATTGCAGGCATATAAGGAGAAATAAGTTAGCTGATGGATAGAAAGGATGAAGGATTGGGGTGATATTATACTTATCCGATAGAGTGATGAGGTCCAGAGGTAGTAGGGAGGAGATGCGTGGACCTGACCAGCGAGACCATGGGGGACCTGAGTTATATTCAGGGATGATGGCTTTGTGCACGCCCAGCCTGGTCACAATGTCTCTGTGTGGAACTGGATATATATTTATACCCCAAAATGTAACCTGAAGGCTTACTAAAGTGTGGTGGCTAGTTTCATAATGGGTTGATGGGATTTTCATTATGGAACAATAGTGTGGTCTGGCATTCCCCAGGTGCCAGACAATGGAGGTGAATTATCTTAATTTGTGGCAGGATGAAGCTGAATAGGTGACCATTCACTAGACATTAAGAGCTAATGTTTATCTTGATGGATCTGCCATATGTGTAAGAATGCAGATATACATAGAAACAGGAATTAGAGGATCATCCAGGAGGTATTTCCTGACATACAGGTGTGACAGGATTTGAGGCAGAAAACATGCAACATACTCCATTCATGACAATGACACAGACCAGAGGCTCTTTGTCCCTGCTTTCCTGTACATTTGACAGACAAAAGACTGATCATTTGGTCAGTAGAAGATGCCTGAGGCAAGAGCAGAGATTTGTCCATTCTAGTCCTTCTGGACTGTTAGGAGAAGAGTTTGTGAGAGGGAGGTTGCTTGCATGGAGGACGTTTGCACCATTGTCAGCCCTATTTTCTCACTTGGCTTCAAGTCCAAAATGAGATTTTCTTAGTCTTACAGCCAAAGCCGCTGTTTAAGCCAAGCCTGGCTTCATGAGGCCACTGCATATAAAGGTTCAGAGACTGTTTTGGGATGCCCCTCTCTCGGGAAAGACCACCCCTGGCGCAGGGCAAAAGTTGACTGTTACACTGTGCAGATGATTAAAAATTCTGGAAATATGGAGGGGGAGCATGACTGCATTCACCAACTCTGTTTGTGACAAACACACCCATATTGATCAGATCATCTTTTATAGAGGCTCTGCTCTATGTGGAATACCCAGTCAATACACTGAGATCATATTACTCTGCATGTTACTCATCCCTGGATTTTAGTCATTTTGCACAAAGTATATGCCTAATTAATAATCAAAGCTAATGAGTGGATTAGAAGTATTTCCATATTAAGTATTATAAATGAATACAGCTTTTCCACATTATAAAATATCCTTAACATACATGAAGCAAATTATTTATATATTTACAAAATTTTATTTACAGGAATACTTTATATTTGTCATCTGAATGGCTAGAAGATAAAAAAGTTTACAAGTAGATCTGTCATTAAAGTTAGTATGTGTGATTGCATGTATAAAGCTCAAATAAACAGCTTCCCTGGGGTGGCAGTATATAAGAGATATATAAGTGAGACATGGTTTTTAGACTCAAGAGTTTCCTCTATTGCATGGGATTTCACCTGCAATGAATTTGATGTCCCCTATAAAAGCAAGTCTGCAGTTAGTTTTCCTCCTTAACTCACTATAAGCCATATTGTTATTGCTCCATGTACTGTGTTAGTAGTGGCCGTCCCCTATGTGGTGCTGCTGATCCAGTAATCAAACGCTTATCAGGAAAACAGTGCATTTAGTGAGAAACAACAGTGAGTGGGATAATGAAATATTCCATAAACCTTTTCTCATGGGTAGTAGTGCTGATCTCATTCAGTGTGTTCTGTTTCAAAGCAGGTTAAATGGAATTGTGCAGTTATGTTTAGTAGCCCGCATTCTAGTAATGTTATCTTTACTCCCTATTGTAACCCAGGTGTTGGAAATAAGGGCAAGTTCAAGGCTTAGGGCCTCCTTTCTTAAAGCCCCTCTCCCACTCACACACATTGGCTTAAACAAAGCAACTATTTATTACAAGGAAAATACTAGGGTTGCCAAGTGACTTACCAGCTGCAGTGGGGAGTGGTGGTCCCATTCTGGGACATTCGCGTGCGTGCGCTGCAGTGACATCGCCTGGAAGTGACATCATCACGCTGGGCACATTGCCGGGTGACGCTCTAACAATCACCATGAAAATTCTATGGTATCAGAGTTTTGGGGGTGATTGCTAGAGTGTCTGTTGGCGATGTAAAGTAAAGTTCTCAGGCCTCTCTCCTCACCATCCAAGAGAAGAAATCAGCTTCAGTTCAAAGACAGATGGTCTGGGGGCTAAGTGATGTTCATCAAGGTAGGGTCCACACCAGACAAAAGCCTCTTCAGCTGAGGCCTTTCAACAATCCAGTCCTTGGAGAGACTAAACAACTAGGCCTCTCTTTGCTCCACCCCCAACCAAATTGTTGTTTTTTTCCAGTCATTCACTACACACACTCCTCCCAATATGCAAATTAAGTATTTCATTGCTACACCCAACAGCATATATCCCCAAAATTCTACACTATCATTTAGCAGATTTGCTGTGCATATTTGGAGAACAGAGATCCATTGAAATTGGACTGTAAGTTGTCTTTTATGGTTCTGTGCTATTAAAGATCCTCCCCCCCCTGAAAGTTTCACCAAGAAGCCATAATTTCTTGTCAGCTCTTACCATTCTGTTTAAGAGATGTTGCAGTGCTCAAATAGGCCAAGTATGTAGGACAAATCAAAGATTCAGTCCAAGAGGAGTATGCCTATGGCATTGTTCTTCTTTGGTTTCTCACGTATCTACAGTAAGTCACACACACATATGTAGGCCAGGATCCAAAAAACCCTATCATCTAATTCAGCAAGCCCAAGAGGGCTTTGGATGGGTTTTCCTAGCACAAGTCTTTTAAGTGTTATGACAAACTGCTTTGGAAATTGAGGGAAGGAAAAATTTAAAAATCTGGGCTGGTACATGCAAACTTTTGAGTGCACCTAAAGCAGCTCTTCAGGATGCAACTATGGTGCATTCCATTCACAGTGACAGTGATCTCAAGTCCACCAGGTAAGTTTAAAGGACTTAAAGGAAACAGACACCGGGGGAATAAAGCTGCAGTAGTTAAAGACAATTCCAAATGTTAAGAAAGACATTTAAGCAAGTAAAGGACATAGAAAGTATTAAGCAAAGCAAAGTGGAAGAAAAACAGGGCAGGGATACTAATACGTGTTTGTGTTTTTCAGGTTGGTACAATAGACTTTTTATAAATTTTGGCCTAAGGAGGCATATTTTCTTTTTTGTTCTACAATCCTATTTTCCATCAATGCTCATGGTGATGCTATCATGGGTTTCATTTTGGATCGACCGAAGAGCTGTTCCTGCTAGAGTATCACTAGGTAAGATCTCACTGAACGATGTTTTGGAGCATGTTAAGAAAAGACGTCTTGGAGTATGTTAAGAAGTGAGAGAATTAGGTTAGCTTTACTGGCTTTACTGCTAGTGTGGAGAAGTTGCATGTCAATAAATAAGAATTAGAGAAATGGCATTATCTTGTTCTTCCTATGCACATTGACATTTAATTATTGAATAAAGGAACATAATTCCTCTTTGCCTATTCTTGCAAAGTTGCACGCTAATCTCAAATGGCCATAAGAACATCAAACATGTCTGCAAGTAGTCACACTTCTCTATTTAAAAGAATTAACAAAGCATCAGTCATACAATTTCTTTTATTAAGACTAACTTTTTTAAAAAATCACATTTTATTGAGCAAGTTGTTGAGTTCCTTCAAACTGTTTTTCAGTTAAATGTTCAGTAAAATCAAGAGCAAAACAGGTGAGGTGGGGGAGAGGAATGGCGCAGTAAGAAAAAAATGTTTGAGGAGATGGAAGAAAAACTCAGCAGTCTGCAGTTTGTTCTTAACAGTATTTAGGTGGGTGGATAGATAGAAGGGGAAGTCATGGAAGCAGTGACAGACTTCATGTTCCTGGGATCCAAGATCACTGCAGATGGTGACTGCAGCCATGAAATTAAAAAACGCCTGCTTCTTGGGAGGAAAGCTATGGCAAACCTAGACAGCATAATAAAAAGTAGAGACATCACCCTGCCATATGGTCAAAGCAATGGTATTCCCAGTAGTAATGTATGGCTGCGAGAGTAGGACCATAAGGAAGGCCAAATGCCAAAGAATAGATACTTTCGAATTATGGTGCTGGAAAAGACTCTTGAGAGTCCCTTGGACTCAGAAAGTCCTGAAAGAAATCAACCCTGACTGTTCCCTGGAAGGCCAGATACTGAAGCTGAAGCTCAAATACCTTGACCACCAAATGAGAAGGGAGCACTCACTGGAGAAGACTCTGATGCTGGGAAAGACTGAAGGTCAAAGAAGAAGGGGATGGCAAAGGATGAGATGGTTAGACAGTGTTATCGATGCAGTGAACATGAAATTAAGCAAACTCTGGAGGACGACAGAAGACAGGAGAGCCTGGTGTGATATGGTCCATGGGGTCGCGAAGAGTTGGATTCAACTGCGCAACTGAACAACAACAACAAAAAATAGCAAGTGTTACACAGATTTAATAAGGTTTAGACAGTGCTAGGTGCAAAACAAATCAGGTCCACTGGGTCAGAGAAGCAAGTACTCTACCCCCCACTTTGGAAATAAAAATATCAGCCATAATCCTTATCTACTTCTACCTGTGTTATTGTTTGTGCTTTTCCTGTGAAATCATCTGTTCTGGAGGGACAATTTGCACTAATTTTGCATGGGAGAAATGGCTGGTCTAGCCAATACACTTTACATTTATTGGCTTAAACAACAGAAAAACTAGAAAAGATAAGAATGGCTGAAAACAGTAGTTAAAGATGGAGTAGAACATGTGCACAACGTATGTGACCTGAACTGTTAAGTATGAGACTTAACTCTGAAAGTGATGAACAGAGATTCACCTTTAATAGTGATTCAGCAACTCAGAACAGACAACAAGACGATCAGATAACACACACACAAACAGTAGAGCACAGCTCCTTTTTAAACAATCCAGGCTAACAAAACCACACCCCTACTTTAGTTAACAACCAATAACATTTGAGGGATAAGGACCAATGAGGCCTGTTCCCTCCATAACATTTCAGGCAGTTCTGATTGGTTGCAAAACATTGCAGAATCATACAACCAATAGGATTGTCCAGGTTTACAATCCTGGTCCTGACTTCAATCTTAACATGTAAAAGTATATAGGCTATCCACAAGTCAGGACATAACATGAACCAAGCATGTTCACATGCATCAATATGTATTGTTGGATGCCAGTACCTGTGAAGCTCTGGAAGGGGTGGTGGTGGAGGGCTGTTAATGGCTGGGGCTGATACCAAACTGGGCCTGTGCAGACTCAAGCCTTAAAACCCTCTTCAGTAATGTAAGTTACACATGGGAAAGTGCCCTCTTCCAAATGACCCATCCCTTTAGGAACTTTACAGGTAGCACTGATTTTTCCCACTTGAGAGGCATTTGCACCTTCATTTCATTACCAGCCGGCAGCCTATCATCTAATCATCACCCTCATTTCAGATCTACTTGCATCCTTAACACCGAACACTCTATAGGAATAAGAACAAAGACTGGTATGTTTAATGGGCTGGAAGAAGAATGTCAGGAATGAATGTGGGCATACAATAGTGAACAACCGGCCTGTCTGG
The DNA here is from genome assembly GCA_029375565.1 of Gekko gecko. Classification (NCBI taxonomy): domain Eukaryota; kingdom Metazoa; phylum Chordata; class Lepidosauria; order Squamata; family Gekkonidae; genus Gekko; species Gekko gecko. The sequence goes on along the minus strand of JAPDNY010000004.1, from coordinate 64,076,077 downwards.
AAACACATCTGAAGAACATTATGGAGCATGTTTTCAAGAGATTCAAAGCCAACAAAAACCAAAACAAACTTTTAATTATGCAAGGATCACTAATCACTCTTGGCCATGTTTCCATATGTCCTCCTATTTTCTGGAAGGCCTCTGACTGATATGGCAACAGATGGGCTACAGCTGAATAGGACTCAAGGGGCAGGGAGGAGACTATACAGAAATTACAGATGAAGCAGCACAGAGGTAAACATCATAAGTGACAGAAGGGAAGAAGGCAGCAGCCAAAGTTAGGGAAGGAGGGTATAGTCAGCTGGGAATGTTGAGTTGGAGATGGCACTCAATCTGATCCACACGTTATGGCTCTATTTCCATGCATGTGCCTATAATTTGGTAGGCATCTAATGTGATATTGTCATATTCAATTTTTTTAAGTCTGGCTTAAGATAGTGAATTATGATAGTTTTCCTTTTGAATAAAAAAAGAAGCATGTTCTTTAAGCAGTAGGTGGAATAGACAAGCAAGGGTTCACTTTGTGGAGCCAGTAAATAAGGCATATGCTTTCTTTAATTATTCATTATAGCAGTACCTAGAAACCATGCCGCTTCTCTCCTTTCTGTTTCTCTTTCCTCTCAAGAATAAAGCAAAAAAGCTTTGGGTTTATTTGTGTTCTGTCCTGTGAGCCACTGTTTCAACATAGCTGTGCACAGAATCAGGCCATGTTTAATTGCTGAAGATTTAAAAATGAATGGTTGATTTCCCATTACTCCTACTTATTAACAGAGCAATATTCCCAGAAGCTGACTGTGTGGTGTCTTGCTGCTTACTTAAGGGATGCCCTTGAGAGCCGTAGGTTTAAAAACAAAAAGCATGTGGAGTTTGTTAACAGATCCATTAAGGATCAAGGCCTGTACCCTACCACTTTATACTATGCAAAGTCTGAAGCTTCCTTCCAGACTAATGAGCCTCCCTTTAACTTAAAGGGCTCTTCCTGCAATGGAACTTCTTCCAGCCATGGTTTTAAAACTGACAACAATTAAAAAAAACACAACAACTCTCAATTTCATGAGATACTACCAAGATGCCCACCATTAAATGACGAGAGTGTGCATTTAAGTATGACTCCGAACAGGTGGGTGGATGGGTGTTAACTGATTTCCTTCCTTTGCCTGGCCTGTCTTTCCTTTGGCCCTTGCTTCCTCTCTGTCCCTTGGATACATCAATATTTTCTGCCATCTTGACTGTACCATCCACTGTTTCCCTTATCATTTCACAGTACTGGATGTTTTCCGCACAAAGGGCTCCCCCCGCTCTTGCATTTCTACTCCTCTGCTTCTTTGGCTGGTTTCCACAATGGTATTTGCAGTCTGAAATGCAAAAATGAGGTTTGCTCCCTATTGTGGCGCAGCAATGGAATTCCCAGGAACAGGGAAGTCTGATGCTGTGCCGCAAGGGAAGACAAACCTCGTTTTTGCAGAAACCAGCTGAAGAGGCGGAGGAATAGAAATACAAGAGCAGGGCGACTTATTTGTGTGGAAAATGTCCCGTTCTGCTATGCCCCATTTTTGCTGCAATATTTGCAAGATGCCTACCAAATAGTAGGAGGGCATATGGAAATGTGGCCTGGAGACAGAGGAGTCTTTGCATAATGGGAAGAGTTTTTGTTTCTTGTTGGCCCAAATTATTGGAAAATGTGGTCCTGTATTATTCTTCTACTTTCAGAAAATACTTCACTTCCAGTGCCAACAAAGCTGTTCTGATTTCCAAAGTGCAAGTCTTTATTATAGAAAAAAAAACCATCTGAAGTTTACCTGATAAGAATTCCTGGTTGTTAAAAAGACAAAAAACCCTATCATGTGGATGTAGAAGTGTGTGTATGGAATCCCACAGGGTACACTGACTATTGCAGTAGTGAGATATTGCAACTCCCTTGCCTGCTCTAATGCAGCCAGCCAGCCGATGGCATGCTGTGTCTCAGTTCTACCAGCTTCTCCCTGTGATGTAGCTGCTGCAGCCAATGCATGAAATGTGGACAGAAAAGTGGCACGGGGTGTATGTTTGAGGCAGCTCCCAAGATGCTTCAGTATTTTACCATCCTAATAGTTTTTACCACCATGAACCCAATATACTGGCAAAACCCTTTGCATTTGAAATAAGATTATACAATGCTGGAGTAAAATAGCAAATAAAATCCATTCAGCAGAACTGTTATGGGTTTAATGTCTAAGGGGTTTTCCAGACTGCAGCTGCCTTTTGGTTTTTCATCAGTGTTATGGCGATTCCAGCGATCACTCTATCCGTGCAATCAGTTCACACTGACATGTTTGCTTCAATCTTTCCCCGTCAGTCTTCCATCTGTTCAGATTCACATTTGAGGATTGTTTTTCTGCTTCCCGCCTGTTTTTTGCACATGTGCTGAACTGTTGCAGCACTGCAGCAGCTTCAAGGAGACCCCAGGGACTCTGTTTCCTTTGTTTGCAAGAAGCTCTAGATTCCCCCTTCCCCTTGGAGTGGGTTCCCTTTCCTCCTGTGCATCTGAAAGTATTCCACCCCCTTCCCTATTGGTATTTATGAAAATGAGCTGTATTAAAAGCCCTTCCGTCCTGCTAGCTTCATGTTCTGCATAAATGATGAAATTACTCCAAAGGTCTTGTGGTTAGCAAACTGTAAGGATCTATCAAATTAATGTCAGGGGTTTCCGTGTGAATGAACTGAACTACATATCTAGGTGTGCCTTTTAATTTGACCCTATAGGACTCAACACTAAATATACATACAAATACAGTTAAGTCTGACTCTTGCAAGTCCTTGTGGCCCCTCCTGCTTGTTTTCAAATAAAGACAATATTATAAAAACACCATAAGTCTCTACTGCTCTCTCTCCTCATGATGGAATCAACATAAGAGGCTGAAATTTCTGTGGAGCTTCTCTTTGCTCAGGAAAGTGGGGAACATATAGCAGTACTTTATAACCAGTCCAGTGGAGCTGGCTATATTTTTACCAAGTGGAAATTTTGGATGAAAATTCACAACTGATATAATTTACAAACTCCAGTGGGGGTAGTATGTTAGTCTGTTGCAGCAAAGTCTTCTAGCACCTTAAAGATTAACATGTTTATTATTGAAGCATAAGCTTGTTTTGGCTGGAGGCCACTTTAAGAGATCTGAGAATTCATTTAATGCATCTGAAGTGTCCTTTAGCACATGAAATCTGTTCGTCTTTCAGATGCTACAAGATTTATGTTTTGACTAATCTCTTGTTTTTTGTGTCCCAAACTGGCACAGTATTGTTCAGTATTCTTGCCTACAGTATAGGTTCCTCATGAATACTGTATAGATTGTATTGCTTTGTGTTATTTAAATATGTCTGGAATGCAAACATATCTGTTTAAGGCAACAAGACAATCTGTGTAGGAAAGACTTTATCCCTAATAAAAGTTACTTCCTGAGCTGAACCATTACATTGCAGGTTTGCTCCTTCTACAAAAATGCCCTCCTGAACAATTCTGTTTTGTACATTTTGTGAAACAATAAAGCAAGGAAACCTTTCTAATAGTTTGAGGTAGATTGCTCCACAGTGTAGGAACCACCACAGAATCTTCATGCTGCCCCACTGAGAATAATGGAGCTGAACTAGGAAACACTTTCCAAGGAGAAGGGGGAGCCAGTCATCTAGCTACCTCAGGTTACTGCCAGTGTTTTCAGGGGAACAGTACTGAAGGTTTGGGGGAAAGCCAGTTATCCTACTAACCTTGCATTGCCATCAAACCAAAGTTGGTAGAAAAATAGCAAAAATGTCAGAGATCTAGAGTGCTCAATTATTCCCTGTGATGTATATTTTCTGACTAATGAGGGAAGGAAGCCTTTTGTAAACCATCAGTCTTTTGTAAACAGTTCATATTATTGTGTGTACTTCAGCAAAACACAGGAGCTAACTGGTATTGCCCTTTGATTCCTAGGTATAACCACTGTGCTGACAATGTCAACCATAATCACAGGAGTAAGTGCCTCAATGCCTCAGGTGTCTTACATAAAAGCCGTGGATATATACTTATGGATCAGTTTCGTCTTTGTCTTCCTGTCTGTCATTGAATATGCAGCTGTAAATTATCTCACCACAGTAGAAGAACGAAAGCAGCTAAAAAAGAAAGGGAAGGTATAAATATGCATGTGTTTCAGTCACAGAAAACTCCATGTAAATTGGATTGCATACAAACCTCAATTGTGCAAACAGACTGGTACTTCTGTTCATGCAAGGCTGGTATCTGGAGGGGGTGTAGTTTCTGCTGATTCTCTGTTCTCACTTCAGCCTCCTGTATTGCATCCCATGCTGTTTTCAGGGGGTATTTGACTTTCAGTAATGACTTTTTTGGCAGTGTGCAGGGATCTGCAGAAGGGATGGGCACGAACCAGTTGATAAACCAAAGTCTGTCATGAATTTTGGCTGGTTTAGAGTTTGCAAACCTAGGTTTGTAAACTGAGGAACAACAAACTTCTCTGAAATTTGGGGGGCAGTTCGTGATTCTTCATGAAGTGCAGAATACAGGGAGACCCCCTTAGAATACCAGAGGCAGGAGGTGGGGGCAGGCTTTATTCAGCCACATTTCTGAATATCCTCCAGGCACCCAGTAGGGGTCAGTCACCACAGGTCACCATGGCTTCCAGGTGCACACACACTCACATGCGCACACACATGCACATATAAAAAAATACCAAAAAAAAGAAAAAAGTTGATTAAAAGTGCATTATTCAGTGTGTGTGTGTACCTTGCTGTTCGTTTAGACCTTTCTTACTTTCCTATAATGCCAAAGACAATAGGGAACTCTTAGTGTAAAAGTACAGCCACAAACAACATCCACCAAGGGAGGACCATCTACAATTCACAACTATGTTCAAAACTACATATTACATTCATTGAAATACAAAGAAGGGTTAGTGATCACAACCCAATAGAGTATATACACATTGATCCAACAGATTGCTCATAACAATTAAACATAATTTAAAAAAAGAACATATTAAAAACCAACAGTAGGATCTTCTGTAATTCCATACACAGACAGTGTCCATAGGCCTCCAAACAGAAAGTAACTGCAGCAGAAGACTCCCACTGTGGAAAGAATAAGAGCCAGATGACTCTCCCAAGTATAAATCAAGCATTTCAATGGTCTTCAATAGCAGCTGGTAAAACGGAACTGTGAAGCAATCATAAATATACATAGAAAGACAAGACTGACTGCATGATGCATATATCAGTTCAAAAGCATAGAAAAAAATCAGGGTGAGACACAGGGGGAGTCTTCTGCTGCAGTTACTTTCTGTCTGGAGGTCCATGGACACTATCTATGCTTGGAGTTACAGAAGAGCCTACTGTTGGTTTTGAATATGTTCTTTTTAAAAACTATGTTTAATTGTTACGAGCAATCTGTTGGATCAGTGTCTGTTGGGTTGTGACCACTAACCCTTCTTTGTATTTCAATGAATGTAATATATAGTTTTGAACATAGTTGTGAATTGTAGATGGTCTTCCCTTGGTGGGTGTGGCTATACTTTCCTATAATAGTATCAAGTCACCTTCTACCATATGTCCCCTTGCACATAAAGGTGCCAGAGGAAAGAGCTCCCAATGTACTGTTGCAGCAAAATTGATATCATGGGTCAAAGATATCATTGATTGCCTGTATATCATTCTACTTAAGAACAAGGCATTTTTCAGTCATTTCTTTGCTTAACTGGTGATTTGCACCTTGCCATCAGTTGATATGTTATGAATTTGTATCCATCTTTATTTTTTGTAAAGGAGATGTGTGCAGAACACAGATATCCTGCTGGTTTCTCTCTGCACCAGAATTTTATGGTTATTTTTGATTGGCTAGACACATCACATGACATCACAGTTACATAATTAGAACATCTATTCTGACAAAAGCCAAACATTTTGTTTTTAACAAGCCCTTTCCATTATTCATGAAAAATGCTAACAGTGAATTTTAGATTGTTTTCCCAAATTACATTTTAGGGTGGTGTTTGTATTTCCAATGTCTATAATTAGAATGAAAGTTTTATTGGCAAGAATGTAAATTCCTTTTTTTAATGACTCATGTACTTTCTATTTAAGAACATTCATAAGTAAAGCATTCCATACGAAAGCACTTATGCAATGCAAAATTATGAAAGTTTACTCAGAAGGTCTGGTTCAATGAGAAAGACTGACTGGGACTGTAGCCTTAATGTTACTCATGAAGACACCCTTGCTTGTTGACTATTTTCAACAATAAAATATTAAAAAGAAAACCTATATATAGTCAGATGACAACTGAAATTGCACCAGCATCCCAGACTCCTCTTATCCAAATAATAATTGTTTTTTTGGTCTTAGGCTGCTGGAACATATAACATTGATGCAGTGCAAGCGATGGCGTTTGATGGCTGCTACCATGATACGGACACTGATATTGACCTGACCAGCTATTCTGTCCATTCCGAAGAGAGTTCAACACGAGGGAGAACACCCAGTATCACCAATCTAGATGAACCTCGCATAAAGAGGAAAAGATCCTTGAAAGGGAATGTGGGGAGAATTATTCTGCAGAACAATCATGTCATTGACACATATTCCAGGATTATATTTCCTATTGTATACATCATATTCAACTTTTTTTACTGGGGTTTGTATATATGAACAAAAAGAACTATAACTGATGTTTTTTGCCTTTGAGCACATCAGAAAATGCATGTTAAAACATGCACACCACAATTAACACAGGAGATAATTCAGAGTTTGAAGAAGAGATTCTGATAACAAAGTGATTTTCTTCTTGACTGTGAAACTTGTTAACTAAAAAGGAAGCCCCAATGAAGCCCCAGGAAGCCCCAGTCTCTACATTTCTAAAGAAGTGTTTTTTCAACTGTGTTGCCTTGCTCAGCAGCAGTATGGTACTTCTACTTCAGCAATTACTCTAGTGGCTGTGGTTACATAAGGTTTCCTGCGATGCTGCTGAATAGTTTACAATACAATTTATAATATTGCCAATATTATCCTCTCTTCATATACACAGCAGCTATTCATCCCTACTCTAGCCTATGTTTTCCTGCCATCTGTAAGTCAAACCTTAGATTTGTTGTTGAAGGCTTTCACGGCCGGAGTTCATTAGTTGCTGTAGATTTTCCAGGTTGTATGGCCATGGTCTTGGCATTGTAGGACCTGACGTTTCGCCAGTAGCTGTGACTGGCATCCTCAGAGGTATAACACAGAACGATGGAGTATTCTCTATGTCAAGGTGAGCAGAAAACTGATAGGCAAGTAATTTATTTCTACCCTGGAAGGTGGGGTAGGGCTGAGTCAATTATCTAGTGTAGTTCTCCAGGGTATGAACATGCTAATGGAGGAGCTTTCCTGAGGAGATTCTTTTGTCTATGGATTGTTTCCTGAGGAGGTTCTGAGGAAAAACAGTCTCCCACAGGAAAAGAGTTTTTGCCATATATCAAAGGAATCATGGGGAGACGTGCGCATGCTCTGAGAAGCAGACGCCATTGTTCCTCTGCTCCGAACAGACAAAAGAATAATGACCTAAAAGAAGGCGATAAATCTCACCACTACCCGGAAAATCTACAGCAACTAAACCTTAGATTGTTTTCAAGAAGCGAATTCTGGTTATGTGATGAGTTATAAATTGACTACTTAAAAGGACACTGGCAGGGTTGGTGCACACTGTACACTATTATAGGCCAGATTCTGATACTCCACCTAACCCTTAAATATGTGTTGAATGACTGATGATTAATAATTTTAGATCGAGGGTCATAGTCCCTAATAATAAAAAAGAAACTCTAGTGGGAATAATACCTGAAACTTGACCTAGTGGGAATAATACCTGAAACTTGCAGAACAGTATCGAGACCATATTCACAAAATTTAGAAGCAGTGGCTTTACAGACTGATCTGAGGTATGTGCTCAGAAGTAAATGCCACTAATGTTAGTGGGATGTATTTCCAGGTTATTGTGCAGAGGATTGCACTAAAGGGATTTGTGGCATGAAGCTGTGTGTGTCTTTGTGTGAGATTTTAACAACAGAAAAAAAAGGAGCTTAAGAATTTAAGTGGTACCATGGCAGGGTGGTGGAGGTGGAGCAAGAATGGGCTGCTTAACCTTTTTTTCTGCTCAATATCACGTTCCATCAATTTCTTTTTGGGGTCTGGGGGAGTATTATGGGAAAGATATATGTATCTACTTGTCCCATTTAAGTCTGGACCTTGAACTCAGGTAGCTTCCCAATTAGCTATAAATGGATTGACATTGTTTGAAAGCCAGCCTACACTTTATACAAGATATCCTTATACTGTAACTAATTGCCAAAATGTGCGGATACCTATTCCCACCAACAGGGGGCTCACTCTCCCCCAACAGCTTTTCCTACATAGTCAGTAGACAGTAGAAAAATCCAAAAAGTGAAAAAATCCCTTCAGGAACGGGTGAATTCCCCCAAAAACCTTTTGAAATGGCATCTGCAGGGACCTAACTCCAGGCATCAACGGTGAGAGATTAGAACGTTGTGGGGGGAGGCTTCTAACTGGCTCTGTCAGTACAAGGGTGGGGGAAGGGCCCTTTCCAGGCCACTTTTGGCCTTTCAGGGAGGGAGGGAGGGAGCCTTGGGGCCAGGCCTCACAAGAGTTGCCAGTGCCAGGCTGGGAGATTTCCAGAGATTTTGTGGTGGACTCTAAGGAGGGCTGGGTTTGGGAAGGGAGAGGCCTCAGCAGGGTATAATGCCACAGAGTCCACACTCCAAAGCAGCCATTTTCTGCAGGGAGACAGACCTCTGCTGTCTAGAGTCCAGTTGTAATTCTGGGGGCTCTCCAGTTCCCACTGGAGGTTGGCAACTCTAGGCCTGGCAGTAGTCTAGGGTTGCCAGGTCCCCCCTGATCTGCATGACTCACTTAGCCTTGGCTGCTAGCTACCATTCATCAGCAGCCACCCTGTGAAAGCCAGTGAGGTGCAGCAGTTAGAGCTTCAAAGTAGGATCTGCAAGACCCAAGTTCAGATCCCCATCTTGCAGTGGAAGGTGACTGTGTGATTTTGGACCAGTCACATATTTCAGCCTACCCAACCTCACAGGGATGTTGTGCAGATAAAAAGGAGGAGGGAATAATGAAAGCTGCTTTGGTCCCCACTGTGGAGAAAGACTGTAATTTCCCTAGATAAAGGCTGGGGGGTGGAGATGGAAAGCAGAAGACAGAGAGGCAGATAAAGGTAGGTTGGCTGTTGGTTGGGAAGGAAATAGGGTTGCCAACTCCAGGTTGGGAAATGCCTGGACATTTGAGGGGTGAAACCTGGAGAGGGTGGGATTTGAGGAGGGGAGGAACTTCGAACTGGTGTAATGCCATAGATTCCACCCTCCAGCCATTTCCTCCAAGAGAACCACCATTGCCAGCCTCCTGGTGAGGACTGGAGATCACCCAGAATTACAACTGTTGTCCAGACGAGAGATCAGTTCCCCTGGATAAAATGGCTGTTTTGGAGGGTTGAGTCTATGGCATCATACCCTGCTGAGGCTGCTTGCCTCCCCAAGCCTCACTGTCCCAAGGCTCCACCTTCAAATCTCCAGGAATTTCCCAACCTGGAGCTGGCAGCCCTAAGGTGAATTGATCTCTGTAGCTGGGAGATCCATTGTGATTCCCAGAGTGCTGCCACTGCTGCTGTGGGGGGAGAGGAAGCAGGTGGGTGGCTGAGAGCACTGCCACCACTGTGCCTGCTGCTCTGCGGATTGGGGGAGGAAGCAGGCAGGAGGCTGGGAGAGTGATGGGGGCAGAAAGAAAGAATGATGGGGTGGGGGGCAGAAAGAGAGAGAAAGAGTGATGAGGTGGGGAGGCAGAAAAACAAAGAGAAAGATGACAGGTCAGAAAGAAAGAGGAAGTCACATGCATGGAGGAGAAATAGGGAGTAAGAAAAGGGGGGCAGAGGGGAGAAATAGTGTGAGAGAGGTAGGGGCGAGGAGAGGAAGCAAAGGTGTGATGAATGGGATAACCATCCCGCAAGTTTCTTGTTAGTTCTTCTAATGCTTTAAGGCTTCAAGACTGTGTGTATACGGTGTGTTTGTGTGGCAGTCTTAACAGGATTGGGGCTGCAATGCTAAAAGAAGCAGTACCCTTTCTACCTGCACCATTCCCTGGCTGAAAGATCTTCTGAAGCTGTCACTATTAATGTAAAATCTAGACCACCTCTCAACCTGTTTTCAAGGTGGTTCACAGAAAGATAAATTCAAAACATTTCAATACAATCTCATAACATAAAAGAATAAACAAGCAAGGATTAAAACGGCATTTAAAAGCCAGCACAATTACTGATTGGCATCAAAAGCCTGGGAGAATTTCACATGATGTTTCAAATTTTAAAGAATGTGTCAGGTGCATAGCTGCAGAGAAGCAATTCATAGATGAAGGAAGTATTCGTTAGGTTGAGGAAAGCAGGATAGTAGCTTTTATTGAGGGAGCAAACAATTTCAAATGGGGAAGCTGCACGGGAGATGGGTTAAACACCTCGCCTTCCAATGCCAAGGACCTGATCCAATGCCTCCTTCTCCTCAGGGTGCTTTGAAGCCATAAGAAAACAGATCTGATCACCATAATAAATGACCATTAGGAAGGTCATAACGAGGCAGCAGTCGCACATTGCTAAGCAGGAAACGGAAAAGAAATGGAACAACAGTAGTACTGAAAAGATTTATTTATTATTGGATTTATATCCCGCCCTCTCTGTAAGTGGGCTCAGGGTGAGTCAGAACAGTTAAGATACAATATAATAATACATACAGTTCATACAGAGTTAAAATTTCAAAGACCAGCACATAGCAAAAATTCAATTTCCAGCATCCACGAACGCCTCCCACATGTGCAGGGCATATGATGAATAAACAAGGACCCATTTAATGGATGCCACAGCGATCTTTAAGAAAGGGCAGTGCACCTGGGCAGTGTAGGCAGGGGAGGCCAAAATCTTCAGATGTTCCACACAATAACTTTGAATAGATGTGAAGTGTTACAGGAGTCCTTTTGTATGAATGAATAATCCTGCCGCTCTGTATTGATTTCAATACCTCTTTGAACACCATGTTGGAATTTTGCATGGGTTTGCTTCTGGGAAACACCATTCCATCTTGGGTATTAACCATGTATTAAACAAGTGATGCAATATTTGTCTACTTACTCAAATTAATTCAGACTGCATCCACATGGAGCTTTTGCTTCAGTTTTGCATCTAATTTAAGGCATTGGACATCATCCCCTAATCATCTGTTTTCCATGCTTCCCCTGTTTTGCTAGAATTGTTCTCAAGTCCAGTTTCATATGATCTTTTAGGGGAAAATATCAGTCACGCTGCACGAAAAAGTGTAGTTTTTCTGTGTTCTACGCATCTCAGCACCATCTTTCTTGCCCAAGGCCTCTGCAGTTGCCACCTCCCACGACTAGAGGGCTTTTAAAATGAAAACTGACGTTTCACTAAAGTATGGATATATCAATTACCAATTTTTTCAAAGAGGCCTCTGGTGGCTTAGGAGGGATTGGTGACTGCAGAGGGTGGAGGTGGACAGGGACTGAAGCAAGGAAAGAACAGAAAATGCTATGCTCCAGAGTAACATACCTTACAATATCATTTATGAAATTAATTTCATATAAAAACAGAGATACTTGTTACGTGGCATAATATACATATATATATATATATATATATATATATATATACACACACACACACACACACTCTCTTTCTCTCTCACTAGTGAGCTAAAAATAAAAGGCACCTCCTAAAGTGTGTATTTTCACTTTTTACAGGGTTTTTTTGTAGAAGAAACCCAGCAGGAACTCATTAGCATAATAGGCCACACCCAACAGCTGAAACATATTAACATATTAGGCCACACCACTGACAGCACAGCTCATTAGCATTTAGACCACACCCACATGTTACCAGAAGTGTGGTCATCCAGCCACACCCACCTTTTGCTTCTTATTCTGTTTACCTTCATTGTTGTCAAAACCCAGGGCTTTTTTTTTGTAGCAGGAACTTCTTTGCATGTTAGGCCACACAGCCCTAATGTAGCCAATCCTAATAAGTTTCTGCTGTTAGGTGTGGCCTATTATGCTAATAAGTTCCAGCTGGGCATGGCCAACTTGGGAGCCAGCCGGAACTCCGTTCCTGTGTTCCTGCCCCAAAATAGCCCTGCACTTTTATGATTAACAACAAGGATTAGTTTTCCAGTACAGAGAAGGATATTTATCAAGTTCCTAAATACAATCTTTTTGGAAAAGTTCATAAAACTCTGTACAAAAACTGCTGGAGCCCAGTGTATGTTTTCCAGTACAGAGAAAGTTATTTATCAAGTTCCTAAATACAATCTTTTTGGAAAAGTTCATAAAACTCTGTACAAAAACTGCTGGAGCCCAGTGTATGTATTTGCCATACTTTATACTGCCAAAAACATGCCTGTGCTAATGTGGCTTCACGCTCTTCACTAGGCTAGATAGTAGTTAGGGAACACAATGCTCCCTGATCCTATGTTTCTTTACGTGGAAGTAAATCCCACTATTTTCAAAAGGTCTTACTCCCAAATATGCATGTCTGCAGACAGTGATGAAAGTCTTGTGCAGGTCCTATGCCTCAGAATTAGCAGACTGATGATACAAGTATTTCATAATTTTTGTAGCAAAATTTTAAATTTTCATATCCTACCTTTACTAAAAGCACAAGGGAATCTTGTGGCACTTTAAAGACTTAACAGATTTATTGTGTTCTAATCCACAAACATTTATGCCACAATAAATCTGTTCAGAATCCTTCAACAGGCTGACACAACTTCCCCTCTTGAATTCTACATGAGGTAATTTGTCAGAGCTAAATACCCCAATAGGCAACTGTAAAACAAACTGTAACTAGACTAAGCACCATTAACTTACATGTTAGGCGAACTGTATTTAGTGTTTTTTACTTCACAGTTCACATACACTTACTGCATTTTAGCCCTAGTTTTATGGCACCTTTACAGCAGCTGGCAAACAGTGGGCTCTTCCGCATTCTGATTTTCATCACTTGTGTGTTCCTATTGCTTCAGGGTTTCCCCCCTCCAATGTGCTTTGCTCTCTCTGGTAGTCCCAAAGGGAAAAAGGGGGGAGGGATCCAAAGCAACAGGGATAAACAAGTGACAAAAATGAGAGTGCGGAAGAGCCCACTGTCAGCAGAGACAGACTGCTTTCCATTTTGGCCAGGTTTGCTACAATTTTCTGCCATACTCCAGAATCAGTCAATCAGGATATAGATAAGTTTGAGTCCAGTGGCATCTTTAAGACCAGCCAAACAAATAAAAGCGTATGCCCAGAACAAAACTTTGTTGGTCCTAAAGGCACCACTGGACTCAAGCTTTGTTCTGCTGTTTCAGACCAACATGGCTACCCACCTGAATCTATCGATACAGATAAGTGTTTGCTTCTGTCTACACATTTTAAGTTTTGCTGGATCTTGTATGATTTGAAGAATAAATAATTTACAGATAAGCATAGATGTGTGTATTCTACTATTCTCATTACACAACACTCTTTGAGCTGATTTATTCCCACCTCAAATCCTGTGACTGTAAACCTTGTTTAGGAAACTTAGACAAATCACTATGTAAGCAAGCTGTGCTACTGTCGGCACAAACGCAACAGCAGAACCCCCCAAGCCTTGGCTAACTCTCAGGCCAGCCCCCTGAACATCTTGCACTAAAACGGCGTTTTAAGTAATGTCAAAACCTTGAAGAGCAGACAAGTCTATAGCAGGCATTTCTCACCTCCCCCCCCCCAGATCTGTGAGGGTCCTTCAGGGGTCCTTGGGCCCATCTACCTATCACGAAAATGGGGGAGGTGGCAACGTGAGAGGCTGACGAGGAGGAACAGAAGTTGTTCAGTCGCACAATCGAGCCGACTCTTCGCGACCCCATGGACCACATCACGCCAGGCCCTCCTGTCTTCCCTCGTGCTCCGGAGACGAGGACAATGCAAAAGGCAGCCATTAAGGGAGAGGAGGCCTGCGGCCCTTCCCGAGGCTTCCCGATCCCCAGGTTGGGGGCTAGTTTCGCCGCCTTTGCCCCTGCCAGGATTTTTGTACTTTTAAAGAGCTGCACAGGATGTAGAGACTCCCAGCAGGAAGGCAACTCACACTTCACTCATCGAACTGCCTTTTTACTAAAGCGAAACAGGCGGCAACCCCAGCAAAAGATCGGATTCTGTCCCACTCCGCCCTCTCGATAGGCGGGCCAGCAACAGGTCCCTTTTAGCCAGAGAGCGCGGCGCTGACAGGAGGAGGGCAAACGTCAGCCCCTCCCTCCCCTCCCCTCCCCTCCCTCCCCTCCCCTCCCCGTTCGCTGTTTCTCCGCCTCGGAGGAAGCCCGGCGTGGCCGGCTTTAACTCACGCGGCAGCCCACGTGCCGATCCCCGGCTGAGTCCCGGCAGGTTTGTATGAAGAGCATGGGAGGGAGCCTTGCGCGCGGCCGATGACTCCCGCCCACGCCACGGGGCCTCTCCCCGCTCGTAGAGGGCGACCGTGCTGGTTAGGCGCGTCCTCTGGCATCCCGAGGCCTGGCAGCTCACGCCGAAAACGCCGTCTTGTAGCCATCTGGCTAGCTGATGAACTTTGACTAATGGAGACCCTCCCTTCACCACTCTACCGTACTTTAGACGCCTGTAAATCCTCCTGTAAAAACAAACGTACTATTCCTCATCCCTGTTTATGGGCTTTCTCATTTTTCATGTGCTCTCCTAGCCGTGTTCTTCATGTTCGCATGGCTGGTTCCTTTATCGATTTGGACATAGTTGGGGTTGCCAGATTGGCCTTTGCTAAAACGGTTGAGATTTAGCACGGTGTGAGAGCTGGGAGCACTTGTCTCTTCCGATGAGCAGCGCTGGTCTCTTTTCAGGAACGTCACCCATCTTTTCTTTTGAATACGTGAACCGAATGTATTGGGTGGCTGATACTTTAGTTATTTTCGTGGCGCCTGTTTGCACTTCCCTAGGGGAAAAGAATGCAGCCCGGAAGGTGGAGGTGGGCTTGGTACTTGCGGGAGACTTGGGGTGTTATGCATAAAGAACTTATGCAATGTGGGGTGAAATACCTGCCACATCAGGGGTTTTCTAGAAAGCTGGCTTTTCCTTTTCGCCCTGCAATCGGTTTTGCAACCGGTTCACTTGATAGGAAATAATTATTAAAGTATTCGTGGAAGTGCAGTTCAGAGGACATCCAGAGCTGCAAATGTGCTTGTATGAATTTTGTGGGGGGTTGCAACTGACTGCAACCTTCCTCTGATGCATTGAGTTAAACATCTGCATGGACTTTTACATGCACATTATCATTTATTGAGATATTTATATTACACTTTTCTCCCAAGTATGGCTTATGTCATATTTCACATCTCCATTTTATTCTCATAACAACCCTGTGAAGTAGGCTAGGCTGAGAGACCATGACTGGCTCAAGTTCACCCAGGGAGTTTCCATGTCAAAGTAGGTATTCAAGCCAGGGTCCTAGTTTGATACACTAACCACAGTTTCGTGCTGGCTCTCTATGAAGGATTCTTGATTTTATGAACAGAGAGAGAACTCTATGCATGTTCAGCTGTAAACATGTTTCCTTGAAGGCATTCAGCTGAACACTCATTGGTACCTTCCCCATATTCCATGGACCCTCCCTGTATTTGTCTCCTGTGAACAGGTTTTGTAGAGGCACACTGTGACTGGGATGGTTACAGATTAGATGTTTGAGATTAGCTGTGGGAATGCAGAAATAGCTCTTGAAATAGCGGCATATTTTCAGTTCATATCACAACTCACCTGTGATGTTAATAATGGTATGCAAACATTCTCTTTCAAACCTCAGCCCACCATCTACAAATTTATAGGGTTGTTGTAAGTGTTGTACCACAAAGTACTTTGAACAATCTAAATTACTTCATGTGAAGGAATGAGTGCTTCCTTCTCCTTTCTAAAGTTGATCCTTATTTCACATTACCAGTTTTCCATAGCAAATAAAGATTATTACCAATCAAATACATTCTTTTTCCAGAGACAAGCACCACAGATCTCCAGTTGATTTTATTTATTGACATCCTGATCTGGTAAGTCTCAAATGTATGTGAGAAAAAATTCTAGCTCTCCCTACTACCATCATTGTACAATTGCCAGTTTTCTCTCAGTGCTTTGTTTTCTTAAATAGGAAAAGAAGGGAGCATAAGTGGTACTGTATTAAAATATTTAGTCAAAGAAGTAGCAGGCAGGAGAGGGAAATAATGTTTTATACATTACCTTCATTGCCCAGAGGGTTGCAGAGGTTGCTAAATGGCATGATGGTGACATGTGCACAGCACCTTTGAGCACCTTTTAAAAAGGATCTCAAAATGCTTTACATAATGGCAGCATTAACACAACCTCTGTGGCTGAAACCAGCTGCTAACAAATAAGCAGTACTTCCCCAGCAGAGAGAATGGGAAGGTTAGTTGAGGATGCCAGGCAATCATTGTCATAGAACATGTCATGGGAGCTAAAGGAGCCAGATAGACCAGCATTTTAAAAGCTTTATCTCAGAGCCAGATGTGTTCAGTCAGATAACAAAGGCTTGAAGAGCTGAGGTGACTCTGCTGAGATTTGATTCAGGTTTTTTTTTCCAGATAGCCTCTCTTAGAAACTTAGAAGACTAGCCTTGGGTTTATAGCAGAAAAACACACCTTGGGCCTAAATGTGTGCAATAATAACACTGTTAGTACTGATGCAGATGAGTATGCACATGATTCAGTGTCTCACTAACTTAAAGTCTAGTGCTTTGCACTGAACATGCAAACTGCCATTAATGTTGTGTGTTGTGTTTGTAATGAAATTGAACTTTGGTGGTTCAGTGGCCTCTCATACTTGAAAATTGTTTCTTCCTGTGGGACTAACTTGAATAAAGAGTGTCCATGTGTGAACTCCCAGTGTCTAGGAACAGCACTTTTTAATTTTGTCTCAAGTACCTTTGAGTACTATCTCAGGTACTTCCCCTTGAATGGGTTGTAGATCTTTTAGTGGGGTTCCATTGTTTTTAGAACTATAGGGTTGGGCAACTTTTTTCAAGGTTTAAATTTTTGAAGGGCCTCTGTGTACTCTGATTCTCTGAATAATCCCTGGGAAACTAAGGCTGAAGTCCTCTATGAACAAATTCCATGACCCTTGTGAGTAAGTTTCTTGTAAGTAAGTTTGTAGAATTTGCATCTGCATATCTGTAGGCTATTTTTTTTATTTTGCTAGACAGTGCAACAGTCTGCACACCTTTGACCTCTATAGATAATATTTGGAGATAATGTATCCTGTAAAGGCGAGTCTGGCTAGTCATGTTTAAAGGTTATGGCCAGACACCCTAATCCTATGCTTACTTAGAAGCAAGTTCTGTTAGATCAGTGAAAAAGACCCAGGATAGCTTGCAATCATGTCCACGTCCACTTAATTCCATTCACTTCAAATTTACTTCTAAGCTAAACATGCATAGAATTGGACTGATAATTTCTGGATTGCTTGCACAGGATCATGCCCAAGAAAGGAAGGAAACAGACTGGAACAGTGGAGGAACACCAGACACCCTGCAAACAAGCAAAAGTAGAAGCAGCGTGCCCTTTTCTTATGAAATGTGACCACCCAGAAAATGTATTTGAGAGTCTGATCTTTCCCGTCAAACAAGAGGAATTTTTCAGAGACTACTGGGAGCAGAAGCCACTGCTTCTTAAGAGAGAGGACCCTTCCATGGCATCTTGCTATCGGTCTCTGTTTCAGTTAAATGACCTGAAAAGTTTATTCAGTCAAGGTTTATGTTATGGAAGGGATATTAATGTCTGCAGATGTGTGAACGGGAAAAAGAAGATTTTTAACAAAGATGGCAAAGTCAACTATGCACAGCTAAAGAAAGATTTTGATCAAAAAAAAGCTACAATACAATTTCATCAACCCCAGCGATTCAAAGTGAGTTTTTGTAGTTACCCTATTTTGTGATGGCCTTTGCAATTGTAATTTTGAGCTAATGCAGGCATATACTTAACAAAGGCCTTGGGATTTCATGTGCTTACTCCATCTCGGTTCAATGTTATGCGCGACTGTCACCAGCCCAGCTGGAAAAGAGCTTTGGGATATTTCTCAAAAAAAAGAAAGAAAGTAAATTGTTCTTCTGTATTGTCTGCTTTATTATTCCTTCTGGACACACAGTTATCCCTGTGATAACAAGATGTCAGCTAAGGTATGAACGTCAATAAATTGAAATATGGGGGCTCAATATCATGTAATGCAGCTTGTCTATAGGTACAGTTTTCAAATTCTGTAGTAAGAAATGAGTTTGAAGTACAAGTTTTCTTTTTTCCTAAGCATTTAACATGCCAAAAAGATTAATTAGTTTGTACCCCCTCGAGGGGGTGATTACAGAAGTTGTTTCAGATGTCATCTTTGATGCTTAATTGCATATTTTTTGAAACAGTGTATATTAAATCTTGCTTTGTATTAGAAATTCTGGGAAATGATACAAAGTATATTTAGTTTACTAGATTGACATTCATTGTAAGTCTTATGAAGCTACAAGAAGTGTCAGTTTTACAGGATAACTTTAATTCATTTAGAGCTACCAGAGTGAGGTCAGGCCAATATTTTTAGTGCAAGAGGAAGAATGGTTCAGGTCAGTATGGTATTTGAATCTTTGGATGAAATTGTCACACCTGGTGAATTGACTGGAAGCTCACTAGCTATTAATAGAAAAGAGCAAGAGTCCAGTAGCACCTTAAAGACTAACAAAATTTGTGGCAGGGTGTGAGCTTTCATAAGTCACTGCTCACTTCTTCAGATCCAGCTAGAATGTGAGTCCATCTGTCCTATATATTGGAAAGTGGAGTGATTTCAGATGCTGAATGACATTAGTAAGCAAATGACAGTAGCAAGTGAATGGCAATAGTGGGCATGATTGGATTGGGTGTGATATGCAGAAAGGTAGTGGGCATGGAGAAGTCAGCACTGGTAATGAGACAGGAAGCCTAGGTCTGTATTCAGTGCAGGTGGATGCATTGTCTAGTGATTAATACCTTTGTTTTATGCACAAGTTCAAGAATTGTTTCCAGGATAATTTAAATATCTGTGACTAAACTTCAGTTCATGTAAAGTACAACCTTTGCTTAAAATGCAATTCTGACATTTCTGAGTGGCTTAATCTGCTGTAAAATGAAGAGCGTGCTATATGTGAAGACGGTTGTTTGATAACCAAACCAATATTGATATATGCCTACTTTATTTGGTACATTTCATAGGCATATACTGTGCTTTAAAGGAATTACACTGTAACTCTCTATATAAATTGTGTAAGAATATTTTGTTCTCAGTACTTATGAACTTGCATGAATTGTCTTACACTGAGACTGTTGGTCTGTTGAAGTGAGTACCACGTACTCTTGAGTGGTAGCATCTCTCCAGGATCTCAGTTAGAGATTTTTCACGTTATTCATGACCTGGTCCTGTTTTAACTGGAGATTTGGATCTTTCATTTTTTGCATGCCAAGCAGAGATACTCTACCAGTGAACCACTGCTCCTCCCTCCATTCAGCTCTTTCTCATGAACTAGTTAGTGAATCTTTTTGTTTGGAACTGCATAGTGAATTTACTCAAAATGAAATGGGATCACTGTAGTTAGGGGGGGGGGACTTGGCTGGAGGAGAAAATAAAGTGGACCAAAATGAAAAATGTTTAATTGGGATGTTCCTATATTCCAGGAACATTATGCTTTATAGGATTACATCTGTCTAACCTATCTGTCAGTTTTGTTTCTGGTTCCAGTAGTGTCAAGTTAATGTATTGTTCAAATTTGATCCTGCCTGCTGTTAGGTTTGCAAATAGTATATCTGTAAGCAGGCAGGCACTCTTGTTTTTGGGGGGAGGGGCTAGTGTGTGTTGTTCGTTGTGTCTTGTAGGTCATCCAGTCAGCCCAGAATGGTGTACGTATTTAGAAGAATACAAGTGGGGACCCGCAAGAAACTTGCGGGATGGTCATCCCATTCCTCACACCTTTGCTTCGTCCCCTCTACCCTTACCTATCTCACACTCTTTCTCCCTTCTGGGGATGGAGCCATAGACTCAACCCTCCAAAGCAGCCATTTTATCCAGGGGAACTGATCTCTGTCACCTGGACGACAGTTGTAATTCTGGGTGATCTCCAGCCCTCACCCAGAGGCTGGCAATGGTAGTTCTCATGGAGGAAATGGCTGGTTTGGAGGGTGGAGTCTATGGCATTATACCGGTCTGAAGTTCCTCCCCTCCTCAAACCCCACCTTCCCCAGGATCCACCCCTCAAATGTCCAGGAGTTTCCCAATCTGGAGTTGGCAACCCTATTTCCTTCCCGCCCAACAGCCAACCTACCTTTATCTGCCTTTATCTGTCTTCAGCTTTTCATCTCCACCCTCCTCCCCCACAGCTTCTACCAAGGAAAATTATAGTCTTTCTCCACAGTGGGGACCAAGGCAGCTTACATTATTCTCACCTCCTTTTTATCTGCACAACAACTCTGTGAGGTTGGTTAGGCTGAAAGTATGTGACTGGTCCAAAATCACCCAGTCAGCTTCCACCGCAATATGGGGATCTGAACCTGGGTCTTGCAGACCCTACTCTGAAGCTCTAACTGCTGCACCACTGCTGGCTTTCATAGGGTGGCAGCCAGGTCAAGTTGAGTCATGCAAATTAGGTGGTATCAAGTCATCCAGAGGGTGCTGCCTAGGGATGCCAGCCTCCAGGTGGGATCTGGGGCAATGTTCCCTCTAAACTGCAGAGTCTTGTGAGCAACTTTGTGAGCAACTATCATTAAAGTTGTGAGCAAGTGATTTGGCTGCTGCATAAATCAGTTTGCTCTGGAGCCATCCTTCTTGAGCTAAGACAAAAATATGTGAACCGGAGGCTAAAAAACTGTGAGCTAGCTCACACTAACTCCGCTTAGAGGGAACACTGATCTGGGGATCCCCTGGAATTATCACTCAGCTCCAGACTACTGAGATAACTTCCCCTGGAGAAAATGGCTGCTTTGGAGGGTGGATTCTGTGGCATGATACCCAGCTGAGGCCTCTCCCTTCCCCAAACCCTGCCCTCCTTACACTCCACCACAAAACCTCTAGGAATCCCCCAGCCTGGCCCCAAGGCTCCCTTCCTCCCTCCCTCCCTCCCTCCAAGGCTGAAAGAGGCCTGGAAAGGGCCCTTCCCCCACCCTGTTACTGAAAGAGCCAGTTAGACGCCTCCCCCCAACGTTCTAATCTCTAACCGTTGATGCCTGGAGTTAGGTCCCTGCAGAGGCCATTTCAAAAGTTTTTTTGGGGGAATTAAACTGTTCCTGAAGGGATTTTTTCACTTGTTGGATTTTTCTGCAGATCCAGAAAGTTTCCTGACTATGTAGGAAAAGCTGTTGGGGGAGAGTGAGCCCCCTGTTGGTGGAACTAGGTTTCCGCACACACAAAAAAACTCTGGGAAATAGTATAAGGATAGTGTAAGTGTGATGGTGAAAACAGAGAGCCATGGTTTTTGCCTTGCTTACTCTCTCTTTTTCCTTAAAATAAAGGATGAACTCTGGAGAATCCAGGAGAAATTGGAATGTTTCTTTGGCTCACTGGTTGGATCTAATGTTTATATTACCCCTCCAGGGTCCCAAGGCCTGCCTCCACACTATGATGATGTTGAGGTAAGAGGACACAACATTGCCTGTAAGTATCTTGGTCACAACTGTTTTTGACAGCAGAAATAAACTGACTTCCTGAAAGCCATTGTGTGTGTCTTATATGATAAATGTTGTATGCATTCATACAAGTACATTTTGGTTCATGATAGTTTCGATAAACCCTATTACTTGTTAGTGTTATGGGGATAGTTTTATGTTTTATAAATAACTGTCAACAAATATGTTTTCTGCAGTGGGGTTAGTTTAATGTGGTAGAAATGGGGGGCCTTCTTGATGCACCATTGATTTGTGTTCTCTGCAGGTATTTATTCTACAGCTGGAAGGAGAGAAGCACTGGCAGTTGTACCAACCCACTGTGAATCTGGCTCAAGAATACAATGTCGAACCTAAGGATAGAATAGGAACTCCAACGCATGACTTCTTATTAAAGGTACTGGTGCTTGGAGCATGTGGTGTCTAGACCTTAGAGGAGGGAAGATTTCTTTTAAAAGTATATAAAATCCACTCTCTACTGCCAAGGAAGCTTGTCTTCATCCTCTAGACCTCAGAGGAAGGTCATAGTGATCTTGCTTGGTACCCTTATCCCACAATGCTTCTGCTTTCAATCATTTTTACTATTTTCATTTCTTATAGATCTATTTTGTATTATACATATTAGAGAAAGTGTGTATGGCATAGTTCATGTGCAACAACAGAAATATGGTCATTATGGGTATGAGCCTGAAATGTCATTGAATTGGTGTGCTCACTTCCCATTTGGAAATAATTTCTTCTTTCACTGCAAACTATTGTTATGTTCAAACAACAATTCATGGTTTGTATACTTCTCTCCAACCTGGACTAATAAGGTGTTTCATTCAGACCTAACAAATCATGGTTTGTTGTGAATACAGATGATTTCTGAGCCGTGCCCATGGAGAGGGTGGAGGATGCCAAGGCTGATTCTTATGAGAAACCATGGTTTGCTATTACTAGTGAATCATGCTCAACTGTGTAGATGCAATTGTATAGTCATGGCTGGTTTAATTCAGTTAGTTTTGTGAATTTCCTACATCTTGGAACTCTGCTTGGCTAATGGTGGCTCAAGGCATGTCCCCAATTCCAGAGGTTTCTCCACTAGCAGATTATGTCCTGTGTTGATAGAATGCATTACACTTAGCTGATCAGAATGATATGATATGGTCCACAGTAAAAAAATTGTGACTATTCTGTAAATTTATACATTGCTGGACTTGCAGGATAAATATCTTATCATAATAAATATTAATAATGACATAAAGTTTAGCTGCAGCATTTGGGGATGGAATACTTTTGCAAGGGTACAGTTGGGCATGGAACTGGGAGGGTTCTGTCGTTCAGAATGGTAGACTGAGCTGTTTTTGGTGGTGCTGAGAGATTTAACAAATATTCACAAGCACAGCAGTGTAGGCCTTTTAAGAGTCCAAATCATAATTTTAACTGTCTGCGTTCACTCAACTCCTTCCAGCCTGGAGATCTATTATATTTTCCAAGAGGAACCATTCATCAAGCTGACACACCTCCTGGAGGGTCTCATTCTACCCATGTAACCATCAGCACATTTCAGAACAAGTAAGCATTCTCCTTTACCTTTCTAGTGAAGTTTTCTTGCCAGTTTCTTTGTGGCAGTGGAAGCCACATGCTCAGCACCAAATGAAATGCTTTTCTTCAAGTGAAATCTTGTGAAGTGCTTGATTGGACAAGCTGAGAACCTGTGCATTGTATTTTATTGATGATCTGTTAGGCTTTTGACCTATGGGCACAGGTTTGCAGCCTTGGTGTCATCTTGGACCATGCCTTGCGGTTTGATAGGTGTCTGTAGAATGCGTTTTCATTGATTTTTGTAGTTCTAGTTCTGTCCTGAAAGTCAAGGATATTAGCACATTGTTTTAATTTCCAGACTTTTCTGTAGTGTTCTTTACGTGAGGCTACCCTTGAGGAGTACCTGGAACCTTCAGCTAATACAAAGTTCTACATCTTATCTCTGTTAAGGAGGCAGCCTTTACTTTGTTGACTACATGGGCTGGTTCAGTCTAATTCATAGGCTTGCTTTGGCCTATAAAGCTATTCATGATCTGGATTCCACATTTTACATAATTGGAACAGGGGATCTGTAACGGACCCTGACAAAAAATCTTTTGTTGAATAAGTAGTCTTTGGTTAAAAAAGGGAAAACGTACAGTTGAGCAACAGTTGACAGATATCTGAGCAAAGGAACATAAAATAAGCAAGATATGCATCCTCTCACCCTAGGTCTAAAGCTTAGTCCCTGTGACAGTAATTTAAGATATAGGCAGAATAACCCAGAATGCTTCTTACCCTTTTTCAGCCATCTTGTTGGCCTCTTTCCTTGAGATCCAGCCCCCCTCAAAAGAATTCCAAAATCTTTTTTTTGTCTCACCATTTATACATTCGACTTACAGACTGCCCTCCCCTGTGCACAGGGCTTGGGGCGGTAAACAACAATTCTAGTAGACACATTTACATATCAATTTAAGACAATTAAAACTATAACGTATAAACAATTTCAGATGATGCTGTAAATAAGTCAAATTGTAACCTTACCCTGTGGGGGGGGAAGAAAGGGATGGAAGTGCCAGACGAGACGGAAACCGTTGCTGTCCTCAACTGTAGGTGTGGCGGAACATTTCTGCCTTACAGGCCCTGCGGAACTGCATTAGGGAGTCCATGTGCTGTAGACTGCCTCAAAATGATAACAATTCTCTCTTTTTAAGATACTTTCCATGTTATTCTTTAGTCAGCCAGAGTCCAGAAAGTTCCTGCTACCTTCGTTGAATATGTGCTGCATCCCTCGTCACAAGGCTATACCTGGCGAACTCCATCTCTCTTGATAGATGTAGGTGTATATATTGACAACTGGCTAGGTTTCCAGGAACTGGAAGGTAGAAGAAAAAACTTGTTTTATGGCCTTATGACTTGACTTAACTGTGAAAGTTCCAGGTTAGCCCCTGAGCATCCCCAGTGTGCAAATTCACCTTTGCAAAGCGGTATACTTGGATTAAGGCATCATTTCACTTCAAAGGGTTGTAAATCTTCTGGGACCTGTTATATTTTTATTTAACTGGCTGTTTTGTACTTTTAAGGTGCTTTGTTCAGTTTTTAGTTTATTCTTCACTAGCTATTAATGGGGTGGTTTTTTCAATTATTTTGTCGTAAACTTTCAAATATTTGTAGTGAAAGTGGCATATAAATATATAAACATGTGTCTTTCCTATTTGGAAGGTTACTTCACACTAAAGAAAAGTGAACTACAAGGAAATCATTGTCTGTGGTCACCACATGCATCACACAAACATTTTTACCCCGTATGCACTCAGATAACCAATTTATGATTACAGTTGTTCTTTGTGTCACTGCATTGCTTTCTCACATTCACACTATATGAGGAAGCATTAGCAGCCCAAGGGAAGAGTTGTGCATCTTCCTGTTACCCTGTATGTTTTTCTGAAATACACGAGGGAAAGCACAACTTCTTCCTTTGTGCTTCTTCTTTCAATGTTTTCTTGTAATATGCAAATCCATTCTTTAGTCATTGGACTTGGCCCCATAACAAGATAGTTTTGTATTCAGTGTTTGGTCTCTTTGTCTGCAGTATGAGATTAGAAAGTATTAGATTAGAAGAACTGTTGCTTTTTCAGTCTCTTAACTTTGTAGGAGTTCTTTAGAGAGAGAAAATTAAATGGTTCAATATCCTAAAAGCAAGGGTTTTTTTGTGGTGGTAGTCACTGATACTGGCATCTGTATTGGGGGCTCTGCCAGTTCCTGAGAGGAAAATGGGTAGAAATCAGTGCAACCTTAAAAAATAAAGCTCTGTGAAGCATAGCATTTAGGCATATTTTGTTGGTTAAAATGAGCGTTGTATGGGGGTAGTAAACATTTGCTTAATACCTGGTCAAACTAGAGGACATTTAATAAAATTAATCTGACACTTAAAAGGAGTCCATTATTAAAATAAGGAATAGCTGATCCTTGTCACTCAGGATGTGGTAATGATAAATAGCATAACTTGGGTCCCATAGGGTTCCATCTTGTCTCCCATGCTGTTTAGCATCTATATGAAATTGCAGGGAGGGATCATCTGGAGATTTGGAGTGAGGTGCCACCAAAATGCAAGTGACATCCAGCTCTGTTTCTGTTTAACAGCTGAGTCAGGTGGGTCTGTGGCAGGGCTATAGCCAGCTGGAGGGGGCCTAATGGGGCGGCACCCCCTTTTAGATTTGCTTAAGTCACTTAAGCTCCTTACCCCATGTCAAGAAATCACTAACTGGGAGGGAGGGGTGATGAGGGGAGGGGAAAGAGCTGAGACGAGTCCCGTGGCCAAGCTGCCACTTGCCTGTGCCAACGTCTTCAGTCACCAGGTACATGGAAGGTAAGCCCCTGGATGACCCTCCCCTGCTGAAACTGGGGGCTCTTTGTCTTCCATGGGAGCCACAATCCCAGGCTGGGGCCTCCTCTAGAGAGGAAGGTTTTCCCTCTCCACCCCACCCCAAGCATGCTGCGATTTGTGGCTGGGGCTCCTGGCCTTCCCCACCCAAAGATCCTAGCAGTGCAGCGTCAGGAGGGCCCTAGTCAAGCTTCTTCCAGTAATTAGCTCAGTTAGCTAATTTAATTTAATTAGCAACACCTCTCTGATGCCCCGGTGGCCCCCCCTAAATTCTTGGCTATGGAGTTGGTCTGTGCAAGTTCAAACAATTGCCAAATGAATTTAATGCTGGCTAAGACAGAACATACTGAAGTTGAATCCAGACAAGACAGAGGTAATCCTGGTTGGAAAGGCAAATAATTCTAGAGGGACTGAATGCACTCGTCTTAGATGGAATAATGTTGGCTTTTTGAAAGCGGGTTAAGAATGGTGGGGGGATGCTCATGGACCCTGCCTTAGTATTTAAAAAACAAGTTGGTATGGTGGCCAAGAGCACCTTCTATCAGCTGGATCTGATTCACCACCTCTCTTGTTACTTAGACACAGCTGATCTGGCCACACTGATTCATGGTTCTGTAACCTCATAGTTTGATTACTGCAATGCATTCTATGGGGGGCTGCCGTTGAAGATAGCCCAGAAACTACAGCTGGTCCAGAATGCCATAGCCTGATACCATGAGGAACATATGTTGCCCATTTTGAAACAGCTTCATTGGCTGCCAGTCTGTTTCTGAGATAATTCAAGGTGTTCGTTATGACCTTTAAAGCCCTTCA
Source organism: Gekko gecko (assembly GCA_029375565.1). Lineage (NCBI taxonomy): Eukaryota > Metazoa > Chordata > Lepidosauria > Squamata > Gekkonidae > Gekko > Gekko gecko. The sequence goes on along the minus strand of JAPDNY010000004.1, from coordinate 64,049,125 downwards.
TGATCTAGGATCCACATATTTGAAGGACGATCTCCTTCCATAGGTTCCTGTGCGCCACCAACTACAATAATCAGGCAGCCATCTGTTAGTTATTGCACCACTTAGGCGGTGCTATCAGGCATTGACCAGAGCCTGGGCCTACACGAACCACCTAGAGATAATTACCAAAAGACTAAAGTCATGTCTTTTGGTAAGATACCTAAAGTTAGGACTTGGAGCATCAATGGCCTTAAAATTGAGCAGGTAATGAGTTTTAAATATTTGGGTGTGGTGATCGAATCTTCTAGGGTGAGGAAGGCCCATCACAATTATGTGGCAGAGTTTCAACAGAGTTTCAAAGTTCCTGGCATCAAAGAACACTAGATACATTGTAATTCCAGCAGCTTACTTACTGCTGTCAGAGATCCTGTCCCACCACAGGGCTTACTCTACGGCTAGATGGAATATACTCCCCTCTGCGGTAGTGGAGGACTGTTATAGAAAGATCCCATTACACCAAACTGGCTCTCAATGACCCATCAAATCCAACACTTTGTGTCACACAGTGGCCAAAACCCAGGTGTCATCAGGAGGTCCACCAGTGGGGCTAGAACTCCAGAAGCCCTCCCACTGTGGCCCCCCAAGCAACAAGAAGTACTTCCTTTTATCTGTTCTAAACCTACTGCTCATCAATTTCATTGAGTGCCTATGAGTTCTTGTCTTGTGAGAAAGGGAGAAAAGTACTTCTTTCTCTACCTTCTCTACCCCATGCATAATTTTGTAAACTTCTATCATGTCACCCCTCAGTTGTCGTTTCTCCAAGCTAAAGAGCCCTAACCTATTTAACCTTTCTTCATAGGGAAAGTGTTCCATCCCCTTAATCATTTTATTTTCCTTTTTTTTGCATCTTTTCCAATGCTATAATATCTTTTCCGAGGCATTATGATACTGGCTTCTTCTTTTCAATTCTTTTCCTAATAATCCCTAGTGTGGCATTTGCCTTTTTTATTGCACTTGCACACTGGGTCGATATTTTTAATGAGTTACCTACCATGACTCCAAGATCTCTCTCCTGGTCAGAGAGCTAGTTTGGTGTAGTGCTTAAGAGTGGCTGATCTGGAGAACCTGGTTTGATTCCCCACTCCTCCATATGCAGCTGCTGGGTGACCTTGGGTCAGTTAAAGTTCTCTGAGAGCTGTTCTCTCAAGGCCAGTTCTCTCAGAGCTCTTTCAGTGCCACCTACCTCACAGGGTTTTGTGGGGAGAGGTAGGGAAGGAGATTGTAAGATGCTCTGAGACTCCAAGAGAAGGGCGGGGTATAAATCCAAACTCTTCTCTTCTTACTGCCAGTTCGGACACCATCAATATGTATTTATAGCTGGATTGTGATCCGCAAAAGTATTTGCCAGAATTTCCACATCTGTAAAAAGTCTTACTATATTTATGTTCACCCACACCATGTCTATTCTTGACCAAGATTTGTGCCTACTTGAAAAGAAGGTGTAATCTTCTTTTTGTGGGTTCTTTGTTCTCCATAGATCTATAAGGTTAAATTCATCTGCCAGTTGTAAAAATTTTTTCATTAGCACTGCTCCTGATTTGTGTGACCTTAGTTTTTTTTCTATCAATTTTTGGGTCTAATACAGCGTTAAAATCTCCGACTAGACATACATTGTTAGGGTTTTCTTTAGATATATAATCTTTCAATTCTGTAAAAAATGTTTCTTGGTTTTGGTTCGGAGCATATATGTTTACGATTAGTATTTCTAGTTCATTAATTTTTACCTGTACTCCTAGTATTCTTCCGTTAGTGGATCTAAATTTAAGTATAGGGTTTAAGTTCTCTTTAACATATATTACTACTCCCCTTTTTTAACTTTATCTGATGCTATAAATGGTATTCCTAATTTTTTGCAAGTCAAATGATTTTCATGTTTTTCTTTTATGTGCGTTTCTTGGAAGCATGTAATGTCATTTTTTAATTTTATTGCTTGGTGCATAATTCTTCTTCTTTTTTTGTGGACTGTTTAAACCATTCACGTTCACCGATATTAGAGATATTTTTTTACTCGCCATCTTTCTTGTCTTTTTTTTTTAAGCACTATATTTTTAAGTTGCCACCTTGTTTGTATTTGCGAAGCCGTTTTATATTTTAATTGGAATTTTTTATAGTCTTTCTTTTTAGGATACTTTATTTGTGCCATAGCTCCGTTTTTCCTGCATGCTTCTTCTCCCTGGCCTTCTTTACTTTCCCTTCCTTCTCTCTCCTCTCTCTCTTCCTCTTCTTCTTCTTCATCTTCTGGATCTTCCTCCTCTTCCGTTGGTTTTTGCCAGCCCAACTCCTCGCCAAATCTTTCCAAGAAATTTTCCAATTTAAATACCGAGTCTATCTTATGTCTATGGCCTCTATAGTTGAATTGCAGTCCTTCCGGGATTGTCCATCTATATTGTACCTCATTTTTCCTTAATAATTCGGCCAGTACGGTATACTTTTGGCGTTTCTCTCTAATTCGCCAAGGTATGTCCTTCAAAATTCTAATTTCTTCTTCTGCTATTACCAGTTTCTTCTTATTTGCTTCTTGCAGGATTTGGTCTTTTATATATTTCTTTTCAAATTTTACATGCACTTCCCTTGGAGTTTGGTGTTTTTTAGAGTATGCCGAATTTCTTCTATATATTGCTTTAATGTTCTCTGTTAATTCTTTTTCACTAGAGATGCTAAATTGTTGAGCAATGTTACGTACAAGTTCTTCTTTAAGATTTTTTCCTAACTTTTCTGTTATATTTTGAAATCTAAGCGTTGATTCCGCTTTCTCCATCTCCAGAAACATAAGAGTATCTTCCATCTTTTCTGTTTTAGCTTTTAACTCAAGAACTTCCTGGTCAATGTCTTCCACTTTTTCTTCCAGACGTTTTGTGACTTTGGTTAGTTTTTTAATTTCTACTTTTATTTCTTGCGTATCTTGTTTTAGTTGTTTAGCTATTTCATCTATTTTACTTTGCATTGGCTCCATTTCTCTTTTTATAATTTCTGCATTTTGCTCTGCCGCCATTTGTAAAAAGTTATGCATCATGGTTTGCAATTCTGTGGTTGTTATGTGCGATTTAATTTGTGATAATCCTGATGTTTGGCTAGGTGAGGCTGTGGATCCCTTTCTACTTGGTCCCGTAGACATGATTTATTTTTACTTTTACAAGACTAATTTTTTCCTTAGTTAACCTGATCAATTAATGGGTTTTAATTTTAATTATAACTTTTTTTTTTAAATATTTCGTAGGGTGTTTCACTAAGCTGAAGTACCCCTCTTGGGTGTCAGAGTATATAATTGGCTAATTTTTTAATTGCTTAATTAATTAATTAGTTGGCTAGTATCACTCAGATTTGCTAACACAGGTTTACTAAATTACAAAATTAAAATATTATCTGTGTGTATTAATTTTATTTATTAATGGTAGCTTTTTTAAGTCTGTTAATTATTTCCTTATTATTTGCCCTGTTATGCGGTCACTTTATGGGTTTCTTCCTCAGCTCTATGTTGATTCTGTTTACGTGACTCAAAGTTTAATCTTATTCCGGTTTTATTCCTCCGCCTTCCTTAATAGGTTTTCTATCTCTTTATTATCTCCTCCCCCTCGTTCTCTTGCCCTTCCTGATCGTTCTCTCGTTATATTCTTTACTTCTGCCTTAATCCTCTATCTCACAATGTCACTGGGTGTGTCTCGTTTCTTTCTTCCACTTCTTTCTCACTTCTCGCCGTCACAGCTCCAGTTCTTCTGAAAAGGATCCCGTCTGCGTTTTGCTGCTCCGTTTCTTAGCCTCTTTCCCAGTCTCTCTCTCTCTCTTTTTTTTTTCCTGCTTCTCTGTGCCGCTCCTCCTCCCTCCGCCTTTCTCTTGGCTCCTCGCGTCGCTCTCCCGCCCCTCCGGTCTTCTCTCACGTCGCCTTCTTCTGCTCTACTACGTCACTCTGCTGCCGGAGAACATTTAAACCTGCTTAAAGAGACAGAACAGACTCAGTTAATTGAAACGAGGTAATTTCTCCCCCCTTAAATTATATCTTTTAATTTCTTTCCCTAACAACTCCCTCTACTCTTATTTTGCGTTTCTTTTACTAGCCGCTTTTCTTGCTACTTTGCTTTTATCTTTTTTCACGGTCAGTTCTGTTCTCTTTGTTTAACTGCCCGCTTGGTATTTTGCTTACTTCCGTTTTATTTTTTTGTTCCCTTTAAACTAAATATAAATACATTCAAGTATTTGAGATACTTAGCTTCGGTTAGATTGCTTCTTTTCCTCTCTTCTTTCTGTTGCTAGCTTTCCCACTCCACTCTTGGGCTCTGCGAGGTTTTCACAGCAATGAAGAAAGTTCCTTGCTGACTTCAGCCACTCCCCTGCATTGGGGCTAAGCAAAAATAATCCCCTGAGAAAGTCGCCACTCACTCAGGTTAAGCTTGAGTCCCTTGCAAACACCTCTCAAAAATCAAAGAAGTATTTTGGCTATGTAATCAAAGCCAGAAGGTGTGGATGTATCTTAAAACATGCAGAGCTCTTCCCCTGCACGTCTAACCTCTCCGAGCGTCTGCCATCTTTCTCAATCCAATGTGGACCTCCATACAAAAAACACATAAAACTACGCGATGGAGAATAAATTTAAATTTAATTAGAAATAAAGAATTTGCCAAAAAACTGAAACAAGAAATAAAGGAATTTATTAAAATAAATAAGCAGGAAGATACAAACCTAAATACCACCTGGGATACATTAAAGGCATATATTAGGGGAATAATTATAAATCAAGAAGCCTGGAGAAATAAACAAAAAAGAGAAGAATTTAAAAAATTAACTACGGAGCTTAGGAATTTGGAAAAAGAAAGTCAAAATAAAAAAGACCCAAATGAGATGAGAATAAGGATAAAACTAAAACAACATCAAATAAATTTATATTTATCACAAGAAATAGCGAAAAAAATAGAATATACAAAGGCGTACTTCTTTGAAAATGCAAATAAACCCTCTCGTTGGCTTGCGTATAAACTTAGAAAAGAGCGGGAAAAGAAAACAATTATAACATTAAAAGATGAAAACAAGGAACTGAAATTTAAAATACAAGAATTAAAGACAATAACAGAGAACTTTTACAAAACTCTATATAAACAGACAACTCTTAATAATCAGGAAGTCGAAGAATTCTTATTGAAATACAAAACAGGTAACTTTACAGATGAGCAAAGAAAGTATTTAAATGAAAATATTTCTAAGTTTGAGGTGGTAAATGCAATTAAAATGCAAAAAATAAAAAAAACTCCAGGCCCAGATGCAATTCCAGTGGAAATATATAAGCTAGCAGAAGATGAAATAACTCCTTTATTTAAAGAGGTAGTTAATAATATTATGATAACAGGTAAAATCCCATGGACATGGAAAGAAGCATTAATAACACTTATACATAAACCAGATACAGAGGGCGATGATATTAAAAACTATAGACCCATTTCACTACTAAATACAGATTATAAAATCTTTGCAGCAATTCTAGCAAATAGGTTTAAAAAGATAATGGTAGAAATTATCCATAAGGACCAATCTGGCTTTCTCCCAAATAGACAAATAAAAAATAACATAAGAAATATAATTAACATTTTAGAATACTACGAACAAAACCCTGGAAAGCAAATGGCTCTAATTTTTTTAGATGCTGAAAAAGCTTTCGATAATGTAAATTGGGATTATTTAAAACAGAAGCTTATTATATGGAAGTGTGGAGAAAATTTTTTAAACTCGATTAAGGCTATCTATGATGAGCAACATGCAAAAATTATTATAAATGGGGAACTAACAAACAGCATTCCAATACAAAAAGGCACTAGACAGGGATGTCCATTATCGCCGTTACTATTTATTTTTGGTCTAGAGACACTAAATGACATAGTAAGAAATAATGACGCCATTCTGGGAACCAAAATAAAAAAAGAACATTATAAACTGCAAGCATTTGCAGATGATTTAGTATTTATTCTGGAAGAACCAATAACTTCAGCACATCTATGGAAAAATTTACATGAATATGGCCAAGTGGCAGGCCTGAAAATCAATTTAAAGAAAATCAAGATCATAACTAAAAATTGCACGACTACACAAATTACGGAGATTCAAAATAGCACAAACCTACAGGTAGTTGATAAAGTCAAATATCTAGGAATTATTATGACAAATAATAACAAAAATCTTTACAAAAATAATTATGTAAAACTATTAGAAGAAATAAAAAAAGATTTAAAAAGATGGCAAGATCTTTATATCTCATTTATGGGTAGAATCGCTACCATTAAAATGAATATCCTCCCACGTTTTCTATATATGGCGCAATGTTTACCTATTTTAACAAATAAAAAATTCTTTGAAGAACTAAATCATCTGGTCAGGAAATTTATATGGCAAGCTAAAAAGCCAAGAATTAATAAAAGACTACTGACAGATAAGAAAGAAAATGGGGGACTTGGACTGCCAAATTGGAATCTGTATTATCAAGCAGCAGCAATGGGCTGGGTAAGGGATTGGATCTAATTAGCAGAGGAAAGAACTCTAACACTTGAGGGCTTTGATCTGCCGATGGGTTGGCATGCCCATATCTGGTATAACATAGATAAAAGACAACAGAGTTTTGAAAACCATATAGTAAGAGGCCCACTGATTAAAATATGGCGGAAATCAAAAATAGATATTATGCCAAAATACCAAAATGGATCTCCCCGATGGAGGCATTTATCCTACCAGCGTTATTGACAAAAGAAAAAAAACTAACATATGAAACGTTACTGACAGAAAGTAAAGAATTAATATCGTTTACCTCACAAGAACTTCAAAAAGCAAACTTAACAATTTGGGAAAAAAATCAATTAATCTCTAGGTATACCAAAGATAAAAATGCAATCCTTATAGATACATGCACACAATTAGACAAAATATGGCTATCTTCCTCAGACAAGCTGATACAAAAGTTATATAACTTTCTCCTATTAGAAGAGCTCTTAACAGAGACTGTCAAGCCAAATATGATCCAATGGATGAAAGATATAGGACATAATATTACTCTTGAACAATGGTCGAGACTCTGGAAATCGCTCAAACTGCTCAGAGCTACAAATTACAAAGAAAATATTTATAAAATGTTCTATAGATGGCACTGGACGCCTGATAGAGTAGCAAGATGTTATAAAAGCTTATCAGATGTTTGTTGGAGATACAAAAAAGAGGTGGGAACATATATACATATATGGTGGAAATGCGGGAAAATAAGAAGTTTTTGGAAAGTGATTAGGAAAATAATTGAAGAAACCATTAAAGTGAAACTTCAGTTAAAACCAGAAATATTCCTACTTAATATATTACTGAATGGAATTGAAAAAGGAGATCAAAGAATTATTCTGTATATTATTACAACAGTAAGGATAGCAATAGCTAAATGTTGGAAAAAAGAGACTGTTCCCAACGTAGAAGAAATATGTGAGAAAATATTGGAAATAGCTGAAGCAGATAAATTAAACCTAATACTCGCAGGGAGAGATGAGCTAGAACATGTAAATAGATGGAAAAAAGTATACGAATGGCTCGAAAAGAAAACATGAGAGATTACCCATAACCACTCTAAGCATATCTAGAGGTGTTAACAGAAATAAAATGTTAATTAATTTATGCTATTATGTAACCTTATTGTTATTGTTATTCCATTTTTCTGTTTGCACTTCATAACATTTTTGTTTGTGTATATATTTTGAAAAATTTATAAATAAAATAATTTAAAAAAATATGTATTTATAGCTGAGATTTTTGGCTTCAATGGGCATTACTGTGCACTTTCCCACACTGAGGCACATCCCCCCTCCCCCAGTCCAGCCTTGACAGAACTTTCTGGAGTAGCTCACAGTCCTCCCTGGTTTTTACCACCCTGAATAACTTAATGTCATCAGCAAATTTAGCTGCTTCACTGTTTACTCCCAACTCCAAATCATTAATGAACAAGTTCAAAATCACTGGACCTAGTACTGAGCACTGCTTTACTACCTTCCATTGTGAAAACTGCCCATTTATACTCTGTTTCCTGTTAATGAAGCAGTTTTTAATCCACATAAGAACTTGTCCTCTTATTCCATGACTGCTGAGTTTACTGCGCTAGGGGGTGCTGGTAGAGGCAAATTTGGTGCCTCTACATAAAAAACAGCCCCCCCGAAGCTCCAGATACCTCCAGATCAATTCTCTGTTATAGCCCATGGGGCCTATTGACTATAATAGTCCCCATAGACTACAGTGGAGCCAGGGAAAAATCACTTTTTTGCACACCACTATTATGCTTTTTACTATGATTTGTAAGCTGCCTTGAGTCACAGGGAAAAATGGGATATAAATATTTGAATAAATAAGTAGTTTGGGCAGGTTGATAACATTTAAGCAACTTCCTGTTTGTTAGGTTAGGCATGGTTCTGACAGTGATTGTCCTCTCTCTGCTCACACGTCTGCTAAGCTCATCTGTTTATTTCCTTGTTCAAGACACTTTGTCACTGGAGCAGGGCCTGCTACCTCGCAGAACTCTGCAGAGTCTCAGGCAGAGGTCTTTCACATTACCTACTGCCTGATTTTTAACTGGAGATACTGGGCACTGACCCTGGGACCTTCTGCATGTCAAGCAGATGCTCTACCTGCTCTAGCCACAAACCTGGTAGAGGATTGAAGAGCCAGCTTGTCCTGAAGGGGGTTGCAGGTTTGGGATACTGCTGCATCCTGACCTACACTTGGCATGTAGTGCCTCTGTGGTATTTAGTGCCTTTAATCAGTTTTGGTTGGTTTACCAGCTGTGGCCATTCCTCAGAAAGCATGATCTGGCAACAGTGATCTGTGCTTTGATTATATTCAGGTTAGATTGCTGTAAGGTGCTTTATCTGTAGCTGCCTTTGGAAATAGTCTGGAAACTTGAGATTGTACAAAATGCAGCAGCCAGGCTATTGTCAGGGGTGGGATACTGGAATCATATCACGTGAATGTTGAAAGAACTTCATTGCCTGTTTGTTTCTGGTAACAGTTCAAAGTGCTGGTTCTTACCTTTAAAGACCAAAGGATTGGGCCAGGGTACTTGAAGTTCAGCTTCTTCCCACATTATCTACCTTGCCAGTTGAGAGCTGCCTTATAAGCCTGGCTTTTTGTGCCCCGACTTTCAGGGGTGAGGTGAGTGGCAACCAGAGACATGGCTTTTTCAGTAATGGCATCTAGCTTGTGGGATGTCCTTTCCCTTGAGGCTTTCCTGGTGCCTATGTTGCTATGTTGTTAGGAACCAGGCCAAAAAGTTTCTGTTCACCCAGGCTTTTAATTAAGGTGTTGATTTTTAAAAAACACTATTTTAATCTTGAAACTGTTATTTTAAGATATTCATGGTCTGTTTTTATGAACTATTCCGGGGTCCTCCCCCGCCCTCCCCGAATTTTAATGAATATCTTTTAATGTTTTGGTTCTCTTATTTTTTTTTTTTGAAAGCCACCTTGGACAGGATCCAGGAGAGGCAGCATAGAAATTTTCTAAATAAATAAAATAAGGAAGCTTATTATTTAAGTGATTGGAACTAGCTGTTTTTAGACCATTGGGCCTGATGCTTGAAGCCTGTCTTCATGTGCTGTTTATTTTCAACAGGAAACATTGCTTCAGATTAACTTGCTTGTCATTCTTAATTTCTTTAATGCCTTTTGCACAACAGCTCTTGGAGAGATTTCTTGTTGGATGTTATTCCTGGACTTGTATTGGAATCAGCAAAAGACAACATTGACTTTCGGAGGAGCATACCAAGACAGTTACTGATGGTAAAGATACAAGGCTGAGGAAGCAACAGAGTGTGTGGTTCTCAGAGGAATAGTTTATGGGCTCCATTTGAAGCATAGAGTAATTCCCTGGATTTCTACTAGGAGTTCAAAAGCTTAATTTTTTGGAAGGGATATTGCTTTGTTTCTAAGAAGTGGATGTGATATACTACGTGGCTCTTTAAAAATATCCTGTGAGAGAGACAAAGGCATTACTGCTAAGTCTTGATTTTTTCTGTTTTATCAAGTACTTTTTTATCTTGCCCTTCATCCAAAATGTTGTTTTTTCTTTTCCCATTTTATTACCACAACAGCCCTGTGAGGTTAATTTGCAAGTATGTGAATGTAAATTAGCCCAGTGTCAACAAACAAGATTCATGGGTATTTGAACCTGGGTGTTCCCAATTCTAATCCAACAAACTAATTTCTACAGCATCATAGCTCCCTGTTTTCCTTTATATCTCTTTCTAGCTTGAGTTCTTTATTATGGGAACGTAATAGAGTCAATCAAGATCTTTAAAGAGGAGCCACAGTCAGCTGGGAGCAAATACAAAGTATTTTGCTTCAAAAAGATACCAGAAACTGAAGTATTCTAAATATGGCTTTATTAGATTTTTTTTGGGTAAAGAAAATGACTGTACAGTTTCTTGATGTTGCAGATGTCACTGTGAGGGTAATAAATATTGAAGGCTTAATGATAACGAAGTATGGCAAAGAAACTATGCCTGAATTGTTTTGATCTTATGATTTTTCACCCCACTTTCAGAACAATATAGATGATTTGAACCCAGGATTCTGGGAAAGGATGTGGCTCAGTGGTGGGTCATCTGTTTGGCATGCAGAAGGTCCCATGTTTAGTCCCCAAAATCTCCAGTTAAAATTTATGTTGACCTATTCCAGAATAACTAATATGTTTACAGACTGTAGCTTGACAGCAATCATATTCCAGGCGATAAGCAAGCTGTTTTGTATGTGAGCAAAACTCATGCAGCACTCCCAACCACATTTCCAGTGTGGTAATTGGTTGCATTCAAGATCTTTATTTTATCTAAAACTTTGGTCCTAGGATGAAAAAAAATTAAAGGAAGCTTTGCTGGTTCCAGAAAACTCCTCATGACAACTCTGTGCAGCAGACTTCAGGGTAGCTTAGGAGCCAGCATGTGTAAAACCTGAAGAGTTTGTTCTCTTCAGGTTTTACACATGCTGGCTCCCAAGCTTCTCTAGTGAATTATGATCTTATTTCCAACATGAGCATGAACTCTTCCTTTTCTCCTTGTTTAGAAAATGGATTTATCTGAATCTTCTAAGAGATTAAGTGGTTTCCTGAGATATCTTGCAGACCAACTGGAAGATGGCAGAGAACTGAAGTCATCTGACATGAAAAAAGATTTCATTATGAACAGGCTACCTCCTTTCTTGGGGACTAGCTTGGATTCTTTGGCTCCAGGTGTTTTTCTAACCATTGTGTTTTTCCCATGAAGAATGAGGAACCAGTTCATTTGATAGATACAGTGGTGCAACTATTTATTTATCGATCAGTCACATGGCAGCAGTTAGCTACAGATGAAATAGCATGTGTTAATTTGTTCAAAGGCCTCTTCTGGATAATAATTTTTTGTAGATTCTCAATTTATTTTTGGTTTATTTTTGGAGGTACGAAAAAAGAGGTAGGAAAACTGAAAAGCTGAAACTAAGTGGGGTACTGAGTACCAGAGGTAATTTTTGAATCATTTTAAAATCAAATATACAACCTCAATATACCTTCAATATTCCTTTCAATAATTTCCTCAGACCTCTGGTACTCAGTACCCCAGATTTTCAGTTTTATTTTTGGAGGTACCCATAAAAGATTGCAGTTACTGTTTCTGTTGTTGGCAAAATGAAGTCTTGTATTTTGTCTGGTACAAGAAATTATCTGTGCAATCTTCCATGGGAGAGTAAGGGTTTAGATGTTACTGTGATCATGCAGTTGGACTTCTCATGTAGGCAGTTATTTCAGCCTTGTTCCAACTGCACATACTTGACCATTATCATTATCTTCAGAGACCGTGCTTCAGGTTCCCCTGCCATCTGAGGCTAGTCTGGTGACAACTCGATAGAGGGCCTTCTCGATCATGGTACTGAAATTAGGTAATTCCCTCCCCAGGGAGATTAGTCTATTCCCCTTGATCATTGTCTTCCACCAGCAGATGAAGACTTCTTTCTATTTTGTCTGGGGTACCCTTACTGACCCTCCTTCTTGTTTGCTTTGAATATATGTACTATTTTCAAAAAGGGATTTTTCTTCTAATTGTTCATAACCTTGAGGGTCCTAATTGAGCAGAAAGGTGGCATACAAAGGTTTTAAATAAATATTTTCAGGGTTGACTGCAGTAGCTTGTTCTTAATTGGGAGTGGAACATTCCCCACTGTTAAGTAATGCATTTATATTTCCCCTTTTAGGAGGCAAGATGCCCAGAGTTGACAGCACAATCAGATTGCAGTTTAAAGAGTATACTGTAATTACAGTGGAACCAGATCAAGATCCTTCGGTGCGTATGCTGAGAATGCCTGTAGTGAACAGATTTTCAGTAAAGCTTTCTGCTTTGCTACAGTGGCTGTGTGTTATTTTTAGACTACTTAGTTGTATTCCACAGCACATGATTGGGATTTATGACATTGTAGTGACACCCTTGCTGTGTTCTGAAAAGTGAAGGTGAGATGGCATGAAAGTATTTTTGGAGGAGCTTAAAAACTAGACTTGAGGGTTTTTTTTAAAAAAATAATAATAATCAAATCTGACTTCAGTTGAGGAGTTCACTACATAATTTTATGTAGTTGCTACCCACACAAGGGATGACTGGTGAGGCACCTGTTGTCATCTTCTATGGGTATCAGAGGGATTCAGATTTGCTTTAACTGGTAATGGCCATCCATATACTCCTTCTGTTTTGATCCATAGGATGATACACATAAAGAGATGATTTACATCTATCACTCCTTAAAGAACAAGAGAGAGACCCACATGATGGGGGATGAAGATACAAGTGAAGAAGGAATACCCCAGGTTTGTCCATTTTGTTCATAAGGGCCTATGTCATGTGTATAGTATTTTGCAAAAGATACTGAATGCTTTGTTTAGTCAAATATCTGTAACAAATGCTTTTTTAATTTAAAGACTCATGGGTTACGGTTTCCACTCTCCCATATGGATGCGTTGAAGCAAATCTGGAGCGGCAATGCCATGTGTGTGAAGGAATTGAATCTGGCTTCAGATGCAGAGAAAGAAAACTTGGCAGTATCATTGTGGAGTGAGTTGCTTATTGAAGTAATCTGAAGGTGTAAACTGACCAAAATTGTGCCGTTTGAGCTGCTTGTCTATTTCACTGGGAGATTTAAAGCCAAAGTTAAAAATGTTTAAACTCTGCCAGTACTGCAAGAACAAAATGTTGCCTCTCAAGTTTGTGAAGGCTTTTTTCATACATGAACAGAATTGATTGTGTATTCTAAATACTCTCAGGAGTTATTTTGTATATTGATAAAATAACCCTAAGAATGTATACTGACCTGTAACACATACCTCTAAATTTTTTTTTAAATGAAGAGGTCACTTTTTGATTTCTTGAGATGTAGAACGAGAACATCAGTAAGAATGTAAAACCTCTGAAGCTGTTGGGTGGGACTTTGCCTAGCGTTGCGGTGAACATGAAGATTTAGACCAGGGGTGTCAAACACGCAGCCTGGGGGCCGAATTAGGCCCTTGGAGGGCTCCTATCAGGCCTGCAGTGGAACTGGCTGTCTTCTGCTTCTTCTTCCAGTTCTGCTGCTGCTGCGTCTTCATAGGTTTGCAACTTACAGATACACATCTGAACATACTCAAGATTGCAACAGCACTAATGTTTTAAGCATGTTTTCATTTTAAGTAAAAAAAAACCCCTTTGTGTTTGTGTCCTTTATAAAGTTTATATCTGTGCTACCTGGTTTATTTTATGACATACATGGCCTGGCCCAACAAGGTCTCATGTTAGATCTGCCCCTCATAACAAATGAGTCCGACACCCCTGATGTAGACATTTATTTTCTCAAATGAACTACTGAATAGTAGATAGTGCTATGGGCTACAAAGTGAAGTTTCCAGAAGTATGAGTGTATGTAAGGCCACCTCTTCTTAGAGAAATAGCAAATTGTATATATTTTTGCTGTTACTGCTCTCAACTTTATAGTAGGCATATTCTCCTGATCAGTGGTGTATTCTCTGACTGGTGTTTCTCACAAAATTTAGAGGGTAATAGTTGATCAGCTGCATTTGTTCTAGAAAATGTTTCTTATAGTGAACATTAATTTGGGGGCATGTTTTATGATATCATTATCATGCTATGCAACACTAGATGTGAGTTAATGTTCCAGCTGTAAGAGAGATACAAAGGACATCAAAAAGCTTTTATAGCATGATAGAATGAGAATCCTCCTTGTATAATGCAAATATAAGAGCCCTTTTGTGTAAGTCCCTCACCCCCGGCAACAGGTACCAGGTGCAGTGTGGGAATAGTTTCCGTGTCCAGGGTATGTCACTGGTAAGTTGCTAAAATATGAAGCCACCATATGCCATTTCCCTTCATGCACAATACCACTATTGTGGTAGGGAAAACTATGCAGTTAGCTGTTTCAGCTATAGCAGGGGGGTCAGAATTATTCGTTATGGGGACCGGATCTGACATAAATGGGACTGGGCCATGTGTGTCATAAAAGATAATGCCAGGTAGCAGAGACATAAACTTTATAAAGGACACAAACACAATTAAAGATATTATTTTTTTACTTAAAATACAAATAAGCTTAAAACACTAACACCCTTGCAATATTTTGTTTATTTAATAGTCTTTGATAATAGACACTTCCCAAACCTTCTCCCCCTTAAAAGATGCCTGCTTAAAATGGAAAGGTGGGGAAATAGTGGGATTTGGCAATGCAGTTTTTTAAATAAAACATATAAACTAAAAATATAAAATGCTCTGAGCCTAGGAAAATATGAAATGGCTGAGCACTGCAAACTCCCTCCCCCACCCCGGTCTACTCAGAGTGGCAGTGGCTCTCCAAGGTCTCAGGAGGTTTTTTACAGGGTGGTTTGAGATGATAATTTTGGTTGTCCTCTTCAGCGTTTGTTCTGCATTGGAGCCCCACATTAGGAGGGGGGAATGTTAACTAATTTCTCTGCAAAACTTAAGTTCCTTAACTTTGTAGAACTCTATATTTTAACTTTGGTTGGTCCCAAACCTACCCCCCCCCGCCCTTAAAAGATGGCTGCCTAAAATGGAGAGGTGGGGAAATAGTGGGATTTCAAGAAAAAGCACAAGGATCACAGCAGAAACTAAAAAATATATAAAATGCTCTGAACTGTGGAAAACATGAAATGACTGGGTATTGCAAGCTTTCCCCCCCCCCGGTCTACTCAGAGTGGCAGTGGCTCTCCAGGGTCTCTGTTTTTTTACAGGGTGGTTTGAAATAATAATTTTGAGGGAAGGAATGACAGCATTGCCCAGTGGAAACAATGGGAAAGGCTTGAAGGCCCTTTGGATATAATGGGACCCAAGAATGCTAATTGACTTGCATGGGCTCCATTGAAATACATTATAGCGCAAAGAAAATGTGGAATGAATTTTCTGTTAAGATCTCTGAACACAGATAGACCACTCTGTGACTGGAATGACAGCCCCCAAAGTGGAATGATGGTCCCTAGGAATAGAATCTGTGCTCTGGGACTGGAATGACACCCCCAGAGTGGAATTCCATTCCCAGAGAATGCTGCTGCTACTGTTGCTTTCAGGGGCTGTCATTCCACTCTGCACCCTGTAATTTCAGTCGCAGAACACAAGTCCTGTTGCTAGGGGCTGTCATTCCAGTCCCAGAGTAGTCTGCCACATTTTCTTTGCAACTTTTTGTGCTGCAGTGTATTTCAGTGGAATCCAGAGGAGTTCCGGCCAGAGAAGCAGGTGAAGACAAAGCCAAGTAAGCTGGGGTGGGGGGGAGAAGAAAGCTGCAGACCGGATTAAAGCCCTGGGTGGTCCGTAGGTTTGACATCCCTGTGTCTAATCAGCAGGTATCTTCCACTGATTTGCATTGCCATTAGAGTTTGAACAGAGCTCTTTGTTAATTGGGCAGAGTAATAATACATTGCAAGAGACATGAACAAGTGCACAGATGCAGCTGTTTAACTATCTGGAGCAGGAAGAACCATACAATGACTTTTCAGACCCATTACTACAGATTTTTAAAATTGCTATATAAAGTGGAAAGGTGACAAGGGAGATCGCTCCCTCCCCCACACACTACCTTAAACTAACAAAACTTCCATTGGAGGGAGCCTTGGAAGGTCCCAGTCACGAAATGGCAGCATGTACAAATATTAATTTTTTTCAGAACAGGCCTAAGTGGGGAAAACTTTCCTCTGCTTGTTTTTCCTAAGCAAACCAATACTGCTCCAAACTGTAAATTGCCCTTTAGGTGGAAAATGGCACCTTTCCCATCCAGAGCAAGGGTATTATGTGCATACTTCTATTTCGATCAAGAGCAAAAGATGAGACAAACTGCTGCATCTTTAAAAGGAAGGATCATAAGTAATTACAGCAGCACTGGAGGAGTAGAGAGCTACTTTTAACTGCATGGGGAGTGACTGGTCACTTCCAAGTGACCATCTGCCCACCCATGATCTACAGCAGCGCTGTGTGTTCAGAAAGATTGTGACAGTCTTCATGATATTTTCACTTTGGAATTCAGGAGGGCAAATTGACTTAGTATCTTAGGGAAGACAAGTTTAGATGCTTCTAAACAATGTACTGTCTTTTCTATGATAGGGCTTTTTAAAAACAGGACAACACTGTTTTTTTCTGCACAAGTAGCTCACATTTGTAGCAGTGTATGACTAAGTGGGTGGAGGACTGTAGTGATTTTAGTATTCACTGTATAAATTAAAGGCCAGCTGCATAGCTTGTTCAGGGGAGAGTATCAGTATACAAATAAAACATAAATTTCTGACTGAATGTATTTTAAAGTGTTTTAATCCAGTGGTACAGAGATGCATCCTCTATATACACCATACATAAGGTCACTTTTTAGACAAAATGTGAATGATTGGAACATCAGTTACTAGTTGCTAAAAAATTATTGCATTTCGAGACTGTACAAAAATGAACAATGTAGACTGATCTTCCCTGCAACATTCTGTACAATGTAATATACATTCAGAAATTTTCATTAAATTCCTGAGAGTATGATCCAGCTGCACTGTCCAGTCCCCCCTCTATCCTTCTTCTATTACTGGTGCTGTAGGTCAGAAGTAACTTGTACTGAGTGAAGGGGTAATAATGGCAACGTAGGCCTCCATACAACAGCTCTATGTACCACCTCTGAATACAGGAGCCCTGGACATGGGACTGGATCAGACTTCCAAGACATAACACTGATAGACCAGTTGAGGTTCACAGGATATTGCATAGCCTTGAAATCACAAAGTTTTAAAAATTGTTTTATTGTGTTTGATATCTGATAGACAGATTTTTCTGTCTGTTGTTAAGTGCCTTGGATGAAAATATATTTAAAGAACAGTATAAATGCAAAAGGTAAGTGTGATCAATTTTTATTTCCAACCTAAAGTGCAATTAGGGCATATTCCACATACCTATACAGCAATGCACTTTCATGTAGCTCTAGTAAACCAAGCTGCACCTAGGGACTGGAAACCACACAGCTCACACATAAAACTGAATGCAGCTGTTACAAATGGAAGTTAATTCTATAGCCTGTGGTCAGAAACCAAAAGCCTGAGGTATCCCTGTCCTAAATCAGGAGCTGTTGTACCTGTTCCAGTTTGCTGCAGACTGCAGGAGGAGAGGATTACATGGCCTGGGAGGCTGGGCTTTCATGTGTCTGGGGTTGGCTTGGTTGAGGCTTCAGCTGAAGCATAGAGCCAGCTCTTAGGTAGATTTTCTGAATATATTAAGATTACAATTTCTTCATATAAAAATAGAATTTGTCCAAGTTTCTGCTGGTGGTAGCCTGGCAGCTTTAGATTTCTCATCTTTCCTATTGCAGTCTAGTTTTTATGATAAGAAGTCAAAGAAAAAAAGAAGTGTTTTTTGGTTTTAGTTAATTGATCTTGATTTTATTTATTTACAAGGTTACATTTAAGATGTACTGAAACCACTACTTTTTTTTTACACCACCGGAGGCAACTGCTCCAGCTTGGGCAATTACCATATCCAGTACCTATATGTATATAATTGCTAACTGGATATGCTCTCTTTTGCAATCCAACAGCTGAGCATGGACACATGAAGGCCCCCCCCCATAAAAAAGTGCCACTGCTCCTTTCTCTTGCTAAACAGCAAACTAGCAAGAACCTTTTAAAAGGGATTTCATGTGTGTTGATTTGGAGTGCAGAGAACAGCTGCAAGCACACACCTTTCTGTTATGGTGATAGATAGCATCACCCTGTGAACTGGCATTTTTAAACTACAACTTAAACATTCAAGTTGAGTAACACAATGCTTATCATGAATTGAATTACTAAAGATGGGGAAAATTCCTCAGGGCTAAAAGGGACCCAAGTCTGAACTTAATACTGGAATTCTCAAGAAGTGTTTTGTTTTCTTACAAAATGATGTGATCTCTAGGAGGTAATATTTCCCTTCTGAAATTGGACTAAAAGTGCTTTTATATCAGGCTGGATTTTGCCCAGCACACGTAGGTCCTTTGCCACTCATTTTTTATAAAACGATCCATTAAATTAGCTACTGACAGCAGTTTGAGATGATCAAGGAATACAGTGACAGCTGCAGTTATCACAAGAATATAACAGGGACAAAACACACACTGGATAGGATATTTGTGACAGGATCACAAGACAGATTCATTTCGCTGAAAAGTGAGCTGAATCTGTTTAATTGGATCACAGCACTGATACCCAATATTAACGTCCTCTTTCCTCACTTGGGGATAATGGAAAAAAAAAATGTTTTCCCAAGGGTGCAAACAGCAGGTGCTGTGGGGAAGGGGAAAACAGTACAGGAGGAAAGTGGTAACTCATTTTGCATTAGAGCTCTGACCTAATTCAGTAGCCCTTACAGGCATGAGAACCAATGTCCTGAGATTCAATCACATCTCATGCACAGTGGCCAGTATGGCCTTTTAAAATTCTGCCATTAAAGCAATAGCCTAGTTATTTAAAGACCTAGTTATAGAACTAGGGGTTATGAATTTTACCATCCCAGCCCATAAGTACTTGCTGTTTTAGCAAATATGGGATGGGTTGCTGAAATGACCAGGGTGATCTGCTAACTTCATACAGTCACAACTAATTCTTTAACTACAGACAACTTTTGTACAAAGAATGAAATTCAACTGCAGATATTGCATTATGTCAGAGTTGTATGAAGGTATATTTTCCATCAACCTGTATTTGCAGTGTTGCATAAAAAATGGAGAATAATCACAGAACTTCCCCCTAAATCCTCCTGAACTACTCTACAGATAATAGAATGCTAAATAGAGAACCAGTAGCAAGAAATAAACTACCTTTTCACATACAGTTCTCACAACATTGGTTTTATTACCATTTTGAGGTTTGGATAGGCCGAAGAAGTAGTGTACAGAAAGTATAATGATGAAGCTGACCTGAGACTAATCACTTGTGATCTTCCAAGTACAAGGTATTTAAACATGAACAGAACAGTGCAATAATTGGTAAGCCTCCACTGGCAGTTTTAAAAACTGAAGTAAAAAAAACTCAGCCAGAAGTTTTACAAAGCTATCCTTACTCGGACAAAAAAAAAATGTTACAAGAACACAAAATAAATAAGCAACAAGAGGCTGCAGTCACCATGGTAACATCTGCTACTGGTCATTACTCTGTGCTTAATCTGCCATCAGTCCCTTCTAGCAACGCTACTTGTATAGGATTAACTTTCCATCACCTAGGTTTTTAAGAAACAACAACAAAAACCTTTGTTGACTATGCCAAATATGGTGAAGTCAGGCAGATTCTCTGCGATCCAGTGTTGTGTGACTTCAAGTAGTTTGTTCAAGAATTATTTTCAGGTCACATTGGTCCATGTTTTAATGTCTTTACAGTCACGAGGCCAACTCATAATATCTCGAAGTCCCATCTCTGTGTATATTCACTTATATTGAGCTGGTTTACAACAATGTGGTTCCTGTCGTAGTAATAGCCTCCTAAAATAGAAAGATTTGAGAAACTGCTGTTTAGTACTCAGTATTTAATGAACTATTTTGGAAGCAGTTTTTTGTTCAATGTAGATGTTTTATATTTTTGAAATGTAACACTTCAAACACTGCCAGTAAATTCCTCAAAGTGTTTTCCTCAGCTACCTATTTTTCCTCAGCTACCTGTTTTTTTCCTCAATTTTGCATGTTTGACCATTGGCTCACCAACTCTTAAATAACAGGGTACCTAGTCCCTCAAAATGCATTTTGGGAACAGGAAGAAAATTTCATGGGTCCCATTGTAGAAGAACGGTGTTTATACCCCCACTTGTTTCCTACCTTTAGGCGTCTCAAAGAGGCTTACAATTGCCTTCTCTTCCTCTCCCCACAACAGACCTTGTGAGGTAGATGAGGCTGAGAGAGTTCTGAGGGAACTGTGACTGGCCCAAGGGTACCCAGCAGGCTTCATGTAGAGGAGTGGGGAATCAAATGTGGTTCTCCAGATTAAGAGTCCACTGCTCTTAACCACTATACCATGCTGGCTTTCCATTGAACCCATGGGTATTATTATTTTATTTATTTTATTTTTCAGATTTTTACCCTGCCCTCCCAGCTGAAGCTGGCTCAGGGTGGCTCACATAAAAACAGATAAAAAATCATAATAAAGTACTAGTGGTTCTTAATCGTCATATAGCGGTATCAGCCAGTGTAGAATGTTCTCTGCTCGCAGTCAGCTGTTGGCGTTAGTTGTATGTCCCTGCAGGGTTCACTGTTCTTTAAGGCTGTCGATGGCAGTTTTCAGGGTCCAGGGCCCTCTCCCTTTTAACCAACCGATGTTCTTCACTGGTGGTGGCAGCTCCCAAAAGCCTGGCCGAAGAGCTCCATTTTACAGGCCCTGCGAAACTGCAAGAGGTCCTGCAGGGCCCTGATCTCCTCTGGGAACTCATTCCACCAGGCTGGGGCCACCACCAAAAAGGTACTGGGGTAAGGGGGGGATAATAAGGCAGGGGAAAAAAGGGATGTGCAAAGTACAAAAGGATAATTTACTCTGATGTTCTTCTTTTTGGACAGTGCTTAGGGAGTGCGTATCTCAGGACTACATTGTGCAGGACCCTGTTATTAAGCACTAGTAATTGCATCCCTTAAAACTGAGATCAGATATGCATATAACAACAAAAATCTTTGGCGCCCCAATACTGACAGAAGCAAATCCCTGATTTAGGTAGGGGCCAGGATGTTTCTTTGCAAGCCGCATCCTTGACAGTTTCCACCCTCAAGCTGAACGTGTTATAAATGCTACTGCAAAATAAATTATCTCAGAATATTAGAGCCACTTTTCCGTATCAGATACAAACATGGCACTTTTCCAAAAGGAAAGGTTGCACAAAGGAATTATTAGAGAATGGTTACAGTTACGTGCACAGGAAACTTCCATTCTATTTCATAATGGGCTGGTTCATATGTAGCACCTAATTGTGATTCAGTGCTACACCAACAAGCTTGGCTTGATACTGGTTGCAGTTCTGACTTGTGGGCCACTTCTGCACTGTAATTCTTGTTACATGTTTGTCTCTGTTGCTTCAGGGTTGCCCCCCACCCCCAATGTGTTTTGCTCTCTCTAGTAGTCCCAGAGGGAGCAAAATACATATGGAAAAGGGGGGGATGGACCCAAAGCAATAGCGGCAAATATATGACAAAAATGACAGTGTGGAAGTGGGACAACCGACTGTTCACAGAGAAACAGAGATGGAAGAAGCTGCAGTGCAAAAGGATAAATGAGGAGGGAGTGCCCGAGCTCAAGACTGTTTTGTGTAGCATCAAACCACTACATGCGGCAACTGAAGCAAGTAATTGCAAGTAAAGCAATAATATGTGTTAGTATTGTAACTGTCTATGTGATTGGTAAGACACGAGCTTGTAGTCTGGTGCCTAATCTAGAAGCAGACTTGCCTCACACAAGTGTACATATTTATTCCAGGTTAATCTAAACTATAAGTAATTTAAGCAACTCATTTAAGGGCAATAATAGGTATAGGCTTTGATTAGTACCTTTGATATCAAGAACAAGCTGTTCACTGAGGTATGAGCTGATAGTGCCATCCTGGTTCAGTGTCCATTTTTGTCTTGCCTTTCCATGCTCTACCCATAGTGCTACTTTAGCTCCTGGTACATCTTTGCCTCCAATGACATCAAGGCAAGCATCATTAACCTGTCAGAATATTGGAAAAATAGAATTTGTTCATTGCCATGATAGACTCCAGCATTTATATTTATCTTGGTGGAGAAGTCTGCAGAAAGCGTGCTGTAGCCACTAACTGATTATACTCATCATCACCACAACTGATTAATGAAAACAAGTTTCTACTTTTATTACTGCTTGGTTAGTGGCCAGGTAAAGTACGCACAGACATTTTTGTGATACAGGCCAGCAGTGCCCTGTTGGTAGACACAGACCTATTTTCACCACTCCTTTATGCAGATGTGGCCTTAGCACAAAGCAATGCCGAAGTTCTAATCTCTCCAGTATGCTTCAGGCCACAGCAAAGGAACATTAATTTTATTATTCATATCAGATATGAAAATGCCTGTGTTTGGCACTATCTAGAAAAGGCTAAAAATCCACCTTCTGTGTGGGAAAGGGTTCACACTGATTCTAGGTAGGTGCTAGTGGAAAAGTGCCTTCCCAATAATTCAGCTTCTGGATATCTCATGAATACAGGTAAGCTGAAGGCATTTTTTTGCTATATAAAAGTTAATTGCTTTTTGTACTGTTTACATATCTTCTCTTAGCATCAAACTGGATGATGCCTTAAAGAAAGACTATAATGACCTTCCAAGAGATTACAGAGTACTTGCTAATGACATTGCTTTGTTTGTTACTAAAAGATTGCCAGAGAAATATGAATACAAATGAGAACATCATAGCAATGCTAAAGAATACTGTAAAATTTTAGAGAGGTTTTTCTCCCAAGGAGACAAATTGTAATATTGATACATCAGAAATTGGAAAAGATAACACAAGTAAAAGGAGTTTGTACTTCCCTGAAGGCTGTTACAAGAGCCAACAAAAGTCACATAAGTGGAGTGATCTTTACATGGTTTTAAAATCATGCCCTAGTTTCTGCCCCAAGACAGTTGTAATCTGAAGTCTTATTTGTACAATTGAGAAAATTCACTTTGTGAATGCAGTGGAAAAACAGGTCTGTAACTTGGGAGTGGTGGTAGAAACAGCTGGTTGGATGATTACAGAGGGAAAAGAACAAATAGTTCCTTCTGAGTCCAGAGCTAAACTGAGATTTAAGCCTAGCACACATAGGTTAATGTAGGGCATGTACACAACAGGAGGGATGCAGGAAAAACTAAAGGGGCATTTCTTCATGGGTGCCGTTTCTACTCTTGAGAGTAGAAACAATATGACAAAGCAGAGAGAATTAAAACACTGCAATTTCAATAACTAGCAAAACACCTTGGATTTGATGAGTCCACCTCTGTAGCACCAGATCTGTGTATCCTTGCCATTTAGTGAGGAAAGACATACTGATGTAGCTCTTGCGTCTGTTAGATTCCCAGCAACGGTCAGATACTTATCTTGGGCTCTGTTCTTTATTCTAAGGTATACAGCCGGCTGAAATAGAGAAGAATAACTATCATCTTGTTCTTGTGTAGATACTCAAATCCCTGATCTTTTTTCTATAGCACCCAAAACAAGCGGTGTGTCTCACCATTATCTGGGGCACAAGTGTTAGAAAACTAAAGTTTAATATGTATGTAGACTCATGAAATAGGCCTACTCCAAATTTCTTCAACCAACACCCCCCCGGGATAATTTAGAATCAAGACTTTTTTAAAAAGTCGATCTCTCTAAAAGAAAAAGGCCAATTAAAAAAATCCTTTTCTGTAATACCTGCTTCACAGGACGAAGGGAGCCAATGGCTTTCCAAGCACTAAAGTGGGTCCAGTTTAAAATCTTGCCAGGTTCAAGAAGAAATTGTTTTCCCAAGAAGTTGCTTCCTTCATATGCAATCCACCTAGTTTAAAGCAGAAAACAAACTTAATATCTTAGCAGTGAAATAGGTGTTAACACTTTTTCACACTTGAAAGATACCCATGCTTCTCAGGACAAAGTTACTTTAAGTGCCAAGGATGTGAGTGATTGCTGCTTTAGAATGAAACTTTAATATAATTACAGAACTGGAGTTCTGGGAAGGAACTGAAATTTCAAGATTTATAACCTTCCTTGCAATTTTAAAAATAATTATTCAAGGTAATTTACAATAAAATCCATACACAATAGTTAAAAATAGATAATTGCACCTGTTAAAAGTTACAGGTATTGGGATGGCGCTTCTGTAACAAAAAAAAAGATTTGTTAGCTGCCACTGGGAGGCCTCTAAAGCTGGAACCATCCACACTACAAAGGTGACCAAATTCCAGTCATTTAGTCCTACATTTTATGCAGAACTCTATGTCCTTGACAACCACGATGGTATAATCACTGACCTCGAGCCAGACATCCTGGAAAGTGAAGTTAAATGGGCCTTAGAAAGCATTACTAACAACAAAGTTAGTGGAGGTGATGGTATCCCAGCTGAGTTATTCAAAGTCTTAAAAGAAGATGCTGTTAAAGTGCTGCACTCAATTTGCCAACAATTTGGAAAATACAACAGTGGCCACAGGATTGGAAAAGGTCAGTGTACATTCCAATCCCAAAGAAGGGCAATGTCAAGGAATGTTTAAACTATCGCACAATTGCACTCATTTCACACGCTAGCAAGGTCATGCTCAAAATCCTACAAGCTAGGCTCCAACAATACGTGGATAGAAAACTGCCAGAAGTACAAGCTGGGTTTTGAAGAGGTAGAGGAACTAGAGATCAAATTGCCAACATTCGCTGGATTATGGAGAAAGCAAGAGAGTACCAGAAAAACATCTACTTCTGCTCCATTGACTATGCTAAAGCCTTTGATTGTGTGGATCACAATAAATTATGGCAGGTTCTTAAAGAGATGGGAGTACCAGACCACCTCACATGTCTCCTGAGAAACCTGTATAAGGGTCAAGAAGCAACAGTTAGAACCGGATATGGAACAATTGATTGGTTTAGCATAGGAAAAAGAGTACGACAAGGATGTATATTGTTACCTTGCTTATTTAATTTATATGCAGAGTACATCATGTGAAATGCTGGCCTGGATGAATCACAAGCTGGAGTTAAGATTGCTGGGGAAAAGATCAATAACCTCAGATATGCAGACGATACCACTCTGATGGCAGAAAGTGAAGAGGACCTAAAGAGCCTCTTGCTCAGGGTGAAAGAGGAGAGCGCAAAAGTGGGCTTGAAGCTCAACATCAAAAAAACTAAGATCATGGCATCTGGCCCCATCACTCCTTGGCAAATAGAAGGGGAAGTCTTAGAAGAAGTGACAGACTTCATGTTCCTAGGATCCCAGATCACTGCAGATGGTGACTGCAGCCATGAAATTAAAAGACGCCTGCTCCTTGGGAGGAAAGCGATGGCAAACCTAAACAGCATGATAAAAAGCAGAGACATCACCTTGTCAACAAAAGTCCACATGGTCAAAGCAATGGTATTCCCCGTAGTAATGTATGGCTGCGAGAGTTGGACTATAAGGAAGGCCGAGCGCCGAAGAATAGATTCTTTTGAACTATGGTGCTGGAGAAGACTCTTGAGAGTCCCTTGGACTGCAAGGAGATCAAATCAGTCAATCCTAAAAGAAATCAACCCTGATTGTTCCCTGGATGGCCAGATCCTGAAGCTGAAGCTCAAATACTTTGGCCACCAAATGAGAAGGGAGCATTCACTGGAGGAGACCCTGATGCTGGGAAAGATTGAAGGTCAAAGAAGAAGGGGACGGCAAAGGATGAGATGGTTAGACAGTGTCATCGATGCAACAAACATGAAATTGAGCAAACTTCAGCGGACAGCGGAAGACAGGAGGGCCTGGCGTAATCTGGTCCATGGGGTCGCGAAGAGTCGGACTCGACTGTGCGACTGAACAACAACAAAAACATACTCCAAACATTTCTACCAGCAGAGCCTATTTGAGGAAACACAACAGCCCATGCTAATCCCAATTATAATGAAAGAATTACAGACCAAGAGTCATCGTGTTCATACCGGACATAAGAACATCTCTCCATTCAGACAAGGTGCTGGGCAGCCATTTGAGCTTTGAATGTTCAGAAGTCTTGGTAACAGACTTCCTACCTGGCAGCTGAAATTCCCTCAAAAGCCTGTACTCTACCTCATTTTCTGAGATAACATGGGTAGCTTTGCCTCTAGATTCCCTCTCCCCACTCCTATGCTACTTTCTTGCTGCTGAGTTTGTAGAGTTTAGCTGTCAGGTGAAGCCATTTTTATTCTTCAAGATATTTGCTTTGTTAAAGTTATATATGTTCCTAGGTTATCTGCTGCAGTGCTCTGAGCTTTGTTTTTTGTTCCCCAATGGCCCATTGATTTTAATAAATACTGTTAGTATTTATTTTTCTGCTTGCATTGTTGGGGTAATTGCTTTTCTTTCTTTCACCACAAATATTACACTTGGAATCCCTATCTGATGAAAGCTTGAGCTTTTTGTATCACAGGTTCTCATGGTTTTCTTCTAATCTTATCCTAAAATGTACTTCCTGTCTTGCCAGTTAGACAGACTCTAATTTATTCATCATTTTTTTGCTTGTTCTATCCTGCTCGTAACATGATAGTTAGCAGTTGTATTAATCTTCACTTCTATCATTTCACGAGGCAGTACTGCAAGACTAGTACATCAATGCAGAGGTAGATTTGGTGGTAGACAAGAAATTTGGTGGGTGAGGAGGAGAAAAAGAGGGAATGGTGTTGGGGAGAGGATACTGGGGAAATCAAAGCCCCCTCCCACAAGTCCTTCTGAGTTCCCCATTTGTTTCACATATGTGCAGAATACAAGGGAGTGTATGTTATTTATGATTTATTAAAAGATTTATATCACACTTTTCCTTGTGGTTCAGGCAGCTTACAATAACAGCTAAAAACATTTTCAGTTTAAAAGCAAAAATAAAATAACTCTCCCCAAATGTCTCCCCTCTCCACCTTAAAAGATGCTTGCCAATTCAGACTCCCTCGAAACCCCTGGCAGACAGGTAGGCCTTGCAGTCCAAGGAGGCTCCCTCACCTCTTCAGGGACCCCATTCCATAGAGCCAGAGACACGATGGAAAATGTGGATGCCAGGCAGGCCACCCTGATGACTATGGTTGGTGCACAGGGACATAGGAAAAGAGATGGCCCTTCAAATACATGGGTCTCAGGTTGTGAAGGGCTTTAAAGGTTATAACTAGCACCTTAAATTGGACTCAGAAACAAACTGGCAGCCAATGTAGCTGTTTCAAAATGGGCAATGTATGGTCCTGCTGGCTAGCGTCTACAATAGCCAGGCTGCTGCATTCTGGACCAGTTGTAGTTTCCAGGCTATCTGTGAGTGAAGCCCCACAGGGTGCATTGCAGTAATCCAACCATGAGGTTACAGAAGCATGGACCATCATGGCCAGATCAGCTGAATCTAGGTAAACAAGAGAGTTGGCGAATCAGATGCAGCTGATAGAAGGGGCTCCTGGACACCAGGTCAACCTGTTTTTCAAGCAGCAAGGCAGGGTCCATGAACACCCTCATGTTCTTAACCTGACCTGAAAAAGCCAACATTATTTCATTAGGACAAGTGGATTCAGTCCCTCTAGAATTCAGCCTTTCTAACCCACATTACCTCTGTTTTGTCTGGATTTAGCTTCAGTTTGTTCTGCCTTAGCCACCTGGCCATAGCCTCAAAGTACCGGCTCAGAACCAAGATGGACACATCTGGAGAATTGGATAATTAAATACAGAGCTGGGTATCATCTGCATATTGATGGCACCCAAGCCCCAGACAATCTAATTCAGTGGTCCCACATGTGTATATTAAAGAGCATGGATGAGAGAATAGAACCCTGTGGTACACAACAAGATAAATCCACCCAGTTGAATCTGCACCTGCAGTGGAGTTGGTGTGCCCAGGCAGATGGAAAAGAGTGAAACCAGTGGCGAGCTATGCTCTTAATACCAGCTCCATATTCAAACTGGTGGATAAGAATGGACTGGTCAACTGTGTCAAAGGCTGCTGAGAGGTGTAGCAGTATCAACAGGGAATATTGTCCCCACAGGGGGCAGTTTTAAACAAAGATCATGCACCAGTGCAACTAAAGCTGACTTGGTACCAGACTAAGGCCTGAAACTAGATTGAAATGGGTCAAAGGCCAGTGTGTCATCCAGGAAATCCTGGAGTTGCTCTGCCACCATACGGTCTATCAACTTAACTAGAAATGGTACATTGGAGACTGGCCTGTAATTGGCCACCTCAAACTTAGTCAATGAAGGTTTTTTGAGCAGAGGTGCAATAACTGTTTCCTTCAAAAGCTTAGGGAGAGCCCTCTCAATCAAGGTGGAATTGATGATTTTCATAACGGCTCCAAAACCTTTTCCCAGCAAGGGCATGGATCCAAAGTACAAGTGGTGGCCCTCGCGCTCTCAAGGACGCTGTCAGCATCCATAGGCAGGATCAATCTGAAACTGTCCACAACAAAAGGACGAGCAGGTGCTTCTGACACCTCAGATATTGGATCTGTGCTCAATCTGGCCTCCAGGTCAGAATGACAGAGAGAGATTTTGTCAGCAAAGAACCTTGCAAAAACATCACATGGGCCAGATTTTCATCACTGACAGGGATTGACTTAGGTGTTACCAAGTCACAAACCACTTTAAACTGAGCCGGCAAGATTCTGCTGACACAATGGTAGCAGAGAATTCTTCACTACTATCACCACTACCTCATAGGCCTGTAAATGGGTTCTATGACAAGCTCTGTATGATTTGCCCTGAGTCTTCCACCAACATCACTCTGGTTATGCTCCAGTCCACTTCATATCACCCAGAAGTTAGTTTCTATATCAGATACAATGATATCTCTAGGCAAATAATTTTTAAAATAACTGTGTTAGCCAAAAGTTAACCTACAAGAATCAGAAGAGAGCCCTACAGAAATATGAAGAGATTTCCAAGTACTGAAGCAGCATACTTGAAACGGCTTAAGAGCCATCCCCTAAGAGACTGACCTCTCCCTCTTGGTAAGAGGGAGACTACTGAGAAGGGAAATTCATGGTAAGTGAAACAAACCTTCCATTCTCTGGTAGTTCAGGGTGGAGCAGTCTGAATTCTTGGGACATATAAAAGCTGAATGCCCCAGGGATGGTAAAGCTTTAGATCCTTAGCCTGAAAAGGTATGCTTAAGGACCTTTCTCCTGAAGGCAGCATCAGCCGCGGCTGCCTTGTCAATATGGTAATTTTTGGTGAAGGAATGGACTGACCTCTCAGTGGCTGCCTGATAGACCACCTCTAAGGTGAAAGATCTGTAGGCTGCCGAGATTGCTGCCCCTCTGAGCGAATGAGCCTGAACAACACCTGAAGGGGGATCTGGACCCCTGACAGAAGAAGACAACCTCTGACCCACATAATAATGTTGGGGGTTGAAACCCTATTTTCCAAGGTGTCTTTCTTGAAGGACACAAACATGTCTGACTTGTGAAACCCCTTGGTTCTGTCTAGATAGAAGCTCAGTTCTCTCTTTTCATCTAAACAGTGCCATTCCCTTTCCTGAGGATGCTTAGGATTAGGCCCTGCCCCTTCTTGGTGGCCTTTATTGTTGAAATGGCGGCCACCTGTCTCTTCAGGGTACTGGTACTCAAATCCTTTTCCAAAGCCACCTGAATGAGGGAAAGAAGATCAGCTGCTTAGCCAAGCACAGGTCTTACCCTTTCTTTGAGCACCAGGGCTGAAAAACCTGCCAAGTATTGTATATACTCAGTTGGCTGAACCCTTCCTAGAGGCTGTTTAGGGTGTCTATAACCTTATCTGAATAACCTGCTTCTTTGAATTGTAATTGCTCAACCTCAGGCTAGAAGGACCTTTCAGGGTCTCGCCTCACCTAGTTGAACAATTACAATTCAAATAGGTATCTGAATAACCTATTTCTTTGAATTGTAATTGCTCAACCTCCAGGCTGTCAGGCTAAAGATGGAGGACAGGCCCTTGATACAGAAGGTCCTTCCTGACTGAGAGGCACCACAGTTCCTTGGAGGATAGTCAGAGGAGGGTCTTTGAACCACATCCTTCATGGCCAGAACGAGGCTACCAGAACTTAAAGCTCTTAGAGCTATGATGCTCTGAATCAATCTCTGAATTAGCTGAGTGGGTGGGTAGGCATAAAGCTGCTGATCTGGCCATGCACAGCTTATAGTGTCTATTCCTATGGTCTTAGGACACCTCATTTTTGAGATGAGCCTTAGTTCCTGATGGGCGTACTTTGAGATGAGGAGGTCCACCTTTACTTTGCCAAATCTGAGACAGATCTGGAAGAAGGTTTCCCTGTTCAGCATCCATTCTGACTGATCCAGGGATCTCTTGCTGAGCTAGTCCGCCAAGGTGTTGGATGTCCCTGCCATGTGGACAGCGTTCAGAGACCACAGATGGGTCTCCACCCACTGTAAAATCTGTGTTGCCTCCACACACAGTGAGCTGAATTTCGTGCCTCCTTGACAGTTGATATAAGACTTGGCAGCACTGTTCCCTCTAAGCTGAGTTGGTGTGAGCTAACTCACATTTTTTAAGCCTCCGGTTCAAACATTTTTGTCTTAGCTCAGGAAGGGTGGCTCCAGAGCAAACTAATTTATGCAGCAGCCAAATCACTGGCTCACAACTTTAATGCCAGTATCTCACAAAACAGAATTTTTGCTCACAAGACTCCACAGCTTAGAGGGAGCATTGCTTGGCTTCCTGACTAGGAGATCCTGAAAGTCTAAGAGGACCCACCTGATTGCTCTGAGTTCTAGAATTTTTTAATGTGATCTTCATTAAAATCAAGTAAAATTACATTATAACATTTACAAAGGGAAGTTATTGAACAGAAACATTAACAAGTAGTGAGAGTTTGTACTCTATGGTACGGTCAGACAGTGTGCTGGGAGTGGTGTAAATTGCTCCGTTCCGATGCAGGTTTTTTTTAAGCCAGAAAATCGTGATCACACTGACGACCTTGTTCCGGATCCCTGTGCAGCCACATCGTTCCCTTCCAGGAGCGAAAATCGGTGGGTTTTTTCCCCTCTCAGCTTGAGCATGTGCACAGGCAGCCATCTTTAGAACTAAAATTTTTGTGTGTGTGCAGAACAGCGATTTCCACACTTCCCTTTAAACTTTAAATGAACACTTTAAATGAAACTTTTACCCCCGAAACTGGCCACCGTGAGATCCTGAACTCGTCTAAATGCTTAAACTAGGTACAATTCAAACTTTGCTTTTACTAACTTAGGAGCGGCGCTCCGCCCATGCGCATACCACTGAGGCTTAAAAAAAATGGCTGACAAAAGCAGAAGCCTGAGGCTTCCGTGGCAGCTTTCCAGAGGGGAGGGGGTTGAAGTACCTGGAAGTGGCTCAACACTGGAGCGATCAGACGACAGAAAAGTGCGGTTCGAAACGGAGAATTGGGAAAAACACCACTTGGGGACCTGGTATCAAAATACTCCGTTTTAAAGGGGGTTTGATCTGGAAAGTGATGGCTGGGGACAGTGTGCAGATGTTGGGTGTGTGAACACGCACATAAATTCCGTTCCTGAAGCATACCGAAAGCGGACTAAACAGCCTGTCTGAACGCACCCTAAAAAGTACGGATAAATATTTTTTTGCCTAACTATGACTTATTCAAACATCATGTGGAATCTCTTAAAGTGGAACTATGAGTGATATGGTCGTGCTATGGTGACATCATTATTTGCCAAATATGAAACAAATGGAAACCATTCTTACACGAAATGAGATTGGTAAGTACTATGTTCTGACTGTGTAAGGTTATATGTTAATTTCCTCATCACAAAATAATCAACAATCTTGTTGTACCATGAATTTAGGGTAGGTTTTGATTTGTCTTTCCCTTTACCATTCTGACAGCTACTAATATGGTCAATATCATTTTTTTTGTTGATTCATTTAAAGAGGCATCAGTCCTATAATTTAGGAGTAGTACTTCAGGTTTAAAGAGATTTTTTTTAAAAATTGGGTTACAATCTTTCTCAAAAATTCAGTAATAACTTTGCAGCTCCACCAACAGTGGATGTAATTTCCCACTAACCCACAGTTCTTCCAACATAGCAAACAAGTGGCGTTATTAATATGAGATACCGGCAAAGGTGTGAGCTTGAGTTTCAGAATATTTATGCTCTGTCTGGCTTCTTCACAAGACCAGGTTCTTTTTGCCACATTCCTGTGGGAGTGAGATCCCCACCCCCTCAGGCTGGCATCCAAAGTCATCAGCAACCTGTTTGGTTCTCTGCATGGGGTCCCCTCCAGAAGTCTGGACAGAAACAGCCACCATTGGAGCTCCTGTAGCAGACCTCTTGGAAGCTTGATAACCCCTGTATAAATCAATGGTGTGACCTTATTTGGAATACTGTGTACAGTTCTGGTCACCACACCTCAAAAAGGATATTATAGCATTGGAAAAAGTGCAGAAAAGGGCAACTAGAATGATAAAAGGGCTGGAACACTTTCCCTGTGAAGAAAGGTTAAAGCGCTTGGGGCTCTTTAGCTTGGAGAAATGACGGCTAAGGGGTGACATGATTGAGGTTTATAAGATTATGCATGGGATAGAGCAGGTGACAGACTTCACGTTCCTAGGATCCCAGATCACTGCAGATGGTGATTGCAGCCATGAAATTAAAAGACGCCTGCTCCTTGGGAGGAAAACGATGGCAAACCTAAACAGCATGATAAAAAGCAGAGACATCACCTTGCCAACAAAAGTCTGCATGGTCAAACCAATGGTATTCCCCGTAGTAATGTATGGCTGCGAGAGTTGGACTATAAGGAAGGCCGAGTGCCGAAGAATAGATTCGTTTGAACTATGGTGCTGGAGAAGACTCTTGAGAGTCCCTTGGAGTGCAAGGAGATCAAATCAGTCAATCCTAAAAGAAATCAACCCTGACTGTTCCCTGGAAGGCCAGATCCTGAAGCTGAAGCTCAAATACTTTGGCCACCAAATGAGAAGGGAGCATTCACTGGAGGAGACCCTGATGCTGGGAAAGGTTGAAGGTCAAAGAAGAAGGGGACGGCAAAGGATGAGATGGTTAGACAGTGTCATCGATGCAACGAACATGAAATTGAGCAAACTTCAGCAGAAAGCGGAAGACAGGAGGGCCTGGCATAATCTGGTCCATGGGGTCGAGAAAAGTCGGACTCGACTGTGTGACTGAACAACAACAACAAAAAGAGCAGGTGGAGAAAGAAGTACTTTTCTCCCTTTCTCACAATACAAGAACTTGTGGGCACTCAATGAAATTGCTGAGCAGTCAGGTTAGAACAGATAAAAGAAAGTACTCCTTCACCCAAAGAGTGATTGACACATGGAATTCACTGCCACAGGAGGTGGTGGCAGCTACAAGCATGGACGGCTTCAAGAGGGAATTAGATAAACATATGGCGCAGAGATCCATCAGTGGCTATCAGCCACAAGGTATAAATAGGAACTTTGGGGCAAGTGATGCTCTGTATTCTTGGTGCTTTGGGGGGTCAACAGTGGAAGAGCTTCTAGTGTCCTAGGCCCACTGGTGGACTTCCTGATGGCACCTGGTATTTTTGGCTACTACGTGACAAGAGTGTTGGACTGGATGGGCCATTGGCCTGATCCAACATTGGCTTCTCTTATGTTCTTGTGCCATCTGTAGGGTATTATATCCTGGAATGGAAGGAGAAGCTTCCGGAGAGGGCGAGTATGAAACCTCATCCATGGAACCACATCCTAACAAGACACCAGCAACCCCAAAAGTCTTGCCAGGACCATGACCTTCATGTGCAACTGCTAAGTAATCTTCCTTAACAAAGAAAACAAAGATCTTCCATCTTTCCTGGGACAGGAACACCCGGTTCTGAACTGTGTCTATGATGACCTCCAGGTGGAGAGCTGGGCTGGGGACAAACAGCTCTTTTTTGATAATGAAGCTGTAGTCTGGCAGTCAGGAGACAGTCCTTTCCACATCTTCCATTCCTTGTTGGTATGAAGGGGACCTGATGAGAGTGTTGCTCAGGTATGGGAAAATGGAGATGCCCTGGGTTCTCAGGTGTGCAATTAGCAAGACTAGCACCTTGGTGAATATTCCCAGGGCTGTCTTGAGACTGAAGGGAAAGGCCCGGTATTGAAAGTGATCCCCACTGTAGGCACAATGTAGGAACCTCCAATGAGCTTCCCTGATCAGAATATGAAAATAAGCCTCTGTCAAATCTATCAATGCCAGGAAGTCCTCCCTTTGCTTCGAGGAAACTATGGACTTGAACTGTTTCCATCTGAAACTTTCTTTTCTTGATCCTGAGATTCAACCACTTTAAGTCCAGAATGGCTCTCACATCCCCATTCTTCTTTGGAACTATGAAGAAAATTGAATAGACCTCAGATGTCTTTTGGTCAGATGTTGAATAGCCTGGAGAAGTAGGAGATGTTTCTTCCTGCAATGGTTCCTTGGGACTTGAATAAACCTGTTGGGAGGAAGGACACACAGTTCCAGGGAGTAACCATTTGAGACTGTGTCCAGTACCCACCAGTCACCTACAGACAACTTCCAAAGATTTGAAAAAACTGAAGCTGTCCTCCAATGATTGGTGGGACTGACCGGCTGTAGCTGTCACACGGAGGAACTGTTTTTGGCTCCTCGTGTGACCTGGCTGGCTGATCTGTGGAAAGAGGAGTTGGGAGCACCAGACTGATTGGACTGCCATCGCCCCTTAGCAGATTTAAGAGGTCGATAACTGAAGTTGCGCTTGGGTTCAACGAAAGGAATGGAAGTGTTTCTTGGGCTTGCCTTCCTTCTTGCACAAGGGTAGAGTCCTTTTCTTATATTTATCCTCTACCAGGTACCTATCCATCCCTTACCTGAAGAGGTGAATGCCTCTGAAAGGAATGCTGGCTACCTGAGGTTGATAGGAAGGGTCTACTCAGTTGTGGAGCCAGGTGTCGCATCTAGCTGTGACACTGGATGCCATGGCCCTGACTGACGATTGGATTGCATCCAGTGATGCATCTGCAGAGAAGGCTGCTGATAGGGCAATCTTCCTTAGCTTATCTTTAAGCCTTTTGGGGATATCATTACCTGCTGCTGAGAGATCTGAGGCCCAGGAATAGATGGCCCTGGAAAAAAGGGAGCTTGCAGTGGAGGCCCTTAGAGCAGCTGAAGAAACCTCAACATTCTTGCATAAAGACTGATCTATCCTTCTGCTGCAAGGGTCCCTAAGAAGGCCACCTGACTCTGCTAGAACGACTGAGTTCAAACACAAGCTGGCAACCGGAGCATCCACTACTGGAAGTTTAAAGTGCTCTGCTGCCTCAAGGCACCAAGGTATAAAAGTATGAGATGATGGGATGATTGGTCTTGGTCCTTCCCACTCAGCTTTAACCACCTACTGATAACATCCAGATCTCAAGATGTCATGGTCCCGTTGTACACTGCATTAGTCAGACCACACCCGGAGTATTGTGTGCAGTTCTGGAGGCCTTTCTCACTTTTTTAACTGGGGGGGGGGCAGACTGTTGCCCTCTTTCTGTTCCCAGAGCCAGCCAGATGACCTGCCTTAGCAGTGGCTTCTGGAGACCAATGGATGGTCAGGACTGGTGTTGAGTCATTGCATTGAGGAGTTGGCTTGTTGAGGTGCCAGTAGGCTACGGAGGGAAGCTGTGGAAGCTCCTACTGCAGCAGCCACCAACACTTTATGAGATGATGGAGCAACTGGGGAGGTTCCTGGCCTGAAGGCTGGAGTCCCCATGGCTTGCCTTTCCTTCCCAGAAGTGGAAGGGGGGGGTCTTGCCAAGGTGTTCCTCCCACGAATACCCCTGAAGGTACGGTTGCTTTCCCTTAAGCCTCCTCTACTCCCCAGGATGGACCAAAGGTGAGGGTGGGGTCTCCCCAAGTGAGATTCCTCACCCAGTCAATGGCAGCGGTCTCCCCTAGGGTCTGTCTGAAAAAACACTGTCCCAAAGATGAGGGGGGGGAGAGGGGGAGACACACAAGAAAAAAAAATAACACAAATACAAAAGGGGGAAAATGGAACTGCGGCACTCAGCAACCACCTAATTGCCATTCAGGCAGGGCCAAGACTGGGGCTCGGAAGAGAAGCCCCTCGCCTCAGGAATAAAAATCAGTGACCCTGTCTGCCTCTAGGGAGGAGCTTCTTCCCACAAGTTCAAGCTGCCCCAACCCCAGACTACCGGAGAAATTACTTTTTGAACTCCAAACTGATTCATTAGATTCATATATATTTTCCATACTCTGCCTTATATGAACTTACAAAGGGTGAGAGAGACTGCTAACCTGGGTTTTCAGATGACCATATTTTTGGAAATGATTTTAATGAGGCATTTACAGCTTACTTTTACCCATATTTTTGCCAGGAATTAAAGACTATGGCATCATTATCTTAAGCACTTAGTACATGGCAACTTTATTATCAAGATTTATTTGAAGTGCCCTGACCTGGATAGCCCAGGCAAGCCTGATCCCATCAGATCTTGGAAGCTAAGCAGGCCAACCCTGGGAAGTACTTGGAAAGGAGATCTCGAGGGAATACCAGGGCTAGGACACAGAGGCAGGCAATATCAAGCCACCTCTCTGAAATGTCCTAGCCCCAGTAGGGGTCGCCAGAAGTCACCATGACTTCCAGGCATGCAAGGGCATGCGCACGTGCACACACATACTAAAAAAAGAGAGATTTATTTAAAGTGACTGGTACTGATCTAAAGTGGCCCAGACTTTCTGAAAAAAAATTACTTTTCTTTTGGCACACCTTCCTGGATTTGATATCAACTATTTCCATGTAAGGGTAAATGAAATATAATGTGGGAAATCCTTTTTTTTTTTTTAAAGCAACCACTGTAGGACAGGGAAAGAAGAGGATAGAAAGCATCCTGTTGGAGAAGTGGGGTTTGGTAAAGTGGGTTTTCTAATCTTCCCTCAGTTTCTCAATCTCTATACCTTTGCAGGAGAAAGCAACAACTTGCAGCACAAGAGTGGAGTAGCACTTAGATCTGGAAAATATCTGAAAGAAAGGGTGAAATACCCCTTTGCCAGCACTCCTCGACTAACTTTATTCACCTCCATTCCTCATTGCAGCTCTGAACTAAAACACCCCCCCCAACCAAACAGAAAATCCTCATCATAGATCACAAGTGTAAAATCCAATTTGACCTTGAAGACATGCTGCAGTTAACTTCTTACCTATCTCCAACTACCTTGAACTAAATACAGAGGTTAACTGGTACAACTGGTAAGGGAAACACATATTATGTATGCAAACCATTGGGATGACATCTATGGACAATGGGCTTACATACAAACATCTCTTGTATTTGAAGATATAGTTCCTATCCCTTGGATATAGATCGTTACTGGATTGTTGCTTCTTTCCTCAACTCAGCAAGTCTGAATTCCTTAGAAATAAGGAATACCCAGCAAATCTAAATCCTTTAGAAATTAGGAATACTGACAGCATTTGGGAAGCATGCCCTAGACATACCAGTTGCAAACACTAGAATTTTTCACAGTTCATACATAACATCCACTCTCTGATCATTCAGGTTTACTTGGTGAGATTTTATCTTAAGTGAAAGATAAGCACCAAAAGTCCACCACTTTCTGCGGATAATATAGGAATTCTGTTCTCAGTGAAGAATTTGTAGAATGAAGTAGAACTCATTATACTTACTGTCCACTTCTCACCCACACGGATTGGGTAAGAAAGTGAAGACCCTTATTCAGAACAGAACTGACAGCTTCTTGCAAATGAAGCTCTCTGCCTTCACAGTTCTCCATAGCAAAAAGGCTGATGAAGGGCTCAGCAAAAACCTATAAAGAAGAGAAACATTTGGTAATAGATACACTGAGTAATGGAAATCATAACTAAGGAGGTAGTATTCTACTCCACCTCACATGTTGGTTTTGCTACACAAACTTCCCAGCGGCAGGGCTTTATTTGGCAACTAAACCGGCAACCATGTGCACTGGATCATATTAAGGCAACTGTGGCAGCCCCCACCCCAACTGTGACCTCTGTTGTTTGTACCCCAAGTCCTTTGGCCCTCAGATGCCAGAAGTGAAAGAAATACATCTAGTTAGATATTAAAATGGTCTCTCAACAAAAGTCCTGACCTAGATGGGCCAGGCTAGCTTGATCTCATCAGATCTTGGAAGCTAAGCAGGGTCAGTCCTGGTTAGTATTTGGATGGGAGATCACCAAAGAATTCCAGGGAGAAGCAGGCAAAGGCAAACCACCTCTGAATATTTCTTGCCTTGAAAACCTACGGAGGGTTGCCATAAGTTGGCTGCAACTTGACAGTACCTTCCACCACCACCATTCAAGTAAGGTGCTTTCAAGAAGAAGTAGCCAGCTGCTTCAATACTCCAGGAAAACATCAATCAAGGATATTTGTTTCAACCTGCAGAGCCCATGACACCTTGTGCCAGACATGACAACCCAGATCTGCAATAACCAAAGCTCTCAAAAATTTCCTTCACAATGTGTCTCCTAGATGATTCAAGCATAAACCCAAGAAGGGCTATCAGCCCATCAGCTGGATACTGTTGGCAGAGCACCCAATATAATTCAATCATCTACAATCACAACCACTGCAGCACATTTCCTGTGTACCTTCAAGTTTCCCGGTCTATCATAGGAGGGCTGATCTTATCATATCACAATCCAGATTATTTATTTATTTATTTATTAAATTTGTATCCCGCCCTTCCAACATGGGCTCAGGGCGGCGAACATAGAGGCACATGCCATACATAAAACAATGAACAATAAACAATCATTACCTATGAAACAGTTAAAAGTTGATGCTCAACAGACCATGTCAGTTCCATAATAAAATGCCAATAACAAAAACACACTCCGAGTAAACACAATTGTCTCTGCTCAATTGATGTTACACTATAACTGTCATCCCCATCCCAAGGCCAGTGCACTTCATGATGTTAATACAGTGATTGTACAATGGCAGCCCCTACTCGAAGGCCTGGTGGAAGAGCTCCATCTTACAGGCCCTGCGGAACTGCATAAGGTCTCGCAGGGCCCTGATCTCCTCCAAGAGCTCGTTCCACCAGGTAGGGGCCGCCACCGAAAAAGCCCTGGCCCTGGTTGCAGCATATTTAACTACCTTGGGGGCTGGGATAACCAACAGATGTTGCCCCCCTGACTGTAGTGCCCTTGGGGGAACATATGGGGAAAGGTGGTCCCTCAGGTAAGCCGGACCCTGGCCATATAGGGCTTTAAAGGTAAGAACTAGCACTTTGAAACAGATCTGGTACGCTATTGGCAGCCAGTGCAGTGCCTTCAGCACAGGCTGGATATAGTCCTGCCTAGTGAGACCCATCAGCAGCCTGGCTGCTGCATTCTGCACTAGCTGCATCTTCCGGATCTGCAACAAAGGCAGCCCTATGTAGAGAGCATTGCAGTAGTCTAACCTCGAGGTGACCGTCACATGGATCACTGTGGCCAGGTCATCATGATCCAGGTAGGGAACCAACTGTCGCGCCAGCCGAAGATGGTAGAAGGCTGACTTGAGCGTGGCTGCCACCTGGACCTCCATCATTAAAGAGGAGTCCAGGAGCACCCCCAAACTCCTAACCCTCAGCGCCGGCACCAAAGGAATCCCGTCGAAGGTTGGGAGAGGGAGCCCCAATCCCAAACTGATCCGACTCAGGCCCAGGACCACTGTCTTCACCGGGTTTCGTTTCAGCCGGCTCAGCCTGAGCCAACCAGCCATGGCTTGCAACGCCCTATGAAGGTCATTAGGACTAGAGTCCGACTGGCTGCCCAACATCAGATAGAGCTGGGTGTCATCTGCATATTGATGACACCCAAACCCATAGCTCCGGGCAATCTGGGCGAGGGGGCGCAGGTAGATGTTAAATAACATCGGGGACAGCACCGCCCCCTGAGGCACCCCACACGCAAGAGGATGCCTCTGGGACCGCCGATCCCCAATCGCCACCCTCTGTCCCCGACCTTGGAGAAAAGAGAAAAACCATTGGAGGGCAAGCCCCTGAATCCCCATGTCAGCAAGGCGGTGGGTCAACAGCTGATGGTCGACCGTATCGAACGTGACCGACAGATCTAACAACAGCAGTGCCGCCACACTACCTCAATCCAGATGCCTTCGGAGGTTGTCAGTCAAGGCGACCAGCGCCGTCTCTGTCCTGTGACCTGGGTGAAAGCCAGACTGGAAGGGATCCAGGACTGAAGCGTCATCCAGAAAGCCCTGTAACTGTAACGCCACCGCCCTCTCTATCAATTTGCCCAAATAGGGCAGATCCAGACTTCACAACAATAGGATCTAACCCCATAAGGCTGCACCAACCAGAATGCAGTCAAAAGCCCACTAATGCACAGCCAGGTTCTAAAGAAGTTTGGCCCAATGCCATCATGGACCCTGGTTCTGCACCAAGCTAGACCAGTAGCAGAGCTCCTCCACTGGTGCTCAGATAAACCCATGTGCATAAGAAGGGAATCTCAAGCCCTCCATCTTGGTAATTGGTTCCCCGCCAGAATGTTCTTCTACTGCCACAAGCATGAAATCACTGCACCTTTCCTCTTCAAGACAGAATATGATTTCTTCTCTCTTGCTCTGCTTTCCATTCCAAATTTAACCCTCTACATCTTTTCACTGCTTATTAGCTTCTATTTTGGGCTGTTCTGCCCTACTTCCAGCTGGTCTCTTCCCATTTTTTGGGCAACCACAACCTCTTTGCTCTGGTTTGGTTTGCTCTGGAGTAGCCATGTGGGAAGGAATCAAATTTCAGACCAAAACTAACTTCATTTCACCATCCAGCTTAAAATAACACAACCAGTCACTAAGCCTTTGCAAATGTGAGTTGTCATATTAGTGCAATTGCTCGACATCATGTACATTTACCTTGACTTCCTGACTTTGTATTCTGTATTTTGAATACAGCAATAAAGTTACTTGTTGGTTAAGTGCTTGTCTCCTTTCTGCCCTTCTCAAAGACTTCCTGTACCAAACTAAGAACATGGTTACAAGAGACTAGTAAGATCCCCTTTTGCTTTTGGAGCTTGTGTTCTTCAATGTAGGAGATGCTTTTCAGGTGATAGGCCTGACATGGGGATTGATTTGCACTAGGAGGAATAAGATCTCACAAATGAGAAAGCTGAAACAATGGCCCACGTTCTACACAACCTGGTATTCTTACCAGAATAATTCTCAAAAACAGAGTGCACTTTGAGTGAACTGATATCTCAGAACTTATAGAAAGGAGTCCTAGGTACCTTGTTTCCCTTTATAAAGACCAATTTAAAGAGAAAGGTTATAGGCATGGGCCACCATGACATCAGACTGCTAAACTAAATCTCTGAATGAACTGAGAGCTCTGGAAGCCAAGTATGAACCTGTCTGCTTGTTCAAGGAACCTCCACATTTGTAACATAGGAGATTGGCTATCAGAGGCAGGGCCTTTTTCATG
The DNA here is from genome assembly GCA_029375565.1 of Gekko gecko. Lineage (NCBI taxonomy): Eukaryota > Metazoa > Chordata > Lepidosauria > Squamata > Gekkonidae > Gekko > Gekko gecko. The sequence continues at coordinate 64,007,527 of JAPDNY010000004.1, read as the reverse complement.
ATGGTACCCTGCAAATTTCTGCAGGTACATTTGCCTGGGAACTATAATGTTTCACCAGCAAGGGTGGACTTTGATGACAAATACTATAATAGGAACTTGCTTTTAATTACTGTTCACCACTGCTTTTCTGTATATTTTGGATTTTAGGTTGTATTGTGAGGAGAAGGAGAAGAGTTGGATTTATACCCTGCCCTTCACTCGGAGTCTCAGAGCGCCTTATAATCACCTTCCCTTCGTCTTCCCATAAAAGACACCCTGTGAAGTAGGTGGGGCTGAGAGCAGGGCTGGCCCGTGGTGTCTGGGCGCTCTAGGCCAGCTTGTGGCCCTGCCCCCCCAATGATGTCAACCTCCTGGTGGGGCCTGGAGATGGGGGGGCAGCGCTGGCAAGCCAGGGAAGAGGCAGGGGTTGAAACCCCCATCTCTTCCCTCTAAGTGCGGGGCACCCAGGCAAACCAGGGAAGAGGCAGGGGTTTAAACCCCCATCTCTTCCCTCTAAGCGCGGCTTGCCTGCGTGCCCCGCGGCTGCGGGGTGTGCAGGCAAGCCAGGGAAGAGGCGGGGGTTTAACCCCATCTCTTCCCTCTAAGTGCCACTTGCCTGCGCACCCTGCAGCTGCGGGGCGCCCAGGCAAGCCAGGAAAGAGGCGGGGGTTTAACCCCCCGTCTCTTCCCTCTAAGCGCTGCTTGCCTGCGCGTCCCACAGCTGCGGGGTGCCCAGGCAAGCCAGGGAAGAGGTGGGGAAGAGCAGCCGCCCCTGCCTCCTCTCCCCCAAGGGGGAGGGGGAGGGCGGGTAAGCTCCACCACCGCCTCCTGAGCCCTGATGGGGCGTCCTTTGTTGGTGGCTGTGGCCACGTCCCCACCTCCCCTCCCCCACAAGGAGGAGGGGGAGGGTGGGCAAGCTCTGCTGCCACCTCCTGCACCCCACCGGGGCGCTTTTCACAGGCGACGGCGGGGGGCTTTTTGCGGGGGGGGGGCAGGTGCAGTTTGGCACCCCTGCAGCCAGTGCGCTCTAGGCGAGCCCGGCCCTGGCTGAGAGACCTCTTTCAAGAACTGCTCGTGAGAGAACAGCTCTGAAAGAACTTGTAACTGACCCAAGGTCACCCAGCTGGCTGCATGTGAAGGAGGAGGAGAAGAAGTAGAAGAAGAGGAGGAGGAGATTGGATTTATACCCTGCTCTTCACTCGGCGTCTCAGAGCAGCTTACAAACTCCTTTCCCTTCCCTTCCCCACAACAGACACCCTGTGAGGTAGGTGGGACTGAGAGAGCTCTTTTTAGACCTGTCCTTGAGAGAACAGCTCTTGACAGAACTATGGCTTGCCCAAGGCCATCCAGCAGCCGCAAGTGGAGGAGTGGGGAATCAAACCCGGTTCTCCAGATTAGATTCCGCCACTCTTTAACCACTACATCAGACCGGTTTGTTTTAATTAATATTTTTATGGTTTAAAATTGTGTAGGCTGCCTTGAAGGCAAGTCTTAGTAAAAGGTAGATTAGAAATTTTAACATGATAAGTTTTACCCAAGTTCCCTTATGAACGTGGCAATTTCCTTTATCTTATTCATAGTTCTAAGTTTCCTTTGACAAAGGTATTTAGGGAGGGGCAACGTGTTCAAATCACCATTCTGTAGAATATATTTTTCCAGTCTAAAGAATAACTAAAGCTCTTCAGTAGGAAAAATTGTATTACAAGGAATCTGCTACACATAAAACTAGTCCTCCTAAGTCTTTTATAATGTGCAATTACAGATAATTTTGTTAAACCTAATCTGATCTGAAGCAGAAGAAGCATTTATGTCATATTTCTTGAAAGAATGATCTTCCAACAGCAAACTAGGTAGTTATGCTTTTCTTGTCTTTAGTAGTTGTATTATTTATATGTTACAGAAGTACTAACAAAGCTTTCTTTTCTAAAGGAGTGTTACATTACCAGATAATTTAGAGTTTCCAAATTTTTGACTAGTCCTTAGTGTCCCTGTGCTTTTAACAACAACAACCTGGTCTGCAAGTATGAGCAAGTAATAAGGCTCCCCTCCATGCCATGAGTTTCATTTGCTAATTCCTGCTAAAAGCATCAAAACAGGAGGGGACATTATTTTCTGGCTATCTAGCAACCCTACAATAAGATACAGTTTAGCTCCTAATAAGTAGACCCACACGAATAAAGCCTACCTCAAGCTACTCCCTTGTTTTTCCTAATAAAACTCAGTATTCAGCAGTGACTTCTGAGGCAGCAGCCATCACAAACCAAATAAAATAAAATCAACAACAGCAAAGTAATTAAGCAGCAGGTCATTATAGAGAACTTCTTGTAATTGGAAGGTAATAGGTTAAATAAATAGCCATTGGAGATGGATTATATCTAATTAATCCTGGTTTACTTCCAACGGATTAACAAAATTACTTTTAAAGTGCCTTCAAGGCCTACAGTACTATAATGATTAGCGGCCTACTGACAACTGAGATGCTGCCAAGTTCATAGGCTTACATTGTTTCTATCCATTCCTTGGCAACTTCCAGATCAGATTATTGTCATTTACACTCCACAGGACTGCTCTTGAAAAATGTATGCAATTAATTCAAAGTGTTGCTGTTCACCTTTTAAATAGAATAAATACCAAGCTCATTATCACATTCATTCCATAACTAGATGCTAAAATGTTTCAATTCAAGGGGTTAATTATGGTCTTTAAGGCCTTTTATGGTCTGAAATACATTTTGTAAGAGCCATCCCTTACCCACTCTTTGTGATTGGTTAGAGCACCAAGATTTATGGATGCAAAAGTGGCAGTCAGTAGAAAGCAATGCTTTTTCAGTTGCCATTCTATTATTAAGCAGACAGGAGGTTCCTTTAGCCTTCATACCTCTCTTTTTGAAGAAAGCCAAACACTTACCTTTTCTAACAGGCATTTAAATAATGTCTTTAACAACGAAATTTTCTGTGAGGTCTGTGCTGCTGGTTGCCTTAATTTGGGAAGTATTTATAGATGTTGTGTGTTTTTTGGTGAACTGTTCTTCAGTGTACTGAAACCACTTTGAATTTTTAAAATTAAAAATGTAACAGACATTTAGTAAATAAATTAACAAATGAGTGAGTACCTTTGAATTGCACACATTTGCAAAAGGACCATCTCAGCAACTATCTCAGAAATGTGTATTACATAGGTTTGTATAGTGAGGTTCAAAATAATTGTGCAAAGTAGCCAGTCAGATGTTTCCCATAATTGTGTTCTGGTTTGAATCAACCTCTAACAGTGTTACCAAAAAACCCCAACAATCCCAAAACAAAAACAAAACCCAGAACAGCAAGTCACTATACAGATAATATCACTCCATTTATTTGGAAGTAAAATTTGGGCAAGTCCCTCCTTGTATAGAGATTTCTATTTCCTGCTGTGAAGGCCCTCAAGCATACTACATAATGTTCTTGGCACTGCTAATCTTTATGCCAGTGATTATATGGTCCAACAAATTTCAGATTAGCTACACTCTTGCACTGTGCATTTAAGTAGAATCAAATTACACAGCAAAAACAAACATCAGGTCCAGAAAAATATTTTCTTTTCAGAGGAAATGTGCACTCTGGAAGCATACTAGGAATTTGGGAGGGGCATATTAACTCCTAAAGTAATCACTCTCATTTTTGTTTGTGCGCCAACCAGCAACCGGCAAGTGATTGAATAATCAAAGCAGGCTATTTACTTGTAACTGTTGTTCTTCAAGTGGTCACCCATGAATTCACATTGAGGGGCTTTGAACCTGCACAAAGCCTCTATTCAGAAACTTCTAGAGCTATTGTTTAAGTGCAAAGATCTCTTCTCCTCAAAGACACAGCTTGGACTGCATATGCCTAAAGTTCATGACTCATGCCTTCCTGCTCAGTTCCCTCCAAAATATTAGAATATGCTGCAGCAAATTAAAGGAATCTGTTGTGGGGGAAGGTGAGTGTGTTGTGTTAATGCACAGTTGATCACATGAAGAACAATTCCAAATGCAGGTAGACACTTTACAAGCATGCCTGATTCAGAGTACCCAAATACTTCTGCCATTCCTTTCTAGGTCTCCATTGTGCCAAGCTGAATGATGGTTGTTGGGCTAGTTTCTAGGTAATCATCAAAGTGACTTTTAAAAAAAGGCATTGGTTTTTTACTAATATTATTGTGTATTGGTGGCCTAACTTCTAAAATCAGAACTTGTGAGCCAAGATGACAATATCTCTGTTTTCTCTAAATATCAGTTTCCAGAATTTAATGACATTCCCTAAATATGGCTGGCTGATGGGAAAAGCCCTTTCAATACAATTCTTACATATTCAATAGGCCGAAGAGACACTATTGTAGCCATTGGACAGCCACAGGAGGCAAGGTCAGTGTAAAGACCTTCTTCTAGCACACACTGGTTATCAACGGTTTCTCCCTGGTAACACAGCAGCCAACTGAAAGAACAAACAATAAAACATTACCTAGTACATATGATTTTAATTATGTTTTCCTCCACTAAATATGTATAGCAAAGAAATCTAAACGAACACTGACTGCACCATCAAACTGTGTTCATTGTTGTAATGCCTTAGAGTGCAGAGTGTTAACATAAAGACAATGGCTTTGGGTTCAGTTTCTGCAAATCCCTCTGCAGGTCCACATATCACCCAATTCACAAGGCTCCCTGGCCTTAGGAAAAGGCTTCTGGGGAGAGGCAGAAAGTTCATCTTGTGCAAGCAGTGTTTCACTCACCCTGCTTTGGGTCCAATCCATTATGATAAATACATGGAATCTTAATACCTGTAATCAATAGTAGGAGTCCTACACAACATTTATTTACTTTTATTTATAAAACACAGTGCAAATTTCATTGCAGACTACAGCAACTGCATAGCTTGCAGCCATCTTCATAGTAAAAGTGAGATAATTTTCAAGGCAGTTTAGCAACATAAAACTGAAGGTCGTAAATATATAAAAAATAGTTTCCCAAGCTGCTTTAAAAAGAGCAATGAATAAATTAACTCACCATCCCCGTAGAACTTTAAAAGAACATGGCTTGAATGAGGCAAAATCAGAAATCTCTGTTGTAAAATCCAAACACAATCCCTGGAAATGTGTGTTACTGAAAGCTTTCAGCTACAAAGAAGCAAAATACATTTTGAACGAACAGGAGCTAATAACTGAATATCTATATTGTTGTTGGTGCAGAAAAAAATTGGTCTAACTATATATGCAGAACCTTCAAATAGCCAAAAAAGGATATATTTAAAAAACATAAGCTTAGATCCACAGAACTGTACATGAAGCAGAGTCTCTAGCAGGGAACGTTTGCCAGTTTCTCTTTACCAGTGAAGCCCCCTTTGCTCCTCACAAACCACACTGGAAGCTTAGAGACCACCCAGAACAATGTGGGATCTGTGGAAATGCTGCCCTCCCCGCAAAGGTTTATGAAAGGGAAGAGATGATTTCTGCTGATTCTACTAAATGCTGCTCATGCTGTAATCCATGCAATTCCTAGTCTGCCCAATTGTCTACATTCAGATAACATGAGAAATCAGAGTTTATAGACTTATTTGTAGTCAATCTTCAATTGCAGTCCCTGTGGAAAGGGAAGAAGGGCAAGGAGGTTCCTCCAGTTCCAAGAGAAGCAAAAAAGAGAAAAGGAGGAATCAGCAAAAAGCTTCTTTGAAAACTCTTCAGGTCCCAAATACTGTATCAGTTGTCTCCAGTAATTCTGACAGTAATGTTGACCACTGGTCTGTACTTTTTGGGTTGACACAACAGGCTGCATTACTGCTTGAATTATGGAACATAAAATTGAGGCTTGGGCTGATTTCCCACTACAGCTGCCTCGGTGTTGCGCCGCTGTTTGCCCCGACACTATTGGTCAATTTCACACCCGAAGCCATGGGGCTGCATTTTGACCCGCGGCTTCGCCTGATTTCCTCCGCAGTTTTGTAATCCTGTTTTTTGAGGATTACGAAACTGCGAAGGAAATCGGGCGAAGCCGTGGGTCAAATGCAGCCCCGCGGCTTCAGGTGTGAAATTGACCAATAGTGTCGGGGCAAATGGCGGCGCAACACAGAGGCAGCTGTAGTGGGAAATCAGCCTTAAAGTTACATCTTCATTTAAAGGTCAAAACCAAGAAGTGTGTATGAGCGGTATGAATCTGGCACAGTGGCACCATACTTTTATACTCCCTCACCTCCTCCCTTTGCACACACAGCATGACGGAAGACTTCTTTCAAGTTTGGTGTAGAAGCTTGAGTTTATCATGACACCCAAATGCTGACACCTGCACAAACTGGAGGTTGCCTTGGGGGAAGAATCAACCTCCCATTTGTTCAGGTTCCTTGCATTCAAATGTTATGCCAAACTGGCAAGTCTTACTGAAGCCTTTCAAAACAGCAAGTGTGCAAACACAAGAAAGGGCTAGTTTTGTGTCCATCAAAAAGACACCTCTTTCTTTATGATGTTGAAGACTCAGTAGACACACGTGTAAGCTGCCTTTATTAGCAATGTAGATGGCAGCTAGCTTGACTAAAAAGTTGACAAATGTGGGAAGTGCTCTCTTCAAGGTATGCATCAGTGGCATAAACTAGAAAATGTTAGTAAACGAGAACGTGACTCATTACCATACTGTAAAAGAAAATCAGCATGCAAGATTGAATCATCTTCCTGAATAGTATGGCTGCGCATCAGTTTAGGATGTGATATATAATCAACTTGGCTTGTTATAGACACCAGAGAAGGTCATTTGGCACCTAAACTTAACACTGAGAAATAATACTAGTTGATGACTGCTTTCCCAGGGACTTAAAAGGTAGCACACAACAGGTGGGTTCTGTCCAGCATCCAGGCAATAGAAAACCCTTACAAGCACCCCTCCCCCACACAAAACAAACTCTAACCAGATAAGATCTAGTCACACCATTCTCTTCCCCTGAGTTTGTAGGTGAATCAGCACCTTCAGTGGTTTCAAAGTCAGAGCTGGACTGTGCTGAATCAGCCCATAAAACTCTCTTTTTATCCGTATCCACCAAAACCCATTTATATATCTTCAACTAGATATAGTCTCGGGCATCCCTATTGAATTTCTTCATTTTAAACTCCCTTAATTTATTTTCAAACTGTTTGCAGCGGGTTTAATTTACTAGGTTACTTTTCTATAAACAGTTCCAGAGGAAAGCTTCCTTTTAATGTAAAACTGTTATGAATCTGAAAAAGACCAGTCAGGAAATGAGACTGGATCCAGGCAGCTTGTCAGTTGCAGTTGCAACTTTTATGAAGCTAATGTTACAATCTTTTCACAACTTGGTGGATACTGTAACTGTTCTGGTTCTGTATCTCGTTGGACAACTGAACTATTTATTTATTTATTCAATTTATACTCCCGCCTTCCCCACCAAGGCAGGCTCAGGTCCAACTATTATAACCATTCTGTATACAATACGTCATGTAAGAACAGACAAGTCTGACAGGTTGGCTTTGAAAACTTTATTGATATTGTTTAAAAATACAGTTGAAAAAGTGCTAGTGCTGTTCCAGAAATGGTCACAAACAGCTTATACAACAATCACCATCCATCCATGAGTGGAAGGGACCTTCTGTACTCTGAAGCCAACCAAACGATACTGATGCAGAATCTGGGCTACATAAAATTGCCAGCATTAAGGGCTGCTTCATAACATGATTTGTATAATTTGGTATATTTGATGGAAAGCTTATTGCAGATGCTTGGAACTTTATAAAACTACTTTATTTGCACCAAAAATAAAGTTATCTGTACTAACTGTTAAAACCACACTTCACTGTGAAACAGTAAACTTTTAGATTTGTATTAAAAAACAAAATAGGGTAGGTAACCAGTGTTTTCAGGACTAGAGTACTGCACTGGTTACGGCTTTAGAGATCTAGGTTAGCAGCTATGAAAGATAGGCCCTAAGCTATTCTAAGAAATACACCATACAAAAACAACATTAATGCCTACCAAGTAACAGATGCTAAAATTTGGCAGAGTCCTTTCCCTTTTATAGTGGCCTAGTTGGCTAACTGCTTACGTAGTTAAAAAGACAGAAAGTCTCACTTTTTAAATTCATACCACCAACAGATAACTTTATTAGATGACTAAGGGTAAATGGCTAAGGATGATAAACTACAAAGCCCACAAATACTGTAAAAAAGGAAAAAAGGGAATGTGGAGAATTTGTCAATTTCTATAGACAACTATGCTAAAAATAAAGGATTCACTGATTAAGGTGGATAGCAAAAGATGATTTGTTAGAACAACAGAACTGTGAAACTTTCTATTAATGAATCAGAGCAAGTTCTGTTGCATCATCTTAAGAGAACATAAGAGAGGCCAATGTTGGATCAGGCCAATGGCCCATCCAGTCCAACACTCTGTCACACAGTGGCCAAAAATACCTTGAAGACATATCTTGAAGTTTCTTATTAACTGTTACCTTGTTTAAATTTAAGTTTACACTATTCTTATGACTCACATCTATAAAATATGAATGCTTGCCACTGCATCAAGAAACAGATTAAAATGCTGCAGGTTAATAAATGACAGCATTTTTAACACAAGACTGTCTATGGTTTTTAATATTATCATTTCTTAACCTGATTTGTAACACAAGAGGAAACCAATGATGTAAGTATCAGCAATCTTTAACGTAAAATACATACTTACATAGTAGGGGAGAATTTGTTGCTAAAAGTTATATTATTTTACAAGAACTTACCCAGTGTGGGGGTGCATGGTGTTCCAGCGGCTCCTGCAAATGAGAAGTTATATATGGTATACAAACCTTGTACTTAAAATGTATCAGTTTGTAAAAGCAGCTCAACTATAACAACAACACTTGGAGCAGAACACCTCTGATACAAACATTGTAAAAAAAAAAATGAGAAATAGGATTTGGATCATTGACACTGCAACCCCAGGAGACAGCAGAATAGAAAAAAAAAGAACAAGAGACGATCACAAAATACCAAAACCTGTGAACGCCCCTGGAAGTAGAAAGTTGACATCATGCCAGTTGTCATTGGAGCCCTTGGAGCAGTGCCTAGAAGTCTCAAGAAACACCTGGACATTCTGGGCATTGAGCAAATAACACCAGCTCAGCTCCAGAAGACAATGTTGTTTGGAACAGCAAGAATCCTGTGAAGTTACATCTGCAGTTCCCAAGATCTTGGCTAGATCTCAGATTTCAGAAAACCATCTACCAGTCTAATATCTGACTATGAGAAGTAATAGTAATAATATTTCACTGCCTTTCCATCCAATTCAGGGTCCCCAAGACAGTGAAAATTAAACACTGAAATATTTCAGACATGAAAAAGCATTTAAAATATAAATATATATAATTTTTGAAAAGCAATTGTTTTAAAAATATAAACACATACAAACAGATAAACAGGAAGGAGGGCTAATAAGAATTACTGAGGGAATGGTATACAAAACCAAAAAGACTTCTGCTGGTGGAGACAACAACAGAGGGACACAGATGAATTTCACTAAGGAGAGTTCCAGAGTTTTGGTGCCATGATTGAAACAGTCCTCATTTGGGTTGCCACCTACCTGTATGGTTTGGGACCAACATACACACTCCTTTATGAACCTACCCAACCACTGTGCTCATCTTTCGGGGCCCTATTTTGGATGCCCCTGCTTTCTGAGATAAGATCTTTTCAGTCATCTCACCAGAACTCTGAACTCCCTTCCCAGGGAGACTTATCTGCCTTCGTCTGTTGCCATCTCTTTAGGGGTATACATTTTGTAAAATAAATATGATACATTTGTATCTACTCTCCGATTTAAAGTGCCCTGACCTGGCTACCCTGATCTACCCTGCCTGAACCCAGGCTACCCTGATCTTATCAGGTCTCAGAAGCTAAGCAGGGTCAGCCCTGATTAGTATTCGGATGTCAGACCAACAAGTAATACCATGGTCCCTATGCAGAGGAAGGCAATGGTATACCACCCCACATCATCTCTAGCCTTGAAAACCCTATGGGGTCAGCATAAATTGGCTGTGACTTGATGGCAAATAAATAAATAAACAACCAATAATCTGGATACACTGACATTTGCATGGGTCTTTTTCAATTTAATGGTATATTCACTGAAAAACCCAAACCCCAATGTTCCAACACAATAGAAAAATATGAATATATCACAAAACAGGAAGCTAGAGACCTTTGTGTGATCAAATTATTGTCCTTCTATTATTTAGTCTTAATATGTATAACAAATATGTTTCATTTCATTGGCCACTAGCCACTATTGTAAAAAATATAGTTTACAACATTTTTATCTTACAATGCACAATTTCCCACCAGTTGAAATAACATACCAATTTAATAGGATGGATTGACATGATAGTCTCATTTTGTCCTCCCCAGTCAAGAAAACATTTATATTTTCCTTTCTCCAATACATACTGCTCTCCACAGAAGTACTTCTGCTGGTAAGCAACCCACCTAGATGTGACAAACAAGGGAAGTCCTTAGGAACAAATCTGCAAAACAGCTATTCAAACATACAGCAGTCAGTCATAAAATGCTTTATGTCTAAAACATCTTCATCTGTTCATCCAATGTGGAGTGAAACAGGCAATGAAAATTATACTATGGTTCATTATGTACCAGTGGACACCTCGGCCCTGCTTGGCTATAAAATACAAAAGAAATGACATCCTTCTGCTGTAGCTTCTAGGTGATGCGATGCTTTGTTGACATTAGAGCCATTCCATATGCCTTAGGATAGGGTAAAAAGAGACTTGCTGGCTCTGTCCCCTAAACAAGACTCTTGTGAGATTCTCCTGTGCCAAATAAGAGACTCTCCACATGCCATCATCAGAACTAGTGTCAGTTTTAGGAACCCATATCTGAAAATAATCTTGGGCTCTTGTTCCCAAGCATGAAATTATATTCTGCCAGTTATTTAGGGGACAAATGCTTCACAAATATTTCAATGCCATCTCTAAAGTCACTGTTCTTCACTCTAAAGTCACTGACCCCATTCTCTCTCATTTATTGAATCTTACTAGAGAAACAAATAAAACCCCATATAGTTATAAAGTTCAGGTTTGTTAACATTACAGCCTAATCCACACATGCTAGAGTGCATAAAAAATGAATGACACCTATAATTTGATTGGCTTTACCTTGGGAGCCGAAATGCTTAAATTCAAGCAGGTAAACATTCTGTTGAATTAGGCTATAGAAGCTGCTTCATACAGGGTTGTTAAATTTTATGACAACTCTAGTTTAATTAGATTAAGTTTCTTTTAGGAGGTTCTCAACTCTCTGAGCAACTGAAATGAAGTTCAATAGCAAAAAAAGCCATTAATAATGAAGTGTGCTTTTGTATCAATTTTGTAAAAATGTCATAAAACAAATGAGAAATTTGCCAAAGAAAACAGATAAGTTGGGGTTCATTCTAAGGCACTATTTTCAAACCACGTTTACCTTTCCACTTATCTTCTGAACAGAAGATTAAACAAAGGATGACAAATGAAGAAAAAAAATTATGCAAGCTAATTCTTTTTCACTGCAGAAAGATCTCAAAGAGAACTTACACTCCACTCTTGACAATAAGTGACCTTGTCATGGAGCCAAATCCAGCCTGATCCAAATCAGGAATTTCTTGATTTACTATCTCCAACAGCTTTCCATTTTCTTCATCCATTTCAAAAAGTGTGACTTCTGACTCCATAAAGTCCTACAATTTAAAACCAGAATTTAGGGGATATGTGATACAATGCTATCTATTTTTACATAGCAGTTATAGAATCTTGAATTTTCAGAATTGTACAATTACATAAACATTTTGAGATGACTGCACTTGGAATAAGTGCAGTGCTGAATTATCAGCAGCCACCATTTGTGACTCAGGGCTGCCAGTGGTGTGCAAATAGAGTTGGGGCAGCTGGCCAGCCACAACAGCAACCAGCAAGGAGCCAGTCTGGACATGTGGTACAGTACAGTGGGAGCAGAGCCTCTGATGCCTGCACATGATCTGGCTGGCCCACCCCTCCCAGCTTCACTATTTCAGCAGCGGTTGTCAGGTGGAGGTCCTCAGTTCATTGCTGGTTTTCCCCTTTCACCCCCTTTTCCTTCTTTCATAGTGGTTGTCATGGGTTGCATTTCAGGTTTTATTTTAATTGTAATTGTCACAACTTTTAGGCAGTTTGGGCATTGGGATGGATCCTTTAGGGAGGGGGCTGGGCCTGCGTGCATGCCTCTCCCTGTCTGGGGACTCCCCTAAGGGGTCTTGGGGGTGGAGCCCTCTGTGGCATGCCCAGCTCAGGGGTTTCTGGATGGCTCCCACCACCGGGTGGCAAGGGAATCATGCAGCGGCTGGTGCTCATGTGGATCCCTGGAATGCTTTCTGCAGTGCAACTCACCCTGGAAGGTGGGCTGGGGTAGGTTGGTCTGGTTCATTGGGTGGCAGGTGGGTTGCCTGATGCAGGATCTGTCCCTGTGCTGTGCCAATGCTCCTGCACTATATTCAATAAAAGCTGTGCCCTGTTTTCTCCAACATGCTGGTGTTCTGGTTGCCATTCTTAGCTTGCCACCCCCCCACCCCGAGTTTGCACCTGGGTCCGCAAGCATGGTTCTTTTTATCACATTCTCCAGGACAGTTCTGATACAACTCTTGACCTATAGGTTTGGTTTAGGTGATCCTACAAGACAGATTTTTGAGGATTATGAATAAGCTCCAGTTCCTCTTATCTATCACACATCTATTTTGTTGTTTGTCCAAGGATGACTTCAGGCCAGAAAGAGCATATGAACCTGGTCCAACCCTCTAGTCACTACACCAGTTCTTCTTTCTGATGTATTTCTTTCTTGTAACATGACTTTACTTTTAGTTTGCCATCTGGATACTGAAATCTTGACAATGCTAGTCCTCTTCATGCATATACAACTCCTTAATTCTTTCCACCATCACTAACATTTTTGTCATTAGCATCTTTATATAAAAACTTTGTTTGCCCTGTTCCTAAAATAGTGCATTATATGTGAAGTTGAGTTTTATTATCTACTAAGATTCTGCCTGCTAAAGTTGCAGTTGTAAAGCTACTGATTTTCCAGCAGTTCAACTGACATTATAGATCTGTGCACAGATGAGTGAGGACAGGATTGCAACTATATTTTATCATTTTTGAAAGTGAACTGCGTTAACAGTCCCATAACATGTGTGTTTTATTTATTTTGCTCAATTTCTAGCTTTCCCACAGCAGGCTCAGGGTGGGCTACAACATTCTTAAACATTAAAAAAATTAAAATTCAATTCATAAAATCCTCTAAGATCCTACACATATAAGAAATCCTTAAAGTTGGTTATGTTTAGGCTATGAACTATTCCTCCACACTTTGCAAGAAAAATCAGTATGTCAACCTGCCTACAAAAGAGCTATATACAGCACAAATAACTATGTTCTCTCATGTGTATGCCATGCATTAGACTCTGGTTTGCCTAGGATAGCTGCTGGCACTGCAGTCAGGACAGGGCACTTCAGAAATTCATTTCTAGAGGAAAAACTTTCATTTTCTGCTGACAACACACTCATACTTTTCTACTTTAATTCCTATGACTTTTTAAACACACCAAAATATGACAGAGAATTCTACATCTGATCTGGATGAGATGAAAGTGATATGGATGAAAAAGCGGGCTTCTGCATGAATACCATGAACCCTTAATATAAATCAGGTATACAACTAAATTCATGTTTCCTGCTGATACTGCATGACTTTCAATACGGTGCTCTTTGGATGCATTTTCAAATACATATCCTTTACTACATTCAAGTGCAGCTAGGAATGTGTGCAGGGCAAAGGGAGGAAGGAAGGAGGCAGTTTGCTCCAGGAAAATGACAAAATGGGAGGATTAACACCTAGCCTCCCATGCTGCTATTAGCACTTTGGATGACAGCATGAACCAGACAACAAGTTTGACCTTGAGTGACCTTCAGATCCTCAAAATCTGTTTTGAAATTGTTAAAACACAACCAAAGCAAATGATTAATAATAATAAAAAAGATTTCCTAGAAGGGAGAGTATGGAAAATTCACTATGGAACAGATACCTACTCTCCTCGCCTTGACTTAAAGAAACAGTCCTTTAGCAGATAATTTTCACTTTTCTTATGGGTGGCCGGGAGGGGGGGGTTGGAATCTGTTGTGAACCTCTCATTCGGAAGCAGCATAATGTGAATTTAAGCTCCTGTGCCCCTCACAGTTTCCATAAATGCTTTAATCAGATATGCATTGAAGGAGTGTCAGTGTCACTATCATTATCAAGAAATATAGGGACATAAGTGCAAAGTTAGAATAATAAGCTACTCCCTTTTCTCTCTCTGATTTTTTAAATCAATCTATGTTCAGTTCCAGTGAAACTGAATGAATAGATGATGGAGGGAAGAAATAGAGGTACAGACCAAATAGAACTTACAGCTTGCAGAAACCGAAAAGACAGCAGGACATTGCTAACTCCATCCCACGACTGCCAATCATCATATTCTCCCTCCTCTAACAGGTACTGCTGGCCCTTATAGCGCTCCTTCTCATATGCAACCCATCTACAGCAGACACAAAGAACAAGGAGAAAAGTGATGAATTTCCTTCGCAACAGCTGCTAATCAATGGAAGAAGTATACCAAAGTCTAATTATACATTTAACACAGCAGAGTATCATTTTGTCTGATTTAATCCAAGAAGCTCAGAGTAGCATGGTAGTGATCTAGAAGGACATTAGTTTTACAACATTGAATCAGATATTTTCTTTTACATTTCAGGGGATTTTCATTAGACAAAATTCAGAACAAGTATACAAATTGCTAAGCTTTCAACATTTTTTTTAAAATACATTTCATTAGCAATTGATTCATGATTTTTTCATTATACACAATTCTTGGAAGAACATACAAACATTCTCAAAGAGTTGTGGGGCAGATACACTAGCAAATTATATTTGACTGCAAAAGAAGAAATCGTTCTTTAGGTGTCCCCATGTGAGGGGAAGAAGGGAAACTAATATAGACCTGTTAGATTAACATCCCCCCCCCCGGAAAACTGGTAGAAAAAATGCACCTTGCTGAAGAGGAATTAGCATGGCTTCTGTAAAGGAACGCCCTGCCTCATCAACTCAGGGGTGATCTGGTATTGTATTTGACAAGATGCCTCATCAGAGGCTCCTGAATAAACTTGTGAGATAAGAGGACATGTCCTACCATGGATTGGTAATGGGTTAAGAAGAAGCAGAGGGCTGAAATAAATGCACAATTTTTGCAGGGGAAGAAGGATCTGTGTTGAAACCAGTGCTGTTTAATTTATTAATAAGTAATTCCATTGTGGAGTGATCACTGAGGTAGCAAGTTTGGTAAGCACACAGGGATGCATATTAGGTCAAAAGCATCTGGGCCGATTAGCTTAACCATGAGGAATGGCAGGGTACAAATGTTTAAATAAATAAAATAGTTTAGAAGAAAGGCAACAGAGGGGTGACATGACGAAGATCTACAAAATTAAACCTGGTGTTCAGAAAGCAGAGAAACTTCTCTCCTTCTCCAATAATACTGGAACACACAGTCACCCTATGAAACTGATTTGTAATAGGTTCCAAAACAGACAAAAGGAAGCACTACTTCACACAACAACTAGCTAACTTGTGGAACTCAGTGCTATGAGACACAGGCTTAGATGGATTTAAAAGGGTCTGGCCAGATTTACAGAGGATAGTATCCAGTTCAGAGGCAGAATGTGCCCTTTTCTGTCAGTTGCTGGGGAGCAGTCTGCAGGGCAGGGCTGTTGTTTGTGGACCATGGCTGCAAGGCTCCCCTATGGAATCAGACTGGAATCAGACTAGTAGCAGGATACTGTGTTAGATGGACTACTGGTATGATCCATCACAACCAGTCATATTCATTCAGAGCACTGTGACCAACCTGGACAGATATGGATTCCAAACTGGAAATAAACACATTTGGAATCCTAGTTTGCAAGCAAAGTGCAAATGACAGTTTTCCACTTGACTGCAAAAACAAATATAATTAATTAGCTGGCCACATGCAGGGTGACGGCATATAAGCAAGAGATTTGTTGTTACATCTGAACCAAGTCATAGCATTAATTGACAGCTTTTGGATACACTGAACATTTCATAACTTTCCTTGCCATCATGACACTGTCCCTGCAGAAAAGCTGCACATTCATGCAGTCCTGCTAGCCTCATTTTGTTCTTGGATGTCAGTTTCTAAACTTGGAATGAGAATGACAGGTTGGCAGCTTTTGTGTTCCATCTGTACACTGGGATGTGCACACCATCACAAGTGCAGCTTTGTTTCCAGAATGGGATTTTCCCTGCTCCCCTCTTTTTCTGGAACCCATCGTGTCCCCCTTCAAATGCAGCCTCTGGGCTTCAGGGACTCCCCAGGAACAGTGCTGGGCAAGATGTGGCGTTAAAAAGTTAAGTGAGACATTATAATGTTATAGATTAAGAAAAATAATCCCCTTCTCCTCTGCAAACAGATATGTTGGTCTGCCAGAGGTAAATGATCATTTGATACAATCCTTTGCTAACCACAAAGGGTGGAAGTTTAAAATATTCCCCCCTTGAATCAAGAGAGACTAACCAAGACAAAAGTTGAAGACACCAAGTAATGTGATCTCCCAAATTTCCCCCCCGCCCGACCAATGCTGTGCAAAATGTAAAACATTTCCCCCTCTTAAGTTCAACTATATTTCTACAGCCAAAGTAACAATGATTAAAAGTTGTGGGCCTGTCCCTTTTAATTACAAGCAATACTTTGGCAATTTCTTATTAATATATAAATTTTGCCAGGATTAATATTTGACCAAGAATGTATTTCATTGCAAGTAACATTTGTTTTAAATTAGTTCAGTAATGGAAATTACTGAAAAATAAAGAGAAGAACAAATGCAAATGAGAAATCACTGCTTTTAAAATCTTGGGTTTACCAAAAGTTCCAGTCCACAAGCCTGATTTCTATGGAGACCTAAAGAAATCCCAGAATGAGGAGGGGATGCTGCTAGTAGGGTAACACATGACTAGCAGCAAATGTACATAAACTCTTGCTCTGGGTATACAGAGGATGAGGGATAGTTAAGTATGGGCAAGTTGGAAGATCTCTAGCTGTATCAATGGACTGTTAATCAGGCTAACCGGGAAGATCTTTAAGTACTGCCCCTCAAAAGAAAGCTAATGGGTGTTGAAATCCATATAAATAAAAACAATAAATCACCAGTTCTTTCTGTAAGGTGTTTTACAGGCATAGGTGGGCCTGTAAAGTCTCCAGCACTATTAGAATAACGAATAGCATGAGGGCTTTTGAATTTGCAGTAGACGGAAGTGTTCTCAGGAAAGAAGTTTAAATTGGAAATTAAATCATACTTACATCCCACCAACAACACGTATTGATCCAATCCCTTGGAAATCATCAACATCCTTGAATAGTGCTGGAACATAGTCAATATTTTCAGAAAACTCTTTACACCATCCTTCAAAGTGCGGTTTCTCATAAATCACCATCTGCAGAATGTGAGATAGATGGTCCGTTGAAATATATTTCTACATCTAGGGTCTACTTCCTCAAAGTCTTGTGAGAGTATGTGTTTTTTAAAAAACTTTTCTCAGTCATCTCTTTTTTTCCCACCTGGAAGTACCTTCTTACGGATTCACTTGGTCTCTGCTGCTAGACCAGAGGCACACTGTTAACCACAGTTGATCTGCAGGGAGCTTATGATGGGAGGTCCTATGTTTACATAGGAGATTCAACTGAAATATTAGCGATCCATTCCAAAATGGGACTGAGCAGTCAGGGTTAAATGATGGCCTGTATGTTTTGTTATCAAGCATTTTCCTGAAGTCTGGGGGACAAAATTAAGAAAAGGACATGAGGAGGGAAGGGAGAGCTGTTTCGGAACTAATACTTCCCATTTCTTTCCCCCTTCATAATTTCTGAAGTAAACAGAAAGTGGAAAGGGTAGAGAAATAATGTTGTTTCCGAAACTTTGTCTTCCAAAGTCTTCAAGATGCTGCAGCCCTCTTCGAACTGCCTTTAAGTCCCATCCTTACATATAGGCTAAAACAGATGGCAAAACTTTCATCAGATTATTAAAACTCCAAGTCTAAGCATAAATTTACTTTTCACTATACAGGATGACTAGGGTTTTATTGTCCTTTTAAAGATTCTGTTTCTTCTCTCAGAAGATACAAGGAAACAGCAAACCTAATGGCTTGTTTTAACTGTTATGTTTAGTGCACTCTCTTCAGAAACAGATGTTTTGCCTACTCTAATTGTTTATAAACTGCAGTTTTAGAAGGTGAATGTGTTGGCTGAAATTGAAAAAGAGGAAGTTGAAGAAGGTGAAAATTCCCAGCAAAGAAGTTTACATATTTTGATAAAAGTTCACAACACACATATCTACAACAGCTGTAACACAGAAGCAGAAACAAATACTTAACTATTGGGTTTGGTTACTGCAAAGTTCATATAATTCACCAAACACATCAGCTTTCTGGCAGGTGAGAGCTGGAGCATATATGGTAATGATGCCGAAAGCAAGAGTAAAATTGCAGCCATAGTTGCCACTGAAACTCCATAATGGTGGCCACCAGGAGGGGTATGAAAATTCTCATTGGAACGTATATGCTCCACATGGTTAGCATGTCTACATGTTACAGCCAAGGCTTCCCACAGTTACATTTGGGGAGTATATTCTGTAAGAATTTCTGGAACATCATCTTCATTAACAATTATGGGAAACTCACATATGCTCAAGTCTGAGACAGTGGACTTTTCTGCATCCCCCCCATGTTGATTCTGGTCCCACACTGCATGTGTTTAAACCCCTAATTTCTGCATCTATTTTTGTGCCTTTAGTTTTGTTTTCTTCTCCCCACTTTTTTTTTTGTTTCGGTTAGACCACTTTTACCCCTGTCTTCTTTGGGAAGCTGATTTTGAGTTGCTTTCCTCCTGCATAATGTTTCTGTCAACCTCAGGTATGTCAGACCCCCCTAGTGGGGGCAGGGATCCCTGCTCCCAGGCCCCACCTCTCTGCCATTGATCAGCTGGCCAGCGGGGGGGGGGGAACTTACTGCAAAAAAAGGGTGTATCACCCAACATTTTTAGTGACTCCATGACATGACTTCAATGTGACCCAAAGTGACATAGGCTCAACATGGAGACACTCTGTTTTTTGGGCAAAATATCTATGGTAGAAGCTAATTCTACCACAGAATTTCTGCCCCAAAACCAGAGCATTTCCTCAATGTCCCCAATGTGCCTGTGGCACTTCTGGGTCACGTTGGAAGTCATGTTGGGGATGTCACTGAAACTTCATGTGAGTCTCCCTGCTCTGAGTAAGCCCACTCTCCATCCTCCACTGGCTGCCCAGAGGGACCTGGCAAGCCTCATCAATCTCCTTTGTCCTGCCTGATCCTACCCATCTCCAGCCCACTTTTCGATGACTGGACTGTTGTCATAGTCAAACTACTCCCTCTCCTCCCCCCACTCTAAAGATAAGTGATTTCATTTTTGATTTTTTAAAAACACAGCTGTTATATTGCTATATTGTTGTCTCTGAATCTCCAGCTTTCATTTTTTTAAAAAGTGTTTTTAAAAAGTAAGGCTCTAGCCTCTTCCCTTGCATAGATACGCCTTATATCTCTGCAAGGGAAAGGAGACTTATTTTCTTTTAAAAATGAAAGCTGGGGATTCAGAGAGCCTTCTCAATCTATCATTACAATGGGACAGTGATATAACAATATCTTAATGCTGTTTTTTTAAAATGCAATCATTATATCAATATAAGCATGCGCAAAAACATAAAAAGTGAGGGTACTATGAACCACTGATGGTCCCAGCACCTTCCCTTGAAAATCCTGATTTAAGGCATGTGAGGGAAAAAGTAAAAAAACCACAAGTGGGAAAATGCAAAGGGGGAAGGCAGATATATAGAAGAACCAAGCCTAAACCAATTCCTATGTCTGTGGATTGACTCCCATGAAAATCAGGAGTAAGTCGAGCAGTGGGGAAAAGCCTATTAACAAACACACATTAAATGTGCGGACACTGCAAAAAAAGAAAGAAAAAGAAAAAAGCCAAGTATAGATTTAATTCCCCTCACTCCCTCAGTAATCCATAGAACAATTTACCTGTGCCTTGATAAGAACAAGAGAAAAAGAAGAGTTGCATTTATACCCCGCCCTTCCCCTTCCTCTACCCACAACAGACATCCTGTGAGGTAGGCGAGGCTGAGAGCTCTGAGAGAACTGCTCTTGAGACAACAACTCTGGGAGAGCTGTGACTGACCAAGGTCACACAGCTGGCTGTATGTGGAGGAGTGAGGAATCAAAACACTCTTGACAACTACACCAAATTGGTGTACCACAATTGTGTGTATTTTCCTATCTCACGAGGCCGGTTGCCACCATTGGGCAAGCGGCGAACTGCACAATGCTGTGACATCAAGAATACATCAGTTGTCCTATACATTTATTTATTTAATTTTTATTTACAAAAATTATATGCTTCCTTTTTGCCCCTAGGACCACCAAGGCAGTTAACAAAACATAAATTAAATTTAAAACACACATAATAAAACCACATTTTAAAACCATTAAAATCAGCCCCCCCAATGCATATCGTTAAAATACATACAAAATATAAAAAGCAGCAATTAACACATTGGTTAGGAAGGGGGGATCACTAAGGGAACGCCAAGTGAAACCAAAAGTCTTCACCTAACTGCAGAATGGGACAGATGGATCTCCCTGGGGGAGAGTTCCAGAGCTTTGGTGCCATGACTGGGAAGGCCCTCTCTTGGGTTGCTACCTGCCTAATCTCAGAAGGCAGAGGCATCTGAAGCTGGGCCACTGAATATGACTGTAGTGGTTGGGCAAGTTCAGAAGGTAGTAGGAAGTCCTTTAAGTATGTTGGTCCCAAACCATATAGGGCTTTGAAAATAAAATAAACTGTCGGA
Organism: Gekko gecko; assembly: GCA_029375565.1. NCBI lineage: Eukaryota > Metazoa > Chordata > Lepidosauria > Squamata > Gekkonidae > Gekko > Gekko gecko. The sequence goes on along the minus strand of JAPDNY010000004.1, from coordinate 63,986,534 downwards.
TTTCACTAACAGTTCCATTCTAAGCAGAATTACACACATATAAGTCTATTGAAGTAAATGGACTTAGAAGGTATAACTCTACATAAGATGATACTGTTAGTGTTTATAATGCAGAAAATATTTATAAGAATTCATACTAGACGCCATACTCATTCCAGATAAAAATGCTAAGTACTTCAAAGATTACAAGCAATATTAATTTACTGTTAACATGTTATCCACTTACCATAACATTCATGGGCATCTGTACCTTTAGGCCACCCTACCATATAAAACAAAAAAAAATATTAAGATGTAAAATCTGATCATGTTTCTACTCCATTCATCCTACATATACATGAACAGGTGCAGTTTGTGAGGTAATCTCCTCTTCAACCCTGGTCCATGCTTATATATAATTGTGAATTGAATTACAATGGCTTGGTAATGGCTTGCAGTGATGGACAGGGCAATCCTTTGCTGAGTTATTCTGGTCAAAGCTCATTGGGGTAACTTTGGATAGGATTATACTGTATATAAGTTAACTTGTTCTCAGAGCTAAGATAATTTATTTAAAACAAACAAACAAAAACATTACTCATACAACAAACCAGTAGCTATTAAAATTAAAATAAGTAATATATTTCCGTGTGTGTTTTCACATGCATGCTAAGAACTAAGGATTCTTCAACAGATAAAACAGAAGACAACAACATTTTGCCTTGACCTGGATAGCCCAGGCAAGCCAGATCTCGGAAGCTAAGCAGGATCAACTCTGGCAAGTAGTTAGATGGGAGACCTCCTTGAAATGCCAGAGGCGTGAGCTGGGGGGAGGCTTTATTCAGTCACCTCTCTGAATATCCTCCAGGCCCCCAGTAAGGGTCAGTCACTAGAGGTCACCATGACTTCCAGGTGCATACACACTCATATGCGCGCACACACACACACGCATTAAAAATACAAAAAAAAAAAAAAAAAGAGAGAGAGAGAGAAGACAACAACATTTTCAAATCCTGTACCATTTCCTTTACCCTCACCCAAAAAATGCCCCTTCAGTACTGGAGGTGAGGTCTTGTTCTTGTTCAGTCACACAGCTGAGTCCAACTCTTCATGACCCCATGAACCACATCACACCAGGCCCTCCTGTCTTCTGTCGTGCTCCGGAGTTTATTAATTTCATGTTCATTGCATCAATAACACTGTCTAACCATCTCACCCTTTGCCATCCCCTTCTTCTTTTCCCTTCAATCTTTCCCAGCATCAGGGTCTTTTCCAGTGAGTGCTCCCTTCTTATTTGGTGGCCAAAGTATTTGAGCTTCAGCTTCAGTATCTGGCCTTCCAGGGAACAGTCAGGGTTGATTTCTTTTAGGATTGACTGATTTGATCTCCTTGCAGTCCAAGGAACTCTCAAGAATTTTCTCCAGCACCATAATTCGAAAGAATCTTTTCTTTGGTGCTCGGCCTTCCTTATAATCCAACTCTCGCAGCTATACATTACTACTGAGAATACCATTGCTTTGACCATACGGACTTTTGTTGGCAGGGTGATGTCTCTACTTTTTATTATGCTATCTAGGTTTGCCATTGCTTTCCTCCCAAGGAGCAGGCGTCTTTTAATTTCACCATTTGCAGCGATTTTGGATCCCAGGAATGTGAAGTCTGTCACTGCTTTCACGACTTCCCTTTCTATTTGCAAAGAGTGAAGGGGCAGATGCCATGATCTTAGGTTTTTTGATGTTGAGTTTCAAGCTAACTTTTGCCCTGTCCTGTTTCAATATAAGCAAGAGGCTCTTTAGGTCCTCTTCACTTTCTGAGGTCAGGTAGGCATGCAAGAAATTAGATTTCCATGCAATTCAAAAGGGAGTGCTTGACATGTAAGTATTTTGCAAGAGAATAGCTCTGTTTTTAATTTCAGTTTTTTAACCTATCATAATAAGCATGTTGCGGAGCTGCGGTGGCTCAAGTGGTTAAGACGCTGAACTGCAGGCTGTGGAAGGTCAGTAGTTCAGCAGTTCGAGACCCGGGTGCCGCATGACGGGGTGAGCTCCTGTCTCTAGTTCCAGCTCCTGCCAACCTAGCAGTTCGAAAGCAAGAAATTGCAAGTAGATAAATAGGTACCACTTCGGTGGGAAGGTAACAGCGTTCCGTGCGCCTTGGTGTTTAGTCATGCCGGCCACATGACCACGGAAACGTCTTCGGACAGCGCTGGCTCTTCGGCTTTGAAACGGAGATGAGCACCGCAACCTTAGAGTCGGATTTGACTGGCTTTCGAGCAAGGGAACCTTTACCTTTACCTAATAAGCATGTTGTTTGGACAACTTATATTTCAGTAGCTCTTTGGGAAGAAAAGTGGCATATAAATCCTATAAATAAAAAAGCATAATGTTTCTATTATCATACTGCACAGTACAGATTTGTGTGATAAGAAGAATACTGGTAATTTTTGATACTCAGTGTATTTGAATGAAGTCTCTTCTAACTAGTACCACCAGGCAAAAATATTTTCCTTAGGAAAACTGCTCATTCCATTATTCATTCTTGGAACTGTGACACAGAATACTGATGCATGGTCTGGATCATCACAGCCAATGTGGGTGTTTGGGCACAGAACAGATTCACAACTTGATATAAGATTGTGAGGCAGAGGTAATCGATTGATGCAAAATTGAGTAGAAAATTTTACTTCCTCACCATTTTCAATGGATGAAGAGATTTTACATCAGCTGCTAAAAGTTCACATAGATTGTGATTTTCTTCCAAAACCATCACCTCTCCTTTGTAACTAGCTTCTGAATAAGCAAGCCATCTATTAGAGTGAGAAGAAAATGACTTATTAACTCATTTAACACAGTGTTAACTCATGTTATCATTTTGATCAAGACAAACCTGCTGGATTAGCCCAAAGGGTGACCTACTCCAGTGTCCTATTCCAGCACTGACCAATCAGACATCTCTGGAAAGCTCAGAAACAGGGCACAGGGAAACAATCCTCACTTTATATTCCCAGTACTTCTGTAAGGCCTGGTTCCATGAGTTTTCCCTCAAATGCCAAAATAATCCTGGAAAGGGCCCTGCCCCCTCTTCCTGCCCTTTACTGGCAGAAACAAAGTCTTGAAGGTTGGCAATATTGTTGTGGTTGTCTAGCAACTCCCACAATGGCCACTATAGATGGCATTAATTTACTAACGGTATAGGCCCTGCTTCTATAGTTTTTGAGGTTTTAGCCCTTTTTTTTGGTTTGTTTGTTTCAGATTTCTATGCAAACCTGGGGATTTTCTTGTGTGTAGAAAGACCTGTCTGTTCATGACTCCAGTCTCCAGATTTAATTATCCACAGATTTGGCCATGTTGAGAATTAGACAAATTGATGAATAAGATAAAACTGGTACTCACACTCCTGCTTTCACAAGAAGAGTAGGATTTTTGACTTCTAGTTCTTCTAAATTAGCAATTGCATTTTGAATATGGACTGGAGAATTATCTGTGCCAGTTTGTGGAGAAAGCTCAATCTCAGGAATACTACAACTCTACAAAGCAAATCAGACAGTAAAAATAAAGTCAAGTGTAAGAATTTTGCACATTTGGATAGTCTTTATATATTTATCTCTCTCCAAACATAGCTGTATGGAATCACCTGTATGGAATCACAGCACTACCACACACAATGGCATGACTAACATAAATAAGAATAGCATCAAAATAACTTCAAAGTTACAGATTTAACACAAAACTCACACAGCAGCATCATAACAATATAAAAAATATTCAGAGACAAGCATAAAGTCACCATAACAAGCAAACAGTTCTACTAGAAAAAACAGGTTGCTTACCTGTAACTGATGATCTTCGAGTGGTCATCTGTGCAGTACCACACATGGGTTGGGCGCCTGCGCACGACCTCGTTCGGAGAAACTTCTAGAGCTTTACCTCAGAAGAGCTTTTGGCGGGCTCTCCCCCCGCTCTGGGGGAGGAGACATGCACTGCGCATGCCCAGAGCGGGAGAGAGAGCCGCCTCCCACTCAGTTCCTTCGACCGCCACTGTCAAGGCCAAAGAATCCAAAACAGGACATCTGGAGATGCCAGCAGCGGGGAAGGCTGGGTGGGATTGTGGTACTGCACAGATGACCACTCGAAGATCATCAGTTACAGGTAAGCAACCTGTTTATCTTCGTCGTGGTCTCTGTGCAGTCCCACACATGGGTGATTACAAGAGCTGAACCAGTTGGAGGAGGGAGCTGGCAGCTGCAAAGGACACAAAAAATAATGGTTAAGATACAGCATCACCATCAAACAAAATCACCCACGGGTCCTACCTGAGGGTCCAGCAGGGTCAAGCGAAGAGAGATCGCAGTACCGTCTGACCAAAGGCAGCATCCCGCCGAGCTTGGACGTCGAGTGCGTAGTGGGTCACGAAGGTCGATGCCGAGGACCACGTAGCAGCCGCACAGATGTCTTCCAACGGGACACCGGCCAGGAAAGCGGTGGACGTCGACACCGCCCGTGTGGAATGGGCAGTGAGACAGGTAGGAACGGGTTGACGCGCCAGCTCATAGCAAAGGGCTATGGTGGAAGTCACCCACTTAGAGAGACGTTGAGAAGAAATGGGTTCCCCCGCGTGAGGGGGGCCATAAGCTAGGAACAGCCGAGGAGATTTACGTATGGGCTGTGTCCTGTGTAGATAGAAAGAGAGCGCTCTGCGCACATCTAGACAGTGCAGGGCTCTCTGAGAGGCATCAGTCGGGTTCGGGAAGAATGTAGGCAGAACAGACGACTGAGAGAGGTGAAAGGCAGAGATGACTTTAGGGAGGAAGGAAGGATCTGTTCTAAGGACCACCTTCTCCCTATGAAAAACGGTGTAGGGGGATCGGCCCTAAAGGCAGCTAGTTCCCCTACTCTGCGTGCAGTGGTAATGGCTACGAGAAAGGCCGTCTTCCAGGACACTAACCTGAGGTCGGCGGTAGCCATCGGCTCGAACGGTTTAGCCATGAGTTGAGAAAGGACTAGAGACAAGCTCCAGGAAGGCACCAACGGTTTCCTAGGCGGGCACATGCGAAAAAGACCCTTGAGGAACGTCTTGGTGAGACGGTGGGAGAACACTGACGAGCCTTGGATGAGGGGGTGGTAGGCGGAGATCGCCGCCAAATGAACCCTCAAGGACAAGTATGCCAGGCCTGCATCCTTCAAATGCACAATGTAGGCAAAGATCTCACAGAGAGATGATCGAATTGGATCGAAGGAGTGATCAGTAGCATAGGATTGGAATCTGTTCCACTTGAACCGATAGGAACGTCGAGTAGAAGGCTTCCTAGCATTCAGGAGGACTTCAGAGACCTGAGGCGGGAAGTCTAGGGCTGGATCTTCCAGGCCGTTAATTTGAAAAATCCCGGATTGGGATGGATGATTCTCCCTCGGGCCCGAGAAAGGAGATCTGGGACGACAGGGAGGGGACGGAAGGAACGACAGGAGAGTTGAAGCAGGTGCGGGAACCAGACCTGGCGTGGCCATCACGGAGTGATCAGAATGCAGGAGGTGCGGTCTGCACGAATCTTCTGCACGACCCGAGAGATGAGAGGGAACGGAGGAAACAGATAAAACAGCGTTCCGTTCCATTTGTGGAGAAAGGCATCCCCGAGCGACCGAGCAGACGGGGGACCCCTGCTGAAAAACAGGCAACATCGAGCATTGTCGACGGACGCGAAGCCGTCGACAGATGGGTGACCGAACTCCCGAAACAGAGGCCGAAGATACCGGAGGGGAATGGACCATTCGTTGTCCGATGAGGCAGAACGACTCAACCGGTCCGCATCGACATTCTGATCCCCGGGAATATGAATCGCCGAGAGCGTGATGGAGTGGCGGAGGCACCAGGACCAGAGGTCTATCGCCAAGGTGCAGAGACGAACAGAGGCAGTGCCGCCCTGTTTATTGACATAACAAACAGCCGTGGTGCTGTCGGAAGCCACTTGGACGACACGGCCTCGGAGGGTCGGAAGAAAAGACCGAAGGGCCAGGTAAATTGCTTGCAACTCCAGGTAATTTATGTGGCGAGCTGCCTCTCGAGCAGACCAAGACCCTTGAACAGTAAGCGTTCCGCTCCGGGCTCCCCAACCCGAGAGGGAAGCGTCCGTGGTCAACAACAAGTCGGGAGGAGGAGGACGAAATGGCATCCCGGAAAGGAGGTGGACAGGTTGAGCCCACCACTCGAGGGAGGCGAGGACGGTTTGTGGGATCGACAGAATCGTGTGCCAAGGCCTCCGGAGGGGATCGAAGGCTCGTAGGAGCCAGAGCTGAAGCGGCCGCATCTCCAACCGGGCGTTGCGGACAACGAACACCGTAGAGGCAAAGTGACCCAGAAGCCTCATGACCGAACGGGCGAATTGTTGGGGACACGTCTGAAAGGCGGACACCATCGCCCGAATGTCGGAAGCCCTGGACTCCGGAAGGAAAGCCACTTCGAGGTTGATGTCGAGTCGAGCCCCGAGGAATCGAAGGATTTGGAGGGGCTGAAGGGAGGACTTGGCGTGGTTGACGCAAAGGCCAAGAGCACGGAGGAGGGAGAGAGTCTCCCGAGTGTCGTGGAGCAACTGAGTTGGCGTTGGAGCTACGAGAAGCCAGTCGTCGATGTAAGGATAAAGAGTGACTCCCCGTCGGTGGAGTTCGGCTACCACCACAGCCATCAGCTTGGTGAACACCCGTGGAGCTGTAGAAAGGCCGAAGGGAAGCACCCTGTACTGGTAGTGGGCATCTCCAACAGCGAAGCGGAGAAACCGCCGATGTTGGGGACGGATCGTGACATGGAAGTATGCGTCTTGAAGATCGACTGACGCGAGCCACGCTGCCCGTGGAAGGAGAGGAAGGATCGACTGCAGAGTGACCATTCTGAATTTTTGATACCGAATGTAACGGTTGAGATCCCGAAGGTCCATAATTGGTCTGAAGCCGCCGTCCCTCTTGGGGACCAGGAAATACCTCGAGTAGAAGCCGAGAGTTCGTTGCGCCTCCGGGACGACCTCGATGGCCCCCTTGGCAAGGAGAGCAGAAACCTCGAGATCGAGGAGGGGGTCTGGAGGCGTGACGACAAAGTGTGGGAGGATCGGAGGCGAAACGAACTCTATGGCGTACCCGACCCGCAGGATGGTGAGGACCCAAGAGTCGGTTGAAATTTCTTCCCAGGCTGGTAGAAAGGGGAAGAGGCGGGTACGGACATTGGAGAGAGACGGTGGGGACAGTCAAACAGACTGCTTAGGCTGTGGCGGCTTTTTGGTGGGTTGGGAACGGTGTTTGGAAGGAGGACGGGAGCCGTACGGTTTCCTCCTCCATTGGGAGTGAGGTGCCGGAGATAGGTATCGCCTGGAGCCGGAAGGTTTCCAGAAACGGTTTCTGGGACGGTAAGGTGCAGCCGAGACTCCAAGGTTTCGGGCCTGCTTACGACTCTCATCAACAGCCTTCAACACTTCGTCGGTGCTGGAGTGGAAGAGGCCGTTTCCGTCAAAGGGGAGGTCTTCTACACGGAACTTGACGTCCGGTTGTAGGGAGGTGCCCGCAGCCAGGCATGACGCTGGAGAGCGACAGAAGACACCAGGAGTTTAGAGGAGCAGCTGACTGCATGACGAACGGAATTGATTTGTTGCTTTGATATGGCACAAACCTCAGACAAGGCAGCCGAAAGAGTGGGACGGTGCTCTTCCGGAACAAACTCCAGGACAGGGCGAATTGCATTGGCAACGTTGAATGCGTAAGCAGATAAATAAGACAGATAAGTATCGACCCGGAGATTCATGGAGGCCAGAGAGTACATCTTCTTGGCCAGAAGATCCAGTTTACGACCCTCACGGTCAGGGGGCGTGGACTGGCGAGCAGGTTGCCTCGATTTCGAAGAAGAGTGAACCACCATGGAGTTCAGTGGTGGCTGAGAAAGGAGGAATTTGCCAGGAGCATCCTGGATCCTGTACAACCCATCATAGCGCCTCGAAACCGGAGGGATCGAAGCCGGGTGTTCCCATGATTCTTTCAACATAGAAAGGTGGACAGGCAGCAAAGGCAAGACGGGAGACGGAGGAAGATCAGCCTGGAACAATCGGTGAACGACGTCGGTCACTGCTGGGGACTCCGTAAAGCCCTGAACTTGGAGGGCAGTCGCCATCCTGGTAACGAGCTCCAAAAATGCCTTAGGGCCTTCCGTAGGGGAAATCGACCCCGAGCGTCGGTGCTCGTCCTCGATATGAGAGACCTCGGGATCGAACTCCGCCGAATCCGACCCGTCCGAGATCGACATAGGAGAGGAGGATCGGGGTTGGGCAAGGTCGACGGCAGGACGGTGTCGAGGTTCCATTGGGGAACTCCTCGGGGCGTCCCGATTTCTGGGAAGGTCAGAAGGCTGTTCCCGAGAGGCAGAATGAGCCGAGGCCACAGATGCTGAGCGCCAAGGGCGGTCAGGGGCGAGGGCCTGATCTCCGTGTTCCGAATGCTGGATTCGGTCATAGCGGTGTCTCTCCGGTGTCGGAGACCTCGAATAATAGTAGGCCGCATCCGGACGCTCCCGACGGTCTTCGCAGGACCAGCATTGGTGGTCAGAGGCGGAATCAGACGACGACGGGGATTGCCTACGGATCAGGCATCGACGACCAAGTCGAGATCGGGACCGAGCATGGCGGTGCACAACCAGACCCTCGTCCAAAGTGTGGATTGGGGTAGTGGAGCGCCTCCGTGGAGACCGGGAGCCTGTTCGCGGAGACAGATGCGGAGGCGATCTGGTCAACTGGCCCAACGGTATCGTCTCTGTAGGTGACGAGTGGGGGTGCTGCGGAGTCTGTTGTCGAGCCGCAGACTGATGAGATGTAGAGGCGAGGGCCGGCATCGACGTCGACAACCCAGTCATGATGATGGGGTCCACTTTCAAAACCGAAGCAGAGGGCGTGGCCTTCGACTTCGAAGGGGTCTTATCTTCAGCCCGCTTAGGTTTCTGTTTCGGTGCCTTCGAGGAGGTGTCCAATTTCTTGGCTACCGGGACCTGGGAAGCTCCCGAAGACATTGTGGGACGCAGAGCCGATTCAACAAGAAGAGCTTTGAGCCTAGCCTCTCGATTACGGCGAGCCTGACAAGTGAAACTCGCGCAATGAGGGCAAGAATCTACTCTATGGGCCTCACCCAAACAAACTAAGCAAAGGTCGTGCCCGTCGTTGGATGGAATTTTAGCAGGGCAACGACGACAGACCTTAAAGAATTGAGTCTTTCCCATACAAAAATCCCCACCCACCCTCCAAAGAAAGGAGGGGGGGGAAGAGAGATAGACAAAGATTTTTTTTTTTTAAAATATTTTGTAGAAGAGAAAGAAGGAGATAGAAAAATAGCAAAGAAAGATATACTCAGCTGAGGTAAATGGAGGAACGACAGGAACGAGGTGTGAACACGAAGGCGGTCGAAGAAGAACTGAGTGGGAGGCGGCTCTCTCTCCTGCTCTGGGCATGCGCAGTGCATGTCTCCTCCCCCAGAGCGGGGGAGAGCCCGCCAAAAGCTCTTCTGAGGTAAAGCTCTAGAAGTTTCTCCGAACGAGGTCGTGCGCAGGCGCCCAACCCATGTGTGGGACTGCACAGAGACCACGACGAAGATCATAATGGTTTGATTTTCTGTTTAAATACAGGAGATTTATATATATGTGTGTGTGTGTGTGTGTTCTGTAAACATAGAAGGCTGCATCTTCTCAAAAAGGACTGCAATATCCTAGGTTCTTACATCTAAGAGAGAATGTAAGATCTCATCTCCCATTTGGTTAACTTAAATATGACTCAATTTTTACATTAAAACACTTCAACTGTTTTTACCATCCTTCAATGAAGTAAAATTTCAGGACCTCTCTCTAGTCATAAAAGACATGCAAATCTGAAGTAGTGTGTAAGTGGGAAGCTTGCTTGCAGAACTGAAAACAAAACAAAACTAGCTGTTCTAATACAAGGTACCCATATTGGTTGGTTTGTTTTCTTTATCAGTATGACTATCTGAAACTAAATTCAGTTGGGTAGCTATGTTGGTCTGAACCAACAGAACAAGGTTTGAGTCCAGTCACCTTTAAGATCAACAAAGTTTAATTCTGGGTATAAGGTGCTCTTAACGACCAAAGCAGGGATTAAATAACAGGACACTAGATTATTTATGCTGCTTTGCTTTTATACTGCCTGAAGTACAGGTTAGATGTTCTGATTCATTCTGCCTAAGGTGAAATTCAGGCTGTGTCAGACTCTTGCACAAACTCACTCCCAACAACACCCTTCTGTTTAAAGATTTGTTTATTGATATATGTAGCTTTGTCAAGTAGAGACCTTCTGTGTCAGAACTGATTGAGTTGGTGCCAGTTCTGGTATTATACATGATTCAAACACACACACCCATCCAATCAATTCATACACACATGCTGCCTAAACTAGCGTGTGCTCCTTTCCCCCCACCACCTGTGAACCTAACAGTTTCATTATCTACAATGGCTGGCTAGCAGAAACAGGCATTCAAGGACATTTGCATTCTTCCCATATGGAAGGCCCCTTAAGAAAACAGTTATGTAGTAGCTAAGCAAAGCAGGTTCCCACACACACATGCACACAGTCACCAACTGCCTCCCCCAATAGCCCAGATACAGAATGCTTACAGGAAAAAGAAAACAGAACACAAGATCCCATGGCAAATGTAGCCCCGAGTTTGACAGGCTGGACTTTGGAGGCTCCTATTATGTGGATGTAATGGGACTGGCAGCAGCTCTCCAGGGTCTTAGGCAGAGATCTTTCATATCACCCGCTACCTAATCCTTTTAACTGGAGATGCCAGGGATTGAACCCAGGACTTTCTGCATGCCAAGCAGATGCTCTATCACTGAGCCAAAACCACTCCCACTTCTATATCTTTAATAGCTATAAGAAGTTCCTGTGCCCTCTGCCCCAGAGAACAGAATTTGGTTGTCATTGTCATTGGCAATACATTCCAAATATGAAAAGTGTTCACCAGTGACACCAAAAGCTCATAAACACCCTTTAGTACTGTGCCATGTTATGAAAAATTAAGAATATTTTTTGATTGTACTACCTGTGGACCAGGTTTAAGGGTGTATTGTGAGGTTGTTTCTCCAAAACTACCTTCATTTCAGACCCAGGATCTTATATTGATAAATATTCTGGAAGAGCTGAAACACTTTTGTCTTTGTACTGACAATGAATATCCAAGTTTACAGTATTTTCACCTTAACTCGTACCAGTTCCCATACATTTTACCTTTAGCATCTACCAGTATAACATGCTATTTCTCAGTAGAAGAATAAGTTATCTGAAGAAGTGAACATTGACTCACAAAAGGTCACACCGTACCACAAATTTTGTTAGTCTTTAAGGTGCTACTGGACTCTTATTTTTTTTTACCGCTACAGACTAACACAGCTAACCATCTTGATCTATTATTGTTGTCGTTATTAAAAAGCAATCTCAAGTGGTGATATATTTTCTATTGACTTTAACCTTGAACATTCAAATGCTGAAATGTGACCGATTCCGCAAAAGCAGTTGTTCCGCCCTTGGTCTTCCATTTTCCTTGATTGTACTGCTCAATTTCTCACTATTTGTTGCGCTGTCGCATTTTGACCCGCATCTCCCCCCAATTTCCCCCGTGTCTTCTTGATCCTTATTTTTTAGGAACAAGAGGATGTGGGGGAAATCAGGGGGAGATGTGGGTCAAAATGCAGCCACGCAGTAAATCGTGGGAAATTGGGCGGTACAACTGGGGAAAATGGGAGACCAAGGGCAGAACAACTGCTTTTGTGGAACTGATCTGCGTTATTTGACAGAAGTGTATATTTTGAAGAACTTGTACATTGTAATTGTCGAGTATAAGCATAATAAAACATATCCTTTGAGGAAATTAGATAGGGCAGCAAATGCCTGATGTGGGCAAGACCAAAGGAGAATTCTTGTAATGTAAGAACTGAAACAAGCATTATCTACTGAAAGACTAAGGAAAATATCTGATGCTTCACAGCTTATAAACACAATGATGCTCCACTGGCTAGAGAAATAGTTATATATGAAGTAAGAAGCAAGCAATAAAGATAGGTTGGGGGAAAAGGGACAGGAAGATAACACTCTGGGCATTGCAATTAGCCTGTTTTTCATAATTAACAATAAAGTACGCACCTTCACTACTTGTCTGATTGAACCAACTGTAAAATTTCCTTGATGCTTCTTAGTGTGAGGATTCCAGATACCACCCAGTAGCTTCTCTCCTTCTTCCAGAACAAAGGTCTGACCTTGAAACTGAGGTTTTTCGTACAACATCCAGCTATATCAATAAAATACAGGAATGTAGCTGTTTTACCTGAGATTTGCTAACATAACCTTAATACTAGCAGAAAATTATTGTGTTCTTTCATGTTAAAAGGTGTTTCATTTTATTGCTATATCTAAATTTGTTTTCTCTTCCACACTAAAACACAAGTGCACATTGTGCACTAATTAATGATAATCTGGCTGTCATGAGTTGTTTGAAATCCTCAAGTTTCTGGAGATAGTGGGAAATACACATGTAAAGGTATACAAAGCTCTCTATCTAATAACAGAAAATCTGACCTCTGTGTGGATGACAAATCCAGCCACCCAAAGATATGGTAGGAGTAGTACCTACCTGGGGAACTCTCTCAGTATTCAGAAAAAAATTAAAGAAAGAAGGAACCCCCCCTCAAAAATGGTACGAGGACTGAAAATACTCCACTGACATTGACAGCAGGTGAGAGCCAGTTTAAAAAAATGAAAGACAGAGGACTTGCTCAAGCACTCAGGAGCTTGGAAAATCCTGAAGGGGGAAATTTAGAGGGGTGGTGATTTCTATATTGTCATTCCTCCCCCCCCGACTCTTCTCATAGCTCCAACTTTCAACATATATTAGTAAAATGCCTATCATTATTATGGCTATTTTTTTGGGGGGGGGAGGAGAAGTACTTAGTGTCTAGTCTTTAATTTTTTTAAAAAAGTTAAGCACAGCGCAGGACTGGGGGGGAGTGCTCATCCCAGCTGATGTCACAGGCATAATCCAAGAAATGTTGATCAACCATATTCCACATAGCTCCCTAACAGATTCCTAGCTCCAGAAAGACTGCTTCAACAAATTGTGTTAGGATACCGGGAAAATGCACTTTCTTTACAAATACACATGACCAGGGGTCATTTCATAGAAAAAGAGGTGCAGGAGCTCATTAGCATAACTCATTAGCATGACTTATTTGCATATGCCACACCCTCTGACATCAACTCTCTGAAACAATACTGACCTTGATAGGCAAAGAAAGAGAAAAAACAAATAAAGAGAGAGACACACAAATAGGGACACAGAGAAACACACACAGAGGAACCGAGAGAGAAACACACACACACACACAGAAGGATGGAAAGACACACGCACATGCACAGAGACAAAGAGAGACACACAGAGGGGCAGAGAGAGAGAGAGGATCAGAGAGACAGAGAGAGACACACACACACAGAAAGAGAGAGAGACAGAAGGGCAGACACACACACACATACACACAGAGGCGGGGAGAGAGACACAAACAGAGAGAGACACACACATACAGAGGGGCAGAAAGAAACACGAAGGAACAGAGGGGCAGAGAGAGACACAAAAACAGACACACACACACATACAAAGGAGCGGAGAGAGACAGGGAGGAACACAGAGAGAGACAAGGAGGAACACAAAGACAGAGAGATACACACACAAGGTCTGAACAGGCCTTCCCCCACCTGCCTGCTTTGGCGGGCAAGCAGGGGAAGGCATGGGGAGGCATTTAAATGCCTCCTTGCTCCTTCAAAGGCCTTCCCCAGCCTGCAACAAGCCCCAACTTACCTTGCGGCTGTCTGCTCCTCACAGCCTGACTGAGGGCTGCTGGGGGTGGGACTTGTTGCATGTTCCCACCCCTGGGTTCCTTTCTGCAGGAGTGCTGCTCCGGTGCGCTCCAGCAGGAAATGACCCCTGCACATGATTATTGTGGATGAGTTCTGGACAATCCCTTCCAAGTACCTCAGTTACTGCATATTTGTTACATACAGAAATTGATAACCTGGTAAAGCCATTAATGAAACTGAAGTACAAATTTTACTTCATATGCTATTATCACATGTCTGAGATTGATAGACCAGCTGTAGAGGGTAAGATGCTGAGTTGCAGACTGGAAGGTCAGTAGCTCAGCAGTTTGAGACCCTAGTGCCAAGTGAGCAAGTGAGCTCCCATTCTCTGGCCCCAGCTTCTGCCAACCTAGCAGTTTGAAAGTAAGAAACTGCAAGTAGATAAATAGGTACCGCTTCGGTGGGAAGGTAACAGCATTCTGTGCGCCTTGGCATTTAGCCATGCTGGCCACATGACCACGGAGAAGTCTTCAGACAGCACTAGCTCTTCCGCTTGGAAACGGAGATGAGCACCACCCCCTAGAGTTGGTTTTGACTGGCTTTTGAACAAGGGAAACCTTTACCTTTATTTCATCAGAAGAACAATCCCCCCATTGTTGTGTAATACTCTGTTTTAATAACTGTAGTAAAATAGATTTCTTAGTAAAAAAACAACATGCCGGGCTTATGGTGCAAATGAAAAAGTATGCATTTCATACCATCCTCTAACAACTCTGATCAATGCTTCATTTGAAAACATCCAGGCTGTAGTATCTAGTTCATCATGGTAAATTTCATGTTTATTTTTGCTGTCCTTAAGATCACAAATAACCATCTGAAATAATATGAAATACTGTTAAGCAGAGCACTACACATTCTGTTTCTATTCTTCTAATTAAAAAAGCATTATGCAGATTTTTAAACCACTGGTTTAATTGGGGGGAAAAACAGCTAGAGTGGGATTTGCTCCCTTAAAACTATTTAGTGTCTAACTTATGGTCTATAATTTGACCTGTGTGTCTTTTGTTTTTTCAAAGCTAATTTCCATGCAGGAGTGGCAGACAGAAGGCCTACCCTTCCCAGGAACAACCCCCAGGAAACTATGATTTACCCCATTAGGGACACTTGCATGTTCTGATAAGGTTACATGCAGCAAACAGAATATGGGAAACAGCACCTCCTTGGCCTGTTTTAGCTTAGGAAAATGGTGTGTGGGGAAGATTATGTTCCTTTAAATTCGAATCTAGCCATAAGCACCTAAAAATTAAGTCTGGAAAAAACCAACACTGGCATGCTTGAAACAAACATCCGGGAAGACCCATAGATGGCTACTAGAGAAAACTGGGTAAACAACATGCCCAGGTAAATGTAGACTGTTTCTTTGTAGAACAACCAATATCTCTTATTCAGCAGTCAGTTGAAGTGCCACTCACTTTTCCTGGTCTTGGATTACATCTCAATCTCTCTTCTCTGTCAATGGGACACTGAAATTAAAGTACAGAAGAAAGTTATTTTACTGCAACTATGAACTAACAAGAGATACAGTAAAAGGTTTGTTACCTGGCAGGGAACAACTGTTGCCAGTTAATCGAATATTCCAGATACTGAAGGTTATTGCTCTGCCCCACATCTACCCAGAGGAAACAGCAGGAACCAAACCCCATCCCACAGGAACACCATGGTGACAGCTCCCACATCAGTTGAGACACTTTTCCCTGTGCTGTACACAGTCATCCTACAAAGTAGACTAGCTGCCTGGATGCCCTTCAGTAGAGTTGGCTACTGACAGCTCGAGGCAGGCCAAGGTGGAAGGAGGCACCTGAGGATGACATCAGTTGACAGTGACAGCTATCAAAAGCCCAACAATGGTCACAACCATCAAGCAGGCTGGCGGGTGAGGAAGAACTGATGTATACGCACACCCAAAGACACAGTGGTATGTTTAGCTGGGGGGAGAGGGATAAGCTGATTAACTATGTGTTCTGGATAATCAAGTGCTGCATAACAAAGCTTTACCTATATTTTTAAACCAGTATTTCTTTATTCCAAACCAGGGAAAGAAAACACACTACTAGGTTCATAAGGAGCATACACTTTTGCATTTTTATATCCACAATATATATTTTATATCAACAATACGTTTGGCCCACAACATGTGTTCATGACTGTTGCCTCAACTAAGTATAATGCTAATTTATTTTAGGAAACAATTTAGCTAAGGTAAGCAAAAAGCCCCAAGAAATATTAAAGATGAAACTCATCCACACAGATGCATGCAACTGCTTGATAAATAAATACACACACACACACACACACACACACACACACACACACACACACACACACCTAATTAAAATCACCTTACCACTTGAAAAGCTCCAGATTGTTGCAGATCATTATACTTGGTCTGATGATCCTTTGTCACTAAAAGACTTTCAAATCTTGCTCCCTTCCCACATGTGTAACTGCCTGCATTCTGTAAATATTCATAGAACACACTCCTGGAAAAAGGCTTAGTGTCAAGGTCACATTTTTGCAGCAGCTGAGCTGAATGCATTGAGGTGGGCAGTGAGGCCTCTTCTTCAGCAAGTGTATCCTTAGAAAGATGTGAGTGCCTAGAAAGCAAATTCCTCTCATGAACGTTTCCTAGGATTGCTGCACTTGGGCTGCCTGCCCAGCAACTTGGACTACAAGCTTCTTTTTTATCTTCTAGTTCATTATCTTCACAAAGTCCCTCTTCCTCTTCAAAACACTGGTTACTAGACTTTAACCGTTCAGATACTGACTGCAGAAGTGATAAAATAGATGAGGATGGATTATTGCTGTCTCTTGATTTCTCACTAGAATGACCTCCTGGTGAGATGTCTGTTGACAGTAAGTCTTCTTGTGAACTGTCATCTTCATATATTGGAGACAGAGAGAATGGATAAACTCTGTAACGCTTTGCCTCAACTGTCATGAAAGATTCTGAACAAGTACTGTCAAGAATCTCATTTACTTGGTTGCCATCTTCATAGGTTTGTTCAGAGTCATGTTTGCCATTTGCTGCTTCATATATCAGAAGATGCTCAATATTATTCAGGGAGAGGCCAGGAAGCGATGGCAAGGAGTGCTCTGGTTCTGCAGATGAACAGCTGTCCTCTTGAAGAGAATCCTCATACAAAATAGTGATGGAAGAATCACCTTCCCACTCTTTCGGTAAAGACAAAGCAAAGCACTGTGGAGATTTCGCTCTGACACCATCCAGGTAATTTTCCTTGCACAAATCATCCATCGTAACCCCAGTTATTTGTTCTTCCTCATAGGCAAAATTTGATTCAATTGTTGGTGAATTGTTCTTCACAGATGATTCAGATATACTGTTTTTATTCTGCAATTCTGTACAGTCTTTTGTAGTTTTGCCATAACCCCTTCCACTGCCTGTTTCACAAGAGCTTCCATGTGGTTCCTCTGTTGCAAAGAAGGGGAGGATGTTGTAGTTGCAGCTGTATTTGGACAAATCATCCCCAATGTCATTTCCAAGTAAATCTAAAGGCCTATAATCCCCTTCAGATTTGTTAGAAATACAGGCATATGTACAAACATTTGAATTAAAGGCTGGCTGTGACACATTCTCTGGCAGAGATAAGCATGATGGCAATTGCTCTCTTGTTGTAACAGTCTCTCCATTTCCTGCATATAAGGAATAATCAGATTTATTGCCTGTAGTCCAGTCACTCATTTTGCCACAAACCTCTGTCATGTGTGTACTGCCATTGTCACCCTGACTGTTTTGGCCATTACCTACTGTTGCAGGGCTGGATTCTAGTCTAGCTGTGGAATCACTACATTTTTCTTCACAGTTTTGCCATGCAAATACTTTATTTGAGACCATTTCTTCTCTTGTTACTTTGTCATCATTTATGTGCAAAGAAGCCAAGGAGCTTGCTACCTCACACTCAACAGTTATGTTGTATACCTCAGCTGGATATACTTGGCTTACACTCAGGGGTTCTTTGGTTGTTTCAGAAAGTTTATCTGTTAATTTAGTATCCATAATCAGTCTCTCTGGTGCTTCAATCTTAGACATAAGTACTGTATTTTGAGAAGGGCCCTTGCTCAGATTTTCCTCCTGTTGACTGTACGTCAGTTTACGTTTGGCTGCATTAACATCATCATCAATTATTTCTTTTGCTTTTAGTGCTAGTGAACTATATAGATTAATTTTATTAGTAATGTCAAATGGCATCATTTCATCTTGAGTGCCCGTGTCAATGGTATCTTTCCTTTTAATTCCAGAAAACCTTCTGATGCAAGTCTCATTAAAATGTTTTAATGACAAGTTCTTTAGCTGGATTTCTTTTGATTCTGACAGTATTTTTCTCATTTTCTGATCTTTTTGAAGGCTGGGTCCCAATAAACTGCCCTTAATATCATTAGTCTGGCAGACACCCACTGCTTTCTTTGATTGTATTTCTTCAATAGCTAAATACAGAACTGCATCAACTATTTCATCAGCCTTTTTAAACAAAACAGCTAAGTCTTGGGATCTAATTTGTACTTGTTTTCCTGTTTCAACATCTTTCAGTGTTTCATCAGAAAACTGGCTGCTTGATTTTGTAAACAAAGTAGGAACTGCTTGATCAACCATTTCAACAGGGTCTTCTGAAACCGAAGCAGTAAGGCAATGCGGATTTTCTTGCTCTGAAGGAGTTCTCTGCATCCCTTTCTCCTGCTGTACTGTGAATGCCTTTCCTAATACCATCTTTACAGGATGTACAGCTTCTACATCTGAAGCAAATAAGTCCACAAATGGGGCTGAGCAAGCAGTTTCATATGATGATTCAGCCAGTAGACTGTCAGATTTATGGTTTGATGAAATTGTGATCCTATCTTCAGAATTAATAGAAAAAGAATGTTTTTTGCCCAATATATTAATTGTTTCACAGGCAGCAGAACACAGTTCTGGCATATCTTTAAAGCAGGAAGTAGGAGAAGCAGGCTTGCAAGTATACACATCTTCACATGTAGAAACAGGAAGGATCTCTTTTCCTTCACTGGATTCAGAGCCCAAGGAACATGATCCAGATGTCTCGGTTTCTTCAGAGCAGAGCAAAATCTCACTCCCAATGTTAGCGTTTTCAAGACTGTCAGAGATAACCTTTGTCTCTGGAATGTCTGCAGATTCCTGGACACTATCAGAATTTTGATCTTTACCCCCAAATTCAGCAGCAGTAAGAGAGCTCAAAGGTCTGCAGTTCTCTGATTTTTTGCTAACCTGTATATTTTCACATGCAGAGACAGAACAGCATATTTTACCAAAGTCAGCCCTGGCAGATTTGTTAGTGTGCTCCTGTTTATCACTAGACAAGAAACACAAAGTTTTCAATAGATCCAGATCTTCAGAGTTAGGCACAGATTTAGACATATCATCCAAACAGATGCTGTCTTCAAAGATGAAAACATTATTGGCCAAGGCCGATGTCAAAGTAGAAGAAAGAATTGTTGGAGAACCATTCTTCTCTGGCTTCAAAGCAGGAGGGGAGCCCTTGGGCAAGAAGACTTCTTTAGAGGGAGAGATAGGAGACAGACCAATCATCTCTTTAACTTCAGAAACAGCAGGAACCTTCTCTGTTTCAAAATGATCTGTCATTTCATGGACTAATGGGTCATTTTTTTCTGTAGATATAGATAGGTTATTAACCATAACTTCTGCAGTTTGAAGAGATGAAGGCTTGGCCATGAGAGCAGATCCTGTGCTTATAAGCTTTGTTTTCTCAAATTCAAGGGGCTTGGTTCCACCTTCAAGAAGGAGACACTTGTCTAAATTAACGGATGTTTGCATCAGAGTCCCATCATTTCTGTGGCTAAGAGAATGGCACCTTCCATCTTTGGTTTCAAGGATCAAAGAGGAATTATCTCCAGGAGCCACGGCTTTGCTAGTGATGTTGCCTTCAGTTTCTAAGGAAGTACATGGCACACAGTACTGCCCATTTTCACACTCTACAGATGGCAGAGAGGTGCTGGTGCTGCTCACCTGAGTAACGCTGGGCACTACTGTAGTCACTTCAACATGGCCACCCTCAACCAAAGGCATACAAAAATTCTCCACAGTAACACAGTTAGTTTCAGTCTCAGAAATCATGGTGAAGTTTGGATTGCTTTGTGTAAATTCCACTGACTCTGTGGTCCTTTGGTTCTTTGGACTATTTTTGCTGTGCATGTCTACTTCTTGAATTGTTTCTGGGAAATGGGCTGAAACAAACAAATTAATTCCTTCTGTTACTGTACTGGTTTTGTTACATTCCACATCATGCAATTCTTCTTGATGTCTCTGTTCATGGAGAGGTAAGTGTGCATTTGATGAAATGATTTGTGGAATTTGCTCTTTCTCTTTAGTCAAATGTTTGTGTGAACCTTTATTTCCATCTGCTATATTGCTAGCTTTCTGCCCACTACACAAATGATTATTTAAATACAATATTTGGTCACCTGATTTTAGACTGAACTGATCATCAACATAACTATTACAGGGACATTTGCTTTTCAACAACTGTAGTTCATCATCATCAAAAGAATATACTTGAGGGTAAGATGAAAATTCATGTTGAATTGTCTCATTTGTTTCTGTGTTAGAAAGAGCACAAAAATGCATTCCTTTTTGAAAGTCAACAATGGTAGCATTGTTTGGCTGAAGCTGTGTTTCTGTTTCCCCTAACACCTCCTCTCCCTTTTCAACCAATCTGTTATTTGCTGAACTCATTCTAACAGGATCTATATTCTGGCAACTAGAACTTGCTTCCTTTGGCAACAATACTGGATTTAACAGAAGGTTCTTATTAGCTTCTGGTGTCTTAGAAGCTGAAGCATGTTTCACAGAAACCACATCTTTGATGCAATTTTTCATGGTTTCCATTTCTGCCAATAAGGTAATTGTATTATTTGGTTCTCTGTTGTCACTGCTACCCAAGACATCCTTCACGTTATTTTTCAGGCCCATTTCTGCCAGGGAGGTATTCATCTGTGCATCCTTTCTGTCATCTTTTGTCTCAGGTTTTGAATTCTCTTTTAAAGATAATCCTGCTTTTCTTGCAGTACTTTCCAATTCTGGAAGGTCTACAGTCTGATTGTTTTTGGCAGTAGAACTAATACTGCTGGTTGGAGCTTCCTTTTCTTGCTCTAGCTCTGTTCGCTTCTTAAGCAACTGCTTTATTCTTGCTGAGCCTCGATATGTTGCATAAGTAACTGCAGGTGTGCCCAGCTCACAGTCTGTTTTTCTGGAATGACAGAAATATAATCATTGGCACTTTAGTAAGGGTTTGTAGATATACTCAGCTACATAAATATGCTTTAATATTTTTTTTTACTTCGTCACAAAGGTTTTGGCAAAATGGGCACTGCTCACTTTTTTTTTTTTAAAAAAAACCCATAAACAATTTCACTTAAATTCCGCTCCCGTAATTCCACAAATGAGACTTTTTATAGTTATTTACTTTCTAATCAGAGAGATGTCTAGGTGGAAAAGCTCTTGTTAGCAATAAGTCCAACCAGGAATCTTTCCTAAAACTATGCTTTCTAAATAATTACACAGCCTATTTTCAGTGATGGATATGTCTGGGTGTGGTTTGTACAGGAAAAGCAATTCACTCTCCAAGCATTTAACAGTTTCAGCTACACAATGATCTATAAAATCCCCAGAAGCACCATTTTTTAAAAAAATAAGAACTGGTACATTGTGCAAAAATACAGTATTTCCCCATTGTATAATAAGTAGTTCTAAGGAACAAGCTATTATTAGGCACAATTTGAGGAACCCTCCTTTCTTGTCTCTATTCAAATGCAAGAACATGGGTTGGATCCAGTGCAAAATTTCCACCTGGGCTGCAGTAGCTGCTTGCACTAGGTCAAACTTCTTGTATTTCCATTTTTGTTTCTACTCGTGCAAGATCTTACGAAACCAGTTTCTGGGCACTATAATATATAGGGAAGAAAGCACTAGGTCAGGGGTGTCAAACTTAAGGCTCAGGGGCTGGAACTGGCCCACCCAAGGCTCTTATGTGGCCCTCAAGCAACTAGTACAAGGGAGGGAACCGGGGACTGCTTGGGGGAGTGAGCAGAGCCCCAATTGTGGCTTCAGCATGGTGGAACAACTTCATCTGCAGCAGGCAGGCAGCGTGGGAGTGCTTGCCCAGTGCTGTACCACTGGCTCTCCATTCTGCCCATGTGGGTTTTCCTTTGCACCCCCCTCCCAGCCCATGGGACCTTGCAGTGAGGATGCAACAACTAGGAGCTTACCAGCTGCTGTCCTTTATAAAGTTTATATTTCTGGTAGCTGGCATTACTTTTTATGGCATGCATAGCCCAGCCCAGCAAGTGACATTTATGTCAAATTGGGCCCTTGTAACAAATAAAGTTCAACACCTCTGCACTAGGTGTTGCATAAGATCTTTAACAAGCAGTAATGCACTGAGTCTGTTCATGTTTCCGCTTGTAGTATAGCTGGATCCCAGCCACAGCCTGTTATGCATGTATGTAACATCGATCCACTGACACTTTTTCAATAGAATTGTTATGTTGATTATTTTTCTATCAATAACCTCCCCCTTGCCATTACCATTACTTATAAGTGTTCTTTCATCCACTTTAGAGGGCTGATTCATTCCATTCTAATAAGCTGTTTGAAAAGCTGCAGCTTCATCTCCCCCTGTATAATCATTCTCCATAACTCCTTTAAAGACTTATGCACATGCCTTTTTTCTGAGCAAGACAGGTAACTACAATAAAAAAAGTATTTAAAATTGGGTAAAATACATTAAAAACATATTAAAAAGCACTCCTTATGCCTAAAAAGATACTTCCCCCTTTACACGGGGTCAGACTACTCCAAAAACTCTGGGAACATGACTGCTAAATGAACTCAACATACTACTCTCCTGATATACTGGATAAAGACCTTTTAAAATAGGCAATGAGATCAGTTGGTGAAGCTGTGACAAACACTGCCTGCTTCAGCACAGATTCATCCAAGACCTTCACCATGTACCAAGGCTCATTCATAATACAACACATATTTTTGGAAATGTCATGCATTAAGGTCAGGCAGCAGGTTGTGATGAAGCAATATGATGACTGTTTCAAACAATACCCATACTTGTCATGAGTCCAAGGACCTACAGTGTGGCACATTACAGCCATCATATAAATCAGCTCTGAGATGGTTACACAGGAGCTACAGGTTTCCTATACACACACAGCTTACAGCCATCATATAAATCAGCTCTGAAAGGGTTACACAGGAGCTACAGGTTTCCTATACACACATACACACAGCTTTGAAAAGACAAAAACATGGTTTAATTCATGTATACAATGACGACTAAGTCTTAGTCAAAATAAAAATGTATTTAAAGAGCAAACACAGCCTCAATACAAGTTCTGAAATAAACACAACAAATTTCTCTTGCATGTGCACTTTGAAAACCTAGTTAATGCTCACATGAACCATACAAATACAGCAGGGAAAGATTATCCATACATAATTAAGGTATAAAAATGTAAAATGTCTGGAAATTTTGAAGACACAGAAAAAAACTGAAATTTTGGGTGCAACTGAAATAGAAACAATACTTACTGTCCTGTCAAACCTAAACTAATTTTACTGCTTTAACAACATAAAACACATCATTTATAACTTCCTTAGCATATACAATTGTATTATTTCATATTTATGGAATTTAAAAGTTATAAATGCCTTCGTTTTCTCCAAGCATAACTGCAAATACACCCAGTATTTGAGAGAAAACTGCAAGCTGATGCACTCTATGCTACCTTAGCACATGTACCTTAATTTTTGCTGTCTAAAAAGTAGAAAAATAGGAGTTAAACAGAAAATACAAGCTTTGTGGTAAATAACATAAAATATATTATTCCGTCAGAAAAAGGGTCACACACAATAAAACTAGTAGCATATTTTGATCATGTAGTTAACTTTCATAGCATGGGAACTGAACTATTCAGCAGTGTATTATCAGCAGACACATTATAGCATTTAATTATGTACAAAATTAGTCACATTTAGAAATAAAAGTATCAGTATTTCAAGCCTCTAATCAGTATCCACTTCTGAAACTTCTGATTCTGAGCCTTCATTTCTACCCTCATGCAGCTTTTTGGAAAACTGTAGGTTTGCATGAATTGAACCAAGCTTCTCTACTCTTTCACATGTTATTTTATTTCTCAATTTGCTGTGAGTGTTTCCAAACATGGATCAGTTTCTTTTACATGCCTGCAGAAGATGGGGGAATCTGAAGAAGCTGTGAAGCAAGAGGAGTCAGATGCTGTGTTGTGCACAAGCCTTGCCACTGTGCTGCAAAAGCAACATGTTTAGTAGTATCCCCAGGCCTGTAGCTACAGTGGGGCATTTCGGGGCCCAGCCCCCCAACTTCCCTCCAGCGCCCAGGCCCCCTGCCGCCTCCACCTCCTTCCCCAAGCGTGACTTGCTTCCCCACCCCCTCTCCCTATTACTGCCAAAGCCCCTTGCCCTGCCCTTGGGAGGCCTCCCTGGCTGAGCGGCTGCTTGCTCCGACTGCTCCTGCCCGCTCTAACAGGCAAGACTGAGTTTTAAAAATGTTGATTTTAATTTTTGTGACTTCAGTGCCCCCTGACATTTTAAGGTCCCCTGAATTACAAAATCCTGGCTATGGGCCTGAGTATCCCAGATTGCACCCCTGGACCAAATTCCTGATAACGTTTTGCATTCTGCAGTGTTAGAGAAAACCTTTCCAGCATCAAGTCCCCACAGTGTTGCCTGTTGGTTAACCCAGTCAAATGCATCAGAAATGCTATCATCACTGACATTATGACCTTTGAATCTTGGATCCAAGAGATTTGAAGCTGCATGAACTGGCTGTCACCCAAATTCTTCTGGATTTTTTTCTTTTTGGTATTTGTATGTGTGTGTGTGTGCATGCATCCATGCATGTGCATGCCCATGCCTGGAAGTCATGGTGACCTGGAGCCAGTTTGGTATAGTGGTAAAGAGAGGCAGACTCTAATCTGGAGAACTGGGTTTGATTCTCCATTCCTCCACATGCAGGCAGCTAGGCGACCCTGGGTCAATCACAGTTCTCTCAGAGCTCTCTCAGCCCCACCTACCTCACAAGGTGTCTGCTGTCAGGAGAGGAAGGGAATGACCATTGGTACTCACCGTGAAGGGTCCTACTCCTCTCAGGCTTGGAGGGCATCTTGTGGGTGATTCCCATCGAACATTCAGGGAGGCAGGAACAAATCAAACTTCCTGTTTCCTGTGGTGGGAGTCTCAGTTGTGGTGCTCCGCAAGCAATACCGTAAAGGTAAAGAACATCTTGGAAAAGCTTTGTAATAACATATTAGTAACTATAACAAGGTAAGAAAAGGGAATGACGATGACCTGGGAAAGCCAAGATGTCCTCTAAGCCTCAGAGGAGAGTACCAATGGTCGTTCTCCCTCTGAGGTGGAGGCCATCTTGTGGGACCTCCCAGAGCAATGTCCCTAAATGTTGGGAGGGTGGTCGTCATCGGAAGAACTTCATCGGAAGAAAGTACAGATTGTAGCACTCTCCTCCCAAAGGCTGCATCAGCTGAGGTGTAGACATTGATTTTATAGTACCTGATGAAAGTTGAAGGTGATGACCAGGTGGTGGCCTTACACACTTCCTCCACTGATACTCTGTTGGATAACGCTGTGTTTGTGGCTGCATTACGTAGTGAATGTGCTGTGATACCCTCCAGAACCTTTTGGTTTAAACTTTTGTATGCTTCTACTATGTATGATCTAATAGTCGAGCTTAAGGCAGAATTCGACATTTTCATCCCCGTATGGGGAAGAGAAATGTTAACAAACATGGCTTCTGTCCATCTAAAAGATGCTGTCCTTAAAATATAACATTTCAATGCCTGCCGGACATCTAGCTTTTCCTGTGGATGGACTGGATTAGGTGAAAAAGATGGTAAGTAGATCTCTTGGTATCTATGAAATGATGAATTGACTTTTGGACAAAAGGTAGGATCTGTCCTTAAAATGAATTTGTCCCTATGGAACACACAGAGATCTGATCTAATGGAGAGAGCTCCCAACTCAGAAATTCTATTGGCTCAAAAGGACTCTTTGTCAAGGCATTAAGCACAGTGTTTAAACTCCATGTAGGAAATCTGTGCTTAGTCAGTGGATTCTTGAAAGATGCACCCTTCAGAAACTGAATTACATGGGGATCCTGAGAAACAGGAAGACCTTTGAAGCGCGGCAGAACTGAAGAGAGAGCTGCAAGTTGACGCTTGAGAGTATCGACTTTCAGACTGCTATCAATGCCGTCTTGCAGAAAATCTAATATGGCCCCAATCCTGGGACATAGCAGGTCAACCTTCTTTCTTCATGACCATCTCACAAATACCTTCCAAGTGTAATTATAAATTTGTGAGGTAGATGGTTTTTGGGATGCTAAAATCGTGTCAATCACCTGTTGACCATAGCCAAACTTCAAGAATTTGCTCCTTTCAATTTCCACATGGTTAGATGAAACCACTCTGGACTGGGATGCCGGAGTGGTCCTTGTAACAGCATGTCTGAGTCCACTGGTAATGTTAGAGGAGGTTGCACTGCCATCTCCTGCGGCGACGTGAACCAAGGCCGTATCGGCCAGTAAGGAGCTACTACTATAACCTCCGCCTGTAGCATCTGAATTCTCCTTAAGAATTTGGGTAGAACTGACAGCGGAGGAAAAGCGTATAATAGTCCCTGAAGCCACTGGGCTGTCAAGGCATCTGTGGCCTCTGCTTGACGATGAAAGTATCATGTGGAAAACCTCGACAGTTGAGCGTTGACAGGAGACGCAAACAGATCCACTAGGGGCATGCCCAGATTGGCTATTATCAAGAGAAATACCTTTTGGTTCAGGGACCACTCACTTTCCTGGATCTCCTGATGGCTCAACCAGTCTGCCTGGATATTTGCTACTCCTTTCATGTGTTCCGCCTGTATCGAGGCTAAATTAAACTCCACCCACTTCAATAACTCAGTCGCTTCTCTGTATAAGCTTGGGAACCTGGACCCTCCCCTGCTTGTTCAAGTACGTCTTTGCAGAAATGTTGTCTGTGTGAACAAGAGCATGGGTTCCCTTGAGTTGGGTTGCGAAGAATAGCAAGGCGAGTCACACTGCTTGAAGTTCCAGCAGATTGATCAGTAGGGACTGCTCTTCTGCAGACCAACTTCTCTGTGCTGGTTGACTCAAAAGAGTGGCTCCCCACCCTGCCAGACTCGCATCTGTAGAAATCTGAACGCTTTCTTATATCCAGAAAAAATTGCCCTTGGATAGATTGGATAGATTGATCCACCAACGGAGGCTCATCTTCACCTGCAATGGTACCTTCAAGGAGATGTCCAGCATCCTTGCAATGGAATACTGATATGGCCTTAGGAAATTCTGGAGTTGCCTGGAATGGAATCTTCCCCACTGCAGAGTGTCAAATGCAGCCACCAGAAGACCCATCATTTTGGTGAGGATGGATAGAAAGGAAGTCCGTGCCGAAATAATTTGATTGGCTAGAGACTTGATCTTTCGTGCTTTCTGAAGAGGGAGGAAGAACTTGTTTCTTATGGTGTCTATGACCACACCCAGCTGTTCTAAGTATTGAGATGGTTTCAAGGAACTCTTGAGCAAATTTGCTAGGAAGCTGAACTTCTGAAGGTAATGAAGTGTCCTGGTCAAGTCTTGTAAAGATTGTTCCAGGGTCCTTGACCTTATCAACAGATTGTCCAGATAGAGATGAATGTGAACTTCCTGTTCCGTGAGGTGCACGATCGGGTGAACTAGAATTTTTGTAAACACCCTGGGAGCTGACGAAAGGCCAAAGGGAAGGGCTCTGAATTGGAAGTGTTGGTCTCCCAAGCAAAAATGTAGAAATCTCCTGTGCGTGGCGAAAATCAGGATGTGCATGTAGGCCTCCATGAGTTCTATGGAGACCAGAAATTCCCCCAGCTGAAGAGATTCTGCAATTGACCTGAGAGTCTCCATGCAGAAGTGTTTGGAGGCAACGAATCTGTTCACAAACTTCAGATCTAAAATCACCCTCCAATCCCCTGTCCCTGTTGTTCCGCTGGAACAGGTTCAATTGCCTGGATATCCAGAAGATGTAGTACTGCAGACCATGTTCTGTCTCGCTTTACGGCACTCTTGTGAATCGGAGTAAATCTTTAAGGGGGAAACAAACTGAAGAAATACTATTTTATATCCCTCTGACAATGTTCCCATGGTCCAAGGATCCAGTTAGGAATCTGACCAAGTCTGACTGAACGGTGTCAGGTGTCCCACACTGGAGGCTGTTGGTAGTAATGCTCTTGTGTTTTTGGGAGTTTTATCCTCCTTGTCTTGACGGAAAAATTGTCTCGAGAACCTGTTGTTATTGTTGTCGGAGGCTCCTCTATGAAAGGGCTGTCTATTGTTGTTGTTGCCCCATGAAGGTCTTCTGTAGTCCTGTCTAAATCTCGGAAGGGTATGTTGTGTACGAAATGAACTGGATGTCAAAGACTTCTCTCCCAGTTGGACGAATTTGGGAAGAGCTTTCTTTTTGTCGCGGATTTCCACCAAAATCCACTCCAGAGGATCCCCGAAGAGTTTGTCACCCTGAAAAGGATAAGCAGTTACAATTGCCTTTGATTGATAGTCTGCAAGCCAAGATCTAAGCCAAACTAGGCATCGCACCACAGCAGCAGACGCCATAGCTTTAGAAGAAAACACCATAGTGTCCAAAGTAGCGTTGGCTGTATAGGAGATGGCCTTTAAGACTCTAGTGACCCCCTCCGACGGATGGTTTACCAGTGGAATTCTATATAACTTTTGAAGAAATATTGCTACATGAAGTTTATAAGAAAACGTGGGAAGGAGAGGAAGTGCCTGATATGTGGAGGGAAGCCCTAATCTCTTTGATACATAAATAAGATACGGAAGGAAACGATGTTAGGAACTATAGACCGATCTCCCTATTAAATGTGGATTATAAAATATTTGCTTCCATTATGGCTGACAGATTGAAGTGTGTTTTAGCAAAAACAATCCATAAAGACCAGTCAGGATTTCTCCCAAAAAGACAGATAAAGCACAATATGAGGCGATTATTGAATGTGTTGGAGTACTATGAAACTCATCCAGAAAAAGAAATGGTGGTGATTTTTGTAGACGCAGAGAAGGCCTTTGACAACTTGGATTGGATGTTTATAATAGAGACACTTAAGAGGGCCAGAGCTGGAGAACGATTTACTCAAACAATTCAAGCAATTTACTCAAAACAGAGAGCAGCAGTTATGGTAAATGGGGAACGGACTGAACAATTCCAGATACAGAAGGGTACGAGGCAAGGCTGTCCCCTTTCACCATTACTATATATTTTTGCTCTGGAAGTGTTAACAGAAGAGATAAGACAGAATTCAGAAGTGAAGGGATTAAAGGTTCATGGAGAACACTATAAGCTATTAGCCTACGCAGATGACTTGGCATTCATATTGGAGGAACCGAGATCTTCAATCATGGAGTTAAATAAGCTCTTGAAAGAGTACGGGCAAGTGGCAGGCTTGAAGGTTAATATGGTTAAAACAAAAATTCTAACTAAAAATATGACGTTGGAGCAAAGAGAGCGTTTGCAAGAAGAGTTGGGATATAAACTCTGTGTGAAGGTGAAATATTTAGGAATTCAATTAAAGAATAGGTGCAGTTCATTACAAGAATATAATTATAGAGAATTGTTAAGAGCAACAAAACAAGATTTAGAAAAATGGAAGAATTTGAAGTTGTCCTTAATTGGAAGAATTGCGTTGATAAAGATGAATATTCTACCAAGATGGATCTTCCTGTTCCAAACGATTCTTGTCCTGAAAAACTTGGCAATACTGAAAGAGCTGGAGCAAACCACGTCTAAGTTTGTGTGGCAAGGGAAAAGAGCACAAATTAGGCTTAAAGCGCTACAAGACTCAAAAGAAAGAGGAGGCCTGGCTTTTCCAAACTGGATACTATACTATACAGCGGGAGCATTGGCATGGCTTAAGGAATGGGTGACGTTGGAAGATAGAAGGCTTTTAAAACTGGAAGACCATGATCCCTTAGAAGGTTGGCATACGTTTTTGTGGGACGAGAAGGTGGCAGCACGTAAATATTTTAGACAACACTGGATACGGGATGCACTTGCTAGAGTATGGGAGACCATCCGGAGGAGGTGGTTTGTTAAAACCTCTAGGTTGGTAGCCCTGGTAGAAGCAGTGACTTTACCTAGGTTATATTTTGAAGACCCACCGCAAAGATATCTGGATATTATAAATGCGAAGGGGGAGCTTGAATTGGGCGAGGATATTGGTTGGTGGCACAGAGTTCAGATTCAGTCAAGATATAAAAAAGACAAACAGAAAGGGTTTGAGAAGTCATTATCTGATATGGAGAAAATATTGTATGAGCCGGAAGAGAAGTTTATTAAAAAAATGTACGTATTGTTGTTGGCTGATTATACGATAGATGAAACAGTGAGAAACAATATGGTTCAATGGGCAGCAAATTTTGGCTATAGCATAGAGATGGAACAGTGGGATCAAATATGGAAAATAAATGTGAAAATAACCAGGGTGGTTGCATATAGAGAAAACATGTATAAAATGTTTTATAGATGGTATATTACCCCGGATAGGTTATCAAAATTTGATGAAAAATGCTCTAATAAGTGTTGGAAATGTAATGTCAAAGTGGGTTCGTTTTATCATATGTGGTGGACTTGTGAGAGGGTTAAAAAATACTGGATATAGGTGCATAGATTGATGCAGAATATTATAAAAGGTACTATTTTGTTTAAGCCAGAGGTATTATTGCTGGGAATACTTCCAAAAGAGGCGTGGAGAGAAGAGAGATATTTGATAACATATATAGCAACAGCGGCTAGAATTTTATATGCAAAGTACTGGCGAACTATGGTGGTACCAACTGAACAGGAGTTGATTGAGAGGATAATGGAAGCAGCAGAAATGGACAAACTGACTTTGATGTTGAAAGGATACGATGAATCAGCCTTTACAAACACTTGGCAACGCTTTTATGACTGGTACGATCGGAGAGAGAAGGATGGAAATAAATAAGGAGGAATGGATATTATTAACTTTATGCTAATTAGAATTGAATAAGTTAGAAAGTTAGAATTTAGTGGATACCGAAGCAATGGTATAATACTTAGATCGGTAAGGTGGGAGGGGTAAAACTGGATGCGATGGGATGAGAATTGTACCCCCCCCCCGTGAATGTTTAATGTTGTGGTTGTCTTTGGTGTGTAGTGTGTATAGTTATGTATTTGGTGTGTTGTCTACTATGTTGTGTAATGTGGTAGTTATGTTTTTGGTGGAAAAATAAAATGCCTCTTTTGGGGGCGCTTAAAAAAAAAAAAAGACTCTAGTGACCCCCTCCATTAGTCTGGGGTTGTTTTCAGGAAACATTTGGATGAGTTTCCTCATCCACACAATAGAAACTGTTGATACCGTAGATGCTGCAGCAGATGACTTGATCACCATGGCGTTAGCTTCGTGAGTCTTCTTTAGTGCGAACTCTGCACGCTTCTCAAGGTTACTTCGTAGATTACCGTGATCGTCCTCAGACACCAGGCCAGAAGATTGCAGTGCTGTTACTGGAGCGTCAACTGTTGGTACCTGTAAAAGACTTGAAGCAACTGATGAAGTGGGGTACAGTCTCCTTACAAAGCCTGGGAATGGTTTGTTAGACATGGGTCTTTGCCATTCTGCTTTTATTTTTCTGACATAAAATCCTGGAAATGGAAAAGCCTGCTCTGAGTAATCCACAGGAGGGAAGAATTCGTCAGTGATTTCATCCCCCTCCCCTTCTGTTATGTCCTCCTCCTTATTTATTACAGGGCGGGTGTTTTGGATGTGCAGGGCTGAAAGTGTTTTGGATACTGGAAATCTTCCCCTTTTAAAAAGTGAAATAACTGCTCTGACAGAGCAGGCTTTCTGTCCTTTGCTTTCTCTTCCTCGTCATTAGAGGAGAACTCCCCCTCCTCCCTATCACTAGAATCATACGAAATACAATCCTCCTCCAGGGGCTCATATTCATCCCTCTCCATAGGAAGCCCTTTTTATGCCGCCTTAGTGGGCCAGGGTCGTCAATTTCTATGCTGGTCAGGGATAGGAAGGAAGGAGTAGGAGTAGGAAGATGTAGGGTGAGGATCCTTCCCCCCTCCATGGGAACAGGCAATCTCTTCCCTTATGGTCCCTCTTAGGAAGGCCATGGCACTGGACGATAACGGAGGGGAACCGGGTGTGCTGTCTTTATTGGTCTGCTGTTCCGCGCTGTCCTCCTCTCCGTCTGGGTAGCTCCTAGTGACAAAAGAGCCTACATTATGCCCTTGTACTGCGATGGGCTCAGTTCACGGGGTTACGCACTGTTGGCAGTCCCCGATTAATGAAGCATGAGGAATTGTGTGCTTCAAAATGGCTGCTGCAGCCAGCTCCATCCTCTTTGGGACTTTCATTCTGGCGCACTTCTCTGCACCGCCCATTTCTTGCCACCCCTCACCGCTTGATGCCACGGCCGTTCTTTTATGTGCCGCGGAGTCTTTGGCCGCTCACCTGTCTGCATCGGCCTCTGGAGTGGAGAGGAAGCCATTGTCGGTCTGAAGAGGGTCCATTTTACTACAATAACGGACCGGAGCTATGCAGCCTGAGGTGAAAGCGCTGTGGTAGAGGCCCCAAGCTCCCGAGAAGGGGGGGGAGCGATAGTCGACAGACAGAAGAAGAGATGGAGATTTTTTTTGTAGATAAATAACAGAGATATATATAGAACAGTAAGGTTAGAAGCGGTCAAAAAGTAAATGAT
This sequence comes from Gekko gecko, assembly GCA_029375565.1. Taxonomy (NCBI): domain Eukaryota; kingdom Metazoa; phylum Chordata; class Lepidosauria; order Squamata; family Gekkonidae; genus Gekko; species Gekko gecko. Next base: position 63,953,780 of record JAPDNY010000004.1, on the reverse strand, counting down.
AACAGCAAGGTTGGTAGGCAAAAACCTAGCAAGCTGCTCTCCCTACTGAGGCAGGAAAAGAACTGAGGCAGGAAACAGGAAGTTTGATTTGTTCCTGCCTCTCTGAATGATGGATGGGAATTACCCACAAGATGGCCTCCACCTCAGAGGGAGAAGGAGATTGTAAACTGCTCTGAGATTCCAAGTGAAGGGCAGGATATAAAGCCAACTCTTCTTCTTCTACTGGGGCATGGAAGACATTCAGAGAAGTAGCTTGATAGCCTGCCTCTGCCTCCCAGCCCTGGTATTCTTTGGAGGTCTCCCATCCAAATATCTGCCAGGCTTGGCCCTGCTTAGCTTCTGAGATATGACAAGATCAGGCTTGCTTGGGGTATCTAGGTCAGGGCCAAAGTTCTTCTGTTTTTTAAATTAAATTAAGTTTAATTTTGCAACCTGGTAGGTTAGCAAGAAAGGAGATTAGGGTGGGTGAGGTCTCATTATATTAGTTGAGCTAGGAATCTCAGCTATTGTAAATCGTAAATTTGGCTTGATTGGATGAGGTAATTTATTGCTGAGGAGAACTTGCGATTTTTAGTTGTATTCCAACAGTGGGCTCTGTTTGTAAGGCAACCTCATGGTTGGCCTGAAGCATTGCGAAGGCCACCTGCAATGGCGGCAACAGGATACCAGTGCTCCTGGAGAGGGGAAAGTATAGCGGTGGGAACAGGCAGGAAGCAAAGGGAAGGAGGTGCAGAAACAGAGAAGCTCAACCCCCTTCCAGCCTGTGTCCCATCCCAAGAGTGACAGGAAGAGGGGCTGGGGATCAGGACCCCCCTCCAACAGTGGTGTTGTGCAACGCCAGGTCCATAAATAATAAGATCTTAACCCTTTGGGATTTCCTACTCGAACAGGAAGCGGACCTGACGTGTGTGACCAAGACTTGGGTGCAAGATGGGGGAGACAGTAGCTCTCTCCCAGTTGGCTCTGCCTGGGTCCTCGGTCCTTCACCAATCATGGACAGTAGGGCAGGGGGAAGGAGTGGTGCTACTCATTTTGGGAGGCTTACTCCTTCAGGATGCTCCCGCTGCTGAAGCTTGCGGGTATCAAGTGTTTAGGCCTAGTGTGGGAAGCCGGGGACAGTTTGGCTATCTGGCTGGTGTACCATCCGCCTAACGCACCGACAGCCTGCCATCTCTGGTCGAGGCTGTCGGGCTGCACAGTGGAGTACCCTAGGCTGATACTCTTGGGTGACTTCAATGTCCAATGTCCATGCTGACAATGCAGCCTCTGTACCAGCGATGGACCTGGTGTCGTCCATGGCAGTGCTAGGACTCACCCAATTTATAACGGCCCCCACACATCGGGTTGGGCATACGCTCAATCTGATCTTCGCAGCGGGGGTTACAGTGGACTGGATCACTGCTCTGGCAGTGCCATGGTCAGACTACCATGCCCTGAATGCCCATCTGAATGTGTTGCCCCAACCCTGTTTAGGTGGCGAGCATGTTTTGGCTCACCCACAGAGCCAAATGGACCCTCAGCGGCTTCAGATGGCTTTGTGGGATCCTGTGCCCCCTGGCAGCTCGTTAGATGAGCTTGTCAAGGACTGGCACAGCCGGCTTTAGGCAGCCATCGAAGAGATCACATCCCGACACCCTCTGCACCCCTGCTCTAAGCGGGCTCCTTGGTTTACTAAGGCACTGCAGCTAATGAAACGAGGGCTTAGATGGCTAGAGAGATGGTGGTGGTGCGCCCGTGACGAAGCAACAAGAGCATCTTATAGGACGTTTATGAGATCCTACGAGATGGCAATCAAAGCCACGGAGAGACAATTCTATGCGGCTGCGGTTGCGTCTGCTAGCTCACATCCAGCACAATTATTTAGAACTATTGGGTTGTTAATAGAGCTGCCCCAAGGCAGACCAAATGCTAGGGAATTGGATACTGACTGTGAGAGTTTTGCGAGCTATTTTGCAGATAAAGTCTTGCTGCTCCGCCGTGATTTTCCTGCCACAGTTGAGACAGTGAGTGAACTCAAGGCTCCATGCACGTCTTCTGGTTCTGTTCTGGATCTGGATTATTTCAGTCCACCCAGCCTTGAGGAAGTCGACAAATTGCTCTCAACGGTATGCCCAACCACATGCAGCCTTGATCCATGCCCTTCATGGTTCATAACAGCTGGCCATGAGGGGCTACAAGGTGCCCTCAGGGATATTATCAACCAGTCCTTCCGACTGGGTCATGGGACTGAGATGGCACTGGTTGCCCTCACAGATGACCTCCAGAGGCATCTGGATTGAGGCGGCACAGTAGTACTGTTGTTGTTAGATCTGTCAGCGGTGTTTGATACCGTCAACCATCAGTTACTGATCCACTGCCTCACCGACACTGGGATTCAGGAGCTTGCCTTGTAATGGCTTGTCTCCTTTCTTCAAGGTCGGGGACAGAGGATGGCATTAGGGGAGCAGACGTACCCGATGTTATACATCTACATGCGCCCCCTCGCCCAGATTGCCCAGAGACACAGGCTAGGGTGTCATCAATATGCAGATGACGCCCAGCTATATCTGTTCTTGGGCGGTCCGACTCTACCCCAGATGACCTGGAGCAGGCGCTTTGTGATGTGGCGGGTTGGCTTAGGCTGAGTCGATTGAAATTGAATTGGCTGACTGAGCTGAGCTCTGAGAAGAAGCAAGGTGTTTGAGCTGCCAGAGGGGTGAGTTGTTTTATTTATTTATTTACTTTCAGCTGAGGTGCTTTAGCTGAGAAGGTACTGTGTGGGGGACTGTATTTGGGAGTGTCTGGGTGAGTTGTAACAGACTTCTGGTTGCTGGAGTTAGGGTGTGAAAGGGTCATTGTTTGCCTGTCATTAAGTGCCTTGGGTGAATTTGAGTAGCTGCTGGCCACACCCTCTCCTGGGGGACACTTCTATTTAAGACAGGAAGCTTGCAAGAGGCACGAGTCTAAGGGTGAAAGCAAAAGGGTGAGGCTCTTGGCCTGTGGCTCTTGGCCTAGGGACTCTCAGCCTAGGGGCTCTGTAAGAAGCCCAGGAAGAGCCAGAAAGCCAGGGACCTTGGCTCCTTGGGTTCCCAGTAAGGTAAGTAGACTTCTACAACAGTAACCATATAAATACAAAGTGTTTTAAAAGGGGGGTTATAGAAAAGTATTTGTTTAAAAACAATTATGAAGCCAGAATGCCAGCAGGGGGTTGGGGGCTATCTAGTGTTTTGCATGGAGTGCCACATGTATGACTATCTGCCCACTGGTCAGAAGTCTTGGGTGTGTGCTCGGTGCAAGGAGCTCCTGGTTCTCAGAGAGCGAGTTTGCTCCCTTGAGGCCAAGGTGGCTGACCTGGAGAAGCAGAGACAGTCAGTTAGGTGCACGGAAAAGACTCCCGGGGACTTGTTGGATATGTCCCACTGGATCTGGCAGCCCAGCTGCTGCCAGAGAGCATGAGGGTCAAGGGGAAATGGGGCATAGATCAGGAGTCTCAATGCATGGATGAGACGGTGGTATAGGGAGGAAGGGTTCAAGTTTGTTAGGCACTGGGATGCTTTTTGGGACAAGAGGGAGCTGTACAAAAGGGACGGTCTCCACTTGTCCCGAGGAGGAACCAGGCTGCTGGCGCTCAAAATCAAAAAGGTGGCAGAGCAGTTTTTAAACTGAATAATGGGGGAAAGCCGACAGGAGATGAAAAGTCTCTGGTTCGGGATGGCTCATCTCAAAGAGATGAAGGGGTAGCTATTACTTTTGTACAAGGAAATGGATTAAAATTGTCCACTGAGACTGTGGCTAATGATAGGAACTGCCTGGCAAGGTCTCGAGGCAGCAAGAGGAAGGCTGTGGGCTTAACAAACGTGGGAAACTATAAGTGTTTATACACAAATGCTAGAAGTCTCTGAGGTAAAATCGGGGAGTTGGAATGTTTGGTGTTAGTGGGGGAAATAGACATTGTGGGTATTTCAGAAACTTGGTGGGATGTCGAAAATCAGTGGGATACTGTGATTCCTGGTTATAGATTATATCGGAAGGATGGGGGGGGAGGGTCGGAGGTGGGGTGGCTCTGTATGTCAGAGAGGGTATACCATCCAGTAAGATAGAGAGGGTAAGAGAATTGGATTCGCTTCTGGAAATGCTATGGGTTGAAATAGTGGGTCCAAAAGGAGGCTTAACAGTGGGAGTTTGTTATCGCCCACCAGATCAAAAGGTAGAGGAGGATTCTAAAATGATGAATGAATTAAAGATAGCGGCTAGACGAAATAACTGTGTCGTAATAGGCGACTTGAATTACCCACACATTGATTGGGTCAATATGAGTTCTAGTCGGGAAAAAGAGATTGAGTTTTTAGACACTCTCAATGACTGTGCTATGGAACAGATGGTCACAGATCCTACCAGGGGAGAGGCGATCCTGGATTTGGTCCTAAGTAACACCCAAGATCTGGTGAGAGATGTAAAAGTGATTGCACCACTTGGGAACAGTGACCATAATGTCATTGAGTTTAACATTTGTACAGATAGGGAGTTGCCCCAAAAGACTGACACAACCACTTTTAACTTTAAAAGGGGTAACTTCCCTGGTATGAGAGGACATGTGAGGAAGAAATTGAAAGGAAGAGTGGAGAAGGTCAAAACCATTGGGGAAGTTTGGAGACTATTTAAAAATACAATCCTAGAAGCTCAGAAAAAATATATACTGCAGGTTAGGAAAGGCACAAATAGGTATAGAAAAAAGCCTGCATGGTTAACAAATAAAGTAATGGAAGCTGTAAAAGGTAAGAAGGATTCCTTTAAGCAGTGGAAAGCTAGTCTTAGTGAGGTTGATAAAAGGGAACACAGACTATGGCAAATAAAATGCAAGTCTGTGATCAGGCAAGCAAAAAGGGAATATGAGGAGCATATCGCAAAAAACATAAAGGCCAACAATAAAACTTTCTTCAAATACATTAGAAGTAGGAAGCCAGCCAGGGAGGCAGTGGGGCCCTTGGATGACCAAGGGGTAAAAGGAGTAGTGAAGGATGATAGGGAAATGGCTGAGAAACTGAATGCATTTTTTGCCTCTGTCTTCACTGTGGAAGAGGAGAAGTGCTTGCCCACTCCATAAGCACCGATTTCGGGAGGGGGTTTGAAAGACCTGAATCAGTTGGCGGTGACAAGTGAGGAAGTCCTCCGACTGATGGACTAATTTAAAACTAATTAAAAAACTAATTTAAAAACTAATAAATCACCAGGCCCGGATGGCATTCATCCGAGAGTTCTGAAAGAACTCAAATGTGAACTTGTGGATCTCTTGACACAAATATGTAATCTTTCTTTAAAATCTGCCTCCATTCCTGAGAACTGGAAGGTAGCTAATGTCACTCCCATCTTTAAAAAGGGCTCCAGGGGAGATCCGGGAAATTACAGGCCAGTCAGTCTGACATCGATACCGGGTAGGTTGGTGGAAACTGTTATTAAGGAAAGAATTAGTAGGCACATTGATGAACAAAAACTATTGAGGCAGACTCAGCGTGGGTTCTGTAAGGGAAGATCTTGTCTCACTAACCTGTTAGTGTTTTTTGAAAGAGTGAACAAACATGTGGACAAGGGGAACCCAATAGATATTATTTACCTTGACTTCCGGAAAGCTTTTGATACAGTTCCTCATCAAAGGCTCCTAAGTAAGCTCAATAGTCATGGGATAAAAGGACAAGTCCTCTTGTGGATCAAAAACTGGCTCATAAATAGGAAACAGAGAGTGAGTATAAATGGGAAACTTTCTCAGTGGAGGGTGGTAAACAGTGGGGTACCACAGGGATCAGTACTCGGTCTGATGCTTTTTAACTTGTTTATTAACGATTTGGAATTGGGAGTAAGCAGTGAAGTGGCTAAATTTGCAGTGAAGTGGCTAAATTTGCAGATGACACGAAGTTGTACAGGGTGGTGAAAAACAGGGAGGATTGTGAAGCACTCCAAAGGGATCTGTCGAGGATGGGTGAGTGGGCGTCAATGTGGCAAATGGGGTTCAATGTGGCCAAGTGCAAAGTGACGCACGTTGGAGCCAAAAATCCTAAATATAAATACACGTTGATGGGGTCTGAACTAGCAGAGACTGACCAAGAGAGAGATCTTGGAGTCAGAAGGCTAATGCTATGCTGGGGATTATTAAGAAGGGAATTGAAAACAAATCAGCCAGTATACTAATGCCCCTGTATAAATTATTGGTGCAACCTCATTTGGAATACTGTGTACAGTTCTGGTCACTACATCTCAAAAAGGATATTATAGCGTTGGAAAAAGTGCAGAGAAGGGCAACTAGAATGATAAAAGGGTTGGAACACCTTCCCTATGAAGAAAGGTTAAAATGCTTGGGGCTCTTCAGCTTGGAGAAATGACGGCTGAGGGGTGACATGATCGAGGTTTATAAGATTATGAATGGGATTGAGCACGTTGAGAAAGAAGTACTTTTCTCCCTTTCTCACAATACAAGAACTCGTAGGCACTCCATGAAATTGCTGAGCAGTCAGATTAGAACAGATAAAAGGAAATACTTCTTCACCCAAAGAGTGATTAACATATGGAATTCACTGCCACAGGAGGTGGTGGCAGCGACAAGAATGGACAGTTTCAAGAGGGAATTAGATAAACATATGGAGCAGAAGTCCATCAGTGGCTATTAGCCACAGGGTATAGATGGGAATTCTCAGTCTGGGGCAGGTGATGCACTCTATTCTTGGTGCTGGAGGGGGCAGCAGTGGGAGGGCTTCTAGTGCCCTGGCCCCACTGCTGGACCTCCTGATAGCACGTGGTATTTTTGGCCACTGTGTGACAGAGTGTTGGACTAGATGGGCCATTGGCCTGATTCAACATTGGCTTCTCTTATGTTCCTATGTTCTTATGAATCCAACGAAGACAGAAGTCCTGTGCCTGTGTCCCACTCCTAACCTTCGATTGGGCGCCACTGGTGCCAGCGCCAAGGGTTAGGAATTTGGGAGTGCTGCTGGATCCTGCCTTAACAATGAAGCTCAGGTAGCAGCCACTGCCAAGGCGGCCTTTTTCAATCTGCAGCTGGTTAGGCAGTTGGTTCTCTTCCTTGAACGCAATGACCTGGCAACAGTGATTCTTGCTATGGTCACCTCGAGATTAGACTACTGCAACGCTCTCTGCCCTTGTCAGATTCAGAAGCTGCAGCTAGTGCAAAATGCAGCAGCCAGGCTGTGGATGGGTCTCTCTATACGAGACCACATCCAGCCTGTGCTGAAGACACTGCACTGGCTACCAATAGCTTACCGTATTCATTTCAAGGTGCTGTTTTTGACCTTTAAAGCCCTATATAGTCAGGGGCCTGCCTACTTGAGGGACTGTCTTTCCCCATATGTGCCCCAGAGAGCACGGAGATCAGAGTCGCCTGGCTCTCCCTGGCCCAAGAGACGCCAGGTTGGCTGCTACTAGAGCCAGGGCCTTTTCAGTAGTGGCTCCATACTGATGGAACGAGCTCCCAGATAACACCAGGGCCCTGTGGGACTTTTTACAGTTCTGCAGGGAGCTCTTCCACCAGGCTTTCGACTAGGAGCCGCCACTGACCAATGTGCCACCAGAACACACTATGACCTACATAAATATCCGTTGGATACTGCTTCCTGTGAGGGGATTGTATACTGATGCCACCATCATTTGCACTGTTTTGTTAGATTTTTATGATATTAGGGAGCTGTCTATGCATATTTTACTGTATTTTATTGTATTGATTGTTTTATTTTTAATGTTGTTCGCTGCTTTGAGCCAGTTCCTGGAAAGGCGGGATATAAATTGAAAATAATAAATAAATATTAATAAATATTTCACCTTTATTTTTTCCAAATCTGTAAGTGATGATATGCTTAAGTTTTTCAAATATAGTGGATTTTATCTGTGCAATAAGGTGAAGAATCTTTGACAACAGTACACTGTCTGATTCAGATATGTTGGTTGCTGAAGAAAATGGATATAGAATCGTCAGTTCTGCAGCGGAACCCTGAAGGTATCTTAATCAAAAACAGTGTTCTGTTCATTCCTCACTACTTTAAGATCTTTGATTATAACTGCTTCTTAAAGTGCTTCTTTGGTTTTCTTAGTAAACTTTCAAATGAGAATACTATACCACTCCATCTAGTTTTACTACAGTTTGAGTATCACTATTTTATTCTTACTATTCTTCTTGCTTAAGGACTGCAGCTAAATTTTGAGTAGATTTTACATATTTTATAACTTCTTTCACTCTTCTGTAGATCTTTTCCACTGTATCCAACTTCATGAAATCATTAAGAAACAGGTTTAGGGCGTGCAAAGCAGTGTACGTACAACTGAAGTAATTTGTGGAAATCTACTATGATTTCCCATGATTCTTTCTTATTATTTGCATTGTTAGTCACCAAACCAAATACTTTACCACTCCCAACCTTTTCTGTGACTTCACATATTTTATTACTAATGTATTCTACAGTGTGTCTATCTTTCTAGTTTCAATGCTTTTGTAAAACACCAGTTGAGGCATTATCACAAAATGCATGATTCCTTCACCCAGAACATTTGTCCACCCACCTGTAAGTACTGCAAGATACATTGCTTTATTGATTTTTTTTCCTGAATACATTGCATGACACATTCATGTTCAGATTCTACAAGAATATCTACTGCGCAAATGATACGATGGTCTTAATAATTTAAATACTTCCTGCCAATATATATTTTCAGTGATCAATAATGGTATCCCAGAGGCATATATTGCTCTTGCAAGGGCTTGGTCAGTTTTTTCTTGATCTTCAGGTCTCATCTTACCTATAAATGAAATTATTCTTGGAAGGTTTTTTGCATGCAGTTGATGGGAGATATCAGTTCACCATCATCAAATGAAATTGACTGGCCAATACAGATGTTACAGGAAAAAAATAATTTGGTGTTACTTTCACTGTTATTCACCTCATTTGTACTCATGAAAGATTTTTCTGAAGGGCATTTTTTACATGTAAGGATGTGTTTGGTCATCTTGGTAGCATTTTTTTATTGGCAGTATTTGCACAACACAGTTTCCCCCCAAAAGGATTTGAAACATGGAAATGTTTCTATATGTTAGAAGACAGCCACACCATTTTGTGGCGGAAGGGAGAAAAAAGGATGTTTAATGATGTCATGCATACATGAACACTATAGAGCTGATGTCAGGATGTCACTGACTTTGTAATAGGGGCCTGTGACAGATGGCACCTTGTTCAGACCTCCAGGCATCCCTGCCCACAGGGGGGAATAGGCAGATACTAAATGGCATCATCAATGAGAGGCTGTAGAACCTCAGGGACTGGATTTAAGAGCTGCATATGCCTACAGCAGACCCATGTTGTCTTTAAAAATATGTTGCTTATTCAAAAAGTGTAAATATTTCATATAAGTTTTTTTTCAACACTCCCCCAAATTTCCAATATTTCCATTGGAAAAAAAAGGCCTTGGGAACCCTGCCCCCAAATTTCCCCATTTCCCCCCTGGTCATTTATATCTCTATTAATGTACCATCCTGTATCTAAAGAGAAAAAGAAAACAGTTTACATATTCCAACAGCTCCATCTGTCTACCCACTACAGAGCTGTTCAGCCATTAAGTCTTCTATGGCTAACACTTGTTATCACTGAGAGGGTCATAACACAGATAGCAAAAAACTAACAATAGGGAGAAGGAATAATGCCCATGACTGTAAACAAGGCACTTTGTTTTTATTGCTTCTTCTAGAGGTATCTGCATGAAAAGTCTGATCAACGAATAACTTAATATTTTAAGAAACATGACAAATACATAAGATATCATGACTGAAAAGAGCTTAACTCATTCTACTCTTTTCAGCCATCTCTTCTTTTTCAGTGCCAGCAGGGCTCAATGCATTTAAACAGAAATTGCTGGAGCTCCTGTAAATTATATTTTCTATCTCAATTAGAGAAAGCAAATGCTAACAAGCAAAAAATTCCGGCAAGCCCAGTTTCTTCACACTTTTTATTTCTTGGCACTCATTATAGTGACTAGGGATGGTAACAAACTGGGAAAATGCAGTTCAGTTTATGGCAGACCAATGAACCAAACTGTGGACCATCAGAAGCTACAAAGGTATGAACCAGTTTAGTTTGTGAGGTTCATGATGTGGTAGAATGCCCCCCCTGCCCAGTATAGTAGAGACATCAAACTCATAGGACATCTCTGGCTAACTCTCCTCTACCTGCCCTCCAAGTTTGGTGAGGACTGGATTTACAGGGTCTGAGTTACGGTCCTCCGAGGAAGATGCCCCATCCTCCATTATTTCCAATGGAGGGAAAAAATAGCAAAAAAGCAAGGACAATAGAACTCAAGGGCAGACCATGAACCAAATTGTGGATCATCATAAACTACAAAGGCTCTATATGAAGCGGTTTGATTTGTGAGGTTCATGAGGTGGTAGAATCCCCCGCCCCAGTATGCTAGAGACACCAAACTCAAAGGACATCTCTGGCTGACTCTCCTCTACCTGCCCTCCAAGTTTGGTGAGAACTGGATTTACAGGGTCTGAGTTACGGTCCTCCGAGGAAGATGCCCCATCCTCCATTATTTCCAATGGAGGGAAAAAACAGCAAAAAAGCAAGGGCAATAGAAGCCCAGCAGAGCAGAATCAAACTCCCTGAGAATTTCTGCAGTAGAAAATGAAGGCGGGGGCATTTTAACAGCCCAGAAGGACCACTGTAATGTGCCCTGAAACCACCTGAGGCCCAAACTAGCATGCAATGATATATGTAGACAAAGCCCTGCTGAGACCACCCAAGACCCAAACCTGAAAGTGTGCAGTGTCCCATGTAGATGTGGTGACTTGGAGCCCTAAGTTCAACCCTGACACCCAAACCTCAAATGGTACAATGACGTATGTAGACATGGTGGCTTGAAGCCCTGAGACGTAAGCCCTGAGTCATATGTAGACGTGGTGGCTCAAAGCCCTGAGTCATATGTGGACAAGTTGGCTTCGACCCTGACACCTAAAGACCACAGCGTTTCCAGAACACTCACAGCCCCCTCCCTAGCCTGAAACACACAGCCAGTATTCAAAGGTCAGATGGAAAAGCAGACCCTCAAAGATTTTTGAATGGGGCTCCCCAAAGTAACCCCACTGCAGCTGGGAGTGTATAAGGGTACTCAGCCAAGCAACCCACCAGTTAAGGCTTAAACACACAGGTGCAGAGCACATACATCAACAGGTGTGCATTATTCTACTCTGCAACTGTATCTGAAGCACACCCATCCATCACGGTGAATTCTTCTACTTCAAGGATAAATGGAAACATATGTGAAGCTGCCAGGGCCACCCCTCAAGTCTAAAAAGACAGGTTATGCAAAACAGATGGAAAGGCAGACCAGGCATCCCCAAACAACAATCTCAGGGCCCCTCAGGCCCAAACACATAGATCTTCTGGTCATAGCCCAACCCTAGGTGAAATTTCTGGTTGTTCACCATTAGCAGAACACATTGTACAGATAAGAGATCACCTGTTGTGCCAGTGAATTGTACAAATGCAACGGAAAGAGGTAGTCAAACAGGAACTTGCTTGTACAGGCAGATGTTTGTTGAAGGAGATGTTTGTTGAGGCAGATGTTGTGCTATGAGGTAGATGCTGGTCCATCATGAGGTAGGTGTTTTGTTACAAGGCAGGTGTTGGTTCATGAGATAGGTGTTTTACACCATGAGGTAGATGTTTTTTGGGTTGGGGCAGAGGTGGCCATCCTCTCACCAAAGCACCAATGGTGCAACCCGTGGGTCGCATGCCAGATAACCCAGAGAGGAGAAGGAATGGGGGGGCACGCATGGGGACATCAGTAGGCCTGGATCTTACTCTGTCAGATCCAGAGCAGGGTGACCAGCAGAGGGAGGCTGGCTTTCAGGAAGGTCAACTCATCCACCCTGGTTGGGTTCAGGCAGGAGCAGTGGGGACTAAGGTCTCCCAGGTGGGAGAATTTCCACTAAATGACCCATTAAATAATTGAACTTGTACAACAATCATAACATTTCTTATAATTTATTCCTCATTTTCATGAACACTTCTCAATCTGTAGTTAGTGAGAGCCTTTACAGACAATATTCTATGCTCATAAAACAGGAGGCTTGGTAGACTTGTATTTCTGGTCATAAGTGTAACTTATTCATGCTTCCTGCTCCCAATGCTGTTACTATTGTTTTATAATGTTTAACACCGACTACGCGTATCCCCCACCCCTGGCCTTCGGCATAATACACAACATTTTCTTTGTATTAACTTTCAGGGGTAGATACGAAGAGATACATAAATTCCAGTTTACAAGAAGTGCATAAGTCACTCATGCTGATCTTTCATAAAAGATAAAATTCCTTTCAAATTGCAAAAACAGGGCAAAAACAACATAACTGGCACATTTCAGCTTCTATTTGTAATAAACACAGATTAAACATATTTGATCCAAATCATAGTCTTTGTCACCCAATGTGTAATTAAATGTGGCCCCATCAATGAGCCAGTAAGTTTATCATGACTAGGGGTGTGCAAAAAAATAATAAAAGGAAAAGAAAACTTACACACACAACATGGTATTTTTTGGGTTTAGGTATTTCCATATTTCCTGATATTCCTGAAGCCCAATATCAGTATAGTATTCTGTAAATATTCAGGATTCCTGATTTTTTTTTGGCTCTATAGTCAATGGTCCCCATAGGGTATAATGGAGAGTCAGTCTGGGGTATCTGGGGGGGGGGTGTTCTTTTTTGAGGTAGAAGCACTAAATTTGCAGCATAGCTGCTGGTGCCTCTCCTAAAACAACAACCCTAAGTTTCAAAGAGATTGGACCAGGGGGACCAATTCTAAGAGCTCCAAAAAAAGATGCCCCCATCCTCCATTGTCTTCAGTGGAGGAAAACAAGCCTCCTGTTTTGTGAGCATAGAATATTATCTGTAAAGGCTCTCACTAACTACAGATTAAGAAGTGAAAATATTTCACACATTCTTGTGTGCATGAAAATGAGGAATAAATTATAAGAAATGTTATGATTGTTGTACAATTTCAATTATTCAGTGGGTCTTTTAGTGGAAATTCTTGTGCCTATGAAAAATCATATTTTGTTATGTGCTGTAATAATTGTTTTTGATGGAGGGGGGAAAAGGCGTTTAAAGGGCTCGCATTACCTTTAAATGCACTCTCCAGGTCTTGACTCAAGTGAACTCTGGAGGCATTTAAAGGGCTCACAGTCCCTTTAAACATCTTCTCCAAACAGTGAGTTCACCCAGAAGGCGTTTAAAGGAGCTGTGATTTCTTCAAATGCCCTTTAACTTTGACTATCTGGTGGTTCCAAAAAATCCCAAATATTTTCAGGGACCAGCCATTTTAGATAGCCGAAAAATGTCCAAATTTATATCCCGCTGAAAGAATATTCAGAAAATACTGATGAAATATTTTTCAGAATTTCTTTTGGCTTGGATTTAGTCAGCTGCACATCCCTAATAATAACAAATGGAACAATGTTAACAGGAATGTTCCTAGGGGAAGGGAAAGGAGCCTCTGGGCCTACAATGGTCAGTTTAGTAATGCCTTTGTGACAATCACACTGTTAGCTGATGGTCTTTCATCATCATAACAAGCAGAGAGAAGGCAGATTGCTAGAGGTGAAAAGAAAAGGCATTTGGTCTAACTTGCCAAGTCCAGACTGTACATCTGTACTGCCTCAGATCTTGCAAGACCCCTGTACATATTTGCTGTGACAGACTAACACAGCTATCTGCATGTAACAAAACAAAGTTTGGGTCCAGTGGCACCTTTAAGATTAATGAAATTTAATTCTGGGTATAAATTTCATGTGCATGCACACTTCTTCAGATACACTGAAACAAGTCTTCCTCAACCATTACATATGGGGGGGTTAGTTGCCAGGAAGAGCTAACTGGAGTCAAGATACAGATAGTAAGAGTTAACAAATAGATATGAGAACCAAGTTTTGAGTCCAGTGGCAACTTTAAGACCAACAAAGTTTAATTCTGCATGCTAATTTGGTGCTATTCATAGGTTTTACCAACTGCTTTAATCCAGTCTTAGCTATACTTATCCATCTTGACTCATCCACCCACCTGAATCTATTGCATGTAACAAAACAGAGATCTACCCCCCCATCACTATGCTGCCCTTTGGCCCAAATATGGAATGCAATGAGGGTGAAACTCTTACCTAACCTTAAGAATGCCCACTAATGGTATAAAAATCTGAGCTCTCTGAAAAGCCATACAATAAGTAAAATCTCAAATGATTCAAGATTTTAAAATGTTCAGAACAGAATCCCATGTTTTAATAAGTGTTAGTGTCATGTTCCCACTCTTTTCCTATCCTTTCTACATTTCCCTTTCACATACTTTCACTATTTCCATCTGTTTTTTTACTTATTATTGAACCAATTGCCACATCCCCTGTTTGTTGGAAAGGGGCAAAAGATTTTTTCCCTTAAACCTGAAGTGAGCTTCCTTATATCACAAACTGACCAGGATGTTACATGAATGCTCAGAATAAATAAAACTATCTTAGGCTACAGTCATCAACATGGCATGAAAATCAGTCCTAAAACATGGGGCATGTGAGGTTATCGAACTAGTTTTCATATTTGGCAGTTATAAGCAATAAGTACTTCTGTTCCAAGAATGTTATTCAAATGATCAGAATTTCAGTTTCCTAATGTTTTAACTATACTTAGCTACATAGGGTTTAGTAGGATAAAAGTATTATATTTTCCAAGAGAGACTAAAAGGGGGGGGGAATAACACCACTGCTCCAATTTCATTAAAGTAAAAACAAGCCTTTTAAATGAAACTTTAATCATAGGAGCAAACACACTGCACTGATGTAAACTGCCAAAATACACACAATACAGAATTCATTATCTTAGGAATGCCATCCTCCAGGTGGGTATGCACTGTGTATAATAGATGTATGTTTAAGTTAGATCAATTCTGTGCTTTTTATTTTTCTGTACTGCTATATAAATACTGGTGTCAAATATCAAAAATAGGTTTCACCCAAACAATACATCAAAGTGCAGGTTTACATTCTGTTCAAACATTTAAACAACACCTTGTCAATTTCACAACCACTAGTCCAATAGGACTCTAGTAATTTATCTATTTCGAATACAATCTTTTTCAAGGACCATGATATACATAAAGAACATAAGGCGCAATAATAATATTATTGCGCCTTATGTTCTTTTTTGATAGTATTTGACACCCATATTTATATAACAGTATAGAAAAAAAATAATAAAAAGCACGAAAGTGATCTACCTTAAACATACATCTATTATACACAATGCTATATACTTTTGCATATCTTCCTAACACTGTGACCCTAATTTTTTGTATCTGGTATCATACTCTCTGGTATCATACTCAGCTGAAGTTCCTTACCTCACCAGACTCTGTCCTTCTCAGAATCCACTGCCCAAATCTGCAAGAATTTCTCAACCCAGAGCTGGCAAACCACGTACCAGCAATGCAGTGCATTGGATTAAGCTGCTACTTTGACAACCTACACAGTCTGTTCAAGCCAATCTGCAGGTGCAAAAGATGCAATGTAACCCACCGACTACGTCTCTATACCAATATATGAAACTGAGCTTCACAAAACCAAACAAATCTTGTACATGTGAAGACACATACATATAAGACAACCATCCTCCAGTAAATCAGATCCAATAATGATCTCAGCCTAAAATAAGAGTGAAAGCCAACTGATCAGGATTTTTCATTTGTTTGTTGTTTACAAATAAGAATCAAGGTAACTTAACTTTTTAATTTACAAAAACAGGCTGTGAAAGATAGATGCTCCATTAGATAAACTTCTATTTAGAACACCAGCAGTTGAAAATTCAAAAGTTAAAGAGGAGAAATATGGAGAATGTATGAAACTATTGCTTTTGTATGTAAAACATTTATAAATGGAGTACAGAGTAATGAGGGGAAACAATTACTAGTAGGAAAGCTATAAAATTGAACTAACTGAGCAAATGATCTGGAATTCAGAAGGATAACAACCTGGAAGCAGCAAAGTGGTATGAAGGTTTTTCCATATAAGAGTACTCCTGCTGATCTGGGTACTGGAAGAGAACACTATTCTCTTTTTATAGCTTCAGACAGAAGAATCTTTGTGACAGTCAAAAAAGCTAGGCTAATATTTATGGGGAAACAGGAACACAACATCACTCTAACAATTAAGGCTTGGTCCTTTGGTATACAACTTCTAAATGTGACAATGAGAAAACAGAAGGCTGCTGGTTGTGCCTTTCCTCTCTAAGGCACAGGAACAGAGAAAAACAAACTGAAGGAGTTCTGTGTGAATTATCATGGCTCAGGCCTGGCAGATGGAGTGTAGAGTACAAAAAGTAAATACCAAGGAGTAACAACTGCAAGTATATGCTTTTATTTTCAAAGTATGTCAAATTGGATGTGAGCCAGTGAACAGCATGTGGAATGGCTAGATTGCATCTACGTCTATCACTGAATGGGTTTTACTCAGACTTAATCCATGCCCTACAGATAACTCCTACACAAATGCATATTTGCTTGAAATACATCATCATCCAGATAATAGGCAAGGATTAGAGGGGGAAATAGACTGGTTTTACCATAGCACATGATCCTTATAACAAAATCCATTCAAGAATGTTAAAAAAATACATGTATATACATTTCATTAGGTTCCACTCTAGGTCAAGTTGCAAAGCTGAAGCAATCCTTATTGTCTACTCCAAATCAATGTAGAATGGTAATACAAATTTTGTCCCCATGTTCAGAAGACAGACCAGGTAGGAAACAGCAAAGTCTTACACTACACAAAGACTGTCACTAGAATTTGCTGACAGCTGTAACTTCTGGAAGTAAATCATGCTGCTTTAGTAGTCAAATATTATTTGCCACAAACAGCATGTGCTTCCTTTCTCTTCAGAGGAGATCACTGCAGCACACATAGGACTCTCACTTTATTCTCACAGTAACTACATATTAATTGCTACTGAAATTGTCAGCCTTAATTATTCATTGGCACCCGTCACAGCAACTTGGAACTCTTCAATTTCTGGGTTAAAAGTTAGAAGGAAAACTGGCCATGATAAGGTGTCAAGAAGAGTTGGGCTGCAGTCCAAAACATGCTTACAAGGAAGTAAGTTACACTGAATTCCATGGGATTTACGGCAT
Organism: Gekko gecko; assembly: GCA_029375565.1. Taxonomy (NCBI): domain Eukaryota; kingdom Metazoa; phylum Chordata; class Lepidosauria; order Squamata; family Gekkonidae; genus Gekko; species Gekko gecko. The sequence continues at coordinate 63,936,586 of JAPDNY010000004.1, read as the reverse complement.
GGAATAAAATATTAATGCCTTCATTCTTCCCCTTTGTCCCACCATGGTATTTGAGCAACTGCCCCTCCCTGCTCTCTGTAGGGAGAAGAGACTGGTACTCGACTCACTTCACGGACAGTTATAAAAATAGGTTACATATAAAACAAAACTTGGAAGGGATGTGATTCATCAAGAACCGCATAAATATTTGCCATGTTTAAATGATTAAATGAGCAATGCCAGTTGATTTTTCAATTTTAAGAGTTTATATTTTATTTAAAACAGTAGCAGTTATGTACCATTAGAGTTACTGGGTATGATCTTGATTAAGAAGTGTTTTGTCATGTGATGGCATAAAACTGCTTTGTATTTAATAATAGAAACAGGTGTTTTGTTGTTGTTGTTTTTTAAAGCAAGTTCTACATGAACTCACAATCTAGAATAGTGGTTCCCAAAGTGAGAGGTACTGCCTCCTGGGTAGGTGGTAGGGGTGGAATTACCTAGAGAGTGCTAAGGGGCAAGAGGGCAGTAGGGGGCACTGGAGGTGGGCCCTTTGACCACATTGTTCACTTATTTACAAATGACCAGGCTATGGCACCATGCTGGCAAATGGCAGTCCACCCATTTCTGCCTTTGCATAGCATTGAAATCTGATGGAAACTATCAGAATTTTTAGTAAACACACAACCAGAGCTCTAGTCAGACCAGTATACCACTTTTGAGAAACTGTCATCTGTGTTTTTGTCTGTCATTTTCAAGTTTTTGCTTTTAAGTCCTAACAGATGATTCCTCTCAGCAACAATTCACTGCAAAGATGCATAGATGAAATGGCTGAAAATGTGGAAAATACATTATGCAGCATAATATGGACAGTAGAATTTGCATTACAGTTGAATAAGTCAACGCCAAGGAATGAATCTTTATTTCTCTCTTATGTGCACTTTATAAAAGATGAAAGTTTGCCTCAAGAGTTCTTATTGGAAGGCAACTAAGAACAGGTGAGTCAGTAATTAATGCTGCAGAGCAGTTCAACTTACTAACATACTTGCTTGCGCAACAGATGAAATCTATCAGTGACTGGTCTATCGTGAGTGCATTCCTAACTTGAAAAAAGGAGTGCCAAACATCTTTACTATTCACTGTGTCATTCATCGCCAATATCTGGTTGCAAAAAACCCTCAGTGATCACCCACACAAGTCATTACACACTGTCATTTACTGCAGTGAATAAAATTAAAGCCCATAATATCAATGATCATTATTCCAGGAGCTCTGTGCTGAGAATGATGAAAATTTTGGATGTTTGCTGCTTCATACTCAAGTTAGTTGTTATTGAAGGCTGTTGTACCAGGGCAACTGTTTTTGCCAGGTTAGTCAATGTAGAGAGAACCATTTCCCACAAAGCGGCTTTTAGTCAGGAGGCACGGTCTTGCTCTGGTTTCAGGATAAACTACTGACAGATTTTACATGCTGATACATTATGGCTCTCACCCAAACCAAGCAAACAAATGGAATGCTCATCTGTTTTCATCAGCCTCATTGAACAAAAGAAGCATTTCGTGAACCTCTTTTTTGAGAGAGAGAGAGAGAGAGAGAGAGAGAGAGAGAGAGAGAGAGAGAGAGAGAGAGAGAGAGAGAGAAAACGAGGAGCTAACTAAGAAGTGTACTGCTCCACCTGAGAAAGGAGAACTGAGGGAGAGTGTGGAGCCCCTCCTTGGAGCATGTGATTGCTGGGCAGGAAAATGGCCCTAACATCTCCAGTTGGGAGGGGCTCCTCCTGCTCTGTTACTAGGCTAGCTAGAAAATGTTCAGATGGCTGGCCTGCACACCTGCACAGTCCCATAGGGGACTGCACAGGACAACAACAATGAACCACTAATCTGGACTAAAAATCTTTTGCATAAACATGCTTCTGGTTGTAAGACTGATGGAGTGCAATGCAACTTCTTCCTCACAGGTAAGTGTGCCTAGGGTTGCATGTTATGCTGTCTTTGCAAGATTTCTTTTTAATATATAAATTAGTCTCTTTAATAGCTGCTAACAAATAATTAAGGTTCAGAATTGCAAATGGCACTTCATTACTGTGGCCATTTGTCAGTCCCCTTCAGGAATGGAAACTTACAGGCCTAGTATATCAACATGCATGCAGAGGTTTTTCTTGCAGACCAGTGGGCACAAATCACAGGACTCATTTCTTGAGCTTATTTGCACTTACTTTGAGGCTTCAGCAGTTTTTTCCTGTGCTTCCTGTAAGTCTTGCGAGTCAGAACAGGTGTTCCTCTCTTCAGCTTTATCTGACACCCCACATGCACTTCTAGACACTGAAAAGCCAAATATTTCTGGTTCAGGATGTGCACCATTCTGGTGGACAGCTGGACTTCCCAAGTCCTTCCTGGTTCTTCTGCTACCATCTCCAGGGATGAATTGTTCAGTTTCTTTCCAGGACTTAGAAGCAATACCAAATAAACTCCCAAGAAATTGAAAAAATCCTTCTTTGGGCTGTCTACCATTACTGGCAGTCTTGCCTTCGTGAGCCAAACTCGGCAGACTACTTGCTTTTTTTAATTCTTCCCAAGTTGGGGACCTGCTCAGTTCTTCTGTCGAGAGATTCTTATTTTCACAGACTGAAATCTGTAAGAATAGAGGATTTCATTATTAATAATGGAGACACAAGCTAGTGCAACTGCCATATTACATGGAACTCATTTAGTATGCATTTTGACCCTTTTTTAATGAAGGCAGTGTCAGAGGGTAGCTGTGTTGGTCTGCTGTAGAACAGCCAGTAGCACCTGTCTGACAAAGTGAGCTTTGATACTCGAACATTCATACCCCCCAAATCTTGTCAGTCTCTAGGTGCTACTGCACTAAAATACAGCTGTTCAACCCTTCTCCAAGGAGCTCAGGGAAGCATACATGGGATGTCCCTTTGTTTTATTTTTGCAGCCACTCTGTGTCATATTTTATGCTGGGAGGTTATGACCAGTCCAAGGTCATCTCATGAGGTTCGTGGCTAAGTAAAGAGTTGTACCTGGGCCTAGGACCTGAACACACTATCCACTTGTAACATACTGACTGCCTTTAAAGTATACTGGAAGATAGTACACACCGTTGTAGTAGTTTGATACACTGTCATATGAATTGCACAGAATAGATACCACTCTGATTTACTCATTGATGGAAACTAGTTCCTTTGTGGATGGAAAAGATGTCTTGAAAATTGCCTTTGTTAAGCGCAGAAGTAAATTACTGTGCAAAAGAGCAAAACTATTGTAAACTGGAAAATAGAAATCAACATACAAAACTGCCTTACAAAATCAGAAAAGGTAAGTTTAGTTTAGTATTGCCTACTGTGACTTGCACACTCAAGCAGAAAAAGATCTCTCACAAAAACTGTTACATTAGATCTATTTAAAAAGCAGCAGCTTTTTTCTCTCATATTTCATATCAGTGAGAAAGGTACCAGTGTTTCCAGCATCTACAATGGCCTTTTCTCAGAGGAAGAAAACAGCATTTTCTCACAGTTCTACTTGACTATTCCAGAGCAACCCATAAACTATGACAAACGTTCATTCCAAAATATAAAAAAGATCATGCTTTAATTTTCCCCAGGGTATAATTTCCCCTATATAATACATATTGGCTTGCGTCCAGCAATGTGTAAACAGAAACATAAATATGCAGTTCCGCTTGTGCAAGATCTTGTACAATATCTAATGCTTTCCTCCCTATATATTATAGTGCCTGGAAACAGGCTGCACAAGATTTTCCACAAGTGGAAACACGAAGAAAGAATACAATAAGAAAAAGACTGTGGTAGCAGCTTGTGTTAGGTGAAACTTAAAACAAGCAGCTACCTCAGTCTTTTTCTTGCTCTTACACAACCTTCAATTTTGTGCTATTTTTAATTTGTAAATGCTGGATTGGATCCAAAGATGTCATTCTGCATGGGGAAAACTTCTTCTGCTCACAGAACAGCTGCTTTGTATCTTGAGCTATAGTATTATGTGATTAAATTTTATTTCTATTTATGTTATTTATCATCCACCTTTCTCATAGGAGCTCAAAGTGGATTACATATAGTGAGCCAGTACAATCACAAAAAAGGGGACATTAAATAACCAATACATTAGGATTTTTGAAATCTGGAACCACCAGAAAGATCTGAAGCATAGCATAAGTATTCACACAACACATTTAGCAGTACAGAAATTATATAAATAGGATGCTACTCACAATATGCTAAACACAGCAGTCCATAATCATTTATCAAAGCGAGTTTATAAAACTTGCAGTGCAACCCTATTACTTGTGCAGTGCAACCATATTACCTGCATAGAAAAGACCTCTTTAATAGTTCAGTTTTGTCTGGTTTGAAGAAGGCCAGAAGAGTGCGAACTTTGCTGACTTTTTTTTGGCAAAAAATGATTTTATGCCCATGTAAGCTATTGCACCGAGAGGCACAACTGTTATAAGGCCTAAATATTATAGCACCACGTGAATTCTTGCAAAAAAAATCTTGCATAGTGCAAGCTTTTGTGGAAGTGTCCCTGTCTTAATGGTTTTGTTCTGCTAGCAGTTCTTTAGATTCATCTCTTAAATATTTATTACAAATTCTTTATTTGGGGATTTAATGGGTATCAAAATCACATAAACCATGCATTTCATAGAAACAAAAATCTCAAAGGCCAGTGCTTGAAAGACTGAATACATGATTAGAAGCACATTTATATAAGTATATGAATTACTATTATCCAATAGTTTATGCACACCGTATCAGTGCAACAGTACTTTATTAACTTCTCAGAACTGTTTCTATTTGAAGAATTACACTTGAAGAAGGTCTATTGAGTACTATTTTAAAATAGCTTGGCAGGGAATATCAAAGTGAGAGACAACCAAAAATGGGTTGTGGGTTTGGTTTCAGCAGACAAAATATTTATACCTTGAGCAGCAGGTAAAGTGCTGCATGGAAGTTGCTATGTCCTCAGACAGGAATAATTAGCCTTAATCTTTCTAAAAGCTGTCAATTAAAATGTTTATTTGTTTATTTTATTGTATGGTTATTTCATTCACCTAGCAATTAACATGATTATACCTCCACTAGTACTAAAGGAAATGCTTACAGCATTCAAGTGCAAAGCAAAGGACAAATACAGGTACCAACCTTCAATCTTTTTACGGGCAAAGTAGGCTCAAAACATTGAAAATAAAACAGAATGATTCTTAAGTATGGACAGCAGTAATGTATTCCTTGACCTTTTTCAATATCTAGATTTAGGTCTTGGTTTCCCAACTGATCAGCATTTCTTTCCCTCTCCACCTACATTAAGAAGACAGCCCTGGTTTTCTTTTATAAATGCTGAAACCACTTTGTGCTGACAAAGTCACAACTAATTGAATTATCTTGCACTAGCATCCCAAGGCAACTTGGGATATTATGGGAACCAGTCAACTGTACCAGTGCCACTACTCTGGGAATAAGTCTTACTCTCAAATGCTTCCTAACAGTATTACACAAAATTGTACAGAAACGATGCAAAATTGGAACGGTGGATGATGCATAATCCTCAAAGCAATAAATCTCCTACATCAATACAAACAACATATCAGATATGAATAAATGACCTGCTGTAATGGTATTTGAGGTGTGTGTGACTGTAGTGCAGATAGCCTGAACACCACTGTAGTGCAGTGAGAGCCAGTGAGGTGTAGTGGTTAAAGTGTTAGACTGGAATCTGCTTTACCCAGGTTTGAATTCCCACTCTGCCATGGAAGCTTGCTAGGTGACTTTGGGCCAGTCACATACTCTCAGCCTAACCCACCTCACACAGCTGTTGTGAGGATAAAATGGAAGAGGGAGAACGTTGTAAGCCAGGGGTGTCAAACATGTGCCCCGGCGCCGGATGAGGCCCCCAGAGGACTTCTATTAGGCCCACAGTGGAATTGGCTGTCTTCTGCTTCTTCTTCCATTTCTGCTGCTGCTGTGTCATTGTAGGTTTGCAGTTTACAGAAACACACCTGAACAGCATACTCAAGATTGCAATAGCACAGATATTTTGATGCAATAATTCAGAGCAGGAAGTGTGAGTTATCAGACACTGTTAAATAAGCAAAATATTGCAAGAATGCTAATGTTTTAAGCATGTTTTTATTTTAAGTAAAAAACAAAAACGTTTGTGTCCTTTATAAAGTTTATATCTCCTCTACCTGGCAGTACATTTTATGACACACATGGCCTGGCCCAACAAGGTCTCATTTATGTCCTATCCAGCCCTCGTAACAAATGAGTTCGACACCCCTGACGTAAACTGCTTCAGGTCCCCACTAGGGAGATGTCAAGCTAAATAAACAAATAATGAACACCTGGATGGCTACGCCCCACTTCATACAGGATGCTGGCTGCTGATACATGCTAATCTGTCAAACTGTGGCTATGATTATTAGCATACCAAATACTTCTCCTTTCCTGTTTTCCTAATCCTAATTTTTATTTTTAAAAGATGCAATGGGACATCCCATCGTAATCATGTATGTGCCCAGAACAGAACAAATCAGTCTTTTACAATTTCAATTTGGCCCATCTAATTAACGAAGCTTCAATTTCGTGAGCCACATTAGACCCTAGGTATCCAGGCTGGCTATACAACATGATCTGTTCAACTCTTTGAAGAATTATTCATGTTTAAGTACTTGTAACACTGTAGAAGAGATTTTTAAAACAAAAACAAAAAACAAGATTTGTGTTTTATGTCACTCATTAGGTGGGTTGAACCCCATGGATAACCTGGAAACCATAAAGTTTAAAATGAAGATTCTGAGTTGGGACAAGTCCAACTATGAATTCTGAACAAAAAGTGCCAATATCATTCAGATCTGCTAGAACAAAACACAATTTTAGGATTCACAATTTCCTTCCACTGTGTATAAACCACAAAGCGAAGTAATTTGTTGTTATCCAAAAGCCTACTTACATTCAAGTATTATTTAGCAACCCAGCTATTTATGATAATTAGCAGTTGCTCTCAGAAGCATAACAAATAGTAGTTCATTAGAACTTTTAGCTTGGCAGTATCTATGGTGGAAAGTGCCTTCAAGTCACAACCGACTTATGGCAACCCCATAGGATTTGCCAGGCAAGAGACATTCAGGGGTGTTTTGCCATTGACTGCCTCTAAGTTGCAGCCCTAGACTTCCTTGGTGATCTCTCATCCAAATCCTAACCAGGGAGGAACCTTGCTTAGCTTCCGAGATCTGATGAGATCGGGCTAGCCTGAGCTATCCAGGTCAGGGCTGGCAATATCTACGCCAATCTTCTATGCCAATCTACTATATTCACTGTGTTAACAAGAGTTCCAAAAGAAAATTCTAACATTAATACAGATACATCCAGAGGGGAAGATGGCAGACGCTCGAAGAGAATAGACGTGTGGAGAAGAGCTCCTCACACCTCTACGTTTTATTCTCACTTCTTGGTCTTTTACCTTTAACAAAATACCTCCACATTGGTTGGAGATATTTGCAAGGGGCTTAAACCTAACCTGGGGGAGCGGCGGCTCGCCCAGGGGATTATTTTTGGTTTGTCCCATAGCAGAAGTGAGAAAGAAGCCAGCAGAGTTCTTTTTTTTTTTGCTGAGAGAACTCGCAGAGCCCAGGAGTGGAAGGAGAGAACAAATAAAAGAAAGAAAGAAGACATAAGCAGCAAAACCAAAGCTAAGTAACTTAATATTTAAATCCTTAGTGGTGTTTGGCATATAAGGGGGGGAAACAGACGGCAACCAATGACTAAAGTAACCCAATAGTCTAGTAAGGGAATTAAATAAATAGTGGTACGGTGTTGGCGAAGTAGCGAATCCGAACAACAGCGGCTAGTAAAAGTAACGCACGAAGGTGAACAAAAAAATGCTAAAATATTACCGTTTTAAGCTATATTGTTTTATATCCCTTTAAAGCTGAAGAGATCATTCCTGGGGGCGGAGGACGCAGCTAAATCGAGTTGACTCCGGGCGGACGTGGCAGAGGCGACGAGAGTGCGACCCGGAGGGCCGGGAGAGCGACGCCGAGAGAAAGGAGAGAGGTGGAGGGAGGAGTGACGCCACAAAAAGAAAAAAAAAGAAGTGGTCAGCGATTAGCATTGAAGTGTCCTCCAAGACGGATTTGAGAACAAGACCCAGAGCTGCTTCATCACCCAGCCCAAGAATGACTGCAAAGGAAAAAAAAGAGTGGCAAGCAGCTATGGAAGCGATGGAAAAACGGATGACCGAAGTGGTGCAGAATCTTGGAAAACAAATAGAATCACACCTTGGAAAACAAATAGAATCACAGTTGCAACAACAACTGCAAAGTCAATTGGAGCAAATAGAACAAGTGCAAGTTCAAGTACAGAAAAAAAATATGGAAGAATTGAAAGAACTGGTACTTACTGAAGTGTCAGGGATAAAAAAAGATATAGAAGAACTTAAAAAAGAAGTCAAAAGTCTGGTGACAAAATCTGAAGATATGGAACAAAAGGTTAAAAAAACTCTGTCTGAAAATACAAGGCTGGAGACCATGATGGATTACAGGGCTACTCAGAATCACCTGAGATTGAGAGGGATAGAAGAGGAGGAAGATCAGGATCTACGGGCTCTAGTAATTAAGACATTGACAACTTATATAGGAGAAGATGAAGGAGATTTGGATGCAGACTTTGACTTGATTTACAGAGTAAATTCAGCTTATGCCAAAAGAAAGCAACTACCCAGAGATGTGATTGTTCAATTTGTGACAACAAAGATGAAGGAAGACGTTTTCAAGAAACAATTTACACAACCGTTGGAAATAAATGGAAAGAAAATAATAATTTTGAGAGAAATTCCGAGATTGATTCTTCAAGACAGGAAGAAGTTCAAGAAATTGACAGACAGACTAAAAGAAATGAACATTAGGTTTAGATGGGAGATTCCATATGGACTTACATTTATGTATAACTCGGTGAGAACTACTCTTAAAACTGAAGGAGATTTATATAGATTTAAAGCGAGCAATCTGGACGATTTTAAAGATATTTAATCCAACACCATTATGGATTACAAATTTTTATCTTGGAACGTAAATGGACTAAATTCACCAGGTAAAAGAAGACTGGTGAATCATTGGCTGGAGAAACAAAAATGTAATATAATTTGTTTACAAGAAACACACATAAGAAAACAAGACGACAAATATTTGATTAATAAAAAATTGGGAGAAGAATTTTATTCCTCAGCAGCCAATAAGAAAAAAGGAACAGTGATTTATATCTCAAAGGATTTGGATCCTAAACAAATTTTCTCGGACAAAGAAGGAAGGTATGTTGGCGTGGAAATATGGATGAATAGAAAAAAGACATTGCTTGTAAATATATATGCACCCAATGGTGTAAAAGAGACTTTTTTTAGTGACTTGACCAAAGAGTTGGAGTGTTTAAATTATGACCAAATTGTTCTTGCTGGAGACTTCAATGGTACAGTGAATAATACATTGGATAGAAAATCTAAAGCAAGTGGAGAGACAGTTGGAAAGTTACCAAAAAATTTCTTTCAACTGATGAAGCAAGAGAAACTGGAAGACGTTTGGAGGAAGTGGAATCCTAAGACTAAGGACTACACGTTTTATTCGAATAGACATAATTCCTTTTCTCGAATTGACATGATTTGGATGTCAGAGGAGATGGCGCAAAAAACTTATAAAATACAAATTTTACCGAAAACTAATTCTGATCATAATCCCTTACTTTGGATATCTAAAGCAAAACCTAAACAGCTATATTGGAGAATTAATGAAGATTTATTGGATCAAAAACAATTTAATGAAATCTTAAAAAAGGAAACGAAAAGTTTTTTTGAACTGAATTTGAATAAAGGTACGGACATACAAGTTGTATGGGATGCATACAAAGCAGTAATGAGAGGTATGCTTATCTCTCTGAACTCCAAGGACAAAAAACAAAAGATCCAACAACAGAAAGACCTTCATGAAAAAATTCGACAAAAAGAAAAGGAATTAAAGAAAAGACCAGGGAAGAAGAAGATTATTAAAGAGATCCACTTTCTGCAAGATCAGCTGAATGTTTTACTAAACAGAGAATTATATTGGAATTTGAAGAAATTACAGCAAAAAGCATTTGAGGGTGCAAACAAACCAGGAAAGTTTTTAGCATGGCAATTGAAAAATAGAAAAGAAAGGAATTTTATAACTAAGATTACTGAAGATGGAAAGGATGTTATGAGTTTGAATGGTATAAAAAGAGTTTTTTTTAAATATTACGCCAAATTATTCAAAAAGAAAGGAATTGATCAACAGAGAATCAACAAATATTTGGAGACGATTGAAGTTCCAGAGCTGGGAAAACAAATTAAGGAATTATTAAATGGTTTAGTAACGAAAGAAGAAGTGACAATGGCGATAGAAGATGCAAAGTTGGGCAAGGCTCCAGGACCAGATGGCTTTACAGCAAAGTTTTATAAGAAATTTAAAGAGGAGCTAACCCCTATTTTAGTTCTTCTGTCGAATGAGATAAGAAAGACCAAACGGATCCCAGATTCATGGAAAGAAGCAAATATTTCATTGATACCCAAAGAAGGTTTGGATTTGACTCAAGTAAAGAATTATAGGCCAATATCGCTATTAAATAATGATTACAAATTATTTGCGAAAATAATTTCAGAGAGACTGAAAAAATATCTGAAAGATATAATAGCGGAAGAACAAGCTGGATTTTTACCAAACAGACAAATCAGAGACAATTTAAGAGTGGTGATAGATGCAATTGAATATTATGACAAGCATCCTGAAAAAGAAGTTGGATTCCTCTTCCTAGATGCGGAAAAAGCTTTTGACAACTTAAATTGGGAATTTATGCTGCAAGTTATTGAAAAAATGGATATTGGACAGTCCTTTTTAAATATGATTGTGGCAATATATTCAGAACAAAAAGCGGCTTTGAATATAAACAAAGAAAAAACGGACTTCTTCCAAGTCCAAAAGGGAACACGTCAAGGCTGCCCGTTATCCCCGTTGTTGTTTATTTGGATATTGGAAATATTATTGACAGCGATAAGAAAAGATAACAGTATTGAAGGACTTACAGTGAAAGGTTTTGTCTATAAATACAGGGCATTTGCAGATGATGTAATGTTTATGATTCAAGACCCAATCGAGAAAATACCACAACTGATGGAAAAAATTGAAGAATTTGGTTCAGTTGCGGGATTCTATGTTAATAAAAGTAAAACCAAAGTGATGTGCAAAAATATGACGAAACAAAGACAAACAGAACTTCAAGAGAAAATTCAATGTGAAGTAGTTACAAAGACTAAATATCTTGGAATTGAATTAACCATGAAAAATATTGACTTGTTTAAAAACAATTATGAAAAGGTGTGGCACAAGATTCAGCAAGATATGAAGAAATGGGACACTTTGAATTTATCATTGATGGGAAGAATCGCGACTGTAAAAATGAATATTTTACCGCGTTTGATGTATCTATTTCAGACTATTCCAGTACTAAAACAAAGGAAAGTATTGGATTCGTGGCAGAAAGAATTATCCAAATTCGTATGGGCAGGAAGAAAGCCAAGGATTAAAATGAAAATTTTATGTGATGCAAAGGAAAGAGGAGGTCTACAACTACCAAATCTAAGACTGTACTATGATGCCGTCTGTTTAACATGGTTGGAACAGTGGATTAATTTGGAGAATAAGAAGCTATTGGCCCTGGAAGGGCATGATAACAAATTCGGATGGCATGCATATTTATGGTATGGAAAAGTAAAAATGGACAAATTTTTTAAACACCACTTTGTAAGACAATCACTGTTCGAGACATGGATGAGATATAGAAAATTCTTCTCAGAAGAAAGACCACTTTGGATTGTACCAGCTGAAGTGATCAATCCATATTCAAGAAATCAAGGACTAGACTGGCTACCTTATAAAAATCTTTTAAAATCTGAAGGGAAAAATTTTGTGTTAAAAGATAGATTTGATGTTGAATTTGAATATGATTGGTTGAAGTATAGACAGATTTATGATTTATTTAAGACCGATAAAAGAGAACATGGTTTTAGAGAAAAGAATATTGAAATTGAAACTGTATGGCTTGAGAAAGATAAAAAAATGATTTCTAAACTGTATAAGGTGCTATTGAAATGGTATACTGAGGATGAAGTTGTAAAAGAGCAAATGATAAAATGGGCTGTAAATGTTAATAATGAGATATTAATGACATCTTGGGAATATTTGTGGAAAAAGTCGATGAAAATTTCAACTTGCGTAAATGTTAAAGAGAATTGTTATAAAATGATGTACAGATGGTATATGACGCCTAAAAAAATTGCTATCATAAATGAAAGCATGTCTAACAAATGCTGGAAATGTAAGAAACATGAAGGGTCTTTTTACCATATGTGGTGGACATGTGATAAAGCAGTAAAGTATTGGACAGAGATCCACAATGAGATACAAAAAATTTTGAATTGTACTTTTAAGAAAGACCCACAGATGTTATTGTTAGGTCTTAAAATGGAAGAAATAAATGTAGCCAAGAGAACATTACTATGGTACTTGACTACAGCAGCAAGACTGACTTTTGCTCAATGTTGGAAACAAGATAAAGTACCTGAAACATGGGAATGGATTAAAAAGACGTTGTTTTTGGCAGAAATGGACAAATTAACAAGAAAGTTAAACAACGAAGAAGATGAAACGTTCTTTGAAGATTGGAAAGACTTTCAAAAATACTTGTTGAAAAATTGGGACATTAAACGTGGTTTGATTTGCTTTGTTACTAAGAGGAAAATGAAATAGAATTAGATTTTTGAATTGTTACCGTTAGTAAGAGAAAATAGGTTTAGAAGTAACTGTAACAGAACAAGAGAGATATTAATGGGGTTGGAGCAGTGCGGGAAGCCTTGTTTGGGGGGGTAGAAGGGAAATTAGAAAAATGGATATATAGGTTGGTTGAAAATGTATGAGTATGTGATATATCCAATAATAAATTGTATTTAACAAAAAAAAAAAAGAGAAAAAATTAACTTACGAAACGCTATTGACAGAAAATAAAGAAATAAAAGATCTTGACATACAGGAAATCCAAAAGGCAAAACTAACTATTTGGGAAAAAACGCAACTAAAGTCTAGGTATGCTAAGGATAAAAAAGTGAATTTTATGGATACCTACTCACAATTGGATAAAATTTGGCTCTCCTCAGCAGATAAACTGATTCAAAAAATGTATAATTTCTTCCTAGAAGAAGAACTATTTGAAGAGTCTGTTAAAACAAACATGGTCCACTGGATGAAAGATATAGGACAGAACATTACTTTAGAGCAATGGTCCAGACTTTGGAAATCGCTTAGCCTACTTAGAGCTGTAAACTATAAAGAGAACATCTACAAAATGTTCTATAGGTGGCATTGGACCCCCGATAAAGTAACGAAATGCTATAAGAAAGTATCAGATGTCTGCTGGAGGTGTAAAATAGAGGTGGGAACATATATACATATCTGGTGGAACTGTGGAAAAATTAGAAGTTTCTGGAAATTAATTAAAAAAATAATTCAAGAATCTGTTATGGTAAATTTAAAACTAAGTCCAGAAATATTCTTACTTAACATATTACTGGCAGAGATTCAAAAAGAAGATCAAAGGATCATTCTTTATATAATTACAATGGCAAGAATCGCGATAGCCAAATTTTGGAAAAAAGAGAATGTCCCCAACATAAAAGAAATAATAGATAAAATATTAGAAATAGCTAAATCAGATAAACTTAATCTTATACTTTCAGGGAAAGATGAATCAATATATGTAAAACGATGGAAAAAATATATGATTGGATTGAAAAGAAAACATGAAGAGCTCTTCAAACACTCCGTATGTATTCTGATATGTGATGAGAAATTTTTTTGGAAAATCTATAAATAAAATTTATATAAAAAAGGAAGCCCACAGCATACATACTACCAAGGTTTATTTTTTTAAAAAAAATACAGATACATCCACAAACAAGATATTAACTCCTAGAAACACTAACAGGACAATCCTGAACAATTACATCCTTCTAAGTCCACTGAAGTCAATGGTCCTAGGAGGGTATACTTAGTTTTGCACTGTAAAGCATTCTCAATGATTAAATACAAGAATAAGCCAGAATTTAACTGTAGACAAACAGGTTACCAGACAGCCTGATAAGAATTCAGGACAAGAACTCTGCTTTAGCCCTATTTCCTCACCACCCCAGTTTCTGCAGCCCCTAGGAATGCCTTATAGTGCAGTCTTATGAATGTTCACTCTGAAATAAGTTCCATTGTGTTAAATGCAGTTTACTTTCAAGTTAGTGTGCATGACTGCAGCATTAATTACTTGCCTGATAGATTATACTTCTTCACAGCACTGTGTGGGCAATGAGGGTGTAAACTATGGGTTGGATCCCTTCTGTTAAATGAAGAGCCTTGTTCTGTTGGAGAGCTCCTCAATTAGTAGAAGGGATTGGTAAAATCCAACCCTAATAGTGCAGGTCACTGGGAGATAAAGAAAAGAAGGGACATCAGGTAATAATTACACAGTAAGCTGGGAGTGAAGCAATGAGGTATTTTATATTCTCACTGACCCAAATGTCAGCAACAGTAATTAATGTATTTGCTAATATACAGAGGCATTTTTGTCAGGAATCACGTCCTTCCTTCAGATTACTCAGCCCTCTCTATTTGAAATCTAGCAATTAAGAGAGGAGACCAAGAGGGAGCTCATTAACTAGAAAGGACATGAGCACAAAATTTTTAAAAAGGCTATTTTCCATTTTTTAAAAAGGCACTCCTAGGGAAGCACAGCTTTTTCACAATGGCTTCTTAAAATCCTAAACACTGAGTAACTTGGAGGTCAATCAATCGGTACTGTCATCTTTAAGAATAATACCTTTGTCAGATCTGGGAGAGGGTTATTTTCCTTTCTCCGACTTGCCACATTGGTCGATTCATTTTCCTTAACTTCAAAGCTGGAAACAGTAGAGAAGTCAAATTTAGTTATTCTTAATTTGTTTGAGCAGTTATGATACTAAACATATGGAACAATTCCCCCTTTTTTATTTTCCCACTTCAGTCATCATGACATTTAAGGACATCATGACATTTTCTCACCTAGAATACATTGGCGAATGAATACTGGAGAATCTTTGTCACCTTTCCCCACTGTAAATAATTATGTCAGCATTAAGCTGAATTTTTCAAAGGAAATGTACTCATCCAACATGACCACTGTGATTCAATTAAAATCTCTCATTCTTATTTGCTCACATCTCACTTATTACATTAGTTTTGCTCCTGCTATCACCAAAGACACCCAAACATACAGCTCAATTCTATGTTTGACTCTCAGGGTACCTGTTTACATGAATGGAGTTTGTGCTAGTAAACTACTCTGAGAATTGGGCTGTCAGGTAGTACACTCTGGCTGCAATCAAGATCTTTCAAATATACTTTAAATCCTGCTGAAAGAAAAAGTAGTTTAAGTGCATACAACTGAATGACAGATTTCGGCCTTTATTTTTACAGGTTTGAAGTGTGTAATATGACAGTCTTAATAAGTAAACAGAACGTTTTACATATTAGATTTATTTAATTCATTTATACCTCGCCTTTCTACCCAGCAGGGGACCCAAAGCGGCTTACATCATTCTCTTTTCCTCCAACATCCTCACAATAACCCTGTGAGATAGGTTAGGCTGAGAGAGTGCAACTGTGCTCATGGTCACAAAGTGAACTTCCATGGCACCAGTGCACATTTGAATCTTGGTCTCCCAGATACTAGTTGAACACTCCTAACCACTACACACACTGGTTCTTCACAGATTTCTTTTTTTCTTTGCAGATAAAATAGTTACCAGATTACAGTTTGGGAATAAACACTTTCCCCAGAAACATGAATCTACCTTTCAGAGCATAAGAAGCCTATATCTGCTTATGCTACATAATATTTAGAATCTGAGAACAGGCCAGTTACTGCTGAACAGAGCATTCATGACCTACATTATCACTTCGGTACAGAAAAATATTACAATTCACTGATTCAGTACAGAAAAAAAATATTACAATTCACTGATTCTTTCACAGAATGTTCCACAGGTACAACATCTGGTTAATACTGGAATACAGTAATATTAGAATGAGATACTGTATTTTAAAGGAAAAAATAAGGATATTCATTCCTGTTCTCCGAGATAAACAAAACCTCAGTCAGCAACGAGAAAAACCCCTAAGGAAAAACTAATGTGACACTCCGTGAGGACTGCACTATTTTACAAAAGTTCTTCTATTCACAAGAAACTATACAAAACATAGGCATTATTGCAAGATAGTACAATCAAATGAACTTGTAGTTGCACTATCTCAGGTTCTTACTGAAGATGCTTTATCACTTTAAAGTCATTGGTAAACTTATTCCATGTTTATTTAATATGTTACTATAAAGATGGGTATTCATCTTCTACTGCAGAGACAGCCAATTTTTTCAGAACTGAGTATCATAACTTCAAAGGCAGAGGGTTACAGGCAATTTATTAGTATAACCTGCATATCATTTTCATGAACATGGCAGGTGCCAAACTTGTTAGCTGAAATACCTACATTTCCACCCGCAAAGCCTAATCTGTATTTCCAGCATTCGATTAAAACAGTATTAGCTAAGGTTGCAGAAAAAAATGTAAAATCACAAACTGTTCTGAATCCAGATATGCTGGAAACATTGTGAATTGCACAAGCAATTCAATCACATAATCTACAACATGTTTCCTAACTTTCTCTGTAAAGTATATATACTACACAATTAAATTTTCAAAGGCTTTGCAAAACATTTGGCCAAGTATATTTTCCTATCTTTGTTCTTCATAACAATCCCTTGGAAGCATACAGAAAAAAGCCCATCCCCTCTCTTCCGCTATTTAAGTACCCCACCCACATTGTGTACACAGTGCTGAATACAAATGCTTGGATCTTAGAAGGAAACTGAGCACTGGCAAGAGAACAGAGATATATTGGTTTTGGCATTGTGGTTGGGTGGGTATGGAAGGAGAAAGACAAAGATTCTAGAGACCAGATTTGGACATCTCAGTATTTTGCAGCATTATTTAACCTTGTTTATAACTACTCAGAACATGTCAGTGTCCCAAGTTAAGTATATGAACAGGACACTGGAGAAAGGACCAAGAATGCCAGAGAACAAAAGGAGTAAGGGGGAAGATTTATCCTGGGAGGGCGGGATAAAAGTCTAACAAATAAATAAGATTCAAATCACTGGAGATAGGCCAAGAGTTACACATATGTACACTCCCCTCAGTGTCTTGTGGACACCTGCCTCAGCAACTTGTGTGGGAAGCACTCATCCTGTATCAAGTACATTTGAGCACACGTTCTGCAAAAAATTACTCCTTACGGCTCTTTAAGTCTTGTGGTTTTAGGAGCCATTTCCTAAGTTCAAATCACCCAAAAAGAGGATGCCAAAGATAAAAAATTGATTCATGCTCCTGGTAATAAGCTACCTTTCCCCATCTGTACAAAGCTACCTTTCCCCATCTGTAAAAAGCTGAGTTTCACCACAACTACTAGCTGCACTGGTATGGATTTTAAAGGAACGGTTCTTCTAGCATGTTCTTTAGGATTATTTGAATGTTTATTAAATGGTTATCACACTGTTTACTTTGATCCTTTAGCCATTTGTTTTTTTTTAATGTACTAAATATATCTTGTACTTGTTTCACTTTTGGATTCATTCTCAGACATTACACCCTTCCTTGTTTCCATTTCTCCAGTTCCAAAGCTAAATGACAGACAGAACAAATGGTTACTTTACAAGAAATGTTAGATAAATTTGGTCTTAAAGAGACTGAGGAAAACTGAGCTAAAGAAAATGAAAACACATTTTTGAGGTAGCTACACATTAACACATAGAACAGAACAGCAGCTGGGCAGCCAGAGACAGTTCTATGAAATTCTATGTTAGAGAGTAAACAGTAGTGTCTTGAGGAAAGCAATGTTTTTGTACCACACAGTTTACAGCTGTCCTACTACAATGCAGCGGAGATTAATAAGACATAATTTGTATACTTATAGTTATTTGGTCTAGTTTCCACATAATCAATTTATCAATACACTATATGAAATGGTGCGTGTGCTTTACTTCCCCAGACACATCACCCATATAATCTGTACTAATTTACTGGGAGTGATTAAAACTAGTGAATATGCAGAGATAATGCTTGCCATGTAATATGTATAGCTGCCTAAAGCTGGCAAACACCAGCAATGGCTCCAGGCTAAGAAGATACAAAATCTAGTCACAGCACTTCCTGGTCTACAGGAAAAAGGATAAGCACACAAAGGATCAGCAGCTGAAGTTCTTCCACTGATTTACGGACATGTCAATCTCTGATCCTGAAGAAAAATCTATTGAAATGTTAAATGTCAGATTATTTTTGTTAATTTATACTTTTACCTGAAATTAAATGGTTCTCCCTACAATAGAGAATACATATCTGTAAACGACTATTCAAACCTACCTATCTAAGCTTTCAGCACTTAATTGATCAGGTTTGAGTAAAAGACAATCATTGCCAGCAGCATTTTGAAGAGGGAAAAAGCACTGTCATACTCAAAACGTCAGAATCTCACAAAACTGATAATGAACCTTTTAAAAAGCTCCCTCCAAATCTTACTTCTAATGCTAAAAATATTATTGACCAATATTATTCAAAACAAGCAATCTGCATTATATATTAATGGCAGAATTTATTTTTGCACAGACTCTGAGTTATTAGGATTATGGCAGATTACACTTAGTTTTTCCTTCCAGCATCTGTCAAGCACAACTACTAATATTAATATAAGTTATGCATTAGACAAATAGGTCAGACAAGGTTTTTACAACATGCCTTTCAAATATAAATAATGCTTCTGGTATGTGAATGCAGTGCATTCTAAAAACATATTTGGTAGTATTTAGCTTTTACCACAAATGATTTCTAAGTACAAATGTATGTAAAGATGTAAAATTTCTAGTAATTTTGAAGCAGTGAGGAAAAGGCTGGAAAAAGCTGAAATACATGCAATCCACTAAACTTATTTTACTGATTTAACAACATAGTGTAATTTATAAAACTTAGCATCTAAAATTGTACTATTTGACATATTTATGAAATGTAAAGAATGTTCTACAAGCAAATCTGCAAATATACCCAATACTAGAGATTGAATGCTGCAAACTTATGCTACATTTGCATACTACCTTAGTTTTTGCTATAATTAAGGTAAGAAATAGAAGCTGAAGTAACCCCCCTTGTAATAAACAAAAGTATTACTTGTACAGGAAAAGTCTTAAATAGTCACAGGAAGACTACCAGCATATTTGGATATTGCGTTAAACTATAATTTACTATTGCCAAATACGACCGTAGAACTTACTGTGGTTGCAATCATATGCACAATTAGATCCGCCATAGGTGCGAATGCTGGGCAGATTTAAAGGCTGCGATCAGACAACATCTGGGAAGTGCCCCACAGCCGTCAGCAACCTGTTCTGCTCCGCTGCAGAAGCGGAGTTAAAAGACACCGGGGGAAAATCTGGTAGAAAACAGGTTGCAACGGGCCACGGATGGACTCTCCACTGTCTGATTGCTCCAACGTGCTCTCATGGGTTAGGGCCATCCTAATGTAATTGCTCAGGCCATCCTGACTCCGTGCTGTTGTTTTTCCCCCCTTCTCAGTATGCACTTCATCGCAAACTCCATAGGGAGCCCTCAGCATGCAGAGAGGCGATTCATCGATTCCTCGTTTAAGCATATCAGAAACAAACGGCAACCCCCCCACCAACTCACCCATGGTTGTATCTGATCATGCAGTGGTGGCTGTGCCTGCAGCTTCCAAGGACTGTGTGATTGCACAACTGTGGGTCAAATTCCTCCAGAGGAAATAGCCTCGCTTCCCCCCCATTTTTTCTGGTGCGTGTGACTGCAACCTATAAATACTGTGTCTTTTTAAAGACTCAGTCATGAGTTAAATCAAAAGTAACATTTACTTACAACATTAATCTGTTATAAATAAATTTGTACAGGCATGACATAGCCTGATGTTGTCAGATCTTGGAAGCGAAACAGGGTTGCTACTTGGAAGGGATAGCACCAAGGAAGACTCTGCAGAGGAAGGAAGTGGCAAACCACTTTTGTTTCTCATTTGCCTTGAAAGTCCCTTGCTAGGGTCAACTGAGACTTGATGGCATTTTACACACATACACAAATGTACAAGTGGAGAGATCTGACAAGGCAGGGGAGGACTAACCACTGAGAACCCCCTCCCTGTGCCCAGAATAATAAGGCACGTGTCCCTTAATCAAGGTCAGTGAAATGTCCCATTAGCCTATGCACTATTCTCAGGAAAGCCATCTAGCAGCTTACACTAGTAGACCATGCATGAAGGGATCATTTATTTATTTGAAACATTTTATGCCACCTTTCCACCCTATCAGGGTCCACAAGGCAGCAAATATATATTAAAAACAAAATTAAAAACTTTTGAGCAATTAAAAATATTGCTAAACTTATAAAAATAATTTCATTAAAAATACACAAACGACACTAGAAGATAGCAAAACTAGACTAAATTATTCTGTTCCACGGATGGATTACCACTGTTAGTATCTGTGTCTATCACTTTCACACATTTGTACTCCATTCTCCCCGAAGACACACAATGGCTTGGGAGCTACATGTGGCTCTGACACACAGGCTGTAGCTTTTCTGAGCACGTTTCCTCAATGCGGCAACTTTCCCATGTTTCAGAAGAGTGGGAAAGGCTCTCACCCGGTAAGACTTGTGGTTGGCAGGTTGTTCTCACTTTGAAACAAGTGCCAGTGGAAGAATGGGTAACCTGCAGGTCTCCTTGAGATGCAGGCCTCATGACAGAGATGGAAGTGAATGTGGTTCTTCTGATTCATCGCAAATGTGAGGGCAGCTCTGCAAGCCACTGCTCTAAACAGTTCAGTGTGACGTTAGTTTTCTTCTACCAGACGACAACTTACAGAGTTCAATAAAAAATGGACAGTTCCCTGCATCCAAACAGTTTACAATCTAAAGTACTCAAGAGCTCTTAGAAGCCAGTGCAAGCAAGACATGAAAATGGACATATAACTGTAGTGGTAACCTTAATATAATCAGTGAATTACTTAAAATACCTGATTACAAGTTAATGGTTAAAGTAACTGGAAGCCTACTCTATGAAGATAATTTCATAGGGTAGCTGAGTTGGTCTGCAGTAGAACAGCTAGTTTCAAGTCCAGTAGCACCTTAGAGACCTACAAGATTTTTGGGATCTAAGTTTTCAAGACTCAACTCTCCCTTTGCCAGATGTTGATTTTAGCCTCTAAGATTCTACTGGACTTGAATCTAGTTATTTTACGAAAGACTCAATACATAACTAGTCTTTAAAAATTTATAGTGACATACCAGTTCATAAATTCATATTTGATTTCTAACACTCTATTTTAACATTAAATTGTCCCAGGGATATTTGATCAAAAACCACACAAATTCACATCAGCCAAACTCTACAAGTATGAAAGCTCAGCTGAAGAATATGACATCTGTTCACCGCATCCTAAAGTTGCTATACTGTGACATTAACATAATGAGAATCAAATTGCACTCACAGAATTGTAGGAGGCACACTAATTTTGCACATATTGTCTTAACGCATTTCAAGTTAACTTCTAGGTTTAAAAATGTTCAGCAGGCATGGATTTCAGCACTCCACTGTGCTCCTCCAAATATGTTTATAGTAAGCTACATTTTATCAACAAAAAATACAGTCAGACACTGCTCAAAGCCACCCACAAGGGAGCAATGCGCAGCAAATGTCAGACTACTTATATTCATTCCCTATAGCTAGTAGATATGTAGTTCAATCCTACAAGGGAGATGCAGCTGATGTAGATATGCACTGCGATGCTCATCCACCTCTATCTGATGTGTTTTTGCTGAGAGAGATGGGCCACTATTATTAATATTCAATAAAGTGCAACTACAGCTGGATGGCCGGTGTTAAAAATGTCAGAACACTTAGTTTTATAAATTCATTTCAAATTTTATCTCTGTCTAATGCAGTTTGTTAAGAGTTTCCTAATAAGAACATGCAGTTTTGCTCTACTTTGCACAACAGAAAGAACTGTTTACACTTCTTGTAAGTGGGCAATATTTTGTCAAGCTAGTTTTATCCTTATTATTAAGCTCATAGTCTCTCAACACAGATCCTGGTTCATAATGATTAAACTACTCATTAATAACACTAATCAATAACAAAGTTGAAAACACCATGTTATAAAAGAAGAGCAATAAAAATCCATAATGGTTAGAGATGTTACATTCTTTATTCTATGCATTTTTGCAAGCAGCACCTATTCTCTAGACCAGTCTTCAGCATGCTGCCTAAATAAACGGACTTTAGCTGATATTACTTAATAATCTTAAAAAGCCACACTATTATGTATTACAACCATGTGCATTGCTCAACAAAAATTGGAACAAGATGTCAAATTACTGTACAACTTTCTGTAAAGCAGCTGCCAAAGTCACTTGATTTCAATTATAGTTTAACTAAAATTCAAATTAATATCTGACTAAACAATCCTCTTTAGGAGATGCAATTGCTTGATGACCAGACAGAAGAGCATGCAACCATTACTGTAACCATTAATGTAAATCATGGAGGAAAGTAATTAAAAACAACCTTACTGACTTTCTTGCCAAGGTAAAGAGATAAATACAAGTGGAAAAATGCATATCCATGGTTGAAAGGCTAAGCTACACTGGACCTTGCATTCTTTCCAAATCAGCAACTTAATTGAGCTGCAAAAAATGTTTATTTCCATCCTCACTTGGCCTGGAGGATGGCTTCATATTTTGACCTGGTCACATGGATCCATGCCATGACAACCTGAAGGCTAGTTTATTATAATGTGCTCTGCATGGGCCTGCTCATGACAACAACCTAGAAACTCTTGTTGGTACAGAATGTCACAACTCATTTACAGTCAGGAGCTAGATAGAGTATGCATCTTACACCTATGCTTCAGTCACAATTAGTTCAACTCAAGGTGTTTTACTAAGATAGTTTCACTCATGTGAACAACACCTCCTGAAGGTGCCACCCTGCAAAAAATGGCAGTTGATGCCAATGGCAAACTGCACCTGAGTCTTCTCTGTTGTGGTCCCCACCTGGTGGAAAGGCCTACCTGATGATGTCAGGAAGCCAGTCACATTTCTATCATTCCTCAGAACATGTAAAACAGAACCATTCAGGAGGGCAGTTTTTAAAATAAAGGAAAAGGATTATCGTTTAATGTCTGAAAAGCATGGAACACTTTTTTTCACTTTCTTCTGCTCATACGACATTACTATACTGTTTTTATGTCATTGTTCTCTAACTGCATAATCCAGTTTTACTGCATGTCCTGTATTGGTTTTTATTGCATTGTTCTATAATTCTGTACTCTTCCTTTGTGTCTCAAGAAGAAAGCAGCCAGTAAGTAAGCGAAGTGGATTTGGGTCTCTAAACTACCTGTGGCATTGTTAATATTTGTTCATGTAATTTTCAATCATATAATGAAGTATGTTGCAGCATGTGGTATTCTGTGGCATTGTAATTCTACTATGTTCATTCAGGCTCTAGAGGAGGAATATAAAGAAACGTAAGCTATCAGTAATCAATTAAGAAAGTTTCAGCTTGCCCAAATATAAGTTTCAGGAGAGTTACCCCCAGCAGCAACTGAAAAAATTCTTAAGCCTACGCCTTTTCCCCAAATATCTACTAGGAGTAGGGAAGGGACCAGAAGCATATTTGCTGCTATGGAGTCTTCACTCTAAGGATGCCCACTGAAAGCACTGCAAAATTTATTATTAACTGCAATATTATACCAATATAGAAAAAATATTTAACAATGCCCTCTGGTTCAATTTCTTTAGTTACCAGAACTGTCACTGACTTCCACTTACTTGTAAGCAATATTTAAACACATAATGGGGGAGGGGGTTGCAAAGCTTTCAGACTACAAATTCCAATTGTGTTAGTGTGTTGCAGCAAAAATAAACAGTTCTGAAGCACCTCAAAAAATTCTATTCTAACATAAACGTTTGGAGCCACAAAAGATACATTAAGTAGATCTTCAGTAAACATTTCTGTATAAGGCTGAGGAGAAACAAAAATGTTAACTTCAAACCACAGTTCCTCACTCCTTCAAGTTATATTTGGGCAAATGCTCTGCCCCATATTAACTGCTGGAGAATATGAACAGCCTGATAAGATTTCATTTTCTTGGAGGAAAGAATGATGTAAGAAAGAAACAATTCGCTGAACTTGTGTGACCCAAGAAGACGATAGTCACTGTCTCCGCACGTTCACGAAGTTTTGAGAATTTTCCTCCAACTTTTTTGTATACCGTTTGGCTGTGATACTTCTATAGCAACCTCTATAACCTCTCTAACAATGAAATAACTCTAGCTTCTACCTAGGCCAGTGAGGGCTACCTCAACCCGTTCCAACACAGTGAACAACACCTTTGTACCGTGAAGCGATATTAGAGAGACAGAGAAACAGCAATGACAGAAGTACTGGAACAAGATGACAAGGCGGCGGGGGGAGATGAATCAAAGGAAGGACTGAGGCATGCGAGCCACAAAGGCAAGCCAAGTACCGCCAAGGAGAAACAAGCGAGTCACTCCCCATAACACCTTACCTATACTCTTCCCTTACCTGTCCGTTCCCTGTGGCTGGCAGGATGTTTTACCCTCTTCCTCCTTGGATAAGCTCCTATTAAAAAGTCGGGAGAAACTGCTGTGCCAGGAGGAACCGGCTCTTCTCCGGCTACTCCCCCCAGACATCTCCAGCAACGAATGAAGGCACCAGCTGCCGCCCCCTTTGCCTGATTTTGTACTGAGAGGCAGCCGCGAGAGAGAACACTTCCCCCTCAACCCCTTCCCGCGCACTCTATGGGGGGGGGGGGGAAGCCTCGCTCCTAAGTTTCTAGCCCATTAGCCCAACCGGGACAGGCAAAGTGAAAGGCTAGCTGCCTCCCTTCTTCCTCCCGGACTGGCCGTATGCAGCTCCCCTCAGCTGCCCGCCCCGCAGGGAGGAGTCAAGGCTGCTACTAGAGTCGCTCTCCCACTGCCCGCCCTCTCTCAAGGCAGCAGTAGCGTGGGTTCCCGCGCGCCTCGGCCAGGGGTTGGGCGTGACATTCCCGCCTCCTTCCTCTCTCGGTTCTGCCAAGAACTTCAGGTTGGTCGAGTTTTTGCCTTCCCTTCCAAGGATGAACAGTGATTGCCAATGGGCGCACGGCTCCTCGACGGCAACGTGAAAGGGGAGGTGACTCTAGTTCGCAACGAAACAATGTGGGCAAGAGAGCCAATATTTCCTTTTTGGACGAACATAGCAAGCGGAAAGATGAAAAGCCTCTTTTTTCCCCTTTCCCTTACTCAATATAAAGAGCACCCCTTTCTTTTAACTAATTGATGAGGTAATAGGAATTCTAATCCACATTAGTAGTGACTGTATATATGGAGCCAGGGTTAATAAATATGGTATAGTGAAATGTGATGTATATGTAAAAATCCAGGTAAGAACTTGCGTGGTTGTGTGTGTGTGTTTTTAACTATCCTTCCCTATGTGATGTTCTCCTTCAAACATATTATAAATTGCAGTGGGGGAGAGAGAGAGGAATGCCTGTCTTTCTTCATTAAAGGTAAAGGTTTCCCTTGCTGGAAAGTCAGTCCAATCCGACTCTAGGGAGTGGTGCTCATCTCTGTTTCCAAGCCGAAGACCCAGTGCTGTCCAAAGACGTTTTCCGTGGTCATGTGGCCAGTATGACTAAATGCTATGTTGAACTGCTAGGTTGGCAGGAGCTGGGGCCAGAGACAAGAGCAAGAGGGAAGGTTGTGGGCTTAACAAGCATGGGAAACTATAAGTGTTTATACACAAATGCTAGAAGTCTCCGAGGTAAAATCGGGGAGTTGGAATGCTTGGTTTTGGGGGAATTAGACATTGTGGGTATTTCAGAAACTTGGTGGGATGAGGAAAATCAGTGGGATATGGTGATTCCTGGTTATAGATTATATCGGAAGGATGGGGGGAAGGGTTGGAGGTGGGGTGGCTCTGTATGTCAGAGAGGGTATACAGTCCAGTAAGATTGAGAGGATAAGAGAATTGGATTCGCTTCTGAAAATGCTATGGGTTGAAATAGTGGGTCCAAAAGGAGGCTTAACAGTGGGAGGTTATCGCCCACCAGATCAAAAGGTAGAGGAGGATTCTAAAATGATGAATGAATTAAAGATAGCGGCTAGACAAAATAACTGTGTCGTAATAGGTGACTCTAACTACCCACACATTGATTGGGTCAATATGAGTTCTAGTCGGGAAAAAGAGATTGAGTTTTTAGACACTCTCAATGACTGTGCTATGGAACAGATGGTCACAGATCCTACCAGGGGAGAGGCGATCCTGGATTTGGTCCTAAGTAACACCCAAGACCTGGTGAGAGATGTAAAAGTGATTGCACCGCTTAGGAACAGTGACCATAATGTCATTGAGTTTAACATTTGTACAGATAGGGAGTTGCCCCAAAAGACTGACGCAACCACTTTTAACTTTAAAAGGGGTAACTTCCCTGGTATGAGGGAACATGTGAGGAAGAAATTGAAAGGGAGAAAGGAGAAGGTCAAAACCATTGGGGAAGCTTGGAGACTATTTAAAAATACAATCCTAGAAGCTCAGAAAAAATATATACCGCAGGTTAGGAAAGACACAAATAGGTATAGAAAAAAGCCTGCATGGTTAACAAATAAAGTAATGGAAGCTGTAAAAGGTAAGAAGGAATCCTTTAAGCGGTGGAAAGCTAGTCTCAGTGACGTTGATAAAAGGGAACACAGACTGTGGCAAATAAAATGCAAGTCTGTGATCAGGCAAGCAAAAAGGGAATATGAGGAGCATATTGCAAAAAACATAAAGGCCAACAATAAAACTTTCTTCAAATACATTAGAAGTAGGAAGCCAGCCAGGGAGGCAGTGGGGCCCTTGGATGACCAAGGGATAAAAGGAATAGTGAAGGATGATAGGGAAATGGCTGAGAAGCTGAATGCATTTTTGGCCTCTGTCTTCACTGTGGAAGAGGAGAAGTGCTTACCCACTCCAGAACCACCGATTTTGGGAGGGGGTTTGAAAGACCTGAATCAGATTGCGGCGACAAGAGAGGAAGTCCTACGACTGATGGACAATTTAAAAACTAATAAATCACCAGGCCCGGATGGCATTCATCCGAGAGTTCTGAAAGAACTCAAATGTGAACTTGTGGATCTCCTGACAAAAATATGTAATCTTTCTTTAAAATCTGCCTCCATTCCTGAGGACCGGAAGGTAGCTAATGTCACTCTCATCTTTAAAAAGGGCCCCAGGGGAGATCTGGGAAATTACAGACCAGTCAGTCTGACATCGATACCGGGTAAGTTGGTGGAAACTGTTATTAAGGAAAGAATTAGTAGGCACATTGGTGAACAAAAACTATTGAGGCAGACTCAGCATGGGTTCTGTAAGGGAAGATCTTGTCTCACTAACCTGTTAGTGTTTTTTGAAAGAGTGAACAAACATGTGGACAAGGGGGCCCAATAGATATTATTTACCTTGACTTCCAGAAAGCTTTTGATACAGTTCCTCATCAAAGGCTCCTAAGTAAGCTCAATAGTCATGGGATAAAAGGACAAGTCCTCTTGTGGATCAAAAACTGGCTTATAAATAGGAAACAGAGAGTGAGTATAAATGGGAAACTTTCTCAGTGGAGGGTGGTAAGCAGTGGGGTACCACAGGGATCAGTACTCGGTCCGATGCTTTTTAACTTGTTTATTAACGATTTGGAATTGGGAGTAGGCAGTGAAGTGGCTAAATTTGCAGATGACACAAAGTTGTTCAGGGTGGTGAAAACCAGGGAGGATTGTGAGGCACTCCAAAGGGATCTGTCGAGGATGGGTGAGTGGGTGTCAGTGTGGCAAATGGGGTTCAATGTGGCCAAGTGCAAAGTGACACACGTTGGAGCCAAAAATCCTAAATATAAATACACGTTGATGGGGTCTGAACTGGCAAAGACTGACCAAGAGAGAGATCTTGGAGTCAGAAAGCCAATGCTATGCTGGGGATTATTAGGAAGGGAATTGAAAACAAATCAGCCAGTATCATAATGCCCCTGTATAAATTATTGGTGCAACCTCATTTGGAATACTGTGTACAGTTCTGGTCGCCAGATCTCAAAAAGGATATTATAGCACTGGAAAAAGTGCAGAGAAGGGCAACTAGAATGATAAAAGGGTTGGAACACCTTCCCTATGAAGAAAGGTTAAAATGCTTGGGGCTCTTCAGCTTGGAGAAATGACGGCTGAGGGGTGACATGATCGAGGTTTATAAGATTATGAATGGGATTGAGCACGTTGAGAAAGAAGTACTTTTCTCCCTTTCTCACAATACAAGAACTCGTAGGCACTCCATGAAAATGCTGAGCAGTCAGGTTAGAACAGATAAAAGGAAATACTTCTTCACCCAAAGAGTGATTAACATATGGAATTCACTGCCACAGGAGGTGGTGGCAGCTACAAGCATGGACAGTTTCAAGAGGAAATTAGATAAACATATGGAGCAGGAAAACAATAGATTGGGAAGGACTAGAGATCTCTTCAAGAAAATTGGAGAAATCAAGGGGACATTCCATGCAAAGCTGGCCATGATAAAGGACAAAAACGGTAGGGACTCAACAGAAGCAGAAGAGATCAGGAAAAGATGGCAAGAATACACAGAAGAACTATACAAGAAGGACCTCAATGTCCTTGACAACCACGATGGTATAATCACGGACCTTGAGCCAGATATCCTGGAAAGCGAAGTTAAATGGGCCTTAGAAAGCATTACTAACAACAAAGCTAGTGGAGGTGATGGTATCCCAGCTGAGTTATTCAAAGTCTTAAAAGAAGATGCTGTTAAAGTGCTGCACTCAATTTGCCAACAAATTTGGAAAACACAACAGTGGCCACAGGATTGGAAAAGGTCAGTTTACATTCCAATCCCAAAGAAGGGCAATGTCAAGGAATGTTCAAACTATCGCACAATTGCACTCATTTCATATGCTAGCAAGGTCATGCTCAAGATCCTACAAGCTAGGCTCCAACAGTACGTGGATAGAGAACTGCCAGAAGTACAAGCTGGGTTTCGAAGAGGTAGAGGAACTAGAGATCAAATTGCCAACATTCGCTGGATTATGGAGAAAGCAAGAGAGTACCAGAAAAACATCTACTTCTGCTTCATTGACTATGCTAAAGCCTTTGATTGTGTGGATCACAATAAACTATGGCAGGTTCTTAAAGAGATGGGTGTACCGGACCACCTCACATGTCTCCTGAGAAACCTGTATAAGGGTCAAGAAGCAACAGTTAGAACTGGATATGGAACAACTGATTGGTTAAGCATAGGAAAAGGAGTACGACAAGGATGTATATTGTCACCTTGCTTATTTAATTTATATGCTGAGTACATCATGCGAAATGCTGGCCTGGATGAATCACAAGCTGGAGTTAAGATTGCTGGGGAAAAGACCAATAACCTCAGATATGCAGACGATACCACTCTGATGGCAGAAAGTGAAGAGGACCTAAAGAGCCTCTTGCTCAGGGTGAAAGAGGAGAGCGCAAAAGTGGGCTTGAAGCTCAACATCAAAAAAAACTAAGATCATGGCATCTGGACCCATCACTCCTTGGCAAATAGAAGGGGAAGTCGTAGAAGTAGTGACAGACTTCACGTTCCTGGGATCCCAGATCACTGCAGATGGTGACTGCAGCCATGAAATTAAAAGACGCCTGCTCCTTGGGAGGAAAGCGATGGCAAAGCTAAACAGCATGATAAAAAGCAGAGACATCACCCTGCCAACAAAAGTCCGCATGGTCAAAGCAATGGTATTCCCCATAGTGATGTATGGCTGCGAGAGTTGGACTATAAGGAAGGCCGAGCACCAAAGAATAGATTTGTTTGAACTATGGTGCTGGAGAAGACTCTTGAGAGTCCCTTGGACTGCAAGGAGATCAAATCAGTCAATCCTAAAAGAAATCAACCCTGACTGTTCCCTGGAAGGCCAGATCCTGAAGTTGAATCTCAAATACTTTGGCCACCAAATAAGAAGGGAGCATTCACTGGAGAAGACCCTGATGCTGGGAAAGATTGAAGGTCAAAGAAGAAGGGGACGGCAAAGGATGAGATGGTTAGACAGTATAATCGATGCAACAAACATGAAATTGAGCAAACTTCAGCGGACAGCGGAAGACAGGAGGGCCTGGCGTAATCTGGTCCATGGGATCGCGAAGAGTTGGACTCGACTGTGCGACTGAAGAACAACAACAATAGCCACAGGGTATAGATGGGAACTCTCAGTCTGGGGCATGTGATGCACTCTATTCTTGGTATTGGCAGCAGTGGGAGGGCTTCTAGTGTCCTTGCCCCACTGCTGGACCTCCTGATGGCACCTGGTATATTTTGGCCACTGTGTGACAGAGTGTTGGACTAGATGGGCCATTGGCCTGATTCAACATTGGCTTCTCTTATGTTCTCTTATGTTCTTATGTTCCCCCCTCCGATCTAGCACAAAGTTATCTTCCTTCTTAGGCTCAGGCTATCTAGCCATGCTCATCCATCCTACTGTACTCTAGACAACCATTGTAAAGCACTGTACATGCAACTGCCAAAGAGAATAAAAAATGCAATTCTTGCAAAATGCAGCACCAGCTTTTGACTTAAGCTAGTCCATGTAGGTGTGTGCATCTATATGGGCTAGCTCCAGTCAAAAGTGTATATATACACACATCTCTATAGTGAAATATCATCATTGGCTCTCTTTGGTTGTGAATTCAATTTAAGATGCTGTTTCTTATTTTTAAAGTCTTTTGTGACCTGGAGACCACATAACTCCTTGTATTTCTACCCATAAAACAACTTCTCTCCTTCCAGAATCTCCTGTTAGTGATACCATCATGTAGGCTTTAACCACAATGTCCTGTGTCCTCTGGAATGACCTTCCATAAAAGATAGAAAGTCCACTTCCCTTTTAGCTTTCAGGAAAACCTGCAAGGCAGAAGAAGCCCTCTTAAATAGACCTTTAGTGAGGACAATAGGTAGCATGAATTTTATAATGATACTTCTTTTTTCTTTTTGTAAGACTCCTTGAGTTTCTCAATGAGGGAAAAAATATAGTATATGAATCTTCAATAAATATAAGGAAGATGGGAGTAAACTGGAAAATGCAATGGATGCTTTTCAGAGCTCCATTTAGTCCTCAAACTGACTACTCTAATAAAACAGTGCTGTTCAGGGTCAGGTCAATGATGCCAAGTGAATGTATGTAGTTATTACATAAGCAAGTGAATGTATGTAGTGAATGTCTATAGTTATTACATAAGCAATAGATGATTTACAGTAATCAAGGAAGTGGAACACAAATAGCCTACTACAGTTCCAGCAGCAGTACCAACAAACATAACTGCAAACATGTAAAATACTATAGAAAAATATTCAGAATAGTCTTTGGTCCAAACAATGGCACATTTGCCCAAGGGTGATTTGAACTTGTGTTTCACGGATAGCAAATCCCACTCCACTTGACCAAGTCTTTTGAAATTGCATCCCAATCAAGATGAAGCATAAGAGTTCTAAGCATAGCACTCACAAACATATTGTGGGGTTTTTTTTGGAGGGGGGGTGTTAATAGCAGGCACATGGGATCCTCCTGATTACACACTAGGATAGCAGTGTGTGGTGAGGGCCGTTTAAATCTTTTCCCCTCGCAACATTTGCACAATCTGAAATGACCCCTTGGATCTGCTATTTGCCCAAGTGGGGACAAACATACAGGACCTGATACCTCTCCAGAGGATAGTTTCTCAACTAATCAAGGATTTTAAAAAATCAGCTGGGCATGTCAATACCTTGGGTACAACTAAAATAGCTGTGAATCCTGTTCGATATGACTATGTGCACCACTTTGGGCATGATCCAGCTAAAATTAATTCCTTTTCAGTCCCACTGACTCTAACAAGAGAAATTTACACAAGTTATCTCATCAGACAGACTTAAAATTGCCTGGCTTTGGTTGTGTCACGGCTCCTGCTGAGCCCGAGCCCGCAGCTCTGGCAGAGGAGCTAAGTGCTATTGGGGATGAGCTCCTGGAGCCAGAAAGCCCCACACTTGAGGGCAACAGCTGAGGCGGATTCCCACTGGGTTGGCACTCCCCCTCACTCGCCCCCACCAGTTTCCTGTTTACGAGAACAACTCCGACGGGACATGGCAGCCCGGCGGCAAGAGGCATACATGTGTGGAAGGCACTCCTTCAGCCATGAGTACTAACAGGAGCCAGGACGTACTTGGGACATGTTAATTACTCATAGCTTGGAGGGCTATTTAGTCATTGCTGGCACGCTGACAAATCATGCCAGCAACTAGTCCGTTTGACGATGCTCTGCACCACCCCGCTCATATTCCTGCTTCCTGTCTGGTTTTCCTCAGCTCTTCGACCTCAGCTTGTTTGACTCTGTTCAACTCTGCACCTTGAACCTTTGCCTCTTAGACTCTTGACTCTCAGAACTCTGACCCCCTGACTACGCTCACGGTTTGTGATTTGGACTTGGTTTCTCCGATTGTTTGACTTGCCTGGTTCCTGACTCTGGACTGCACCTTGACTACCCCATCTGTCTCACAACTTGAACTTGTTCTTTCCGGTGGTTATTGGGTTGCCTGGTTCTGACCTCAGACTGTGTTTTGACTACCCCCACGCTTGCCTGGCCCCGCAGCCCGGCCTGTGATAGGTTGGATGCGGTTTCTGGGCGTGGCACAGTGGCTGTGCTTTGCTCTGCAGTGTTTATTTTTTCTTCTTTTGTTTGATTTCAGCCTATATTTCCTAGAAAGGAGCTAATGAAGAGTTAACTAGGGAGTACTCCAGTTTGGAGTTTAGTTTAAACCCTTTAATCAGGATACTCCTTTAGCTTTGGCGGTCAATTATTTCTTGTCTCAATAATGTGGCTGATAAAACTAGCTTGTGGGAATTTGCCCATCTACGTGATGGACATACCTTTCTACATTCTTCTTTCAAGCTCCAAGCGGACCATCAATACAAATCTGTCTTACTGTTAATGTCTTTCTGTAGCTGTGTTGTTACAACTTTAATTAACAATCCCAAAGCTTACCAATATACAGAAAGGGTGTTGGCCTCTGCAGCTGGAAGGAATGGAGCAGAGCCTTTGTATGTGATGCCAGATGAAATTTAGGAGTTAAGCTTAAAAGTTCTTTGAGCAGTAAGTTTTTTAACTTTTACTACTTTACTGAGTTTTATTGTCCTCTTTGACAGGGAATGAATATAGCTGGTTGAGCCTTTATACCTATTTTAATTTTATTCTCTTATATACAATTTATCCATAATTGGTATTTTAAGTTTGTGGCAATTGATTAAAGTTTAACTTGAAATAAGCTAGAATGGGCCATAAAAGACCAAGCAGGGAGACTGTAGCTGAGACAACACCAAAGTAAAGACAACTTGAATCCATGTTTCCTCCCCAACTGGCTACTATTAGCATATAGAAACAACAGCTTAACTCTTTCATGACCGAAGAATGACACTTGCAAAAACCCAACAACTTGTGATTTAGCCATATTTACCTATGCAGTTACAAACTGCTTATAAAATACTTCAACATATGGCTTGTAGGCTGTTAAGTTACAGAGAAAAGAAAGGTTGGATGGGGTCTTTGTTTTCAGCCAGTTCTTTGTTTATTTTAATATATATATTTTTTTCTTAACATTAGAATCCAAAATGGCTTGTAATAAAAGTTAAAACTACAGTTCCAACAGAGGAATAATAAATACCCAAGATCAAAAGAAACTACTCTATGTTAAATGCCCTCAAATGCCCACTTAAACAAGTTTTGCATCCATTTCTAAAAAAAAGAGGATGCTTTATTGATATCCTCCAGGAGACTGTTCTATGTTATGGTATAGGAGCTGCTACAATAAAAGCTCAAGATTGGGCAGTAGCATTTCTTACAGACCTTCAGTTAGGGACTGATTGAACACACTGATGGGATGACTGGAACTGCCACATGGAGAGAGACAGTCCAAGAATGTGGGCTGTAGATTGTGAAGGGCTTTAAAAGGACATGCACTGTATCTACTTTTATGTGCTGAGAAGTTTCTGGTAATCTGGTAAGGGACATAGGAATAAAACTCTTGTCATGGTTAGAGCTGCGAAGGCACAGATGGTCATATCATCCTGCTGGTTTTCAAAATGCTCTAAACCTTACAGTCTAGAGTATTTTGAAAACCTTACTGGCAATTCTGTAGAGGCCCTAGTGAGCACATGTAACAATTGATTCAGAAGGGCAGTTGACAGGGTCATTCACCAGGATCCCTTCTCTACCTCTGCTCCCTAGTTTACTGAGAAAGTAGGGAAGTGATAAGAGATGGGAGATGTAAGTGCTGTGAGGAGAAGACTAACATAGAATCTGATGGAGCAAGCCACATAACTCATTTTAAAGTCTATGGCACGATGATGACAGCAAGCAAAGTCTCCTCCCCTGCCATATTTAAGATTGCATATAGCTTATTGGCTCCCAGGATGGAAACTATGGAAGACAGTAATTCAACCATTAGCTGGATAGAATCTCTCTGATCCAATCCAACCTGAATTAGTTGGAACGTAAGTCTGGTGTTAGACATCAAGTTATTATTGTTTCAAAATTATCGTTACAATAGATGTTCAAACCAGAGCTGTGATGGCCACCATTTGTGAAATGAATCTATTCATCTATCCTTAGATTATAGAGTCTTGCAGATGGACAGTTATGGATCCTCTTGCCAAAATTATAAATTGTTCTTTGACTGGGGAATACTTTCCCTTTGAACAGTATAGTTGTTAGACCAGTGATACTCACTTTGTGGGTCACAGAGAGCCACATTCACAATTACCATCAACCAAAAGAGCCACATTTAGTTCCATCCCCAGCATGAGGCCTGTACTCAGGGAGGCTTGCAGCTTACCTGTTCCTCTGATGGCAGCTGTTTCAAGATGGTAACCACTTCCCAATTCCCAGTCCCACCAGCCAAGAGCCTTGCCTACTTTCTTGAAACATGGAGCAGATGCCAATTTGGGGAACAGAGCTCAGAAGAGCTACAGGTGGCATGTCAAAGAGCCACATGTGGCTCACAAGGCACTGAGTGAATACCATGACATTAGACCATTGCTAAAGAAGCCTTTCACAAATGAAGCTCTGAACAAATATAGGCCAGTTTCCAATCTGCCTTTAGGAAAATCAAATGGATGGTGACAGAGCTACTTTAGGTTTTCCTGCATGAGGCATCTGGGACACATACATTAGTTGCTCTGTTGGACAATCTCTGTTTGCAGAGACCTCTCTACTGATTCTGCTGGATTTAACAGTGGCAATTGACATAATAGATTATTCCATCCTATTCAGATATTTGGAAACAGAATGGGTGCAAAGGTACTGGGTTTCTAGTGGCATGTACTTATGAATCATCTTGAGCCCACTATGGATGGATGAAAGAAAGAACATGAACTGAGCTCAGAAACAAGCAAACAGTATAAAGTCTGCAAATCAGTGTGGTGTGTACAAAGTGTCTAAAGTGGTAAATAATCAGATTGGTGCATTTTGGAGCAGTTAAAGTTTCTCATTGGTCTTTACAAATGGCCCACAAATAGGTCATTACAATAGACTAGCCTGGAGTCTACTGTAGCACGTATAAGAAGAAAATGGGTTGGACCAAGACTAAATTAGCAATTTCCACCAGCTTCCCCTTCCTGATGCAAACCTCTCATTCATGTCATTCCTCTGGGTCCCCTATCCTGCAGGAGTAGCATTTCACAGAGATCAGTGGATTGCAGTGCCTGTGGGCAGGGACAGAGGCAGGAAAGTTCTGGATAATCTAATCTGGATCCAACTTGATTTCCATGCCTATAATAGCTGAAAAAAAATTCTTGTCATCAAAACTAACCTGTTTCTCCAGTAACAGTGCTGGATCAAGACACCCCCCCCCCCAAGCTCTTAACCAAGTCAGCAAGAAAAAGACTCACATCATCAAAAATAGGCACTGCAATCTCCTGCAGAAAATCAGCCTTAACAACCAGTGTCACCTACATCTTCTCTAGATTCAGTTCTAGCTTGATCTCTCACAGCCATACTACTTGTAATCTTGCTTTAGAGTACCCTGTAACCAGGTCTTATTTCCTACAGGAGTGCACAGGAGCAAAGCTCCAGCAGCAAGGAGCCCAGGGGGCAGGTACATGCAGCCCCCCCACCTTTCCTGGCCTGCTGGCTGACCCAACAGAGCGCTGCCGTGAACTGGCCCTCAAGCTGCTCCACCACTGTGTGGGCCATGGCACCCAGCCCACTCAGGCTCTGCCCGTCTTCATGCTGGCCCTGGTGCAGCACCTCTGCAAGGTGGGCCCCAGCAACTTCTGCGATGCCTGTGAGGAGCTCTGCCCTGGCCTCCTGCGCCTACTCAGCCTCCTCCTGTGCCTTTGCCCTGCCACCGCCCTGGCTCCCTAGCTGCTCAAGGCCATGCACATCCTACATGCTGCCCTCTTCAACCCACAAGCAGCCATACACTTTCCTGCACTTGCTGACCATCCAAAAGAGTCCAGTGGAACCTTTAAGACCAAGGTTTATTCAGGTACAAGCTCTCCCTCCTCTATGAGGGAAGATCTGCGTGCTCCCCCCGCCCCCAGCTAGCAATCCAAAAGAGTCCAGTGGATCCTGAGCGGTGGGTGTTGCCTTCTGACACACTTCCGGTGATGTCAGGAGGTGTGGCATATGCAAATAACTTATGCTAATGAGTTATGCTAATGAGCTCCTGCACCTCTTTTTCTACCAAATGACCCCTGCCTGTAACATTTGCAATCATCTAACTAACCCAATATCTCCAACTTTATAAGAGACAAGTGGAAGACATGTGAGGGCTCACAGGATGATGCAGGAAGAGTCAGATCACCTTCTCTCGCATATTTTTTTTTCTTTTCCTCTAGGCAGCCTCTGTCCCCACTAACTCACCCTTTTTGTTTCCTCATTTCCCCCCCTTTGTTTTCCTTTTCCACCATTTCTGCTCCTCTCCCCTACAGCTCTATCTTCTTTCAGTCCTATCTTTTATTTCCACTCTCTGCTCGTCTGCTTACCTATCCCTCCATATCATTGGCTCTCTGCTTGCTTTCCCCCATATCGGCAACTTTTTGCTTATCCCTCTCCCACATCATCAGTCCTCTGCTCACCTCCCCCCATATTGTCGTCTCTCTGCTTGACCTTCCCCCGTATTGTCAGCACTCTGCTCTCATCTCATATTCCCCATCCCATCGTCAGCCCTCATCTCACTTCCCCCCACTGTCAGCTCTCTGCTTGGCTGGGCCTGCTTGCATGCCTGCTCTCTTTCACCCATCCTCAGCAGGGTACTTGGCCACTCCCTCTCATCCTTGGTGCAGTGCTGCCCTCTGCAGCCAGAACTAGAGCTGCTCCCAGCATCTGCCACAGCAGTGGCCAGGCCCAGAGCCACTCCTGCTGTTTGCTGT
Organism: Gekko gecko; assembly: GCA_029375565.1. NCBI lineage: Eukaryota > Metazoa > Chordata > Lepidosauria > Squamata > Gekkonidae > Gekko > Gekko gecko. The sequence continues at coordinate 63,898,914 of JAPDNY010000004.1, read as the reverse complement.
GGCTGCAGGCAGGCCCAGAGCTGCTCCCGGCTTCTGCCACTACTGTGGATGGGTCTGGAGTGGCTCCTGGCATCTGCCGCCACCACTGCCAACTCTAAAGGTGAGTGCTTTATTTAATGCAGGGGGATATATTTTTTTACATTGCAGATTTTTCTGCAAACCTGGAGGGTCTCCCCAATTTTGAGAAAAATCTGTTTAGTGTCAGTGTGGCCCCAATCTGTAGATTTAGATATCTGCAGGTGAGGACCAGACTTTGCTATTAGATACATAGTTGTCAGAAACCCAGCTAAGAAGTGCTATGAACCACTATTGATAGTTTCAGGGGGAAGCTGTGTTGGTTTGCAGTCAAAAGGAGTTTTGACTCTTGAAAGCTCATACTCTGAAAATCTTGTTTGTCTCTAAGGTACTACTGGACTCAGATCTAACTGTATGAACTATTATTGAATCTTATTACAAGCAAGCAGACATAAGTACAGGCAGTCAAAGAAAACTGCTGCATCTAAATTTTGTTCAGTCTACTGCTGCATTGCTTAGAAAGGTCATTGTGAAGCAACATGAGCCAGTAGTCTTGTTGCTGGCCCAGGAACAAAGTAACAAAGTAATTGGACTCCAATCTCTCATGTAGAAACATCTTTCACATAAAACCCAACTGGACAGTGTTTTCCCTTTTGCCAACATCATGTTAAAGAAAACAAAAACCAAGTAGCAATATTAACATACATGGTACAACCATCATACTTTTCAAGTACACAAATCACAACTCTATTCCAGACTGTAGTTCATCTAATGCAGCTCATACTGCTTCGAATTTTTAAATGCAAAAAACGCAGAAGCATAACAGTGTTCCAAACAATAATGTGGAGTGTTGGTCCCCCATCCATCCCTGTTCCCCACCCACCAAGCTGGATACATTACCAAAAACACAGCCTTTTCATCCTCAGTCAAACCATGTCTCACCATCCCTTACTGAGAGCAGACTGGCTCACCCATTAAAGAGACATTGTGGTGAAATGACTCGAGCGTCTGGCTAGGATTTTGGACACCCAGGTTTGAATCCCTACTCTGCCACAGAACGTTGTGAGTGACTTTGAGCTAGTCACACACACTCAATCTCCTTCACTGGGTTGTTGTGAGGATATACTGGAGAAGGGGAGAATGTTCTACCCACTGGGTAGAAAAGGAGGTATTAATGAAGTAAAAAAAGAATACTAGACTTTGATTAACAACAGACTGATTCATTATACAAATCTGGAGACCTAGGTTCTTTCTATGTCCAGAATTTGGAGGTTTTTGCAGTTCTGTGTACATATTGTTGAGAGAGAAGGAGAGGAAGCAGATTTAAGTATAAGGGATAGGACAAACTGCAGTCTGTTTGAGCTGTGTCCCTTCTGTTCCATAATGTCATCAAGTACTCTGGAAAAGGCAGACATGGCAAAGACAAAGGCAGACATGGGAATATAATTTTGCGTATGTTCCACAGAAGTGGGTATTTATCATGTGGCAGGTGGCAATGGCCTCTGAATGCAGCTGTCAACATTAAGGACCGTGGAAATTCATACAAACCAAGCAGATGGGAAAGAGACCTCAAGTTGCCACGTGCAGAGAATATGATGTAATACTTGTGGCCCAGAGCAACCAGAGTCTTTAATACTAAACACAGAGCATAGGGATGTATTTTATACTGCTTCAGTATCTTTTTTGCTTATTGCAAAGCTTTCACTGGACTCACTTTCGTAAATGACATTGAACTCATATGACAAGCTGTTATTTTCTGTTGCCATTCAGGCTAGAATGGTTTGCACGCATGGGGAAGCTCCTGGCTGATTGCTGTTTTAGTGTGAACAGATGGTTGAATTAAATAATTCTGTTTTTTTTATTTTCATCTCACATGGGACTCTTGAAATGTTTTATTAAGTTGTTTTCCAGAAGCTGAATATGAAAACATTTTTTAAAAAAAACTACACCACCTTACAAAATGAATTTTGATATTCCTTTAACCTAATTTTGAGTAAAATATATAGCGACACACTTTAGGGGTTTTATCCACAAAATTAAACATCCTACTGAATTCAGCCACTCCAATCTAGGTAGAGACACTACATATATATGCAGAAGGAAATATGAACATATCCCTAGCCAAAGGGGGAGGGTGGCTGCATGCATGGTTACCAGTCCTCTTTTAAAAGCTAAAATCATGGCAATAAGCTGTTCAGTTGGGGTTGCCAGCAAGGGGGGGACTTACCAGGAGAAAGGAGAAGGGCTAGGCCTAGTCACTGGTGTTGTATAGGAAGTGACATCATCATGCCAGTGACGTCCAGGCAGTGAACTGGTATTTGGGTAAAAACTGTTTAGTAGAAGCTGGTTTTACCATAGTTTTTGCCCAAATGCCAGAGTGTTGCCCAGACATCACTGGCATGATGACATCATTTCCAGTGTGATGTCAGTGACGAGGCCTTGGCCTTTCTCTTTTTTCTCGTAAGTTCCCCCAATCTCTTTTGGTTGCCAGGAGGGACCTGGCAACCCTAGATGCAATACAAAGGGAAACAATAAAAATATTTTAAGAGGCCCATGCGAGAGGAACCCTCTTTCTCCACTGATTATTTACCTCATTCAGCACTGGAATCTTTTCTTCAGAGTTAGACAGAGAAAGAAAAATCCTTTGATATGGAGGAAGAGCATTATACTGAGAGCTTTTGGACATAGGACAGGAAGACTAATAGCAACTCACATTAACACCTACTGTTACAGGAGCCACATTTCCCTTGCAGCAGAATGAATCCAGGAGAAAAATCAGTACCAGCACATTTATACCAGAAAATGGAACCACAAATCTAAATTTGCTAATTTGGGAACAGCAGCATTAGGATGATGCTGAGAATTTATAAGAACATCTGTTGTTTTCAAAGAAAGACCATTTTCTTAGTTGGGAGCCATGAAAAGCCTCTTGAAACCAATTTAAACATGACATACAGGTAACTATTATTTTAATGGTTAAAGTCTCTGTTTACACCATGGCAGGATGGGGCTAGGTTAATAGTTTTATTTTACACTTAAGCATGTACACTTAAGGATGTACCTTGGTTTTCGACAAATACCTAAACACGAATAACTTTTGTTAAAGAACAGTATAATATTCCAACAAACACAAAGATTGGATCTTGTCTGATTTCCCTTTCCATTGCAGCCCATCCTTCTGCATAGCCTTTTGTCATTACAGGTCAAAAGGGGCTGCTGGAAGAAGAAGCAGGCAGGGGATTAGCCACTTCCCTTAGCAAAAAGCTGGTAAGATTCAAGATTTAGAAAGATTTTGTAAATTGAATAATTTCTAGGTTCTACCAAATACAGCATGCCATTTGTCACTTTTTGAGACGACGAATTCCAGATGTCATACAAATATACCTGTAGCAGCCCTTGAGTGCAATCTCCTGAGGGAGTGAAGTTGCTAAGGACTACATTTCCTGACATAACCCTAGAATAGATAAAAGTAAGTATTCATGGGAGGTGGGAGTTGGCAACTGACAGAGAGTGTTCAGCATTCAGTAGAGCTGGGTACATGACATGGTCTTAAAGAAATGTTACTGGCTCACTGTGGCTGTTGATATTGTGAAAATCGCCTGTAGTAGCTATGAGAAGGAAGATATCACCTGTTTTAGGTTAAGGAAAAGCTAATCTGTGATGAGCTGGATTTTTTTATGATGCTTTGACGAGGCCTTTATGACTAACATATTAGCATAACCTACCATGAGTGCACTTTTTACAACAACCATAGCAACAGATGTATTAAAACAGAATCAGCTAAGAATTTCCATTCTTTATTTGAGGTCCATAAGTAATTGCTCACTGACCTGCTGAACCAACATCTAAGATCTGATCTTCCCTTTGTTTTTAAAGCCAAATTTCAGCTGTGTGAGGTCCCAATTTGGATTGGGTCTTCAGTGTGCATCTACAGAAAGAAAATTGCACCATTTTAAATTAGAAGAATTCACTTCCCTTCAGGAACAAATATATGAAGTTCATTCTACAGAAAGGACAGAACAGAAAAAAAAATATGCTCATTTATCTGGGCATACACCTAACTGAACTCATATGAGAAAAGAAATGTATCAATTACACTGTCAGAGAAGTTTGGTGGCTGCTCCTACATACACTCAGCCTTAGATTCCCCTCCCCCCTCTGAGCTTCCTGATCCTGTACATCAAGGCTGTCAAACATAAGGCCCGGGGGCCGGAACAGGTCCATCAGGGCTCTTACCTGGCCCGCAAGCAACTGGTATATATGGAAATATAAGGGACTTCCCCTTTTGTGATATCCCTTGGAAAAAAACCTAGTCTTGCATATGATTAAATACATTTATTGGGGCTTTTGTGGACTCCCCAGTAAATCAATTGCTTTCACTGCTAGGAACCGATTGCTTTTGTTGGTATTTTGAGTAAAAATAATATCATTAATTGGGTTTTCCTGTGTCCTTTACAAAGTTTATCTCTCTGGTACCTGCCTTACATTTTATGACACGCATGTCTGGCCCAACAATGTGACATTTATGTCATATCTGGCCCCCATAACAAATGAATTCGATGCCTCTGCTGTACATGCTACAAAATGCCAGGTTTTGAGGTTCTCCCTCATGTTGCCTTTCATGTGGCCAGTTCCAATATTTTGCAGGGACTGAAAGTAGTCTGCTGCAGCAGTAGACTATGGTCCTTTCTTAGATGCAGGCTCATTCTGTAGATAATTGAAATCAATGGGTTTGAATGTGCACAGTTAGCTGCACAATAAACCATCAACTGCCTCCAAGGAATTTACTTGCCAGGATGGAAAACCTTGTTGCTGCTAGTGTATAGGCAAGTGCTTTTGCCGAAGACTGGTTTGCAACTGAGTGACCTTGCCTTAGTGTGATAAGGCTAGCTGTTATGGTGCAGTTGTTCATACTAACCAGAAGTTTTCTTGCATCAGTACAAAATGCCTACCTCATATAGCTGTGTTGTGCAGAAGTTTTGATACAGCTATATAGTGCAAGGGAGAAATTAGGCAGAGAAAGGAACGTATGAACAGTAACACTGGTGAGGTCAGTCAACATCCAATCTCCTATGCATTCTTTGCACTAGGCAGGTGTTTGGCATAGAAAATACAGCACTGTGTGTCATATACAGTTCCAGAAAACAGCCTCCTATTTCAGTGAATAGGTAAACTGAGGACAGGACTGTGATCACCTGAAAGCTAATCACTGCAGTAGATCACATGTATACACAAGATGGAGGAAAGCTCTCATATCAGTACAGGCAGCATGGGGTCATTACACTTTGCTACCACATCCAGAAAACCACACACTCATGAAGCAGTGGCAAGAACTACTATGTGACTAAGTGAGCAAACAGTCCACATCTAATATTTAGGATCAACAAAGGACTATGGAAAGAAGAAGGGCAATTATTTAATGTATATGTTCTTAACAGTCTCCAAAGGTGCTTGCCTTGAGACTCTGGATGTGGATTCAGGCAAGTACAATTTCCCACTGTATAACTGGTGTGTGTGCATGCATGTGTGGCAGGAGTATCCATTCAGAACAGTGTAATTTGAAAGGTTTAAATACACAGTTCTGTGGCCATAGGATATTTGATGGACCTCTAAAATGTGCTAAGTTGAAAGTTATTTGCAGATGCCATATATTAGACTGGACTCAAACTTAGTTCTCACATGTTTAACTCTTGTATGTGTATGCTAATTTACTGCTATTCACAGATCTTACCATCACTTTAATCCAGTCTCAGCTATAATCACCAAGTTACTTATGCACCTTGACTCTAATTAGCCCTTCTGGTCAACTATCCCCCCCCACCCTCTCTACCTATACGTAATGGTTGAGGATGTCTTGTTTCACTGTATCTGAAGAAGCGTGCATACACACGAAAGCTTATACCTTGAATAAAACTTTGTTGGTCTTAAAGGTGCCACTGGACTCAAACTTTGCTCATTAGACCTTTCCAAACATCACTCTATGTGATTTTCATTTTTATTGTTGTTCAGTTGCACAGTCGAGTCTGACTTTTTGTGACCCCATGGACCACATCACGCCAGGCCCTCCTGTCTCCCATCGTGCTCCAGTGTTTACTTAATTTCATGTTAGTTGCATGGTCATGCTTTGCATTGCATTGGGCGGGAAGCTCCACTACGCACCAGTGCCATTGGGAGCTGGTGCTGCAGGTGGATTTTGCATTACCTTATCCAAACGCACTATAGAATGGACATCATATGTATCAGAAAGAGGGCATGAGCTTCTTGATGACCCACCGGAGCCCCCTCCAAGCCAACTGGGGCATCCCACACCCTGGGGAGGGGGTGTGACTAGTTATGTCCTTTCATGTTGTGACTGTTACCAGCACACCCCCAGCAGTAAGGCCTCTTCCCCTGAGTGCCTGAATCTCATCAGGCAATGGGGCCCAGCAGCCGTTGACTTCAGCACCAGGCCATGAAACCTCACGTCCTAGTGGCCAGAGGAAGCATCTGTGAAGCTGCTGCCGCTGCCCTCCACAAGCTGAGCAGAAATTGTCATGTTAGCCAACGAACACATGATGTATCCAACCCATGCCAATCATGATTTTGTTGATTTAGTTGTTGGTTCTTTGTTGTTGTTGATGTTGTTGTTCACCAGACTCTGATCCTCTTGTTTGAAGTTGAACCCCCCAGGAATAACCACCCCCAGGCACCATGAGGATGGGTAACGCTGCCTGGGAAGTAGGGCCCAGCCGCATGCTTTTTCATTACATGGTGCTAAATAAAATACCTTGATTTACTCTAGGTACATTTAGAATTTGAGAAGTTCACATTCTGTACTTGTGCAATATATCAACAGAATATGAATTAATCAATCTACTAAAAAAATAAGTATCTAAATGACCAGCACTGTGTACAAGAGCAGCTAAGTGTGGAACACTATTATTTCCTATATGCATTTTACCTCTTCTTTTAACATGCACATACACACAACCCAGTAAGTCAGTCACGTACTATATTTTATTTATCAAAATATTGTTTCAGCTGTTACAGGACACAATACAATTCACCACATACAAGCAGGAACTTACTCATAAATACCCACAATTGCTTATAAAAACACAATTTGCATGTAAGCGGTATATCTTAAAAGATACTATGAACAAATTGATTGGTATAGGTTGGTTTCTGTGCAAAATAAAATTTACATTCTAGTAAAGGTACATTTCAATATACACTTCTGAAAAAAAGACACTCTATATAGAGTTTGTAGAAAACCAATTCATTGAGGTTCAAAGATGTCTTTTTTCGGGTACTGACTCCAAAACACAACCAAGTATACAATGATTTTAATGTTCTGTCTAACCATACTGAAATGGTTGGCTGGTGTCATGAATGTTCATATATGATCTTTTTAAAAAAAGTCTGACTTTTTTTAAAGCCAAAAAGAAGGAATAGATAAAATGTACTGCTGTAAACAGACCTAAAAAAAGTCATTATCTTCAAGGCTTGTCATATACATCCACAAATGGTCTTTTAACAATATTTTCAGAGTTTATTGGATTTTCATGTCTTCATTGCCTGAATCTGATCTAGATAAAATAAACAAAACTCGCATTAAAATACTGTGCTTCATGTTATTTTGTCTATAGACTTCTGGTATTATTAAAGCGTCTGAACAATTACATAAAACCAAGTAGAAAGTTGCATGTGTGTGCAGAAATGGGTAAGACTTGCACCTTCAGTCTTGAGGCCAAACTACGTGAGTTTACATGCTGCTTCTTTCTCCTCTTGCATGCTTTCATCCTCTACTTCTTGGTTTTTACTGAAGTTATATTAATATGATGGCTGTATTGGCAAACTATGTTTAGTGTCTTTTCTCCAACAACATTAGTTAGTATTTGCTGTGTTTGAATGACAAGTTTTAGTAATTTTACGGTGTTTCAATGTTTTTATTGTCTTATTTGTAAGCTGCCTCAGGCAGGTTCCCTGGAGAGGCAGGATAGAAATGTTCCAAATAAATATATGATTCATGTTCACATTGCATGCACAGCTATAGATTTCTGAAGGTAATTTTGAACAATTTGTCAGTTGATGTTTTGTCTGTTGTATTCAAGTAGGCCCTTTACTTACCCTATATTATAGTAGTGCCTACTTTTGATCTCTCAAAGTTGAGTCTCTGCTGACATCTTGTGGTGTCTTTTAGATAAAATACTGAAGTGATGCCAATGTTTCCGAATCACAACTATTGTAGATGGCATACATTATTTATAGAGTTATACTGGACCCTGCCCCAAGTTCCAAAGCTGATAACAAATAATAAATTTTTGTTTATATTCAATTTCTACTGAAACCAGTGCTCATTTATCTAATGAGTTACGTTCCCCTCATGTACAATTTAAAATGTTTTGGTTGTACTGACAGAAAAAAAATCCATTTGCAAGAGTCTTCTGATGTCACTACCATATTTAATAAAGAATTTCTTCATTAGTAATATATAATATCAAATGAAATAATATGGAAGATTTGTGCATACTTGCATTGTTTACTACTTGCAATGGTAAATATAAATAAATATTGTGTTCTGTAATATCACACACTGCACCACAACCACTTCTTCTAAAAGTGTGTTTTAATGAATGTATATGTTTTAAGTGGAGTACTATTATCTGTACAATAATTTAAATTAATCTACAGGAAGCTTTCTGGGTGACCTTGAGCTGGTCACATACTCTTAGCCTAACCTACCTCTCAGGGCTATTGTGAGAATAAAATGCAGGAGAGGAAAAAATGTAACCTGCTTTGGGTCCCCGTTGGGGAGAAAGGCAGGGTATAAAATAAGTAAATGAAATAGAATATTGTTAATATTAAAATCAGCTATGCTTGTTGTAGCAATAAAGCACAAGCAAAAAGAGTTCAAATGTTGAGTTTGACATGGATACTCACTGTGTAATTTGATCTGATAGCAGAAATAGGTAGAAATAAGGCAAAACAAAATGGTGAAAAAGATTATTTTAAAAAGAGATTAGTGAAAAGAGAAGCAGCTAAGGCGAAATGTGTTAAACATACCCTGAAGCCAGTCTACACCTTCCTGCAATCCTTCTCCTTTAAGAGCATCACTAGCACTAAAAAGAATATAGACTACAGTTTAAAAGCATATTAAGCATATTGAGAAAATAAAAAGTTTAAGTTTTACAAACAGTAGAGACTACAAGTATATATACATTTATATTGGAAATTAGATTATGTGAGAGAAGAATGGCTGTTCCCACACAAAGAAGCCTTCCTGCATATCCCCTTCCCCTTTTACCAACAACAAAACAGGTGATATCAAGTCATTATGCTGATTTTCTTTGCCCCCTACAAAACGAACAAACAAACAAAAGTAGCCAATACAATGAGGCAAGGGCAAGGAAACTTGTGCTATCTTGCTTCTGGTGTTAATCTCTAAAAAGCATTAACAAATGAGGAGATATCCACAAAATGGTGGGAATAGGTGAGGAAACTGAATCATAAACAGAAGCTTCAGCAGTGGGGAGAGCAGAGAAGGGAAATAGAAGCAGTTCAATTACCCTTCCATTTGCTCTTCCGATTTTCTCTTTTTTCTACTGGGCACCAGTGTTCCCTCTAAGCTGAGTTAGTGTGAGCTAGCTCACAGTTTTTTAGCCTCCGGCTCATACATTTTTGTCTTAGCTCAGGAAGGATGGCTCCAAGCAGACTAATTTAATGCAGTATCCAAATTGCTGGCTCACAACTTTAATGCCAGTAGCTCACAAAGTAGCATTTTTGCTCACAAGACTTCACGCAGTTTAGAGGGAACATTGCTGGGCACTTGCTTCTTCCTCCATCTGCTGCTTCATCTTCCCACTTTTCACAAGAGCCTCCTAACTCTCTCACCCTTTCACTGCTTTGTTTCCAGCACCTATCAGGGAGGTTTTTTTAGTCATTTCTACCCCATCAACCACTTTTTTCATCCTGACTAAATGAGAACTTTTAGTTCTTTTAAAGAAAAGAACAGTGAGCATCTGACTGTGACAATATTTTTAGGGAGGAGGACAAAAGCTCTTTCTGTTCTTCACAACACTTGGAATTTTTCTGGATTTGAAAGCTTGTACATTCTTAGTTTATTTTAAATATAATATTAAAGAAAAATAGTATAAATATTGTTGGACAGTAGTTTATCCTTAGAGCAGTTCCTCAGTGGAACAGGCTTCCTAGGGAGGTGGAGGGCTCTCCTTCTTTGGTGGTTTTCAAACAGAGGCTAGATGGCCATCTGACTGCAGTGCCAATTCTGTGAACTGAGGCAGGAAAGGTTGCGTCAGAGCTTAGTTCTTGTGGCACTTTCTTACACGCCCAGGGAAATGCTGATTGCCACTTTGGGGTCAGGAAGCAATTTTTCTCCAGGCTGGTTTGGCTGGAGATCCTAGAGGTTTTTTGTCATCTTCATCACTTTTGTCATCACCACTGGGGGTCAAACTAAAAGCTGTGGGAGGGTTTAGACTTTCCTCTTTGCAAGATATGTGTAAAAACATTTTGATCTTTTTACACATTCTTAAAATGAGTAAGTTTTAATTTAGACCTCTGCCTCAAGGTCTTAAATACCACAAGTTTAAATGGTACACCTTATTTGTTTAAGGTGACTGCATAACTCCTTTGAACTGATTTTATCCACGAGATGCTGTTATATTTTGACACATTTTGCTATCTCAGTGTTTGGTATATGAAAAAAAAAGATGCTGAAGACCTAAAGCTTTCAAAGTACAGAACAACAGAAGGATGCTATTGTGCTAAAGAACTATGGATTGGCTCTGAAGTACAGCAAGCTGATTGAAGCTCACAGAATGTGATGTTCAGGCCCTCAGTCACTGGAAATTCTGCTCCTGGGTATCAGAAGACCTTCATAAACAGTGTAGGAGATAAAGTGGAGGTTTGTAGTGGGAGAGAGAAGGCAAAAATTGCCCTCCATTTTCTGTTCCACCAATACAACAGTACCTTTCGATCCAATTGTATGAGTTCTGTATAGAAACACAGCTGAGATTTATTATTACAAATATATGTTTGAAATGAGATATATTTTACCACTGTCCCTCAGCAATAACTGAATAGATTACACTATTCATTTCAACTGATACGTTTCTATTGTTACTGTAAAGTAGTAAAAAATATGTTTCTAATTAGTTTATTCATTTTTTAAAAAAGCACAGCCCCAACATGAAAACTGAAATACCAGTCTTGTATGAAAAATTACTATCAAGGCATTGCTTTGCAAATGCAGGTGAGAATGACTACACCTTGCTTTCAGCATCAGCATTTGCAAACTTTCTACAACAGATTTTTCTCAGTTCAATATAAAGTATGATTACAAATGGATCATCAGTTATCTAACCTTTTAAAAACAGAATAATTAATACTACAGTTAGTAAATTCAGACATTTCAAATCTATGTGAATACAATGTAAAACTATCAGCTTTACCAGATATGCCATGGCTTGTCTTTGATATTCTCTAAGGATAATAACTGAGAGACTTTTACTGAAGACACAGCATCCCTGAGATCCATCTTGTTTGCAAAGAACAAAATTGGTATTCGCCGATGTTTAATGTCTAAAGGGGGGGAGAACAGGAGCAACTTTTTGTTATTTTTATCATCATCTTTGTGCAACAAATTTTGAGAAGGAAAAGTGATACATACATTGCTCACCTGTCACTGTCATCCTCTGAAGATTGCATTCTACCAAGATGCACACTCGGGTAATGAAGTCTCAGGTGCATATTTCAGCAGAGCTCTCAAAGTAACCCTCCTAAACTCATGCATTCATTTAAGACTGTCATACAAATTGTTTATAATGAAAGCAAAGTGCCTTACACTGTTCAAATGAAAGCATTCCAATATACACACATGAAAAGTTGATAAACCCATTAAAATATGAAATCCAAATTTTGGATATGAAAAAGTTATAATCTGAAATAGGGATTTGTGATTAATATATAAGGTAATACTTGTCCTGCTTATGAATGAATGGAAATAAGATAACTAGGTCATAAGCATTCTATGCAGTCAATAAAATTTTATTACCACTTGACATGATGTATATTTTCTAACATCAGAAGAGTTATAATACTGAGGGAAACAAACAAACTGCGTCATGATTAGCAAGAAGAGAATTTAAACTGGGGCTATTCTGTCACCACTCATGAAAATAGTAATTGTTGAAAGCATCCATAATTCTTTTGAAAAACTGCATAAGTCACAATTACTCTTTTAATGCAGCATCTGAAAAATATATGTCTCTCACTACTTCTGCACTATGGAGTAGGGGTGTGCAAAAACCCCCAACAACCCAGTATCTTTCAGGTTAAGGTATATTGAACCTGAAAAATATCAGTATTTCCCGATATTCCTGAATCCCCATATCAGTATGCTTTTTGGATTCGGTAAATATTTGGGATTCCTGCAATTTTTCGGTTCCATTATACCCTAGGGGGACCACTATAGTCAATGGTCCCCATAGGGTATAATGGAGAATCGATCTGGGGGTATCTGGGGCTTTCTGGGGACTGTTTTTTGAGGTAGAACCACCAAATTTACAGCATAGCTGCTGGTGCCTCTCCTCAACCCCCCCCCCCCCAGTTTCAAAAAGACTGGACCAAGGGGTCCAATTCTATGAGTCCCAGAAGAAGGTGCCCCCATCCTCCACTATTTCCAATGGAGGGGGGAAAGGCATTTAAAGGCAACATGGTCCCTTTAAATGCCTTTTGCAAGCCACACTATGAGTGAACTCCAAAGTGGCAAGTTCACCTGGAAGATGTTTAAAGGGAAGCCAATCCCTTTACACATCAGCTATCCTGCAGTCCTGAAAAATCCTGAATATTTTCAGGATTTTTTCAGGCTCAGCCATTTGGGCTAGATTTAGACAATATTGTGCTTTATATTCAGTTGAAAAAATATCCAGAAAATACAGACAAGGTATTTTCCAGATATCTTTTTGGCTGCATATTTTGCCGAATGCACATCCCTCTTATAGAGTTGTTTGGAAGTTATTCTTCTCATGCCATCTGTCCATGCAATGAGATCAAAGTGGAGACCAGGCTAATGAGCATTGTCCCTAGTCAACTGCTTATTTCTACCTTTCTCCTTCACTTTACACAGAAATGAATACAAATCCAGGAAATTCCATGTTTATTTGGCCCTGAATACTGACCCACCCTTTCAAAATGAATTTATGTATGTTGGAAAGACAGCAAGTGAGTGGTAATGAGTTATCTGAGAACTAGACCTGCTTTCAATCTCACCATGTGTATTCCTATAAAAGTTCCCATAACTCATGTTGCAGATATAGGTCAAGCTTTGAAATATGCAGACAAATGAGAATCCTAGCAATTAAGTGGACTTGGGATTACACTGTTACAACTTCTTTTTCTTTGCCAACTACTATTCACAGTGGAGGGGCTGTGGCTCAGTGGTTGAGCATCTCCTTTGGCATGCAGAAAGTCCTAGGTTGTATCCCCAGCATCTCCAGTTAAAAGGATCAGAGAGTAGGTGATATGAGAGACCTCCATCTGAGACCCTGGAGAGCCACTGCCAGTCCGAGTAGACAGTACTGACATTGATGGACCAATGGTCTGATTCAGTAGAAGGCATCTTCATGTGTTTCACAGAAAACATCACAGCAAGTAGTAAGTGCTGTCTACTAATCAGATAAATTGAATCTTAAGATCAGATCACTGAACCAATAGTGAATATCTATGCAAAAACAATGTATTTCCATTATTTAAAAGGGAAATATATATTAGGATAGCTCTGTATCTGCCTGTTTTTCGTCAGTATTTTTTTAAACCAAGGCATTAATTTTAAATAGTCACACAGTGAAAATAATATATAATAGTAAAGTGATTTTGCCTGCTTGTCTAAGTATTTCTTCCAAATTTCTGGTAACAGGTTGACAAGAGGACTTGTAAGACTTCTGTCTTGCAAGTCACTCTGTAATAGTGACAAGGCAAACAAACTTTAAATTTCTAAAACGAACATTTATTTAAATCAGAGGTTTCATCAATATGTTAAGCTTTTCTTTTTGTCATACTGAGATAATATAACATTTCACTAAGGCAAAATTCTATTGATGTGGTCATCATTACTAGTAGGACACAACTTTTTTTCTTCAACAGATATTAATAGCAAGGATGAACAAGCTATTTATTATCAAGCTTCACCTTTCAGTATTCTGTGCTGCCAATATATAAGTTTCATCCTTTACGCAATTTTTATAGATGGCTCAAAGGACAGAACTGTGCTGTTTCACAGAGCATTTAGCAGAGTCCCACATGAAGTAATCTTCTAATTGAAACACATCAGCATTTGAAAGTAATTTATATAATCTTTTTCACTAGAAACATCTTTCAATAAAGACCTAACATTTTAAGACTATGGCCTTGGCTGCTCATCTTTAAGTTGTGAAGAAAGCAGCCGTTATTACGGGAATGTTCTCAATTTCCTTGTGAATTCATTTATTGAAACATTTTCATCATGTTTTTGATAAGACTGCTCCTAAAGCAGCACTCTAATTTTTATTTATTCAAATCAGAATTTGATAATTCCTTAGTGCTTTGTAATTTGAACAGAACAGAAGGAAGTATAATAGATCTGCCTTAACCTAGTAGTCCTCATAAAATTATGCTACACAGTTATCTCCTCAGGAAGCCAAGCCACAGGGCAACAGGTTGAAAATATACCAGACATTGTTGTCCTGTCTTTTTTATACAGAACAGTAGCCAGTGTCAAAACTGGAACAACAAGCTATTTATCAAACTAACAAGTAGTTTCTGACAGCATAGCAAATCATGTAGTAGAGTCCATAAAGCAAAAAGTATAGTCCAGTAAATTCACAAATTTAGGGTTTTGAAAAATTCAAAACTTATGCATGCTCAATTAATTTTTTACATTTTTGAAATCTGTTCCAGTACTTATGGACTAATGGGTGCTTAGTACTATAAATTAGTACCAAACAGTGGTACTCCAATTAGCAGTAAAGTAATGTGACAGAATAGGGAGATACCACATCTTTATTTCTAGCTCCTATCTACTTTAAAAAGCAACAGTAGGTTCAATAAAAGGTAAAGGGTCTCCTCACCTGGATGATTCAGAAGGGTGTCAAGTTCTTCTTTGGCTACAACCATTCTGAGTTTGTCACTACTATCAATGACAAAAATAATAGCCTGGCCTTCTCTGTACAATATAGAAAGAAGGAAATTATAGGTTCTCTAAAATGTTCAACAATGAATCATCAGAATCTTACTTCAGTGTGTTAGTGTAGGCATCCAATTTCTTCTAGACTTTAACAAAATAAATGCCTCTCTCTGCAGCTCAGGTGACTTTCAAAATAGGCATGGATATTTTTTAAAAAATGTACAGTCCTATTTCTTCTAGTTTATTACAGCATATTAGTTTGTGGGATGTAATTCTGTAACTTCTCCAATATACAATTCAGCAAAGTTAAGGCATTTATTCTGTTGCCAAACAAGGCTCTTCTGGTCAATCAACCTTGGGGGGGGGAAACAGTTATATTCATTTTTTTTCATAAGATCCTGATGTACAACCTTATGGAAATAGTAATGAACTTGCTACATTTCAAATCACATCAAGGGGTCAGTAGGTTTGTTGCACTTCATCTACCAATCTAACAGTGCAATGCTAAGCAGAATTATATCCTTCTAAGTCCACTGAAGTTAACAGATCACAAGAAAGATTCACGTGGGTAACCATTTTGGTATGAAGCAACAGAACAAAGTTTGAGACCAGTGGCGCCTTTAAGACCATCAAAATTTAATTCTGGATGTAAGCGTTTGTGTTCATGAACAATTCTTCAAATACCTGAGGATACCTGAAGTGTGCATGCACATGAAAGCTCATACTCAAACTTTGTTGGACTTGCATCACAAGAAAGTCAGCTGAGAGTATGACAGATGCCTGTGCATCTCCATACTGAATCCATGGATAGTTGTATTTCTCACTTTAAGGAACTAATGAAGAATGGCTTAACTTTTTCCCATATCTAAATAATAATGAAATTACAACATGACTAAATTCCTGAGATTCTTCAGCTGTGAACTAGCCAATGGAAGGTACTATAAATGAAATTTTGAACATTTGCAAATTTGCAAATTCAATTTGAAATAAACACTTCAGCACAATATCCAGACACAATACAGTTGCATAGGAACACATAAAATTCAACCTGCATCTGCCCACTGATGCTGTAATTTTTAACAAATCAGTGAGTAATTTTTGCCAGGTATTTAAAGCTACCAACTATATTTACTATTAACATCAGAAAAAGAAAATTAGAATGTGGAAAGCAAGCATTTTACACAGTTCAGTCCTCCCTCCCAAACCAGGAAACCTTGTTAACAGCAGCAAATCTTTTATAATGGACTTAATCATTGGCTTGCAATTAAATCTGAATGGTTGTGTTAATGTAGAAGTAATATAAAAACCAAAATATCATACTGGAAATAATTATGGAGCAGAGGTATGTCTCTTTGTTAGAACAATCATGGCTGGGGTAGGAAGGACACGTAAAATGTGAAGATTCCAAAAAAATTACTTAGGCCCAAAGAAACCTATAATCTGTAGCTATGGGAGCAGAGCTCCTGGAAGGCTGTCAGTTGAAGTCAACCTGTAACAGATTATCATTACATTTTCCAAGCATTAACTTTGTTGAAAAGTACTTCAATTTATAGTCTATCTTGGTTTCCTATTTCTAGGAAACTGAAACAGTGTTCTAAACTAGTCAAACAAAATGTATTGTTTCCAGAAGACCGGCTTGTATAATTATTTGGGAAGCTGTTGACACTACACTGTTATCCCCCCCTCACCAAAAATACCAACAAAATTTAACCTGCTTTCTCTCTATTAAGGAATTAATGTGGCATCAAAAAAAAGAAAAGAAGAATGAACACACCAAACTAACACTATAATAATAGTGATAATCAGATAACTTATACAGATTGGCCCTGCCAAATATCCTTTAAAATGCTTAAGAGCTTCATTCCTGCCTTGTAAAAGACAGAAAGCACCTTCCTTGCAGAATGGTGTGGGGCCAACACCAAAAAAGCATGAGATCAGCCAGCTGTGCTTCTTATACCCTTACAAGAGGACATATGCGGTAAACCTTGTTGTGATCATCTCAGTAGCTGCACCAGCTCGTTTTACTGTTTGGAAGATGAAGGCAACAGATGCCAACTATAATTACTTTTAATATGTTAATCGATTAATAGACTAACACTATCACTCAGTAGTATAACAATAAATCTCTAATAATCAAGGATTGGTTATATTAAAATTTAGGAGAGAGAGGTCAATGTCCAAGTTTACCAAGTTTTTTTCTCCCTGGAAACAATTTTAATGGTAATTTTTAATGCTTCTGTTTCCTTGGTTATGCTGCAAATATAACAAGAAGGATCTCCAAAATCTCAAATGGAGTTCCACTTCTTCCACAGCTCCCAAAAGCCAGTTTGGAAAGTTGGGGGACTTTGGGGAATAATGTGGAACATGGTGCAGGAAGCTCCAAGGCACTGAAATCTTTGATACCACCTTGTGAGAGGAGAAGTGCCTTCCATTTTGCAAGGCCTGGTTTGGATCCAATCAATTACATCTTATGAATTATGTAATTTGTACATTTTAATATTCCATTTAAAAGTTTCATAAAAGCATATGTTTGTGTAAAAGTCCCCAAATGCTGTGACCTTATGGTACCTTTGGCCAAATATCCAGAAGTGCATCACACAAAAATGTTGCTCAATGGATAAAGGGCAGAGTAGTTTAGAAATTCTGCATAGCCACACACATAATAACATGGCTAGGAAACAAAGAAAAAATAATTAAGTAATTCCAAAGTTATTTCATATGAGACATTTTATATGTAAGAAACCAAAACATAGGTCTTCTCTGAACCAGTAATTAACTGGCTACAGGAACAACATTTGGTGTTTCTTTAGTAGTAATTTAGGTGCCACCATCCTTTGAAATTGTGCCGTGCATTTTTATATGAAAAAGCAGAAAGAAAACCTTTGAAGTCCTCTTTAAATTTGGGATGGATTCAGCATGCAAAGACTGTTAAGAAAGCAACATACTTTATCTTGATCTAAAATGCTAAAATTACAATTGCCTAAGACATCGAGATTTTTGCCAAGAATTGGTTCTCTTTTATATGCTATACTATTTTTTGCTGCAGTTTTTTGTATTGTAAACTTTTTATTATTATACAATGTTTGTATTAGCAAAGCTAATAAGAACTACTTTTCTAAAGCATTTATGGCTATTTTAGGAATCTGATGTTTTCATAAAAGACTATGTACCTTCACAAAGTAAATACCAGATAACTCTCAGACAATTACTCAGAAGTGTTCATTTTTCAGTGCAATCATAGATTTAGTTATCCTAACAGCATCATAACTGCATTATTTATTTATTTCACTTATACCCAGCGTTTCTCCCAAATGAGGATCTGAACTGGCTTACATCATTCCCCTCACCTCCATTTTATTCTCATAATCACCCTGTGAGGTAGGTTAGACTAAGAATGTGTGACTGGCCTAAGGTCACCCAGCTAGCTTCCATGGCAGAGTCTTCCCACACTGTCTCTCACATTACTTTACAACTTGTCTAAACTACTCAGAATCTTTGTAAATTATCACGAAATATCAGATGACTTTTTTTCCAAAAACTGTTAATAATGCAAACAGTGGTTTTTTTAAAAAAAAGTTACTTACTTGTAGTAGTGTTCCCAGAGATTTCTGTATCTACCTTGTCCAGACATATCGAACACAGTAAATGACAAACTATAAAGAGATAGTAAAATATATAATTGGAACTTAACTTGATTCAGTGCTGTAATCCCAAATACATATACTTGGGCTTGTTTCTGAGTACACATGCATTTACTTGAAATACAAGTTTGATAACTTTTAAAGAAATAGTTCTCCAGTCAATAGGAAGTTCTAAATTTCAGTTTTAAGTATCACATGCAAGCAAAGATCAAAATAATCAAGGATACTTGAAAAGTAAACGATATATTGAAACAAATTTTTTGAGAAAGTTGATTTCTTAAAATATGTTGACTATGAAGTTTATATTTATGCAACTCCCATAAGCTTTAGGTCCCTAGGTCACTGCCTGGGTTTATATCTGGTGTCTGTACAGCAATGGGGAAAAAATCAAAAAGCACAGTAAGTGATACGACATATTCTGATAATCAACCCTTACATCTAATATATCCCATGAAAAAGATGATATGCTCCTCTAAACGTGTAATTGTACTATGCAAATAAAATAGCTTACCTGGATGTCTTGAATTTCTCAATACTGAATCCTATTGTGGGAACGATATCTTGAGTTTGAGCCTTCAAAAACAAAATATTCACCTTAAAAACAAATCTGCGAAAAATTTTAATACTATGGTACTTTTATGTTTTGATTTACTTGTATTTATTTACTCAGATTACTATCCATACAGTGTTATTAAAATAAAATTGTAAAGCTGGCAGTAGGCAGATGACACACAAAAATGTTTACAAAGGGGGAAGTTGTAATTTTACGTTTACTTTCACAAGTTCTTAACTGACAGACTAATAGCTCTGCAGTCTTCTTATTTGCTTTGATGATCGAAATCAATAGCCTATATCCACAATCAGACATATGTTTAGTTCATCTGCTGTTATTAAGGCTTATATAGAACCTCATTTT
This sequence comes from Gekko gecko, assembly GCA_029375565.1. Classification (NCBI taxonomy): domain Eukaryota; kingdom Metazoa; phylum Chordata; class Lepidosauria; order Squamata; family Gekkonidae; genus Gekko; species Gekko gecko. The sequence continues at coordinate 63,879,182 of JAPDNY010000004.1, read as the reverse complement.
TCTTTGTAACGACATGCAGTTTTGCTACTTTATTATTGGAAAATATGGACATCTTATCTCTATGCTGCAATTCTGATTCAGAGAAGTCATGGTTCTTCAGACAGCATCCAAACTGTGTATTGTTATCACTGGGAATTATCATTCTTCCTCCTGAAAGTGTAATTGTGGCTAAAGTGATTGTGGAGTGTAATGCAGTTATGTGACAGTCATAGGTACTTATAGGACACCACTGGCATCATACTAATGAGCAACTCCATGCCCATATAATTTATAGTTTATTTGAAGCCATAGTTTATTTTTCCCCTTAATAGGATGAGTACTTCATTCACAAGGACACAAGAGCAAAAGGTTTGTATGACCTTGTAAAAGAAAATGTCAAACGTCAGTGAGACCATCACTTTTCTAAACTATTTTGTTTTATTTATTTTATTGGGTTTATATCCCGCCCTATCCCAAAATGGGCTCAGGGCAGCTCACAACAAAGTTCAATAACAATAAATATAAGTAGACTAAACATTAAAAACATTCAAATAATCATATAATGAACAGTAACCAGGATGGCAAAACCAGGTAAAAATATTTTCTGGGCAGTCCATTCAAAATTTCCTGCAGGATGATCAGACTGATGATTCTCAAAACAGTACTATGGGCAACTGTGTGGGCCGGGGAGGCCACAGTGGACTGAGAAGCCTGCCCTCTCAATCGAAGGACTGGTGGAACAGCTCTGTCTTACAGGCTCTGTGGAACTGTAATAGGTCCAGCAGGGCCCAGATCTCAAATGGGAGATCTTTCCACCAGGCCAGTAAAAGCCCTGGCCCTGGTTGATGCTAAGCATATGTCTTTCAGGCCAGGGACCACCATTAGAAGCTGCTCAGCAGAGTGCAAGGCTCTCCGGGGCACATACAGGGAGAGACGGTCCCATAGGTATGCTAGTCCCAGGCCGCATAAGGCTTTGAAGGTCAATACCATGACCTTGAACTGGATCGCGTACTGTACTGGCAGTCAATGCAGTTGGCAGAGCACCGGCTGAATGCACGCCCACATTTCTCTGTTCTTTAAACGGTGCCTTTTTTTAAAGACTGCAAATTGGCTTGTACAATAAAGAAAAAGTAGGGTAATTCCCCAGTTCCATAACACTGTCGTCACTGCTAACACACTTCCATTACTGGCAAAGGCAACATTCTTCACATATTTTTGGCAACTCTACATTTTACTGTATTTTATCAAAAAATTAATACTGTGGAATATTTAAATTCTCAGGTTTCTGGTACATCTTCACTTAACAAGCAAGAACACTGACTGTGAATACTAAATTATGTTTTCCACCTTCCTTACATCTGCAAGCTCATTATTACTGAAGTCAATCTATGAATCATTAAATACACACATGCTGCTGAGACCCTCCTTGTTGAACAGGGCTTCACTGCCTTGTTGCTTTGACCTATCAGATCTTACTTTTTTACCTGTCAAAGTTTACTTGATGTTATGCATTGATATGCTTATTGTTAATATCAATTGCAGGTTTACTGTATTACACCATTTTACTGACTGTATTGTAGTTTTTCAACTCTAATAAAGTTCTTGAGGTTTTTTTTTTTTTTAAATTAAGATACATTAAGGTACCGGTTATACTAAAAAATCTGGAAAACATTTTTGAGATACATTCTTGGAAAAGTCTATTGTACAATTTTACAAATAGATTTTTTTCTGTAGAATCTGTATAATTTCTGTATTCAAAAATTGCCATGTGTGAAATGGTTTCTAGATGAAGCTGCTGCTGAGAATTTGTGTAGTGTAATGGCTAAGAGATTTGCAGTACAATTCTAAACACACTTTCTTGGGAGTAAGCAGCATTGAACAGTAGGCTTCCACGTAGATCATCCCTTCTTGGTTGTGAATCAGGAAGTCCTCAACTCAAATATCTGCTCTAATAGGAAATCATCGGACAGGTTAAGCACGCTACTGGGTTGAATCCAACCAACTGGTGAAAAAGGGATAATGACATCTCTTGAGCAACAAAAAGGCTCTACTGGTCATCATTGGACCTATATGTATAAAAGCCATGGAGTACTGGAGCTGTAACAGGGAAGGGAATTGGCCAAGATCAAATGAAAAAACTGGCTGGATCCAACCTTCTATCCTCAGCCCACTCACTACATTTAAAATATGGAGATACTACTAGTGACCTAACTTACAGAATTGTGCAAACACTTGAGATATCACCTACAAGCAGCTCTGAATGTGTAAACGCTAAGAATAGTATTCAGAATGTGTGTTAACTAACATTTAATTCTATGTGCGGGGGTTTCTGTCTTGGTCCCAGAAAATAAAGAAAATACATATTTTGGAAAACTGATGATGTTACAACATTTGAAAAATGTATAGACTGAAAAGTATAATCACTAATTAGGTAGGTACAAAGTATCTGGTAATTCTTAACATTTTATTCACCTCTACCTGGAAATTGATTTAAGAAACACTCAACCATTTAAGACCCAATGCACTATGTTTTCTTCTGTTGGAAAACATATCCTTTAAGAAATCAGTCTGTATTTGGACATGAAGCTTATCTTGATCACTTACTAGTTAATCTACTGAGTTGGTGTAGCATACTTGATTCCCCCAAACTTTATCAATAAATAATGCGATCAAAAATCAAACACCAGAATGGCCGTGCTTTCTCCTCCTGGATGTATTTTATGCTGCTTCACAGGCTACCTAAAGTTCTCCCAAATTTCAGGAAAAAATTATTTTGTGGCACAGAAAAGAAAAAATTCTTTGGGAAGGGGAGCTCAAAAAACCATGCAGATGTAAAACCACACATCAGATGTAAAAACAAGTAAAATATTTTAGTGGTACTTTAATGACTAACAGACAAGATACTTTCAGTGCAACCCTAAACAAAGGTACATCCTGCTAAACCCACTGACTTCAATAGCTTTAGAAGGGCATATCTCTGCTTAGGATGGCACTATTGGTCATTTTGTCTTCAGCTAGCTAACACAGCTACATCCTTTTTTATAGTTTTGTACTTTGATTATTGATGTTTATTTTTAGAACTTTTCATTATTGATGTAGTTGGTTACAAATACTCAGCTATATTTAAAGCCAAAGGATAACAAGTAGAGTATGATTTGATTTTCATTAAAAAGTTTATAAATAAAAAGTTTATGAAGCCATTACACTTCCTTATAATTTAGCTAAAATCAAACAAAAATCTATTGACAGAAAACTAAATAGAGCAGCAATAATAATGCTGTTTCAAACTCAACTGAACTCATGAAGCTGTCTTATCCTGAATCAGACCCATTGGTCTATCGTCAGTATTATCTACTATAGCTGCAGTAGCTCTCCAGGCTTCCATGCAGAGGTCTTTCACATCATCAACCACCTGAACTGTTTTTAAAAATCTGGAGATTGAGCCTGGGATCTTCTGAATGCCAAGATGCTCTGCCATTGCTCCACAACTCCTCCCCAAATTAGTCTGATGTCTTAGTGAGTCATTTTTAATCCCTGCTATTTCTTTAGCTTGAGAAAATTCTTGGCATACTAGGGCTTAATATTTTCATAGCATTTTAATCCCACCCCCTTGGTGAGATTTTCTATACTCTTCTGCACTAATCTCTTCTACACTACACTACGATAAGGAAATTTCTTATTACTTCATTGCATGGCTAAATCATACACAAGGGCAATTTCTATTAGCATCAGTTTTTCAGCATCCACAATAACCCATCTGTCAGCATGCCTACTTACATTAGATGGTTTCAGTTTATTGATGATCGTAGTTTTACCGCTATTGTCCAATCCAAGGCACAAAACATGAACTTCTTTCTTCTTCAAGCCAAGCCAACCTGCTAGTTTGTCAAATAATCCCATAATTTGGATTGAATGGCACAGTCAGTACCAATATTTCTGAAGAATATGCCTATTTAAAACATGACAGGAAACATGCTCAGACATTTCAGACAAAGATCCTTGAGAGAAGATGGTTTCAAATGCTGTCACAAAGGGCTACTTAACCTAAGTATCTAGGAAGTAAGCTGATTATTTGACAACAGCTTTAATGCTAAAGTAGATTGGCTAAATTAAAACTCAGTCTAAAGGACAATGTCCTTGATTCAGCAAGTTATACTATGCAGTGCTATCAGGTTAGTGAAATCATTTGCAACAAATTAACTGTTTCAAGGTTGAACTTATTCAGTCAGATACAGAAAACCATAGAACAAAGCACTTAAGAAAATCAGGTTCGCCTGCTTCAGTGGGAAAAAGCTTCATGAAGAACATCTAGTCAACCTCATGACTTAAGACAGGATCCTCTATGTACTGATCCACATTTACTCTACACATCAGTTACCTTTCAGTTCAAGAACTGCATCAAATATGCATGCATAATGTCACAATTTCAAAAACAATTCTGCTGTCTAAGTAAGCAAGTCGAGCCACAGAATCCTCACTAAATAGTCACAAAACTGGATTCGCACTCACTATGGAGCCAGAATTATCTTACAAAGTGTGTAGTAGAATTAATATTTAATAATGGAGGCTTGTAAAAACTACTTTTTAAAATATGGCAGGATTGTAACTGAGCAATTACGGGGTGGGGTCTGTGTTGAGATATGGCAAGACCTAAATTTCAGTCATTATAGAGTTAACATATATGTTATGATTCTACCAGAGACCTGACCTGGAAATACAACATGGCTTAGAGCCAATTCAGTGTGTTAATTGGTGTGTTTGAGAAACTGATTGGATGGTTTTAATTTACCAGTGCTTGGGTTGGCTAATGAGCTTGAGCTTCTTCCTGTTAAGGTTCTAGAAGAGAGGTTACTCGCTCAGCAGCCTCACCCTAGGCTTTTATCTTTTTTCTCTTAGAGACTTGTGGTATGTATTAGCCTACTTTGCTGTATAAATATATAGTTAACATAAGAACATAAGAGACGCCAATGTTGAATCAGGCCAATGGCCCATCTAGTCCAACACTCTGTCACACAGCAGCCAAAATATACCAGGTGCCATCAGGAGGTCCAGCAGTGGGTCCAGGGCACCAGAAGCCCTCCCACTGCTGCCCCCTCCAGCACCAAGAATAGAGTGCATCACCTGCCCCAGACTGAGAGTTCCCATCTATACCCTGTGGCTAATAGCCACTGATGGACTTCTGCTCCATATGTTTATCTAATTCCTTCTTGAAACTGTCCATGCTTGCAGCTGCCACGACCTCCTGTGGCAGTGAATTCCATACGTTAATCACTCTTTGGGTGAAGAAGTATTTCCTTTTATCTGTTCTAACCCGACTGCTCAGCAATTTCATAGAGTGCCCACGAGTTCTTGTATTGTGAGAAAGGGAAAAAAGCACTTCTTTCTCAACCTGCTCAATCCCATTCATAATCTTATAAACCTCGATCATGTCACCTCTCAGCCGTCGTTTCTCCAAGCTGAAGAGCCCCAAGCATTTTAACCTTTCTTCATAGGGAAGGTGTTCCAACCCTTTTATCATTCTAGTTGCCCTTCTCTGCACTTTTTCCAATGCTATAATATCCTTTTTGAGATGTGGTGACCAGAACTGTACACAGTATTCCAAATGAGGTCGCACCAATGATTTATACAGGGGCATGATGATACTGGCTGATTTATTATCAACTCCCTTCCTAATAATCCCCAGCATAGTGTTGGCCTTCTTTATTGCAGCTACACACTGTCTAGACATTTTCATCGAGTTATCCACTACGACTCCAAGATCTCTCTCTTGGTCCGTCTCTGCCAGTTCAGACCCCATCAATGTGTATTTATATTTAGGATTTTTGGCTCCAATGTGCATCACTTTGCACTTGGCCACATTGAACCCCATTTGCCACGTTGACGCCCACTCACCCATCCTCAACAGATCCCTTTGGAGTGCCTCACACTCCTCCCTGGTTTTCAGCACCCTGAACAACTTCGTGTCATCTGCAAATTTAGCCACATCACTGCTTACTCCCAATTCCAAATCGTTAATAAACAAGTTAAAAAGCATCGGACTGAGTACTGATCCCTGTGGTACCCCACTGCTTACCACCCTCCACTGAGAAAGTTTCCCATTTATACTCACTCTCTGTTTCCTATTTATAAGCCAGTTTTTGATCCACAAGAGGACTTGTCCTTTTATCCCATGACCATTGAGCTTACTTAGGAGCCTTTGATGAGGAACTGTATCAAAAGCTTTCCAGAAGTCAAGGTAAATAATATCTATTGGGTCCCCCTTGTCCACATGTTTGTTCACTCCCTCAAAAAACACTAACAGGTTAGTGAGACAAGATCTTCCCTTACAGAACCCATGCTGAGTCTGCCTCAATAGTTTTTGTTCATCAATGTGCCTACTAATTCTTTCCTTAATAACAGTTTCCACCAACTTACCCGGTATCGATGTCAGACTGACTGGCCTGTAATTTCCCGGAAGTTTAGGACTTTATTATTTTATTAGAACTTTCCTGTTTCCCCGCTTCCTAACAGATTTAAAGAACTTTATTTTGATTAACAACTCTATTCTCTGTGCCTTATTTACCTAACAGTCTGTAGATTATGTTCTCATCCTGTAACAAATACTAGACCTACAAAGTAGGTCCAACAACTTTGCAGGTGGTACTGAATTATGATACTCTGAAGATTATCATATTTTGAAAGAGAAGCATGTTTCAATTTCTAAAGTGTTCTGATTTGTGATATCTAAAATAACATCTTGTCTAAACTTCCAGGAGCCTTATTTTGAAGTTAATTTTTCATAGCATCTTTGCAATAGCATCTTACCATGATGAAAAATGTAGGTGATTGCTTCCAGTGAGAAAATGGCAGATTTTATCTGTGATTTTTTTTTCTTTAAGTGGAAGATGCATAAGAGCACACACATTCTGCTCAGCTATCCCTGACCAGTTACCCTAGAACTAAGAGTACCATGTGCAAGAAAGACTTCCTAAAGACTGCAAAAATGGCTATGCTTTCTACGTGTATTTGTTTACAAGAACTCTAGTGCTTTAGCAGCTATGGGCTGTAAGAAAATGAACAGAATTCTTTATTACCATGAAAATGAAAATATGGCTAAGCAATATATTTTCTATCTTTTACACCGGCACTAAAGAGAAGTAATTCTGCCAAAGGTAAATCAATATGGCTTCCTCAATAACGCTCTATTAAGTCCTATTTCACTTTGCTCAAAACAATTTTAGTTTGCCTGAAAAAAACCAGAAAAAAAACATCAGTACTGTGACAATCACACCTTGGAATTCTGAAACAGTCAAGACACACTGTAGTACCTATGAAAACAGAAGAAAAGCAACAAAGGCATCTGAGTGGGGATGAAGGTTGCTTGTGAAGACTAGAAAGGAATGTTAAGGCCAGTATGGTAGTAGAGAGAAGGGATACAGAATTCCAGTGGACATTATACCTAGGGCTGCAATCAGTCACTTGATTCATTAACAGCTTTATTAATTAATTAAGTTAATTAATTAATTAATGTCATTAATACACTAATATATTTTAAGTTGTTAATAATTATGAAAGTACTTACAAAATCCATAAATTAAATAATTAGTATTTTCTTAGAAGAGGCATTCCTGCTCCTATCATGTACAGGACAGAAATGCCCTTTCTGAGACAGCAGCTGTTATCTGCAGGGGAAGATTTTTGTTCATTGCTTAGCAGTTACTTTAGTTGCAAAATTAACCCATTAAATGTATACAGTTAATCCATTATTTAATCAAGCAACATTCTAATTATGCTTTTACACAATTTTTTTTTTAAAGCTGTCCGCTTATCAGTGTTTTGGCTTTTGGAGCTTTTTAGGGTTTTTTAAATTAGAAAGGTTAGAAGCATGCAGGGTGCTAGAAGTTTTTGAGGAAAGCTGAAATAGTGCATTCAGAAATAGGTTTCACTTAGCATGTTTGAATGGGGGAACCTAACACACTAGGTCCCGAATTTCTGGTTGCACCTCATTTCAGCTGTTATGCAAGACTAGCACTTCCAATTGAAAGGATACTGGAAAAGAGAACTCGGAGAGCTGCTGAAAGCAAGGTTCGTCTATGGACCAGTCCGTTGCAGGAGTTGGTCTTAGGCTGCTCATACAACTCTTCTGTAGCTGCTTGAAAAGCCTCTACCGGACTGGAGAAGCATCGTGGTCAAAGGCCCGGAGGAGATTGGGATACCAGTACAGCAATAACTACTTAGGATACTTTGGTCCCTACTGTGAAGCCCCTCCATCCTCATCCTGTTCCAGTCAGCTACCAGCATTTGTGAAGGTAGTTTTAGACTTGGTTTAAGCGAACGGTCAAGAACTTCCCGGTGCAACTTTCGTTTAAACTGTGCTGCAGCCCATGCAAAGATTCCTTGCAAGGGCAGCCTCAGGAAACACACATCGCTGCTCTGCGTGGACCTCAGTACAGTCTAAACGAGACACTGAGCTTGTGCCAAATCGCCTGGGAAAGCTCTTCGCTTGAGCAGAGTCACGTCAGCGGTCAGCTCCTCCAGGCTCACAAGGAACCACCCCCAGTCGCAACACTCCCTCGCCCCTGGAAGTCTTCCCAAACCCTCGCCCTCTCGCCCGCACAGACTCCCTCCCCCACCGTCTCCTCAGAGGAAAGGAAACCCCTGGTTACCACTACTCACGAAGGAACGGAAAAGAGAGGGAGCTCTTGGAGAGGCCTTGGAAGAGCAAGCGGCATTCCCTTCCCTCGACGCCTGCGTGGTTACCTTGGAGATCGACCGGCCGTCAGCTCCGTTAGTGGGGGAGGATGAGCAAAGAAGCGCTTTCCCCGCTTTTTCTTTGTGCGGTGCTAGGAAGCATTGCATCGGAGCCGAGTGTAAGGGGTGACATACTCCTAGTGTTCGTATCTCTTTGGCTCACAACGAAACTCTATCCTCCAAAAATGTCTATGATCGCAAAGAGCGGTATAAAGAAGAGCGTTCCGGCAAGACGTCATTTCCTTTAAAAGCTTCCATTTGAGGGGCAAGGAAAGTGGCACGGTATAGTAATCAAGATAAATGTTAAGTAACGCAGAGAGCAATACTGAGCAGAACCCCATTCAGGTCTGTTCACTCACTGGGGTTTATTCTTCGGAAAGGATTGTACTGGCAGGCAGGATTACAGGCTCCTCTTGGTTGTAGCGTTTTGAAATAACCACGCTGACTTCCAAACAAGCTCCTTTACTCTTCGGACGGTCGTGTTCCTTATTACTTGTTATTGTTATACTTAGTCGGTTAGTAAGGTGGGAGAATGCAGACAGAGGAGCAATTAAAAGCTATACATTAGCCCAGGAGTTTAATTTGTTCTATGCATTAAAAAAAAAAAAAGTTTTACTAAGTGTCCTTTTCTAAAGGGCATTAGGCACAGAGGGTATTGCTCCCCCAATATTTCTTGGTGCCCCAGCTTTTAACTATATTATATATACTTACTATATCAAGAATTAGGGGCTACAGTGGCTCAAATGGTTAAGATGCTGAACTGTAGACTGGAAGGTTGGTGGTTCAGCAGTTCTAGACCGAAGTGCTGCAAGATGGAGTGAGCTCCTGTCTCTGATTCCTGCTCCTGCCAACCTAGCAGTTCGAAAGCAAGAAATTGCAAGTAGATGAATGGGCAATCCTGTCCTTCCTGTCCTTCCTTTTAGTACATCCCGAAAATAACAGCGCTCTGGGCGCCTTGACGTCTCGTCATGCCAGCCACATGAGCAGGGAAAGTCTCTGAACAGCACTGGCTGTATGTTTGGAAATGGAGATGAGCACCGCATCCCTAGAGTCGGATTCAACAGGCTTTTGAGCAAGGGAAACCTTTACCTTTTACTATAACAAGAATTAAGTATCTGGAAGACCCAGCTTTGAATCCCCATTTGTGCCATAAAAGATCACTGCTACCTAGGGTCAGGCCTGTAGCCAGGATTTTTAAATTCGGGGGGCCTTTAAATAAATCAGGGGGCACCCCACAGAGACACCTTCCAAGGGAGCACCACAAATAAAATAAAAAATAGGAAGTTGAAGGGCCTGGGCTGGATGGGAAGTTGGGGGGCCTTGGCAGTAAGTTGGGGGGCCTGGCCCCGAGATGCCCCACTGTAGCTACAGGCCTGCCTAGGGTTGCCAGGTCCTACCTTGTTGCAGGCGGGGTGATTTGGGGAGGCATTCCTGGAGGGGGAGAGGACGTTGCATGACATTCCCAGTGCAATTATATCACCCGGAAGTGACATCAGATTGGTGACGTCATGCAGTGACAGTCTGAGGACAAAACTCTTATGTTTTGTGAACTAGAGCCTGGCTTCAGCCTGTATGATTGTCTTGGGGGCACCCCTCTTTGGAGCAGCTGGCACAAGAACTGGGCTTCGGATGAGGAAACAGAATATGTCCCCTTGAAGGGAAGAGTCCCCTGAACATGATGGGGGTGTATGACATGTAGTGGTCCAAATCTTATTTTGGGTTGTAAAGGGCATGGAGTTGTTCCACTTCCTTATTCAAATCTTTGAAATACAGGCCTCTTGGTGATACTCCAAATAGAAGTTTGTGGTGCCAGAACCACAGTTTGGAAAGGGCACCATTGTATGTCCCCTTGCAGGGGACAGTCTCTGGAGTGTCGGGATGTGTCAATTAGAGTAGTCCAAAGATTGTTTTGCGGTGCAGCCTGGCCTCAGTGTCTGCCTGTGCGATTGTCCTGGGGGCACCCCACTTTGAAGCAACTGGCACAAGAACTGAGCTTTGAACCAGGAAGCAGCATATTCCCCTTGAAGGGGAGAGTCCCATGAACGTGGGGGTATATGACATGTGGCGATCCAAAACTTATTTGGGGGTGCGGAGCTTTCGAACTCTCCTCTTACATTTTTGGTTGAATTCAGGAATAAGTCACGAATAACAAACTGGGAACCAACTTCAGCCTCCTAGTTAGGCAAGGTTTTGCTTCATCCTTGCAGAAAGGTGAGGGGAGCATTTAGAGTGACTGCTGTTTACTGTGCTCATACTTCCCTGTTCCCCTAGTAGTTGCAATGCAGAGCTGCACTAAAAGCTGGGGTCTTTTGGGGCCAGAGCGCGCTGGACCACTGCTCCGGCAGCTCAGGAGCCACCACAAATGGCAGCGCCAGCAAGCCTCGCCGCCAGGCAGTTCCCTGGCCCATGTCGAAGTGCTGCAGCCTGGGAGATACCTGAAGAGGCCCCCCGCCGGCATCCCTGGGCCTGCCCAGAAGTGCTGCAGCCTGGAGACACCCGAAGAGCCCCCCTGCCAGTGTCCCCAGGCTGCGCAGAAGCGCTGCGGCCTGGGGGATGCCTGAAGAGGCCCCCCGCTGGTGTCCCCGGGCCTGCGCAGAAGTGCTGCAGCCTGGGGGGACACCCAAAGAGACCTCTGCTGGTGTCCCCGGGCCCGTGCAGAAGCGCTGCAGCCCGGGGGATGCCCGAAGAGGCCACTGCTGGCAGAAGCTTGATCGCGGTAAGTGTTGGGGTGGCAGGGGGCTTGATGGGGGGTGGGAGAGCCCCCCCAGAGCCTCCCCCATCTCTTTGCCCTCTTTCTTTCCCTCCTTTCTTGCTTTTCTTTCTTTCTTTTTCTTTCTTTCTCTTTTCCTCCTTTCCTTCTCTTTCTTTCCTTCCCTCTTTCCCTCCTTTTATTCTCTCCTTTTCTTCTTTCCCTCCTTCTTCCCTTTCTTTCTTTTCTTCCTTCTTTCCTTCTCTTTCTTTCCCTCTTTCCTCCTGCATCTAGTGAGAAGGGGTTTAAACTTTAAACCCCTTCTCTCTTTGCTCTCCCCCCACCTTGGCAGGCTGGCTGAGAAGGGGAGGCTTTTTAAGATGCTTCCCCCCCTTTTGCTTCCCCTTCTGACATCACTTCTGGTGACGTCAGGGGGTGTGGCATATGCTAATAGCCTAATAGCTCATTAGCATACAGTATGCTAATGAGCTCCTGCAGCTTTTTCTACAAAATGACCTCTGACTAAAAGTAAAATCAATTGAAATGCATTTGGCTGAATGCAGCTTATCAACGGCTTAATGGTCCCTTGAGCTGACTTGGGCACCAGGAATTTTGTCCCTCAGTCTCCTCCTCTTCTTGACAGCCCTGTGCATGTATAGCTGTATGTGCGATTGCTTGTGAACAGAAACACAATCACTTGTAGACAGAGTGGCAGGAGCTGATATCAGGTCCTGACTTGATCCTATCCTGGCTGTCAGAGCTAAGGACAGCCGTGGCCCAGACTCACCCATACGAGAAAGGCTAAGACAAGGAGGTTGCTGGGACCCAGGCAGATCACTCTGACAGAGCAGAGAATAAGGCAGGGAGCCAGACAGACATGGGGAGAGCTGCGTTCAGAAGATGAGGCTGAGCTTGGACTTGGGGAAGGCCAGAATGGGAGATGTTACAAGGCAGCCCTGACTGTCTGGGGGGTGGGGGAGCTTCACACATAGCATCTGCATATGTTGGTAGTCTGTGTATGTGGTATGAGTATACTTACAGATGTATATCTGTATGATTGTATAGGTATTTGCTAATGTATCTACTTATATATCAGCTGCTTACTAATATACCGTAATTATGTTCAGCGCTCTTTCCCAGTGAGTGGAAATCCCAGCTGTTATGGCAGAGCCTTGTCTTTTCCCTGTTACACTTTTCCTCCACAATACCCTTTGACAGGTTATGTTGCTCTCCTTAAGATTGCTTGCAGTGCTGACCTATACAGGAATACAGGTGCTGCTGGCGTTTGTCTCTAATAAAATCTAAATGTCATGTCCATTGACCAGACCATTAATGTCACTAATTGGTATAGGCAATTGGACTTTCACAGAAAGCACCCATTCCATAAATTGATGTATACTTTCATTAGTACTAATGTAGAAAAATTGCCTTGTTTGAGAGAACCCTATAGATTGTGTTTTTACAATGTGACTATATTCTGGTTTATAGCCTTTTAAGGAAGATGTAATTTTCTGGTGTGATGTTGATCTTCATACCTGGAAAAGTAGCAGGGAGTTTCCTTTTTCTTTCCATGGCAGAAGATGTGCAGGGCTAGACTTACAACCAAATAGGTACATTCTCATATAATTACTCCTGGACACAGAAAGCTAATGCAAATTGAACCTATCAGCATTTCACGTATGACATCAGTTGCTGTGTGTGCTAAGTGTTGTCATGATTACACGTAGCCAGCAAAATAACGTTTGGTACTGGCAGCACAGATTTATTCGGAGGGGAAAACCTACTTTGTTATGAAAATGCTTAGTCCTCTACTACATTTATGGTTTCTCTTTATTTTTCTTTAAAGGTTGTGGAGAAAAGTGGAGTTTTTCACCTCTATCTCATCAGAGAAAAGATGAAAAAGAGAATACAGAAGCCCCAGAACCATTCCAGCCTAGACCCTGCTTGTTCACCTTGAAAATATAGCCAGGGCTACCTTACTGTTCACATCCTCTCACCTGTGATGGGGTGAGACAGAAAGTATCACAGAGTATCCCTGCAGCTGCTCCATCCAAGAGGACTTCTAGCTCAACTTTGTCTTGACAGCACTGAGAAAGAAAGAAAGAAACTTACTATTACGACATATAACTATTATATCCAGAAATTGCTTTGACATTGGTCTAGTTCTGAGATGCTGCAGGGCTATCTTTATTCCCAATTGGCTTGTGGATGTGATAAAATCATTGGTTCTTTGTGGTCATACATGAACTTTTCTTACTGTATGCATTTCCTCCTCTGCATTTATAGTGAAATGAAACAAAACACTTCAACTCAGAAATTACCACCAGTACTGTACTTTTATTTCCTAATAAATATCTTAATAAATAGGCTTACTCCATCTGTAAGACCTGATAATGCCTCTTAGGAAATCATAGAAAAATAAAATACAATAATCATCAGTAACTTGTACTTTGTACAAATATCTTATTATGTTGCTCAGCATGTAGCTTTGCCAAACCCCATATTCTTTCTGCAAATAGATGACATATGAATGCAATTCACCTTAAAATGCCCTAGTTATGAAAGCTGAGCATTTTATTACACTACTAACTTATAGGCATGCCAGCACATGAAAATTTACATGGAACACTGTATTATCGTAGTAGTCGGTTTCAAATGAGGAAAATCATATCATCTCTCAAGTAAACGTGGATTATTTTATTTCTAATTTAAAGTAGGAAGATTACTGTATTTCCCCTTGGGAATGCAGATCAATATGCTTCTTTCGAACTACTATTCCTCTTATAATTTAAGAAAAGAAGAAAATCAGAAACTACAAATGGAGTATGAATGGAAGTTACGAAAGGGAAATAACTGTAGACAATGGTGGCAGTCCCAAGAGGAAAACAAGCATGTCAGATTTTTTTTAAAAAATGGACCAAGCCCTTCTCCTCAGATACAGTAGCTCTTGCTTACTGTTTGCAGTATATATTCATAACATATAAATATTCATAATCGGTTATGGACATAGCATGAAGTCAAAGAGTACAAATGTCCCAGTCCAGGATCCTTGTGGCTTAGATATGTATATGAAGGATAAAGTGAGGTACCCATGTTCACATCAATGGAGGGAGATGATCCATATGCACGAAAGAATGTGTACACTGGCTGACTTCCTCCTTTGATATGAATTCCAGGAGAGGAGCTCCATGCCTGCACTGCAGCTCCAGTGCCTGGAGAAAGTAGCTTGATCAGAGTTTGATGTTTCCTTCATCTTTTATGAATGCTGCAGTTGAAAGGGAGTTCATCTTTACGGATAAGGAAGTAATAGAAGAGAGACAAAGTGGCTTCTTTTTACACATAAGGTGGCTTTCAGGATGATGCAGACAAAATTGATACACTCTGAGGCTATCGATAGCCTGCAAACTTTTAAAAGGTTGACATTTGACAATGCTGCAGTTTTAGAAGCCCCAGAAGTTATATTTGGACACAATTGTTTTAATTATTGTTTAAAACAGTAACCCATACATGACCATTTGACAGATTCAGCACATTTCATGGCTTATGCTAGCAGAGCAAACTGTTAAGAACGATCATGTTACAGAAAAGACTACAACTGTAGAACGCGTTGAATTTTCCTGTGCTTTAATGACAGAGGCTAAACCAAAAGCAAACAAAAAACAATACCACTAAAAAGAGAACTATTGCTTTTCTGATATTTGGATCTCATTGTTGAGAAGAACCATCACTTTTCCTGTATAATTACCTAAATACAATGTTTTAAAAAATAGATTCAGGTAAAGCACTGGACAAAACATGAGATGCTTTCCTAAACTTCATTGCTAATTCATCACTGTGGTATCAAATCCAGAGCTCTGTTACAAGAATGTAGTATTTTTTATGTTCACTGGGACAGTGTGCACATTTATTTGAATGATCCTGAGAGCTGCTGAGGGTTTGCTTCTCTCTGTAGGCATTGCACTTTCAGATTCTGATTTCTATTTGAGGGTTTCAAGAACAATAGCCATATTAGGTATGCTTCAAAACAAAGAGGATCTGCTGTTTCTAATAGCGACTGTATATTTTGACATAGGTAAAGTAAAGCAAAGTCTGAAATTTTGCTTTTATGATAAAATAACTAAGAGAGCAAGCTATTAGGGACCATTCTTCAAAATTAATCACATTTTAAGATTGTCAGTCTAGGAAATCTTGGGTGTAAATTCCAGCTGAACTACTGATTTATCTTTGACAAATCAGTCTCAGTGTTACTACTTCTACCTGTAAAATGGGAAAATTAAAGATCAGCCTCATGGGTGGTGCTGTGGATTAATTATTGTAGTTTGTTTACTGAAGCACTTTAAAATGATTGAGAATGCAGTAGCTGGTAGTGGTATTTAAAGTTCTATAAGCTACAGAATTTCACATTCCCTTGGTACATAAACTTCATAAATGTGCATAATTTATTAAAAGTTTTTTACTTTAATGTTTGGTTTTGTATTAGCTTATACTCCATTCTGATTATATTACATGAGCTCCATTAAGAGTTAGCCGTGTTAGTCTGTTGCTGCAAAATAGTAAAAAGCCCGATAAAGTTTGTTAGTCTTAAAGATGCTACTGGGCTTTTTACTATTTATGAGCTCCATTGAAATCAAAGGGCTTTCAGAGTTCAAATATGTATAGGGTGTTATTCTTAAGTTATTCCATAACATATGTCAAGGTGTGAAGTACATTTATTTGAGTGTGTGTGCTAAATAACTTTTGAGAGTTGTTCCCGGTGGGGACCCAAAGCAGCTTACATCAATGGCATAGTGGAAGCATTATCTGTCTGTTTTGGAAAAGCAAGTGAAGTAGAATGAAGCTTTGAAATGATTCTACACATGATGGCTTGGATCCAGTGATGTACAATTGGACATGTTTCTACACATGATGGCCTGGATCCAGTGATGTACAATTGGAAATATAAATAAATTTAGTGTAGCTCCAGTTGCAGAAGATCTTGTGCACTACCTAGCACTGTCTCCATGTATCTTATGATGCCCAGAAATTGCTGTATAACATCTTGTGCAAGCAGAAAAGCAGTTCAGGATACACTATGTTTAACTTAGTGCAAAGTGCCAGCATGAGGGTTTTTTCACACTTCCCTTTACACAAGGACTGCAGACTATGCAGACATCTTCTGGTGGGTCTGAGCCTATATCTTCTCTCAGAGCCAGGCACATTTATAGTTCTACTATGACATTTTCACTTAAACAAAAATGCAACACAGGCATGAACTCGGGAAGCTTCAGAGAAGAAACCTGAAGAAACCAGTGGGAGAAAGACTCATGAGGACCTCATCCCTCAGCAATCCTGGGAAACAATCAGGGTAGAACACACTTTCCTGAACTATATCCTGTCCTTCAACCATCTCTAGAATACGCTGCAGCCCGCAGCATCCTGTTCCCAAGGCCATACTATACCAAGATGCAGCATCATGTATACCAAGACACTTTACTAGTGTTGCCAGAATGATGCCACTTTGAGGGTGCACTTACATTTCATAGTTCTGTAGACTCCTGACTAGTATTATGGCTACTTTGGAATTACTTCTTTGCTAATATTACACCTGTTGCCAGCTGCCTATGTTACATCCATGGTCCTGGTGCCCTGCCGCCAATCAAGTTTTGCTCAGTGCTAGTTCTTGTATACTAGTTTCTGAATCTACTCTGAGACTGAGGATACCCTCCATTTTAGGTGATTTTACACATTTAAAAAGTGATGATACTGAAGGCATGAATGACTTAGCAGCCTGTTTGCCCCTGTTGTGTAGGAATGATCAAGGAATTTTACCACCACATATGAGCTCCTCTCTTTTGGATATTGTACAGAAAATACAAACAGAACACCCAAGTCATAAGTGCATTATAAACATAATAGGTAACAGGGACACGCCAAAAAAAAAAAGTAAGAGTAGGACATGGTTATGGATTGACATTTTATTATAAACTTTTCAACATCCTGAGTTTTAATTCAATTAGAAACAACTCCATACATTTATAAAAAGTGGGATGGTATGCTTGTTGAAACAACAGAAACTGAACTTTGGAGGGCTCAGAGTTGGTGGTAGATGATATCTTTTCTAATGAAAGGAGCTACTATTCTTAGAGGTCATTTGTAGTATGAAACAAGACTTTTAAGACTTCCCAGATAGTTGTTGTTATTTATTTGAATGTGTGCTTGCATTACTTTTTTGGGGGGTAATGCAGTACTAACACTAAACACAACATGTTTTTCCCCATTTAATAATGTCCATTGTGAAGGAGAGAGGGAAGGTTCCTATCAGACAGCAATTTAGAATTCTGTAAACCAACATAAGAGAACATAAGAATATAAGAGAAGCCAATGTTGGATCAGGCCCAATGGGCCATCTAGTCCAACACTCTGTCACACAGTGGCCAAAAATACCAAGTGCCATGAGGAGGTCCAGCAGTGGGGCCAGGACACTAAAAGCCCTCCCACTGTTGCCCCCCCAAGCACCAAGAATACAGTGCATCACTTGACCCAGCCTGAGAGATCCTATCTATACCTCGTGGCCAGTGTTCCCTCTAAGCTGAGTTAGCGTGAGCTAGCTCACAGTTTTCTAGCCTCTGGCTCACACGTTTTTGCCTTTGCTCAGGAAGGGACGGCTCCAGAGCAAACTAATTCATGCAACAGCTAAGTTGCTTGCTCACAACCTTAATGCCAGTAGCTCACAAAGTAGGATTTTAGCTCACAAGACTCCACAGCTTAGAGGGGGCATTGCTCGTGGCTAATAGCCAATGATGGACTTCTGCTCCACATGCTTATCTAATTCCCTACAAGCTATCCATGCTTGTAGCCGCTGCCACCTCCTGTGGCAGTGAATTCCATGTGTTAATCACTCTTTGGGTGAAGAAGTACTTTCTTTTATCCATTCTAACCCGACTGCTCAGCAATTTCATGGAGTGCCCACGAGTTCTTGTATTGTGAGAAAGGGAGAAAAGTACTTCTTTCTCTACCTGCTCTATCCCATGCATAATCTTATAAACCAAACTCAGACTCAAAGCTTGAGTCCAGTGGCATCTTTAAGACCAACAAAATCTTATTCAAGGGATAAGCTTTTGTGTGTATGCACATTTTTTCAGATGCAGTGAAACAGAATTTCCTCAACCATTAGGTAGAGAGAGGGTGGGGGGTTAGTTCCCAGGAAGGACTAGTCGGAGTCATAGAATCATAAAATCACAGAGTTGGAATGGGCCATACAGGACATCTAGTCTAACCCCCTGCTCAACGCAGGATCAGCCTAGAGCATCCCTGCCAAGTGTTTGTCCAGCCGCTGCTTAAAGACTGCCAGTGAGGGGGAGCTTACCACCTCCCTAGGCAGCTGATTCCCCTGTTGAACAACTTTTACTGTAAAAAAAGTTCTTCCTAATATCCAGCCAGTACCATTATTGCAAGTCCTATCCTCTGCTGCCAACAGGAACAGCTCCCTGACCTCATCTTGACTCTAACTAACCCTTCCTGGCAACTAACCCTCCCTACCTATATGTAATGGCTGAGGAACTTCTGTTTCACAGCATCTGAAGAAGTGTGCTTGCACACAAAAGTTTATACCGCAAATAAAAATATGTTGGTCTTAAAGGTGCTACTGGACTCAAACTTCGTTCTGCTACTTCAGACCAAACAGCTTTTATTTGCTGCTTCTCTCATTACATAGTTTCTCATATGGGTGTCTAACATCTTAGTATCACTTGTATAAATTACTGAAAAGAAATAACTGTTAAGAATCTATGATCTTTTAGTTTCATTCATTCATCAACCCAGAAATAATGGCAGTCTGTCATGTGCCTGTCTAGTAACTAGTTTGCATTATAAAACCATCTGGCATCATGTTTCAAGATGATAAGGTATTAATCAAAATATAGTTAGTGATCTTGAAGGTACACACTCCAGTTTTAAGGAAATATATGGGAATATTTTAGATTTTTTCCAGATTAAGTAAGCATATTGGATCAGCCATAAACCAGTTATACAATAATTATTTGGATTAGTTGATAGAGGCACTGCTTCGAAACTCATTCAGGTTGATCCAACAAGAATTTTCACGTACTGATCATCCTTCTGAATCTGTTTTATGTCCACCAAATATTGTCATGGGAAATTAAGGACGACAGAAAACCAAAGGAGAAGGAACACAGGATAGGCCAAATAAAATATTCTTCTCTTGTATATGGGTGTGAAATTCTGCTATGCTTGATGGAAATCAGGTGCTGATTTCATTCAGCAGAATGTAATTAGCATTTTAGCCACTGCTGATAAAACAGCTATATACATATGCTTTATGAATGCCAGTCATAGGCCATTCCCTTCTATTTTTTGTAAGAAAGACAAAATGGCTGCTTAAGCAACTGTTTGGAAGAGAATAAGTATGATGTCCCTATCCTGTGACGGAGGATTTGCACAGCTGCTGAAATTACTATTTTGAAATGATTATGAAAACTACTTTTAGAATTTCACATGGGAATCTGCAAAGGATTGTGTGAGGTTTTTCATTTTCTCCTCTTCCATTACTTCCTCTTTCCCTTTCCTGAAAGCCCCTTTCCCTGTTTCCTTCTCGCCTAGGGTTGCCAACCTCTGGCTAGGGGCTGGGGATCTCCTGGAATCACAACAGATGATCTCCCAGCTACAGAGATCTGTTCCCCTTAGGGCTATCAAATCGAAATCCCTGGAGGTTTGGGGGTTAACCCTTGGGAGGGTAAATCAGGGGAGGGAAACAATTTCATCAGGTTATAATGCCCTCCCCCCTCCAAAGCAGCCATTTTCTCCAGGGAACTGATCTCTGTCATGTGGAAAGCAGTTGTAATTCTAGTGATCTCCAGCCCTCACCTGGAGGTTGTCAACTCTAGTTCCCCTGTAGGAAATGGCTGTTTTGTAGGCTGGAGTCTATGGCATTGTACCTGTCTGAGGCCCCTCCCCTCCTCAAACTCCACCCTTTCCAGGCTCCACACCTCAGATCTCCAGAAATTTCCCAACCTGGAGTTGGCAACCTATCTGCCCCTCTATCTTCAGCTTCCCATCGCCTCCCTCCCTGCAGTCTCTACTGAGGAAACCTATGGTCTTTCTTCACAGTGGGGACCAAAGCAGCTTACATTATTCTCCTCTCCTCCTTTTTATCCACACAACAACCCTGTGAGGTAGATTAGGCTGAAAGTATGTGACTGATCCAAAATCACCCAGTGAGCTTCCACAGCAACTTGGGAGTTTAAACCTGGGTCTTGAGACCCTGTTCTGAAGCTCTAATCACTACACCACACTGGCTTTCATAGGTGGTTGCTGTTGAACAGTAGCCAACAACCAGGCCTAGTTCAGTCATGCAAGCTGGGTGGTATCAAGTTATCCAGAGGTTGCTTCCAGACCTAGGATTGCCATCCTCCAAGTGGGACCTGGAGATCTCCTGGAATTACAACTGAACTCCAACCAACAGAGGTCTGTCTCCCTGGAGAAAATGGCTGCTTTGGACAGTGAAGTCTATGGCATTATATAACCTCTCCCCCCCCCCAAAACCCTGTTCTCCTCAGACTCTACCTCAAAATCTGCAGGAATTTTCCAACCTGGAGCTGGCAACCTGGATTCCAAAATTCCACCCTCAAAGCCCCCCTGTCCTTTTACAGAAACCCTGCTTGAAATCTGTGGTTGCCTAGCAACAGCCATCGAGGAAATCTGTTGCTTAAAGCTACAGGTACTCCTTTTACCATTTTTGGATTTTTTAAACTTGCCCAATGTAATTTTTTTAAAGATTTCACATTTTTCTGGAAACCTAGGGTCCTTTTCAGGTTTATAGAAAGATCTGTCTTGCCTGTTCACAGTCCCAGTCACTGATTTAAGTATCCAAAGATATCCAGATTTTACTATCAGAATTACAGATGGGCATGAAACCCCCCTTCCCAAAGGATTAGGGATAGGCATGAACCAATTTGGTTTCATGGCTGAGCCACAAATTGAACCACAAACCCATTTGAACTAGGACATTAGTTCGCAATCTGACCAGGTTTGTATCAGTTCATGAGCCATTTAAAGTTTAAACCCCTGCTTTCTGTTCCCCGTGGTTTTTTGTTTTACAGTGGGGAGCTCCCCTGCTTTCTGCTCTTCATGAACCACCACGAACTGCACCAAAATTCAGGGAATTTCATGGCAGTTCTTCAGTTTGTGAACATCACTTCATGAACCATGAACCAGCCAAAATTTATGACAAACTTTAGTTCATCAGTGAGTTTGTGCTCATCCCTAATTAGAATAAAAGATGTTAAAAGTGAGCCACTCTAAATGGGGCTTTAAAAATAGAATCAAGAAGAATATTGTTCAGGATATTGCTAGTTTTATCTGTTGTGTATTAACTGGAATAAGATGGCCACCACCATATGCCCTGACCATGCGGTCCACAAACCTCAGAGCTTCGCTCCAAAGACAATAGCCACTTCGTATCCGTAGACGCACCTATTGGCTCACATGGATCCGAAAGCAGACCTATTGAATTGTAGATGTGTAAAATAAGGCCAATCACGGGTGATGTGTGTGTGTATGTGTATGGTGCAGGGCACGAATATAAGCCAGGCACTCCCTGGCCCATGTATCCTTCATTCCTGATGTGATCTAATAAACAAGAGCTGATTCACGATGCTGAGTCTCCGACCTCAGTAATGTTCATTATCATCACTTTTAAGGGCCAATAATTCAATTCAGACTTTATCTCCATGAAATTAATGGGTCTAGGAAAGCTTAACTCTGTGCTGTATTGTGTGGCCCTTGTGTTCTAATGCAAAACAAGCATCAGGGTTTGGTTAGATTGAGAGTCTTGCAGAGTAACCTGCAGCTTGACTAAGCAGGGTAGCCATTCTTATTGTGATGGGTAAAATAAAATGACCTATGCCTGTGTTTGTCTCTGTTTCAGAATCCCATGTTACAATGCATTTTTTACAAGACAGTATGTTTTCATAGAAAGTTATTGACTAGCTATTCTTCTGAGTCTTTATGGAACACCTTTGCTTATCTGTTTCATTTAAATCTAAATATGTGGTAAATCATTAAACAAAACAGTTCACTGTTTCTTCAGCTGAAGGCTAATTTGAGTGGAAGTTAAAAGCAATTTTTGTCTATGTTTAGGATGCACATATAATGTTTTCTAAAAATGTACATATAACTGATGAAAAAAAAAATCAGTATTATGCCTTGAAGTTATAGATTCTTCCCATTGAAGAACATACAATCCACTTCCCCCATGCAGCTTCTAAAATTTGGAAACTGGAAATTGATTAAGAATAGTGTGAAGAAAAAGTTATATACTAAATAGAGTTGCCATCCTCCAGGTGATAGGTTGAGATTTCCTAGGATTACAACTGATCACCAGCCGACAGAGACCAGTCCACCTGGAGAAAATTGCCATTTTGTAAGGAGGACTCTGTGACATTATACCACACCGAATCTTTCTCCTGCCCAAGCATCGTCTTCCTCAGGCTCCACCCCCAAAACCTCCAGGTATTTCCCAGCCCAGAGCTGGCAACCCTAAAGAGGAGAGAAACAAAAACCCCAAACTCATGAATGAGAGCAGCAAAATTCAGAAGTTTTTTTTTTTAAAAAAGATATTTAACCAAGACCATTACTAAAAGAATTTCCACTATTTCTGTTCTCTGCCTTTAGATAGTTATTATTATAAAAATATATTTAATACATGTTTATATTGTGATATTTTCTCTATCCTTTTCTATTGAAAATATATTTTCCACAGAGTGATAAATTCAGAAACAAAGTTGTTTGTATACTGTAACTAGATTGACGTAAACGCTACATGCATTTTTTTCAGACAGACTAATGGGAATGCACATGTGTGCACTTATGAGAAAGGGCATGTCTAAACAATTCTAATAATAACTTGATATGTAATTTATAGTCTCTCATATGCACATGACTCCAAAACACATTTACTTGGAAGTAAGGCCCAGCTCATGAAGCGCCTTCAAATATTGCCAGATAACAGCAGCCACCAGCTAAATCACAGCCACTTTTGGATTAAGCTGGGCACTTCTTGTGATGTTTGAAGTGGAATTTGTACATGCTACAGCAGTAGACAAATCCATTCATTCATTCAGTATAGCAGCTTTCTCCCTAGTGGGGAACAAAAGCAGCTTACACCATTCTCCTGTATTCCGTTTTATCCTCACAACAATCCTGTGAGGTTGAGAAGGTTGAGCATGTGTGACTGGCCAAAGGTCACCCAGCAAGCTTCCATGGCAGAGTGGGGATTCGAACCTGGTTTTCCCATATCCTAGTCCAACACTCTATCCACTACACTACAGTGGTACGACCAACCTGCAAGTTCTTTTTGAGCATCAAGTAAGCACCTTTAGCTGAAAGCATAAGTGACTGCATATTCGACAGGGTGTCATTACAGGTATATTGAACTGCAAAAAGGGATCGCTTTTAAACACATTTGTTGTGTTACTGGGTTACACTTTATATACCTAAATAACTCTCATAATATTACCAGCACAGGTTGAAATGTTACATTTTTCTCAGTGAAGCAAAGAGATTTCATGTCTCTGTAATGTATCTTCCAGCATTTGGGTTACTGGCACTTCAGTAATATCATGCAACAATCTCCCAAACAAGCAGCCACTTGGTAATCCACTCCAAACCAGCCCCATTTAGTAAGCCACCCATGTGCCCGTGCTTGCTGTGCATATCCAATGGTGGCTATCACAGGGCTTCTTGTTTGTGTGAACTTGTCTTCAGTCCCAGCATTTCAATGGACAGCCAAAAGATTACTGGCAAAGCTATCAAATTGGCATAAGGTAGACATCAAAGCTCTGGAAAGGTGGAAAAGCTAAACTGAAAAAGAAACATTTCTTTTACACAGGAGGCTGAACTTTTAGAAATTACAACTTGTATGGCTCCTTTCCCATATGAGATAAGGTCAACACCCCCCAAAACTTTGAAATTGCATTTGTCATAAACAGTTTTCAACTACATGAAGCAAAATATGTTTCTTCCAGTCCTGTGGCTGAGACCCAACATGCAGAATGAGAGTGCTTGCATGCACAAAGTTAACTTGGGTGTTTGAAATTAATTCTAAACTTGCAAAAGACATACAAAAATATTAGCACCCATTAAATGTTTGGGGAAGGTTGTGGTGCTAAGAGTGTTAGAAGTTAAATGAAAGTGTAGTCTGACACAGCCATTTACACTGAAATCATGGTTATACAAGGAAAAATAATTTGTTCAGCTCTGTAACAAGCCAACAGTTACTGTTTGCTGAAACAAAACAAGAGGGTCAGCCTTCCAAGACCTTCTTCCTCTGTCTGTTGGTTACATACAAGATGCCTTTTTCAGAATCTCTAAATGGTAAATTAAGCAACAAAGTCTTGCAACGTTCCTCTTAAATCACCCATATCTACCCTTTAAGTTTAAATGAGAAATGCTCAAGTATAGTGTTCCTTCACATCAACTGTATTAATGCATTGTGCTGTCTGTCTCTACATGTGGCATATGTGTGATTGTGCATGGCTTTCAGAGCATGCAGATGTGCTCATTTCTAGTACACAGCAGCACATATCCCATGCACAGTTTGGAAGATACAGTCCAATAGATGTACAGATATTTGTAGAGCATTTTCTTTATTATATGGCTATTAAAGATTATAGCTGGAAGGACTAACTTATCTAAGGTGGCTGAGATAATGAACACCACCAAACTGACTACTCTGATTCCTGTATATTTGTTTGATTTTTTTCTCTAAGGGATGGCATTTTTGTATACTGCTATTTCCTTTCTCTGCCAGAACCTAGTACTTTGTACTGATCAAGTTACCTTAGTGCCATTGGCTTTGAATGGATAATAACATGACTTTATGCAAATACAGAGTGACGCTATCACTAGACTACTCTCCCATTTGTACTGACTGAAAATCTTGACAAACAAAGCAGGGGAAAACTGGAAATATTCCCACAACACTGAAAAAAATGTAATAAAATAGACATTTGGGGAAATGCCAGTTTGTTTTCAAATAAATAAAACTGCTGGCCTACAGAAATATGCCATAATAAAACTCCTACATTCAGTGAATAATCTCCTTGTTCACAAGTAGCAAATGCTTGTTGTTTTGCAGCATAAGTAGCAAATGTGACTGTCTGCATAGCTGCATTGTACAGAATAGCTAACAACTGTCATGTATTGTATGTTGTCTAAAACAGCTTTTCCAGGGATATTTCAGTATTCAGAAGAGGCAAATAGAAATATTTAAAACTGGAAAAATAAAATTAGCCAATAATTATATTAATTTTGCAAGGTACTCCAAACCATAAAAGACAAAAAAGACCCTTAGATAGCCAAGCAAATAAATCTAAACACAGAGTATCACAAAACGTGATAGCTCATCATTCTCTCTGTTCACTTCAGTCTGAGTGCACAAGTATTCACTGTAAGATGTCATTGGTCCTTCTGGCCAAGAATTCTAAAACCCTCCATACTAGCAATTCAATTATTACAAAGTAACTGTAACAATACTATCCATACATTTGTAATTTAGTTAACAATAAAATAAATATTTATGTCAAACTCCTTCTTTCTTGATTGCACACTTTATATTGGAAGCTAAAAGGTCACAAAACATGGAAAGAAATGTCAATTAATTTTGTTTTACTCTAACAGCAAACTTTAATATATCAGGAAGGTAGCCACTCCAAGCCAAGAAGGCTTTAAACTTCCAAAGAAATCAGTGAAAGCTTTTCAGATACTTTACTGTTATACAGAGCTGTACATCCATGCCGAGCTATTCACCGGTGTGCAGCAACAGTCTTCCAGTGGGCCAGGATGTTCTTGGAAGTTAACTGAGGGAGAAACTATGGAGTGAGGTTAAAAATTCCAAGCTGGAAGTAGTAACGTAAACATTATGTGTTTCCTGTATGATTAGGAGGTTGCAGTTCTTGAAGCTGGGAAGAGCAGAAAGGAGGAATGAGAGTGTCTTTCATTTTATAAATGCTGAGGCACAAAACACAGTCGCTTCTAGAATTTTCATACATGAAATCCTTTTTCTTGTATGTGCATCATGTGTAATCGCAGAGTCTGTAAACTGCTCACTATTCGTCTCTGGTGCCCAATAAGTACAACACCAATTCTTCTAATGTCACTGTAATAAAAAAGAATAAGAAAAGAAGTAGAAGTAGTTTAGGAATCACTCTGGCAGCAGTAGGAACAGTACATCATAAACATATAAATTAAATTATTCCATGCTTGTTAGTCATAACTTGAAAAGCTAACAAATATTTTGGAAGGATATTTGAAATGGTTAAGAACAGAGGTGCATTGCCAACAGAGAAAATGAACAAAGCAAGAAAAACAATGGAGAATCCAAGGGTGCGGTCACACTGCCGTTTTGATTGGGATTCGCTGCTGTTTACTTGCGCATGTCAGTTTCATGTTCACACGCGTCAATCCGCCTTCTGCGGCGAAGCGGACTTACTCGCACAATGCTTCTGGGTTTTCCTGACCCCTGGAAAAACTAGTGTTTTCCTGGCACTTCCGCTTTGATTGCGCGATTTCGCCTATGTGGACAGCAACTCTCTCGCAAGGATTGCGATTAGGGCCGTCTGAACATTCTTGGGTTTGTTTGTTTTTTTAAAGCTTCCGGTTTGAGCGCTTGAGCAAACATGCACTTAATAAATCCATTTAACATTTAAAAACGCACAAAGACGGCCCTGGAGGCAGGAACGAGAGGCGGGGGCTCCGGCAGCCTGGATGGGGCCGGCAAGGAGGATGGCAGAGACGGCGAAGCCTATTTTCATGGGTCAATGGCGGCAGCGGCGGTGGCAGCATCCCCCCCCCAAAGTGTCGGCAGGAGCTGCAGCCGCCTGAGCCTCCCGTGGCTGGCAGGATCGCCTGGAAGGACGGCGCAGCAGCAGGCAAGCGAGTGCTGGGAAAGAGGGGCTGGCTGCATTTAGACAGCCCAATGCGAATAAAAATGTTCCCGATTTAAATAAACCGGGAACAAAGTGCATGTCAGTTGCAGTGTGACCAGAGCCCAACTGAACAGCCACATGATTTGACCAACCACATTTTTGTGAATTGTGCCTGCAGCTTTACATGGCATAATGAAAGAGTGACCAGAGTACCATGGGTATAAAGGAAGTTCTAGAACAGACAAATAATTAAACACTTTTATTGTTGATTGGAGAGTCACAAATGGCAAAAACACTATATATGAACCTTATGGCTTTCTTTCTCTCCCTCCCTCTCTCCAACCAGAAAGAGTGGGAAAACTGCATGGGAAAACAGTGTTTTTATTCACAATTTCTGTCCATGTGGGAGTTGTCACCTACTTCCCAGGTAATAACCAGTCCCGGTATTATTCATTTTTAAGAAAATCCATATGTGGCCTTTGAATAGATTAGGAGAATAGATGTTTACCTTTGTTCATAGATGTTTACCATAGAGCTTTTCTCCAAATTTGCTCATAAACTCATTAAGGAACAAAACGACAACAACAGGCAACTAATGATGTATGATCTGCTATCACTCCATCCCAATATATTTCAGGGTTGTTATGATGAAAACTATGTTTTAAAAATATTTTTCCAATTGACTCAGATGGAATGGGCTTAAGAAACTGCTGCCAACAGAAGTATGGGGTTTGTATAGATAGAATTAAAATGTTTGACTTATTGGATTTCCATGGTCCTAAGGAAGTCTGAAGAAATGTCTCTTATTTCAAAAGTGGGGAAGTCACTCCAACAGGTCTTTTTCAATGGCAATGTAAGAATGGACTTACTCAATACTCATTCTTGAAACAAGATCCATAGTTGTATACCCTGCTGCCATGAAGTTAGTTTTGTATTGGCCCATTTTTATTGAGTCCAGCCAGTCACTGACTGACACAAAGAAAGGGTATTCGGGGACTTCGCCAGGTGAATCTGGCATTCTATAGGGGAAAAATGGAAATGAAAAACACATAAATGCAGAGATCAGAACTTAGCAGTTTTCTAAAGACATATTTGTAGTATATAATAAAAATATATCAGATGAAAAAAACAGAGGTTAGATTGTAACCTCACTGGACTGGATCCTCAAGCTCAAGGAGGCGGGGCGGCCAGCAGGATCTCCCCGCTGCTGCCGCCACTGCTGTGAAACCTCTGCTCACAGCCAGGCTGGGGGAGACAAGCTTAGTACCCGTGTGGGACTCGCCTGAACGCAGGAACACATTTAGACTGCTCTGCAGCTCTGTTACAACCTGTGTTTCTTTGGAGTGACCTTTTTAATATGGAAAATGAGACTGAAGCTGGTGGAACCCCAGAGATCGAACCCACATGACTTGCTTCTTCCTACAAAGTGCCTCCCTTAAAGTGTCTTTATAATCCTTTGCTGTGGTTGCTCAATAAATCACATCTGTCCTTCCCCCCCGCCTTTACTCTAGGATGCCAGCCTCACAAGCCAGTTTGCTTTACATGTCATCATCCAGCCTCAATATGCTGTTTGTTCTCACCCGCGTCGTGTCAGCTCTTATGCATCCTTTCTGTTTAGTCTATGGCCCACTGGGGGGAACCTTGGTGGGAGAGGCATGATAAAGAAGGCTTTGTGATTAGGCTAAGTGGCATTCTGGCCTGATTGTCTTCCTGGATGAAGCTCTGTTAAGAGTGCCTGGCCAGGGCACAACTCACCCTCACCCTCCTCCCTCGGGGGGGGAGGCGGGGGCGGCCAGTGGGGACTCCCCACCACTGCTGCCGCCACTGCACAGCACTCAGCTGGGGCACAGCTCACCTGCCCTCCCCCTCCTCCCTCGGGTGAAGGAGGCGGGGGCGGCATGACTGGGCCTCCAGGCCCAACTGGGAGGTTGGGATCTGCACCCGCCTAGGGCGCAGAAATACCTGGAGCCAGCCCTGCATACAGCGGGACTATGACTTCTTATGATTTGGATATTACGCATCTGTTGATACACCCCAAGATTGCATTAGCCTTTTTTGCTGCTGCATCACACTGGCTGCTCACATTTAGCTTTTGGTCCACCCATACTCCAAGATCTTGTTCCTATATACTGCTACCTGTGTACTCCCCCATGCTGTATGCTCATTCTTCATTTTTGTTCCCCAGATGTAGAACTTGGCACTTATCCTTGTTAAATTGCATCTTGTTCACATCCGCCCACTTTTCCAGCGTGTTCAGATCTTGTTGAATGCTATTTCTACCTTCCGGTGTGTTTGCTACTCCTCCCATTTTGGTGTCATCTGCAAATTTAATGAGTAGCCCCTCCACACCCTCATTCAGATCATTTATAAAAATATTGAAAAGTACCGGGCCCAGAACTGAGCCCTGTGGCACTCCACTGGACACCTCCCTCCATTCAGATGAAATGCCATTGACAACTACTCTCTGAGTGTGTTTCTCCTGATGGTGACTTCTGGTGGCGGAAGAGAGAGCGCAAGAGTGATTATGTCCATTTCAGTCTACTGCTCTCTGTATTACATGTTTGTTTGTTTTTTGCCTACAGTGTATCCCTGACAACTTGTAAAGCCTTTTTGAGGGTTACAGCCTGCTGTAGGAAGGAAAAGGTCAATTTTCTTGTCATAGAACCTGACACATAGCTTTATTTACAACTAGGATTTGTTTTTTTCTGGAATAAATCAACCATAATTTTAATATAAAGAACAATTTTCAGCTTCAGGTTTGTTTTTAAAAGAGACCTAACTAGAATAAGAGTAAAACTTTCTACTTCTAAATAATTCAGAGATGGACCTGAGTTTTAATCCTTCATACAATTTTGTACATGTAACCCCAACAGAAATAAATAAAATACGTACATGCATATATTGATCAATTGATCACTATGGATTTTTAGGATAAACAGGGTGGCACAGAATTATATGTTTTCCTTAGTCAATAGTCTTTAGTCAAGTATTCATTCTGAATATCAGTGGCTCTCTGCTTGCTTCTTCTTTCCTGTAACTTCTTACTTGTATTATGCAGCTTGGTGTCCCCTGCTTTTTGTTATTATACATATAAAATAAAAAGGTAACTTCCTGCCAGTGTTTTGGCCATTGCTGCCAATGTTTTGGCCATTGCTGGAAATTCATGGTGGCCACCTCTATCATCACAGCAGCACAATATCTAGCTGCCATGATAGTACTGTGCTATCTGCTGGCACTTATCCTGATGGTTATAAAAAAGTATGTTAAGGCAACTTACACAAGTATATCCTCCACTAGTGTATGAAGAGAGCTGGGGTTGCGTATCAATTTGTCTAGGAAGCTGACAATGTCTGTGAACTTTGGCCGGTGGTTTCTTTCTTTTTGCCAGCAATGAAGCATTAGTTGATGAAGAGAAGCAGGGCAGCCCATGGGAGCTGGAAGCCTGTAACCTTCTTCTATGGACAGAATCACCTATAATAATACAAAAACTCAGAGTGAGATAAGATGATCTCATTTTACATTTCCATATGCAAACTAAAACAAAGCACACAAAATCAATGGATTTAGACCTGAATTGACATGGAACCCATTAAGATAAACGGTCTAAGACAGGGCCTGATGTCACAGATTTCCTTATTTAAAATCTATTTCCTTGTATAAAACTTCATCTTACATGATATATGAGGACTCTAAGATCCTTGAATACTAATCATATGATGTAAAACAGAATTATAGTACAGAATATTCCTAAACGTTTCTCTTGATTGCAGTGGAACTTACTTCCAAGTAAGCCTAATTAGCTCCAGAACCTCAGCCGGCCATCATAGAACAATTTGCACTGGAATGATACGATTTCAATGATAATCCCTCCAAAGCTACTTCAGTGACATGTCTGAAACCACCTGTACACCTAAAATGCAGACTGCACCAGTCTATTGCTGCAGTGGGATAAATATGTAATAATATATGAGAATCCACATATATTAGTATATTGGTAGATACTGAATGTTCTCCCCCATTCAGTTGGATTTTGCAAATGAATTGGATCCACATAGTTGGGATTCTGTAGTGCATTTAAAAGAATGCCAACATTTAGTAGGTCCCAGCAGCCCTGAAGCTGAGCCAAATGAGTAAACTGTTTACTACTTAGTGAATATCACAGTTACTGTCACGAGAAGTCATAACCAGTGTTCCCTCTAAGCTGAGTTAGTGTGAGCTAGCTCACAGTTCTTTATCCTCTGGCTCACACATTTTTGTCTTAGCGCAGGAAGGATGGCTCCAGAGCAAACTAATTTATGCAGCAGCCAAATTGCTCGCTCACAACTTTAATGCCAGGAGCTCACAAAGTAGAAATTTTGCTCATAAGACTCCACAGCTTAGAGGGAGCATTGGTCATAACTCCCTGTGAAGCCTGTATTTTGGACAAGTTCAAGTTCTGTTCTTTGAGCTGTGAC
This sequence comes from Gekko gecko, assembly GCA_029375565.1. Taxonomy (NCBI): domain Eukaryota; kingdom Metazoa; phylum Chordata; class Lepidosauria; order Squamata; family Gekkonidae; genus Gekko; species Gekko gecko. Next base: position 63,847,407 of record JAPDNY010000004.1, on the reverse strand, counting down.
TGCTCAGTAAACAATATTGGTTATGGAATTCAAAGAAAATCCAGGGAATTTTTTTTGTGATCTAATATCATAGTTATCTTTAGTTTTCCTTCCAGATTAGAAAAACCGGTGTTTAGTTCCACATGCTGGTTATATTCCATTCAATATTCCTTTCATTCTGTTGAACAATTTATCCAAGTTCTGTGATGGAGAACTCCCCTTTGGTTGCATTTTGATAAATTTACAATCTATATGTAAAAGTGACTTCAAAATGCCACAAGAGCCTGCAGACTTCATCACATTTCAAGAAATAGCACAGTGCCTTTGGGAGACTGCCCTGCATATGTTGTCTCTTGAAATCCCCAATACTTTTATCTCCAGGCTAAGACGGGCTAAATGTTAAGCAAGTGGTGATAATTAAATGTCATAGGTGTCCTTTATTGAACACATCTGCCTTTGACAATACACTTGGAAAGCCAACTTCAAAGGCTGCTTATTCATTGGCTGGGTTTAATTTGTAAACTCCAGCCCCAAATAATGCACAAGGAAAATTATATCAATAAACAGCATTGATTTTAAAAGATAGGCTTTTGCCTAAATTGGGATTAACACCCTCCCTGTTTTCATTATATCACCTATAGGGATATTACCATTCTGTCTCAATTTAGCAGCATTTTGTGTATCACCATCATATAACACCAAAAATGAGAGAACAGACGTATTTTTACCATTTATTCTTCTTTCTGAGTTACCTGTTTTGGTGGTGTCCTCTCTCTCTCTCTGCTTTACCAATTACAAAACAAGAACACTTTTTGGGTTACATGGGTTACACCAAAAATGAGAGAACAGATGTATTTTTACCATTTATTTTCCTTTCTGAGTTACCTGTTTTGGTGGTGCCCTCTCTCTCTCTGCTTTATCAATTACAAACCAAGAACATTTTTGGGGTTACATGTTTTAGCTTGGTATAATTTTGCAGCTCAGAACCATCTGTCATGCCCTGCACTGTTATAGGCTTTAGAGGAATGGTATTTGGGAGGCTGAATGTTGGAAGCAATGTTCCCTCTAAGCCGTGGAGTCTTGTGAGCAAAAATTCTACTTTGCAAGGTGCTGGCATTAATGTTGTGAGCGAGCAATTTGGCTACTGCATAAATTAGTTTGCTCTGAAGCCATCCTTCCTGAGCTAAGACAAAAATATGTGAGCCGGAGGCTAAAAAACTGTGAGCTAGCTCACACTAACTCAGCTTAGAGGGAACACTGGTTGGAAGTAATGTGACACAGTTTGTAGAGTAATGTGATATAGCATGGGGAGACTCTACTTGGACACCAAGATCATTGGCTAACTTTGGGCCAGTCATTCTCTCTCATTTTAACCTTACAAGAATGAATGGTTGGATGGAGGGAAAAAATTATGTATACCATTCTAAATTCCTTGGAGGATGGCTCTAGGATATGCCTTTCCGGGAGCTTTGCTATGATTTCCTGGCAGTTGAATAAAAATTTGCTCTAAAATCCAGAGGAGGGAATTACCCACAAAGGTGGGTAATTGAGATCCCTCTGGTGAGTGACACTGTTCCCGAAGAATTCCTTCATATTAACAGAATTATGTATTCCCCCCCCCAAAGCTACTTTCCCATTCTTATGTGTTCATCAGCATCCTAGTTTCTACAGAAAGTTCAATAGCCTAGCTAATATTTATTAATTAAGCATTAGGACATAAAAGCTGTGCAATTAATGGAGATATCTAGTGCCTGCCACAGCACAACCACAAGTTTGAATGAATACAATAAAACAGTTATCTGCTTGATCAAGTAACACTTCTTATACTAGAGTAATAAAATGAATATTAAAAAATCAGTCAAATAAAATGTAAACTCTGTATTTCCAAGGAACAGTGAGTTGAATGTAATATGAAATCCATGTTCATATGGGCTTGGCTTCCCAGTTTTAAGTTTCTGAGACCTAGAATTCATACTGAATGCACAAATCTTTTTGAACACTAATAATTTAATTAGCTTCGTTATTGAATTATTTGGGGCCACAGTGGCTCAGAGGATAAGACGCTGAAGCTGCAGACCAGAAAGTCTGTAGCTTGGCAGTTTGAGACCCTAGTGCCGCGTGACAGAGTGAGCTCCCGTCTCTGGCCCCAACTCCTGCCAACCTAGCAGTTCAAAAGCAAGAAATTGCAAGTAGATAAATAGGTACTGCTTTGGTGGGAAGGTAACAGCGTTCCATGCACCTCAGCATCTAGTCATGCTGGCCACATGACCGTGGTGAAGTCTTCAGACAGCACTGGCTCTTTGGCTTGAAAATGGAGATGAGCACCGTCCCCTAGAGTCGGATTTGACTAGCTTTTGAGCTTTACCATAACCTTTTTTAAATTGAATTATTTGGAAAAAGCGCTTTAAGATTTTGCTTCTTGTGAACTGCAATGCTAAATTTTGAAATTTTAGCCATTTCTATGATGCAGTCATAAGAACATAAGATTAGCCATTATAGATAAAACCAATGATCCATTTAACCCATAGGCCTGCACTTGTCCCACCCTTGGCCCCAATCTCCTGCCCTTGAGAAACTGAGGGATGAGGGGAGAATGGCTGGCAAATGGCCTCCATAGTGATGCTCCAGGAATTTCCCCATATCTCTATTTTACTGTAGAGATTAAGGGAAAATCCCAGAGTGTCATCAAGAAGTGACATAACATACTTCCCAATCACCATCTTCCCCAGACATTCCCCTCAAAATCTCCCAGCATTTGACGAGGCAGTGCAGGCAACCCTACCCACTCAGTGCAGGCAACCCAGTATTCTGTTTCCAACAGTAGCTAATCAGGATTTAACTACACCTAACATTTCCCTGGGATTAAGTTCCTAGTACAGAACTCACTATATATGTTTGATTACATGGGCACAGGGAGGCCCAAGGGAATGTGCATCCTGAGATGCCATAAGAAAACCCATAAGGAAGACCAGTAGACATTAGCTTTATCCTGCTGACTACTGCACAGCAGCTGCATCTGAAATGGAAGCTTCATTTGGAAGTCTTAGTTAAACAGCCAATAATATATCTATTCACAGATCTGTCCAAGCAGTACTGTGTAAAGCAGTATTTCCTTTTGCCTGTCTTGATTCTACTACACCAATTTCATGACCCCAAATTCTAACATTGTGGGAAGAGGAGAAACGTCTCTGTATCTACTTTCTGTAAACCATAATTTTGTAGCCCTCTATCATGTCTCTCTCAAGTTCCCTTTCTTGTAACCTAAAAAGGACCACATACTTTAGCCTTTCTTCATAAGATGTACACTCCAACCCTGTGATTATTTTAGTTGTATTTTCATGGACTTTCTCTAGCTTTTTAAATAGTTAATCCTTTTTGAGATGTAGCAACCAGAACTGCATACAGTGACACAAATGTGGCCATAGCAGAGATGCTCCTACAATAGGCTGTTTAAGAACATGCAATGCATTGCGGGTTGCACTGCTCCCACTTCCAAGCACTTCCATATTATTTTCCTATAGAACAGTGAAATCCAAATGGCAGATCATGGAGGTGTTACCACCAGGCTATGACTAATAAGTGCTCAAGACAATGGAACATGACAGCTGATGGCCCATAATAGAAATATAAGTCCATTTGTGAATCCACCTGACACATTTCTAATTATATGCAGGTATGTAGCTCTCAACAAAAAGACATACATACTTCAGCAAAACTGGCTAAAGTAATTGATCTGGTGTAGTCTTAAAAAATCCTGTCAACAGTAAAATTAGGAAAAAATGCTACCAGATTGGCCAATGTGTGTATGCCAGATTCAGAGACAGCAGCTACTTTAAACAAAGGCAAGTAGGCACGAATATCTGCATCAGAAATCAAGGTACTTAATGTGCTCTCACAGAAATGACCAGGAATCTGATAGCCCAACTGAAAACAGTAGAGCTATTCCAGTGTACAAATGCTAAAACAGCTAACCATTAATGTATGCAGATCATTAAGCAAGGAATAACCTAAAAGAACAACAGCTTTAAAAACATTCATGTGAACAAACAAGTTTTTGACTGGAAATACTTACATCTTGGTTAGACATCTCCCAATATGGCCTTTCTCCATATGACATCACTTCCCACATGACAATCCCATAACTCCATGTATCACTTGCTGAAGAGAACTTCCTGTAGGCTATTGCTTCAGGAGCTGTCCATCTTATGGGAATTTTTCCACCCTGGAAAACATGTTGAAAACTTCTAGTTTATAGACCTCATTCTTAGGTCTAGAATTCTGCTGCCCCATGGAATTGAGTAAAAAATGTGAAAAAATAAATGGCGCGTATCCTCAGGCAGAAGTATCAGCTTTCTCCCGTGATCAAATTTATTAATATGACACTGCTAGAATGATATCATAATTGAGATCCAAAATCATCTTAGTCATCTCAGACATTTTAAGTTCCTTACAATTTATATAAATAATGAGACCGCATCTTGTGAAATCTTTAATAACTTTCAAGTCATATCTGATAGCTCATTAAACAAACAGTAAGAGTGCTAACTGAAGAAACAGAGCACATTGAATGGAATGGAAATTATTACCTTTTCCATTTACCATTTTAAAGCTTTTCTTTTAAGTATTTTCCTAAATCCCTTAATGAACCTATCGTTTCACATAAACAAGCTGGTGTTTTCCATACAGATATATGAAATCACATTGACATTGTTGTGACTATAATAGGGTTATTTGAAATGCTGGTATGATTTTTTTTGCATCTTAGAAAGTTAATATTGAAAAAAATGACAACAGTAAAAAGATAAGCACTTGGTTACTGAGTCATCAGTGCACTCACATGGCTGCAGGGGCACCTAGCACCCTTAGAAATACACCAGCCCCATCTGAATTTTTAGCTTCTTGTACTTACTTGGACTTTCAAAAGGCTTTTGACAAGATATCTCACCAAAGACTCCTGAGAAAACTCAGGAATCATAGGATAAGAGGATGGATTAAGAACTGGCTAAATGACAGGAAGCAAAGAGGTGGAATAAATGGAGAGTTCTCACAATGGAAGTAAGTAAGCAGTGGTGTTCTACAAGGATTGGTCTTGTGGGTAGTATTATTCTGTTTGTTCATAAATGATCTGGAACTAGGGGTTGAGTACTGTAATGAATGTGTCAACCCAGTGTGCCACAGTGATGAAAAAGGCAAACTCTGTGCTGCGGATTATTAGGAAAGGGACTGAAAATAAAATGGTTGATAATGCCTCTGTTTAGATTTATGGGCGCAGCATCATTTGGAATATTGTGTGCAGTTCTGGTCACTGTATCTCAAAATGACATTGCAGAACTGGAAAAAGCACAGAAGAGGGCAACCAAGATGATTAGGAGGGTGGAGCACCTTCTTATGAGGAAAGGCTGAAGAGAGTGGAACTTTTCAGTTTAGAAAAGAGATGACTAAAGAGCTTCATAAAATTATACCTGGAATGAAGAGAGTTGACAAAGAGAACTTTTTCTCCCTCTCCCAAAACACTAGAACTCAAGGGAATTGAATGAAGCTGTGAGGGATAGCACAGAAGAGCAGGCTCTTTGAAATGCTGCTTGTATCAGAGAGTCAGGGAGTTCAAGAATTAATCTTCCCTGGAGAGAGGAGCTTAGGTGATTGGCTGCTCTGCTCACTCTCTAATTGGCTTGCATCAGCTGAGAGAGAAAAAAACACAGTCGATCTGGAGGGAAAATAGATCTTTCGTCTTTTGGTCTGTTGCAATTTGGTCTTTCTAACATCTGGATTAGTAGCCAGAAGGTTTGGCTTCTGAGGGAAAAGGCATTTGGAAGTCAGTGTTTTCTGATAGGCAATAGTCAGAAAAGTACTTCTACGGAAAGAAGAAGAGAAATCCCATAGTCTTAGAAATATTAAAACTGCTCTGAGGGAAAACTTTAAATTCTCGGTCAGCAAAGCCTTATACAGCCTTATAATGACAAAGGATACTGGAGAAGGATTCGGCAGAAAGTCTGGGTAGTTAGAAAGAACTCCCATACAAGCCAAATAGTAAAAGGAGTTATTACTTCTTAGGGACAAGGAGAATAACTTCCTGCCAGTGAAAGGGGTTGGGAAGAGAACCCTGGTCTGTGATAAAGGGGGCCTGGAGGCCTGTCTGATTGACAGTTCGAGCGGCCAAACACTGTTGGCGCGCATCAAACGTTGCCAAACCAAAAGATAATTATATTATAAGGAGAGATGACCCCATGCAAAGTTTGTAATGCCTAAATATTTCATTGCCTGCAGTACTACTCTTTCTAGCAGCAGTTCTCAAACTTCACCAACACATTTTACCCCCCATTCTCTAACTTTATCCACATAAGGACCACTCCCAGCCCTTCCCTCCTTCCTTACCAGACATACCACACACTGTAAGCCCCATTTGAAAGTGTTCTGAGCTAAGACAAAAATGTGTGAGCTGAAGGCTAAAAAACTGTGAGCTAGCTCAGACTAACTCAGCTTAGAGGGAACATTGATAGGAAGGCCTCCCGGTGGTTGGCCCTCCTCTTGCCCTTGCTCCTCTGAGTAGTAGGAGAAAAGGTCTAGGCCAGAAACAACATTCCGTGAAGCATGACATGACATCTGCCTGCTCTGGTCATCCCTGAAAATGGGGATGAAAATGCGGAAGACGTAATGTTCTAGAATGTCTTGCAGGACTTTCCATTGCTGTCCTAAGCCTGGCAGTCCTCAAATAGAGAAGCTTCACAGGGAGATTACAATGAGAAATTGCTGAACTTGAGTTCATTCACAAATTCCAAACAATGAACCCCTTAGTGCTGCACAGGGACACAGGATTCTTATCTGACTACACATGCTAATTTTCTGCCACTAAGCACTTCTTCCCTGCTTTGATCAATCACATTTTGCATTGGACATCTACATCCTGACTCTTTTCTTTGCAACACTTCTCCCAGCTTCAGACCGGGATATAAGGACTCATGGATTTCTATTTCTATTTGTACCTGATGAAATGGGCTTTGACTCTTGAAAGCTCATACCTTTTTGTCTCTAAGGTGCTACTGGACTGGAATCTAGCGACTCTTCATCTTGTTCTATTTGTAAATCCTGATTTTTTTCTGAATAGCAAAGATATTATCTATACTTTTGTTTGTTTGTTTGTTTATGTTGTGGCACTTTAAAGATTAACAGATTGATTGTGGTATATGTTTGCATGAACTAGAATCCATTTTGATGGATGCCTGAAGTGTGAACCTTAGATAGCAGATACATATAGGGGTATAAAGGGAAAAAATGAAGCTATGAAGCCAAAAGCTCATGAAAGGCAAGAGATGCAGCTTGTAACATTTCTATTTAAAGCTGAAATGTTTGCTTTATTTTTGAGAACATATCTCAAAATGAAAAAAATGAGTCATATTCCAAGAGCTTTTGGCCCAATCTGCATCTAGCATTTGCTCCGCTATCTTACCAAACTCACACTGGAACAGAAATTCCCATCTACATTGCCTGCCACTTTCACTTTGATTGAGTGTTGCATTTTATGGCAGTGGCCAGACTGCATGCTGCTTTCACTTTGTGTTTGGTGTAGTGGTTAAGTGCGCGGACTCTTATCTGGGAGAACCGGGTTTGATTCCCCACTCCTCCACTTGCACCTGCTGATGTGACCTTGGGTCAGTCACAAGCTCTGGCACAGCTGTTCTCTCAAAGACAGTTTCTGTCAGAAGTTCTCTCAGCCCCACCTACCTCACAGGGGGTCTTTTGTGGGGAGGGGAAGGGAAAGGAGTTTGTAAGCCGCTCTGAGATGCCTTTGGGCAGTGAAGGACGGGGTATAAATCCAATCTCTTCTCTTCTTCTTCTTCTTTGTTTGATCTCTGGTTTTATAGTGACTGTCTGCATAGATTTATGGCCGTTTTATGGCCATTCGGGGGTGACTCTGCAGTCAGTACAGTGCTGGCCCAGGATAGTTGAATGTGGTTTTGAACTGCATCTTTTTCTGTTCCAGTTCAGGTTTGGTAAATGCAGTGCTAAATGCAGATTGGCCCTTTGTATTCATGCATTGTGATTATTTCTGTCTTTAATATTTGTATTGACCTTGTCAAATAAAAACCACAAGACTAAGGACAAGGGGTAGTCAGATTAGTTTAAACAAACTATAAAAGTGGTGGAAGCAGAAAAATATGCATAATACTACTATGCTTCAGAGATCTCCATCCGGCCTCTTCCTTTCTGCATGTGAATTCCCTCCCTTCTCCTCTCCTCTAATGCTGTTGTTTCATGTATGATTTGCAAACTCTGGTTAAGGGTGTGCTCAGGTTTTGGTTTAGAATCCTGGTGGCATCATTTATCAGGCTGAGTGATCAAACTAACTTTTCGAAGAACATGGCTAGAGTAATATCAACCAAGCGTGGTTTTCCTGCCTAACTTTCCTTGATGTGTGGGAATATTAAAATAAACAGTGAGTAAATGAAAAAGAAAGTTAACAAAAGGGACATCTCTTCTGTAAGTGGCAAAGGGTTGCCAGGTCTCCTGCAGACTTATGGCAGCAGACTTCCCAGTGGCAACTACTGCTGTCCACTGCTACTCTGTCAGCTGGTGGGAGAAAAATAAATGAAAAAAATTGCCATTGGTGTGACAGTTTTACATCACTTGTGTGGAAAATCTGGAATTGACACCACACCTCTCTAGAAGTTGCCGGAAACTGTACAGTTTTACCTAGTTTTTCCCAGAAGAGATGTAACACCATTGCACTGGTGGTCCCCCCTCCATGGCCTCATCTTTCCAAACTCTCATTGGTTGCCATTCATTGGCTGGCAACCCTAGTATAGTATTGTGACATAAGACCATCCCTTATGTTACCCCAATTGTTAGAGAAAATGGCATTGTAAATATTCACACAGACAATTCATCTCTTGTACAAGCCATTATATGCAGAATGGGAAATTCTATTACTTAATTGTTTTCATAAAAGAAAATTTTATGCAAAAAATCCTTTACACTTCCTACAGAGCTATGTGAAAGGCCTGAGTCTTAATATCTGCTCATGAATAATAGAAAGACACATTTACTTCAGCACAACTCAAATACTATTTCTAGTTCTTGATGAAAGTAATAAAAAAACCTCCAGCTCTGTTGGACACTTCTGTCTGATAACACTGATAGAATGAAAAATATTTATTTGACTCCATTGTATATAGAGTGCTGTATCAACAAATTAAAATAAATATCCATTGGATGGATCACTATGTAGTATCTAGAATAGTTTAATCAAAACTGTCATAGTCTTCAGACAACACGATTTGAATGAACAAGTTTTTTTTTCTTCATATAAAGCCATGCTGCATTTTACCTCATTTCTTAAATTTATAATGAGCTCAGGGAAATGCTAATTTTGCTTTCCGCTTGTAACATAGCAGTAATGATGCCATTCACATGCTTATGATGCAGCCTGTTTTCATCGGCTGCCTCAGGAATGTTTCTAGATTGCCGCTCAGAGACAAGCTGTCACACCATGCTTCAGAAGCCCCTTATCTAATGAGTGAGTGCTGATTTGTTCAGCACAACATATTCGTTGCAACAGGACCATCTACTGAAATGGAACTAAAATACATACACACTGGCCCAGCAGGTTGGAAAGAGGGCTCATTGTCCTCTAAGTAAATGAGAACAATAAATCATAGATCAAAGTTTCCTCCCATTCAAAGTTTTTGCTTGCATAGTTAATTATGATGAGAATATTACTAAAAAGTATATGTAAATTATCAGCAGAGAATTGGGCTTGGATTCCAACAATCGTATCTGTTAATAGAAGGAGGGCAAATGATTTTTGTTTTTTGCCTCTCCTACTAAAGACTTCAAATTTGCCACTTTTGCCGTAATGCCCTAGCATTTTAGGAAGGACTGAAGGAGGAAGGGATAGGAAGCGAAATTCTATCCCATTAATGCTATTGTCTTCAGACCAAAGACTTTCAAATTTCCAATTCTGAGAAAGGATAATTAGCATTTACCTTTTGACCTGCTTTTCAGAGTTGTCATAGGTGCCTATGTGTCAAAAGCAGGAGGTTACTATAGCTCTGCTCCCCTGATTCAGTGACAGCAATGTGACCACAGTTTAAATCAATACACTATTATCATTCTTACCTTACTGCTGTATTGGACTATGTCCTCCACTATTGTATATCAGGATATTCTGTAGGATTCAGTAAAGATTGTTTTGATTTACGTCTGAAGAGCTAGTTAATGCAATGCTCTTTGCTACAATGCTGCATAGGTCTCTCTTTTTTCAGTGCCTCATAAATACAAGCATATACTAGATCTAGGATCATGGTATCTTCTATTCTATAAATCAGTCTCCTTGCAGTTTTCTACTGATGCATTATTCTTTGAGTAACACACCATTGGCCCATCATTCTCAACTATACATCAAATTAAATCATCATCTGTGGTGGTGATAACATGATGACAATGACATATTAGTATAATATGTCATCAGCATACCTTGCTCAGGAGACATTCAGTATATTCTGTAATATATTAGGTGCTACTTTAATGATGTATTGTGGAAAGTTCTAATCAGAAAATAAAGTTTAAACAGTCTGCAGTGTTACATCATGCTATCCAAAGATAAACTGACCTCAGGGATGCATCGATCATGAAATAATTATGGTTTTCTGTGTGAAGGAATGGTCTTTTCTCCTAGAACTTGGTAGTTGATGGGGATTATCACATTTCTGGCAGCCAACAGTGTTAAAGATTCTTAAAACAAGGTTATCCCAACACGGCAAATTGCAGCCCCAGGGGGTACTTTTGGTTTAGAAAATGCTCCTTCTTTCCTGTACCCCTGTACCACAGGACCACATGTGTGACTTGATTCTGTTGAAATCAATGGTACTTAAATGCATTTGATTTCAATTAGATTGCACCCAGTGTTTTATGTATTTGAATGTAACATTTATTTCTCAGAAACCCTGCACATTGCTGTTTATTGTATTCAGTATTTTATTTATTTGAATGAGGCATTTATTTCGTCATACTGGTGTTTCAAATAGAATGAGAGCAGTTTCGGCCAGTACAGAATACAGAAAAGAGGTGGAAACACTTTTGCCTAATATCCAGAAAAGACATGTTTTTCTCCTTTTCCTTTTGATTCAAAACATCCCAAATAGTTATTTCCCTTATTTTTGTATGTTAAGTGAACATCAGGCTACATTAGCACAAGTAGTCCATTACAGACTCACAGGGAGAAACCTATAATGGATTTTAGTAAGGAATACTGCTCCTAGCATTCAGGCTACATGTAAATAAAATGTGTCCATCTGGCTAAATTATATCCAAATTGGTTTGACTGTTGTCCTGGGGTAAAGGCAATTGTCAATGATGGGATTATATGGCCATTTTGCCTAATAGTCCAAGTGCAATTTCTGTGGTGAAGACCTTCTGTGAGCTATAAAAGAAACATATGTTTCTTCATTTCTACTCATTCCAGTAATCTTTGTTAATGTGCCACCTATATTAAAACGGGCTAAATTTAAAGACTCTTTGGGATGCCAAAAACTCAAGGAGGCCTACTTCTATGTTGCTTGAATATCTGTATACAATTTCAGATAGACAAATAGAAAGAAAAAAATAATAATTTATAGATGTTTCTTACAGAATGCTTGCCTGCTCATTCACCAGATGGAATGTTAGATATGGCTGTCAGATAGGAAAACTTGGTGATTTGTAGGCTGTGGTCTCAAGTAAATTAAAGTGAAATACTGTGGTCTAGTAAAGGCAATTCTGTGATGACATGCCAAAAGACTGATTAATATTGAGTGACACATATAGTCATATGTAGCTTCTATATATTTAATAAAAATTGCTAAACCCTAACAAGCCTGTCACCACAGCGGATGCACAGAACTGTTCTTCCAAGGGATGCAAACCTTGAGAACTGAAGCTACAGTGCTGGGAACTTCCTCCCATTACCGAGCACGAAATGGGAGACTCACAGCCAATTCTGAGAGGCTCTTACCCTAGCTTCAAACCAACACTTATTAACCCAAGATGGGGGGAAATTTGGGAAGAGCCATGTGTCACCCCCTTGCATTCTAAAGAACCTCATAGCCATTTACACAGACTCATGGGCCAATAGGTGTGGTTGAATGACACATGCCCAAGAGGTGAAAAGGGAAAAAGATTCCAACCCTGATAGCCACTCTTATAATGCTATGCACACAGATCTACACTCATACACTCACACATGAGAGTTTCTCTGGGGAAGTCTCCCTACTTCTGCCCTCTAAGGCTCGTGCGTTGACTCCCAATACTCAGAGATGCAGTGTGAGGCCCGCATGATTCACCATTAATCTGTTACCCAAATGGCAGTCTCCTAATTAGTTGGGGAAATTAGCTTTAAAGGAGACAAAATGAGATGGTAACTGGGATTCTTTGCCTATGTGTATGGGGATTTTTCCCTAAAGAGAACTCTTGAAATAAACCAGACAGTTGTTCCACTGAAAAGGTTTTTTATTAAAAGAGAAATAAAAGGGCAAAATGCACACAGAAATACATTTAAAACATGCAAACAGGTTACAGGGTGGGTGGAAAAGTATTATTATTTATTTATATTTTGTGTGCTGAATAAAGCTGCATCCTTTGTTCCATTTGCTTGTTGGAATCAATTTGAATGATGGGCAATACAATTGACACTGTGAACAGGATTCCAGAGGCAATATGGGGGCAGAGGAATGCAGAGAATGTGCCCAGCTGCATTCCAGGATGGTCCTGTACAAGTGCGTGGGCACCAGCTGCGCACATATTAAATCAAGTAACCCCACCAACAAAGTGGGATTCTGAGCTAGAAAAGGCAGAAGTTTCCACACCGAGAGCTATAGCTAAGTGCCTAAGGAAAATACGGGTAGGGAAAAGAGAAGGAGGAGATATAGAGGAATGTGGCAAACTAGGTTGGCTTCTTCTAACTGCACTAAAAAGAGTCTGGGAGTTATTAGAAGCCTCCTGGAAGCAAGTGCAAGATCAGGCAGAAGAGATAAGCACCTTAAAGGAGCAGCAGATGATTTTGCAAGAAGCTTTAAAAAAGCAAGAGAGGGCAGGAATGCCACAGAGGAACAGGCTGGGACTATAGCTGTTCGCATTGCTAAGGTAAACCAAAGAAGAATAAGAATAAGAATCATAGAATGTTAGAGCTGGAAGGGATCTTGCAGGTCATCTAGTCCAACCCCCCTGCACTCCGCAGGAGTGTAGCCAAAAGATAGCCCTACAAACCTACAACATACCCAAAAGATGATTGTCCAACCTCCGCTTGAAAATGTCCAGGGAAGGAGCATCCACCATCTCCCGAGGCAGACTGTCCCACTGCTCAACCACTCCCTGATATCTAGCCGGTAACGACTCCCTCGTAATTTCCACCCATTAGATCTAGTCTTGCAATCCGGAGCAAGAGAGAATAGATCTGCTCCATCTTTTACATGACAGCCCTTCAAATACTTGAAGACTGCAATCATGTCCCCTCTAAGTCTTCTCTTTCCTAGGCTAAACATACCCAACTCTTTCAGCCTTTCCTCATAAGTCTTGGATTCAAACCCTCTCATCATTCTGGTCGCCCTCTTCTGGACACGCTTGAGCTTGTCAACATCCTTCCTAAAGTGTGGTGCCCAAAACTGGACACAGTACTCCAGGTGAGGCCTGACCATAGGAGAATAGAGTGGAACTACCACCTCCCGTGATCTGGACACAATGCTTCTCTTAATGCATCCTAAGATTGCATTAGCTTTCTTCACAGCCACATCGCACTGCAGGCTCATGTTGAGCTTGTGATCAACCAAAATACCTAGATCCCTTTCACATGTGCTGCTGTCAAGCCCTCCCATTCTATATCTGTGCCTTTGATTTTTTGTGCCCAGGTGTAGGACTTTGCACTTATCTCTACTGAATTTCATTTTATTTGCCTCAGCCCACTGTTCCAGCCTATCTAGATCATTTTGAATCCTGACTCTGTCTTCTTCAGAATTAGCAATCCCACTCAGCTTTGTGTCATCTGCAAATCTGATAAGCATCCCCTCTATGTCTTCCCCCAGGTCGTTTATAAAAACACTGAACAACACTGGGCCCAGGACTGAACCCTGTGGCACTCCACTCGAGACTTCCCTCCACATAGACTCAGAGCCATTTATGAGCACTTGTTGGGTACGATTTTTCAACCAATCATGAATCCATCCAACGTTTGCTCCATCCAGCCCACATTTAACCAGCTTATCCTCAAGGAAGATCCTCAAAGAAGAAGAAATACCCCAGAGAGTCGAGCACTCAAGGCTTTTAAAGATTGGGATTCTGCAGATTCATGGGATTCCAGTGAGGGAGAGTGGACTGAAGGGAAAGATGGAGATACTGAAGTGCAGGTGAGACCTTTGGTCAATAATAAGGCAAAAGGTCCACCTGGGGGACAAGCACAGGTTACTTGCACTGTAAGGGATTTTAGTCAACAGGAGCTGTCTGAGCTTCTCTTATGTTCTTATAACAGATAAAAGGAAGTTCTTCTTCACCCAAAGAGTGATTAACACATGGAATTCACTGCCACAGGAGGTGGTGGCAGCTACAAGCATGGACAGTTTCAAGAGGGAATTAGATAAACATATGGAGCAGAAGTCCATCATTGGCTATTAGCCACAGGGTATAGATGGGAACTCTCAGTCTGGGGCAGGTGATGCACTGTATTCTTGGTGCTGGGGGGGGGCAACAGTGGGAGGGCTTCTAGTGTCCTGGCCCCACTGCTGGACCTCCTGATGGCACCTGGTATTTTTGGCCACTGTGTGACAGAGTGTTGGATTAGATGGGCCATTGGCCCGATTCAACATTGGCTCCTCTTATGTTCTTATGATATTTCCAAAAGTGTTAAGCGGCAACGTAAGGAGCTCTTGAGCCAATGGCTAGTACGACTCTGGGACCAAGGCTGCACAGATGTGCATATGAGCTCCCAGAAGTTGTTGAAATTGGGTGCCCTGTCCAATGACATACTAATCAATGGATACTTGAGGGGAGCTATGGGCCCAGCACACTCCTTTTGAATTGGATTTGTATGGGGATTAGGCAAAGGTACCCCATGGACTGCCACCCTGGAACACAATTGCTGAGGCAGCAGCACAGCTCAGGGGGATGGCAATGCAGACTGGGATCTACATCCATACCTTTCCAGATCCTGACCCAATGTCCCTCACACCTGGCATGAGAGCATGGCTGATTAGAGGAGCCCTGCTCAGCCTGCGTGGTGCTCTGTCAGCTTTGCTAGGACCTGCTCAAGGATGGACAGTGGGAGATGTGGTGATTCTTTTGGGACAGTTGGGGGATGTTCCAGGGGAAAACAAACCCAGAACACGGGCAGCTATGGAAGAAAAGAAGGGATGGCAGGACAGTAAGGTAAAAAAACCCAAAAGTAACCCAAGGGCAGATATTTTTTTGCTTCTCAGGAAAGAAATATCAAGAGAGAAGATAGATGGCCTTCCAACGCCTGACTTGTTCCAGATGTGGAAACAGAAATGTACTGCCCAGGAACAGAAGGGAAAGGTAACACAGGCCAAAGGAGCTCAGGTGAGAGGAGTAACTCCAACTGCTCCCCCTGAGGAGGAGGACCCATGGTATCTGCACTCATCCAAAGCATCAGAGGGGTGGGAAATGCCCATACCTCTGGATTAGGGGTGTGGAGACCCACACCCACATATACCCCTGACAATACACTGGTCTAAGGGCAACTCACAATGTGTAATGGCCTTAATGGACACAGGAGCAGAAGCAACCCTTATTCTTGGGAACCCAGAGAAGCACAAGGGACCCATAGTATATATCAATGCTTACGGGGATGGAGAAGAGCACACAAGGCAGGTGCGAGTATGTCTAGCTTGGGAAAGTTGCACCCTTCTGGTCTACTGTATTGGTTTCTCGAGTTCCGGAATATACTATTGGTATTGATTTACTCAGGGGGAAAGAGTTTCAAACCCATGTGGGCAGGTTTGCATTTGGAATTCATTCCATCATTGTGGGAAGAACGAAGAATATCCTTCGCATATTCCTCCACCTCAGCAGCCAGTAAATGTAAAGCAATATCGCTTGCCAGGTGGGCATAAGGAGATTTCATAGACCATATGGGGACTTCCAGAAATAGGAATTCTAAGGCCAGCACTGTCTCCCTTTAATTCTCCTGTATGGCTAGTGGAAAAGCCTGACGGCAGCTGCAGGTTGACTGTGGATTATCAGCAGCTAAAAAAACAGGCTCCACCTTTTACAGTAGCTGTACCAGACATGGTGACTTTACTAGAGAACATTACAGAGCAGGAGGTGCAGCAAGGACTGGCCACTGTAGTGGATCATATGCGATCTCGCCGATGGGAAATCAGCCCAAAGAAAATACAGGGCCCAGCTCAACAGGTACAGTTCCTAGGGGTGGTATGGGACAGGCCTGTCAGACACATACCAGAAAAGGTACTACATGTGATAGCAGCCTTGCAATCCCTTGCAGTGGGTCTTATGGGTTTTGAAGACAGCATATACCACATCTTGCTCAGATCCTGTGCCCAATTTACTAGGTAACTAGGAAGAAAGCTCAGTTTCAATGGGGGGGATGTCAGCAGGCAGCGCTAGCAGAGGCAAAGTCTGCTGTAGAAACTGTGATGCCCCTGGGTCCTTTTGTAAAAGGGCTTCCATTTGAGCTTCAAGTGTCTGCTAATCAAGAGGTGGCTGTATGGAGTCTGTGGCAGAAAGGGCAAGGAGGGTTGCCAGATGCTGCAGCAAACTACTCTCCTTTTGAATGCCAACTGCTAGGATGCTACTGGGCTCTAATTGAGACAGAGAGATGCACTGGCCAAGAGCCAGTAGTAATGAGACCCTGTATACCTATCATGAACTGGGTAAAAGATGAATCAGCCTTGTGTTGGCAGAGCTCAGCAATCTTCCATTGTGAAATGGAAGTGGTATATCCCTGAGAGGGCTTGCCCTGGTCCTCAGGGAGTGAGTGCCTTGCAGGAACAGGTGTTTGCTCTCACACCAGTGGGAGCAGGAGATGTCATGACACTTGAGCAATCACCTGTTAAAGAGGCTCCCCCTTACACCAAAGTGACTTGTGAAGCTACTTGGTTTACCGATGGTTCAGCCAAGTATAGGGGGGGGGATGGGGATGGTGTACAACTGCACTAAACCCCAAACAACAGCTCACAACTAACCAGAGCTGGGAAAAGAAAATCCAGCCAATATGCAGAGGTAATGGCTGTGTTAATGGCGATAGAGCAAGCTGTAGAACAACAGAAATATGCAGTATATGTCTGCACAGACTCTTGGGCAGTATTTAAAGGACTGACAGCCTGGTTTCCCAGATGGAAAAAGGAGCGTTTTACCATTCATAAGTGCCCATTATGAGGACAGGAGTTATGGCAGCACATTGACGATTTACTACATGTTGATGGGCATGCTTCTGGCACACCTGAAGCATTGTATAACCAAGCTGCTGATCAGTTGGCCTATGTGTGAGCCATTGGACCCACTCAGGATCAGGGAGATGAACTGTTGATCCTTGCCTGATGGGCTCATGAAAAATCTGGGCATTTGGGTGCCAAGGCCACTCGGGAATGGGCATTGCAGCAAGGTATTCCTTGTTTTGTAGATGCCACTAATACAGTAACTGCTGGATGTGAACTGTGTTCTGCTTTAAAGCAGTTTCCTCTTGAAGGTTCCTATGGGACAGCTTCACAGAGGCAAAGCACCTGGGCAGATATGGCAAGCAGATTACATTGGTCCTCTACCACAGCATGGCAGATGGCAATATCTGTTGACCATGGTCGATACTTGCTCAGGCTACCTGTTGACTTATCCATGTACCAGAGCCACCCAACAGAGTACTATCAGAGGTTTGGATCTTCTTATCAAAAGGTATGGAGTACTGTAAGCAATTCAAACAGACAATGCTAGCCACCTTCGAGGAGCACAGGTACAGGACTGGGCTTGTGAGTGGGACATTCAGTGGGTATTCCACATTCCCCACCACCCCAGAGTGGCAGGATTAATAGAAAGGATGAATGGATTATTAAAAGAAAAAATACGGCAGCTAACTCCCAATCATTCCCTGAGAAAATGGGGAACAATTTGGGAACAAGCAGAGTGTGAATTGAACAGTCGGCCTCTGGGAGCAGGCCAGACACCCCTTCAGAGGATGGTGGGTTTGAAGGTGCCTACCCAAGTGCCACATTTAAAAGTTTGGAAAGTTCATCCATATGGTATGTTACCTATTTAGGCCACACCTGACAGTGCAGGGGCAGATTTGGTAATGCCAAAGGCGGTGACTATCCCTGCAAGGGGATAGGTAACCATTCCTGTAGGGATTGGGGTCATGGTCCCTCCTGGAACTTATGGTCAGATTGCCCCATGATCTGGCCTAACCCTCAAGGTTCTACAGGTGTTAGGAGGGATGGTGGATCACAATTACCAGGGAGATCTATGGGTAATTTTGCATAACACCACTCCACATAATCTAGACTGCAAGACTGGTCAACATGTTGCTCAGCTGATATGTGAAAAAGTACACATGCCTGATATACAGGAAGTGACAGGCCCAGGGCAACCTACTATAAGAGGAAACAGAGGATTTGGATCCACAGATGTTGACTTTACACCAGGGCAAAAGGTTTGGATTGTATACTCAGACAAATCCAACCAAACAGGAGGGATTATCAGTAAAGGACTGGGAGCCTTGTATTGAGTCATGATGGCTAATGCTGCTTCCCCAATATGCTCGGACATGGCAAAATTAAGGAGAAAAGAATTACCTTTGACCAATACTTGTTTTCTCTTTCTTTTTGGATTGTAGTGCCCTCAAGACCCTCTTTGATGACTGAAGGTTGTGGATGAATAGGGGTCTTGGGGAATGTCTGTACATATGTAAATATATCAGTAGTCAAACCCTAAACTGCTATAAGGAAATCATGGACGAAGGTTGTGTGGTCACCAAGGGGTGGAGTGTAGTGGAAAAACTGTGGAAGATCATTGTAAGTCGAGGAGGCAGGTGGTGAGCCACACAGCCCTTCTCCATGTGAATGGCAGTCTCAGGGCAGCAGGAGGTGGGCACCTGGTGGTGGGAGCACCTGGTGGTGGGAATACAATATAGGAGAGGGAGAGGTCTCTGGGTATGACAGCAGCAAGCTACAGAAAAGGCTTCTTGGCTCCAACTCAGAGTTTTTTGGACTGCCTAATGTTTGGAGGAGACTTCCCATCCAATACAGGTTACAGGGTGGGTGGAGAAGTATTATTATTATTTATTTATATTTGGTGTGCTGAATAAAGCTGCATCCTTTGTTCCATTTGCTTGTTGGAATCAGTTCGAACAATGGGTAATACACTGGTGGGGGAAGCCTCATCCCAAACAGGGGACATCACCTGGTGACATCCCCAGTGCGATGATGTCATGTGGAAGTGACATCATCACGTCAGGGACATCGCCGTACGACACTCTGGTCTGAGGGCAAAAGAGTTTTGTCCGTAAACTAGAGGGTCACCATGCAATGTCCTTGACATGATGACGTAATGTCCACATGATGTCATCACATTGGGGATGTCACATGCAGTGACATCACCCCATCCCCCACTCCCAGAGAGCTCCCTCCCAGCCCCTGTCAGCAGGAAGTAAGGGCCTGGCAATCATACTAACAGCAAAGCCTAATTTCTGAAGTCTGGCCAGATATTTAGCTTAGTATTATTGTCCTACATATTGTAATATCTAAATACTAGGAATACGGCCCATTGTGAAAATAAATACAACGAGCTCTAGAAAGAGGCTCTGGGAGAGTGCCAAGACCTTTGGCACTCAGTGTCAATTTGCTGTGGTGACCTCCTTAAACCCCACCCTCCTCAGGCTCGATCCCTGAAATCCCCAGGAATTTCCCAGCCTGGAGTTGGCAACCACATCCCCTTCCCAGCTAACCATCAACCTACCATTATCTGCCCCTCTAACTGCAGCTTTCTGCCTTCCCTCCTGGAGATCAGTTGTAATTCTGAGTGATCTTTACTCCTCACCTGGAGATTGGCAACAATGATTCCCCAGGAGAGAATGGCTGGTTTGGAGGGTGGAGTCTATGGCATTGCACCTGTCTCAGGTGCCACCCCTCCTCAAACCTCACCCTCTCCAGGCTCCACCCTATCTCCTTCCCAGCCAATCATCAACCTACCTTTATTTTCCCCTCACTCTTCAGCTTTCCATCTCCCTCTCCCCTGCAGCCTCTGCCATGCTCTGAAGCCCTGACTGCCACATCACATTGGCTGTCATGGGGGGCCCATCTCAGCTGGGTATAAGGACACAGAGTCCACCATTTTCTCCAGGGGAACTGATCTTTGCCATCTGGAAAATTCTGAGTGATCTCCAGCCCTCACCTGGAGATTGGCAACAATGGTTTCCTGGGAGGAAAAGTAGTCTTTCTCTGCAATGGGGGCCAAAGCAGCTGACATCATTCTCCTCTCCCCCTTTGCACAACAACCCTGTGAGGTAGGTTAGGCTGAAAGTCTGTGACCGGTCCAAAATCACCCACTCAGCTTCTACAGCAAGAACCTGGATCTAGGCAGACTCTGCTTTGAAGCACTGATTGCTATGCCTATGGCAGCCAACCTCCAGGTGGAGCCTGAAGATCACCAGGTATCAGAACTGAACTCCAGACAACAGATCTCCCCCCCCCAAGAAAATAACTGCTCTGGAAGGTGGCAACCCTAGACTCAGGAATGGCCCCAATAAGTTCCTCACAAAGACCTGTGAAGGGTTTCCTTCCTTTGTCTGAATCAAGCTTGGTTTACCCCTGCAGCCCCCTCTCTGGAACTACAGCTCAATTAAACCTTATGGGGGATCATTTTAAATAAACAACCACACAAATGGCAGCCAACTTACAAACACAGCTAACTGCCATTTCGTTACACCTACCAACAGCCATTGAGGGGAAAATTAAGTCCCACACAGGAGGCAAGCAGGAGAAGCGTTTTTGTCAAGAGACAGAGCCGTCTGCCAGTAATTCTGACAGGGCACAGTCGCTGAAGGGGGAGTGGGCAGGGAAGAGGAGCAGACCCAGAACCCAGCCAATGGAATGCGAGTACTCTTGAGTGGTGGCTGACAGACCAATGACTGAGGGAGTACATTGCACAGCCAATAGGAGTGCATGGAACGTTTCCACTCGAAAACAGAATTATATATAAGGAGAGATTGGAACCAGTCTTTAAGGGATTCAGATACTGGCAAGAATAAAAATGACTGAGAAGCAATCCTGGTCAATACTCAGTTCTTTTAGCAAATCTTAAAAGGAGGTCAGTGTAAACAAACACAGCATCCCCCCCAAATGACAACTTTGAAGGCTTGCACTTTTGAAGACCTTTCATATCATAAATAATTCAATGCTTTTAACAGGATGTGATATTTCTAGGTACTTGCTGAATCAGAAGAAAGCATGGCTGATTCTGAGTGTAAGAAAAATAGACGCTGGGTTTTCCATGAACAGACTGTTAAGAGCAGTGGACTGAAGGTGGCTTTATAGTAGTTATACCAAACTGACTATGAGAAATCCCTACTCAGAAAAGCAAGCCTGTTTTTAAATTGTTCTAAAAATATCTCTGCAATCATACCACTGGCAGAATGATTATTTTTATCCCAAAAAACAGAAACATGGAACTATTTTTACATACTGCCTTTTACAAATATTTCTAATTACGTGCAATAGCTTTTGGATATTTGTTAAACAGAAGACCTTTAGAACTTCAGTGTGATTCATAAATCTTTAAATAGGTTTTCATAATTTCTACATATAGTAACTCATTTATTAGGATGCATTGTGTATACTTGCTGCTTTTTGTCCAATTTATTCTGTACTGCCCAGAAATGAGTCTTTGTGTGTGTGTGTGTGTATCCTTCCTTATATATATTTGAGTTTTGGTCATACCTTATATGGTCAAAATGCGCGCCGGAATCAGTTGGCCGAGGGACTTGCCAGTCAGAGATGGAGTCCCTCGCCACTGGCTGCTTAGCCTTCCAGCGTGGCTGTGCGCCCTCCCACTCAGCCACTGCGCAGCCTCACGCCCCCAGTCTGCTCCAGCCGCCGATCGCTTCGGGCTGGGGGGCGGCGGCGGCTACCGGCTCGGAGGGACTTCACCCAAAGCTGGGTATGGAGGCTTTGTGGGGGAGGGCGCAGCGGGCCTCGGGAGCGCTGCCCGGCCACCCCTCCCTGAAGGCTTTCGGGAACGCGATGTGCGGGGGCGGGGTTGCCCATTTCGGAGGGCCCTCCCGAACGGCGGGGCAGGGAGGCTTGCGCGCGGAGTCAGCGGCGGGCCTCGGACGCTTCCCTTGCCCGGAGAACACCGCCCCTCCTCCCTGCGTGACGGGGCCAGCCCAGCCGCCTTGCCCACCCCCAAGGACTCTCCCTAGGGCCCGTTGCCTCGGCCGCAACGGGCTTCCCCCCCTAGTATATATATATATATATATATATATATACACATCCCCTGCTTAGAAATATGCGACCAAGTTTTGGATTTTAAAATAAATACTGACTTAGCACAAGGGCACCACTGCACTTTTACACTCCCTGATCATTTGGATCCATAATTTAATTCCATTTACTGAAGGGGGTCGGACTCAACTGTGCGACTGAACAACAACACACTGAAGGGGGTAGAAGATGAATAGGGTTGCCAGGTCTGGGTTGGAAAATACCTGGAAACTTTGGGGGTGGAGCCAGGAAAGGGCAGGGTTTGAGGAGGGGAGGGGCCTCAGCATGGTACAGGGGACCTGATCTCTGTCAGCTGGAAATCAGTTGTAAAGCAGGAGATCCCCAGGCCCCACCTGGAGGCTGGCAACCCTAAAGATGGAATAACTTTGAACTAGGATATCCAGGGCCCTGATCACACGGGTGGGGGGGAGGCATGGCGGTTCGCCTTGGAGCAAAATGAAGCGCAGTAGCCCGATCACATGGTCCCCCAAGTCTCCATGCCTAGGTTGTTAGCTGCCGATCAAAGGCGAAGCTGAAGCGTGGCAAAGAAGCGGCATGGCGTGATCACACAAGCAGCGATCGCAAGCCACCGCTTCTGGATCAGACGGGCAATTGTTCTCGGTTTCGCATTTGTGCGCATGCACAGTTCCGCAGAGCAGCACTGCTTTCAGTTTCACGTTTGTGCACATGCGCAGTTTGGCATTTGTGCGCATCCTATGGAGGCTTAAAAAAAAATCCGGTTTGTGACGGGATACTAGCGCTCCCATGATCAGACGCCCACCTGTGCTGCGCGTTTTCCAGATACTAGTGTACTTTCCTAGGTACTTTTTAACTCTGCATCTTCGGCGGGACGCCATGGGTGCACTACGCTTCCCAGATGTTGTGGTGTGATCACATACCGAAAATTTGCCCGACATTTGTGCCTCTCGCGCGGCAACTTCTCCATGTGACTGGGGCCCAGATTATGTTTCTGTTTAAAGCAGTGGAACTCAATCTGCAGTTTGTAGAGAGCCATATTTGCAACTGCTATAAAATGAGCCACTGTAGGCCCTGGGAGCTATCCTATTCTACCACACATATGCATTAATATAGGATATAACTATCAATATTCAATATAGAACTGTACCCTTTTAAATTACCAGATTACTTGTGACCATTTAGGGTTGTCTCTCCCCACCAAGGTTGAACCTAGCCAGCCCTTGGGTATCTGGAATGAGAAGAAAGTCCTCTCTCTCTCTGTCTTCTTGCTCTCTTCTCAGCATAAGGCACAGCATCTCAGGCAGGAGAGGGAGATTGCCAAGGCTTTCAGAGCAGAGCAAGCTGGTCATGGAGAAAGAGGAGTAAAATTGCCATCCTCCCTACTGTGGACAGCTTGCTCTTTTCCTGGGTTGCTGCCATGGTAGTGGTAGTAGTGGTGGTTTTACCCTTTCTTCTCTGCAGCCAGCTATCCTCTAAGCAGCTGTCTGGGTTCTGGAACGAAAGCACAGAGGCTTCAGAGACAGGTGGTGGCAGCAGGAGACCTCCCAGAGTTACAACTGATCTCCTGATGGCAGAGATCAGTTTCCCTGGAGAAAATGGCTGCTTTGGAGGGTGGACCGTATAATCAAACATGTATTATTACATTGCTGTTTTTCTCATGAAATCCGTATAAAGATTATTTTCCCCCTTCTTAAGAAATATCCAGGTCACTCTGATACGGAGCTTTGCAAAATACTTCTCATGGGTGACAACCCAATAGTTACAGCTCCCAGTGCGAGATTCTTGTCAGTCATGTATAAATTATGCCAAGGGATGTTACAAAGTATACCAGAATGTTAACTGTTTTAAACTTTTAAATATTGCTGTGTATATATTGTGCATAAGATTTTCTCACAAATGGTACTATATGATTTATGCTGGTCAATGATTGTATTAATAAAGAAAGACGGGGTGCACTCCATAAAGCCAGTTTGGTGTAGTGGTTAAGCGTGTGTAGTCTAATCTGGGAGAACCGGGTTTGATTCCCCAGTCCTCCACTTGCAGCTGCTTGGACAAGCCATAGTTCTGGCACAGCTGTTCTTGAAAAAGAGCAGTTTCTGTCACAGCTCTCTCAGCCCCACCTACCTCACAGGGTGACCCTTGTCAGTTTCCTGGGGCACAGGTTGGGTGCCACAGTGGGCAACAGTGCTCAGAAGAGCCACAGGTGATATGTCAAAGAGCCATCTGTGGCTCCTGGGTTACTAAATATCACTGGTTTAAAGCAACTAGGAGACCAAATTAAATCTGTTTCGGGGGTAACTGTATTGGTCTGCAGTAGAACAGCTAGGTTTGATTCCAGTACATAAGAACATTAGAACATAAGGGAAGCCAATGCTGAATCAGGCCAATGGCCCATCTAGTCCAACACTCTGTCACACAGTGGCCAAAAATACCATGTGCTATCAGGAGGTCCAGCAGTGGGGCCAGGACACTAGAAGCCCTCCCACTGCTGCCCCCTCCAGCACCAAGAATAGAGTGCATCACCTGCCCCAGACTGAGAATTCCCATCTATACCCTGTGGCTAATGGCCACTGATGGACTTCTGCTCCATATGTTTATCCAATTCCCTCTTGAAACTGTACATGCTTATAGCTGCCACTACCTCCTGTGGCAGTGAATTCCATATGTTAATCACTCTTTTGGTGAAGAAGTATTTCCTTTTATCTGTTCTAACCTGACTGCTCAGCAATTTCATGGAGTGCCCACGAGTTCTTGTATTGTGAGAAAGGGAGAAAAGTACTGTTAGCCCCGATGCCATTATGAGGCTTTGCTATGGACTGTTTGCTGTTGCCACATGGTCTCTGTACTTGCTAGACTGTAAAATGGATGCCAAAGGAGAAGCCCATAGAGAAGGGAAAAAGCTGTCTTTTTACTCTGAGGGACTCCATTGCATACCTGCCGCATGTCACATACATGGATTAAGGGCCATACAGCAGACAAAGGACTTTTCCTCTGGCAGTCATTTGCATGATGAGATTAAGTGCCTGCTCCACCCGAGCCATACACACGAACAATGAAAGAGCCATCCACTACCTGAAGAGACCATCTGCCTGCCAGCCAGCTTCCTCTGTCCAGCCCCCAGGTATCCAACGGACAGTGTAGCCAATGAGATTTGAAATTGTCACTGACATAGCTGGCTGGGAGGGTCAGTAGGTGTACACCGCCTGGCCTTCTCCGCCCAACACCCAAGACGCTATAAAAACACAATCTCTGGGTTAGCTCAAGTCGCTGCTGTCGCTTGCCTCTCCGCCCGCTGCTGCTGCCTCACCCGTCCCCCGCCGATCCACGCCCTCTGTCTGTCTGCTTTATCCTCTTAAGCCCCCATCCTGTACCTTAAACCCTTGCCTCGCTTCGTTCCAGTCTGCAGCTGGAACTATACACGTGTGTTATTAGCAGGTCTATACCACGTGTCCCTTCTTCCATCCTTCCTACCCACCCTAACCCCATTCGCTGGAAGATTTAGGAGCCGCGCCTTGGAGGTAAATATCGCCCTCAACGAAACAACGTTTACCTGCTCATGCAACTGTGCTATGTCTATCTATATTTCCTAGCTCTCGACTGTATGTGTGTATGATTTGCTATTGTTGAGTGTATTGTGTATTTAAGTAAACTAAAACATTATTCTGAGTCTTGTTGTTCGCCTCTTCACTGGGAAGGTCCCGCGGCAGCCCATTCCTCGTAGACATAGACCAAAAGATCCCAAAATTAATTATACCTGTTGCGAGGTGCTCTACCCCTAGAGAGCATTTCGCCCAACAGTACTTCTTTCTCAACCTGCTCTATCCCATTCATAATCTTATAAACCTCAATCATGTCACCCCTCAGCCGTCGTTTCTCCAAGCTGAAGAGCCCCAAGAGTTTGAACCTTTCTTCACAGGGAAGGTGTTCCAACCCTTTTATCATTCTAGTTGCCCTTCTCTGCACTTTTTCCAATGCTATAATATCCTTTTTGAGATGTGGTGACCAGAACTGTACACAGTATTCCAAATGAGGTCGCACCAATGATTTATACAGGGGCATTATGATACTGGCTGATTTGTTTTCAATTCCCTTCCTAATAATCTCCAGCATAGCATTGGCCTTCTTTATTGCAGCTACACACTGTCTAGACATTTTCATTGAGTTATCCACTACGACTCCAAGATCTCTCTCTTGGTCCGTCTCTGCCAGTTCAGACCCCATCAACGTGTATTTATAGTTAGGATTTTTGGCTCCAATGTGCATCATTTTGCACTTAGCCACATTGAACCCCATTTGCCACGTTGACGCCCACTCACCCATCCTCGACAGATCCCTTTGGAGTGCCTCACAATCCTCCCTGGTTTTCACCATCCTGAACAACTTCGTGTCATCTGCAAATTTAGCCACATCACTGCTTACTCCCAATTCCAAATCATTAATAAACAAGTTAAAAAGCATCGGATCGAGTACTGATCCCTGTGGTACCCCACTGCTTACCAGTAGCAGCTTAGAGACCAACAAAATTTTTTGGGTATATGTTTTTGAGAGTAAAAGCTCCCTTCATCAGATATCTTGAAAGCTTATACCCTGAAAATCTTGTTGGTCTCTAAAATGTTACTAAAGTCGAAGCTAGTAAATTAAATCTAGTAATACTACATTTGTTCTGTAAACCTCTTAATATCATAGGTGTTTTCCACATAGGGACCGGCTTGTGTAGCTTCCCCATTGCATTCTACACTGCAGGTTTTCTAATAGTTTCCCTGCCCCAGTCTCCCTACTGCAACCATACTCCCCCCCACACACTATTAGAACATTTTCTGTGTTTTTAAAATAAAAACTGAATATCACTGGATTGTTGCTTTCAATTCCCAGCTTTCATTTACAAAAAAGACTCTAGTCCCTTTCCTTGAGGACTCATGGATTTTCCCTTATATCTCCATGGTGAAAGGAGCTAGGGACTTACTTTTTTTTTTTAAAGAAAGCTGGGAATTCAGTGAACATGACACACAGATTGTTATAATGTTATAACAATATTCAATTACTGGGTTTTTTTTAAACAGGCAGACAAAAACAAAACTGATGGCAGTGAAAAATCCTGGAGGTGCACAAATGTATCACAATGTGCGTGAAAGCAGGAGAAAATCCTACTTTCTAAGAACACTGAATTCAGAGCAAATAATTGTCAGTCTCTGCTGGCACTGTAACACCCTCCAGTGTTCCCTTGTTTCAGGCCATGATCAAGAAGAGCCCCAGCTTTAGGATGAAGAAGGGGGTTCACTTCCATCTTGCTCCCTCTCTCAGTCCTGCCAGATACTTTTCCCTCAGTGTTTTGTGAGTTGTCTGGCTTTTCTTCCTCAGCCCTTCCTTAGCTCACCATTTAAAGGCCCCCTCCCAGGAGCGGCTTCCACTTTCCCTCTGTCCCAGAGGCCAGGCCCTGACAGTCTTCTGCGCCAATGGGTCTCCTGCCTGGTCCTCCAGAACCTCTGCCCCACCCTCCTGGGTCTCCCTAAAGGGTTATGTTCCTGACCTGGGCAGGCCTCCAGAGGCCACAGATGTCTGTCTCCCTTGCATCTCCATCATGCTCATCAGTTAGGGTTGCCAGGTTCTACCACCCACTAACAAGGGATGGGGGTAGGGTTCACAGATTCAGATTGGTAAATTCCTGGATCGAGCCTGGGGAAGGCAGGAACCTCAGTGGGGTACAATGCCACAGAGTCCACCCTTCAAAGCATTCATTTTCTCCAAAGGAACTATTCTCTGTAGTCTGGAGATGAACTGTAATTCTGGTGGATCCTCAGGTCTCACATGCAGGCTGGCATTTCTGGGAGCCTAGTGTCCAGTCTGCCTGCGGCCATACATGGCACAGCCATGTCTACCCTGCTGCCACTGCTTTTTCCAGACACAAAGAGGCTACCTGTCTCTGTGCTGGGCTTGATGGCTGCTCCTCAGGTTGGTGCTTAGCTGTGGGCCCACCTGATGCCCCACTGGGCCTAGCCTCACCTGTCCTGCCAATAGGTCCCCCAGTATTGCTTCTCTCAGCCTCAACATTGTTCCACTTGGCCTTCCTGGGCCCGCCAGGCCTTGGATCAGGCCTTGCTATGGTTCACCCATCAGTAACTCAGGTTGCCGCAGCTCCCTGAACCCAGCATGAACCCTACCCCAGTCAATATGGAAAAGATCATGCAGAGATAAGTTCTATATCTAAGGAAAGAGGATTTTGTGTAGTTTTTTCTTTTGCTCCTTGGTTGCTATATTCTTTTTTTGCTCCCTATAAGTTTTATCTTTTCTGTAATCACTGGCTTTATTTACCAGAAAAGGCAAATCTTTATTTTTATGAACTAAGTGTTTTTCTTGGAATAATTCTGCCCCATAACAACCCCAATGGCTCATCTTATCAAGGTATCTGGAGAAGGTGGGAGAAAGTCCTCTCTGGATTTCAACTCCTACAACAGACAGAACTCCTAAGATTTTCTCCTTTGTTCAAAATAAATTGGAATAGGTCATTTGGGTAATCATCTGTGATCAGTAAATGGAATGAAAGTTTCTGAAACTGAATAGAGGTTTCTGATTAGCAGGACTAAAAACTCTACATTGCTTCTATTGGTGGCTGTAGTAAAAGGTTCTCAGTTCTCTTGGGGATGGTAGAACAGGACTGGGGTCCAGGGACTTGGGACCTGGGCCTTCTGAGTAAGTGGCACATTCCTTTGGTATGGCAGAGTTGTGTGAGGGAATCAGTTTTGTCACACAGACTCTTAGTCCCTCCTTCTGCCCAGGTCATTGCGTTGGAGCAGCCCCTTCGAGCCCGCTTAGCTCAGATTGCTCCAGCCCTTCCTCTTGGTGGAGGGCAGCCAGGGCATCCGGCCTGCCTTCTGGCTTGGGGTCAGGAGGGAGGTGGAGGTGCTGGCAAAAGTCTGGGAGGATACCGCCGCCCCAGGTGGAGGTGCAGCAGCAGCAGCTCCCCATTTGGAGCAAGGGGCTCCTGCAGCCAAGCCAAGCCTGCCCCCCCTTCCCCATGGGACAGGAGGTGGCTGTGCCCATGAGGCGCCTCCCCTCTTTGGCTTGTCCCTGGGGCTGGGCAGGCTGCTCCACTCCCATGTGTGCCCCCCCCCTGCGCACTCCCTTCCCAACTTCTCCCAGCTGCACTCCACCTGGAAGAGGATCCCAGCTCCTGTCCTGCCCAACAGTGCCGGAGAGAGCCTGGCAGCTGGGGCTCCCTCTAGGTGGCCTCCACCACCAACCTCCCATGCACAGCCCCCAAGGCTCAGCTTGGCACACTGGGGCAACCGGCAGCCAATGGCGGGTCCCGGGGGGAGGAGGAGGAAGAGGAGGAGGGGCCTGTGAAGAGCATCAGGGGTCTTCCTGCAGTGGCAAAGCGGCCTGTCAGGATTGGTGCACCCCCCAGCCCCTGAAGCCATGGGCCCCGAGGAGGGTCACTGGGCGAGTGGCAGCAGCCCTGCCCACCGCAGGACTACCCCCTCCCCTGACCAGACTGCCCAGGAGCGAGGGAGGGAGGGGGACCTGGCTGGTGGCTGCAGCAGCACCGGGGGGGCCTCTTACCAGGCTCTGGCTCGACAGCAGCCCTGCTGCTCCCCTGGCTTGGAGGAAGCCCCGACTTCCATCACCCCCACAAACTTCTTTGCCTGTTGGCCTGGCCAGAGAGACCAGACCTCCCCCCCGGCGCAGCCCCCTCACCAAAGGGTCTTGAGGGAGCAGCCCTCTCAGTGTGCAGCAGCAGCCCTGCACGTTGGCTGAGGAGGGGATGGGCTGGTGGGCAGGTGCTCCACAGGGGTGGCAAGGTGGGTCCCTGGGCTAAGTGTCTGTCCTGGGAGTGACCCTCCCCTTGAGCACTTCCCCTCTGGGTTCCCCTCCCCCCCGGCCCTGAGCCCATCCTGCCCACCGTTGTGACCAAAGCGCCCTGTGCCTGGGAACTGGAAGGGGCCTCCATGGTCTGGGCGGCAGCAGAAGCCTCATCGCCCCCATGGTGGGGGGGTCTCCCTCCCAGGCGGCGAGAGGGCTGAGGAGAAAAACCCCAGCCTGGGTCCTGCTCCGGGGGTCAGGGCTCCAGAGTGGCTGGAAGCACACTTAAAGGTGGGACCCCTGAGTAATATTTCTAGAGAGCCAGCTGTGGGGTTGCAGTTGAGAGCGGTGGACTCTGCTCTGGATGACTGGGTTTGATTCCCCATGCCTCCTCCCCATGCACAAAGCCAGCTGGGGGTTCTTGGGTCAGTCACAACTTATTTCAGAGTTGTTCTCTTACCAGCAGTTCTCGAAAGAGCTCTCTCAGCCCCACCTACCTCACACAAGGTGTCTCTTGTGGGGAGAGGGAGGGAAGGGGAGGCTCCATGTGAAGGGCAGGGTATAAATCTCTTCTTCTTAAAATAGAATAACTACATGCCCTGTACCTCTCATAAGAATAAAAACGAGGCTTACTAGCGCACACTAGAGGGTTCTCTAGTCCAATGTCTTTTTTTTTTTTTTGGAAATTGGTGGGCGTTGGTGGGGAGGGTGCCAGAAGTTATCCTCGCCTAGTGTGCAAAAAAAGCTGGAGCTGGGCCTCCTTCCTTCCTTCCTTCCTTCCTTCCTTCCTTCCTTCCTTCCTTCCTTCCTTCCTGCCTGCCTGCCTGCCTGCCTGCCTGCCTGCCTGCCTGCAGCTAACCTCTATGCCTTTTGGTGAGCACATGTACATGCAAATGCTTCCCTCTGGCTTGTCAAGCCATATCTTTGTCCTTCTTTAAATCCCCCTTGAAGTCTATAAAGCCTTTCCTGGATCACTATAGATTTACCTTGCTCAGTGCTGCTGTTGATACGTATCCTTCCTGTAACTGCCATTTTTTCCTGCTCCATCCAGCTCTTTCCACTGAGCTTTGTTTGCTAACAGTGTTATTTATATTGTAAACTTACTGTGGAAAAAAACCTTTTCTGTTCTGTTTTCTTTTCCCAGCACAGATTTGTTATTACATAGATGTTTGGCAACATTATTATTATTAATAGAAGTAATAATAAAAACACCCACCTGGAGAAAACACTGGCAAGATACAAACTGGCAACAAAAGGTCAAAGATTTGTGTTTGACTTTCAGATGACATTCAGAGGCACTGAATACCACCTGCCCCTCTTAAATGGTTTACAAGAGCTGAACAAGTGAAACAATGTCAGAGGTGGGAACAGAATGCTTGCAATTCTCTCCCCAGTCAACACTCTTTCACACACAAGGAAGAAAGGTTTACAGTGTATAGTGTATAATCATCATAATCACCATCATAACCACAATCCCTTCAGGCAATACCTAACTTCATTTTTCCCCCTGTACTCTAGTTTCATTTCATATGGGGAAGAGAGCTACAACATGGAACCTGTTTGTGCCACGTAGGCAAAAGGCAAAGCTTGAAGCTTTGATCAATATAATTGCGTCCTAATAACTTCTCACTATAGGAACTGATTATTTTAAAATGAAGTAGGAAAACAGAAAGAAGCGCTATTAAAAATGCCACCTGGAAATAGCTCTGCTCACATGAAGGCCAAAGTAGGTGCAACGTACAAAAAGTTTTCTCAGATTTTTTTTTAAAAGCAAGTACAGCCTTAGGAAGTTGCAAGTTGAAGCAGAAGAGTTGTGATGGAGGAAGCTCATATAGGAGCCAGCATCCTTCTCACCCACCCTTTCTCTTATGACCATCAGTTTCGGATGGCACAGGAAATTAGGTATCTAAAGAAACTGATATTACAAAAGCACCAGAAGTCTCCAGAGTACTCCCTCTCCAAAGAAAACTAACCTGTAAGGCACTGAATTTTCCACTAGTCAAGGAAGAAAAGGAGAAGAAAGAGTCTGAAAAAGTACTATAAATCTGTGTATGTGCACTGGGAGGAAGGGAGGTTGTAGACCATTTAACAGACTAACAGCCGAACATGCTATCTTGGCTTTTGACATTATAAGCACTGCATTTTGAAATGTGACTCAAATGTAAAAACTTTTTGAAATGGAAGGATCTTTAAGCTATGTTAAATATGGTGACCACTATCTCAAATATGCTGCAGAATATGCTTATTTGCACAGGATTTTAAAAAACTGATCCACAAACCATGCTTACCTTTTACTTTTTCATTAGACATTTAGAGCAGCTGTAACATCTGCTGTGCTGCTTTCCCCAAAACCTCAAATTTATGCAGATTTTTAGCAAATAAGTAATTTTAATTGCTGTTCCCAGAGAGTTTAAAAAATCGGATTCAGCATGATTGCACATTACCTAACCTACAGTGTGCAATGCTTTAAAGTCACACATTTCAAGACCTTTGTTCTCCTTCCTGGGTATTTTCTGCCTTTGGGATATCATTAAATTATACTGCTTAAGTGTTCTCCCCAAGATAATACTGGTGGCCAAAACCTGCTAAAACCCACTATGTACTCATGATATCAAATGGATGACAATTTCTGATCTTGATGAGACTATACCAGTCTCTTACTGCCTGTGTCCTTGGTAGAATTGTCTCATATAGTTGCCTTTCTTTATTTTATCTTGCCTTTTCTCCTACATTGTTTTCTATATTTAGCTAGCATACTTTAGTCTCTCCCCTGGGCTCTCTTCATTCATAAACCTTTCAAAATAATAAAAATAAATTTGATTAATTAATCCACCATTTGTATTCACTGGATCTTGATAATTTTAATGTAATCAAACTCATATTCTCTGTGCATATGCTTTGTAGACACTACTTCCTACAGCATTAAAAATACATTTATAGCTTTGTACTTCAAGTGTGTCCTTGGTCATCTGGAAGAGAATCTATCTCATTACCTATGTTTGGACAGGACCCTAACCACAAAGTATTTTATTTTTAATAGGAGGACTTTCAATATTTAAAGGATGTCTTCAAAACAGAGGTAGAAACTGCAAGTATTTGGGTACCTATGAAAAACATTTGCATAATTCCCATTACACAGACAGGAAAAAACAACAACATTCAGTTTAGCATTTGTGCAAATTCATCTTGAGGATCTCTGTCTGTACTCATTAAAATATAATGATATGGATTAATGTTTATATAATCCTTCAGTGTTTCTTGTGACATACTCTTGTTTGAGTTTAATATTTTTCCTATGCAACCCCCCCAAATCTAAATTTGTGAGCCTTTGTGTGTGTGTGGGGAGGGCAACAGAGGGAGGAGGAAAGACTTCCGCAGTCTTTCCAGATATATCCCTGGATAAACTTTTTTACAGGGAATGAAAGAGAGAGAGAGAGAGAGAGAGATCTTCCTGTTGATCAGCCCAGTGAATTGGATCAAGAAAGGGAGGCAAGTGACTGTAGTGCCATAGAAAAGCTATTAAAAGGATGAGCTATGTTCAGTTGGCTGCCCTAAGTTCAAGTCTTGCTGAGTAGCCTTGGACAAGCCACTATGTCTTGGGCTGTATGAAATTTGGAGGCAGGAATAAAGAACCATCTATTTGCTAACAGACATTATTGATATGCATTCAAAAAGTATCTCATAAAAATAAGCTGAGCATGTCCTGTTTTTAACCTCAGAAAGGAAACTAATCCAAATGACATTTTCTCTGGCTTTTTTTTGCCAGAACTGACTAGATCAGCTCTTGCTGTTTTTTGATGGCACCAAACTGTCCTTGTGTAGCTGTTCTCTGCTTTCAGTTTCCATTTCCCCATGCTGTCTTTATTTACCCGAGGCCAGTAATAGGTAAAGGTAGGGCTGCCAGGTCTCCTACATTGAAGGAAGACTTCCTGTTGGCAGCCCTTTTCCATTCAAACTTAGTGGGCTTGCAGGGGGCAAATGGTAAGTTGCCATTGTCAGCAACACAATGACATCACTTCTGGTGCAATCTGGAATTAACATCACCACATGGAGGCAACACTGTAGCATTCTCCCCAATCTCTATGGTTAAACCTGGCAATGCTAAGCAAAAGGAGAGAGAAAATCGGTAGACATGGTTCAAACAGGGTAGGGTTGCCAGACCCCCTGGTTTGGCAGGGGTTACCCACTTTTGGGGGGGGGGCGTTCTACAAAACACCTGCCCAGCTGGCAGGTGGGAGAAG
Organism: Gekko gecko; assembly: GCA_029375565.1. Classification (NCBI taxonomy): domain Eukaryota; kingdom Metazoa; phylum Chordata; class Lepidosauria; order Squamata; family Gekkonidae; genus Gekko; species Gekko gecko. Next base: position 63,812,948 of record JAPDNY010000004.1, on the reverse strand, counting down.
CCTGGCCCCAAGCCCCAACACTCACAGCCGTACCTCTCCCTCCTCTCTTGAGAGAGAGGAGGGAGACGGGCATGCAGGCTGCATGCCTGATCTCCAAGCGGTGGGGCCCTCCGGCTGCAGGCACCTAAAGGGCCCCCTTTAAGTGCACACAGCTGGTGGGACAGGGCCCCATATGCCCTATCTCCAAGCTGTAATGCCACTCGGAGATTGGTTGGGTGAGGCCCTTTAAATGCACACAGCTGGTGGGACAAGGCCCTGCATGCCTGATCTCCGAGCTGCAATGCCGCTCAGAGATCAGGCGGGTGGGGCCCTCAGCTGTGGGCACTTAAAGGGACCCCTTTAAGTGCATGCAGCTTGTGGGACCATCCCTGCAGGGGCAGGGCTTGGAGCCAGGATGTCCTCAACATGCCATCATCAACATGCCAACATGCACATCATCAACATGCCATCATCTGGGAATGCCCCCTACAAAATGGAAATTATTCTGGAGAATTCTGTCCTTGGCTTGTTTGATGATTTCTCTTTGGACTACATGTTGGAAAGAAATGCTTATAAAGACTCTCTATTATTGACATTTATATTTACATATTTGTGTGCTTTTGCATACAGTTTCCTTGGGTCTTCCTTTACAGTTTTGTGGCTGTTACCCCTTGGTGGTTGTTAATGTTGGTGAGTTGACAGTTGGAAAACAGCAGTTAAGAGGGGAGTTGGTAGTTGGTGGGAAGGGAGTTGAGAGGGAAAAGAAGATGTCTTACTGAGTGAAACTGGAGAAGAGCTGCTTAAGAGCTGGCTGAAAATAGTCAATTTGTACCAAAGGATTCCTATTGTAGACCACAGTTCAAAAGTTCAATGGAAGCGAAATGTTGTAACTTCTACCCTTTTTTCAGTGTTATGTTCAAACCATAGATAAAAGTTAAGTCCTTGTTTGTTTAAATCTATGGGCTGGGTGCCTCAGGGAAAGAAACACGCATAAATGCACACACAAGTTAATATCCTGGTCTATACATGTGTTATAGGATATGAAGAAATGGTGGCAGCATATGAATGGAAGAGTGAATGGAACAATGAAACAACCCAAATAATTTGTGTGAGTGAGGGCCTGTTATGGGGGAGGGGCCTGGCTTACACTATCTGTTTCTGTGAGCGAGAGAGAGGACCTAAGCTGTGAAATGGTCATGGCTCTCTCTATATTTTAAAAGAGACAAGAGCGGTGTGTGACATCCTGACCTACTTGTAACCCAGAACCAGTGAGACAGACAGGTTGCTGAGGGTCATAGGTGCTCTTTGTGAATGGAGAAGGGGCATCACACCTATGTTTGTATAAACTGATGTTTCTGTTCAAATATTTTCTACAACCAAATTGTCTCGCTGGCTTATGCAATTCTGTATAGACAGGGGTACTCTTTGTATGAACTATTCCACCTGTTGGGTATTGCTGGAAAAATGTCTTTCTTGCCGCTGATGGTGGTTGTGTGATGCACATGATAGCGGCACAGCTTTGTCAGTCTAAGCTTCATCACAGAAAGCCTAACATGCCAGGTGCCTTCACAGAAAGAGCTACATGAAAAGAAAAAAGAATACACACACAGGGTAAAATGAGAGATGGATCAGATTTCTCCCTTATCTAAAAGCAGGTCTGTGGATGTGATTATGCACGAGTCAATCAATTTATGTGTAAAATTAGGGGTGGGGACAGATGTATACTTTAAAAAATGGCTCACGTAGACAGTGCCTCTAGTGCTGTGTGAAAGTTTTAATTTTCTCCAGGAAAACCTGCCTGCTTTTAAGATGACAGCAGAAAGTAAGGTTGAAAGAAACATGCTGAAAATGAATGAACAGTGCAAGCTCTGTGTTTCTTTCTGTGTGTGAGAGTTTAGCACATCTTGCCATTTTTGTCTAATGTTTTAAAAGCTGAACCTGCATCAGGATCACAGTGAAAAGAAAGGAACCCTCTCCCCCACGGTCCTTGTCCACACACATGCACGTGACCACAGCCTAAGGGAGATTTCAGTGGCTGTTAAAACTGGGATGTTTCTTTCTAGAATCTGGCAGGGAGGATTCCTTGGGAGAGGATTGCAATCCTTGCAACTGGTATCCCGACCAGAGTTCCCTCTAAGCTGAGTTAGTGTGAGCTAGCTCACAGTTTTTTAGGCTCCAGCTCACACATTTTTGTCTCCGCTCAGAAAGGTGGGCTCCAGAGCAAACAAATTTATGCAGTAGCCAAATCACTCGCTCACAATTTTAATGCCAGTAGCTTACAAAGCAGAATTTTTGCTCACAAGACTCCACAGCTTAGAGGGAGCATTGATCCCGACTGAAGGAAAGAAGAGGTAAGAGCCAGAAATAAAGGTGTGTATTTTGTTGCAAGTAGACAAGGCAGACATTCTCATATATGGCTGAAACTGGGGAGGGAAGCATCCATTGTGAAAATTTCATCATAATGGGAAGGAAGAAAAGTTACAGGTGGGAACATACTTGGACCACCACTCCTTGCATGTTCCTGTGTGGCAAGTCTGCTCTTTTCAGCATGGTCTCTTGTTAGCACTCCCCCCACTGACCATGGCATATACTACCACAGTCCAAGCTTGAGATTTTCGTTGGCCACCCTATGCCTCTGGAAGAGGTCAAGTGGTGTCCTACACGTACGATTTTCTGGTGAGGCTGCAAAACAGCACTGTTCTGGAGAGCTGTTGGGGCAGTCTGAGCCTGGAAAAAGGAGGAATACCATGCTGGTTGGTGCATACATTGTTTTTAGGGGTTTTCCTCCCACATGTGCTATTTTAATGTCTTGTTTTATCAAATTGTTTTTATATTCTTGTTGGATCCTGGGAGAAAGGTGGGTATTTAAATATTTTAAATAAATAAATGAAAGAAACCAGTTGTAAAAGCTACCAAATCAATTAATCATCTCAAACATGTGCCATAAGGATACTAAGCTATCAGAAAATTCTGACTGAACAAAACAGAACAAAACAGAACCCAAATAAAATTTCTGTGCCTGCCCCAACAGACATATTGTGGGTGGAGGCTGCAAGAAGATCAGTGTTGGGCCAGGTTTTGCTTGGCCTGAGGGAGAGGACAATCAAGAATTAAATCTTTATTTTCATTAAGAAAAGTAATGGCATATTCTGCTCACATCATTACTTGCTTTATAAAATGACTAGCAGAAAGAAAGGTTAGAATTCCCTTCTAAGGACCATCTTCCTTTTCCCTTGTGACCTATCTGTGACAGTAGGCCAGGGATGGCTGAGTGACTCACCATTATAGCTGGGGATTAACAGATACATATTAGACTCTAATCAGCTTCCACAACAAATGACCTATATATACTGGCTTTGGTTGCAGTCACTTGCTATTTTATAATGAGTACCTTCATCTCTACAATACATCACAGAGAGACTTTGGAGATAACACTGATAATCCTGTGATTTAGAATGTCAGATAGGAAATAAGGTTATTTGGTTGAGCCCTTTCCTGTTTGGAATATTCATTATTTCCTCAGCATCTCTTAGCTTCTTTGTAACTGAAGGCAAATGAGGAAAGATAACAGATGCACCTGAGAATAAAGAACACCTATATCATAGTTATTGTGTTTGCATTTATTTTTGTAATCTTTCATTTTGTTAACATGCAGAAGCTACCTCTTAAACTGGGTCAACAGCAATTTAGCACCTTGTATGTCCTTTTTGTTGTACAGAGTGACTTAAAACTTTGATACAGATTTTCACAACTGTCAAATAATTTTGACATGTCATTGGACCCTATCATACGTTCTCAGGCTATGGCAACTGTAGTTCTTGCCTATCAGTTTATATGCTGATTTTAAATATTGTTTCCATGGCTGAGGTGGTGGTTATGTTGACCAGAGGAGGAAGTCTGGCTTTTGTATTTTTAATAGTTTGATGCAATAGTAATCTATGCATGTGTCTAGGGTTGCCAGGTCCCCTCAAAGTCCCCAGTAGGGGACTTTGGGGGGCATTACTGGAGGGGGTGGGGAGTCCCTAACTTGATGACATCGCACAGAAGTGACATCATCACGTTGGGGAGTGGCGCCCCCACCTCTCCCCAGCAGCATTTAAAGTTATCCTTTAAAGCTGCCGGGGAGAAGTGGGGGGGGGGCCCACACGCACCTACATTCCAGTCCCCGAATTTAGGGCTTAGAGTGGAGGCACATGGCCCCCACCTCTCCCCAATAGCTTTTAAAGGAAGTCTTTAAACGCTGTTGGGAAGAGGTGGGAAGGAGGTTGGATGGTCGCTCTTGAGGGTGGGGTTTTGGGAAAGAGCCCCTCCAAATTGGGCAACCCCCGCCAAACCAGGGGGTCTGGCAACCCTACATGTGTCACTTCCCTTCTCCTGCATGACAAGCTTTTCTGTGAAGATTTCCTGTTCTTTACATCTGTTGAACCTAAGAACTCAGGGATCCTTTTTCACTAGTCCCCTTAGTGATGTGTGACTGCCATTTGGCATGCTATGAAGCTGGTGTGACTGGACAGGTGTGGTTGTGATCAAAAACAAAATCCCATCTGTACAGTCAGTTGTTATGTGTGAGTTGACCACTGTATACACTCTTGACCAAGAAGAGAGGTGAGGCCTCAGGCTGGTGCTCAAGGGTGATTCTGCATTGGCTTTTTCCTCTGTTGTCTTACCAAACCCCCCTTGGAACAGAAATTCTCCTCTGCATTGCATGCTGCTTTCACTTTCTTTGATCATTGGGTTTTATGGTACCTTCTGCATAGATTTATGGCTATTCAGGGGTGAATTTGCAGTCATTACGGTATTGCCTCTGGGTATTTGAATGTGGTTTTGAGCTGCATCTTTCCCTCATTGTTGAGAAAATGTGGAATGAATGCCAGATGCAGAATCGCCCAAAGGGCAGTAATCTTCTAAAACATTCTCCAGTATTGGGATGACAGGCCAGTCAGCCCTCCCTAAAAATGTCCCTTTCCTCTGTAACTAAATATGGACAAACTAGACATTACAGTTTTTCATGGGTTGAGTCTGGGTTCCCATCCTAACTTGCAGGCTGTCAGTCTCATGTCATATTTCTGGGCTTTCCTTTCCAGTGTGCTGGGCCTCAATTCACATAAAGAACATGGTGCTGGGGAAGAATGGGTTTTAGCCTCACACGTTATGACAGGCTACATGTGCAGATCCCCCAATGGGGCAAACAGTGCCCTCTGGGACTGTTTCAGGTCATTAAATGGGAGAAGGCCAGTTTGCTGTAGTGGTTAAATGTGCAGACTCTAATCTGGGAGAACCGGATTTGATTCCCCACTCTTCCACTTGTAGCTGCTGGGTGACCTTGGGCAAGCCGCTCTGAGACTGTGAGTGAAGGGCAGAGTATAAATCCAATCTCTCCTTCTTCTTCTTTTAAGAATTTTCTCCAAAAATTACAGTTAAAAATCATGCTGCTTTGTTTATAAAGTCCTTCATTTTAAAAATCGGAATGCCACATAAGCTGACAACACAGTAATGGCTATTAAGGCTACCAGTGCATTTTCCCATTTAAGGAAAGGTTGGATAACATCCTAGTGTTGTAGAAATGCTGAAACTAATGAAAGTTTTCAGGGAGACTAAATAAATAAACTTGGGACAGGACAAGACAATCAGATTTTGCACATTAAAATAATTTATTCTTCTATAATGCAGATGCAATTATAACCTTACCATTGGAAATATATAGGAAATTATTCCACTTATCAAAACACAAACAAAACAGCCAATTTTCCTTTTAGAGCATGAGAAATATGTTAATTTTTTCTCTCTAACGATAGTGGAATGTGCAATCAGCAGGAAAGTAATCTGCTTTTTTTTTTTTTTAAGGCAAACCCACGTATTAGCTTAATGGATTCCAAATATTTATTTCAAGGAGCAAGCTGCAAGCCATTTAAATACTTTATGAGAAGGATTCTTCCTTGAGCCATTACTTTTGGTAGCACCCATTTAGAAAAGGCTTTAAAAAGCAGCTTTGTATGCACAGCATCCATTACTTTTATTTAATAATTTACAGTGAACAGTAGGATAAGATTTCACTCTCTTTTTTTATTAAGTTAGCTATTTTTTGGTAATAGTATAACTTCTCTGCTTTTTAGCCACTGCCATGAGCATCATTTAATTTGTTTTCCTGTCCCCATTTACTATAGGATAGTCCAATGCTCTGAATCTGAACATATCAAAGACCGTTTGCTGTACTTAACAGAGGACACACACATGCGTACACTAAAACCCAACTTTCACCATGTTTCAATTTTATGTTATTTAAAATATTTTTGTTGCCTTTCAACCTAACTTACAGTCTTCAAGGCAGATGACAATAAAAAGTATTAAAACAAGCTTTCAAAATACACACACTCATAAAACAATTAAAGCAACAATTAACAAAACACATAAACAGGAAGGCGCATTGGTGAGGAAATGACACCAAAAAAGTCTGCTGCTGCCAGAAGGCAATAATAGAGGAGAATAAACAGGGGCATAGCCAGAAAATTTTGGTTGGTGAAGCAGGGACTAGAGCACTGGGGGCAGGGGAGCAAGGAACTTAATTAGATTAAGTAATAATTGCTCACCCCCCCACCATTTCGCTGAGTCCACACTATCACAATGCATACTTTGCCACAATTCAGGAGAAAAAGGATTAAAAGAGACAGAAAAACAACTCCAGAGAGAAGAAAGGAAAGCAACCCAGATCGCCCCTCCTTACCCCACAGAGCTAGGTCATGTTAGAAGGAAGCTGTTCCACAACACAATCAGGCCTGACTCCTACCTCGCCTACCTCCTTCCTTGCTTGTGTCGCATTTCACATGCAGCATTCTAAGAGCCCCTTGGCCAGAAAGGCAGTTGGAGCCCAGCAGCCAGCTCTGCCCTCCTTGACCCCGCTTCCCCTTTTTAAATAGGCATGAATTCAGAGGTGCCTACTGGGGTTCAGCTGCCTTCTGCCACTGCCAGGCCAAGCAAGACAAACTGAGGATTTTTTAAAAGCATTCATAGTGTGTGTGATTTACAGACTAATCAATGTGGGATGGGAATGGTAAACAAATGGGAAGGGAGGGCAGAGTTGGCGAGGTCATGTGTGCCAAGACCAGCTAATCAGGACAACAGACTAAGGCTACTGGGCAAGAACGAGGAAGCAAAATCAGGAACATTGGCTAATGTAAATCAGGCTGGCTGGTGAGTTCATGTGTGCCAGGAGGACTGGCTAATCAGGACAACAGGGTAAGGCTAGGCAGGAATGAGGAGGTGTAATTGGGAATGTCAGCTGGGCTAATGTGAATCAAACTGTGGGCTGTGGGCAGGGTGCGTTGCAACTTGCTAATTTAAAATGCCAAGGTAAATATTAAAAAAAAAAATGTTTCTGGGAGTGGGACTTGTGGGGCATGGTTGATGAGTAAGAGGGCATGGCCCTGAGATGCCCCACCTGGGGACAAATGAATCTCCCTGGAGAGGGAATTCCATAATTCTGGTGCCACCCCTAAGAAAAATCTTTCTCAAGTTGCTTCCCATTTCATTTCAGAGGTGAGGGTACCGGAAGCAGGATTGTAGAGGTCAGGTAGAGTCATATGGAAGTAGGTGGTCCTTAAGGTATGCTGGCCTCCTTGAATGGGGCCTGGCAGCCAGCTGGGGGCTGGTGTAGATTGAAAAAAAGGAAAAATATGCTCCCTGTGACCCACTGTGGTCAGCATTCCGGTTGTAGGATTCTGTACCTATTATAGCTTCTGGACACTCTTTAAGGGCAGCCCAACATAGAGTGAATTGCAGTTTTACCAGAGTTTTCCTTACAGTGGCAAGATCTTGCTCAGGAAAGGCTGCACCAGGCTCACCAGCCAAAGCTGATAAAAGCGTCTCCTTGCCACTGCCACTGTCTGCTTATCCAGCAGAAGGCCTCATTATGTTATTATTTTTCCACTAAGAAAAATATTTTTCTTACATTGCATTGTGTATATATTTATTTTGAGAGAACACAAATCTATGAAGAAACAGTGAGATCCAGTGAATGTAACCAAAATCTCACTAAAGCTATATTTTAAATGATGCCTCTATGTACCATAATTTGTACCACGAGTTAGGAAATTTATATAGAGATTAGTTAGGTTTCTAAAAGTTATATTTTAATCTGATCATGAGGAATTCATGATCTTTTATATTATGAAGTCATAACTTAATCCTTCATTTGAAATTTGAAATCAGGTACAGTTATACATGGTTCACTTATCTCCAACAAATTAGCAAAATAATCACTGAAAAAATGCTGTATTTAAGTGATAGTCATACAACTAGTGACAAGATGGATCTGAAGTGCATGTGAGGCATAACTGATCTGTAAAAAACACCCATGGGGGTACCAATATGGACCATAGTCATGGTTGTGGGGAATGGAACACTGCCACTTCCTGGAAATGTCCCTTCTCAGGCAGGTCCGGCCCATGGTATCTGGGCGCCCTAGGCCAGTTTGTGGCCCTGTGCCCCCCCGCGTTGCCAATCTCCCGGTGGGGCCTGGAGATAGGGGGGGCGGTGCCTGCAAGCCAGGGAAGAGGTGGGGGTTTAAACCCCCGTCTCTTCCCTCTAAGCGCCAATGGCAAGAGGGGCTGCCCAAGTTGCCGGACCACGTGTTCCCCTGTGGAAAGTTAGAGCAGCTCTGCGGAGGGGGTGAGCGGGTGGGCGGGCGCCTGAAAGGCTGAGTCTGGGGCATGTTCTTCTCTGCAGGAGCGAGTAGCTCCTCGGAGGAAGCCCAGGTGATGCTGCTTCCCCTGTGCAGGCAGGCGGGTGGGCTGCGGGATGGACTGAGGGCACTTGGAGCCCAGTCAGCCATCAGGTGGGTGAGAGCGTGTGGCGCAGCACCTTTTCCCGGCCTCGAGGAGACACCCCCCCGACTCCTCACTTGGGCACAGTGCCCACCGGCCCAGAGAAGTGGCGCTGGCAGCCGCGGGGGCAGGGCAGTCTCCTGCTCCCTCACTGGCCCACAAGGGTCTTTGAAGAGAGAGTGGCTGCGTTCTTTGACTGCCTCCTCCGGCAGACCCCACGGTAGACGGGCACCACTGCCGCGTGCAACTCGTCCTCCACACTGCTTTGCTGTGGCAGGGTGGAAATCCACCAGGGAAGAGGCGGGGAAGAGCTACTGGCCATCCTGCCTCCTGAGCCTCACTGGGGCGTTCTTTGCTGGAAGAGGAGGGTGGAGAGGCAGGGATGCTAGCAGTCCAGTGAGTGGGGGTCAGCCTGTCAAATGTGGGTACAGGAGCATGGAGAAGGCTGGAGGCAGCTATCATAGCAGGCCAGATGTGGCTGCTCCAGGGGTTGGTGATGTCATTGGCTGATGTTGGCTTTCTGAAGGCCTCAGCAGCTGGGACAGCCTGCAGGAGCATACAAGGAAGCTGCAGCGGCAGCCAGGGAGGTGGCAAGGGATCTCACCAGCCTGGTAGTTGCCACTGCAGCTGGAGAAGAGGTGGGAGGCCTGATCAGCTCAGCATTGGACTGCAGGGGTGAAGACCTGTGCCAGGATTAAGCCCAGGTGAGAAGGTGGAGGAGTAGGGTTGCCAGCCCCTAGGTCCCAGCAGGGGTTCCCCCACTTTTGGGAGCTCCAATCTGAGGGGGAACCTCATCCCCAAACAGGAATGTCACCATTGACATCCCTGTGAAAATGACATTATCCGGAAGTGACATTGTGTTGCTAACATTAGGGGGCGACACACTATTTTTTGGCCAAGCTCTATGGTTTTGAAGGCAAAAAAACCATAGAGTTTTTGTTCACAGGGCAGAAGATCCCGGAAAGGACCTGGGAGCCCCCCATTGGATGAAAGGTATAGGACCTGGCAACCCTTTGCAGGAGGTGGGGAACTTGCATCTTTAAGCCCTTGGAAGAGGAATGGGTGATGGGCAGTCCTGAGAGCATTTGCTTGCCCACCTCCTTTTATTATTTCCAGGGAGAAGTGGTGCTGGGCTGGATTGGACCACAGGCCAGGGGAGTAGGGCTAAGGGTCACACAAAAGGGAAGGTGCCATGCCATGCCTGGGAGAAATGCTGGGCTGAGCACAAGGGACGTTGCCCTGCAAGGCTTTTTGAGCCTCTTTATGGACTGTAATAAAACAATAAACTGTGCCAGTGTATACCTAAGGGACTGAACCACATGGTAACCCCACCAGAATGCCAGAAGAGACTGCACCCAGGCAAGAGACGTTCTCCTGACCTCCCCAGCAGCTCCAGTGCCCAGCATAGGTTACCAGCCTGTTCCTCATGAAGGAGAATGGAACAGACCCAGTATGCACTAAACACAGCAACATGCCTTGATGAAATACAAGGACTAAGAACTCCAAAAACCACCATTAAGAGTTCCTTCTAAATCAGGCAGGCAGCCTCTTTCCCTCCCCCCTCACCTGCAAGACCACATGTAGACCTGGCAGAGACTATTCACTGTTGCTTGGTAACTAATTGATGGCCATCAGCAGCCTGGCTAATGCCATCAAGAAGACAATGGAATCGGCCCGGTGACTCATCCTAGCTGCTACCAGGTGTCAGACATGAGTAAGTTTCTAGCTCTCAATATTGACCACCCCTCAAGTACACCTCCCCTACACCTTCCAACTAATAGGGTAATTCTAGGGACGGACTTACCAGGAGGTGGAAACAGGGGTTGTGACCAGCCCCCTCTCTCCTGCTTATAAGGAGATGCTTGACCACTGGCTCTCTCTCTGCTCTTCGACCCCTATTGAACCTTTGACCCTCTTATGTCCAGCTTGCTATCCCCAACCCCTGCCTCCATCTTTAAACTCTGGTCTGCAGGCCGAGTTCCCACGTGTTACCTGCTGGCCAGGCTGCGTGGTCCCCAATTTTCTTAGTTTCTTTCCCCTCCATTTTTCCTGAGGAACACTCTACACAACGGGACCAGTAGATATAGCCTACCAACGATTTACCTGCTAATGCAAATGTGCTTTGCCTCTCTCTGTATTTCCTAGTCTTGAGTAATTGTGTGTGAGCCTATGTATTGTTTGCTTGTGCAGAACTTCAGTAAAAAGACTTTATTTTACAACTATAAAAAGTCTCCTGGTCTGTTACCAACACCTCCCGGAGGGGCTGACCTCTGTATACACAGGTGTTCGCTCTCGCAGCCGATTGCCTATTGATAATCAATCATATTCCCCTCATTATTATTCATAATAACGTGCAATCAGGCTAACAGACTAGAGAGAGAGAGAGCTAGCTTGGGGAATGGAAGAGGAGCAGAATGCATGATCCCCCTCTCCTTCCCATTCTGAGGCTGGTCTGGGAACCTGCCCAATCCCAATCAGGATGGCAGAAGGCGAGCAGGTTGGGCTGATGCAGGGAGAACCTCACACGATGTGATTCCATAAAATTTAATTAGTGGAAGACACTGGGATAAAACTATAGTTGCCAAATCACTATGAACCCCCACCCCCCAACCTTTAAAAAACATTTTGCTTTGGGGCCAATTGCAATAAAATCAAGCAACAAGACTTTAGGTAATCAGACAAGTTTTGTGTTGAATTAACCACCTGGGCTTGCTGCTAACTGTTGGAATCTATCACATACCGCATTCAGTTATCACAACTAGCAGATATCATAAATCTTTTAAAGTCCATCTGAATGAACAGCCATTAACACATAACATTGTAGTGAGCTGTACAAGTCAACTACCCACTTCTGGTTGATGCAGTGATTCAGACAGGGAAAGGGGACACAACATCTGCCAGTGTTTGATCACATGGATTACCAAAATTTGAGAAAAATGTGTGCCTATATCTGGTATCAGCTGCCTGTGGTGTGAGCAGGGATATGTAATTTTTTCATTTTTCTCTGTGTTTCTATTTATTAAGTATTGATGTTAGTATTCAGTTTTACAAATTGTTATTTGAAACAAGGGACTGGATCCAGTGATGTGCAAATGGAAAAAGAAATTTACTTAGCTCAGTGCTGCTTCTGGAATGATCTCTTGCAACATTTCCCACCCCCATCCTAGTTTGTGGTATACATAATGACATACACACACATGAGATTGTGCAGTAGCCTTCTCCCATATTGTAATTCAGGGAGCCATTTTGAGAATGAAGAAGCTACTAAATTCACTTCCCCAAACTCCCTACATGGATTACACAACATCTTACAAAAGCAGAAATGCAAATAGGGATACAATAAATTTCACCTAGCTCAAGCAGCTACTGTGATCTTTTCCTTGCATTTTCACTTGTGCAAGAGCTCTACCACAAGGTAAAACTGTATCCTGGATCTTGGTCTATGTAACAAGAAGGACATACAAAGTCTAATTATTTGGAAAATATTTTTTTTGTGTTTCCCCCCCAAGTACTTTCAAACCAAACAAAGCTTAAGTTAACTGGGACAGAAGAAGGTTTTTGAAGTTCTGAAATTCATCAGCATATTTACCTTTTCAGCTTATTTGAATGGAAAAGAACCGATTTAATGCAATCTGGCAAGGCAAGCTATAACATTGTCTGAACTATAACTAAAGCACATTTTCTCTCTTATTTCAGGCTATTGTTGTTAATGGTGTCCCAAAGAAAGATACTTAAAGGAAATGGTATGAATCAGATTACTCCCAATACAATGCCCAATCAACTAAACAAATATATGGGGAAGAAATTTGACTCTCCTACACACACACACACACACACACACACACACACACACACACACACACACGCGCGCGCGCGCGCGAACAAAAAGAATGCTGATTTCAAAATGTGCAAGTTTCTCTTATTTTTTAAAAAGCTAAAATACACAATAGCACAATAATGGATAATTAATCTTGTTCACTGAACTGTATTGAATTTTCTGATCACTTCTTTTATAAAAAATTTATCTGTATGCCAAATCTGCATAGTAGGAGACAAGAGAATGAGAGAGAGAGGGAGAGAGAGAGAGAGACCAAGGATGCTGTTGTTTTCAACAATGTCAAAAAGAGCCAAACATTATTACGTGTTTTAATACAAAACCCATGTAGCCACAGTGTGGCAGTCAAAGGCCATAAATGACATCAGTTCCTTGTCAATACAAAGTTCCACAGCAAAATATTTAGCATTTAGAGAAGCAGATTTCCAGATGGAACCAGTATAAATGTCATATCAGTATGTACAAATCTGTGAATTGTGCATCAAGCTCATCTGAAGAAAATTAATCTTAAACCTAAAGACCACAGTCTAATACAGAGACAGACCCACTGATTCCTATTATGTTTTTATCTTACCTTTCCTCCAAGAAGCTCAAGGGTCTTTCTTTTTCTATGTCATAGTCTTGACATACCTGTCAGATATATCAACTATTTATCTAGTAGTGAAATCTGCACCTCATCTGCAGATAACTAACTCCATGGATTGAGGCTACACTGTGACTAAACAGATTTATCAGCAAACTTGAAGGACCCCCAGGTTTTCAGAAAAACCTGAAATGTTAAAAAACTACCTTGGAGTTTTTAAATTCCCCGCAAATTACAAAAAGGGCAGACCAATGCACTTACCTGTACAGCTGATGATGGCCACCCCAAGGACCCACTCCAGGCCTGGCTGTGGCAAATGTCAGCAGAGGCTCCACACCTGGCTGCAGTGGCAGAGCATGTCGGGAACCTCTCTGAGCCTGGCCATGGTGGCGGATGTCAGGAACTTCTTTGGGAGACTCACCGGTCTCAGCCACAGTGTTGATGTCTGGGAGGCTCTCTAGATCTGGCCACAGTGGTACCAGTGTCTGGGAGGCTCTCTGGGCCTGGCTATGTGGCACCAATGTCTGAGAGGCTCTCCAGGCCTGGCCACAATGGTGGCTGGGGGGCTCCCCATGATCAGCTATGGCAGTGCCAGTGACTAGGAGACCCAGAGCAGCTCCCAGACTCTGCTGCTGCTGCTGCTGCAGTCAGGCCTAGAGGCCTGGATCTACACCTGGCTCAGTGATAAGGAAGCTGCTCTTGGCCCAGAACAGCTTCCTAACACTGCAGCTGCTGTGGTCTTTAAGGTAAGGAGAAAGAATAGAGAGAGATGGGGTAAAAGAAAGAGAAGAGAAGGGGAAGAAAGGGGGAAAAATAGGGAGTAGGTTGACAAACTCCCTCATAGATCACTCCCTTGTCGTGGCATGGGGGCTTGCGTGGTTCGATGAGGCTGTGGGCTATGCTGTGGAGGGCCACCCAGGACGGACAGGCCACAGCAGAGAACTCAGACCAAGTGTGGTCCACTGGAGAAGGAAATGGCAACCCACTCCAGTATTTTTGCCAAGAAAACCGCATGGATAGTAACAAAAGGCTAAAAGATATGATGCTGGAAGATGAGCCCCTCAGGTCGGAAGGTGTCCAATATACTACTGGGGAAGAGCAGAGGGCAAGTACAAGTAACCCCAGAAAGAGTGAAGCGGCTGGGCCAAGCTGAAAGGACGCTCAGTTGTGGATGTGTCTGATGGTGAAAGGAAAGTCCGATGCTGCAAAGGACAATACTGCATAGGAACCTGGAATGTAAGATCTATGAATCAAGGTAAGCTTGACGTGGTCAAAAATGAGATGGCAAGACTGAACATTGACATTTTGGGAATCAGTGAACTAAAGTGGACTGGAATGGGTGAAGTCAACTCAGAAGACCATTATATCTACTACTGTGGCCAGGAATCACGTAGAAAAAAATGGTGTGGCCTTTATAGTAAACAAGAGAGTGAGAAAGGCAGTATTGGGATACAATCTCAAAAATGACAGTATAATCTCAGTTCAAATCCAAGGCAAACCATTCAGCATCTTGTCTCTTTTCATGGGTTCAGTGCAGACATTTTTCAAGCACTGGTCTGAAAGAGCAGACAGGATAACTGAAATGGTTACAGCTGTTGCCATGACAGTGACTAACTCACAGAAAAGTCCCTCTGTATTATAATTTACTGACTACATTTTTATAGTATTCTGGATTTCTCATTCCCCCCCCCCCCATGAAGTGAATCTCTGCCACTTCAGAGAACATTATTCTGGTACAAGGACCAAAGAACTCCATTTTGAGTTCCTGGTCCAAGATGAGAAATAATAGTAATAGCCCAGTAGGAGAATTCCACTACCTGCTTGCTTGTGGAATAGCAAAGGGAAATTCTTTCATATATAATATAATGACCTCCACACCAGGCACCATAGAAAGGTTACCTAATGGTCACAGATAACATTCTATCTTCCCTTGTCAATTAAAGTGGTACCGAAGGTTCTAGGAAGTTACCTGCATGGTCAAGTATTGATGGAAAGCAGACTACACTAATGGAAGTGTAGATAAATGGTTGAAATAAGTTTCAGGTGGTTAGCCGTGTTGATCTGAATTAGCAGAACAAAGTTTGAGTCCAATGGCATCTTTAAGACCTACAAAGTTTAGTTAAGGTGTAAGCTTTCGTGTGTAAGCACACTTCCTCAGACAAATAGTTGAAGTAAGTGTTATGGCTAAGGAATGCAAGGGATAAGCTGTAGATGGAGAGTTGAAGTGAAAGGTAGATAAAGGATTTGTGATGATAACCTTGCATGGGATAGAAAGGTATATGATGTTAAACAAAGGAATGGACATCTGCGCATGTCCAAGAGACTGTTTGTGCACGGTTATAGCTTGTATCTTCACTTATTTTTTGGAATTCAGGCTTTTGAGGCTTGAGTTTACCTTTGTTCGAATAAAGTTTCCTGCTCACTTCAGAAGCCTCACTGGTTGTGTTTTGATTGGGACAAACATGACAAGCAATGGCCCATTTGGTGAACACTATCCATGCTGCCCAACATTGTTCCCATTGAAAATTATATTTGTTACAATTGGGAAACTGCAAAAACTTGCTGAAGGTGTCTCATTTCCCCTTCCACCACTATTTCCTCTTCCCCTTTCCTGAAAGCCCCCATAGCCTCTCCTCTTTTCTGGCTTCTTTCTCTCCTTCTAGGATTGCCAACTTCCATGTGGGACCTGGAGATCTCCTGGAATTACAACAGATCTCCCAAGTACAGAGATCAGTTTCCCTTTTGGTTGCCAGTTCCAGGTTGGGAATTCCTGGAAATTTGGGGGTGGAGCCTTGGGAGAACAAAGTTTGAGGAAGTAAGCAAATGCAGCAGGGTATAATACCATAGTGGCCATGCTCCAAAGCAGCCATTTTCTCCATGGTAATTTAACTCTGTAATCTGAAGATCAGTGGTGATTTCTGGTGCCCACGTGCAGGCTGGCAATCCTAGTTTCCCATAGAAGAAGTGGCTGCTTTGGAGGGTGGAGGCTACAGAATTATACCCTTCTGAGGTCCTTATCTTTTATCTGCCTCCCATCTTCAACTAGATTTATTTTTTATTTACTTTATTGATACCCTGCCTTTCTCCACCATAGGGACCAAAGCAACTTATGTTAGTCTCATCTCCTTTTTATCAAAACAACAACTCTGTGAGGTAAGTTAGGCTGAAAGTATGTAACTAGTCAATAATCACCCAGTGAGCTTCCACAGCAAGATGGGAATTCGAACCTGGGTCTCCCAGACCCTACTCTAAAGCTCTAATTACTATACCACACTGGCTGCTATTGAACAGTAGCAAGCAGCCAGGCCCAGTTGAGTCATGCAAGATGGGTGGTATTAAGTCACCTAGAGGTTGCTACCAGGCCTAGCGTGGCCAGCCTCCAGGTGGGACCCAGAGATCTCCTGGAATTAAAACTGCAGAAGACAGAGATCTGTCCCCCTAGAGAAAATGTCTGCTTTGGAGGATGGCATTATATTTGGCTGAGACCTCTTACTCCCCAAACCCTGTCCTCAGACTCCACCACAAAATCTCCAGGAATTTTCCAGCCTAAAGCTGGCAACCCTAGTCAGGCTTGGCCTTGATGAGTCCTCCCTCAAATGCCAAAATACCCCTGGAAAGGACCCTGCCCTCTCCCCCTGCCTTTTTATTCACAGAAACCTAGATTAGAATACTATGGCTTAAAGCTACAGGTGCTCTTTTTGTCATGTTTGTGTTTTTTAAGCCCCCCATGTACTTTTTTTTTAGATTTCACATTTTTTTCTGCCAACTCAGAAGCCTTTTCAGGTTTGTAGAAAGATCTGTCTTGCCCATTCATAGCTCCAGTCACTGGATTTAAGTTCCAACCTCCCCTCTTCTGCAGAAGCCCAAAATGCCTACCCAAATGCTGCACCTGGATGACAGGTGACCCTCCCCAAGAACAGCATGAAGGGGAATTTATAGATCTACCAAGTGAGGAGGGAATGAATGACCCCTGCCCATTCTGCAAAATGCATTGCAGGATCTAATCTGCAGAATCAAAATATACTCAAGTAAAATACAAAGGCCATTGCTAGCTTTGTTATGCTTGTTAACACTTGTAATGGGTAAGGATGGAGTTCCAGGTTTTGCTATGAACATTAATGTTTACAATGAAATAAAATCACAAATCGTGACTGGCCTTCAAAACCCAAATCCTGTTGGAGTGGGGTTGTAATTTATAGGTTGAGCGTCTGCTTGACATGCAGAAGATCCCAGGTTCAATCCCTCGCATCTCCCATTAAAAGATTCAGGTAGTAGTAGATGTGAAGAATTTCTGCCTGAAACCCTGGAGAACTGCTGCCAGTCTGAATAGGCAATATTGACTGTGATGGACCAATAGTCTGATTCAGTACAAGGCATCATCATGTGTTCAAAGCGGCTAACAGGAATTGAAATAATATTATATAACTGAAATGGGAATAATCTGTGAGGCATGTAGCAACACAGAAGACATCGGTCATGCCAGAATACTCCTGGATCCCTCCCTACTTCTTTAAGGCCAATAATCATGTAGTTGAACGTACCACAATATCACATGTTAGGCCATGCATTCAGTTGAAAACATTGTCAGATGCTTTGGCTAAGAACAAGTAAACCAATTAAACAAACAAAATGTAAACTAATAAATGCTAGCTTGCTGATCGGACATGGAACATTTCCAGTTATGTGAATATGTGGTCTAGAATTCACCTTCTCGTTTGTGAATGGATCAAACAGGGTGACAGAAAATGTTAATCTACTTCCTAGAACAAGCAATTTTGATAAACCAAGAAGGGTTCAAGAGCTTATATTTTCTTCATACTGATAAGAGTTTCTTTCCAGCTCATAAAATAGACATGTCATTGTGTGTGCACCTGTTGTGGTGGTGACATTCAGTATATAATAAAACAGTGTTTCAATGACAAAAAAACCAGCCTCTTCTGTTATCTTGAATGTTTCTTTTATCCCTTCCTGACAAACAAATGCCACAGGTAAAATGTTACTAGCTTGGCCTTGTAATTCTTTCTTTTTTCACAAATAGATGGCTACAAGCCTTGCTTTCAGTGACATCAGGAACAGAATTATCTCTTAGTTCCACAAAACTCAATATCAGCCAAATAAACACTTCCTGGTTTCTAAAGAAACAAGTTCTTATTATAAGCAATTATAAGCTATTATAGTAGAAGTGAAACCTTTACAATGGTCTAGTGGTCTTTCACAAATAACACACAGTCACTCTGCCTGGGTAAAAGAAATCAAACTCCATAAATACACTTAAGAACCAGTATATAATGTTGTGTAAATAGCTTTATGAAGCCTGGAAGATGTAATTGTCCAGTGGCATCCAGGGCTGGCCCAAAGACTTTGGGTGTCCAAGCTGCTCCTCCCACAGGGAGACAGAAAGGTGGCAGCCACCCACCTTGCCTTCCCCTGCACCACAGGGAAGTGGGGGGAGATGGGAAAAGGTCACCTATAATCTTTGGATATGCCTGCACCACAGGGAGGCAAGAAAGCCAGGAACTCTTTTCATTATGCTGCCCTGCCCTGTCCCCCCATGGAGGGAGGTAGGTAGCAGGGAGTGATAAAGCAGCTGGGGCCTGGGACACCTCCTTGATTTTAACTGAAATTGCTTTCTGTGAGCAGTCAGTAAGATGCTTGAAACACATATAGCCTCAGTGCTTTGTTATGCCCTTTTAAAATTCAACAGATGGTATCACAAATGAAGCTGCCTTATACTGAATCAGACCCTTGGTTCATCAAAGACCATTTCTGCAGTACTGAAATTTCCCACATTGACTTTTTAAAACTGCACTTTATGTGACATTTCCCACAGCAGATTTTTCCTCACTAGGCACAAACCCGAAGTTTTCTCCTTCTTACCCCACATTTTTGGAATCCCCAGTTTTAGCGAGTTCTAAAAACTCAGGGTAAGAAGGAGAAAACTTCAGATTTGTGCTTGGTGAGGAAAAATCTACTGCGGAAAATGTCACATAACACACAGTTTTAAAAACTTCAATGAGGGGAATTTCAGTATTGTAGATGTGGTTAAAGTCAGGCCGATTTTGCACAAGGAGCTGTTCTGCTGTCACGCCTCCCTTTGCCCTGTTTCCATTGGTCAATTTCCCACTCAAAGCCACGCGGCTGCATTTTGACCCGCGGCTTCGCCTGATTTTCCCTGCGGTTTTGTGATCCTCAAAAAACAGCCGTTTTGACGCAGTGGGTTTCAAATTAAAGAGGGAGAAGTGCCTCCTTGGGGTCCTGGTGGTGGATTTCTTGTGGTTCTGGGTCAACACATTGGGCCTCGATCTGGCGAGGGACAAGGTCAAGGCCATCATGGAGGCTGCCATGCCATCTAGCAAGGCAGAACTTCAGGTGTTCTTAGGGCTCCTGTACTTTTATCACGCTTTTCTGCCACACAAGGCAGCTGTTGTGGAGCACCTTCACTGGCTCCTGGACAAATCAGCGCCCTGGTCTTGGGGCCCGAGGGAGGCGGCAGCATTCAAGGGGGTTAAGGTGCTTCTCATCTTGAATGAGGTACTGGCACACTTTGATGAGTCCCTGCCTGTAGTCCTCATGTGCGACGCCTCCCCCATGGCGTCAGCGTAGTCCTGGCACACCTTCTTCCTGATGGCTGGGAGGTTCCTGTGGCCTACTACTCACAGATCTTGATGGCCGCTGAGTGCATTTACATGCAGATAGACTGGAAGGGCTTGGCAATAGTGGCGGGCGTAAAAATTTTTTATTACTTTGTGTCCGGGTGCCCCTTCACAATTGTAACTGACCACAAGCCACTCCTTGGCTTATTTGCAGCAGACAAGCAAACCTCTCACCCTGTGTTCTCCATTGGTCCCTCTTCTTGGCCAGCTACAATTACCACCTGGAACACCTGGGCAAGGCGATGGGGCATGCCGACACCCTCAGCAGACTGCCCCTTCCCTTTGGGGACACCAATTCTGCCCCTGCCCCCGGGGTCCTGATAATCAAAGGGCTCCCCGAGCTGCCCCTGCAGACAGTGGGTATTGCTTCCTGCTTGGCCCACAACCCCTCCTCTCCCAGTTCTTAGGCTGGGTGGTAAGGGGGTGGCCTGCAGCTTCTGCTGGTCCCAAGTTCACAGCTTTCATGACCCATAGGGACGAGTTGTCAGCTCTCCAGGGGTGTCTCCTGTGGAGCGACTGGGTCATGGTCCCCCCTGCTCTGCGACAACGAGTCCTCACTGCTCTCCACGAGGCACACCTGGGGATAGTCAGGATGAAGGCTATGGCCTGGAGCTATGTTTGGTAGCCGGGAATCAATGCTAAGATCGAGGCCTGGGTGAGGAGATGCTAGACCTTCCAGATGGTCCACCCAAACCTGCCAAGTGCACCCCCACAGCCATGGGAGTCAACACACAAGCCTTGGTCCCAGTTACACATAGATTTTGCCAGGTCCTTCCAGGGGCTGATATTCTTAGTAACAGTAGACTTGTACTCCAAATGGTTGGAGATCATCCCCGTATCCACCACCTCTGCAAAGGGCATCATCCGAGCACTCCACCGGATCTTCTCCACCCACAGGCTGTTGGACACAATAGTCTCTGACAATGGGATTGCCTTCATGGCGGCAGAGTTCCAGGACTTCCTCCAGCGGAACCTGATCCGACACATAAGATTGGCACCTTTCCACCCCACGATCAACAGCCAAGTGGAAAGGATGGTCCACATGGTGAAGGAAGCCCTCAGCCAGATCACGGATGAGGACTGGGAGTTCCAGCTCACCTGCTTCCTGCTGACACAGCGGACAACACCCAACCCCATCACCAGGCACCGCCCTGTGGAACTGCTGATGGCCAGTGGCCCACTATTCTGCTGGACTGCCTACATCCAGACCGGGCGCTGGACTCAAGGAGGCTGACAAAATAGAGGAACATGCCCCAGGAGTTCTTCCCAGGTGACCATGTGTTCATCTGGAAGTTCTTTGTGGATGATAACCAGAACTTTGAATTGAACTTTGAACCAAACTTTGACTTGAACTCAGTTACTGAACAGATGGTATCATCTGTTGATATAACTTTTTGGTAGCTTGTTGATTAGTGGGGACCATCAGAGTTAAATAGTTGAACTGGAATATGATAAGGCCTGCATCAAAGGTTGAAGGATTTTTGGAGTGAACATGTATTTCAGAATTGCAGACTTCTTTAGAAAGCAATGCTTCTGAAAATGGGTCCCATTTATATAATGAAGGAGTATTGTAAAGATAACACTTTGTCAGAAAATTAGTTCTATAGTGAAACCTTGTGCATTTCCTACCACAGAAAAGTGTTCCAAGATCTTTGTGAAAGCATCACAACTGATTGTCAGATCCTGAGAATGGAAACGCTCCGATTTTGGATTCAATAGGAGTTGAAATACTTTGAACCACTGAGCTGGTGTGAACTAGCTGATTCAACTCAGCCATTCAACCTATGCAAGATATATCCAAGTGCAGATCACAAGCCCCACACAGCCTCATTGTGTGAATAAGTGAGACAAGACTTTAGTGAAAATAAACTGCAAGAAACACATTACAAATATCTCCATGGTTTTATTTCTTGGTTAAGAACCTAAGAGAAGCCATGATGGATCAGGCTAATGGCCCACCTAGTCCAAAACTCTGTGTCACACTGTGGCCAAAATCCAGGGGCTATCAGGAGGTCTACCAGCAGGGCCAGAATTCCAGAAGCCCTCCCACTGTTGCCCCCCAAGCACCAAGAATACAGAGCATCACTGCTTCAGACAGAGTATTCTGTCTTGTGGCTAATAGCCACTGATGGACTTCTTGTGATTGTCAGATTTGTATCCATTTATCCTTTGGTGTAGAGTTTGGCCTGTTTGCCCTATGTAGATAATGGAAGGGTGTTGTTGGCATTTAATGGCATATTGTATATGTCATATTGCATATATCATTAAATGACTTACCAGCAAGCTGGCATAACAGTGTAGGGATTTGAACCTGGCTCTCCCAGATCCTAATGTGACATTCTAACCACTGGCTGTCTGCAGTTAGGACACCTCCACACATTACAGTTGTTAGCCCAATGTTATATCTGCGTTTGCTGCAGTAGATAAATAGGTCATATATGTGTATATATATTTTTTAAACATCTGTGCACATATGTCTGGGAAATAAGATTGGAACTGGATTCCCACACATTTTTAAATTGGATATTTAGTACAATTTAATCCTGCCCATTCCCCCAAGTTGCATAGAGTGCTGTCCATTGTTTTCTCGTCCTCTGTCTTATCTTCACAACAACCTTGTGAGGTAGGCTTAGGTTTATGCAATAGTCAAATGTAGGCTCACTCACAGTTTTAATGCTAGTAGCTCATGAAGTGTAATTTTTGCGCACAAGACTCTAGAGTTTAGAGGGAACATTGTATCAGTATGTGCTGTTATGCACATGGTATGGAAAGGGATGAATCATGTAGTACATGGTTTACATGTAGAAAGTCTCCAGTTCAATATCCGGCATCTCTCACTGAAGGTTCTGAAGTAGCTGGTATTGGGAGCAGAAAAGGTCTTTCTTTGCCTGAAACCCTGGAGAGCCATTGTCAGTCAGAACCGTCAATTGTTGTGGAGATGGCACTTCAGCCTTTGCCATTTCCCTGACCTGAGATAATCCTTGGGAGGAGTCCTATGTACCCCAGTGAGGAAGCCCATATATAGCCTGGGTAGACCATAATGTGAATTGGTTCTTATTCAGTAAGCCTCTTACTTTTTAAGACTATTTTCTGTTTTTACTGCAGTTGCCTTGCTGGAGTTGATAAAACAGAAGGAACCAAGAAATAACAATTGTCCAAATATAAGCCTTGTTGTGAATATGTGGTTAGCATTGACTAATAGCAGAAATTAATGTGTTATTGAATAGAGGCAAAATGCCCACCAAATGCTCAAACTCTGTATGGAAGTGTGTATATAAAAATGTGCTCTAGCTGAGTGATGGATATGTTGGAATGAGTGACTCAGCATGCCTGGACATTGGCGGACATTATATATATGTTATCTCCTTGAATGGGATGCCTCTCTTTGTCTTAACCTGGGAGCAGCGATCTGACCCCTCTGCTCCCTCTTGCTTTGTCCTCTCTCTCTTCACGTGGCCTTCTATGGAGACACATGTCTCTGCAGGTCTCACCTGTAGATCAATGCTCCCTCTAAGCTGTGGAGTCTTGTGAGCAAAAATTCTACTTTGTGAGCTACTGTCATTAAAGTTGTGAGTGAGTGATTTGACTATTGCATAAATTAGTTTGCTCTGGAGCCATCCTTCCTGAGCTAAGACAAAAATGTGTGAGCCGAAGACTAAAAAACTGTGACCTAGCTCATACTAACTCAGCTTAGAGGGAACACTGGATACAGTGCCCTCATACTCCCACACACATGATGCTGGACAAGTTGGCGATTTGTGATATGAAAATTACTCTTTCTCTTCTTTCTCTTCTTTTGACTGCAACCTGAATGTGAACTGGATTGACTTGAATAAATGTAAATTTATCTTTTTTGCAATATACTTCTTGGGGGATTTATTTACTGTGCTCAGTATCACACTTGTATGACTGGACAAACTCTGCTATATTAATCAAATAGCCCGATAGGGTAAGAAAGAGCTCCAGCTATGTCTCACCTGTCTCATAAACGTGCATCCTCTAGGGTTATTTTGGCAGAATTCTTAAGGCTTTAAAACCAGACTGAGAGGCAGCATTTTAAAAGTATTTAAACCAAATATGTACATTATGTAAATGTTAGAGTTGGTGAAAGTGTTTCTAAATGACTTTTGTTAGCCTGAAAAGACTAAAAGAGAGTGTGTTCAATTCCCCCCTGTATAGTATACTAACACATATTTCATATTGTAAGATAAATTCGGGTGGCTAGCTGAGTTGGTCTGAAGCAGCAGAACAAAGTTTGAGTCCAGTGGCACCTTTAAGACCAACAAAGACCTGAAGAAGTGTTCACACACACAAAAGCTTATACCCTGAAGAAGAAGAGGAGATTGGATTTATACCCCGCCCTTCACTACCCAAAGGTGTCTCAGAGCGGCTTACAAACTCCTTTTCCTTCCCCTCCCCACAACAAACACTCTGTGAGGTAGGTGAGGCTGAGAGAGCTCTTGACAGAAACTGCTTGTTTTTCAAGAACAGCTCTTATCAGAACTATGGCTTGCCCAAGGTCACATCAGCAGGTGCAAGTGGAGGAGTGGGGAATCAAACCCGGTTCTCCCAGATTAGAGTCCGCACACTTAACCACTACACCAAACTTTGTTGGTCTTTAAAGGCACCACTGGATTCAGATTTTGTTCTTCATATTGTAAGGTTAGCAGTGATAAATTACAGAGAATAATTAATTCCCCCCCAGTAATAATCCAGTCCCTTTATATGAGTTTCCTATTATAGTAAGAAAGTTTTAAAATTAAAATGCTTTTTAGAAGCCAAAGAGTTTTACCACCGTGCAAGGATATTGTCACTGGGTAGAATCCTAGATCCATTGATGCTGGGGTATTCTCTTCTCAAGACCCACTTTCACAGCCCTTTCAAAGCTGCGTAAAGGACTCTTGCCAAGCCTACCCATCACAGACCTGGTCCGTGGTATCTGATATGCTGGGTCATGGTCATTTATGCTTGACTGTATCTGCTTTATCCTGTCTGGTGCAATGAATATTAATTGGGTCTACAAGTATCTGATCTTGTCCTCTTCTCACTTCAAATTCTAAATAAAATCGGAAATTAAAAATGACAATTTCATGGACAAAGTCACTATCATGATTATAAAAATTTATAACAATAGGTTTATTGCTTCATTATTTTTCAAATCTCTCTTTATCTCAGTTTCATAATAATTTATATTGCTTATGCTAGATATATAACAGATTATTTTATAATAGCTTTTCAATTATAAATTGGGTAGTTTGGGTAAATTCAGATGGTAGATACATTTTTATAATTCTGTAGCTCTTTCTAGAAGTCTTTGCATGTTCCAAGAAGCTCTGTGTGAGTCACATTTTATATATTTTTGCACATTTTCCTATGTTTGAAGAGGGAGCTAGCACAGCTACCCATTTAGATTACTTACTTCTCTGCACAGGCTTCTTTTTCAAACATTAGAGAACAAGCACAAGAATAGGAAGTATGGCTCATTCAGGTTTCTATGATTTTTGAAATGTCTGACAGCACTCTATATAAGATGAACTGTACATGTAGGCCCCAGCGAAAATGGAAAACAATAAAGGCTGTACTTTTGTCTCAGAATGTTTTATCATATCTATATAGAGTTTTCCAACCAGCAGCTTGCACCTTGCAGGAGACTGGGGGGGGGGAGAACAAGGGGAGGTGCCATTGGAGTGATGTCATGCCTGGCATCATTGTGTCAACATGACACTCTAGGATTCACTGGAAAATTTATGGGTTTACCACAGAGTTTTTGGTGAATCCTAGAGTGTTCATCATTGCAATGGCATCACTTCCAGATTCACTCCAGAAGTACTGTCATGCCATTGCTCTGAAGGCAAGTTTCAATGTATTTTTCCCTTTGCTGCCCTACCAAGAGGCGGCAGAGTTCAGAACTGCTGTACCTAGAAGCTCTCTATATACAGGCAAACTGACAAAAAGGACAACACAACCATACCTTATGTATAAATAAAACTCTTTTTATAGTTGGTAATTAAGGCATACAATAGACCAAACCAAGCTTTGGAAATTTAGAAGAAGCCCTAATCACAGCTCTTGAAACTGCTCAGCCTCCTCCAGTACTAAAGTTGATAGTTTAAGAGCAAGGGAAAATTAAATTTCAAATTAAGACTTGAATTTTAAAGACCCAACTATGAAGCTTCACTGAAAACAAAATTTATTTAGGATACTACCATTGACTAATCAAACTAATTACATTTCAAAGAATATTATTCTAAGGTGTTTTCTATTCATTAAGAACATTACACACCTCCAATCCTGATGAAGAAATCTATGTCCACAAAGACTACCTGGGCCATAGTTCCCCCAATCATTGTATTGGAGGGCAGAAGATTTTCTTTTAATGTACATGTATATCTGCCTTCTCTTCTTGCAGGTGAGAGAGTTGTGTGCAAGCATAAGAAATTCAGCTGCCCATAAGAAATTCCTAGAACAGTGCAATTGCTTGCATTCCTGTATTCAGCTACATATGAATAAGTATAATTGAAATTAGTTAGATTTATGCACGTACACTACAGGATTACAAAGATACTTCTAAATGCATTGGTATGTAAACAGCTACCCATCAACTTTGTGGAGCAGGAATTTCCCATTTCTTCCAGATGCAATTCACTGACCCCTCTGAAATTTTATTCCTACAGGGCAGTGGACCTTCAGGAACAGCACATGGAGCCAAGTGGGAGTCTGCAGTCAGATGGGGGAAATTGTTATAGAACAGATCAACAACCGCTTTCCACAATTGGAAATGCTGTTCATTGGAGGAATTACATGGCTGGATAGAAGCCACTCTCATGATCCTTGACCATTTTCTATGCCATGGTTCTAATGAAATAAATGGAAGCTTTATGAAATTAGATTTGGAAGCCTAGTTATGAAATTATATTTTTGCTATAAACCTAGGTGCAAGGCTTTAGGCAATGGCAGTGCATTTCCATAACATTTTTATTCCTTATGTGGCCAAGATCAATTTTTCGTGGAACTGTGTGCTATCTTATGTAACATGAATAAAAATGTCATTACTTATATCATTGGGTAATATTCAAACAAACAGAACCAAAGTTAATTGAAGTAAAAGTTTAAGTTAGCAGACACATGCATGAACAGCATTATGCTCAGGTCATTCCATATTTCCAGATTTAAAATATCTTTGAAATAAAACTGTTCATGCCTAAAGAATGGAAATATAAGAGTTTCACTGTTTTGTTATTATACTGACCGTGGAACATGAAGTAATAGTATCAAGACAATAGGCTTATTCAAATTTACAAATAAAATGAGGTGACTGGGCAACTGTGACCTAAGATAATGAAACAGAGGATGCTTCTTAGATGAAAAAAAATGTAACCAGTGATAAATAAAGATGGTGTTTGAAACATCCAATTTTGTAGCAAAGGTAAGTGCGTCACAGAGATAGCTAACACAAAAGCCAGCCAATCTGAATATTAACCCAGCTGCAGCAACGAAAATAAGGAAAATATCTGTCCTTGATTTATAACCTCTTAATATTATATATACATATTAAAACTTACACTTGTTGTATAAGCTGCCTCAGGGTCATCTTCTAACACACGGGATAATCCAAAATCAGAGACCTTACACATGAGGTTGCTGTTGACCAAAATATTCCGAGCTGCCAAATCTCGATGTACATAGCCCATGTCTGAGAGATATTTCATGCCAGAAGCAATCCCACGTAGCATGCCAACCAGTTGGATGACAGTAAAATGGCCATCATGTTTCTGCAAGAAAGATAAGGGAGTCAAGTTAAAGTACATTTACATTTTCAAGTTCTGCTAGTTCAAATCAATGTACATTTCTAAAAAGCCTAGCCTCTTAGACCACAATGATATCTTTCTAATCCAAGCAAGTCTCTCAATAACTTTCCTTACAATGACTTCCGGTGCTTCTACAGTTTGCCCATTTTTAATATTTCACTGACCTTTTTCTATTATGCAGTTAATTCCCTCACCTTTCCCAGCTTTCTGGTCGACCCAGCAGAGTGCTGCCATGAGCTGGCCCTTGAGCTGCTCTGCTACTACATGGGCTGTGGCACCCAGCCTGCCCAGGCTCTGCAAGGTGGGCTCCAGTGACTCCAGTGAGTCCTGCGAGGAGCTCTACTGGAGCCTCCTCCTGTGCCTCTGCCCCGCCACCGCCCTGGCCCCCTACCTGCTCAAGGCCATGTGCATTGTCCGCGCCACCCTCCTCACCCTTCGAGCAGCCACACACTTTCCTGCATTTGCTGGCCACCCAAAAGAGTCCAGTGGCACCTTTAAGACCAAGGTTTATTCAGGTACAAGCTCTCCCTTCTCTCTGAGGGCAGATCTGTGCGCTCCCTCCCATGGTTAGCAATCCAAAACAGCCCAGAGGAGCCTGAGCGGTGGGTGTTGCCTTCTGACACACTTCCGATAATGTCAGGAGGTATGGCATATGCAAATAAGTTATGCTAATGAGCTCCTACACCTCTTTTTTCCATGAAATGACCCCTGCTTGCTGTTAATATTGGAATAAGTTAGAGTACCTTGATGTACTTTTCATAATGTAATTGCTTAGGTATATAGAAACTCTGTACAGCATAATTTTATTTTTGTTTTTTCTTCCTCTTTTTCATGGGGTAATCTAATTTCACTCAACAATGGTCCATACTGAAACTAAAGCTTTCTAAAACTCCCTAACCCTGCACTGCTCCTTCAGTCCTTTTTTGTTTGTACAGGAGAGGTGGCATTAACTCAATGTAGATGGGAAATGATGGCTTCTGGAGGGGGGACTTACTTGCATGAAAGTTAGTGAATTCTGCTTTTTCTGACAATCACATTTAAATAACCATAATGCCTGTATAGACTCATCTATAGAATTCTGAAGCATGCATGATTATAGTGACAGAATCAGCAGAGGGGCCTACTGATGGCTTGAAGGATGTTGGGGAATGTTGGAGCTGGAAAAGGTTGGGAAGAAAGTGAAAAGGAGAACTGGTTTTTGTATGGGATAATGGGAGATGCAGCAGTGCAATGTTCAGGAGAATGTTTATCTACTAAAGCAGATTGCAGATTATACATGCAGTGCAATATGGGAGTAATTCTTGGGCATATGTTCCACCTTTGAATGTAGACCACTGTAACACTGCACTTCTCCAGTCCAGTGGATCAATCCACAATGTTTACAGTTCAGCTTCTAGCAACCAGTTCAAAACCAATAATGTGATAGCACCTAAAATCTGTTATATAAATAAGCTCTTACAAATTCCACTACCATACCTATCTAATAAGACTATTAAAAACATGAATATGTGCTGCATTAAAAGGATTCATTTCTTAAATCTGTAACAGTCTTTTAATGAAAGATGAATACCTCAGAAACGGGAAGGGGAAATCTTAAATAATAGATATGCTCTTGTCCAAAGTTACACAGTTAGTAAATCTCAGTGGAAATAGAGTTGGAAAGAAAACCCAGAGAAAAAACTCTTATTAGCTCTTATTTTACTAATCCATTTCTGGACATGGAAGTGTTTCCTCAAGGACTGTCTTGGATATGAACAGTACTTGTAACAAAATTAAGACTTGAGAAATATTTGCAAGTGTCCACAAAAGTTATTTTGTTAGAATAACTTTTAAAAGTTACTTTTAAAAACTGTTAAAAATAAAAGGCTGTTCCTTTTGTCTACGAAACCCAAACATACTTATTGACCATGGTTCACTCATTCTGCTTCACAGGAAAATAAGAAGTATCCTGATGGATCAGACAATGTTCTGCCTAGACCTGTTTTCCTCCATGGCCAGCCAGATGTTTTGGAAAGACAACAGGTATACTGCTTCTGAAAATGGAGGTTCCACCAAACTTTTACAGCTAATAGGCACTGATGGATCTACCTTCTAGAAGTCTGTCTGATCCCTTTTTAAAGTTATCTGAATTGTTAGGCATTATTACCAAGGCTGGATTCAGACATATTGAGGCCCTATCCCATGTCAGGTTTAAGAGGCTCTAGTCTATAGCATTTTTTTTTAAAAAGGTAATTCCATAAGTGTAGGGGCAATGTTTCCTTTCCTTTTTGGGGAGGGGTTTTTAGAGGTCTCTAATATTTTGATGTCCTAAACTGTGGTTTACTTAGTTTGTACACAAATCCAGCTCTGTCTATGGCAGTGAGTGCCACAAGTTAATTCTGTAGTTGCCCTGACCTAGCCTGGTCTTGTCAGATCTCAGATGCTAAGGAAGGTGAGCCCTGGTTAGTACTTAGATGGGAGATCACCAAAGAAGTCTGGAGTCATTATGCAGAGGCATAAATCAGCTGTGATTGATGGCAGATAAAATAAAATAAATGAACAGTACTTTCATTTGTTTTGGATCTACTGCCCATCAGTTCTTGAAATTTGGGGAGAGGAGTTTTCTTTCTATTTTCTTCACACTGTACACAGTTCTATAAACCTTTTTCATGTCCACACTTTCTTGTACTTTTAATAAACTAAAAAAAAAGGCAGGCTTTCCTTGTAGGGAAGGTGAACCAACCCTTTAATCACTTTGATTACAATTTTCTACATCTTTTTAAGCTCTATGATTGCCTTTTCAATAAGGAGTGGCCTGAACTGTACAAGTATTCCAACTATAGCTATACTATTACAGTAGATGTTTTATTTTCAATTATGTTCCAAATAACCCTTGAAATATGGTCATTTTCATCATTATTGCACATTACATTATAATTTTCATCAGGCTGTCCACCAGAACTCCAACATCTTTTTCCTGATCAGTCC
This sequence comes from Gekko gecko, assembly GCA_029375565.1. NCBI lineage: Eukaryota > Metazoa > Chordata > Lepidosauria > Squamata > Gekkonidae > Gekko > Gekko gecko. Next base: position 63,782,304 of record JAPDNY010000004.1, on the reverse strand, counting down.
CTGACAGTTCATATCCTATCAGTATCTTTTGTTGTTGTTCAGTCGCACAGTCGAGTCCGACTCTTCGTGACCCCATGGACTTGATCACACCAGGCCCTCCTGTCTTCTGCTGTCCTCTGAAGTTTGCTCAATTTCATGTTCATTGCATCGATGACACTGTCTAACCATCTCATCCTTTGCCATCCCTTTCTTCTTTGACCTTAAATCTTTCTCAGCATCAGGGTCTTCTCCAGTGAGTGCTCCCTTCTCATTTGGTGGCCTCTAGACATAAGTTTAGAATTTTTGCCCCATTGCACATCACTTTACATTTACCACCATCTTATATTCAAATTTACCTGGCATTCTACACAACATTATGGCCTGACAACATTGTGGCATTCTATACAACATTATGGCCTGACATTATGCCCCCCCCCCCTGTATCTATTAAGAGTTCGGGAAAATGCAAATATTTGAATACTTTATTGTGTTATTTTAACATAACATGGCTTTTGTTTTATAGCAAAACCTTCACCCTCTGGTTAATTTGATGTAATCTGGCATGTTAGACTGTTCATTGGTCATTCCTGATTCTAGATCATTTATTAAGAAATTAAATACTAATGTAGATTTCCTGGGGAACCACTGTGAGACCTGTTTCTTTACTCCTACCCTCTGTTTCAAGCAGAATGCTGGACTAAATGGACAGTTACTAATGGACAGTTACTAATTCATAAGACTGATCCTCTTATCCCAAAACTGGTAAGTTTACTGTGGAGCATTTGTTGATGGGCTTCCTCAAAAGATTTTTGGCAGTCTAAGTACATAATGTCTCCCAACTCACCCTTACCCACATGCTCTAAAATTCTAGGATAATTCCAAAAGGTTGGTGAAGCAAGACTTCCCTTTGCAAGAACTATATTGATTCTTCTTGAGTAATAATTGCCTGTAATATTCTAATAATGGTTCCCCATAACTGGCCAGTAATTTTCTAGATCTCTTTCTAAAGACTGACATTACATTTAATATGTTCCAGTCTTCCAACAGGGAGGACAATTTGGTCACAGTGAGAGGAGCTGTTTGATCTGATACTGTTGCTTCTCACCTCTGTATTTAAAATGCTCTCTCAAACAGCATCATCCCTATCCCATTCAGCAGTTGTTGCCCCCCATTTTCACGCACGACTTTCCTGATACTGGAGAAAGTCTGGTCTTTACAGATTCAATTGGTTTCACTGTGCACTTCTGGATATCTGAACTCTCTCTTGCGAACTCAAGCTATCTGATCACACTGTTCTGTCCTCACACCGCAACAGAGCTCTGTCCCCCTGCCATTTTTAATGAAGTTAGCGATGTGCACATAAGCTGATCTTTGCTCCAGGGCTGTGAATCACCGCTTATGTATTTCTGCATCCAAACATTCTGTCAGGATTGGGAGCTCCCAGGGGAGTTGTTTTTGAGCAACAATCCCCCCCCAACCCATCTATCCTGTTTCTTGGGGTGTGGGGTGTGGAAATAGCCCCTAGTTAGGCTCCCATATAGGCAGGGAACCTGGGGAGGCTGGCATCCCTAATTCAGGGAGACTTGGGTAAACCTGGAAAAAATTAAAAATCCAGGCAGCCTTATTTCTGAGCAAACTTGGGCTGAATATCTGTCCCAAAAGTGTGCAGGGCTTTCTGGACCTTGGCTAAAGTGGTGGTGGTGGATGTGAACCAGGATTTTCTACTTCAGAGCTGCTTTTTGGGCATCCCATGACTGACACAAGAGTAAATGTACTGAAGTCAATGGGGCTACTCTCATTTAAATCTGCATTTCCCCATGCATTCCAAGGAAGAGAGGCAAAGCGGACGAGGGTGAGAGGGGCCACAGTAGCTGGTGGAGGGATCGTGGAGCTGTCAAAATGGAATGGTGCTTTGAATGAGCATTTCTGTGCATTAGTGAACTGTCAACCATGGAGTGAGTATGTGGTAAGGTGGGTTAAGGGTGGCATGTTTGGACAAATCTCACCGGAATAAATAACAGTGGACAAAATAGAGCCTGTCATCTGATCACAGCCTTCTAGTAACACAGTGGATATTATTGTTAAGAGATAAAAAACTTAATGTCTTAAGACCCCTCACCTGCATTGCCATCCAGACCCAGTAACTTACAAATTTTAAATTTGTTCATTAGCTTTTTTTCTTCATAGGTAAAGTGTCTTTTCTGCAATGTTAAAGGCTATGTGTTTTTAAGATGTGTCCATCCTCAGCCAAGGCACCTGTGCCAAAGTTGGAGGCTTCTCCAGTGCTGCAGGAGCTGAATGAGACTCACCCACCTCACTTGTACCTTGAGCAGCCATCGTCAACCTGGCTAGAAGTCTAAGGGTGGGACCCTGGGCAGCAGGTAGCTGCAGCAACTGGACATGGGTTTTGTCACCTGTTGCACCAGGACAACAAAAATCACACTGGGGAAGAGAGAGCCTGGGAAGCTATCAGGCCAGTTGGCAAGCATGGAGGCAGCCAGCAGAAGCCCACGATGGTCTTGGTAAGGTAGGCGAGGGGCTCAACTATGCAAGATTCTGGGATGAGCCAGGCAGGGAGGCCCTGGTTGAAGGCCTTCAGGGAACCAGCCAGTGAGAGAAAGCGAAAGAGCTTGCAAGGATGGAGCAGGAGACTGGGGGGAGTGATGCTCCAACCCCTGGCCCAGATAATGGCTCAGGCCATTGGGGGCAGAGCCAGGAGGCAAGGCTGGGGCTGATTGGTGTGTGTGTGTGTGTGTGTGGGGAAAGGAAGCATACATGGTGGCTCCACAACTGGCTGGGGAAAGAGTAGAAAGGAGGAGTGTGCTATACTTTGGACAAACACTGCTCCAGGAAAGAGAGGTAGGACTTGGGTTGTGCAACCCTGTGCCATATTCTGAGCCTGGGGAGGCCCCAGGGAGGTAAAGCAGCACAATGGCTAGAGTCCAGGGTGTGTGTGTGCCAATGAAGGAGGAGCCTCATACCCTTCTTTATTACAGAGAAGACATGAACAATCTTCAGTACAAATGCATAGACCCACTAGCACTGCAATTTTCCCACTGGGGGCACGGGAATACCCCATCCAGGCTACCTCTTCTGTGGCCAATAGGAGAAAAATAATCTTAAAAAATAACTGTTTGGCAATGGTTTGACCCAGAACTGATGCCAGTCCACTCTAGGAATTGCTAGAAACTCTTCAGTTTTGCTATAGAGTTTATGCCCCCCCAACTCCCACTGGTTGCCAACCATAAAATCCTGGCCTGGCAACCATAAAATCCACTCTATCTAAATTGTGACCCTAATTTAAGATGCACTTTCTGAAGAGGGGTGGGTGGGCTGGATATTAACATGGAGCTCTCTTCTTTCTCGGGCGGAAGAAGTGTGTTTTGCTGGTGGAAGTCCCCTAGATAGTATAGGAACCTAGTATCATTAATAATATAAATTTATGATAAAAATTTACAAAAGATACAGTAACAAATAAGTAAAGATGTGTGTGTGTGTGTGTGTGTGTGTGTGTGTGAGAGAGAGAGAGAGAGAGAGAGAGAGAGAGAGAGAGAAAGAGAGAGGTTTCAAAGTTTTTTTTTTGATAAACACAACAACCAGAACAACTTCCCTTTTCCAGTTTAAGTTCAATTGGCAAACAAAACTAAAATGGTGCACAGAATGATGGCTCAGGAGCACAGACAGTTTAAATAGCAATTTCAACACAGTAGGCATTTTCCTTTTGCTGGAACAAGACATAAAACCTCATGTCTTAATGCTGGTCTTCTAATGACAGTTTCAAACATGCCAACAATAGGTAGTTCAAATTAATTGCATAGCATAGTTGAAAATAGCATTTTGTTTTCATTCATCCAGTTAATAGGACTGCTCTATGTAATGTTTAAGTAAATTCACTTTTTGTTATTCTTCTCTGCTCTCCCCATGAATCATGACCAAAATCATTAAAGCTCAGCTCTTAAAAAATCACATACATTTATCACTTAACAAGTACAATCCATGGATTTGAATTATACTCTAAGACTCTGGTAATTTAATTGCTATAATGGTCTTGAAAAACTTTATCCAAATTTTTAAAAAGAAGGAAAATCAGTCCTATTGCATCTTTTGAGGAAACCAGAGCTTTATCTCATTGTGCTATTCAGGGCTTTTTTTGTAGAAAAAGCCCAGCAGGAACTCATTAGCATAGTAGGCCACACCCCTGACAGCACAGCTCATTAGCATATTAAGCCGCACCCACATGTTATGAGAAGTGTGGTCATCCAGCCACACCCACCTTCTGCTTCTTATTCTGTTTACCTTGTTTGTTGTCAAAACCCAGGGCTTTTTTTGTAGCAGGAACTCCTTTACTTTTAGGCCACACACCCCTAATGTAGCCAATCCTAATGAGTTTCTGCTGTTGGGCATGGCCTCTTATGCTAATGAATACCTGCTGGGCGTGGCCAACCTGGAAGCCAGCCGGAACTCCGTTCCTGTGTGTTCCTGCCCCAAAATGGTGCTATTGTTGTGCTATAGCAATCATTTGTGACTGGAGTGTCTTGTCTACACAGGAAAATCCAGTTCTGATTGATCACTACAGCACAATGACAGTGCAAAATCCAAGAATATGTAAGATCATACAATTGTTGGTTGAAAACTAGGGATCAGCCCCTGCTCACTTCATTCACTAACCCCATAACTTGCTGTGTTTGAAATATTATTTTATATGTGCTCTGCCCATGCAAGCTCCACAGATTAACCTTCAAAGTGGCATGCAGTCATATTTTTATTCTCTAACTATGAGCATTATTAATACTTTGTTTGACAACAAATAACTATTCTTTAAAAAATCAATGGTAAAGAATAATAACTAAGTAATTAAATTATGAGCATTAATTAACAAATAATTAATTATGGAAATAGAAGAGCAACATAATTATTTTCTTCTGAATCCTACTCTAAGCCATATGTGTATAGAAAGTTGCCCACGTGCAACTTTTTTTTCCTTGCAAATCAAGGCCAGCTATTTGTAATAACTGTCCTTGAGCTTTATTGATGTTCATTGCAAAACATAGTTGAATGGGAAACAGAAGCCTCTTAAACTGAAATGGGAAGTCTGTAGGTATTATAGGAATTCTTGGAATAAATACATCCCAACCTGCTGCACAACTTGGAGTTTTGATGCTGCTTTTGATTCCTAGAGATATCAAAACACATTATTATGCTAAAGTTTAACAAGTTGATCACTGATATATCCTTGGATTTGGACAGATGGACAATCTTAAACCTTTCTTTATAAAGTAGATACAAAAGGAACATTATACCACATATCATATATGTTTAACATGCAATTCCTTTTCATATACCTTGTAAATATATTCATAAAATATTTTGGAAATTTATGTGGGGTTCCTTACCACTTGAATTTCTTTATAGAGGATGTAGCTCTCATTCAATGAAGGAGAGTGTGGTTTTCCTGATCTTAGCTTTTATCATCAGGCATATCTGTAAACTGGCATTAAGTATTGGGATTGCCCCTCTCAGTTGGACTATCCATCTTGGGCATTTTCAAGGCTTGTTCTCTGGTGCTCCTCTTTAAATGGAATGCATTAGGGTCAGGCTAAAATAGATCCTGTTCCTCCTGCAATTTCTGCAATTGGACAATTACAAGTGTAGGTCTGTTATACTTGTTTGTGGGGATTTGTTCCCCTCTCACTTTCTTACCAGGCCTACTTCCAGTGTGACTCCCAGGCCTATGTTTATGCCACTAGATGGCCTGGTGTGACTCCTGGGCTGTGACACTGACAGCAGCATGCACAGTGTGGCTTCTGGGTTGCGCCAGTGGTGTGCGCCAGTGTGGCTGCCACTGAGCCTAGAGCAGAGCCCTGGACCACATGGCTGCCCCCAAGCCCAGCATAGCTACTGGGCTGTGTTGCCACTGCCACCAGGCCCAGCACAGCTCCCAGGCTCTGCAGCTGCCTTTACAGCATGGAGCCCTGGGCTGTGCAATTATGCTGGACCCAATTGGAAGTCCTGGGCTGCACAGCCACTGGCTCTGGACCCAGTGCAGATCCCCGGCACCACCACTGCTGGCTGCTGGAGGTAACTGCATTCTCTAAGCTTGTGCAGAGAACATTTTACTACTTTACTTTTGGGGGGATTTAAACCCCCTTATGTATTTTTAATTTTTCCCTCCAGGTTTTTCTGCAAACCTGGGGAGTCCCACAAGTTTGCTGAAAAATCTGTTCAGCACCCATGTGGCCCCAGTCTGCAAATTTAAGCATCCACAGATGGGGGCCATGCATTGCTAATAGGATATAGATGGTGTATAAAATTATGATAGTATCTATTTGACCCATTTTGACATGCTAAATTAGCATTATCAGCCAATCCAGATCTAAGTTTTGGATGGGGATTTTTACTTTGGACCAATTAATAGACTGTGACAGTGAGTTTTTGTTATTTTGTCAGCTGAGGTCTAGATAAGACCTGTCAACTTCTGTTGAATGACATTATTTACAACAGCAACATTTGTTGGTATCTAAATATGGTTCTGCAGCACTGTTTCAGAATCTCCTTTACTTTTGGAAATTTTCATTGAATCAATGCAGAAAATCAAGCTAAAATATTTGTTGATAAATATTTGATGTAGGTTAATGACAGTCAGGGGTCATTTCCTCCTGGAGCGCACCAGAGTGGTGCTCCAAGAGTAAGGAGCCCAGCAAGCCCTGCCCCTAGCCTTCCCTGGCCCACCTGCCTAAGCAGGCGGGGCAGGGGAAGGCCTGTTGAAGCCCCCCAGCCTTCCCTGGTGGGCTGGAGAAGGCCTTGAAGGAGCGGAGAGGCATTTAAATGCCTCCCTGTGCCATCCCCTGCCCACCTGCTTCTGTGGGTGGGTGGGGGAAAGTCTGTTGAGGCCCCCCTGTCCTTCCCTGGCCTGCCCGCCTAAGCAGGAGGGATGGGCAAGGCCTTCCAAGGAGCGGGGAGGCATTTAAACACCTCCCCATGCCTTCCCCCGCCTTGGCCTTCCCTGACCTGCCCACCTAAGTGGGCTGGCTGGGGAAGGTCTTCCCAGGAGCTGGGAGGCATTTAAATGCTTCCCCGTGCCTTCCCCCACCCTCCTGCTTCTCTCTGTTTCCTCTGTGTCTCTCTCTGTCCCTCTGTCTCTGTGTATGTCTCTCTGTTTTTGTGACTCTCTCCCCCTCTGTTCTTGTCTCTCTCTGCCCCTCTGTGTTTCTCTCTGCCCCTTTGTGTGTGTGTGTCTCTCTCTGTCTCTGTCTCTCTGCCTCTCTCCTGCTCTGTCTCTCTGCCCCTCTCTCTCTCTGCCCCTCTGTTTGTATGTGTCTCTCTCTCTGCTCCTCTGTCTCTGTGACCCCCCATTCCCCTCTCTCTGTGTGTGTCTCTCTCTGTTTGTCTCTCTCTGTCTGCCCCTCTGTGTCTGTGTCTCTGTCTCTGTGCATGTTTGTGTGTCTCTCTCTGTGTGTCTCTCTCTGCCCCCCCTCTCTCTGTGTCTTTCTGCCCCTGTGTGTGTCTCTCTCTCTGCCTCTGTGTGTGTGTGTCTGCCCCTCTATGTGTGTCTGTTTTTGTCTCTCTCTCTGCCCCTCTGTATCTCTCTCTCTGTGCATATGTGTCTGTCTGTCTGTGCTTTTTACACCCAAGTCACTTTATAAGAGTGTGTTAAGGCTTAATATTGAGTTATGTCTGCCAAAGATTAACTGAACAAATGAAAAATGATCTGTTTAGGGGGGGAACAAATTGGAGATCCTCCACTGGGTGGATTGCAGGGGAGATACTTCAGGTGGGTAGAAACTATCACAAAAATAAATAGCAATACTAACTTGATCTGTATTTTCATGCTTGTTGTAGGGTAGCTTCCAGTGATGTCAGGGGGTGTGGCATATGCAAATAAGTTATGCTAATGAGTTATGGGATTGGAAATGCTATGGGTTGAAATAGTGGGTCCAAAAGGAGGCTTAACAGTGGGAGTTTGTTATCGCCCATTGATTGGGTCAATATGAGTTCTAGTCGGGAAAAAGAGATTGAGTATTTAGACACTCTCAATGACTGTGCTATGGAACAGATGGTCACAGATCCTACCAGGGGAGAGGCTTTCCTGGATTTGGTCCTAAGTAACACCCAAGACCTGGTGAGAGATGTAAAAGTGATTGCACCACCTGGGAACAGTGACCATAATGTCATTGAGTTTAACGTTTGTACAGATAGGGAGTTGCCCAAAAAGACTGACACAACCACTTTTAACTTTAAAAGAGGTAACTTCTCTGGTATGAGGGGACATGTGAGGAAGAAATTGAAAGGAAGAGAGGTGAAGGTCAAAACCATTGGGGAAGCTTGGAGACTATTTAAAAATACAGTCCTAGAAGCTCAGAAAAAATATATACCTCAGGTTAGGGAAGGCACAAATAGGTATAGAAAAAAGCCTGCATGGTTAACAAATAAAGTAATGGAAGCTATAAAAGGTAAGAAGGATTCCTTTAAGCGATGGAAAGCTAGTCTTAGTGAGGTTGATAAAAGGGAACACAGGCTGTGGCAATTAAAATGCAAGTCTGTGATCAGACAAGCAAAAAGGGAGTATGAGGAGCATATCGCAAAAAACATAAAGGCGAACAATAAAACTTTCTTCAAATACATTAGAAGTAGGAAGCCAGCCAGGGAGGCAGTGGGGCCCTTGGATGACCAAGGGGTAAAAGGAGTAGTGAAGGATGATAGGGAAATGGCTGAGAAGCTGAATGCATTTTTGGCCTCTGTCTTCACTGTGGAAGAGGAGAAGTGCTTGCCCACTCCAGAAGCACCGATTTCGGGAGGGGGTTTGAAAGACCTGAATCAGATTGCGGTGACAAGAGAGGAAGTCCTCCGACTGATGGACAATTTAAAAACTAATAAATCACCAGGCCCGGATGGCATTCATCCGAGAGTTCTGAAAGAACTCAAATGTGAACTTGTGGATCTCCTGACAAAAATATGTAATCTTTCTTTAAAATCTGCCTCCATTCCTGAGGACTGGAAGGTAGCTAATGTCACTCCCATCTTTAAAAAGGGCTCCAGGGGAGATCCAGGAAATTACAGGCCAGTCAGTCTGACATTGATACCGGGTAAGTTGGTGGAAACTGTTATTAAGGAAAGAATTAGTAGGCACATTGATGAACAAAAACTATTGAGGCAGACTCAGCATGGGTTCTGTAAGGGAAGATCTTGTCTCACTAACCTGTTAGTGTTTTTTGAGGGAGTGAACAAACATGTGGACAAGGGGGACCCAATAGATATTATTTACCTTGACTTCCAGAAAGCTTTTGATACAGTTCCTCATCAAAGGCTCCTAAGTAAGCTCAATAGTCATGGGATAAAAGGACAAGTCCTCTTGTGGATCAAAAACTGGCTTATAAATAGGAAACAGAGTGAGTATAAATGGGAAACTTTCTCAGTGGAGGGTGGTAAGCAGTGGGTACCACAGGGATCAGTACTCGGTCTGATGATTTTTAACTTGTTTATTAACGATTTGGAATTGGGAGTAAGCAGTGAAGTGGCTAAATTTGCAGATGACATGAAGTTGTTCAGAGTGGTGAAAACCAGGGAGGAGTGTGAGGCACTCCAAAGGGATCTGTCAAGGATGGGTGAGTGGGTGTCAACGTGGCAAATGGGGTTCAATGTGGCCAAGTGCAAAGTGATGTACATTGGAGCCAAAAATCCTAAATATAAATACACGTTGATGGGGTCTGAACTGGCAGAGACTGACCAAGAGAGAGATCTTGGAGTCATAGTGGATAACTCAATGAAAATGTCTAGACAGTGTGTAGCTGCAATAAAGAAAGCCAACGCTATGCTGGGGATTATTAGGAAGGGAATTGAAAACAAATCAGCCAGTATCATAACGCCCCTGTATAAATCATTGGTGCAACCTCATTTGGAATACTGTGTACAGTTCTGGTCACCACATCTCAAAAAGGATATTATAGCATTGGAAAAAGTGCAGAGAAGGGCAACTAGAATGATAAAAGGGTTGGAACACCTTCCCTATGAAGAACGGTTAAAACGCTTGGGGCTCTTTAGCTTGGAGAAACGACGGCTGAGGGGTGACATGATTGAGGTTTATAAGATTATGAATGGGATTGAGCAGGTTGAGAAAGAAGTACTTTTCTCCCTTTCTCACAATACAAGAACTCATGGGCACTCCATGAAATTGCTGAGCCGTCGGGTTAGAACAGATAAAAGGAAATACTTCTTCACCCAAAGAGTGATTAACATATGGAATTCACTGCCACAGGAGGTGGTGGCAGCTGCAAGCATGGACAGTTTCAAGAGGGAATTAGATAAACATATGGAGCAGAAGTGGCTAATAGCCACTGATGGACTTCTGGGAATTCTCAGTCTGGGGCAGGTGATGCATTCTATTCTTGGTGCTGGAGGGGGCAGCAGTGGGAGGGCTTCTAGTGTCCTGGCCCCACTGCTGGACCTCCTGATGGCACGTGGTATATTTTTGCCGCTGTGTGACAGAGTGTTGGACTAGATGGGCCATTGGCCTGATTCAACATTGGCTTTTCTTATGTTCTTATGTTCTATGCTAATGAGCTCCTGCACCTCTTTTTCTACGAAATGACCCCTGATGACAGTGATATGCAAAGTCTCAGAAATGAATGAAATAAGGAACTATTTTGCCAAAGCAATGGGATATGGTCCTCAACTTAATACCTGTTGTTTCTGTGGACCTCAAACTGCAAATTATTCAGCAAAAAAAAAATATTCAGGATATACTAGACACCACAGCGCCTTTTTAGTAAAGGAGCAAATATGCAGGTATTTTAACTTATAAGACACATGCCTTGGGCCTGTAAAGTTATTCAGCCTTTTTGTGAGAAAGTAATTGCTCATAATAATTTTGTATGGGAATATTCATTGATCTCTGAGGTTGCTTATGTACTTTTAACCTATTTGCCTGTTTCCTGAGGACAAATTGATGGTCAATGAAAATGGACCCTTTGTGCCCTTGCTGTTGCTAAAAGATTTATATTATAGCATAGGAGAGAGAAATGCCCATCTACCATAACCCAAGGGACTGCGGACCTAACAACCCTATCAGCATTTGAATGCATGGCATATAGATGACAATTATGCATGGAGATATTTTAAGATATCTGGAAACCTTTTATAGATGCTTCTTTTATAGACTTGCCACCATTGTTATTATATATTTGTTATATTTTTTATTTCTTTCTTGTTTGGGTGTTGCAATTTTTTAAAGGCTTACACCAACCCAATTCCACTGAATAGTATTAGATTCAGATTTCACAAACATATAATGAATGCACTCATTTTGAGCTTCAATAAATGTAGTCTTGATCATTCCAAACAGTTCCAATATTCAGTTGGATGATTTAAATTTTGATCAGCTTCCATCATTGTATTCACTGATTTGCATGCTTTTGCAATTCTTGGTATATTTTCTAGGAGCTGGCAATAAAATCTATAGTATCATTTATAGGTGCTAAAATGACCCTTTGACATAACTAGGGGAGTCAGTAATAAATCAGTGCCTTAATTATGAAAACAGAAGATTCCTAAATTATACTTACTTGCAAATCTATTCCTTCAACCTAGAAATTATCCCACATACATAAAAAGTTACCTCCTAAAACAGATGTATGTAGTTACTGTGTAGGGTGTCGTGGCTGAAGAACTTTCTGGTTATGTATGGACTTTTTGGAGTCTCGACATTCTGAGAATGGATTTATCAAAGGCTTCAGATCTCTAATTCTGCTGTGTTTAAGCCTTCCCCGAACAAAGCAATGGCAGTGTGTGTGTGAGGGTTTGAAGGTAGTGGATTAGAGACCCACTCTCTAGGATCTCTGTGTTCACAGGGTGATGGGTAAAATTTGGATCTAGATGATCTTAAATGAAGGCTCATGAATTGACAGGATGTTTTCACTGAAACAAAACCAAACATGTATCACAGCCCATTTCTTGGTCTGTAGGCAGCACTAAAAATATCAAGGATCCTTGATTTTTTCATGGGATTATTCAAAACGTATTGGAAGATTTTTTACCACATCCATGTCCACACACTGCATAATAAAAAGCATAGATTAAGTGGTTTGTGCTTCCTAGGACACCCCCCCACACACACCACTGTGTTCGAGGAATGCTGCAATACAACAGATTTAGTGGTCTGAATCCTCTGAAGAAATCCAGCCCCACCTTTATGCTAATGGCCACCAATCAGTTTGAATCAGCAGCATCTTTGCATGTATGCAGTGTGTTAAAACACAAGCAAACCAAAGTTTGAGTCCAGTGGCATCTTTAAGACCACCAAAGTTTTATTCAAGGTATAAACTTTCGTGTACAAGCACATCTTTTCAGATACAATGTTCACGGTTTTTCGATATGAGCCAAACAGATTACATTATCAGTTGGGCATCTGACCACAGCCTCACTATTTGGAAAGTTCAGCTGTTGAATGTGTTGGTGGCAACATTTGCAGCATCCCTAGTTGTGATAGGTTCTGGAGTTTAATTTTTGCTGAGCGTTATGCCTCTTCCTTGTTTTAGCCTTATCCAAGATTGGGTGGGTGGGGACTGAAGACCAAAGCTGCACAGTGGTTATTAACCAGAGAGTAAAAGGCATTCTCTCATACCTGGATAGCCCAGGTGAGCCCATTCTTCTCAGATCTCAGAAGCTAAGCAGGGTTGGCCTTGGACAGTATTTGGAAGGGAAACTACCAACAAATCCCAGGGTTGTGATGCGGAGGCAGGCAATGGCAAGCCACCTCTGAACATCTCTTGCCTTGAAAACCTTATGGAGTCTCCATAAGTTGGCTGTGACTTGATGGCACTTTCCACCACCCAAAGTTGTTCTGCACAAGCAGAAAAGGCATGTGTTCCTCTACACAGAAAGTTGCAAGGTGGTCTGCAACTAACAACTAAAACCAGTTACCAAGCTGATGGGTTGGGGAGAGAAGAATGAATTCCTATACTTACAGAAAACTTTCCTCATGGGAAAAAAACTAGTTTCAGGGTGAGAACAAACCCCAAATATTATGATAATCAAGACCTGATGTTCAGAAGACAGACAGCTGTTGTACTGGTTAGAGTGTTAGGCAAGAACCAGGGATTCAATTCCCACTCATTCTTGTAGTTTACCGGGTGATGTTGGGCTAATCCCTTTCTCTCACGCCCAGTTTTGTTCACAAGTTGTTATGAAGACAAAATGGAGGAGGGAAGAACTGTTAATGGTGCCCTGCATCTCTTGGAAGAGGAATGGGACAAAATGTTACAGACAGAAGAAACAAATGCAGAATTCTTGTACAAACTAGGAGAGAATCTAACAGATCATTGCCTTGGCCATAGAAGTATAGCTTTTATATTTTAATTATTACAGTATCTTATTCCAAGACACTGAAAAGCTGGACAACATATCCAATTACCATGTCAGATTACACAGGGAAGCCATTGAAATTCATAAACCTAAACACAATTTCAACAGGGAGTTTAAAAATGAATAGGGCAGGGTTTCCAGTCCTGAAAAACACAGAATGCTCTACATCTCACAACAGCACTATAGATAATTTCAACAGCCAATCCATATGCAAAAGAACCTCCTCAGGAAAGCTTCTCTGTTAGCATTTCACAGCATGGGAAACTCCTACAAGATAATAACTCAGCCCTACCTCACTTTCCTGAGTAGATATAAATTACCTGCCTACCATTTTTCTTCTCACATTGACACAGAGAGTACTCCATCTTTCTATGTTATACCTCTGAGGATGTCAGTCACAGCTGTTGGCGAAATGTCAGGTACTACAATGCCAAGACCACAGCCATACAGGCCAGAAAAACTACAACAGCTAATGAACTCCAGCTGTGAAAGCCTTCGACAACATATTGTTTTAATTGCTGCGTCTATGTTTTGTACAAGTGGCAACTTGCAAGGTCTTGCAGGAGGCAACTAATTTTCCTTTCCCCCATTATTCCATCTTTCACTTTTCCAGAGATCAGTTCTGCCTTAGAGTTGCTACTGATGCACGGGAGCATGTGTTGGCGGTTTTAAAATTTTTTCCTCAGTTTGCACATGTGCATAGGTACCACTCCGTAGAAGGGGGGAAAACTATCATGGCACATGCACAGAACCACCAGGGCAAATCAATCCAGTCCCTCCAACAAAAGATTTCCCTTTAAATGTTTGACCCGAAAATGGCCTCTGTGAGATCCTGAACTCATCTAAACACTAAAACAAGTGATCGTTTAAATGTCGGTTTTCTAAATGCAGTGGTGGATCTCTGCCTATGCACACACCGCCAATGCATAAAAAAAATGGTGGGCGAAAAGTGGAAGCCTCGGGCAGCTTTCGAGTGGGGAGGGGGTTTAAACCGGAAGTGGCTTGACACCGCATGAGCGATCAGACATCAGAGATATGCGGCTAGAACCGGATAATCAGGAAAACGCCACTTGGGGATCTGGCATCAAAATACTCATAAAATCCATTACTTAAGCGTGCCGAAAGTGGACTAAATGGCCCATCTGAACGCACCCTTTGTGTCTGCTTATGTGTATGTCCATATTGGGGCTGTGATGCTGGGAAAGGGGAGGTGTCACTTTTCCTCATGGTTGCCCCAAAGTGCAAATACCTCCCTGTAGGGCCGTTTAATGCCCAGCTAGGATTTTTAACAGTTACCTGTATTTTCTTCACCAGGACTTAAAACAGATGGTGGAAGGTGTATTTTTTATTGGAGAAACAGCATAAGAAAGAGTCAAACTCCTTCCCTGGCACCATTGCCCCAGTCCAGATCCCCCAGTGGCTTTCTAGGACTAAATTACACATTGGAAGTTTCAGGCTCTGAATTTTTTTATGCTATGACCTTGTATTCATTCTGGGCTATGTTTACAGTCCTCATTAATAGACTTGAATTTCTATGCAAACATACTGTGAATAGACAAATGTCTTGACATTCCTATATACAGAGATCTGGCAATTTTCTCTCCTTTTCTTGTTCTTTTTATTTTTCCAAAGATAATACAAAATTGATTCTACCAAGCATCTAAGCAATGTCAGGTTTTTATCTAAGGCTTAGTTCTGACTCTCAGGGGTTAATGTAAGGTGTAACTTTTGATAAAATTCACAGTAGTTGCTAAGGGAGTTTATCAGCCTTGGCAACAATTCATACCGCAGTAAGTTTATCCAGAGCACTGTTCCATCAAATTCTAAACAGCCTTTAATAGCTTTGCCAAATAAACTATCCTTGACAGCCAAAAGTATATCTAATGCCTGGTTGGTTGCACATTTACGCTGCCCATCCAATGCACATGAAAGAAATTGTTTTATATTCAACATCTGATGGCTTTTGCAAAAATCTGACTCAAGAAATATTCCAATCCAGTTACAGAACACTGCATAAAGTATTGTGGGCAACAAATCAAACCTCTCCAGTGAAAGCTCTTCCTTTTGCAACAGAATTTTGTTCTTAAAGTGTTCCAAAGATGAATTCAGCTTAAACAGTTAAACAAACTTTGAGTGAAATCTAAGAGTTCTACTCCAAACTCTAATTATGGAGGATCAGGGCTGCATAGCATTCATATTTCTGGAAGTTATAGCACTTGAAGTATGCATAGCCTCTCTCTGTGAGGGCAGCACTGAATGAAAAAGGGGTGGTTACTGAAAATTAATTTATTCTGGGATATAAAGGCATGAATTTTTGAAAATGTATAAAATTGTTAACCTGAAAAGAGTTCTTTTTTGTCACAAAAATATATATCCTTCGGCAATAAATGGCATGTTTATGAATATATCATTGCAACCTTTGTTAGGGTGCAGGTACAAATGAAGCTATTCTACACATTATGCAAGATGTAATGAGGTGGTAAAGTCCTGGACTGTACCATTTTATGCTGCAGGTAGATCATATTTATAATATTCCATTCTATGTAAAAGTTTCTGCATGTGGAAACCTGCACATCAAGGAGCAGCATTTGATGTACCTGATGTGTTAGTTTGGAAGCTTTTTAGGTGAACCAAAACTGAAAAATTTAACTTTGTCTACAGAAAGGTGGTACACTTCTTCAAAGAGTGGAAAAGACTAATAATATATACAAATCCAGACATGGGGTATTGAAAGTAGCTACATGGAACTTTTCTTCCTTCTCCCATAGAAGAATACTAGAGTATTATGGGAGAAGGGGAAAAAGTTCCATGTATCTACTCTCACTACCCCATGTCTGGATTTGTATATATTATTAGTGTTATGTATTGTAATAATATCTATGAGCTTGAATTTGTGAAGGTATCCTAAAGCAAGCCAATCAGAGTAGCCGGAGTTGTTCCGGAGGGAACGAAATCTATTGGTTGTTATCTCTCTTTTCTCATTGGTTATTAACTTGTTTAAGGACGTGGTTACCATAGCCCGGATAGTTTAAAAAGGGAGCCTGTTGCTCCACTGTTCCTTGTGTTGGTTTACTGTTGAGTGAAATAAAGCTGAATCACTAGTTAAGATCTGACTTACGTCTCATACTTAACAATTAGTCTTTTCCTCTCTTTGAAGTAAATTTTGAGAAACATTTAAAGGACAGACAAAAGGAAATAATCCTTTACTCAATGAGTAATTAAATTGTGGAATTCACTATCACTGGAGGTTGTGATGGCCATGAGCATAGATAGTTCTAAAAGGGGGTTAAACAGATTTATGCAGGCTGTGATCATACGCACAATTAGACCCGACATAGGTGTGAATGCCAGGTGGATTTAAAGGGTGCAATCAAACAACAACAGCTGGGAAGCGACCTGCAGCCATCGGCAACCTGTTCTGCTCAGCTGCAGAAATGGAGTTAAAAGCCATTAGGGAAAATCTGGTAGTTAACGGGTTGCGATGGGCCACGGATGGACTTTCCTGTGTCTAATTGCTCCAGTGTGCTCCCATGGCATTAGGATGGTCTGATCAGGCCATCCTGACTCCATGCCATTGTTTTTCCTCCCCTTTGCAGTATGTGCACCATCACAAGCTCGATAGGGAGCCCTCGGTGTGGAGGTGCTATATATCGATTCCTCAGTTAAGCACATGGGGAAAAAGCGGCAGACACACAAAAAATGACTCACCAGCAGTTGCATCTGATCACGCACTGACGGACTGTGCCCGCAGCTTCAAAGGGAGGTGTGATCGTGCAACTGTGGGTCAAATTCCTCCAGAGGAAATAGCCTCAATCTCCCCCACCCATTTTTTCTGGTGTGTGTGACTGCAACCAGAGGCAAGGTACCTCAATGGCTACTAACTATAGTGACTGAAGGGAGGCTCCATATTCAGAGGCAGCAAACCTCTAAATACCAATGCTAGGAAGCAGCATCAGCTACCATGGTAGCTGGAAGTTTTAGCAATGATACTCCTGCTCATATGGCCAGGACAGCACAAGAAGCCTTGGGCTAAGTGTGAAGAGATCATGCTGTGATTATTCCCTATGCCAGCATTATGTCCATTTCCAGAATGGGCAATAGAGAGGGGAGCAACCAGCAGACTTCTCACACAAGGCCACGAGCTACTTCAGTGACACAGGACAATTCTGCCAAAATGATTTGAGAAGCAGCCTTTGTGCAGTCTCTTGCTCTTACTAGGAATTCTCTTCAGTAGCTTCTACAACTGGAACAGGAGAAGTTGTTTGCTGTTCTTATGGAGAAAGAGATGCTGTATAACTGTCAAAAACATTGTTTTTGTATAAGAAACCCACCCAAAGAGCTCAACTAATGTTCTAAGATGTTTCTAGCAGTAAGTTTGAATAATAACATAGTAATGACGTAGCAGAGCATGTAGTAATTAATTTCACCATCTCTCAGTTTTAAATAGTAAAGGAACCCTCCGGGATCTAGATTAATCACTCTAGCCTACTTTCACTTAACTCTGTTTTTTTTGATATTTATATATTTGCTAAATTTCCAGGAGCAGCTCCCTTTCAGCAATACCTATCGTCACTCACCCAGAAGCTGACTCACTCATCCTCCCTTATTGGTTAGCTCCCAATCAGTGTGATTGGCTTCAATGGGGTGTGGAGCAATGCTCCCTCTAAGCTGTGGAGTCTTGTGAGCAAAAATTCTACTTTGTGAGCTGCTGTCATTAAAAGTTGTGAGCAAGCAGTTTGGCTACTGCATATGTCAGTTTGCTTTGGAGCCATCCTTCCTGAGCTAAGACAAAAATGTGTGAGCTGGAGGCTAAAAACTTGTGAGCTAGCTCACACTAACTCAGCTTAGAGGAAACACTGGTGTGGAGGTTATTTATTTAGGGCTCCTATTAGCAGCCCCCAGCTCTGCAAGGTAACAGGCCCAGCTCCAGTGCCTGAATGTCAGCTCCAGTGACAACATGTCTGGAAAAAGGGAATAAACAGGCTTGTTTAGCAGACATGTGAGTTCAGCAGCAGGGCAAGGAAGACAGGGTGCGAGTCTCTCCACATCCCTAAAAGGGTAAGCACACTTTTCGCAAACAGATCTACAAAAACAGGAAATCTATACAAAAAGAGGATTAAAGGTCTAATTTTCAATCATAAACTGTTCCTCAACATCTTTCTGAGATGCAATAGGAAAAAGAATGTATTTTATGGGTCTTTTTAATGTTTTGAGATACTCTTAATAGCCTTCATTTAGTTGGCTGTTCCATATACTGCCTTTTGTCGTGTAAGGTCCAACTTGAGGAAATATTTCTGATTAGGAATGTAATTGTCAGACCATTTAACAAAGCCCCATAGGGGTGTTGTGCTGAAGAAGCTATTGCGATATAGAGGGTGGAAATCCACCTTTTAAAATTTTTATCTTGTCCACTTCCTGTGAAGTGATAAATCAACTTTTGTAAAACTTCTTTAATAATAAAATTTAATTTTAAAAAGGGGATTAAAAATAAAACAGTTATGAATGTAAAATGCCACCAGGAGGTTGGGGGCCATCCAGTGTACTGCATTGAGTGCAACATGTATGACTGTCTGCCAGCTGTACAGAAGTCGTGGGTGTGTGCTTGGTGCAAGGACCTCCTGGTTCTCAGGAAACAAGTTTGCACTCTTGAGGCCAAAGTGGCTGACCTGGAGAAGCAGGGACAGTCAGGCACACAGATAAAACTCTTGGGGACTTGTTAGAAATGTCCCACTCCAAGAAAGGCAGCCCCACCACTGTCAGGGAGCATGAGGGTCAAGGGGAAACAGGGTAGTGTGCTGAAAAAAAGGAGAATGTTCCCTCAGAAGAGAACCCTTCTATAGTTAGTAAACAGGTATCCTTTTGTACCAAGGAACCATTCCTGGGCAGGCAGGGAGGGAGGCTCTTGGAGGGGGGCTCTTGATTCGATCCTTAGTTGTGTGGATAGATGGGTTGCAAACCCGCATACTGACCGCATGGTGACTTGCCTGCCTGGTGAGAAGGTAGTGGACATTACATGTGGTCTAGATAGGCTGGTAGTGTAGCCCAGAGCCCAGAGTGCCTTACTCTCGGGTAGTCCCAATAGCAGGGCACCTGACCTGAACCAGAGACCCACAAACTCAGGTCAAGGAAGGCACTCTTGGTCTGAAACAGAGAGCTAGCCACAGCTCTGAAAAAGGTTTCCATTTCAGGTTGCATAAGGCAGCCCTCGGAGCAATCTCTAGCCTCCCCCCCCCAGCAGAGATATGCATATGGAATAATAATGGGTTCCACCAGGTAATGTATCTCCAATTCTGTAGCTATTCAGTAGCCATCTGGTGAATAGCCATTCTGTCTCCAAACCTGCATATAGTCCTTTTGTGTGACTCCTACACATATGTGAAAATTCTTTTGTCTAAAACAACTGTCCTTCCTGCCTCATCCTTCAGAATACTGACATAAACCAATCAAACATTCAAATTATTTACTGTCCTTCCTGATGCTATTCAGGGACCCATTTCCCACCTTTTGTGTAAACCTGGGAACCTATTTAACCTGCCTTGGAAGGACCATCAATGGTCATCGACCCCGTTCAGCCAGGTCCAGTAGAGCCATCCAGCCCTGGCTAATCTCATCAACACTATTGTGAATCCAGACTCTGCCCCTCTGGGACCTCATTGGTCAAACCTAGGTTTTACTCCTCCTAGTGTCACACCCCCTTGGACCCCTTATTGGTCCAGGAAATCTTTTGTCTTCACCTGAGACAAGCCCCTCAAGGCCTTCCATTGGTCCTCATCATTTCCCCATCTCTTTAGCCAACAAACCACATGGCCTTGACTGTGTGTTTGCCTGGACGCCAACTGACAGTTCACCCCCAAACTTTGTTTGGGTCATAATTTCTTCATGAATTTTTGCACATCTGGACAGGTAGTATAATCCCCATAATTGATTCTTCTATTCGCTATCATCACCTCTGTTTTCATAGTTCTGAATTGTGTGCTCTTTCTTGAATGCCTGGTGGATTTGTAACTAGGGAAAATCTTCAATAAAAATTATTTAATTTACTCTTCAGATCTGAAATCTTCCTACTGTACTGGACCTTGGTATAAACAGGTGTGTGATCCCTGGTACCCCTCTGGCCTCCCCTGCCACATAGCAATTTCCCCCCAACAACAAGGCAGTCCATTCGCGGTAACAGTAGACAGTGCTGGGGAGGATTGTGGTACATGTTGGCATCAACCATGTGGGGAAATGTAGTTGTGTGGTCTTGGGGGGAAAATTTAGGCTGCCAGGACCTCTAAGGTAGCCTTCTCGGAAGTGTTGCCAAGTTTCACTACTTAATACAATATTATAATTACAGAGAGATAAATGTCAGCCAGAGATGGGCTCAATGCTTTTGTTGAACTCTTTGATCCATTATTTTAATGTATACATTAGGACATTTTCCACACGAACAGCTCTCCCCGCTTTTGCATTTGTATTCCTCCACTGCTTTTGCTCATTTCTGCAGATGTTTTTGCTGTCCCAGGTGCAAAAATGCAATTTGTCCTCTCTTGCAGCACAGCATCAGGCTTCCCTGTTTCCAGGAATTCCCTTGCTGTGCGACAATTAGATAAGCATATGGAGCAGAAGTCTATCAGTGGCTATTAGCCACAAGGTATAGATAGGAACTCTCAGGCTGGGGCAAGTGATGCTCTGTATTCTTGGTGCTTGGGGGGGGCAAAAGTGAGAGGGCTTCTAGTGTCCTGGCCCCACTGCTGGACCTCCTGATCAGGGCCGGCTCCAGGAATTTCTGCTCCCTAGGTGGGCACAGATCCCAACCTCCCGGTTGGGCCTGGAGACTCAGCCATGCCGCCCCCCTCCTTCCCCCCAGGGAGGAGGGGGAGGATGGGCAAGCTGTGCCCTGGCTGGGTGCTCTACAGTGGTGGCAGCAGCGGCGGGGAGTCCCTGGTGGCCGCTGCTGCCTCCCCCCCTCCAGGGAGGAGGGGGAGGGCGACTTGCGCCCTAGCCGGGTGCTTTTCGGTGGCAGCTGTGGCGGTGGCAGCGGGGAGATCCTGCTGGCCGCACCTCCTCCTCCTCCCCCCAAGGAGGAGGGGGAGGGCAACTTGCGCCCTAGCTGGGCGCTTGGTGGCAGCGGTGGCAGCGGGGAGATCCCGCTGGCTGCTGCCGGCCGCCTCCTCCTCCTCCCCCCAAGGGAGGAAGGGGAGGGCAACTTGTGCCCTAGCTGGGTGCTTGGCGGTGGTGGCAGCAGTGGGGAGATCCCGCTGGCTGCTGCCGGCCACCTCCTCCTCCTCCCCAGGGAGGAGGGGGAGGGCAACTTGCGCCCTAGTTGGGCGCTTTTCAGCAGCAGCGGTGGTGGGTGCCCGGTTAGGGTGGCGGGAGGGCACTTTTTTGAGGGGGAGCAGGGCGCCATTTGGCACCCCTGAGGCTGGCGTGCCCTAGGTGAGCGCCTAGTTTGCCCAATGGGCGATCCATCCGTGCTCCTGATGGCACCTGGTATTTTTGGCCGCTGTGTGTCAGAGTGCTGGACTGGATGGGCCATTGGCCTGATCCAACATTGGCTTCTCATATGTTCTGATGTTCTTAAGAGGAGGCAAACTGCATTTTTGCACATGGGACTCCAAAAGCCTCTGCGGAAATGAATGAAAGCAGCTGAGGAATGCAAGAGCAGGGAGAGCTGTTCATGTGGAAAATATCTAGCTTTGGACTTGACAAAGAAGCTGGCAGGATTGGCAGGAGCTACATAGTTAAGTTGGAGCATTTTTTGTAGTTGATATTGCTGCATTTTAGGATGAGTTCTATACCTTATCCTACAGTGTTTCTGGACTCCCAGTTGTGTGCTATAGTGCTTAAGTGGGTAATTCAGAAGCCACAGTCTGAATGAGCTCTTTCTTGATGTGTCTGATTTGGAGTAAGACACTTGGATTTATATCTCGTTTCATGGATAGGGAAATTTGGAAATTCACACATCCAAGCAAAATTGCTTGGAGTCACGTTGCTGGCTCATCATGAGAAGCATCTTCCACAGTCTAAGTGGAAGAATTGCTGGAATCCAGTGGGAGTGCCACTTTACAAAAACATTTTGCTGTGTGGTTTGTGAAATGGCTTCATTTTCCTGCATATGTAAACAGGGTCTGAAAAGTACTGAGACTGACACATGTGGGTTTCAGCTCAGCCCTTTACTTAGTGATTTCAGCAAGCAAAAAAGGTACAGTTGCCAGCTCGTAGGCTGCTTTTATGTCCCTTTGCAAACACACCCATTTCATACACCCACACCCATGATAGGCTATATACAAGAGTTACAATCTTATAGGTTTTCCCCCTAGGCTCCCTGCTTGCTGGTTGACTGGTTTTAGGAGCCTAGGACTCTATTGTCTCTGATCATGAAGCTCTGCTAGGTAGTCAGGCCACGTGGCTGGCCCAACTGCATGTGCAGTCTTAGCTAGTACACAACAGGGTCTAACTTAGTTCCTTCACAGGGCTGAGATGGCTGAATTAAACTGGGGAGCAACAATGGATTTTAACTTTTTAACAGTTGTAAGTCGTGCAGTAGTGTCATTGCTTTCTGTGGTGAACGTATTCATTCTATTCTCGCAATTCTATTTTTTGACAAAATCTGTTTTGTGTCCTTTAGCTTAAGAAAATGTTATTAGCTATTCCAAACTTTAAGCAATGTTTTAAATCAAAGTAAAATACTTTATTTGAGATTCTTGCCAAATTTATAAAAGCACTTGAAAGCAAAAAGGATCTTTCCTGCATGGTTTTCTGCAATTTTGCTACAAAGGCTGTTTATAATACAAAGGAAATGATGACATTCCTGCATGCAAGAGAAAAAGTCCAATTTCAGCATCTGCTGCAGCAGACACATAAAGATGGAGACTATTAAACTTTGCAATGGCAGGTGAGCTCCCCTCCACCGAAAATGAACTCTGACTACCAAAGCTATGTTGGATGGATTTATAGCATGCATTTTATGGCTTCGTTTTATGGAACTCTGATCTCATTTCCCAACATTATTTAACAGGAGCTTCTACCACAGCATCTAACCTCTAGGTTAGAAGGATGAGGTTAACAGTAAGGCTGTCCTGGGAATTATATAATAGCTGCTTCATCAAAGAGCAATATATACTGACATTTCTCCCCTTGGAAAAATATTTTTTACTTCCCTTCCTTGGCCTGTCTTGGTTTGCCTTTAGAAATTTAAGTTTGGTGGTAGGATTTGGTTTCTGCTGTACTGTGCCACAGAAACACTGTAGAGATCCATGACTTTATGTTGTTAGATTAAGCAGTAGAGTGCATTTCTGCAATGAAAGAAGTTCTTTGTATGTTAATTTCCCCATGTGTAATGCAGGTTGCTGTGATTTTTTTCTCTTTTGAGAACCCTCCTCCTTTGTCAAAGAGAAAAGCAGTGTTGATTCTATGTTTTGCAATCCAGATGATTCTGATACAATTTGCGAAAAAGAGTGTGGCAGAAACTGAAAAAGTACCCTTAAATATTTTTAATGTGCTTCCTAGGAATGCCAATAGGCCTTGTGAAAAATGTTTAACAGAAGCATAATGTATGGAAATAGCAGCTGAAGCATTTCATGGCACAGAAGTAAACAACATCATCTGGTAAATAACATTTTATTAAGTTTCTATTAAAGGAACAGGACTATTTTTTCTTTAGGCAGCTGGCAACTCAGATCTTGTGGTTCTTCTGAACAGCTCTGGGGTTGCATCAATGGTACTTCCCTCTTTCGTTTTAGCCTCAGAGCAACCCTGTAAAACAGGTTCAACTGAGGGTGATTTCCCACTACAGCTTCCTCGGGGTTGCACCGCCGTTCGCCCTGATACTATTTGTCAATTTCACACCCGAAGCCGCGGGGCTGCACTTTGACCCGCGGCTTCGCCCGATTTCCCCCGCAGTTTCGTAATCCTCAAAAAACAGGATCAGGAAACTGCGGGGGAAATCGGGCAAAGCCGCGGGTCAAAATGCAGCCCTGCGGCTTCAGGTGTGAAATTGACGAATTTTATCGGGGCAAACGGCGGCGCAACCCTGAGGCAGCTGTAGTGGGAAATCACCCAGAGAGAATGTGACTGGCCCAAGGTTATCAAGTGACTGTGGGCTGATTGCCTCAGATCCAGCTAGCAGTATTTGCTTTGCTTTCTCCTCCTGCACTAATTTTTAAAGCCACTACTTGCTGAGTCTGAGATGAACAGTTCCTAAGGCACTGCCAGTGCTACTGAGGTTCTGCATGGTTTGTTCTTGATCCCAGAAGTGCTCCAAGGTGAATTCCAGTGAGTGGCTGCCCTGGAAGTTTGCCATGTCTATTCCTGTCTTTAAGTGGTGTATCAGCCAAACCACTTTCTTATAAACTGTTACACGGGAAAGGAGGAAAAAATGGGTAGAAGAGCTGGAAGCAAACAGAAGCCAGGAGGAGGGGGAAACCACAGCTGCTGCCAAGTATTAATACAACAAAGCAAGATACTTTGGGCTTTTCTGCATGTTTTTCCCCACATTGGTTCTGGCCCCATACTGCTTTGTTTTGTCCCCTGATTTCCACCCACATTTTCGTGCCTTTAGTTTTTGCTTCAGTTCCCTCCCCCCAGGTTTTATCTGGTTCCCTTGAGACCACTTTTAGCCTGATCCTTTTCTGGAAGCTGATTTTGAGTTGCCTTTTCCCTTGTGCATAATGTTGTCAGTTTTCTCTGTCTCATTCACTCCCACCCACCTCCAACCCACTTTTTGATGATTGGACTGTTGTCATCATCAAACCACTCTCTTTCCTCCCCTGAAGATGAGCAGTTCCGTTTTGATTTTTTTAAATGTATGTATTTACATGTATGTATGTATGTATGTATACTCACACGCATCAATATGAAAGAGAGAGGGAGAGAGAGAATGTATTGTAATGATAGGTCAAGCAGGTTCTATGAATTCCAGCTTTCATTTAAAAAATAAGGAAAAGACGCATTCATGGCCATTAGAGCCATGGATTGTTTTGCCTGAGTCAAGATTCAAATGAAGCTTGAGGTTGAATTGGCTGGCTAGAGAAGCAGCCATCCAATGGGAAGGCAGATAGAGGTTAATTAGTCTGGCCTCACCTCACCTCACCTCAAGGTTTGCCACTTGCTGCTGACCCACCCACCCACCCTTAATATCATGGGATAAGCCAGTTGCCATTT